>JANKKI010000051.1:7059823-8489646 GCA_025175665.1 Cinchona pubescens | reverse complement strand
TTTGGTTCCGAGGCAAACCAGTGTCTACAACTTGTTGGAAGTGAAGGTTTTTCATCCCCATTAATGTTGAGACAGTTCTTTGGCTGTTGGCACAACCTCATTATAAAATGAGCCACAGTAGGAAGACCTCCAAGTTTATAAAGATCCCAAAAACAAATTGATATCTCTTATACACATCTATATGAAGATATTAATTGATAAGGACTATTTGCGATATTACAAAGACTGGGTGCAGTTTTGGTTCAAAGGACAATCCAGCATCATCGACATGAGCCCTCAAGAGTGTCTCCTTATGACAGCACGAGCACGTCTTCCGACCATTCCCAGTAGTTGGAAGTATGTCTTGCTTCACCAAAGTATGAGGAAGGCCCATTCCACGTGGTTTTACCAAGATTAGAACTCAAAAATGGAAGTGAGAACTTGGCAACACTCGGCTCCTTGATATGAAGGGAGGAATTTAGTATGAGCACTTCTTCACTCCTTGTTGCAGTACAGAAAATGACGATGCAGCGATTGTTTCTTTGTTTGACTTAATTGTCCAATTTTTGAGATGTAGCGACTCATCAAGAAGAATGTAAGGTTGTGCTAAGGAACCGATGGCTGGCTTCCAGATATACAACGACAAACTCTTGGATCGAGATCCTTCTCTTTCATCGAAGAGAGAGATGTGTGGTAACGGTGTATCATAGTCCTTGATTTGCATGGTTGATGTGGCTGCATCACAAATAAAATTCGAATATTAAGCATAAAGTCCTTACGGTTGAAATAATTTATGAATTTTACTCTGGGACATTTAAATAAAATATTACATAGATCAACTGCAACGGCAAGCGGCAAGCGGCAAAGCAGCGGCGGCAGCGGCAAAAGCGGCGGCGGCAAAAGCGGCGGCGGCAAGGCGGCAGCGGCAGCGGCGGCGGCGGCGGCAGCGGCGGCAGCGGCGGCGGCAAAGCGGCGAAATGAAGCGGCGGTAGCAGCGGCGGCAGCAAGCAGCGGCGGCAACAAGCAAGAAACAAACAGCGGCAGCGGCGGCGGCGGCAGCGGCAGCGGCGAGCGGCGGCAGCGGCAGGTGGCGGCAGAAGCGGCAGCGGTGCAAAACAATTCTTTGCGGCGACAAAAAGAAGACTGCAAATAGACAAGGATCTTCTCAAGTACCAACAGCATGTGTATAAGAGACAGTAATAACAACAAAGGCAACTCACCGTAGCAAGCGATGGCTGGCCAGAATGCACAAAGCTTTCTCCAATTTTTCAAAATAAACTGATGGGGATTGGAGGTTCTGCTCGATTTTATTTTTAGATGTCAGAGTTGTCCCAAATCATATACAATTCTGATGAAAGAATTTCTTGATTGGACTTCATATGGGATTAGAATTGTTATTGATTTCGGAATCCATATGGCATGGGGATTTTATCCGTTTGTGCACAAATCTTTGGAAGTTTAGTTTGACAAGGAATTGTCTCAAGTTTAGTTCAAAAGGGTATTGCTTTCAAAGACTTGTTTAATTTCAATCCTAATTGGGAACTGGATTGTTAAACAAATTACCTCGAAGTTGGTAATAAATGGGCTTCGGAATTCGTAAAAAAAAAAAAATCAGTTGAGACTCCAGTATGTTTTGGGTGCGAATTAGCTCGTTTTCCAAATTTATGTAGTTAAGGATTCCTGGGGATTGTCTACATCAGCTTAGATGTTTCTTATGAAATGGTGATCATGTCTTGTTGCAATTAATTAAGATCCAACAAAAGAGATTCATATTATACCCGGCATGTTACATAATCATGCAGTTTGAGGGCAAAAGTAATTGTGCATGGAGGTTCGAATTGCCTCAGGTCCTTGGGTTCATTATTGAAAGACCAAGACAGTAAAATACTAAAGATTGTGAGAATTCTAGCTGTAGAATTCACATGAGCAGCATATTTTTGCTCCTGGCTTCATTCAACATTAAAGTTTGAGATATTTTGATGAAAGCCCAAAGAAGATATCGAGACTTGTCCACTCAGTCAAATTCGAAAATTCGGCATTCGCAAACAAGTTTCGAGGGGGCATTTGTAGACAATGAAATTTTATTTCAAGTAAAATTATCATTTGTCTATAAATTAATTGGCATATTTATGGTCCAATTAAATAATGCCATATGTCATATATTATATTTTGGAATATTGGTTAATTTAAAACCAATTATATTGCTCCACATGTCAAGATGAGGTAGTTCGACCAATCAAATGAATTTGTGTCACTCTTCCAATTAAATTGTGCCATGTCACATGTCTACAAGACTTGGCCAATAAGGATATATGTACTCTAGTATTTATCTCTTTATTGTATAAATTAAGAATAAGTCAAGTGGTTCGACATCACCCATTGTCCTTATGTATTAATATCTCTTATGTGTGTAAAGAGATAAGAATTTGTTTCTTGGTATGCAAGTAAGAGGTTACACATGTACTACAAGTCTTCTACCTTGCTCCCTTCCATGCATGTATAAATAAGGGTCATCCCTCAGAGAGACAGATACACAGATACACAGACACACATATTTCTTTATCATCACTACAGGGGCTGCCTGATTGCCTCTGATCCTTCATCTTCAAGTCTTCCAGAGACAAGATTTGAATATTTTCATCAGTATGATTTCTTCAGGTCTCCCATATCAAGACGTGAAGAATTCAATATTTGATTCGAGAATAAGCTGTGAAGCCCTCGGATCGCATCTGAAGTAAAGAATCGAAGGAATTTTCTCCCCATATTGAGAATATCCTAGAGATTGTAATCTTTTATTCATATATTCATATTTTTATCATTATATTTCTTGTTTGTTCAATTTTTACAGACTCGAAATATTTTGTTGCGCACAGTATCTATCTTAGGATTTTGTATGAGAATTACAAAATAGCATGATAAATCTTCATGGTTACTTTACGTTTAATAATTTTAAAGAAAATCATACTGAGAAAATATTTAATAAGCCAATCGAAAAAGTATTTATTGTTGTTTTCATGAATTTTTTTTAAAAAAAAAAGGATTTTGTATGAGAATAACAAATAGCATGATAAATCTTTATGATTACTTTACATTTAATAATTTTAAAGAAAATCATACTTAGAAAATATTTAAAAAGAAAAATGAAAAGGTATTTTTTATTTTTTCCATAAAAAAAAGTAACAAATAATTGAACCATTATTAATATATAACAGGAGCATTAGAAATAGTTTTGATAGCGTGCATAAAATATGAGTATGACCGAAGAAACCCAATCATTAGGTTTCCTATCTTCATGTAAAAATTTGTATGTGGAAATCTCTAAAATAAGTTAAATTATTCAAAATAATCCAAGAGTCCATAATTGTTTTATATATCTAACAGTAAATATAAAAGAACAGCTCAAGAGCTTTCCAAAGGGACTATAGAATCTCCCTATGTTATATATACATATATATATATATATATATATATATATGAGCCTTCTATTGATTTTTGAGCAACGAATATGATACTTAGTAGTTCCTTATTAACCAACACAAATTTTACTCTATTCCACACCATATTTCAATCTCTATCCTATTACCTAATAAGTGGCTAAAATGCCTCTACTAAAACTCATAACTATGTTTTAAAAAGGAATTTTGGTAGTTTATTAGGTAATAAAATAGGAAATGAGATAAAAGATCTTTAATGCATTCGGGGATGATATTTTAAATTTAGGGATAATTCCATAAACCTTTCTTGAGGTTTCTGACAATTATAGACATCATCTCTTTAATTTAAAAAACTACACCGACCTTCCCTAATTTTAATAGTTTAGTAATACAAACCTCCCCTTTTTACTGCTTTAATTACACTTACCTCCTCTCATGTTATGTAACCATGCAAGGTAGGTGAAATCTTTTAAGATTAGAAGGGACATTCAACTGTCCAAAACCTTAGTGGAGGTTTATATTAATGTTCCTTAAATTTATTGTGTTTATCATTTATTTCCCAAAAAGAAAAAAATGGATTTTCCATTGTAAAATGTCAAACAGCAAGGTCTAATTCAAAATTGTTCAACCTAACAAAACCATGAGATGACAAATCCGATGTCAATATTGATGTCACCACCAAAACCATCATCAGAAATGCCAATGCAATTTATAATAATTATGGGATATATGAGAAGACTTATCTTTTGCGAAATTTTTTATTTAAGTAGTCATTGAAGTTATTTAAAATCTTTAATTAATGTTCATTAATTATGTAATTTAATATAAAATATAATTTTTTTTCTCTCACCATAGAAGAATGTTGGGTAATGAAAGACTACTAAGATTATATGTATTTTTTACTTTTTACACAAATTTATTACGTTTAACTTGTCAATTAATTTAAAGAAAAAAATTCAAATCACAAAAAGATTGATTGGTGGTTAAGTTTACAAATCATGTGAAGAAAATATGAATATTAAACAAATAAGAAAGTTATTCCTTATCATTTACCCGTTATTTATGAATTTTCTCCCGATGAAAGCCAATGATGTTAAAAAAATTAACAAGAATGTGAGTTTTCTAGCTGCAATGCATATGGTTGGATCTCGACAATAAATTTTAAATTCATACTATTGTCCCAAATCAGTAGCCAAAGGCCGATATTGATGAGATGAAACTTACCATTGAGGCCACAAGGGTAGGGCTAATATTGAAAGGTTGAGCCCAGTCCGCATGGGCAAGCCCATGTGCCACATGTTTGCTATAGAATTGGGCAAAAGAGTGACATGAAGCAATGTGGACAAGAGAACTGCAAGGGGAGAAGCAGTTGGAGGGAGCTGTTGAAGAATTTGAAGTCATAGCTCCCAAAGGTAGTTACTTGACGAGGAACAAAAACGGGAGAGAGGCGAAGAATAAAGACACAGAAAAACCCAAAAGAGAACATCTTGTATCTGATAACAAATCAGATAAAAGGAAAACTCTTAGTTAAGTGCTTTCTAGCATAGTCTTTAGGGATATTAAGTTAAGATCAATCAGTCATCGGTCGTTAATCTAAATTGATTATGGCCATAGCAAATTTAAGAACTATTGTTTTGTTCTTCTTAGAATCCACCAGTAGTTTTAGCCATGTGTTGTGATGTATCGCTTGCATCAGTGTTGTAAACACGTCTTAGTTAAATCCTTTTGTTCGATTCCAATTGTAAGTCTTTTCTCTTATTTTTAATCATCTTTTAATTTTGAGCACTAAATTTAAGTCCTTGCATTCAATGAAGGCAAACGAACAGTAATCGTCGAGAAGCCAGAATTTGACGGCGCACTCAAAATTTGATTCACAAAGAAAATCGCACTCTCTTAAAAGTGAGGAATGGAAAAGTTTGTTTGTTTGTCGTTACCAATATTAGTGATAAAATTTGTACGAACAAAGTTTTTACATACCTGGTGAGACAGTGTTAAAATTAACTCAAGATGGTGAAGGATAAAGATTCAGTGAAGGGAAGGATCCTAAGTTTCGAGGAAAGCATTTTAAAAGAAAGTAAAAGGAAGGATCAGGGCAATCAGGCAGCCCCTGTAGATAAGATGGTGTCAAAGTCTCTCATTGAGAAAATCTTCTAGGTAATATTGAGTGTAATTCAAAATAGCATGGTCGTGATAAGAAAAGACATGGCCAAAGAGGCTGCAAGAAGGGACACAATTTCAAATTGATGATCAAAGAACTCAAGCAAGAAGGTTTAGAACAAAGGGACTTAGATGAGAATGCTTTTTGACAGAAATGATCCTAAAGCTTAATGAAAATACCAGGGCAGTTCATAATCTCGACCAGGCAGTAAACCAGACAGGCCAAAGATGTGACAATCATGCCGATCACCTTGACATTGGCATGAAGAGGTTAAGTGTAGCCATAGTTTCAGTAACCAATATGGTGTCAAAACTGGCTATGACTCATACAGTTGAAAAAGGGAAATTCCCAAACATGGTGCTCCAAGAGATGCCATGGGAGATACAACCAGGTTTTACCATGGGAAACCCGTCTAATGGTAAGTTCAGCACCAAGGGATCGGGCAGTGTAAACAAAGGCAAGGCGATAATCATAAGGAATGGATGACCAAAACCAATGTTGGACAAAGAGGGAATGCAGCTGAACCCCAATGCTAGCTCAGATAATCGACCTTTTACAGCTATCAGCCGTCAAGTTTAGGCTAAATCAATGGCACCTAAAATGTGGGCTACTAGGGATCGTCAATCAGGATTTGTATCTTTTTCATCTATATGGGATCAACAAGGAATGAGGTACGCTAATACGGTCAGGCTGCATAATGTCCAGAACATCCCAAATCAAGAATAGCCAGCACGAATGTTATATGTCCCTCATTTAATAAAAAATAGGGAGAATCCCTCTTAGGGGACAGATAAAGGGAACATCAAAGAGGCAAGTAGTTTCATTGACCAAGAAGAAGAGCGATGTGGGACTGATTCCGAACACGACATAGGAGGAATGGCTGGGATGATCGTAGAACAGAACTTAATCGCGAGAACTACATAAGAGAGCCTGGAAGCCGGTGGATGATGGTAATTTTGACCGAAGGGTCAAGGATATACTGTAAAGGGCCTTAGGGAAAGTTAATAATCCCAGGGAACATGTAGCGTATAGAAATCCATATCCAGAATGGATTGATCGTACTTATGAGTTTCTAATAGGATTCTGATTCCTAGACTTTACTAAAGTCTCAGGGGATGACCATTAATCAACTGTAGAACACATTAGCCATTTCATTATACGGTGTAGTGAGGTAAGTAACCATGATTTTCTTAAGTTAAGGTTGTTTCCTTACTCTTTAACTTGGATAGCATTCGAGTGGTACACCAGACTACCACCAAACTCCATCGAAGAGTAGTATAAAATGGAGGATGCTTTTTATCAGTAATTCTAAATTGTTAGTCAGAGGTGAAGTTCACTAATTTAGCTCAGATTATGGAAAGGCCTAGGAAAACTGGTAGTATGTTGAATGATTTAGGAATGCCATAATGAGATGTAATGCGAGGATACCAGAAGAGGAATTTGTTGCTACCACTTTAGTAGGAATAAGTAATTTTGAGTTGATGAAGCATTTCAAAGGTAGATCTTTTAGAGATTTATTTTAGTTAGCTAACAAGGTTAGCAACTTTGCAAAGATTCAGCAACGGGAAGCTGAAATAAAGGCTACTCAGAGGAAGAACCTATTGTACAAGGAGTTATATCGTGAGGTCTCCTTTGTGCAAAGGAGCAAGGTGAATCAATTTGGTTTGAAGAAGTTGATTCAACGGAAATTGTAAGGAAGAACCCTTTCATTTTCAAGGCATTAATGCTGCTGAAATCTCAACAACCATTGATATAGTCAATGACGGCAGTTTTGAAGAAGAAGTCGACTAAAAGGAATCTAAGGTACAGTTTCGACATCACCCAATTAGATGCCATATTTGAGTATCTGAAGGCCGATGTTAGCTTCAGATTCCACTAAGGATAATAAACACCCATTGGCATAAGAAATGTGAGATAAGGAGTTTTGCAAATTTCATGGTAGCTGGTCATACTTGACCAATAACTACTTAGTATTCAAAAACATCATACAAAGTGAGATTGAGAAGGGTTTATTCCAGTTCGGTGAAGAAAAGAAAGAGGCTACTGAAGTAGAGAAAAATCATTTTGAACTAGCAATGGGTGTTAACACAGTGAACATCAAAGTGCTTTCCGGTAGCAAAGTGGAGAGCACACAAGAACAAAGGGATGATCCCAAGCATGCTCAAATCATCAAGCAGAGATGTTTAGATAAGCATTGATGTTATCATTGCCGCTCTCAGTTAGAGCAGGTATTACTCTCCATATCTAAATTTAATAAGTGCGATGTCTTTTCATGAAAAGATGGAACAAGAGAGAATAAGTCTGTCACTTTGATCATCAATGGTAAACCCTGAACATTGATTAGAAAGAAACAAACTCTAGAGAGCAGTCGCAATAAGGCGCAATGATATAGCTAGGCAAAGTACAGATTCTGTGGAGTCTTCGATTTTAAAAGAGGCAGCGCAATAGTTGATATGGCTATTGAAGGTCGAGTCTATCGATAGGCTGACTGCTCATTCCAGACTTGATTACCGTGACCAAAGGCCCGAAAGACATAATATAGGACATAAAGAGAAACCACTGATAGGAACTTTTAAAGAGATCATGGTCAGATGACTACTTGGAAGAGTCATGTATATGAAAATTTTGGTAGACCTGGATATGTCGAATATAGAAGAATTGACATTGAGAGAGATCGTCGATTAGCAAAACAACAATAGAAAGGAGTAGAAGACTTACCTCGACGCAGGAAGCATAAACTGAGGATGGTTAGACCTACAAATCATAAGGGAGATAAGTGGTTAGTTGCTCAACATCCAAAGTTTCCAAGGAAGGTGGATCCTCGACCAAGGACAAAAACATAAAAGCACAGGTATCAAATACGTAAACAATACGAAAAAATGATAGGAGAAAGACGCAGAAGAGTCGAGGAGCAAATGGGTGTAGCGAAGAAAGGTAGAGTCGGAAGTTCATAAAAATGAGAACCAATCAGCTGAAAGATCTAAGAAGGTTGGAGAAAAGTAGGTCGATGACAAGAAATAGACCTTGGTTAAAATTAACGGTTTAGAACCTATGTTAGTAAGCATGGTAGTGGCTTTGCTAAGGAGTTTCACGTCAGTTGGAGACCAACCATACTATGAAGGAGAACAAGAGGAGTCAAGCCCATTGGCTGTAGCAAAGATATTAATGACTAATAAAGGATACGAGGCTAGTATATCTATACCAATAAAGCTTAATGAGACCGAGAGCAGTGTCCAAATTATTAAGAGACCGAACTTCAGAGATGGCATATAATTTGAAGCCATTGTTTGTTTAAGAACACTTTAACGGAGTACCAATTGCAAGGAAGATGGTAGACGATGGTGCAACTGTGAATATTTTACCAGCTAGTATGATGAAGAAGTTAGGGCAAAAGCACTGAAGATGTGATCCCAATGGACATTGTAGTGACCAATTCACAGAAGAAGCCACGAATATGTGGGAGATCTTGCCCATAGATGTCAATATTAGATCTCAGGTAACTTTGGCTGCTTTCTTTGTTGTTGAAATTACATCCTCTTTCTATAATGCTTTGTTAGGAAGGGATTGGATACATGCTGCTAGCTGTATACTATCCTTGCTACATCAAATGCTATTGTTTTGGAATAGGAATGAGGCTGAGGTAGTGAAAGTAGATCCAAAACCTTTCATGGTTGGAGTTAATACTATAGAGGCAGTATATTACTATAGTAATATCAGTCCATATCAAATCGTTAGAAATAAGATAGACGGTATACAAAAAGTGGCAAAGATGATGTTGCCGATTGTGGTGAATAAGGGAAAAGCAGTTGGAGGGAATGGTTGAAGAATATGAAGTCATAACTCCCACAAGGTAGTTATCAGACGGGGAGCAGAAGAGAAAGAGAGAGTCGAACATGAAAAGTGAAGACACAAAAAAACCCAAAAAAGAACAGAAAAATCAAATAATGATTGAGTGCTTTCTAGCGTTGTCTTTAGGGATATTAAGTTAAGATCATTTAGTCACCGGTCGTTAATCTCTATTGATTACGGCCATAACTAATTTAAGAACTCATGTTTTATTCTTCTTAGAATCCATCAGTAGTTTTAGCCGTGTACTATGAGGTATCAGCTTGCATCAGTGTTGTATATATGTCTAAGTTAAATCCTTTTCTTTGATTTCAATAATAAGCCTTTTCTCTTATTTTTAACCATCTTTTGATTGTGTGAACTAAATTTAAGTCCTTGGGTTCAATCAAGGCAAACGAACAACAATCGTCAAGAAAACAGAATTCGACGGCACACTCAAAATTTGATTCATAAAGAATACGACAAGCTCTTGAAAGTTACAAATAGAAAAGTTTGTTTCTTCGTTGTCATCAATATTAGTGATAAATTCGCTCAAACACATACTTTTTTTGGGTCTAAGGAGTGGATTTACAAAGTCATCCCCAAATAAATATTAGGAGGACACCTTCCACTTCATTGCTGTTTATTAATTATTTATTTCTTTTCACATCGCTGCAGACTGATTTTCTCTGAGTCTTTATCTGCTACTAGGCCCAAACTTGTTGTAAATATTGGATCGAATGACTTGTTGAGTTAAATACTCCATGTCTAGTATTGAACATATTATGTATGAGTAAATTTTTTATGTATGAGTAAATATTCCATGTGCATTGTTTAATTTTACAAGTTACTTTTGCACATATGGTATGCATTTAAATCTGATAGTGTAAAAATTTTTGTACACTTACAGTGCATGAAAGATTTACTCAATATGTATTGTATTTATTGTACTAAAAATATATATCAGTACTTGAATACTATGGAGTACCAACCACAGGGTTTTCTTTGATGCTAACTTTGAAACTTGGCATTTGATTTATGGATATAATAGAAAAGAATTAGAATCAAATATAATGATCTGTTTATAGCTATCGTCCGATTGAATATTGTGAGAATGAAAATATTACAAAATGTATATTTTATTTTTTATTTATGATTTGGGTTATAAATCAATTGACTCATTAATATAATTTGTGAAAGAATATGAGACTTATATTTCAAAATCAATTTGGTATTTTTTCCTTTTATATCTCCCCTCACAAGTAACTTGGATTAGTTGAGAATCCATTGGGTTGGACATAAACTGGGAACTTGTTACATGAATTGGATGTGAGAGAGTCTGTTGAAAGGGATTAGACAAAACTGAAGGCACAAGTGAACGGAGAAAACTTGAGTTTAACTCAAATACCATATTAAAGAAAAATAAATTTTCATCCCAAAATTAATGGACAATAAAATGTACAACTCACAATTTTATTAATTAACTAGTTTTGACCCCCATTCATTGAACGGGATTTCATTTTGTATTGTAATATTGTATTAAAAATGAATAAAAAATTTAAATGGAGAAAGATAGAAAAATTATTTCTACCCTTTACTTATACCATTTCTTACCGCACAATATATTAAAATATCATAAATATAAATTGATGACAATAAAGTATTATTTATGACATTGTGAAGACACTAAAGTCAATAATCCATTACCTGTAGTATTAAAACACTGTTAATGACTAAATAGAATTAAATCCCACTTTCTAAGTTAAAATTTAAAATAATTTATTGATCTAAATTTTGAATTTGTTATCCACATGGCCCAAGAATAGATTATCCAAGGCAGGCTTTATTTGTGCACATGGTCAACAATGTCTCTTTGGACACATCTACAATTTTTAAAAGTGAACGATATACATCATTTTATTATATATTTTCTTAATTTTAAAATAATTGTTACTTTAATCAATTTGTCTTATTTCATAATATTTATCACGTTAAAAAATCAATGAAGTGTTAAATAAAAATTTTTCAACTTTTACTCCTAATGTAATATTAATGAAGAGAGAATTATATAATTAGAATACTAATACAAAAAAGGATAATTTGTTCACTTTCAATTATTTTTTAATAAAATTAATGTAATTTAATAATTTTTTTAATTCGTATACACTAACTGTATTTAATAACAGTTACTTTAGAAACGGATAGAATACGTATTACGTTCCAAATATTTTGAATAATCGCACCCGACACTCCACTGTTTATTTATTTCTTTTCACACCGCCCCTAGCCTATTTTCTCCCTCTTAATAGTAAACAAATTGTATAAAATGACTTGACGGGAGTCCAGCATTCAAGGTCAAGCATGTACTATTAAGTACTACGACAAATCTTCCAACCATTCTTTCACAGCGAGAGCCTTCAAACCAACAAATCTTTCGACCAAAAAATCAAAACTTCAGTTGAGAGAAAAATCTAGAGACCTATGGAGACTGCAATAGACACAACAGTAGGATTTCTCCTGAAAAATGTGCTGCAGTTAATCAAAGACAATTATGAATTGATGAGTAATAATGACATAAAAGTTGACGAGCTCATTGGCTTACCAAGAATATCCGAATGTTACAGATCTTCATGAATCAATACACGGAAAAGCACTACGGAAACCAAATTCTGGCAGAACTCGCCAACGATATAAGGGGCTTAGTATACGAAGTTGAGGATGTTGTAGAAACTTACATCGTCCGCGAGTTACTCTACAGAAGCAAGAACCTTGCCGGGAGGGTCGCCTACGGTATTGGACACCTGATTAACCTTTCCAATGTCGGTGAAACGATCCAAAAGCTTGGTGAAAAGGTGAAGAAA
This sequence comes from Cinchona pubescens, assembly GCA_025175665.1. Taxonomy (NCBI): domain Eukaryota; kingdom Viridiplantae; phylum Streptophyta; class Magnoliopsida; order Gentianales; family Rubiaceae; genus Cinchona; species Cinchona pubescens. The sequence continues at coordinate 8,477,389 of JANKKI010000051.1, read as the reverse complement.
GTGTATGAAGAAAATAAGGACATTGGCATCCCCGTCTTGGCAGTGGAAGAGAATGAAAGAAGAGATGCAATTCAAGAAAATATTGGAAAGGTAAAAATTACGAGTATACTATAGCCTTTCTTTTTCTTACTAATATTGCTAAAATCACCATCTATTCTTTGCGATTTTATAGTTTAAATTTATGGAATAGTTTTTATCTAAATTCTATTCTCAATAATAGGATCACTATTATTATAGGTTACACATAAAGCTAACTAAACTTCTAAAATATTGTGATTTACGATTATACTTAATTAAGTTAGTGGTTTAATAATTTTTTTTTTTGAAATATCAATTTGGTCACTAAATTATATTTTAGTTATAAATTTGTTTGATGGCTAAAAAGATTACTGAACATTTAAACTTGGGTCTAAAGGGTCACTTCATTTATTTTAACTGTTGAATGCTTCGTTATGGAATTTTCAAATTGTTGCATTTTTGCTTGAAAATTGAGCTAATGTGAATTCAAGAAATTGTTGTGGGCAAGTAGAGGGTGGTGGTGGCGGCTGGAGGAGATGGGAACAGAGGAAAGTAGGATGGTGGTGGTAGCTGGAGGACGAGGGGAAGGTAGGGGAGAGGGTATTGGTGACTGGTTGGAGGAAGGGGAATGGAAGGGGGGCGGGGCAGGGCAGGGTTAGGAGAGGGTGGTGGTGGTGGCTGATGGAAGAGGGGAAGGGAGGATGGAGGGTAGTGGTGGCTAATGGGAGGAAAAGGGAGGAGGTTTGTTAGGGTTCAAATTTAATTTCTAACTTAAAGTTTTTCGTATCTATTAGTATGACCTTTGTTATAATTTAATTAGTTTTTTAGCATCTAATTTTGACTCTCATATTTTTTAGTAATGTTAATTTAATATAGTTGGACAATTACTCCAAAAAAACTTATTATCATTAATATTAACAGTTAAATAGACAAAGTGATCTTTTAGATGCAATTTTAGAAGTTCAATAACCTTTTTGATCACCCAATAAATTTAGTGACTAAAATACCAAACGGAATATAGTTTAGCGACCAAATTGAAAATTCACTCTTTTTTCTTCAAATCTTATATTTCGAATTTAGACTATTTATACTAAACTTTTTAATTTAAAAAAAATATTAGGAAACTCAGGACTTTTACATTTTTAGTATTTAACGTCGAATAATACAAATTTAAGTTAAGAAAACTTGCCAAGAATTATAACAATAATGAAGCGCAGCTCAATAGCTAAGAGACTACTCATATCCACATGTTCGGATTCTGGGTAAAGGATTCATGTAGATCCAGTGTCCATCCCTGTCAAAAAAAAACCAAAAAAACAAAAAAAGTGAAGAAGAATTCTTATTTAGACCCAAAAAAATTGTGGATCCATTGTTTCTAGAGACAGGTTTTGAATTATATTCAACTTGTGCTGTATGCACGCGAAACAAAAACTTAGTGCATTATTTTTAGTAATTAAGTTCATTTGCCAGTAGGCAGTTAGTATTGCCGCATATTATGACATACATCTGCCACAACTTTTCTAAACCTTTTGGTTATTAGCAACAATAACTATGAATAAAATTCTACAAAGTTTTATTAAAGTACGAGTTTAAATTTGATCCAGTACGTACTGTGAGTCTGTGACAATATTTTATCGAATTATAACCACAAGCTTTATTATAGCGCTGTTATTTGATCCAATAGAAAAGGGCAAATTTCTTTCGTACCCCTATAATTCAGTCGTTTTTTTTAACATAGTTCAATATATTATAGCATCTTTATAAATCTACAAAGGAGATTTTCACAGATGGTTTATGCTATGTTATAAGCATCTTTAAAATTATTTAACAAACTTTTCATAACTTTATATAGGTGTAACAATTTCAACCCAAATTATTAAAATAAAATTTAAGGAGAGAAAGATGTAAATTTTATTCCATCACTATCCCTAGTAACAAAATTTAATTTATTATAATGGCTGACAAAAAGGAAAAAAAATATAAGGGTTTAAATGAAATTGTTAGAGAATAATATTAGGATGTAAGTTTTTATGTTATTCATGAGTTAATATAAAAAAATACACTTTAATTTTTTATAGTTTATGAATTTGTGATTTTCCAAACAAATATTAATCATATTTATTTGATTATATTATGTATTGTTTTCTACATTTTCAATTTTTTTGACCTATACATACATTTTCATAACTAACTAAACAAAAGAAATAATGAAAAAGGTACATTTGCAGTTTTGTTGGTTTATGAGTTTTCGGATTCTTGAAAATAAATATCAACCACATTCATTGTATAATTATGGTATGTTTCGATATCTTCTAATTATTTATTCAAATTGACTTAAATTAATGAACTCACACATTTCATAAAATGAGTTGGCAAATAAATTTTATCAAAAATTATAAAATATTTTTAGTTGGGAGTTTGTGATTTCCAATACAGTGTACCAAACACATTTATTTTATTATAACATACTCTAAATTATTTTCTAACCAGACAAAGTAAGAACATTAAAGCATGCACACATTTTCGCAAATAAGTTGGCCAAAGATTTGAAACTAATGGCTTCGAAAATGAAATTATCATAAATATTGGGAGAGGTCTTTGAAAAATCACTTTATGTTATTTTATTAAAGTACAGAGGGTTGGTATGTCATTTCATGATAAAGGTAAGTAAAATTTTCAAAAATTAAAAGATATTAAGATGTGTATAAGTCTAAACCTCAAAGAAAATTTTTAAAATTATCTCATCCAAAAATACTCCCCTGTGCTTCCGATAGCAGATAGAAAAGACAACTATTAATTGTGCCGTTAGAAATGGAAAAATATACACACTATTGGTAAAATTTCCTCCTCGTCCTTTTCCTGTTTTTATTACAACTTGTTTAAAATGAAAATATGAGAGAGTAGAAAACGTAAATAAAAATAAAAAATAAGAAAAAAATGTAAAGAGAAAGAAAAATTCAATGAAAAAGTAAAAAAGTTTAAAGAAACTCTTTGGAAAGAAATTAATTTGATAAAGTGAAAAAGGGAAAAAAAAACCTTAAAACAAAAATAAAAAATGAAAACATTTATTAAAAAAAGAAAACCTTAGCCTCTTCCCCTTTCCTCCTTTCCTTGGCCGTTAATACCTCTCCAAATACCCAAAGCCACCCCTTTCCTCCAACAGACAACAAGCTCCCTTCTCTCAGTCGCTACTCATCTCTCCACCAGAACCATCGTTACCACCTACCACTACCACCGTCCTCACTCCAGAACCACCTCCTTACGGGAATCAATTGCTATCCTCACTCTTTTTCCTCCCTACCTCTTCTCTTACCCTATTCGTCACTGTCCCTTCTCTTTCTTCTCATTTTTCCTTCCTTTACAACCAATCCCATTTCCTATCTCCCCCATCCCCATGTCCCTAACTCAAACCTTTTCCCTTTCTCCTTATCTCCCTACCACTGCCCCAATAGCCAACCTGTTCCCTCTTTCCTCCAAGCCCTAATCTAAACCTTTCCTTTTCCACTTATCCTTCTTTTTTCTCATTTTCCTTTTTTTTTTTTTTTCTCCCAGCCCCATAGCCCTGCAACCCTTCCCACTACTGATAACCTGCCCCCTAACCCACACCCTACATTCAACAATTTTTCCTACCTATTCACCATCTCTTCCCTCCTCCCACTCCATTTGCCTGCAGTCAACCTTTCCCACCATGTTGATTCTTCTGCCAAACAATGGTCAAAATAAACCAGGTTACGAACTACATTCAGCTTTGGTGTCCTCATAGTAGTAGTGAAGTGTGTACGGTCATTACCCAAAAAACAATGAAGTATGTATGGTGGCTGGAAAAATATCAAATGGATGGTTGAGTTTTGGATTATGAAAAATGGATTCTGTGATGATGATAATTAATTATGATCGAACAAATTCTTGATGAAATCTTGGATTTTTTTTTTTTTTTTTTTTGGAAATAAGTATTGTGAGAAATGATAGGCCACTGTGCAGCGGTGGTTTGTGGTGGAGGATCTACCCTCTTGGTGAAGAATTTTTAATGGGCTAATTTGCTCAAAATTTTAATTTGACAAATAAATTGGCCAAAAAAAAAAAAAGTTTTGGACCATTGTTGAGTTAAGGAAAAAATTGAAGAACTAATTGAGCTATATTCATTAAGGGTAATTTAGTCTTTTTAATAGTTCTGTTAATGGTAGTTAGTGATAAAGGGTAATTGTAATTTTGCTAAATTTCAGGATTCTTTTGTTAATCTTGCTAAATCTCAGGTAAATATAATTAACCCTGAAATCAATCATTTTCCACGGGTTAGAGTCTATTTGGTAGTATTTATTAGTCTAAATTATTACTTATTAGTTCGAGGGGAAAAGTGCATAAATGGAGTAATACTTATTACTAGAATTTAGTCCAATTTATTATTTATTACTATAAATTATTATTTATTAGTCTAAGAAAAAAATATATAAATATTATAAGAAAAAAGTAATTTAAAATGCCAGAAAATTAAAAATAAGGCCGGTCAACAGTTGTCAAACTTTATCGAATCGTTGACATAACCAGGCTGTGTCAAGCTGGTACATGGGCTATGAAAACGAAGCCTAAATTGGCCCACTAGCATTGTAGCAGGTGTAACCCAATCACTGCTATAACTCTCGAATTGGGTTGGTCTAGTTAAACACACAGACCTAATCGTTCGAGTCATGACTTGACTCAATCTAATGCCATTTCATAATAAGTGCATGCAATATTCTTTAGAATGAAAAATACTTAGATGGATTTGCTGTACAGTGCCAATCATAGACCTCCTAGCTATTTAATGAAGGAGTCAAATGAGTAATGTGATGTCAAATAATATCAACAAACCCCATATATATGATGTCATTAGATATCACATTATTTATGTAATTTCTCTAATGAGTAATAACTACGAGATCTGCATTTAGGTGCGTACATCAAGTATGCCTAAGTATTTTCCAGTTAGGATATTAATTTTTGGGTAAACTATAAGGAACTCTCTCATGGTTTGGCTAATATTAAGATTATCCCATATAGTTTGCAAATCTAAAACCCACCACCTTGTTGTTTGGGGTTAATGTGAAACCATTAAATATTCCGTTAAGTGATTATTAGGAAGCTAAAAAAATTTGAACAGTTATGTATGTTGTTCTGATCCTCTAATTAATGGTAGTTATGCATTTTAATATAAAATACAACCCCTCTTCTCTGATCAGATTTGTATTCTTGGATGATGGAGAGGTACAAAGTTTTAGGTTATTTTTTACCTTTTACACAAAATTTTTAGGTATATTTAAATTTCCATCTAGTTTTACAAAGAAAATCAAAGAAAAGAGTTTTAATTTTGTAAATCATAAAAAGAAAACCTGGACATTAAACAAACTTTCTTGTATTAGAAAGGCCACTTACCTAAAATGAAAAAAGAATTTGATTAGAGGATGTTCTCCTTATATTTTTCCTCTATATGAGAATATTTTGCCAATTATTTTGGGAGGCGAATTTCATTTTCAACTTCTGAAGAACTGAAGGTATACCAAACATAGTAGACCTCTCGGCTAGTTGAGGAAGGCAAACGAGTAATGTGATATTAAATGGTATCAACAAACTTTATGTAGGTGATTTCATCCAACGTCATATTATTTATGTGGTTTTTTTAATAAGTAATAACTACGAGGTTTATAAGTGGATTCGTAAACTAAATCTACCTAAATATTTTCTAGTGAGGATATTCTTTTGGGTAAACTACAAGGAACCCTTTCATAGTTTGGTTAATATTCAAATTATCTCCTATAATTTGTAACTCTACAATCCACTATCCTTGTAGTTTTGGGTTAAAGTGAAATCGTTAAATATTTCGTTTAGTAATTGTTAGGAGGATTACAAAATTTTGTTTTAAAGAATTATTTTTGTTATTTTGAGCCTCTAATTAAGGTTAGTTATGTATTTTAATATAAACACAACTCCTCCTATCCAATAGAGGTATTCTTAGACACTGGAGAGCTACTAGGTTTAGGGATATTTTTTTACTCTTTGCACAAATCTGCTAAGTATATTTAAATTTCCATCCATTTTACTAAGAAAATTCAAGAGACGAATAGTAAATTTATAAATCATAAAAAGGAAATCTGAACAAACTTTCTTGTAATTTACCCTATACTTTTTCCCCACATGAGAATACTTTGCTATTATATTTTGCGAGCGAATTATCAGTTTCAGCTTCTAATGAACTGAAGGTATACCAAACATAGTAGACTAAAACATAGCAGACCTTGTGGCTATTTGGGAATGGTAAATGAGTAATGTGATATAAAGTTCATGGCGATGTGCAATGTTATTAGATATCACAGTATTTGCGTTTCTCTAATAAGTAATAATTACAAACTCTACAAGTAGGTCCATACATTAACTCTACTTAAGTATTTTCTAATTAAGATTTTTTTAGGTAAATTATAGGTAACTCCCTCGTGATTTGGCTAATATTAAGATTATCCTATATAATTTGCAAATCTAAAATTCACCATCTTGTGATTTTAGGTTAAAGTGAAACCGTTAAATATTCCCTTAAGTAATCATTAAGAGGTTAAAAAATTCTGATTTAAAGGGTAATTTTTGTATTTTGAGCCTCTAATTAAAGTTAATTATGTATTTTAATATAAAATACAACCCCTCTTATCTAACGGAGGGTATTCTTGGGCAGTGAAGAGATACAAAATTTAGAGATACTTTTATATATTTTGCACAAATCTGTTAAGTATATTTAAATTTCCTTCCATTTTACCAAGAAAATCAAAGAGATAAATTGTAAGTTGTAAACCACAAAACTTGATACATTAAATAAATTTCTTGTAATTTACCCTATATTTTTCCTCTATATGAGAATATTTTGCCTATTATATTTTGGGGGAGAATTTCAGTTTCTGGTTCTGAAGATCTGAAGGTATGCCAAACATAGTAGACTAAGATTGGACTTTATTAGGCAATTCACAATTGTATTTTAGTAATTGTAAGTTTAAGCCATTTAATGATGACAAGGTATTGTATATTGTAATTGGATATATCTCATTGAATAGGCTAGTCCTTGAGTGTATTAGCAATTGGTATTTAATCAAATATGAATTTAGTCTAGAACTAAGGAAGTTTAACTCAAAAGTAAAAGGTTAGAACTTCCTTAAATAACATACGGGCGGTAGTAGCACCATCACAAATCCTTTTTTTTTTTTTTTTTTTTGAGTTTTTGAGAGTTAAAAATATTTAAATAAATTGTAACTATAATTATTTTGTATGAAAGTTAAAAATATTTAAATAAATTGTAATTATAACTATTTTAGATGGTACGAGTTTTAGATTCGACTGTTGAGTGTCTAAAATTAGGTGTAAAGAATTTGTGAGATAGAAATATTAGATAAACATGATTGTGATAATATGATTTGTGATATTCCTCTTTTCCCGTAACATATATATTTTCTTAGAAAAAAATTTATATGCATTTACCATACATTTTGTGATTCATATTTATTTACATAATTCAATTTGTGGATGCAATTTTTTAAGTTTTAAGATTTTAAAAAAAGTTAGGATATATGGGCAAATATGACACTAATATGCATCTTGGTCGATATAAAAATTTTGATATTGAATGATTTTAACTACTTTTTGGAGGGATAACATGAAGTATTACATATTTATATATAGGATGGCGAAGGGACGGACAGAATCATCGGTTTTCAAGATGCAGCGGATAAAGTGATTGAACTTCTCATGGGAAAAAAACCGAATACCGCCGAGCTCATCGGAGCTAGAGCAGCAGAGCAATAAGAGACATCAGTTGAGCCACAGTCAAAGCCTTAAATGGACTAGCATAGATTGTTGGGATGCTAAATTATTGGGCTTAATGACTACTAGTGAAGCAAAAAAGTCTTAGCTGACTCTAGAATTGATTATCACTTCTTCACTCGCATCTTTGTTGCTGTTTCAGATGAGTACAAGAAGAAAGAAGTGCTTCTTAGTATTGCAAGTCACTTCGACAAGAAAATCAGAGAACAGAACAAGTCAGAGGAAGATTTGGTCAAAATAGTTAGGGACAACTTGAAGAACAAATATTTGATTGTTTTGGATGATGTATGGACCAAAGAAGCATGGGAAGATCTCAAAGGTGCTTTTCCGGACAACAGCAAAGGCAGCAGAGTACTAATAACTACTCGACAGGGCTTCGTGGCCAACTTTGCCAGAACAAATATTGATCCCTATTATTTGCGTTTCATGACTCCGGGAGAGAGTCGGGAGTTGCTGCGGATTAAGGTTTTTGGCGTGAACAATTGTCCAATAGAATTGCAAGAATCCGAACCCACAGGGCTTCTGGCTAAATGTGGAGGACTGCCGCTAGCAATAGTGGTAACTGCCGGTATCCTTAGGAATGATCGACAAAACATACAGTGGTGGCAGGATGTTTTGCGTCTAGGTGCGGATAATTTAGTTGTTGAGGACCATAAAAAGACGGAAAAATTGATACGGTTGAGTTACGATAACTTGCCTTCCCAACTAAAACCATGTTTTCTCTATCTTGGTGTCTTCCCTGAAGATATGGAGATCCCGGTTTCGAAATTGTTATGGTTGTGGGTAGCTGAAGGATTCATTCAACCTAAGGCTAACAATATAAGCTTGGAGAAAATAGCACAGCATTATTTGGTGGAATTAGTTGACAGGAACTTGGTGATGGTAGGACAGAGGAGCTTAAATGGTCGGATTAAGACATGTAAGGTTCACGACACATTGCGTGACTTTTGCAAGAAGACGGCCCGGCAAGAAAATCTATTCCAAGAAATAGAAATGACGGCTACCACCATTTCATCATCACCTTCTTCTTTCCGTCGTATTAGCTGCATGAGCTCTCATATTGCAACTTATATTTCTAAGAAACCATCAGCTAAGATTGCCCGCTCGTTCTTGAGTTTATCCCAGGAGGAAACTTTATTGCACAAAGATCTCTGCTCAAATGTCTTTATACCCTTCAAGTTGCTCAGGGTTTTGGATATGTTATCAGTCAAGCTCGTGACTGGTGGTCGTTTTGCCACCAAACTACTTGACCTTGTTCTCCTCAAGTACATCGCCATCTCTTGCGATTTCAAGATCCTTCCAGATAAGATGTCTGAACTGCTTAACTTGCAAACAATTATAATTCACACGACATACACTTATCCTTGACATAAAAGCAGACATATGGAGGATGCCACAACTAAGGCATCTACATACCAATACCTCAACATTGTTGCCCAACTGTCCGCCGCAGGAACAGCCCTCCCCTGTTGCAATTGGTGAAAATCTACAAACCCTGACAACCATTTCACCTGAAATAGTCTCAGAAGTGAAGTCTTTGAAAGGACTAAGAACCTCAAGAAGCTTGGCATACGAGGGAATTTAGGCACTAATCTTGTAAAAGCAAATGGCGAGTCTAGTTTGTTTGACAGTATTGCCCAACTATTGTTCCTTGAAAATCTGAAGCTATGTAGTGATGATGCAAGTTCCAAGCTGCTCGCCCTTCCTCCAGCGCACAAGTTTCCGACAAGACTAACAAGATTGAGTTTGCAAAACACGAATCTTGACTGGAGTCATATGTCTACGCTTGGAAAGCTCAAGTATCTTGAAGTTCTCAAGTTGAAGGACAATGCATTTAAGGGAATCCATTGGCAGACGGAGGACGGGGGTTTTCCTAGTCTCAAAGTTTTGTACATTGGAGCTACAGATTTAAAGGTCTGGAAGGCTGAAGGGGCGAGTTGTTTCCCGAAACTCAGATGCCTCATTCTTAAGCACTGCAATAAGCTGGAAGCAATCCCAGCTGTCTTCCAAGAGATAAATAGGGGGCCTTGAGATGATTAACCTGGAATGTACCAATGACTCCGTGGTTTCCTCCGCCAGGAGAATTGTGTTGCTACAGTTGGAAATGCTTAGGCAACAAAGGGACAATGAGACTAGCTTTGTTAAGCTCAGTATTTACCCTCCACAATAGGTTAGTAATTAAAATAATTCCGACTTCTATTCCGGCCCCCATAATCCCTCCCCACCTCCCCCCATACACATCTAGATATATATATATATATTCTTAATATATCATGTGCCAAAATTTTAATTTTATTTGGCAGGATGGATTTCTTTTCATGGTTTCCAGCGCTCTTTGTTTGAAGCAGTATTTCACCAGGTGGCATAGTGAAGCTAGCTTCCGTATGTCCGTAGAGTTGTATTGCATGTGTTTTCTTCTCTGTTCTACATTTTGTAACAAACCCCAGCTGAGGCTGAACTGCCTAGCTGGCTTTGAGCCACAAATTTCAACTTTTTTCCTTTCTTTTAAGCAATTTTATTCTCATGAATCCAATACGGCCGTTCATCTCTTGACCAATTCAGTTATTGATGTTCTTCCGATTCGCCAGGAACCTCATCAGCTGGATCGTGTAGTACTGAGTCTACTGACTCTATTTGCTTGAAATTTTATGTTATTTGGTGTGTTTTCTTCTATATATAATCAAGTTTGATTTTCTTTTCTTTTCTTGCTCTCTGATGTATTTTCCCTTCCCAGATTATAAATAAAGTTTGTCAACTTTCCGACCGAGGAAAAACGATTACAATTTGTTTGGATTACAATTTGAAATTTCATAATTTATTAGAGATATTTATAATATCAAAATTTTCAATTTCTACAAATTTAAGATAAATTTGAAATTTTGTAAATTACAGATGAAAAAAGTCATGTGCATTTACATCTAACATTCTATTGTAACACCTCCTAACCGATTTCAATCCAGTTAATCCGGTGTTGAAAAAGTTATATCCAAAAACTGATAATAATAACACAATAATAATTCATTAATAAATTATAAAATTCTTGCAATAATTTAATTTAAGATTAGAAAAGTCTATTTAAGGCGAGGCGCATTAATTAGTGCTTTCCTTAATAGTGATACGTCAGGTACTTCACTGAGTTGATGTGACGTTCATTTCCTATCATACAAATGACCTCTAAGTAAGTTTGACATAGTAAAACTCTAACCACGAACCGATATTGTCCTTATTTTAATTATTTAGATATATAGTTTAGTATAGTGTATTTTAGTATAGTGGTTGTAATAATATGGAGTTAAATTAGGGACAAAAGAAGTAGCATAGTATTTATTGTATAGGATGTGTTTATTTGTGCTGGAGAAAACTCCGATTTATAGTAGGTTTTGGACAATAGAAAATAGTTATTGGAGGTGAAAAATTTTAACATTACTTTTTTTTTAGTTACATTTCTTGATATGTTAATATAGGTTAGCATAGTTATGTAGTTATTATCTCCTAATTTGTGAGGTTGTCATATTCAGGAACACTTGTGCAATTAATTGAAAGACTTTTCTTCCAACTGGAATAAAGTCTTGGGCATTCATTATTGATTTAGGGTAAATTATAAACCCTTGTGAATTGTTAAATATTTAGGTCAACCCCCAATGTTTTAAAAACACGCAATAAGAGAAAAAGCTGACTTATAAAGTTTCCTTTCTGTGTATAAATATTGTTAAAGCGACTATTCGTAGTTAAATTAAACATATTTAAAGATGTAATTTTAATCATTTAATATCTCAAATTAAGGTTATTATTATATTTTAACATAAAACATGACCCTTCCTACCCGCACAGGGGTTTTGAGTGGTAGAGAGGTACTAGATGTACGGGTACTTGTGACCTTTTACACAAATCCATTAGTCTTATAACATTCCATTCATTTTACGAAATAACCCAAATACAAGAAGGAAAATAGTAGATTAATTGCAAATCATAAGTAGATAACCCGAATATTAGTTAAACTATAAGGGCCTATTGTAATTTATCCATTATTTTAATGGCAAAATGTGTATTATTTTAAAGTAATGATTAGACAAACTTTCACCAACTTTCTCTCCAACTCATACCAATTTGGGGAGAAAAATTTTGAGTACAATGCACTTGATATTCTTTCTCCATATTGCCCTTTCTTCTTTATTTTCTTTTGCTTCATTAATTCCCAAAGGAGAGAAACTCTTCTTTTCCCTTCCCTATCCTATCTTTTCTTTCTAATAGTAAAACTTGCAAGGGTAGCCTGTTAGTGAAAACAACATCCAAAATGAGATCATCAAACTTCATCGAGACTAAAAGAAAGAAAAGAAAATTGATGAGAAAAAAACAAAAATGATGCAATAAAGCCCTCACAAAATTAAAATACAAGACTTAAGTCAATGTGCTCAACATGAGTCATTTTGTTTTAAAGTGGTAACCATAAAAAAATTTCAATGATAACTTCTTGAGGCATGAATTCAACAGTCGTGATTTCTGAAGTTTGGATCTTGGATTGGAGTGTTAGAAGTAGATAGATATTGATTTTGAGGTGAGAATTTGATTGAATTGGGTTGGAGGTTTAGAAATTTTTCTTCCAAATCTATCGGTTTGTTGATGAATCATTTCTGGTCTCTGTGTGTTGTGTGTGTGATTTATATTTAGTAGTTAATATGAGTTACAGCTTCTAAATTAACATCAATAAACTTTGTCGAGTCTAAAAGAAGCAAAAGAAAAGTGGATAATATTATGAGGAAAGACAAAATTGATGCAATAAAGTCTCACAAAACTAAAAAATGACACATAATTTATAGTGGTCAATTGTACTCAATTCAAGATATATTTTAATTTGAAATAGCCATTACCACAACATAGGTCATATTTTTAATGATAAAACTTAACTCACATTTTGTTTTTATTTAACAATATTTAAATAGTCTCTCGCATATCATACATATATATATATATATATATATATATATATATATTGTCCCTAAACTTCGAAATTATGCTATTTCGCCCATCCCAATTTCTGTCTTTATTCTATTTTAGTACCTAAACCCAATATTCCCTGACAATATTTAAATAGTTACGTAAACATCACGTGTCAATTATTTAGAAAAAAATCGACAAGACATAAATTTTAAATACAGAAAGACAAATATAAAAATACAGATGGAAAAGTATGCTAGTTTTCATAAGGCAATCTGACCAGATGGAAAAATTGGCTACAAATATTTAGTTGTGGGACTAAATAGGCTAAAATTGAAATTCAGAGACTAATTTTGCTTTAATGAAAAAGTTGGAAGACAATTTAGGTGATTTACCCATATTTCTATAAAAAACGACAAAAAATGCTGCTAAATCACACACTCAAGACACATATATGATAGACTAGTAGTGATTGATCAAGGAACTAGCAAATATGTAAGAAAATCTCCCAAATCCCCAACCCAATTCAATCAAAGCCAACCCTCAAAATCAATCTCCATCAACTTCTAGCACTCCAATCAAATATCCAAACTCATAAATCATGGAAATTGAATCCTTTGGAGTCAGCTTTTTTTTCTTTTTTTTTCTTTTTATCTTACATAGTTTATTAGACTTTATTTGTTTAAATTTATGCTTATAATTTTAAATATATATTTGCGATTCGTTTCCTTAATGACAAGATCCTCGTTAATATTTATTCTTGCATTAACAAATAAACATTACCTTTATTAGTACTTATACACTTGACTGATGAGGTGCATAAAAATCAAATAAAAATGTGAAAGAATTAAGACTATCAAATAAACGAGTAAAAAAATGTCTCTTGAATTTTAGTTCTATCAATTTAAGGAAAAAAAAAGAAGACTCGATTTGACATTTACTTCTAAGATGTAACTTCAAAATACTTTATCCAACAAAAAAGGGTAATCAACCAAGTAAAATATGCCTTTTATCAAAAAGAATAAAAATGTGCTCTATATTAAAATTTCTTCTTTTTTATAGAATATTAAACAATTTCAAGCATAGTTAAATGTCTCTCATAGTTTACATTTTCATTTAAATAGTCCCTCACTTTGAAAATATTGTATCAAAACTCCACACCAATTCAAACTGCACCACTTCCATTTTTAAACCTAATTCCAGACATTTTTAATTTAAATTGGCCATGACTTTATCAAAGGCCATATTTTCTAGGTGTAAAACTAGCAACCAACATTCTCCTCCTGCTTAACAACACTTAAATAGTCTCTCCCATTTCATTTGCATACTTATTTTGAAACTCACATTTAAAGTAGTGCAACTTTATCTATCCCAAATTTGAAACATGCCATTTTGGTACTTGAACGTAATATCCTACCAGATACAAAATAGTTATGTTGTGCTAAATAAGTTAATTTTTTAATTTATCATCTGCAACACATAAAACTGTCTAATAAACAACCTATGAAGAAAACCTCCCTAGCCAAAAACGAAAAACTTTCCCTTCTCCCTCCCACTCAAGAAAACTCAACATTCTCTTTCGTCCCTTCTAGCCACCAAAGCCCATTTTAATGTTTTGTTCAGGTATTCTATTCCCCACATTCTGTGCATAGACAAAATTAATTTATTTTGGTCAACTCATTCATTAATCGAGACTAAAGTATTTTGAAATTACATATTAGAAGAAATGTCAAATTGAGTTTCTTTATTTACAATTATTATCCGTAAAATTCAAGATTGTTTTTTTTTAATAGTTTATGAGACATTCTTAAATTCTTTTAGTTTTTATTTTTTATTTTTATGCACTTCATAAGTCAAGTATATATGCACTAATAAAGGTAATGTTTATTTTGTTAATGCAAGAAAAAAAAGTAACGAGGATCTAGTTATTAAGGAAATTAATAGCACATAAGTTTTAAATATATAAGTATAAATTTAAGCAAATACAGCCTAATAAACTACTTAACATAAAAAAGCGGACTCCAAAGGATTCAATTGCCATGATTTCTCGGATTAGATGTTGGATTGGAGTGAAAGAAATTGATAGAGATTGATTTTCAGAGTTGGCTTGATTGAATTAGGTTGCAGATGGATCTTGATCAGTCATTGTTGGTCTGTCATATATGTGTCATGAATATGTGATTTACCAGTGTTTTTTGTCTTTTTTTATAGAAAGATGGGTAAATTATCTAAATAGTCCTCCAACTTTTTTATCAAAGTAGAAACAATCCCTGGATTTCAATTTTCAACTAATTTAGTTCCGTAACTAAATATTTGTAGCCAATTTGGTCCTTATTTGGCTGTATCGCCCAACAAAAATTTTTCTTTTTTGTTTTTTCACCAGTGTGATTGTGGGCAATGCAGTCAGGGAAAATTTATGTTTTAGGTGGCACAACCAAATAGGCATCGAATTGGCAGAAATATTTACATGAGATGTGTAAATCGGCAGAAATTAAAGGTTTAATGGACTATTTTGGTTTTAATGATAAAGTTGAATGACTATTTAGGTGATTTGGCCTAGAAAGATTTAACGGCTACTTGGCTAGTTTGGGAGTCTAGGAGAGAAAAGAAATAAGAGAAAATTTTAAGTTAGGAGAGTAAATGTAAGAGATAGAAAGGGATGGAGGGGAAGAGAAGGGATTCAAATTACACATCTAGATTGTATAAAGACAGGGTTTAGGACACATATGAATTAAATTTTGGTCATTTTTCTTTTAAAGTAAATTATAAGAAAGGTTGTGCTTTGTTAAATATTTAGGTTAAGTACCTATCTTATAAAAACTTATAATTTGACAATTGAAACCATTAAATATCTATTAAGTGACCATTAATAGGTTAAAAATTAATTATATATTTAAAACCTCTATATAAGTTATTTATATATTTTAACACAAAACACAATCCTTTAATACCTGCGGAGGGCATTTTGACGGTGGAGGGATACTAGACTTAGGGGTATTTTAGACCTTTATACAAATCCATTAATTTTTAACTTTCCATTTATTTTATGAATAAACTCAAGCCACATGGAGGAGAATTTTCGATTAATTGCAAATTACAAATAGATAACCAGAATATTAGCCAAACTATAAGGAGGCTTATTGTGTAATTCATCCATTATTTTAATGGCAAAGTGCGTATTATTTTAAAAGACAAACTTTCACAAACTTTCCCTCCAAACCATTCCAGTCTGTAGAGAAAATTGTTGGGTGCAATGCACTTGATATTCTTACTCCAAATCACCCGTTTCTTTTGTTTTCTTTTGCTTCAATAATTCCCAAAGGAGGGAGACTCCTCTCTTCCCCTCCCTTTTCTATCTTTTCTTTCCAATAGTAAAACTTGCGAACACAACCTATTAGTAAAAAAAGGCTTCCAAAATGAGATCATCAAACTTTGACGTGACTAAAAGAAAGAAAAGAAAAAGTGAAAAGCAAAGACAGAAATGACGCGATAAAACCCTCACAAAATTAAAATACAAGACTTATGTCAGCATACTCAATTTTAGACATATTTTAATTGAAACTAATCATGACCTCACCACGGGACATGTTTTTCTTTTAAATGGTTGCCTTATAAAATTCCAATGATGACATCTTGGGACAAGAATTCTACAGTCATGATCTCGGGGTTTGGATGTTGGATTGGAGTGTTAGTTGTAGATGGATACTGATTTTGAAGGGAGAATTCAATTGTATTGGGTTGAGGATTTGGAAATTTTTCTTCCAAATCTGTTAGTTTGTTCATAAATCACTTCTGCTTTATGTTTGTTGAGTGTGTGGTTTATATTTAGTGGTTAATATGAGTTAAAACGGCCTCTAAATTGAAATCATTAAGCTTTGTCGAGACTAAAAGAAGTAAAAGAAAAAATGGATAATGTCATAAGGAAAGACATAAATGATGCAATAAAGTCCTCACAAAATTACTATAGTTAGTGTGGTCAATTTTACTCAATTCTAGACATATTTTGATTTGAAATAGCCATTGCCACAACAAAGGTCATATTTTTCAAGGATAAAATTTTACTCATATTTTGTTACTATTTAACAACACTTTAATAGTCTCGCATATATCGTGTATATACCTATTTTGTTGGTAAGATTTAAAATTTTGTAACAATTTCATCCATTCGAAATTCCAAAACATTCTATTTTTGCACCAGAACACAATTTCAACAATATAAATAGTTGAGTGCGCATCACGTGTCAATTATTTAGAAAAAATAATTGGAAAGGCATAAGTCTTAAATACAAAAAGACATATAGAATTACATATGGAAAAATATGCTTGTTTTATTTTCATAGGTTAATCTAATAAGATAGAAAAATGACCGTAAATATTTAGTTGTAGGACTAAATTGGCTAAAACTGAGTTTAGGTAATATTTATACTTTAATGAAAAAGTTGAAAGGTGTATTAAAGGTGATTTACTCATCTTTCTATCTAAAAAGAAAAAACATAATGCCAAATCACATACTGAAGACAAATCATATGTTAATTTTGTGAGTGACTGATCAAGAAACTAACAGATATGTAAGAAAATATACCAAATCTCCAACCCAATTTAATCAAAGCCTCCCCTAAAAATCAATCTGCATTAACTTTTAGCACTCCAATTTAACATGCAAACCTATAAATCATGGCAATTGAATCCTTTGGAGTCCAATTTTTTTATTTTACGTAGTTTATTAGACTATATTTGTTTAAATTTATACTTATAATTTCATCTTACATATGCTATTCATTTTCTTAATAACAAGATCTTCATTTCTATTTATTTTTGTAGTAACAAAATAAACATTATCTTTATTAGGACTTATATACTTGATTTATGAATTTCATAAAAATCAAATAAAACTGAAAGAATATAAGAATGCCTAATAAACTAGTAAAAAAACAATCGTGAATTTTACTTCTAACAATTATAAATAAAAAAAAATACTCAAACATTTACTTCTAAGATATAACTTCAAAATACTTTATCCAATAAAAAAGGGTAATCCAACAAGTGAAATATGCCTTTAATCCAAAACAATAAAAAAAAAAAAAATGAGCTCTATATTAAACTTTCTTCTTTTTTATAGAATAACTAACAATTTCAAGAATGATTAACAGTCCCCTGCACTTTGGATTTGCATTTAATTTGTCTCTCACTTTGAAAGTGACGTAACGAAATCCCCACCAATTCGAACGGCCCCACTTTTCTCCTTATAGCTAATTCCAGGCATTTTAATTTAAAATGGCCATGACCTCATCAAAGGCCATATTTTCTAGGTGCAAAACTATCAGCCCACATTTTCTTCCATAGTTAGCAAAACTTAAATAGTCTCTTACTTTTCATTTGCATATTCATTTTGTGACACATTCAAAATGGTGTAACTTTGTCCATCCCAAATTTAAGACGTGCCATTTTGGTACTTGAATATAATTCCCGCCAGATACAAAATAGTTATGTTTGTACATAACTAGTCAAATTTTAATTCAAAATCTACAACACATAAAACTTAAACAATTAACAACCTATGAGCCAAAAGCCTCCCCAACAACCACCAAAAACTTCCCCCTCTCCCGCCCTCTAAATAAAACTCCTCATTCTTTCTCGTCCCGTCTTGCCACCAAGTGCATTTTAATATTACTCAATTTGTTCCGGTATTCTATTCACCACATTCTATGCACAGACAAAATTAATTTACTTTGAACAACTTATTCATTAATTGAGTCTAAAGTGTTTTTAAGGTACATCTTACAAGTAAAAGTAAATGGCGGGAATTATACACATCTAGAAGTACCAAAATGGCAATTCAAGATTTTTTTTTAGTAGTTTATTAGGCATTCTTAAATTCTTTCAGTTTTAATCTGATTTTTATGCACCTCATAAGTCACGTATATAAGCACTAATATACCTAATGTGTATTTTGTAATGCAAAAATAAATAGTAATGAGGATCTAGTTATTAAGGAAATGAATAGCATATAAGTTTAAAAGTATAATAGAAATTTAAGCAAATACGGTCAAATAATCTACGTAAAATAAAAAAGTGGACTCCAAAGAATTCAATTGTTATGATTTTTGGGTTTGGATGTTGGATTGTAGTCCTAGAAGTTGATAGAGATTGATTTAGATGGAAGGATTCAATTGAATTCATCATTGGGTTTCAGATTCAGGAGATTTTCTACGATTTTTGTCAGTTTTGTGATCAGTCACTGCTGGTCTTTATCATATATTTGTCTTGTGTGTCTGATTTAGTAGTACTTTTTGTCTTTATAAAGAAAAACTCTTATAACATTTAGATGAACAAAGAAATTTTAAATCACCTAAATAGTCCTCCAACTTTTTCATTAAAGGAGAAATAGTCCTTGAATTTTAATTTTAGCTGATTTAGACCAACAACTAAATATTTGTAGCCAATTTCGTCCCTGTTTGGTAGTATCTCCCAAAACAAAAGTTTGTTTTCGCTTTTTCTTTGGTGTGATTGCAGATGCCCTAGCCAAGAAAAACTTGTGTTTTAGATGGCACAACCAAATAGGGACCGAATTGGCATAAATATTTAGTTGAGAAAATAAGTCAGTTAAATTTAAGGTGAGGGACTATATTTGGTTTTAATGAAAAAGTTGAATGACTATTTAGGTGATTTGGTCTACATAGATTTAACAGTTATCAAATCTTGGCTAGTTTGGGAGTCAAGGAGAAAAAATAAAATCAGAGAAAATTTGTGTTAGGACTGTAAATGAGAGAAGGGAATGGAAGGGAAGAAAATGGATTTAAATTTTACTTGGTATTTTGGAAAGAATTTAGACATCTATCAATCAAAATTTGGACATTCATTATTTCAAGGTAAATTGTATGGAACCCCTTGCGATTTGTTAAATATTTAGGTTAACCCTCTATATTTTAAGAACTTGTAATACATTAGATATTGTGATTTAGATTAAATTGAAACCATTATATATCTGTTAAGTGAGCATTAGTAGAATGAAAATTATTTATTTAAAGGGTTAGTTTAGTCCTTTAAATCTCAAATTAAGTATTATATATTTTAAATAAAACACAACCCTTTACTACACGTAGATGTGTTTTTGGGTAGTGGAGTACTAGACTTAGGGGAATTTTAGACCTTTTACACATATTCATTAGTTTTTAACTTTTCATTCATTTTACAAATAAACCCAAATTTCCCACAAGGAGGGGAATTGTTAATTAATTGCAAGTCATAAGTAGATAACCTGAATATTGGCCAAACTATGAGGGGGCTCACTGTAATTTACCTATTATTTTAATGGCAAAGTGCAAATTATTTTAAATGACATAAACTTTCACGAACTTTCTCTCCAAATGATTCTAATTTGGAGAGAAAAATTTCGGGTACAATGCACTTGATATTCTTCATCTAAATTACCCTATTTCCTTTATTTTCTTTTGCTTCAATAATTTCCGAAGGAGGGAAACTCCTCTCTTCCCTTCCATTTCCTATCTTTTCTTTCCAATAGTAAAACTTGCAAACATAATGATGTTAGTGAAAACTGTTTCCAAAATACATCATTAATCTTTGTCTAGACTAAAAGAAAGAAAAGAAAAATCCAACAAGCAAAAACAAAAATGACACAATAAAGCTCTGTCAAAATTAAAATACAAGACTTAAGTCAGCGTACTCAATTTCAGACATATTTTAATTTAAAATAGGTAGGTGACTTCATTAAGGGGTATGTTTTTCTTTTTAAAATGTTAACCTTAAAAAAATTTTAATGATGACTTCTAGAGACAAGAATTCACCAGTCATGATTTCTAGGTTTGGATGTTGGATTTGAGTGTTATATGTAGATAGATATTGATTTTGAATGGAGGATTCGATTGAATTGGATTAGAGGTTTGGAAATTTTTCTTCAACGTCTGTCGATTTGTTGATGAAGCATTTCTGGTCTCTGTGTGTTGACTGTGTGATTTATATTTAGCGGTTAATATGAATTGAAATGGCTTCTAAATTGACATCACTAAACTTTGCTGAGACTAAAAGAAACAAAAGAAAAGTGGATAATGTTATTATGAAACACAAAAATGATGCATTAAAGTCCTCACAAAATTAAAACACGACACTTAAGTTATGGTGGTTAATTGTACTCATATATTGATTTGAAATAGCCATTACCACAACATAGGTCATATTTTTTAAGGATAAAACTAAACTCAAACATTTTGTTATTATAATCTCTCATGTTTTATATTTACATTTAATTTATCCGTCACTTTGAAAATGATTAACAAAATCCCCACTAGTTCGAACTACACCACTTTCGTCCCTATACCTAATTCCAAGCATTTTAATTTTAAATGGCCATGACCTCATCAAAGGCCATATTTTCTTGGTGCAAAACTGGCAACCCATATTTTTCTCCTATATAGAAACATTTAAATAATCTCTCACATTTCATTCACATACCAATTTTGTAACTCATATGGAAAAATGGTGCAACTTTGTCCATCCCAGATTCTAAATGTGCCATTTTGGTAATTGAATGTAATTCCCACCAGATACAAAATAGTTATGTGGTGCATAACGAGCCAATTTTTTAATTCAAAGTTTGCAACACATAAAACTTAAACAATGAAAAACCTATGAGCGGAAAACCCCCTAGACCCCACCCAAAAACCTCCCCCTCTCCCGCCCATTCAAGAAAGCTCAACATTCTCTCTCGTCCAGTTTAGCCACCAATGCCCATTTAAGTTTTTTGTTCAGGTATTCTTTTGACCACATTGTATGCATAGACAAAACTAATTTGTTTTGGACAACTTATTCATTAATCGAGTCTAAAGTATTTTAAAATTACATCTTAGAAGTAAATGTTAAATTGAGTTTCTTTTTTTATAATTGTTAGAAGTAAAATTCAAGATTATTTTTTTACTAGTTTACTAGACAGTCTTAAATTCTTTTAGTTTTATTTGATTTTCAGCCAATTTAGTCCCTATTTGGCTGTATCACCCAAATTAAAAGTTTTTTGTTTTTTCACTGGTGTAATTATGGGCAGCGCAACTTAGAAAATCTTGTATTTTAAACTAAATGACATCATTAAACTTTAAAATACTAAAAGAAGCAAAAGAAAAAATGGATAATGTTGTGAGAAAAGACATAAATGATGCAATAAAGTCTTCACAAAATTAAAACACGTGGCTTTAGTTAGTATGGTCAATTGTACTCATATTCCATACATATTTTGATGTGAAATAGCCATTACCGCAACATAGGTAATATTTTTTTAAGAATAAAACTTTACACACATTTTGTTACTATTTCAATACTTAAATAATCTCTCATATATCATGCATATACTTGTTTTGTCCCTAAGATTTAAAATTGTGCAATTTCGTCCATCTCGAATTCCAAAACATTCTATTTTGGTACCTGAACACAACTTTGACAATATTTAAATAGTTACGTGCGCATCACATGTTAATTATTTAAAAAAAATCAGCAAGACATAAATCTTAAACATAGAAAGACAAGTATAAAATTACAGAAGGAAAAATATGCTAGTTTTATTTTCATAGAGTAATAGGATGGAAACATTGGCAACAAATTTTTAGTTGTGAGTCTAATTTGGTTAAAATTGGAGTTCTGGGACTATTTCTACTTTAATGGAAAAGTTAGAAGACTATTTAGGTGAATTACCCATCTTTCTATCAAAAAAAAGATAAAAACCGCTAGCAATCACACTCAATACACAAATATGATAGACCACAGTGACTAGTCAATAAACTAATAGATATGTAGGAACATTTCCCAAATCCACAACCGAATTCAATCAAAGCCTCCCTTTAATCAATCTCCAATCTAACATCCAAACCCAGAAATCAAGACCGCTGAATCCTTTGGAGTCCACTTTTATATTTTACATAGTTTAGAAGACTCTATTTGTTTAAATTTATACTTTTAATTTTCAAGTTATACATACTATTCATTTCCTTAATAACAAGATCCTCGTTTCTATTTATTCTTACATTAACAAATATGCATTACCTTTATTAGTACTTATGTACTTGACTTTTGAGGTGCATAAAAATCTTAAAAAACTAAAAGAATTTAAGAATGTCTAATAAACTAGCTAAAAAATAATCTTGAATTTTACTTCCTAAAATTGTAATAAAAAAAAAAGTCAATTTGACAATTACTTCTAGTAACTTTAAATATTTATCCTACAAAAAGGATAATCCAACAAGTGAAATATGTCATTTTTGCTAGAAGTAATTGTCTCAAATTTTAGAGTTCTTGTCAAAATTTCTTCTTTTTTAAAGAATATTTAACAATTTCAAGCTTGATTAATAGTCTCTCACATTTTACATTTGTATTTAATTTGTCACTCACTTTGAAAATGATGTAACAAAATCTCAACCTATTCCAACTGCACCACTTTTTTCCCTATGCCTAATTCTAGACATTTAAACTTTAAAATGGCCATGACCTCATCAAATGACGTATTTTCTAGGTGAAAAACTAGCAACTCACATTTTCCTCCTATTTAACTACAACAAAATAGTCTCTTGCATTTCATTTGCATACATGTTTTGTAACTCACATTAAAAATGGTGCAACTTTGTTCACCCCAAATTCAGAACGTGCCATTTTAATATTTGGACATAATTTCTGCCAGATACAAAATAGTTATGTTGTGCATAACGAGATGATTCTTTAATTCAAAATCTGCAACACATAAAAGGTCACAAACAATAAATAGCCTGTGAGCCGAAAGCTCCCTAGCCACCACCTGAATTTGGGGTGAACTCGTTTACTCCATTTACTTTAAGATGTAATTTTAAAATATGTATTCAAATGGGTGTCTGAATATTTTTGTCTCTTATACACATCTAGATGTGTATAAGCTCAAACAAAACAAATTTATCTTGGACATCTTATTCATTAATCAAGCCTAAAATATTAGAAGTTACATCATAGAAATAAATATCAAATTGAGTTTCTCTTTTTTTACAATTATTGGAAGTAAAATTGAAGATTATTTTTTTTACTAGTTTAGACATTCTTAAATTCTTTCAGTTTTATTTGATTTTTATGCACCTCATAAGTTATGTATATAAGCGTTAATAAAGGTAATGTTTATTTTGTTAATACACGAATAAATAGTAACGAGAATCTTGTTATTAAAGAAATGAATAGCATATAAGTTTAAAATTATAAGTATAAATTTAAGCAATTACCGTCTAATATACAACTATGTAAAATAAAAGAGTGGACTCCAAAGGAGAGTCCTGAAAACCAATTTGTTGTTTCAGAAGGCTTATATGTTGCATAAGAAATGTGACACCACTTTCTAAAAGAATAAGAAATGTGCCTATATATGTCTTTTTCAAAAGGATAAGCAGTGTGACACCACCTTCCAAAATCAAGTGTGTCATGTCATTTTCTTTCACAAAGTTACTTGGTGATGGACATATGTCAGCTATGAAAGCTAAAATTTGCAAGCCATTTTCTGCTAAAAAAACTACAGGATAAAATGCATATTAATACCCTGGGAAACTTGAATTATGAAGATTATGCCTTGTAAAATATAAATCAACTTATTAATCCCTTTGTACTTTTATATCTAGCAAAATAACCTTTGAAAACATGAAATCGCAATAAATAGATAGAAGAAGCATTTAATGCTTCTTCTAGAGTACCTGCGTATGTAGACTAGAAAGAATTATATTGCAATTCGGTTGAATTTCAAATTATGAATAGGATAATATGTTGGTTTATTTTGCACAGGGTCTATCTTGCTGATAAAAATTACAGAAGGACAAATACGCGTGTTTTGTTTTCACAAGGAGAAATCAATATATTTTATGTTTTACAAAAATAAAATATGCATTTTATCCAAAACAATAAGGCTCTATTTTCAAATTTATTATTTCGTAGACCATTTAACAATTTCAAACACGGTTAATAGTCTCTCATATTTTAGATTTATACTTCTTCTGTTCTTCACTTTCAATGATGCAATAAAGTCTCTCACTAATTCAAAACGCAACATTTTGCCCCGAGGGACCCAATTGTAGCCATATTTTTAATTTAAAATAGATATGTGCTGGTCACGGGTCATATAATTTAGGAAAATTCTACAATCCCTTTTAGGAAACTATTTCCTTGTGCTTTAAGGGTTTGTATAGTACAACACTATGTGTTTTAAAAATTTATACTGTACAAATCCTTAAAGTCAGGAGAATGGTTCCCTCAACGGCTGTGAGATTGTAGAATTCCCCTATAATTTAAGGCTCAGATTGAAACTTATATGTTCCTCATTTTTAATACCACTAAAATAGCCTTTCTCATTTCATCTGTATGCTTATCTTGTTCTACAAATTAAAAAAATGCATTTCTATCCAAATTTGAAATAGTTACGTGGCAACATGAGTTAATTTTTGAGGCCAAATTAGCAATACATAAACTTTAAACACTAAACAATCTATAAGTCCGAAGCCTCCCCAACCACCACTCCGAAACCGCCTCCATCCCCGCTCTCCATCAAGAAACCTACTCTTTCTCTCTTGCCCTGTCTAGCCGCCCATGCCCATTTTTGTGTTGAAATTTTTGTTTGGACAATCTATCGACCACATTATATGCACAAACAACACCAATTTTTTTACACAATTTTTTTTATCTATCGAGTCCAAAATATATCAAGAGCCATCTTAAAATTAAATGTTAAATTAAGTTTCTCTTTTTATAATTATTAGAAGGAAAAATCGGAGGTTATATTGTGTGTGTGTGATATAACGATTACTACTAGTTTATATGTGTTCTGCCTATGATTTAGAAGTTACTATAAGAGAACGTTTTGAAAGTGACCTTGAAATTCAATTATAACTAGATTATTAAAGGCAATACTTTCTAATGCAATAATAAATGGTAAATGACCTTTTGTTATCAAGGAAATGAATGATGTAAAAGTTTAAAAGGATACCCAAAATTATGTGTAGATCCTGTCAAAAAGACGACGTAAAATGAAAAAGTGGGTTTCAAAATCTTAAGGCTCAATTTCTTGATTCACATGATCTATTAGACTTGATAAGAAACATGACACCACCTTCCGAAAGAATAAGAAACGTGTCTATATAAGTCCTCTACAAAAGGATATGAAACATGTCTATATAAGTCTCCTGCAAAAGTTTAGGGACGTTTTGGTTAGTAAAAAATTTTAAGGACTAAAAAGGTCATTATTCCCTTTTAAAAAACCTAAGCTTCCACCAACTTACATGTCTCTCCAGATCATTCCAATTTAGAAAGAAAATTTTTAATACTATGCGCTTAAAATTCTCCTTTCAATGGTGTCATAATCTTTCTTCTCTTTTGTTTCAGAAAATCCCAAATTTCATACTCTCATCTTTCCTTCCCTTTCCTTTCTTTTCTTTCCAATAGTGAAACTCCCGGACATGCATAAGCTATAAGTGAAAACAACTTCCAAAGTGACATCATTTAACTTTGTAGGGACTAAAAGAAGGAAAAGAAAAAATGGATCGTTTCACAAGAAAAGACAAAAATGATGCAAAAAAGCTCTCACAAATTAAAATACAATATTTTAGTTAGTGTAATTAATTTCAAACATATTTTAATTTGAATGAGCCATGACCTCATCACAGGTCATATTTTTTTAAGAATAAAATTGATAAACTTAACAAAATTTTAGTGATTATTTATAGAGGGAAGGATTCAAATGTCATGATTTTTTCGGTTTGAATGTGGGATTGGAATGTTAGATATGTGTATTTTTGTTGCCGGAGATTGATTTTGAAGGAAGGCTTTCCAATTGGGTTGGGGATTTGGGAATGACTTCTTTCATTTTTGCCAGTTTATTGATAACTCACGACTGGTTGTGTTCATTTATATTTAATGGTTGTTGTGAGTGGAAACAGCTTCCTTCCAAATTGACACCATTAAACTTTGTCGAGTCTAAAAAGGAAAAAGAAAATGTGGCTCCTGTTATGAGAAAAGACAAAAATGATGTAATCAAGTCCACACAAAATTAAAACACAATACTTTAGCAAGTGTTCTCAATTGTATTTAATGTCACACATATTTTAATTTAAAATAGCCATGACCTCGTTATGGGTCATATTTTTTAAGGATAAAACTGGTAGCTCACATTTTCTTATTATTTAACAACACTTAAATAGTCTTTAGCATATCATGTATATAACCGTTCTATCCCTAACATTTTGAATGGTACGATTTTGTCCATTCCAAATTCAAAACATGCGATTATGCTTCCTATTTCAACATGATTCAAGAAAATTTTGAAATAGTTACATGCACATGACGAATCAATTTTTAGGAAGAAATCTGCAATATATAAATCTTAAATAATGAGAGACAAATATAAAATGGATTAATCTATCATACACCATCAGTGTAGAAATTTTTTACACTATTAGATTTAGATGCTTGCCATATGTGCATTGTCTAAATTTCAAATATCATTTTTGCACGTGGTATGCATCCACCTCCGATGGTATAAAAAATTTTCTATACCAACAGTGTTGAAAAATTAACCCCCATAAATTGCAAATGGTCAAGTATGCTAGTTTTATTTTCATAGAGTAATCAACAAGTGAAATATGTGCAATTTTTTATCCAAAACAATAACATATGAGCTCTATATTAAAATTTGTTTGTTTTCGTATACTATTTAACAATTTCAAGAACGATTAAT
Source organism: Cinchona pubescens (assembly GCA_025175665.1). Lineage (NCBI taxonomy): Eukaryota > Viridiplantae > Streptophyta > Magnoliopsida > Gentianales > Rubiaceae > Cinchona > Cinchona pubescens. Next base: position 8,449,875 of record JANKKI010000051.1, on the reverse strand, counting down.
AATTGCTCATATTTTACATTTATATTTGTTAAGTCACTCATTTTTGAAAATGATGCAATAAACTCTCCACACTGCAATTGAAAACGCACCACTTTAGTCACTGTAACTAACTCTAGACATATTTTAATTTAAAATATTCATGACCTCATGAGGAGCCATGTTTTTTAGGTGCAAAACTAGCAAATATGTATTTTTCTCATATTTAACAACACTTAAATAGTCTCTAGCATTTCATTTGTATACTTATTTTGTAAGCCAGATTCAAAATGGTACAATTTCATCAATCACATATTCAAAATGTCCCATTTTGGTACTTGAACACAATTTCGACCCAATTTAAAATAGTTATGTTGTGCATAATGAGTCAGTTTATAAGGCAAAATTTACCACACATAAAATTTCAACAATAAAAAACCTATGAGCTACAGGCCTACCTAAATGTCAAATTGAGGTTTTTTTTTACAATTATTAGAAGTATAATTCAAGTTTGTTTTTTTTACTAGTTTATTAGACATTATAAATTCTTTCCCACTAAAGTTGTATTTTGAATTTTATGTACCTCATAAGTGAAGTATATATAANAAACTGTGAGTCCTAAGACCCACTTTGTTGTTTCAGAAGGTCTATTATGATGGATAAGAAATGGGAGACCATCATCTGAAAGTATAAGAAACATGCTTATATATGTCTTTCCCAAAAGGACAGGCAGCGTGATACCACCTTTCAAAATCCACTGTGCCATATCATTTTCTTTCAAAAAATCACTTGGTGATGGACATTATGTCGGCTATAAAAATCAAAAATCGCAAGCTATTCTCCACAAGGAAAGCTATTAAACAAAATACATATTACAACATTGTAAAACTTGAAATGTGAAGATTACACCTTAATAAATCTAACTTATTAGTCTCTTTGTACTTTTATATCTAGTATTGTAAAATAACCTGTAAAAAACATGAAATTACAATAAATACATAGAAGTAGCATTTAAAATACTATAATACTTGTGTACTTTATCTAGAAAGAATAAAGGTATATTCCAAATGGAAAATGACCAATTTGGTCCCTATCTTGAGGGTATCGACCAATTTGGTCTCTCATTCTTAAAAAAATTAATCAATTTAAGGCTTGTGATGGAAATTTTGGACAAACTAATGGAGTCGCTGACAACAAATCCACTATAGGTTATACACACGTGATTATCACGTGGTTTGCTCTATTAATTCATCACTAATTTTTCATCACAAGCCTTATATTGGTTTTTTTTTTTTTTTTTTTTTTAAATGAAGGCCTAAATTGGTTTGTTGTGTTAGATAAGAAACCAAATTGATCAATCCCTATAGGTAAGAACTAAATTGGTATTGTCCTATTGCAAATGCAATTGCAGGTTTGCTGTCTTTGGCTGAATTTCATGCTACAGAAAGGGATAATAAGCTGGTTAATTTGTTATAGGCTCTATTTTGCTGATATAAATTACAAATGGACAAATATGCTTGTTTTATTTTCACAGCGGGTAAACAATATATTCATGTTTTACAAAACTAAAATATGCATTTTATCCCCAAAAAAAAAAAACATATAAGGCTTTATTTTCAAATTTCTTCTTCTACAGATGATGTAACAATTTCAAGCAAAATTACTTGTAATTTCTCATATTTTGCATTAATACTTTTTCAATCCCTTACTTTCAATCTAGTAATATAGTCATTCATTCGCCTCAAAATACAATTTTGCACTTGAGATCCAATTGCCTCCAATTTTTTAATTTAAAATTAACATGTGCTTATAAGTAGCCATATTTTTAATGGTAAAACTGAAAACTCACATTTCCTACTAATACCACCTTAATAGTCTCTTGCTCATTTGTGTCATTATCTTGTTCTTCACATTCAAAATGTTGCAATTTCTTCACTTACAAATTCAAAACGCGCTATTTTGGTGATTGGGGAATGGAATTCAACCAAATCTAAAAATATAGTTCTACTTTATAATACTAATTTATCCAAAATAATAACCAATAAGTTCTACTTTATAATTTCTACTTTATATAGAATATTTAAAAATTTCAAGAATGAGTAATAGTCCCTTATATTTTATATTTATACTTCTTTAGTCTCTTACTTTAACAATGATGCAATTTTGTCTCACAAATTCAAAATGTACCATTGCGTGCGCATCACAAGTCACATTTTTTAGGGCTAAATCAACGACACATAAACCCTAAATACAAACAAGGATGAACCCAAAGCCTTGAGCAACCAGGGAAGGGCGACTTTGGGATGGTTGCTCAAGGAACTTCCTCATCCTCACTTGTTCCATCTAGCCACCAAAGGCCCATTTTGGGTAAAAAATTTATTTGGGCATTCTATCGACCACACTATATGCACAAATGCAACCAATTATTTTTGAATAATTTGTTTATAAATCAAGTCCTCAAAAATTTCAAGGGATATTTTAAAGATAAACTAAATGCTAAATCGAGTTTCTCTTTTTAACATTAGATGGAAAAATCGAGTATGACATGTGTGTGTATGTGATATAGCGGTTACCACTGCATGTTATTCGGGTCCCTGTTTTGAGATTTTATTCAGATTTGAAACAACTTAAATTATAGAATGAAATAAGATAATGAAATAAGGGAATTATAATGTTTATACAGTCGGATTGGAGCTTGAATTGGCTTATCATTGTTTTCTTAAAGTTAGCCATTATTTTCTCCATTTTGCCTCATCTAGTTCTTCTTTAATTGGTGGATATTGATATTCAAGGTTGTCCTTCTCATATCATTTCCTCATCTCCATCGTGAGCTTCGCCATCTCTTGACTAAGATTTTCTGTTCGTTGACAAAGACTTTCACTCACAATCAATTTTCCTTGAGCTTGCAGTGGACAATGATTGAATTGACTTTGAAGCTTCCAACAATAAGGATTTAGATTATTGCACCAACCCATATTATAGTTTAAGCAGGGTAAGGAGAAGAACAAGAAACATGCTCATTGGTCATACCTCCATCACCATAGGAATGATGATATATTTGGCATGAATGATTCCAATTCATTCCTTGCATGTGCTTGAGAAATTAGAGCTAACAACAGCAAGAACAAGAAAGCAAATAAGAATAACACAAACAAGAAAAGATAGGAGAGTTTAGACTACTAATTAGTTTAAACTATCCATCAAAGCAAAAATCTTTTTGGATTTTTTTCGAAAAAATTCCTATGGTGATGGAGGTAAAACCAATGAGCATGTTTCTTGTTCAGATCTCCATTAAGTTTGTACAAAATAAGAAAATCACAAGCCTTTTTGTTATTTCAAATTAGTGAAGCAATTAGAAAAGATAAATAAACTTCAAACTAGTTTTATAACCCAATTGCATCAATATTGACAACCATTCCCCGGCAACGATGCCAAAAATTTGTCACGTCTAAAGAAACACAAACATCTAGTTATAAAATAAAACACCTAAATCAACTAATTTCCTTAACTATATGACAAATCGCCAGTTTACGGTATCAAATAGTAGCTCATGGAAGTAGGGATCATTTGCATAAGGAATGGTGTGCAATTATCAATTATTTGGTTGGAATACTACTCGAAAGGTTTGATTTAAATAAAAGAGCTTCACTAAACTATATTTTACATTAAAAGACGATAAAAGGAGGGTATAGACATGTAGATTAACCAAAGAGACAGGTTTTGGTTAATTTGGTCTATCAGAGATTGATTCTCATTGTAACTTAATTCTGATCCCTTGATAATTAAATCTATCAATTTAATTAACTTATGTATGGATCCCTCCAGTTACTTATACTAGACAAACTTGATTAACTACTCATGGAATTCTAACAACCAATTAACCAAATTGAGAAGAAATTCCGATCTCAAGAAGTTTTATGACAATATTGTGGGATAGGTTCATTTTTGCCGAATGGAATGGTTTAGACTAATTTTGGTTGCAACTTGAAACTTGATAGGTACTACCATTAGCAGTTATCCTTCCTTGCTCAAGTCGGTAATGCAGCCTAAAAACCACAAGGCCAAAACTTCTCTAAGGGCGAGTGAGTGTAATAGCCACACATTTTCTATCAATTGACATTCCTTCAACTATTCATTAAAATCTATTCTTATGTTCAATGACTATTTTAAATGTTCCTAGTTTCCAAGATAACACTTGGACCTTTTCAAATTACTCCACTTGGACTTTTCTAATCATTCAACGTGGACTTTCTCCAACCATTCCACATCCATTAATGTTCATTCTTATATTTGAATAACATTCACAGATATCTCTTCTTAATGTCTAATGACCATTTTATCCTTTTTAAACAATTTTTCTAGTCGGCGGGTCACTAATGCAATTAAGTAAAACTTCAGGGAATAACTATAATTTTCAAAAATTCAACTATACATAACAAGATACCAGCTCAAATCCCTCATTTTATACTCTTAAAAACCGAAAATAGGTCCCTAAAACTCTTCATTTTCTCCCATATCTAGGGATAGAGCTTCTCTTTCTCACTTTCTGAAATTTTAGCTAGGAAACTTGTTAATTAAGGTGATTTGAAAGCCAATGGTATTCTTAATTCAACATTTCAGCTTATTAGGTGAGTTTCTATAGAATTAATAACCATTTATTGAACTATTGGGTTTGTAGATGTGTATAAGAGACAGAAGGTGCCTAAATCTTTTTGTTAATCATTGGTTCTTTAGATGTCTATTGTTTTATACACATGTCCAGATGTTGATTTGTGATTAAATGTTACTTCTTTAACATGAGATTTAAGGATGCGTAGATTGGGGGGGGTTTTGGCTGGAAGAATTTGCAAGGTTCTTGATGTTTAATCTTGGATTTTGGTGTCTTATACACATTTACATGTGTTCTAGAACTTCTACAACTTGTTCGTATATGTTCTAACACTTGTTTCTAAGCATTTAGAGTGATTTTTTATCATCAAATTGATCTATGGCTGAACTTGAGTGACCAGCTAGCTTGTTCATATTCACTTACTAGCTTATTCACCTATGCATCAACTAGGTTGGTCATCCAAAATTTCTTTCTTGTTTTAGCTTGCATTTTGATCCTAAATTGTACCTCAAGGTCTTCTCTAATGTGTGGTATTGCCCTCCCATGGTTTTAGGGAAAGGAAGTAAAGTTCGGAAAAGGGAAGTAAAGTTCCGGCAAAGAAAAGTTAGCGTTCCAAAAAGGCAAATTGATAGGTAAGTAGTTCTTTAACCAATCTATCGATTGTCTAGTATATTACTTATTGCGCAACCATGAATCGTGGTGAATCAAGGTAAGTAAGAGTGATTTTACCTCGGTTTCCATATTAGATATTTATGTAACTAAAGCATTGTTTATAGTATTATGCCTGATGCGGTAAATGCTCAATGTAGATTTACTAGCTTGCCTTGGTTAATTTTAGGTTAAGTATTAATGGTTTTATAAAACTTATATATGTAAGTGGATTCAGTTGTGCTGTGTTTATAATATAATGTTTCTATGATCTAAATGGTGAGAATGATCATGAACATGATAACTTCAGTGATTCATATCAGTGATTATGGTTTTACATCATATGTTTTGTGAGAAGTACTCACTCTGCTTATTGTTTAATGACAGTGCTCCTATTTGCTTATCGATATAAACATAGCATTTTCACACATTCTACATAAGCTCATTGATTCACATAGGTGGACATAGTGTATATTATGCTATATGATAGAAGGTACCCATTCTGTCTCACTGTTATTATAGGGTACAAGGTGCCCTGGTCTACTTTACTATTTATTCTGGGAGCACTCAAGAGCTCCATTCTACCTCACTACTTATTTGGCAAGCTTTCTATGTTGTTCTTAGTACATATACTCTTAGTACGCATGTAAGCCATGTCTAACGGGCTAACAATAGTTAGACCTGGATCCACTCACCAAAAGACTTATGTGAACCATGACCTTCATTTATTTGTCGTGTATTATCTAATCATCGTTATGTTGTACCCACTAGCAACCAAACACCGTAACCGGTTAACACATATGCTTTATATGTCAACAAATAAGTTTATGTGCTATTTACTGAGTATTGTTTTGGTCATCCCATATTGTTTATATTATTTTGTAGTTTATGGATTTGTGGAGGTTTTACTATTCTATTTGTGGACTTGATCTGGGACGAAACTTTGATATAGACTCTAGCTAGCTATTATAGTTAGGGTATGCTAGTGGTATAATGAGAAGTTTTCCCATATGTTTGGCCTACGTGCCAATGTATCTTATTAGAATTTGTTTTACGTTGAATAGTTTGTTCGTGGCTTTAAACCTCCCCTATCCTTAGTTAATAAGAATACTTATATTTGTATAAAGAATGTTTCATTTGTTCTATCTGTATATTACAGTTGGTTTGCTAGTATTGGAAGTCCTTGCTCAAATTATGGTTGTTAGATGTTCTTGATATCAAGCTTTGTACGCTTCGGGTAAGCCTGGGCACGGCATGCCATGGTCTCGGTTTTGGTCATGACAAAAGATCTAATTCTAATAGCCCTAATCCAATATTAATCTAGGTTTATAAAAGAGGTTCAATTCCTATGTCCCCTCAATTAACCTAAATTTAACTAATTATCTAATTTCCCTAATTAACCATTAAACCTATTAATATTGTCTAATTAGTTCATTTTACTAGCTAATCAGTTAACCTCTTCTCATTAGAAATCCATTTCCAGCAAACCTAACCCAAAACTAATTGACACATATTTAAGGACAAGAAAGAAAGAAAAAACATGGGAAAGCAATTAATTCAAGGAAAGAAAGAAATCTAGAAAACTTGCACAAGAAAGTAAAGTGCATTAAAAGTTATTAAATGAATTATAGATGCCTTAACAACAAAACAAGACATGAAATGTAAGTGAACTAAGAACAATAAACATAAATGAGGTCTTACATAATTGTAGACAAAATTTACAAGATTGGAAGAAAACTACTCTAAGAACAAAGGAAGAAGAAAACTAAAATTCCTCCTCAAGTAGGGTGGAAAAAAGAAGAAGGAAAACAAGATGGAGGTTCCCACATTTCAGCCCCAAAAAAGCATATTTATAGTAGGGTTAGGGTTTTGGGTTTAGGAAAAAAATTTCCTTGAAAATGGTGAAAACAGGCTAAATCACACCGCCTGGGTGACCCCCGCCATGGCGAGCTGGCCAGACAACTTCGGCAACCTTAACCATTTCACGCCTAAAATCCCCATTCGAAGTCCGATTGATGCGCAATTTTTTTTTGTGAACTCAAAACAAAAAGACACAAATACATGTATTAAATAACATATTTTTGGTTAAACAAGTTACCTTTTTGCCGAAACTTGTCTTTGCCAATCGAACTTGGACGGGGGTCACCCAGGCCTGTCTCTTAACACATTAAAAGTAAGACACCAACTCTAAAAATAAGAACATAGTAAAATAAGATAATTAACACCTAAATAAACATTAGAACACTCCATAAACACATACTAACACATGAGAGTATAAATAGACAACAAATGCAAACTTAATACTAAAAATGTTCATCCATAGAACTTAATACTAAAAATATTCAAAACTAATGTTAAAACCGATAAATTTATGATACATATAACTCTAGTTTTCTAGAGTTATCAACTAGCCTACATTATTTAGGGATACCATATTATTTGTGGAGAATTGTGATGCTTGTCAATGAGCAGGAAATATTTCTCAAAAAGATGAAATGCCTCTCAACAATATTCTAGAAGTGGAGTTATTTGCTGTATGGGGCATAGTCTTCATGCGTCCATTCCCAAGCTTTTTTTCCAACAAGTACATCTTAGTTGTTGTGGATTATGTCTCTAAATGGGTAGAAATTGTGGCATTACCTACCACTGATGCACCAGTGGTTGTAAAATTCATCAAGCGTAATATTTTATCAAGATTTGGAGACCCAAGAGCCATTATCAGTGATGAAGGATCGCATTCTAAAAACCCTCAATTTGTAAGTCTACTGTCCAAGTATAGGGTGACACATAAAGTTTCATTACCTTATCATCCCCAAACTTTTGGACAAGCTCAAGTATGAAATTGAGAGTTAAAGAGGATCTTAGGAAAGACAGTCAATGCTTCCGATGTGGATTGGTCTTGCAAGCTCCATGATGCATTATGAGCATACAAAATGAATTCAAAACTCCTATTGGTACGTCACCCTAAAAGTTGGTCTTCGAAAAGACATATCATTTACCAGGTGAATTGCAACATAAAGCATTTTGGGCAATCAAGGCCCTTAATTTTGACTACAAAGCAACTAGAGAAAAGAGGCTATTAGAACTTTGGGAGTTACTTGAATGAATTCCAAGTAGAAGCCTATAACAATGCAAGGCTTTACAAGAAGAGAACTAAAATGTAGCATGATCAGAACATTTTTTATAAAGAATTCCATGCAGGTGATAAAGTACTACTTTATAATTCTCACACTTGATTATTTCCTAGGAAACTAAAGTCTCAATGGAGTGGACCATATGAGGTAATGCAAGCACTCCCTTACTGAGTGATCGAGGTTAAGGGCAAGGATTCCATATCAAAGTTAATAGTGGTCAAGTTTTGCCATGGTGGATAAGTGGAGGAAGGACATCAAATTGTCCCCCTGGCATGATCAATAATGCAAGTCAAGTTAATGACATAAAAGAAGAGCTATTTCGGAGGCAACCCAAGAAGTTTATTTATTTTTCTTTCCTTTAATTAGTTATTTTTATGCATTATTATGTCTAAGTCACATATTTTATTTTCTTGTTGTGTAGTTGCAGATAAAGGAGCATAAATGTGCAGTGGAATATCCAAGTAACAAAAAAAACCAACAACAACAAATTAGACATAAGGTCTGTTTGCTACGGCGAACAAACCTAAGGCTTCCATTCGCTACTGCTAACCAACAAAAATGGGAGACAGAAAGCGAACCCTTCTAAGGAAAATCGTTTGTCATGGCAAACAGCCCATATTGAGACCTCATATTTTCAAATACCATAGCCGCACTTCACCCCCTCCTTTATTTCTCCTTTTTAACCAAAAATCCCATTACCTGGTTTCTCCTAAAATTTTTCTTCTCTTTTTCTTTCTTCCCTTCAATAAGACCAACCAAAATCCCACTCCAAATCCATCAGAATCACTATAAATCTTCCATCTCTACCATTCCCACCAGAATCTCTCTCCAAAAACCCATTGCCCACACCCAACAACAACTTCATCCATCACTATCCAAGGATTTGCAAAGAAAAAGTAGGAGATTTTCCAATTCTTCATCTTAATCTCAAATTCCTACATTTCTTTGAAAAAGTTAGATCCTTCCCACACACATTTTATACATTGTGGGTGCATTATTGTTTTGGACTTTATCAATTTTTAGTGAATTGATTGTAACACTAATTGGAGTTCTAAATTGAGGCTAATTTTTGTTTCATTATCACGCTAAACTTGAATTTTTTGCATGAGAATTTTGCACTACAAAATAATGACTTTGGGTAAAAACAGAAATTTGGTGAATTGAGTAATTGGAACCAAGAAATATTTGTCAATGAAAATGCACAATTTCATGCTGCTAAAAAATTAATAAATGAAAAACATGTGTGTTATCAATGTTATTTTGATTTAAATGAGAACAAAGTGGTCCCTTTGTCATGAAGCCAATGAATTATGAGATTACTTTCTTCCCAAATCGATAAAAGGAAGTAGGAAGGTTTTAGCCTTAATTCGAGATTGCCTGGGAGATTTGACTTGGTCTACGAATTTTTAGGCAATACTTATGAATTGCAATTTAATACTATTTGGGTTCATGAAAGGCCTATCAATCTTACATCAATTGTAGTCAATAAGATTTTTGGCACTCTCAACATTTCGTTTAGTGAATTTACAAAATTCATCCTTGGTGACATTAAATTTGCATAGATGATCGATGTTCAGAGAATTTCAAGGGAAACTTGGAGCAAAAGCATATATGGAGAGTACAAATGATTCAAGACTCGGTTCTTGACTTTAAAGGCCAAGGCTTTATACTCATTTCATCTGCATGAATCTTATGCCCATAGCCCATCCCCAATCATGGACAGTAGAAAATGAGCCTTGATTTTGTATGCTTTAGTAAAAGGACGGGACACTGATGTTGGCGTGGAGATTAGGAGGAATTGGTTCCAGGTAGACATGGAATTCATTTTTACTGGTTTCATCATAGCCCTATGTGCTCATAAAGGTGTGACCTCTATTGGAAAAGTTAAAATCACCTCCAAAAAAATCATTACCCTCCAGGCATAAGAAAGATTGTTCGACAACATCAAAGAGGATATATGGATTGGGATGCTTTAACAAATTACTACAACAGTGATGATGTAGAGTATGAAGATATTAACCTAGACCCCTCACAAGTACCTCTTCCTCGACCACCTAGACTGAATGATCTTGATCACTATCACGCCTCGATAACTAATAGGGCAGTGCGAGATGTGACACAATATTAAATTGAGTATCTGCGCTACTTGCACAAGAAATTGGACATCTTGACTTGGGTATTAGACTTGGAAAAGCCTTATGATATGAGCTGATGGCCTATCCTGTTCTCAGAACCCAATGTGCCATTAATTCATCTAGATGTGTATAAGAGACAGCTTACTTGATGATCTTGCCTGTTCATCATTTCTCTTCTAAGGGAGTGTTTTTTGCTATTGTTTCTCTTTTTTCTTCAATAAACAATCCAACAGTTATTTCTTTTAATTTCATGCACTTGTATTTTTATTATCTTGGCAAGAATCAAGGACAACACTTTGTTTAAGTTGGAGGGATTGGATGTGGTGTTAATTATTGTTTTGTTGGTGTTTTTGTGTTATGTTTTTTTTTTATTGCTTTTATTTTATTTTCAGTCTAGATAATTTACTGATGTTTAGTTTTATAGTTGTGTCCATTTGTGTTAATTCTGTCTTTAGTTTGTGTTTGAGTGTATTTGTGTAGTAGTATACTTGCTAACTCTATGAATTTTGTATCTTTGATAGTGAATGATGAATTGAGTAAATTGAATTGGTAATTTTTAAGTGTATAAGGGTTTTTGAGTTGTGACCCCATTGATTTATAGACCTTTAATGCTACCACCTAAGTGTGATGTGAGCAAGTGAGGAGCATATTGTATTTTCTTTATGTGATAATCTTGACGGCTTATGGAAACTTGGTTTTGCCTAAGAAAATGGGTTGACAAGTCTTGTATGTGACAAGTATGGGCAACATTTGGGTCTTGGAAATGATTTAGGCACTTTATTTGGACTGTTTGAGATAGGGGTGGCAATTTCGAACACAACACGAAATTAACAGGTTTAAACACAACTCGAATTTAATTGATTACTAATGGGTCAACCTGTTAATGACCCGAACCTAAACGGGTCATGTCGTGTCAACCCACAGGTTGGCCCATAGAACTTATTATCTTATCTGGTAACCCGACACGACCCGTTTAATCCGTTGAGATATCAAGTAAACAGAATGACCCATTAATTAATTAGGACACTTATAAAAATTTGACACAATAATACACTCTTTAACGGCATATTGTGTCATTCGGGTCAACAAATTAATTGTGGGTTATTGTGTCCTATGCGGGTAAACTGAGTAACTTTATTATTAGTATAAAAAACTTAACGGGTTAATGGGTCGTGTCGAGTCAACCCGTTAATAAACGGGTTATGACATGATACGACACGAATACTTAATGCGTCATATCTGGGTTAAGATTTTCTGACACGAACCCGATAAGGACCCGACACGATAAGGACCCGATACGACCCATTGACACCCCTAGTTTGAGCCAAATTGCCTAACTTATTAAACAATATCCCTAGGGTCCAAATTGCCTAACACTTTTGAACCTTATCAGCCTATTTTCATTGGGTTAGGTGAATAGGCAATTTACCTTTTCATATATTTAACTTCTCTTTTGCTAATCACCTTGGTTGGCATTATGATGATGATTTTTGTATGATGGATAAATAAGAAGATGTGTGGTGTTAGTATACAATTGTTTGTTTCAAAAAAAAAATTGCTAATTGTGTTGTTAGAATTGTAAATAAGAGGATTATTATCCCTTGAGTTAATAATGTAGCATGCTATTGTAACACTAGCTACTTCATCTAAGTGTATGTCCTATTATTTGTGAATTTGTGGTTTGGCTAGTTATGGTGGTACTTATTGTGGAAATGGGAATGTGGTGCAAAGTTGAATTGTAATATGACTAAGGTAATTTTAGCTACTTATCTATATTTATCCTACCTTGTCCCTTAGCCTACATTGCAAGGTTTAAAGTCTTAATTGAGACTTCATTTGAAATAGACTCCAATATGAATCATTTCGGGATGATTACACTTTGCATCTAACCATGTTGTCATATGGCTGTCTCTTTGTTGATGTAAGTTATAAGATTGGTAAGTTGAGTGATTGTGCTTCCTCATCTTCTTGTAAGTATGAGAGTATGGCATTGATTGTGGGATTGTGAGTCAATTCACAATCTGATGTCAATAAAGTCACTATTGTCTAAGAACTTCTCTCTAGAATAGACCAGCTCTATCTTTCTAGAATTTATCTCCAACTTCTCTCTAGAACTTATTCGTTGTGGTTCCTCCACCTACATGGATAGAGCTTCTACCCTTCAGCCATTGGCTGGAGAGCCTCACTTTTTTTTCTTTGCTGATGTACTATAAGGAAACCAGCAAGGATCCTAACCAATTTTCATCAAGACAAAAGGAATGATGGAAGGAGAATCGGCTATTTTTTTCACGAAAAAATGAGGCTGAGATGCTTTCACAGCCTTTCAAATTGGCTCTTATTGGAAATTTCTCTCACAAAGGACCTAATTCAAAGACTGTTGGAGAAGCTTTCTGGACAATTGGATTCAAGGGATCATTTTACAATTGGCTTGATTTATCATAGACATGTTTTAATTAGATTCAAGTTAGAAGATAACTATCTAAGTTGCTGGATTAAGGTCTTACGGCATATTAATGGTTCCCCAATGCGTGTGTTCAAGTGGAGTCATACATTCAGGCTAAATGCTGAGTTTTCCATGGCACTAGTTTGGGCACAATTTGAGAATTTACTTTACTATTATTTTCACAAAGATCTTATTGCACTCAGTTTCTCAATGGATGGGTACACCTTTGAAGATGGATGTTGCAACTGAAACTCTATCCCGTCCAAGTCATGCAAAAGTATGTGTGAAGGTGGATTTGAAGGCTAAACTGCCTCAACATGTTTGGGTTGGTGTTGATGATGATGGTTATTGGCAACCATAACTTATGAAAACCTCCCAACTTATTGAAATTTTTGCTATAAACAAGGCCATGCATACATGGATTGCCTGCTAGTGGGATTGTATCCAAAAGGTCAGATGATAATGGTGGCATCAGTGACAAAGATGTGTATAAGCAATAGCTTTGAAGTGTATAAGATACACAATGTAAGACTCAGGAGAAAGGCAAAAAGGTGATATTTCAGAATAAGGTCAAGCAACAAGCCTCCAAGAGCAAAGAGAAGCAAGTAATCATTAGAAGAATCTACCAGAAAAAAGCAAACCCTAACCCTAATTCAATTTCTGATTCTCATCCAATCCAGTAGAAAGCAGTATCTCTTACGAGGCCAAGAACTTCAGGTGCTAAGAAAAATAGAGTGGAGATTCCTTCATAGGATGTTCTATCAATGGAGGTTCAGATTCTAACAGAAAATCCTAAAGAGGTGGAACAGGATTATTAGTTTACCACTATGATGGAGCAAAACACATGTACTCCAGTACCCTTAACTGATTCAAACCCTCTAGTTTTAGATTCAAATTGCCATCCTCAAGATATTGCAGATCAGATTATGCTAAGTTCAAATTGCGAACCTGCTGACAAGGAACTGCTTGATAAGTTAAGAGACAAATAAGGTGAAGAGACATGGCTAATCGGAATACTCTAACTAGAACAATTTGAATCAAACAAGGGTCTCTTATACACATCTAGATGTGTATAAGACTTGAATCTCCTTTGGACACAACCCTATTAAGTCAAGATGAACTGGGAGAAATTAGCAAAAAGATTGGAGAGAAATTGAAGGCCATGTATGGAAGTAAGAAAAATAATACTACAATCTTCAAGACCCCTGCTAGACGAGGTAGAAAACATAGGGTGCTGACAAATTTACTAAAAACTCATAGAATGGCCACTAGAAGTTCTGGTAAGGTCCACATATAGCTTCCTTCTTGGGCTTCACAATGAATAATGTCTTTATTTGGAACATTCGAGGAATAGGAAACAAAGCTTCTCTTTGCAGGACCACGTATTTGATTAGATGCCATAATATCCAAATAATTTTTCTTTTAGAACCTTTGATTAGCAAGATACAACTTCCTCAATTGCTTTTAAAAGAAGGGTTTCAGGGATTATAAAGGCTCTAACCCTAATGGCTTAGAAGCAAGATTCGGAATGTTGCAAAAGAGAAGTTCAATTGGATGCGGAACAATTGGTGCATGCAAGGATGACCTCCCCAACTTTGACTTGACCTTCTTTTGGTTCATTCATCTATGCAAAAGTACAAAGAAAAAAAGAAGAGAATTGTGGAATTACTTGAGACAAGTTATGTTGTTTCTGATCCATGGTGGGTTGGAGGTGATTTCACAATAACTGCATATGTGATTCTTCTGAATATATGAGGGCAACCTCTCCTAATGTTGGTGCAATGGAAGAGTCTAATAACTACCTTGATGATTGTGAGCTTTTTAATATGCCTTTTTGTGGGGCAAAAATTCACTTAGCTGGGGAATAGATTTGGTACTCCAGTTTGGAAACATTTGGATAGAATTGTTTGCAAGCTTCCCTTCCAAACTTGCTACCAAAAGATAACTATTCAGCATTTTTCAAAAACTTGCTCTGACCATTCCCCATTATGGTTATCTTTCTCCAATTCCATCTTTAATGTTCCTAAGCCTTTCAGGTTTTTGACCATGTGGACTAGTCATCCAAATTTTTTGAGTTTGGTGGAGGACAATTGAAACCTGCATTGTTCTTGGAAACCTTTATTCAAAATGACATGCAAGTTTAAAAGATTGAAAGGGATCTTAAAGGACAGGATTTCACTACCTTTGGTAGTATTTTCTCAAATTTAAACAAGGATAAGAAGGAGGATGTTCAGAAAAGGAAGTTTACATGCAAACAAACTACTCTTTGGATGCTAAGGTGGAACTGGCTCAAGCTACAGCTTGTTCCTCAAGTGTTTAGCTGATGAGGAAGTGACAGCAAAAATCAGGTATTAAATGGCTGAAAGAGAGGGAGAAAATTTTTAAATTCTTTCACTCTAAGATGATTACAAAAAGACATACACTGGTTGTATTTAGGATGAGAATTGATAGCCAATGGACTGATGACCCGGGTAGAATTGAGAATGAAGCTATCAATTTTTTCTAGAATCAATTCAAGCAAGAGACCACGTCATGAACCCTTTTTTTCTTTTCTACCATACCCAAGCTGGTAAAGGAGGAGGATAATAGGAATCTCCTCAAGGAACTCACTTATGAGAAATTAAAGGAGGTTCTTTTCTCTCTTGGTAGAGATGGTTGTGCTGGTTGTGATGGATACAATGGGGTTTTCTTCACAGCATGTTGGGATATTATCAAACATGATCTCTTTGATGGGGTAAAAAGATTTTTTTTTCATGGTGATAAATTGCCTAGAATATTTAGTAGTAGTTTAATTGCTCTAATCCCTAAGAATGAAAACCCAACTTCTTTTGGAGACTTTAGGCCTATTCGTCTTTGTACTTTTGTAAATAAAATTTGCACAAAAGTTTTGGCTATAAGGCTTGGCTCAATTCTTTCTAGTATTATCTCTCAGGAGCAAGCAGCTTTTACTAAGGGGAGGATTATTTCTGTTAATATTTTGACTGCTCAAGAGAAAGTGGTGTTCATTGATAAGAAGACTAGGGATGGAAATTTCATCATTAAACTGGACTTGGCAAAAACCTTTGATAGGGTTTCTTGGGAATTTCTTTGCAGGGTGTTGGCTTCTTTTGGTAACTAAAGATGCATGGATTTCTATTCATAATGCTTTTTAGTGATTAACTTCATTTTATTGATGGAAGCTTTCAGCAAAAGCTTAAAGAAGGAATTCACTACTAGCATGATAGCTCACTATGCTGTTCCTAGAACCTGTTTAAATGTCTCTCATTTCATGTTTGCTAATAATGTCATAATTTTTACTAAAGGAGAAGCTAAGTCACCAAAGAATTTAAAAAAGTTCATTTCCAATTTTAAAGCAGCTTCTGGCCATCTTTTTAAGGTGGCAAAACTAGACTTTTGAATAATACTCCGACAAGGTCTTTAATAGACAATTATTACCAAGTAACTGGTTTTATCAGGAAGTACTTCCCAATGATTTACTTGGGATGTCCTATCATCAAAGGCAGAAAGAAGAAGGAAATTTTTCAACCAATGGTGGATAAAATAGTGACAAAAATTTCTCCTTGGCACTCTAAGTTCTTATCTATTGGAGATAGAATGATTCTTATCAAGCATGTACTTAGTTGCATTCGTATATATCTTCTCTCAGTTTTACAACCTCCAAAAATTTTTCACTAGTACTCAAGTAGATTGAAAGAGCCTTTGCTAATTTCTTTTTGTTCATGAAGGAAAAAGGCACTAGAGTTCCTGGAAGTCAATTTGTAAATCTGAAAGTAATAATGGATTACGGTTTACTGCCCTAGGAGATACTGCTATTGCTCTAATCCAAAAGCTTTGGGGGAATTTTAGATACAATAATTCCATTTGGGCTGATTTTTTAAGAGTTAGATATCTTTCTAGTGACAATCATCTAGCTTCTGTGGACAACCCTAGAGTTGCTTCTTCTATTAGGAGGAAAATCCTGTTGTATAGGGATCATACTAAAGATCATATTGGGTTCATATTGAGAAAAGAGAGATTTCCTTCTGGTTTGATAACTAGAGTAGTGAGGGAGCTCTTCATTCCTTGGTGCATCAAGTTTATGAACCAAAGTTGATAGTTTATCAAGTTTGGAGAGATTATTGATGGGATTTCAATACGATATCCTCTTCCTACTCCAAGTCTGAGAAGGACCTCATTATCATCCAAAAAATTGGTGCTAAGCAGTTGTTCCTAACTGATACACCTGATGAACCTATTTGGACTTTATCTTGCAATGAAAACTTTCAGTTAAATTTATTGTCCTCCACTAGACTCTAGCAGGTTCCTTCTCAAGCACTACGTACTGGGATAAGAGGATTCCTTTTCGAGTCTCTATTTTTATGTGGAATCTCCTGAATAGGAAAATTCCAACTGATGATGTATTGATGAAACTTGGTTTTTCCTAGGCTTCCAAATGTGGTTTCTGTGATGAGCAGGCAAGCATCAACCACACATTTCTACTGTGCCCCTAGCAAGAAATGTTCATCTAGCTTTTGAAGGATTATTTGATGTTCAATATGCTCCTCATCAAGAACTTAAGACCTATCTAATGTCTTGGTTGATCAATTCTTCTGACTCTTCTATTGCTGGTACACTGCACAAATCCTTCCATCCTTTGTCTATTGGTCTACCTGGAAGGCAAGAGACCTGTCTCTTATACATAGCTAAATTCTTCAGCAAAAATTTGATGAGCAGTGCAATACATAGCCTGTCTCTTATACACATCTAAAGCCTTTCCTTTGCCTGATTCATCAACTTGAGCAAGTGCAATATTTTCAACAAGTCTATTAGACTCCATGATTGTAAAGAGAAAGGTGAAGTTGATCCCAATTAGATGGAATCCTTCCCCTTCAGATGTTTGCAAACTCAACTATGATGGGGCTTCCAAAGGAAATCCTGGACTGGCTTCTAGAGGAGGCATAATTAGGAACAATACAGGTGATATTATTGCAGCTTTTTCAAATTTTTATGATACACAATCCAATATGCAAGCTAAAGTACTAGCTTTATTGGACGGGATAAAGTTATGTATCCAGTACAACATCTACAATATTCAGGTTGAGCTTGATTCCCTGGTTCTAGTTAATATTCTTAAAGGAAAATCCCAACCATCTTGGTATATTGATGCGATTGTTCAGCTAATTCAAAGTTTATGCAAGGACTTCAGCATTTCTTACCAGTCATCTTCAAAGATGCAAACCATATTGCATATTTCTTAGCTAACAAGCGTCATTTAGATAGGCAATTTGTATTGTATGATAATATCTTTCTAGATAGGGTTAGGTAGCTTGCTATTCTAGAAAAGCAAGGATGTCCTTACATTCATGTTTCTTAATTTATGCAATTCCTGTAACTCCCAAGAGGTTTGGTCTAATCTCCCTCCTTGTAATCCTTTTCTTTGATTACTAGTAAGGTACACGTGCTTTTGAACATGTTAATCCATGCTTTTTGTTAGCAATAATAAAGAAATAAACAGTATTAGAATAAATCAGATTTAAATCTATAAGACTGACCTAATAAATATTAGTTTATTAATTAAGTAGGTAAAGAAGGAAATACTTGAAGATATATATATATACACATATATATATAACTCTATTAGATTTTATGTCCATATTAGCAATCCAAATAATATAAATTAAAATGTAAAAGACAATGTATTTTGTAATTCAATTTTACTTTCCTAAGGGTGTTCTTAGTTCTTCTCATTTTTAATCCTCATGGATATTATGACTAAATTTTCATTGTTTTCAAGAAAATATGGTACCATTTTGAGGTATGTGAAATAATATATCTTAACTATTTAATAACGGGATGTGCAAAGGATATTGTGAAGAGCATAATCTATCTTAAGAAAGTCATCTAAACAATTTAATATAGAAATTACTTCATATATATTAAATATATTACATAGAAAAAGAACATAAAAACTCAAGTTCTATATGGTTCTTGTATCATATACCCCATATGACATTGGATGTGATGGTATATGGGTTGTATGACATTAGATGTTATCTATAGCCATTCAACACTTGTGCATCAAAATTAAAGAAAAAAAGGCAACTATTGGCTCTCTCTTCTTAAAGAAAAAAAAGGCAACTATTGGCTCTCTCTTATTAAAGAAAAATTAACTAAACCCAAAACAGAGCAAAGAGATTTATAACTATTCTAAAGGTAATTAAACTTGAACTAAATTACCAAATATAAATATACAATCATTGATAATAATTTTGTAAGTTGAAAATTTTTGCTCAGAATCCTAATTTCGCCACTAAACAATCATCAAATAGTATAATAGATGAGCACCTTAAAATTACTTGATGTCTGAATTCAATTCAATCATGAAAGTTTATTCCTTCATGGCCATCTTCTTTCACATCTCACAATGCTACGTCTTTGATATGCATATTCTTTCACAAGCAATTAATAAGATAGAATTATTTGATAATTAATATAGGATCAGAATTATTTTTCTCTATTGCATGCATCTTTGATAAATCAATTAAGAAAACCACCCAACTAATTCAATACGTTTAAGCACAATAACAAATCCAATCCCAACATCAACATCAACAAGTACCACCAAAGAATAAATCAAACTAATCAAAATTTTTCGGTAAATAGAATGAAATCACCTCAAATAATTATGAAATTATTTTCATTTGGCTTCCAAATGAATATATCACTTTTAGTTTTTTTTTTAAAAAAGTTTGGATATGTTGAATAGAAGAATTAATCTTTAAATCCTTTTTAACGAATTAAAAAGTGTAAATGAAACAATCAACAAGTACCAACGAAGATTAATAAATCAAACACATAAAAATTTGAAGAAAGTGGAATGACAAATCATCTCCTTAAACATTTATCAAAATGACAAAATGCCGAGGCTCATATTTTATCTAAATTTTAGAACATATGAATTTACATATCATCTATTCAATTTGTCTAGGTTCCTTTATTGAGCAACATATTTTAGGATTTTTTATCTAAGAATTTTTTTAACATGTATGGATATGTCTACGGTCTACCTAGCGTGTAATAACTAAGAAAATGATAAACAAAAATGGCAAAGGAGGACCAAAATACTAAAGATTATAAACCAAGCCCTTTGCTCAAAGGCAAAACCTTTTAATTGATATTTATATGCTTCAAAGTTTGTAAAGTGTCCATAACGTTGAATCAACTACAATCCCCTTGTTCATTTTTTATCATTAAAAATTAAACTAAGTATGGCAATATGCAAAATAAAGATTAAACAAAATGTAGGAAAATCATAAAAAAAGTGGTAAGCATAAAAATGAAAAAAGAAACAACTTTGTTCTTCATTAAGGTTATTTAGATTATAATATTTTCATTTTAA
Organism: Cinchona pubescens; assembly: GCA_025175665.1. Taxonomy (NCBI): domain Eukaryota; kingdom Viridiplantae; phylum Streptophyta; class Magnoliopsida; order Gentianales; family Rubiaceae; genus Cinchona; species Cinchona pubescens. The sequence goes on along the minus strand of JANKKI010000051.1, from coordinate 8,429,552 downwards.
ACTTAGAAGTTAGAATCTTGCTGTCTGTTTCATATATATCTGGTTTATATTTGAAACAAGATTGTATATCATTAGGAAGATTTGTATTATTATATATTCATTTTAAACTTAAAAGTTATATTACTATTCTAGAAGTTCCTCTATCTTGGTTTAGATTTTTTAATTGAAGTTTCGTTGTTGAGATGTGTTATACATCAATCCTAGAAAGTTGTAAGAATTAAATCAATTATCTTTCACTCTCTTCTTCCCTTATTTTTCCAGGTTGTAATTTTGATATTTTCTTTTGTATATTTCTCATCCTAGCTACATCACGAATTCTTAAAAGGTAGTATTAGGAAAGTAAAATTATATTGAGAGTTTCACTTAAGCAACACCTTTATTCATATAGACCACAATGACTATTGAGATGTGAAGGGCACATGATATTTTAAAGATATTATGTAGATACACTTATCATAACATATGGGGATAACAACTAAATATGAAACCAATATATGTTCATATGATATATCATGCTTGAATAGAATTATAAATTAGATTTCAGGTTTGATTCATTGATAGTATGGAGGTCCAAAATATACATACATTTAGAGGAAAAAACATTGTGCACTCATATTGAGTAGAGGAGATCAAACATACCAAATGGTTATTCTGTGTCATTTGGTATTTTGGATAACGAAAAGCAGGATTACATGCTTGAAGATCCTAGTTATGTATATCATTACGATATAAAAGTTTCCATCCCTTATGGCAAAGTTTCAAGTAGCAGGTGGCTGAGGCAAATTAGATGTCTTTTGAATCAAAATATGTATTTTGAATCAAAATATGTAATTAATGAATAAGGCAAACTCTTACAAAAAAAAAATCTTATAAATTAAGTATAAAAAAAAAAGGAGATCCTAGTAATATAATTAGGTTACAGTCAAGGATTTCTTGCTTGAATAGTTGCTCCTGCAACATATTTACCCCTAGAAACATCATGTTTATTAATTTTATCTCTCTCTTGTCTTGGTCTTGAATAGTTTGAAACCGAGCAAACTGCAACCAATGTTTGAATATGATTAGCAATTGCAACAATTATCAACTTTTCAAATTTGAGAGAGCATAGGACCAAAAAATGTGAACACTGCATGATTGGTCTATAAAACAAATCAAAAGAAGTATCAATTAAAATTGAAATCAAAATTAAAACGTAAATAGATAGTTGTGATGAATTAACATCTCAATTGTCCATCCTTACATAGTTAAATGTACTCAGAATTACTTTGAGATGTGCTGGTAGATTTCCATTCCTTCCTGCAGTCCATTTTTTGGATGAAATCTTTTGATTTGGACATATCCTCATCACCCAAAAGAAAAAAACATTGTTTATGATAAAATTTGAACATTAAGCTGAGTTTGGTCATGGCTTTATGTTTATGAGAGTCATCAGTTCATGACTTCATGTTTAGAAGGGTCCTTTGAGCATTAGTTTGCGGTTATTCATGACTCTGTGTGGGAGAATCCTTACCCATGACTTCATGGTTAGAAGAGTCCTAGATAGTAATTTTAATAGCATACATGTCTATGCATTAAAAAATTCATACCAATAAAAATTATGGCATCTTTACATATTTAACCATCACAATTACATGTATTTTTAAGCTATCATTGGCAAATTAGGTATATCAAAAAAGGAAGAAACACCTAAAGGGAAAAACACCACTCACACTTTTATAATTGTATAGATTAGTAAAATTAGGAGTGAGGCCTCACTACCAAGGTACCGGTGGTTACATAGAAAAAAATAAATTCTTTATTGTTGATACAGTTCTATCAGAGTAAGAGTGTGCGCTATTTGTTTGTTTTGTCTAAATTCTTGCCTCTTTCGCTCGAGACGAACAAAAGGTTAAGTTTGGGAGAGTTGATAACCTTAGAATTAAGATTATTACTATATTCCTTTAGGCTTAGTTGTTAGCGTTTTGAGTAATTATTATTGTGTTCTTGAGATGTTTTGTGTCAAGAGTCAAATTAGGGTAATTCGTGTGTTTTTAAGTAATTTTAGTGTTATATTGAGTCTAAATTAGTTATTTATGTCTATTTTTATTTCTATGCAGGTAAAAAAGGTAGAATGAACAAGTTACAAGCTAAACCCAAGTAAAGAAGCTGAATTTCGCGAACTAGGTAGAAGCCTTGGCCGCTATGGTGAAGCCTGACAAGCTTAAATTGTTCACCACCATGACGCACTCAATTTCAGAGGCAAAAGTTCTATTTGCCACGGCAAAACAATCAAGAAGGAAATTATTCGCCATGGCAAACTAAGTCGAGGAGGTCAAATTTTGAAGTTCCATTGTGGTGGGATTCCTGTCTTTTACTTGTAATAGGCCTTTATTTTGACAATTTTATCTAATTATGAAACCTCCTAACTTTTAGAAATTATATAGGGAATAACTCCTAGACTTATTAGGGAGGACTCTATAGAAACTATTAGAAATTAAGAAGTAGTAGTAGTATTACGACTTAATTTTCATTGCACTATTTTTCAAGGTTTTACTTTTATAGAAGATTCAAGTTCAAGTCATTCAAGCTTTCTAGACAAGAATTGTTTTTATTTTCTTCTACTTGTTTAATTGATTTTATTATTTCTTCCATTATTAATTACTTTTCTGCAATTCATGTTTTAAATCCTGGTTTAATGGCTTATTCATTTTTCTTGCATGTCATTAATTCCTATGTTTTTATTTCATCTAGCATGAACTAATTTCGTTAGGGTTAGGTATGGATGATGCCATGTTCTTATGAGTCAATTTAATTAATCGTGAACAGAATCAATTGCACTTATAGGTTATAATCATCCCAAATGAAACAATACTAGAGAACAGTTAACTCCATTTTTGGGTAGATTGGCTAGGTAATACGGGAGTCAACCCTCCGCTATATATTAGTGATAATTATTAGATTGAATAATTTATAGTCATGTCTGATATAAATTTCTAGTTGATTCATAATAATACCACATACCTAACTACTCTAAAAAAGAGATGGGGGGGATGGGAAAAGATCTCCCTTAATCCTTTTGGACTCATCAATGAAATGAAAAATTGAGTTTATAATTGAATTTTGATCTCCATAAGTGTAATGAGTTAATTGATTGACGCATTGAGTTAATTCGGAAAAATTATTAGTCTAGTACGTGACCTAATTTCTTAATATTCAGTAATTTCATTACCATTTTTAAATTCTTCAACATCTAGTATTTTTAATCAGAGCTTTGACCACCTTATTGGTCATAAAGTGGCGATAGTCAACCATTTTTGTACTTGCTCTGATTAAAAATACTCATGTTGAACAATCCCTATTTACTCAACCACATTGCTACTGTGCACTTGTGGAATCAATGGAAAGTTGTTAGTAAGATAATTTAACTTGTTCACTACGCATCAATGAATATTGTGAGAAATTTATAGACTACAAAATAATAATTGTACAATTCGAAAGTTTTTGGGAGAATTTTAGGAGTTTTATAAATTACTTGAAATTTTGCAAAATTAATTTTTTTAATGTTCTTAAGATTTTCTTGGCAATGTATATCGACTTTCGTGCTTCCAATCGAGGAATTTAGAAGTTTTACAAATTTTTGAGTTTTTAAAAATTTAATTTTTATATATGTCATGAAAATTGAGAAGCTTACAAATAAATTTTGTAAAATTAATTTTTATGCCACTCGTAAAATTTGATCTTTGAAATTTTATTTCAAATAATTTCAAGTTGCAAAAATTATTTTATTCATAATAACATGTTTCGATGAGTTTTAAATTCAATTGAGTATGAAATAGATATAACTTTATCTTCAGAGACTTAATACTTTCAAGTTTCGACAGTTAGATTTCAAGTTTCAGACTTTAATATTAGTACCAAATAGGCCCTTGTCTAGCATTGCACAATGCACAATTGTTCTAATATTATCAGCAATTAATGCACATGAATAATTGGGAGGTTTTCAATTTTTATGACATTTCAGTTTCATGTATTTTATATTGTAGTGGAGGTTAGCAAAATTTTATTTTCTTTGACTCTTAAATTATTATTTCCCGATTCAAATATTTGGGCAAGAGAACTGAAATTGATTGCCAAGCTGAAATGCTTCAATTTGGTTCCTTACTTTAGGACTCGTAGCCAATATGATCTCCTAACTTACAAGGTTAAAAAATTTAACCACTTAACTTACAAAATTATGGTGAATATAGGACCAAGGAACATTACTTAACCCAATGGTTAGCCAATTAGGTCCCTTAACTTTTGAGCTTTAATTTATTTTATGAGGATTTAATTTTATTTTCGTAAATAAAAGATACATAATTTATTTTTTGTTTTCTTAAAAAAAAAAAAAAAGAACCGTAGTAAATTCTAACCTAGTACTAACGCAACTCGAGTCAAATAAAAAAACTGAGTATGCACTTTTTACTTGTAGTACTCCAAACTAATTGTGATTATATGCATAAATCATAAAATACTAATAAAAAGTGCCATTAATACAATATGATGTCAAAATGCACTAGAAAGTTGCCTCGATTTGAAACTTTGTTTCATCAGTATATGGAAAAATATATTGGAATTAGAAAAACTTAAATAATCTATAAATCTCTTAAAACTCACTTTAAAACACTTTATAACAAACAAAACCTCAAATGAAAGGTAAATTACCTCATTAGTCCTCCAATTATTTCACTAATGCTAGAATAGTCTCCCAACTTTAATTTTAACGAATTAGTCCCTAAACTAAATATTTGTATCCAATTTGATCCCTAAAGGCGGATCCGCCCAAAACGCAAATTTTTTGAGTTTTGACTGGTGCTAACTAGGGGCATAACTATCAAATCATCTGGTCCTATGATTTTTATTTTTTAAAAATCATCTCATTAGTCCTCTAATTTTTTTTTCAAAACCAAAATGGTCCTCCAACTTTACTTTTAACTAGATTAGTCCATGAACTAAATATTTATATCTAATTTGATCCCTAAATGGTGGCTCCACCTAAAGCATAAATTTTTGAATTTTGACTAGTGTTGAATAGAGGTATAATTGTGCAAATCATATGGTCCTACGATTTTTATTTTTAAAAATAATTTTAGACTTTTAACAAAAAGACAAACATATTACATGGATTAATGATGATCTAGAGGTTAAGTGCTTGAAATTTTGTTTTGTTGCTAATACAGGATAAAAATATACCACCACATTATATTTATTTTTTCCCAATAATTTCATTTCATTTAAACCAAAACCCTAAAATTGTCCTTATCTTTCTCTCTACACCAATGCACCACCAATGCTACCCCTCCATCCCCTGCTAGTAAAGCCTTCGCACTCCCCTCTATTTGCCATCACTATCTCCTCTTTTCCCATCCCCCCCATCTCTTTTTTCTCGTTGTCCCCACCCCTCTGTGTATAATCACAGATCCTATAAGAGACAATCCATCCCCTCCACCATTGCCGCTACCATGTCTATAGAAATTTTTTACGACAGCGATGTGTATTTAGAGACACATCTCCAATAGTCAGACTTCTCTCTACAACCACTATTTATTCCTTCCGAAACACATTTATATCAATGATTTTTTTTGAAATCCAATCTATAACCAATAACTTCCTCATAAAACACTACTCGATTTCCTCCTCCTCCTTTTCCCAGTTCTTGCAGTATGAATTCAATGGCAAGGACGTAATTATCTTCCAAAAGAAACTCCATAGATCGATTTTGGATTTAAAGATGAAATCAAAATTATTTGTGATTTATAAAAACTATCATGTTAGTATCATCAAACGTCTCAGTGTTTTCATTTCTGATGATCATAGGACTAGATGATTTAACGATTATGTCACTAGACAGCACCAATTAAAATTTTAAAAACTTTATATTTTGGGTGGAACTGCTATTTTTGGATCAAACTAGATACAAATATTTAGTTCAAGGATTAATCTGGCTAAAATTAAAGTTGAGGGACCATTTTGGTTTTAATGAAATTGTTGAAGAACTAAAGGGATGATTTTATAAAAACAAAAATCATAGGATTAGATGATTTGACGGTTATGCCTTTAGTCAACACTAGTCAAAACTCAAAAAAAAAAATGTTTTGGACAAAGTCGCCATTTAGGGATAAAATTGGAACGAATATTTAATTCAGGGACTAATCCGGCTAAAATTAAAGTTGGGGGACTATTCTAGTTTTAACATTAAATAGTTGTCTCTTACCAATAAAGTAATTTTCCCCAAATCAAATGTTGAAATTATTAGTCAATCCTTTCACAGTTTATTGGTTAAAATATCATAAAAAATAACAATCGATCTAGAAAGTTCTCAATTTTTGCAACAATTTTTTGAAATTCATAAAATGCATAATACATTTAAGTGTTATCTTTCCAGCCAGTTTGGTTTTAATTTTCATGATTATTATCTAGTTTGAAGCGATGTACTTTTATATTTAGAAGTACAAAAGAATAGGGTGAATTTTATGTCTTATACACATCTAGATGTGCTCATAAGGCTCTCTTAAGGTATAAGAAAATAATTTATTTCATTCTAAAGTGTTTTGGGTGAATTTTAGGAATTTTACAACTTGGAATTTTGCAAAATTAATTTTTTTAATTTTCTCGATTTAATTAAAATATATGTAAAATTAATTTTTTTAATTTTCTCGATTTAATTAAAATATATGTTGGTTTTCGTTCTGCAACTCAAGAGAAATATTATAAATTAGGAGTTTTATAATTTTTTTGAGTGACATGAAAACCAAAAATAAAAAATCTTGCAAAATTATTTTTGCCTATGCAACTCATAAAATTTATGTTTAAAGATTGACTTGAAGTGATTGCAAGTGAAAAAAGAAAAATAAAATAAAACTATTTTCTTCACTATGAAGTGTTTTAGGTGAGTTTAATGATTGCAAGTGAAAAAAGAAAAAAATAAAATAAAACTATTTTCTTCACTATGAAGTGTTTTAGGTGAGTTTAAAAGTTTCATAAATTATTTAGTTTTCTTTACTTTTAAGTACTAATATTTTTGTCAAGATCAATGACTTGAAAATCAAGTAAGCATGTTGTTTGCATTTTTACCTTCAAATCGTATGAATAGTATCTTGACTGAACATTTTACAAGTTTGCACATATACTGTCTCTTATACACATCTAGATGTGTATAAGAGATATATATATATATATATATATATATTTAAAACTTTTATTCAGCCTAAGTTGCACAAGTAACGGGTTAAAATTCATACTAGTTGTTTTGTTTTTGTTTTTTTTTTGCATTACTAAGAAACAAAAATAAATAAAAATTAAATTTAGCATTATTTATTTATTAAGTAAAGGGGCCAAATTGGCCAACCATTAAGTCTACCGTTAGGGATAAGAACTTTTTCCTAAGTGGTCTTATGTTGTTCAAAATTTTTTAAGTTAGGGGATTAGATTGTGCAACTTTGTAAGTTAAGAGACTAGATTGTCAATTTCAAATTCTTTAACATGATTTGGTCTAATCAAAACTAAAAGAAGAAGACACATTTTTTAATATTTTATTTGGTGGTGGTAAATGTTGGTAGAGGAATGGAGAAAAATAAAAATTAAAAAAATGAAAAATAGAATAAAACAGGGTAGAATGGTCAAGACGTTGAACTAACATGACATAAGGGCTCAAGGACTCAAAAATTAACATTTTGGACTAAGTGTTAATGAAGCAAAAGTTTAAGAGGCTAACGTGTAATTAACCCTAAATTTGACATCATTCCGTCCATTTTGGTCCATTTATAAGGGTGTTCATGGATCGGGTACCCAATCTACGAACCCATAGGCTAATCCGAACCAATCCTACTAGTTCAGCAAATATCTTAATCGTTTCCGGTCCACATATACTAGGTACCCAGTGAAAGCAGTTCGGAATGGCGGATACTCAATCCTACTACACATTAATTTTTTTTTATTTTTTTTTTAAAGTTTCAAAAAATTTCTAAATAAATCAACTTAAAAAATATCCTATTTATCGTTCAGATTTCTATAGTATGCATGTTTTGCTTTTTATCATTCATCCTAAGAATAATATATGAAAAATACTTAGGTAGAGCTGATCTTTGACCCCACCTGTATACCATGTGGTCAGGATTAAATCTTAAAGAATCTTGCTTACATCAGCTGATGTCATAGATTCTCTAAAATTTAATTTACATCACAGAGTCTATAAGTGGCGCTAAAAATCGGGTCTACCTAAGTTTTTGCCATAATATTAAGAGGCTATAGAGCCTTCAAGACTCAAAAAAAAAAAAACCATTAACAATGCCAATTAAAGAAACGATAACAAAGACAAATTGTAAATCCTAACTTACAGAAATATAGAAAAATATGTTAAGTAGATCATAACTACATTTATACCAAAGCTTGTGCCATTTTTATCCTAGAGGCTAAAAGAGATGATGAACAAAAATTAAAAGCTAATCACAAAACCAAGCAGTCGAGCACCGTTATAGTAGATAACACAATAATGAAGGAAGTGGGCACTGAATCTCAACCTCCAAGTGGATTAAGAGCGACTTGTTGGCTATTATTATATATGAAATTGAAATATACAAAATATGGAATGGAAAATAGAGACACCTAGAGAATCTGAGGTAAGAGATGGAGTGGAAACACAAAAAAAAAAAAAATGAGGAGATTTCTGTGAGATGAGAGAGATGACAGAAAGTTAGAGAGAGAGAAAGGAAATGAACTAGGGAAGAATAGCCAGAAATCAAAGGCATGGAGGCGCATAAGTACTACTTAACTTGGGCAATGTCAGTCCTAAAAGGCAATGTTTTGAAAATCGGACCGGCCATTGAACCGGTGGCCTGTCCGGTTTGCGGTTCAACCTGTCCGACCGGTTGAACCTGCCGGTTCACTAATTAAGGTTTTTTTTTTTATATACTAAAGTGTGATATAATTTAAAATGACCTAAAATATATTTATATAAAATCTAAAATATAAGTCAAACCTATTTTTGGATAATTATAGTTCTTTTACAAGTTTTTACTATTTTAATTACTGCTCAAATTTCTGTCTCTGCAAAAGTGAAATTTATACAAAAATAAGTATAAAAAATATGAAAATAATAATAACTTAATAGTTTAGTCTTTGGTGTGTTCAATGTTTTGCTATTTTGGAACAATTCACGATTTTTTAATTTTTTTCTTTATTTAAATCATTTTTTATTTTGAAATTTAAAAAACCGGTTTTTACCGGTTCCCGGTTTTTTAATGAGTTCTGTCCGGTTTTTGGACAGACCAGATACGTAGTTGAACCGGACCAGTGGCTCTTCCGGTTTGCGGTCCAACCGGTCAAACAGGCCGGTCCGGTCCGGCTTTCAAAACACTGCTAAAAGGCAAAATTATCATAGTACCTTATGGATAGGTTCGGAAAACATCGTTTTTGAAATTGATGAACTGGTATCCAAACCAGTTTCATCAATACCCGATTTGATGTCCGAATCAGTTATTGTACTGGATAATTATTCTATTTAGCAATGTTTTGGAACGATTTTATCGGATTTTTCAGATCAACGAGTATTTTTGAACATAACCTACCCATATCCCAGTAGCAAAGTTAAAACGCCATTCTACAGTACTAATGTAAGCATTTAGCTGTTTTCACGCTGGCAAAACTCAAAAGAAAAATACTACCATATACCCGATTTTTTGCCCCACTTGTAAATCCTGCAGTCAAAATTAAATCTTATAAAATCTTACTTACATCAGCTTATGTTATAGATTCTATAACATTTAATTCACACCATAGAGTTTACAAGGACAGGTCAAATACCAATCTTGATCGAAGTATTTCCCAACTGTAAATTGTAATAATAAGGAGAACTCATTTAATATTGTGCCTCGGAAAGCAACTAGATAAACCATAACTTTTTACAGTATCTTTTAACATTATAAACTAGTACAAAAATTCTAAAACGTTAGGGTTGCCTGGGCAAATATAGGTCTAAGCTAAAGCCATTTTTTCATTACCTTGATATTTAGGGCCGAATTCAACATAACCCAAACTCATTATAGCTTAGCCCAGGGCCCCAAGTTGAATGAAAACCAATCTGTCTCCTAGGGTGCTGTTATTGCCAAAACAAATTGTATCCTGCCAAAGCAAATTTATCTGATCGAGCAAAATGCCTCTAATCACTCATTGATCAATTTCCTTGTCTTTCTTTTATTTTTTTTAAGTTTTGCTACCCCACTCACCCACAGACTTAGTTGGTGGATTTTCATTATCTAAATTCTCGATATAGGCGGAAACTTGCGGATGATGGCACAATTGGTTCGTGCTAAAGTTAAAGTCTCGGACTCAAGTTTTCATATTGATCGTGAATCCGACAAAGAATTTGGCCAAAAATACTAGAAAGCTGTCAAAGGGATTCAAACAGCTATAGTGATTTTGATAGGTATCAGGAAGATCCTTCACTACTTTCTCAAAGAATTAAAAAAGAAATGGAGAAAAATTCTTGAAAGCAAAGAGTGAAATATTATTGCTGATCAGGAATGATTACAGAAAGGAAACATGCAAGTATTTTCATTACACAACCCGCCTCATTCACTCTACTACTCTCTTCATATACACCTTGGCTGATTCCTAATGCGTAAGAATTAAGCAGCTCAGATGACAGTTACAATAGTCATAGCAATCATAACCGCAAGGCTAACAAACTAACTGACTAGTTCCTCAAACTAATGGAAAATATTTAGGTAGACCTACATTTTTGACCCCAAAATAGGGTGTGGTCAAGATTAAACTTTAAAGAATCTTACATACATACCTGTCTGTCATAGATTGTCTAAGGTTTAATCCACACCACAGCCATACAAGTGGGGTCAAAGACCGGATCTACCAAAATCTTTGCCCAAACTAATTACTACTGCTGGCTTCTTCAGCACGTAATCCTAGTTAGCATCCCACAAGGCATTCTAATCAACCAATCTGCATCCCAGTCAGCCAAATTTTCCCCTCCTTTGACAATGTTCTTGTCCTCAAGAACTGAGACAAAGATTGTTATGGCTTGAATTGAGGAAATTTTTGATGCAGATCATATTAATATTCCCAGTGTAGCATCTTAATTTAAGTTGAATTTAAATTAACCTTAATTTAAGTTGAACTTAAACAACCAATATTTCCGTTCTGATAGGTAACCAAGACTCCTAAATGACCCCCCACTGCTCCACTATGCCACAGTTCCAGCAACTTAGTCTTCAAAGCTACATCTGCTCCTACTACTAATTTTCCTTTCCTCCTTAGCTGCTGATTCTACCAAGATTAGTGTTTATATTTGCTTACATGACCAGAAGATAGAGAATGAATAATCTCTTTAATAGCTATATCATTGTTCCAACTGCTTTGAATTTCCTATAATAGCGAAGTATTTATCACAGATACTACCATAAATTGGGCATTATGATGATCCCCCCTAGAAAGAGCATCAGCGACCACATTGTTCACCCCCTTTTATATTGAATTTGGCAATCATACCCTATTAATTTTGCAAGCCACTTTTGTTGAGGAGTAGACACTCTCTGCTCAAGTAAATACTCGAGACTTTGCTAGTCAGTCTTACTCCATGATGAATTGGCTACCCACCAAGTAAGTTCTCCACTTCTAAATTGCATTCACTCTTGCCAGCATTTCTTTCTCATAAATAGAATGAGCTTGATGTCTTTGGGACAGTGCCTTGCCAAAAAAAGCTAATGGTTTCCCACCTGGCATAAGAACTGCTCCTATGCCAACTGCTAATGCATTAGTTTCAACCACACACGGGATGGAAAAATCAAGAAGTGCCAGTGCAAGAGGTGCTATCATAGCTGCCTTCGAGTTGTTAAAAGTTGTTGATATTCTTTCAGACCATTGAAAATTGTTTTTCTTCAATAAGTCAGTGAGTGGTTGTGCCAGTACCATAACCCTTAATGAACCTCCTGTAATACCCAGTTAAGCCCAGAAAGCACCTTAATTGTTTAATTGTGCTAGGACATGTACAAATCTTGATGTGCTTGAACCTTGCTCGGATCAACTCCTACTCCATGCTCATTGATCACATGTCCTAAGAATCAATCTGGCATTTACCAAAGGAAGCTGAAAACACTTGCTCCTTTTAACTTGTCAGCTGATGTTGTCTTATGAGATCAAAAGTCACCTTCAAATGATTCATATGATCACCAACACTGGATATGAACAAAATTTCATCAAAGAGACATCTCCAGTATGAATTTTCTAAGAAAGGGTCTGAAAATGTCATTCATAAGGCTTTGAAAAGTAGAAGGAGCATTTGTTAAACCAAATAGCATGACCAGGAAATCATAGTGACCATCATGAGTCCTAAAGGCAGTCTTCTCAATGTCTCTTTTATCTGTTCTAAACTAGTTTGGAAAAGAGCTTAGCCCCAAACAACTCATTCAAAAGTTCTTCAATAACAGGAATTGGAAATTTGTCCTTGATAGTGTTGTTGTTCAACTCACTATAATCTACACACATCCTCCAAGTGCCATATTTTTTCTTGACTAAGACCACAGAAGAAGAATAGGGACTAGAGCTAGGTTTAATCTTGACCATTTAACATTTCAGCAATTAGTTTTTCAATTTCATGCTTCTGTAAAGAAGGATATCTATAGGGCCTTACATTGATTGGATTGACTCCTTCTTTAAGGTGAATCTTGTGATCATGACTCCTATGTGGTGGCAGTTCAGTAGGCTATTGAAAGACATCTTGATAAGCATTTAAAAAGGACTAGCTCGATCAAGATTAATAGGACTGACCTGTCTGGCATAGGCAGAAGAAGTAAGGGAAAACAATTGAGCAGATGATTCACTATCAATTAGTGAAATTAGACAAAATTGAGCTTGTTCCACCAATTCAGGTTTTCTAAACAACTATTGCATCTTCTTTTGGATGATCACTTGAATCACTGGCTATTTGGACTCTCTCAAGACCACCTTCTTACTACCTACCATGAATTCTATCCTTAGCTCAGAAAAATTGCAGTTCACATCCCCTAGTGTTGATAACCATTAAATACCCAAACCATTTCACATTCCCCAACAGGTAAGACCATCATATCAGCTGTGAACTCTTGTCCTTGCATTTTCCAAGAAGAAAAATTAGGACAAAAGGTTCTTGTTGCTATCTTATTCCTATCAGCCACAGCAACCTGTAATGAAAGATCATCTTACTTCCCAACATTTTGGCATTAGGATGATACTAACATTGTGGGAGCTTCCATGATCAATAGATGTTGATAGTTTTCCTCCCAACATGACCGGTAACCTTCATGGTTCTGAAGTTTGGAGTAGTGGTGCTGTCCATTGGAAGCACAGAAATACGAGCCATATGGGCCTTTACCTCTCCTTCCTCACCTTCCACTTCTTCGATTGTTTTATCTCCAAATTCTTCCTCATTGTTCATGCTTTCAATTCTATACAACTTCCTTTTTCTACACTTGTGTCCCTTTTCAAATTTGTCATTGCACCAAAAACACAGTCTCTTGGCTCTCCTTTCATCTAATTTAGCCCTAGACAGAAATCTTGATGGTTTCTTAGCAGCATTACTATGTTCAATCTCTGGTGTATAGAGAATTGGTTCAGAATTCCTACCTCCAGAATCCACTATTTAGAAGCCATCGTAAAATTGTAGACAGGTTTCTGTGTCAACTTACTCCTCTTTTTCTAGGCACTACTGATCTTGGCCTCCTCTAATCTTGCAAGGGCACTGGCATGTTGCAGATTCTTGGGCATAAACATTCTTACTGCCTATTGAATCTCTTCCTTGAGTCTACACAAGAAGCAACTCACATGGAATTCTCTGACTGAGCATTCTTGCTTTAGTGTCATTAATTCCTCCATAGGATCATCATAGAGGCAACTCCCAAATCTACTAGAAATCTACTAGACATGCTTTTCTGATGTATTCTTCCCAAGACAGATCATCTCTAGTCATTCTTGATTTCATATTGTTGCGTGTAGGATGCTTTTGCATCCTGACACAAGCAACCAATCACTACTTCAATTTCTTCACGAAATTGAAGTAGTGGTCTTCCATGTTTTTGGTCAGATTGATTGGATTGCATTTGGAAGCTTTTGAAATCTTTGCCTATAAATTGGAAGCTCAAGTAGCTTATTTAGTGCACCAATTGAAAAGAAAAACACAGAGAATTTTACAAGTTCTTAGAACTTGTTTTTCAGTTTAATTTTCAGGTGTTTATTTGAGATATCTCTCTTTCGGTCCTTCGAGATTTTTTCCAAGACTTTTGTATCTTTTTCATATAGTGAAATATTGCTATCCTCCGCCCATGGACATAGGTCTAATTGACCGAACCACATAAACTTTTGTGTCTCTTTCCACTTAGATTTGTATCTGAGATATTTTCGTTATTATTTTTCGTTATTGTCATTAAAGGGTTCGCTAAAATTAATTTAACCAAATTTTTCGGGGTACAAATCCTAACAAACTGGTATCAGAGCTTTGACACCCCGGATTAATTAATAGCGGGGTGTAAACATCTACGATGTGTATAAGAGAAATTTGACCGGAGTGCCAACTTCGGTATGTGGCAACTCAAAATGGAGGCTATCCTGGTTCAGGTTGGCGTTGATATTGCCTTACAGGGAAAGGAGGGAATAAATCAGAGAAAATGTCAGACGAAGATTTTGCCAACTTGGATAAAAAGGCTAAATCAGGTATTATCTTAAATCTCTCTGATGAGATTTTATGGGAGGTAGCATCCGAAACCACAGCCAAAGGCATGTGGGAAAAATTGAAGGCTCTGTATATGAAAAAGACAGTGGTAAACAAACTTTATCTCAAACAAAGTCTATACATGCTCCGTATGACCGAAGGTACTTCTATACTCTCACATCTTGATAAATTTGATTCCATTCTTATGGATTTGAGTAATATAAAAGTTAAAATTGAAGATGAAGATTAGGCCCTATTATTGTTGTGTTCCCTACCCCAGTCATTTAAGCATTTTAGAGATACAATGCTTTATGGAAAAGAAACTATCTCTTATAAAGAAATGAAATCTATTCTGAAATCAAAAGATCAGATAGATAAAAATATTACTGGAGAAACTAGTGGAAATCAGGGGGGAAGGTTTATTCATTAGAGGCAGATCTGAAAAGAGACCAGATACAGACAGTAAATGGTCAAAATCAAAATCCAAATTCAGACATAAAAATTTGGTGTGCAATTTTTATCGTGAAAAAGGCCACATTAAGTCCGAATGCTTTAAATTGAAAAATAAAGAAAAGCATAAGGAGAAAAATGAGCAAGAAAATAATGACACCTGAAGCTAGTGTTGCAGCTGATGAGAATGATGGAACTTTATTTTTAGCCACTGAAAATAATTTTAGATCTAACAATGAGTGAATTTTAGATTCGGGTTGTTCATATCATATGTGTCCCAATCGGGACTGGTTTTCAACATATGATTCAGTTGAAGGTGGAGTTGTCCTAATGGGCAACAACACCGTTTGTAAAGTCATTGGTAAAGGTACTGTCCGAATCAAAATGCACGATGGTGTGGTGAGGACGCTCACCGATGTTAGATATGTTCCAGATTTGAAGAAAAGTCTCATCTCTTTAGGCACCATGGAAGCTCTTGGGTGTAAATATACAGGTGAAGGTGGAGTTCTAAAAGTCACTCATGGTGCTCTTGTGGTCATGAAGGCACACAGGTCTGGTATGTTGTATATTTTGCAGGGATCTACTGTTACAGGTGCTGCTGCAGTTTCTACTGCAGATTAATCTAATGTTGACACCACCAAATTATGGCATATGCGTTTGGGGCATATGAGTGAGAAAGGTCTGTCCATACTCTGTAAAAAAGGTCTTCTTTGCGGACAAAGTACCGGGAAGATAATTTTTGTGAACATTGTATTTTCGGGAAGCAGAAAAGAGTTAGCTTCAAATCTCCAGCAATCCACAAAAGAAAAGGTACTTTGGATTACATTCATTCAGACCTTTGGGGCCCTTCTCGTACCCCGTCTAAAGGTGGTGCCAGGTACATATTGACTTTTATTGATGATTATTCAAGAAAAGTTTGGGTATATTTCCTGAAACACAAAAATGATATTTTCCTAACTTTCAAACAATGGAAAGTTTTAATTGAAAAACAGACAGGAAAACAAATCAAGAGACAATGAGAACAGATAATGGCTTGGAATTTTGTGAAGGCGAATTCAATGAATTCTGTAAGAATGAAGGAATTGTTCGACACCATACCGTGAGAATGACACAGGACTCTTTTGGAAAGAGTTCGTTGCATGATCTCAAATGCTAGATTGACAAATGACTTCTGGGCAGAGGCAATTTCTACCACTAGTTACATTGTCAATCGTGCTCCTTCTGCACCTTTGAACTTTAAGACTCCGGAGAAAATTTGGTCAGGTACTCCTGTTGATTATTCTGACTTAAGAATATTTGGGTGTCCTACATACATGCATGTAAACGATGGAAAACTAGAACCAAGAGCTAAAAAGTGTATTTTTCTTGGGTATCCATCTGGGGTGAAAGGATATCGTCTATGGTGTCCTGATCCCAAATCACCTAAATTCATAATTAGTAGAGATATAACTTTTGATGAATCATCCATGTTATATCCAAAAAAAGAGTTTTTTAGTTCTTGTAACACAGATGGAAAGGAGAGTATACAGAAAGCAAATAGAGGTCAAAATTGGCAACACTAGTCATTCTCAACCAAGTTTTTCTACAGTTCAGCTAGATGCAGATGAGACACTTGAAGCTAAATTAGAAGAAGAAGAACATTCCATAGCCAGAGATAGACCAAGGAGAGAAATTCGACTACCACAAAGGTATGTGAATTTGGCTGCATATGCTTTGTCAGTTGCACAGGAAACTGAAGAAATTGGTGAACAATCTACATATTCGGAGGCAGTTTCACATGCTGATTCATCCAAATGGTTGATTGCAATGAATGAAGAAATTGAGTCTCTCCACAAAAATGGTACGTGGGTTCTTGTGAAGCCGCAGTCAGGAAAGAAAATTGTTGGTTGTAAGTGGGTCTTTAAGAAAAAAGAAGGAATTCCAAGGGTTGAAGATTCAAGGTACAAGGCACGTTTAGTTGCAAAGGGCTATAGTCAGGTATAAGGTGTCGATTTTAATGATATTTTCTCACTTGTTGTCAAACATAGCTCTATGTACGTGTTCTACTTGCTTTAGTTGCCATGTATGATTTAGAATTGGAGTAGCTTGACGTTAAAATAGCTTTTCTACATGGCGAACTTGAAGAACAAATATACATAAAACAGCCCGAAGGATTTAAAATTGAAGGAGAAGAAGACCATGTTTGCTTGCTAAAGAAATCCTTATACGGATTGAAGCAATCTCCAAGACAGTGGTACAAGAGGTTTGATTTCTTTATGTTGGGTCATGATTATTCGCGGAGCATATATGATAGTTGTGTTTACTTTCGGAAGCTGAATGATGGTTCTTTCATTTATTTGTTATTATATGTTGATGACATGCTCATTGCTGCCAAGAATTTGATAGAAATTCACACTTTGAAGTCTCAGTTGAACAATGAATTTGAGATGAAAGATTTGGGAGTAGCTAAGAAAATTCTTGGCATGGAGATCAAAAGAAATCGAGGAGATGGAAAGTTATTCTTGACCCAGAAAAACTACCTATCAAAGTTTTTGGACAGATTTGGCATGAAAGATGCTAAACCTGTAAGCACTCCTCTTGCTGCTCATTTCAAACTATCAGCTGCTCAATCACCGCACTCAGATAAAGATGAGAGGTATATGGCATATATACCTTATTCCAGTGCAGTCGGTAGCATTATGTATGCAATGGTTTATACACGTCCAGACATTTCACAAGCAGTTAGTGTGGTAAGCAGATATATGTCTTGTCTAGGTAAAACACATTGGCAGGCTGTGAAGTGGATTCTCAGATACTTGCGAGGGACTGCCATAACACATGTTTGGAGTTCGAAAAGACAGTAATCAGATGTCTTTATAGACTCAGAAATTACGTGCTTGTGTGTTGATGAGTGCATATATCACGGGTTATGTATTTTGCATTGGAGGTTGTGCTGTTAGTTGGAAAGCTACCTTACAACATGTTGTAGCTTTGTCTACTACTGAGGCAGAATACATGGCTATCACCGAAGCAATCAAAAAAGCCTTGTGGTTGAAGGGATTGATTGGCGCATGAACTCAGTCTACTTCAAGATGTAATTACTATTTATTGTGATAGTCAAAGTGCCATTCACTTGACTAAAGACCAGATATATCATGAGCGGACGAAATATATTGATGTGAATTATCACTTCATTCAGGATACCATTGCTAAGAAGAAGGTCTCTATCCAGAAAATCAATACCAGAGACAATCCCGCCGACATGTTTACAAAATTCACCATCTGCCACTATGAAGTCCCGTTCAAGCACTGCTTGGCTGATTGGTGTTCGTGGTGATGATTAGCCTCGTTGTGGCTTATTTGGAGAAGGTGGAGCAAATTTACTATTTTGTGTCAGATGCAAAATCAAGGTGGAGATTTGTTGCGTGTAGGATGCTTTTGCATCCTGACACAAGCAACCAACCACTACTTCAATTTCTTCACGAAATTGAAGTAATGGTCTTCCATGTTTTTGGTCAAATTGATTGGATTGCATTTGGAAGCTTTTGAAATCTTTGCCTATAAATTGGAAGCTCAAGTAGCTTATACATCAGTGCACCAACTGAAAAGAAAAACACAGAGAATTTTACAAGTTCTTAGAACTTGTTTTTCAGTTTAATTTTCAGGTGTTTATTTGAGATATCGTCATTAAAGGGTTTGCTAAAATTAATTTAACCAAATTTTTTGGGGTACAAATCCTAACATATATAAACTTGATGCTGTTGAAGTGCCTTGCCCTCCAAATGCATAGATGCCAGTTTCGCCTTAGAACCAGATGGGGTTCCATCAATTTCTAAGAATTGATCACATTTGAATAGCCAGCCTCTGAAGTCTTCGCCACCAAACCTAGGAAACTCAATTCTTGAAAATCTAGTTGAAGGATGATAGAGGTTCAATTGGCTATCAGCTTCCCCGATTCGTCTGGAAGAACTTGGGTTCCCTTGAGAATTGTGACCATGTAACTCCAAAACAAGAGATCTTAGAGTGGCCATGGGTTTTCCATTTGATCCTTCTGTTCCTTCAATAGAGCCCTTATGCTGTCTTCAAATTTCCTCATTTCTTGAGATCTTGTGCCCTCGGCCATTGCTAATTTTTTAAGGAAAATACTTAGGTAGACCCGGTTTTTTGTCCCACTTGTAGACCCTGTGGTTAGGAATCTTAAATCTTGCTTACGTCAGTTCATGTCATAGATTATCTAAAGTTTAATCCACACCACAGAGTTTACAAGTGGGGTTAAAAACCGAATTTGTACCAAATGTATTTGCTATTTTTTAAAGAAAAAAAATACTCCCTTAATTCTTGCTCCTCTAGATTTCAGATCTAAGGACAATGAATCTTCTTGCGGTAATTTAGTGACCGGAAGAAGATTTGTCGAACTCTTGTAGCGGAAAACTTGAGTAGATCTTGAGGAAAAACGTCACTTGATCTACACAAAGGTTGAAGATTTGAACACTTAACACGAACAACTTGAAGATTAATCACTTGAAGACTTGGAACGAAGATCTTGTAGGATTTCGATGAGTTTGAAGAACTTGCAGAGCTTCAAAGACTTGAGAGACTTGATGTATGCAATAAATCTCTAATGCTGTGTGTCTTGTCTAAGGAAGGGTATCTCTATTTATAGGTAAAAATAGGGTTTCTTACCCCTAATGGGTTACTTGGGACTTAAGTCACCCTCACTTAAAATAAAATATTGGGCCAGCCCAAGATATAGTCCAAAACACTTTACTGGATTATAGTCAATTCCATTTAATTTACTTGACTGAGCCCAAATGTAAGGAAAGGTCCACTTATCGCATCTTATGAATTATTGGACCTTAACATGAACATTTCATTTAAATTAGTTAGTCAAGAATATTATTAATTATTATCTCAACTAATAATAATTTAAAATTTTAAAGTCTACACACTCTATTACTCTCTTCTTTTACACCTAGCTGATTCCTAATGCGCAAGAATTAAGCAACTCAGATGACAGTTACAATAGTCATAACGGTCATAATTACGAGAGCTAACAAACTAACTGACTAGTGCCTCGAACTAACTACTACTGCTAGCTTCTTTAGCATGTACATTCTAGTCAGCATCCCACTAGGCATTCTAATAGTTCCTGTCTCTTATACACATCTAGATGTGTATAAGAGACAGGAACCTATAAATGTATATATACATTTATTAGTAATATGAATAGCTAAATTGAACAAAATTTAGACCAAAACAATAGATCATTAATCATAGTGAATTGGTGTTTGCAACTGCTTGCTTTGCTGTGTGTGAGAGTGCGTCTATCTATTTGTGTTATGTGAGAGAGACCCGAGAAGAGTTTAGGGATGAGGGATTAGAGTTTAGTTTGAGGTGTTCTTTTGTTGTTCAAATCCTATCTATTGATTAAGAGATGGAGGTGAAGAAAGCATTAAGAGAGAATTGAAATTGAGGGGAGAAGTAAAGCTGTATTAAAAGTGTGCAGGACTTGTAGGAGATAGGTGAAAAGGCTGATAAAGCTCAAGTGGATGGTGAGGGCAATTCTGTCCAATTATGCGAATTTAATATGGCAGGTGTCACGAAACATCTACTTGACACGAACCCGATGTACTAAGGCGTAATAAGAAGCCTGTGATGGCACCAAAATTTCACCCAGGAAACTTTGGTCAACCAACCCGTCCCACACTCATGTTTAGTTTCCACTCATTTTTTGCAACCGTTGCACACACAAGCACTCACCAACACACAAGCACGTAATTTAGGCAACACACAAGAGCAAAGCAAAACGAAAGTAAACAGCACACAAGCAGATGTGAATACGGCCCCAGACCAACCCTTGCAACATTTTAATTCCGTTAAAAGCTTACAACGGGACTTTTTACAAACATCTGGTGTGCAGAACACTCTTGGACTAAATCCTCATAGATTTCCCCTCAGGCCAAGTTTCTGACTACCAACTATTTATAGGGAAAAATACGGTTGACAAGCCCAACCGCCTAGTTTTGCTGGACAAATGAAATGCCTACAACTAGGCTACCTGGCCAACTGGCAGCACACATGGCCTGATATGCCCCAAAAGGTGGTAACTGTCACAACCGCCCACTAAGCACTACTCCACGTGATGCCCGCATTTCCAGCCATTTTCTCGCACATGCAGCCAACCAGGCCAAGTAGTCCCACCCAACCACACGAAGTCCAACTTCCACTAATTGCAACTCCCATGCGTGTGCACTTGCCCGACGTGCACGCTGCCTAGCAGTTTCCCAAACTCTGTCCAGCACGGCAACCCGGTTGCCTACGTTCCTCAGTCAACACTCTTGCCGACGACAGCCTTGCCACCCATAAGGCTTCACTTGGGCCCCAGCAATGCCCAAGATTGTGCCACAAGATATGCCCATCTCGTGTGCATGTGTGCACGGGTCCGCTCGTGCCACTGCCGTTTGCCAACGTTTTCCCAACTCGTTCGTGCCTATGAGTTGCCCAAGGCCAACGTTTGCCAACGTCCGTCCTGAAGCCAACACGATCATGCCTAGCACTCATAGGACATGGGGGAAGGTTCCCAGCAATGCCCACGGGCTGCCTTGCCCGCCTGGTGGCCTAACCCACCGGCCACCCAGGAAGTGGAGTGAGCATGTCTTCCCTATTTAAAGCTTGGAAAAAATCTCTCAAGTGACAGCAGTTGACACCATTTTATTGAAAACCATTAGAGTCATTCGGGCCACCCAAGACCCCATCAAAGCTGGTTCCATTGATGCCAAAGCTTCCCAAAGGACTTCCGAAACACTAAGGCATAGTTTTGAAATACTTAGCACGCCAACGGCTCAAATCGGCCCACCTACGACCGTTTGCCAATCTGGCACACTGCCTTGCCGACAGCGATCTAGCCGCCGTACAGCCGTGAGGGCATCTGCACGCAGCCGTGCCGATGTTGAAATCCTGCCAAAGGGTCTAACAAACCTCTCCCAGTTGAAGAGATTGATGCCCTCATCAATGCCAACTGCCAGCCCTCTAGCAATTGCACTTGCCACTCGAGCGGAACAGCCCTGTTGCTGAAGTTTGCACCAGTCTCACCACTGTGAAACTCCCTTGCCCGTTTTCCCGCATGGCTTCAGCAATTCTCCTGTTCATTTGGCTAACTTTGTGACTGCAAACCTCTTTTTGTCGTTTTAGGCTTCATTTAAGTTGCATTTGCTGCCTGAACCTTGAATCCCACATCAAGTTTGTCACATTATCCAACCATGCTGCCTTTGTTTAAACAATGTACATGGGCAACAAATGAAGTGCACTACACTCTGCCAACCGCTTAGCAACAACATCAGTCACTTGGTACCCCCGTGCCAAAAATTAAACAACGGTGTAAAACAGAACTTGAATAATTTAGACAAGGACAAAAGCATTTTACCACTTACGTTCCACCCTAGGAACTGTCCGTTGCACATTTTTAAGACCCCATGGATTAGTCTCCGGGCTTCGGTAAGAAATCAACACAGCTTGCCTCCGTTTCCCAACCTTGTCGTTTTGGCTATCACACAGCCAATGCACCATGCACAATGCCCGACCTTGGTCCCGCACAAAAGACTTGCCTTTGTTTTCCCCGAAACCAAGACCAACACAGCAACATAGCACACTCCCCCACTTGTGTTTCGGCTCCCACAACCAGCAAGACCCCATGTCCGACTGATTTCTACCCAAGTCTCGTAGTGTTTGTTTGCTACGTTTCCCAACTGTGCCAACAACAAGCATCTCATGAGACTAGTGCTATGTTGCTGTGTTGGTCCTGTCTCTTATGGGAGCAGACTGCCTCTACTTAGAGACACAGTCCCCACTGCCAATCATTAATTAGAAAGGACCCCTGTGTGCTGCCCAAGCACCTAAGAGAGCTTTTTTTTTTTGGTGTCGCACACCAACGTCAAGGAACCCATTCTAGCACAAGACGGACCATCCTCGTCGGCAACGATGGCACTAAGCTGCTCCCTCTTGGGACATTCCCTTGCCATGTGTGGTTCTTTGCAAATAAAACAGCCACTGAACTTGTTAGTTTTATCCTTACCAAAATGAACCTTACCGGCCTCGGTCTCAGTCACCACAGCTTTCTTTATCGTCTTGAACTTGCGATTGCCATGCTTAGGGTCCTTTTCTTTGTAGGAGTCGTTCCTACCATAGCCAATCTCATTGGTGACTCCCTGAAAATCAACCAACCTGTCAGCCGAAGTGATGGCTTGCTGCAAGTTCTGGACACCTTGCCTTTGCAACTCTGCTTGAGCCCACTTCTGCAAGCCAGCCATGAAATTGAACAACTTGTCGTCCTCCGACATCCCACGAACGTCCAGTATCAAGGAACTAAATTTCTTCACATAGGCACGAACAGAGCCTATTTGCAAAGGACCAGACGGTGAGTACCCATGTGTTTCAGCCTTCGTAGTGCCTCTCTTGCAAGCCACGAAGTGTTAGTAGGAAGGAATTGCCTTGAAGAAGTTCCGTTTTCAACGCCTCCCACGTTGAAATTTGAGGAATGGTCTCATCACCAGCCCGTGTCCTCCACCAGGGCTTCGCATCACCAAAGAAGGTACATGCTTGTGATAGACACTTTTTCCTCTTCAGGCACACCTACTGCCCTGAAGTATTGCTCCATGTCCCAGATGAAGTTTTCCAACTCCTTGGCACTCCTTGCACCATCAAAATATTTTGGGTCAGGAACTTTTACCTTGGCTCTTGAAGACTGGCTTGTGGAGCTAACCGTGTCAACAATAGCAAACGCCTTCTTCAACATAGTCATCTCGTCTTGCAGCCGTGCAAGACTCTCAAATTTGGCATTCCATGCCTGTTCGAGTTGTTGGAAGTGAGCACGAACGGCCTCAACTGCATCCCTGGTCTCGTCAAGGGAAGAACGCAGCACATAGCCCTCTGGCAGTACTCACCCAACTGCACCATCAGTTGGTCCACCAGCACTTCCAACCGTTGAATCCGTTCCACCGTGCCACCAGCCATAGAAGGAACATCCAGAACACTCCAACCAGTGCTCTGATACCACAATTGTCACGAAACTTCTACTTGACACGAACCCGACATGCCAAGGCAGAATAAGAAGCCCGTTATGGCACCAAAATTTTGTCCAGCAAACTTTGGTCAACCAACCCGTCCCACGCTCGTGTTTAGTTTTCACTCATTTTTGGCAACCGTTGCACACACAAGCACGTAATTTAGGCAACACACAAGAGCAAAGCACAACAAAACGAAAGTAAACAGCACACAAGCATATTAGGCCCCAGGCCAACCCTCGCAACACTTTAATTCCGTTAAAAGCTTACAACGGGACTTTTTACAAACATCTGGTGTGCAGAACACTCTTGGCCTAAATATCTCAGATTCCCTCTCATGCCAAGTCTCTGACTACCAACTATTTATAGGAAAAAATACGTGTTGACAAGCCCAACCGCCTATCTTTACTGGACAAATGAAACGCCTACAACTAGGCTGCCTGGCCAACTGGCAGCACACATAGCCTGATCATGCCCCAGAAGGTGGTAACTGCCACAACCGCCCACTAAGCACTACTTCACGTGCTACCTGCATTTTCAGCCATTTTCTCGCACATGCAGGCAACCAGCCTGGCCAAGTAGTCCCACCTAGCCACACGAAGTCCAACTTCCACTTATTGCCACTCTCGTGCGTGTGCACTTGCCCGACGTGCACGCTACCTAGCCGTTTCCCACAACTGTCCAGCATGTAGGCAACCCGATTGCCTACGTTCCTCGGCCAACACTCTTGCCGACCAGCCTTGCCACCCACAAGGCTTCACTTGGGCTCCTAGCAATGCCTAAGATTGTGCCACAAGCTATGCCCATTTCGTGTGCATGTGTGCACAGGTCCGTTCATGCCACTGCCGTTTGCCAATGTTTTCCCAACTCGTTCGTGCCTGTGAGCTGCCCAAAGGCAAGCCAACGTTTGCCAACGTCCGTCCCGAAACCAACACGACCATGCCTAACACTCATAGGACCGTAGGGGTCCGGTGGGTTAGGCCACCAGTTGCAAGGAATTGCCCGTGGGCATTGTTGGGAACCTTCCCCTGGTCTGAGCATGTCTTCCCTATATAAAGCTTGGAAAAAAATTCCAAGTGACAGCAGTTGACACCATTTTATTGAAAACCAGTAGAGTCATTCGGGCCACCCAAGACCCCATCAAAGCTGGTCCCCTTGATGCCAAAGCTTCCCAAAGTACTTCCAAAATACCAAGGCATAGTTTTGAAATATTTAGCACGCCAACGGCTCAAATCGGTCCACCTCCGTTTGCCAATCTCGCACACTGCTTACCGATAGGCAGTCTGCCTAGCCACCGTGCAGGCTGTTGGGGCCAGGCCTGCACGCAACCTTGCCGATGTGTGAAATCCTGCCAAAGGGTCTAACAGCTGGATACAATATGCTCTGGCAATAACTGTATCCTTTCTCCTATTGTAGTCCCATACCTGTCAAATTTAGGGTTAAATATATTTTGTTCCTATATAAATTTGACTATGTCTCAATTTAATATATATAAAATATTTTATATATATATATATATATATATATATATATATATATATATATATATATTTAGGTCCCTTTAACTAAAGGTGAAAGCAAATCGTTAGTCAAACATTTAGAGTTTACATAAAATTATTAAATTACCTTCATAAGACTTTAGGATTAAATACAATTTACCCTTAAAATGGTACAAAATTATATTTGATAAAATTACTAAGTTGATCCGAAGCAACTGTGTTTCATGGAATTCATTAGATGGTTTCGATGGCAAATAGCAGTACCATCTTAGGCCACAATTGAGAAATTTTTCTAGAGACCAAATTCAAATTTAAATTTTTGCAAGGATTTTGACTGTAGCAATAAATTAGCCAAATATGACTGGACGCCGTTAAATGGGAGAAGACTTGTGACTATGCTATCTCCTTATACAGCTGATTAGAAGAGGTACAAATTCCACACAAAATGTGTATAAGAGATACTTGGGGATTATAGAACAAAAATAAAATAAAAATTCCATCAATAGAACATAAGCGAGTCAAAATAAATTTGATACCCACTCCAAAATACTAAATATGTTAATTTCAATTCTAAAATTCTTAAACGGTTTATCATACATCATCATAAGTATGATTCTAAATCGATTAACATGTTAATTAATAAGAGAACACAGACCCAGAAAATAATAATCCCCATTCGGAGATGTATCTAACTATAGTGGTAAAGTCCTTATTCAGGGATGTATCCAACTTTATAGCAGTAAAGTGGATATTTAAGATATTATCACTCTAAAATATTTTTAATTCCATTACACGGGATAAAATATAATTACCCCAAAAATTTTATGAGGACAATTTAATAATTTTGTACCATTGTTTTATGATTTGATTATCTGTTGACTTTGACTTTAGTCCTAAAGGTCAAGAAGAGGACAATAGGTATAATTTTACACCATTGTATATAAATTTTTCTTAGAAAGAAAATCAAAACACAGTTAAATTTAGAAGAGGCCAAAGTGTAATTAAGCCTCAAATCTTCACCACTCCTTCATTTGCTCAATTTTTTTACTTTATTTGGTCAATTCTTTTTGGTTGATAAGGATTCAACTAGACTGAACTCAGAATAGTACATTTGCCACGTGCATGTAAAGAAACAATAATCAACACTAGATAATAAAAACCATAAGCACCATTTCTGAATATTCACTGCATCGTTTACAAACTGGTTATCTAAGAGAAAAGTACAAATTTGTTCTCATATGTGCCTATTACATACAACAAACTAAATATAAGAAAATTGCTCTAGCCAGCAAGGGGTGGAAAAACTAGGAACAGCTTCAACCACCTGGTACCCTGAACAAGTACAAGAATACTTCACTAATCCATCTAATGATTCATATAAGAACTTAATACAGTTACAAGGTAAAAGAGGGAATATATAACAATTTTTATTTTTTTTTTGGCTCCAGCGGGGAGGGGGGAAATGAATTTATGATGTGAGTGTACTAGTCACTAAGGCATAGCTGCATATTTCTCATAGAGTAACAATATATTATGAACACTAATCATGAATGTAAGCATCCTAATGCTGTATGCACACAAACACATCAAAAAAACCAAAAAAAAACAAAAAAAACCAAAAAATCCGATTCTATCTTTTGTTTAGCAATGAGATATGCCAGGCCAACCTGAGCTAGAATATCAAGGCTGCCAACTGTCACTGTTAACAACAGGAAGCCTTTTCAATTTGACTTATTTCAAAGATAGACATATAGCTTGTAGGTTCAACTAACCAAAAAGTAGGAAACAATTAAACGAAGAACAAAACTAAGGAAAGAGCAAATGCATTTCATTTACAACAACAAATCATCGGCCGAGTTTCACAACTGATTGATACACCTCCAAAGACCATAAAACATAAGGAGAATAAGAGGTTAATAGAATGTTGAAATGTCAGAAGTCTTGATGATCTGTAAACTTTGAAGAAGTTTATGTTAAATTTTTTTTAAAACTAATCTCTTTAAGCATCCAATGCCAGAAGTAGACCTGAACAAAACAACAGTTGTCCAAAATATGTAGCAGGAAAATTAATAGAAAAAAGAGGGGTTCATAATCAGTTAATACTCGTAGTGAAAAACAATGTCTTTCTTAAATTCAATCTTCTTCTATTTGTAATTGTGCAAGTTCAGGCTATTTGGCATCTAAGGTTGTGATCAAAGGAAATGAGGAAAAAAAAATGGTTGTTACATATTTCTCCAACAACTTTCCTCTTGCAAATAAAAGCACCTAGAACTACTCAATCCAACTTGCCCAATGATCAAATCTGTTTCACACAAATAATACTCAAAAAAAGGAACATTGAATTGTTAATGTAAATGCAGAAAAGAGACAGGTTGTTTATCTGTGCTTTAGCGCCACCACATGCATTAGCTCTCTTTCCTTCTCTGCAGCCTCATTTATTGCTCTTGTCGCTGCTCTCCATCATGGATATTAGGCGAAACTAAGCTCTCAACATATATATTCACTTCTTCAAGTCCATTTATCCGAGGATACCTGAATGCATTACTCTTTGGATTGTAAACCACCAAGCCTGAACCAAAGACCAACAGAATTTCACCATTCCTTAACAAGCAAACAGGGATAGAGTAACTTGATTTTTCAGGATCATCCAAATAAGGCACAGAAACCACTTCACTCCAAGAATCTCTAACTCCATACTCCTTCATTACCCACACATCCGCGTGAGTCCTCTCGTAATCAAAAAGCACAGATAAACAACCTCCTAAAACTCCAAAAGTCCAATCATACATATCATCCCCATACTCCGGGTGCTCCACTTCTCCATAAGTCTCACTCCCAAATCAAGACTAACAATTTTCCAATTACGAATCGAATCAAAACCATGACTAGAAACCCAATGGAGCTTCCCATTCGCATATTTTCCTGAATCATCCAACATACCCGAAAACCATCCTTAAAATCCTCAATCCTTTTCCAAGAATCGCTCTTTAAACTATAAACTCTAACCTCAATGTCATGCGCATTTCCACCACAGAAAACACAGAATAACCCAACTACCTTATAGTCATTATTCAAGCAATCGTACCTGAACCCAAAAATTATACAATAACCAGGCTTTATTGTAACACCCAAATCAGGCAATTTCTTGAATTTTCTAATAGAAGGGTTCCATAAAAACAGGCCATCTTCCTGAATAGCAATACAGACTAAACCATCACAAGAGCCCACAACCCAAACAGACTTATAAGGATTTTTCAAAGGATAATCAATCTCAATTACCTCAGCAGAACTGGGGGCGGCTGCAGCATTGAATGCAGACTCAAGAGAACATTGCTTGAGGTGGGAATCGGAATTTGGAGGAAGAACAGTAAAAATAAGCCCATGGTGCCCAAAATCATCTTTTTTCTATGAATTTATGAGATGGGTTTTGATGAAATGGGGATTTAGAGATTAAAGAAAGCCATGTTCTTGAAACACACTTGAATTTCATAAGGGATTTGACGGGAAGTCTTGAGAGGATTTCAATCAGGAGTTCATGAGGGAAATTTGGGAAAATTATTAGTGATTCTGATTCTTGATTAGGGGTGGAAGAAGAAGAGGGGTGTTTTCCTTCTTCTTCTACCATTGGATGATTGATTTTGGTTTTCTTTGGTGAATGATGCTGATCATCAGGTGGTGGTAGTTGTTGGGTGTTTGATTTGGATTCCATGGTGAGTGAGTGAGTGAGTGAGTGAGTGAGTGAGTGAGTGAGTGAAGTTTGGGGGAGATGTTTTTGGTGATGAAGAAACGGGAAGAACCCAAATGGTGTGATCAAGAAGGAACCCAAAATTGCTCTCAGGAATTTTTTTTCCCTTAGCAATTGTTTTTCATAGTAAATTGACTAAAAAAAGTGTACAGTCAATAATTATTATTTCTGTTAGGAACTTCTTTCCTCAGTAATTGTTTCTATACTGTATTTGAATTGACTAACAGAGTGTGCAAGTGTCTTAGTTTCAGTCTTTAGTGTGCTGGTTTCAAAATCCATCTTAGATTTTGCATTTATATCAAGTTTTTGGACATATAGTTAGTAATTTTCAAAATCCATCTTCTTAGACTCCTTTAAATTTATTTATGGTATGACTCAAATTTTTTTGCTAAATAGATTCTAACTAACTACATTCATAACATCATCTGATGGTACAAACTTGGTGAAATTTATCAAAACAAAAATGAGAAGGGACGAATACATAAAGAGAGAAATAATGAGAACTAGTCAAATATTAGTTATAGAAAATCATTAGAATGAAGATTTAGACATAAAAAGGTGGCAAGAGATATAATCATAGAAAATGACAAACTTCAACTTAAACGGTCTTGGTGGGGACAATGAGAAAGAAAAATACTTGTGATTTCGGACGAAATTGATACAAATATAAAAGGAGTGGCTCAAGGTCAATGATCGCAACTGCCCTGACTTGAGCCCCCATACTCTCCGCATCTGCTTTGAAGGTTTGTAGTTATAAGTTCTCGAACTGTATAGTTCCTCAATGATTGTAAAATTACCCATAAATTTATGCTTTGTAAGTTTGTAGCATAAAGCACAAACACAAAATAAGGCGCATTACAATTGCCAACTGCACCAGCTAACAGTTTATTCATTAAACAGTTTCAACGCCAACAAAGAAAGAAAATTGCAGACACATATACACTGGCCTAACTAAATACAACCAAATCATTCGGTCAACAGTCATATATCACATTGACTACAAAAACTTTTTGATGTTTCTCAAAAGGGAAAAAGACCAATTTTGCCCCTTATCTTTTAGGATATCGGTCCCTTATGTATCACAAAAACTAATTTGGTCCTCACCCTTAAAAAAATTAACCAATCTAAGGCTCGTGAAAAAAATTGTGGACAAATGTTAACAACACATCTACTGTAGCTTAATGGCCATGTGATTATCACGTGGTTTGCTTCGTTATATAGAATACATAACATGTGACAAACTAATGGAAAGTACTTTGTTCTTTTCTGCAAGAAATAAACGGCATCAAACTGAAAATTATAAAATCAAAAAAACATATTTATTTAGTTCCAATCAAGTAGAAATTACAGTTGAATAAAAAGGACTTTAATAGATGATAAAGCTTAGCACCACGCAAAGCAAGATGGAAGAGCAAATATACATAGAGAGAATGTACAAATCATGGTTTAACATTTATGAACTGAACAGTTGCCGAGAGGATAATAAAGGAGGAGAAAACATGCAAGCTACCATATATGAACTGAGCAACAGTACAAAAGGAAAATTTCTTCAAAGGTAAATCTCCAAAGGCCACGTTAAACAATATTCACCAAACATCAAAGAAAATATATTTATTTAGTTCCAATCCAGTAGAAATTCAGTTGAATAAAAAGGCTTTCTTCTATGACAAAACAAGAAGGAAGAGAAAACATACACAGAAAGAATCTACTAAACGTCATTTTTTGAATATTTATGAACTCAAAAACAGTTGCCGACAAAACAATAAAGTAGGAGGAAACATGCAAGCTACCATATATGAACTGAGCAACAGCAAAAAAGGAAAATTTCTTCAAAGGTAAATCTCAAAAGACCAAGGTCCAATATTTACCAAACATTTCCTTGTTGTCTTTCTATTATTGTTTTCATTTTCCGATAACGCAATTCCGGGAGGATTCAGTTTCCCATCACATGGCTCACCAACTTGATTTCCACGGGCTAAACTTGTGTTTTGTATAAACCACACGAAGAATGGCCAATTGAAGGCAAAGATTTTTGCAGAAAGACTAACAAAACTTAAGCATCCTTCTCCGAATTAGATCAACAATGTCAAACTTAGAAAATGCGCAAATTTGCATGCCAATTACGATGTCAAATACAAGAAACCAGGACATCACGGTAGCTCAAGTCTAGCTTATATCCTGTAGTGACAACTAACAGATAAGACGTTTGGTGACTTGGTGTAAAAAACTGATAGTCTACCAACAAGAAGAATCATCTTAAGTTTGTGGAACACACTAATGTAGTTTCAGAAATAAGTTTGCCCAGGTTGGTGAAACTGCACATTGAAGGTATAAACACTCTTAATGACATATATGAGACATCACTAGATGGCTTAAGAGACATTGTCTGTGAAGCTAATAACACAAAAGGACTGATCTTTGATCGTGTGTTAATACATAAAGAGGCATTTGATACCTTCAAGAACTAGAACGGAGATTTACTCAAGAAGATGGATTAGATGTAAGTGACGCTTAACTAGTCAATTGATTGCTAAAACTTGGCAATGCCGATTCTATTGCATATCATTTTTGTGAGATTTATAATGAATCATTCTCTTAGATCATTTACGACATAAAGCAGACCCTTGTTTCCTTCTTAGAAAATCTCAAACAACCACTTATGACATGCAGAAAAACATTTTGAATTTGATTCTCTAATTTTTATTAGTCACTGACAGATAGAGCCAAATCCATAGCTTATTGAAGTGATCATAACCATAAAGTTAGTTCACTTCATGGCACAAATACTGATCCCTACAAACCATAAGAGCCAAGAAAAGAACGATAAACAATGAACATACCTTGCATGATACAATGGACTGGAAAAAGAAAACACATCACAATCTACAATTCAGTATGATGACCAAAATTTCTTGTTACCATTCGTTGTTCACGTAGCCCTTCCGCATCATCATTAGCAACTGGTGAAACCAGGCTTTCGACATAGATAATATCATCATGATAGACTTCATCCACATCTTCAATTTTGTGATGTGTCAATGACTGGTCTCCCAAATTGTACAAGCCAAAATCTGATGCACAAGACAGCAAAATTTCACCTTTGCCTGAGATACACAACAGCATTTGATCTGGTGGGAGGCTAGCTACCTTAGTCCAAGACTCTACCACTCCATAATCCTTCATTACCCACAAATCCATATTGTTCTCATACACACAATATACACAAAAGCACATTCTCTAAACAATCTGGCACTACTAGGCAGGAAGCAGCAGATATATAACTAGGAAACTGTACTTGTCCCTATTCAATTCGCGCCAGATCAAGAGAAACAACTATCATGCCCAACATATGACTAATCCCATTCACAAACACCCCGGTGCTTGACACGGGTAAAGTAACGGCATAATTCATCAATCCTCCTCCAAGAATCGGTCCTTAGACTATAAATCACAACTTCAATCTACCATAGGAACGCGAAATTAGCACTACATTATAATCATCATCTGACTCATTATACCCGAAACTGGTAGCACCAAACGATCGTGAATTTACCGAAAAACCTGAATCACGCGGTTTCGTGGATTTTCTAGTACATGGGTTCCACAAATACAGATCTTTATAATTTAGAAGAACGCAAACTTACCCATTACAAGAACCTAAAATCAAAGCGTCATGCGGGGTTTCTTCCCCAGGATAGCCAACTCTAGTTGCAGGAGTTGTCGGATTTTTAATAAAGCAAGGACTTAAGAGAACACTGCTTCACATGCATATGGAGAATTATACCATGCCATGGTGCTATAGTGGGTGAATCCATCATTATTATCCCATTTCTTGAGATGGGTTTTTATGAATTCTTGGCTAGACATTACAGAAAGCCATATTCTTGAAACGCACCTGAATTTCAATAGGGACTTGGCCAGGAGTCTTGTCAGAATCTCGAAGTTGAGTTGATCCGGAAAGAATGGTTGTCCATCAAGTGGATGGCTCCTTTGTCTGGCGTCCATTAACCGGAGCTGGTAACGGAAATCTGCGGGCGAGGGCTCGACAGTGAATGACGAAGGTTTAGGGGTTTAGTGGTTTGCCGCAAATAAGGGTGGCAAACAGAGGTCCGCATGAATTGCATTATTTGTAGTATTTTATTGGTCCATTATTTAAGAAATTATTTGAGTCTCGTGATAAATAATAAAAAATATAAATAATTTAAGTATGTTTAAATTGTAAATAGTATAAATAATTTTTTTATAAATAAATATTTAGATAGTATTTTTTGTACTAAAAGACAAAAAATATACTAAAAAATCGAATGAAATTACTTATATCAAAATATATAATTCCGTTCACTTTCTTTTTCACACCATCAAATCAAGTACCAAAAATCACACACAAACATAATTGTATTCTCGTCGTTTAAAATCCAAATTATAAAAAATAAGATATACTCATACATGTATACTAACATGTAATTATTTAATATAAAATCAAAAAAAAAAATTTAAAAATTACTTAATATTTTATGCACTAAAAGACAAAATACGTATACAAAATTATTATAAAATTATTAATATCAAAATATATAATCCCGTTTCTTTTTTATACTATCAAATCAAATATTAAAAACTACAAACAAAAGTAGTTACTTGTTCGTCGTTTGAAATCCAAATCTTAAAAAACGAAATGTGTCCGTATACATATGCTAAACATGTAATTATTTAATACAAAATAAAACAATTTAAAATTTACACTTTATCCCCATGGTTAAAATTCTCCAACATAGGTTTGAAAATTCGAACCTTATATACCATTTTAAACTCTATTTTCGAAAGTCCGAACCTTGTATATTATTTTAAAATCTCTTTTCTCACCTATATTTCAAACTTCTGAATTTAAGTTCAGAAGTCCGGACCTTATATACTATTTTAAAATCTATTTTTTCACTTATACTTTGAACTTTCGAACCTAGGTTCGGAAGTCTGAACTTATATTTTTATTTTTTCTTTACCCAAAAAAATTCAAACCAATGAATAGTAATAGATAGTATAAAAAAATTTAATGCTAATATATATGAATAGTGTAATACGCATATAGATGAATAGTAAAATAATTGATTGAATAGTAATGAATAGTGAAAGAAAAATTTGAATTGTATAAATAATATAGTGAAAGAAAATTTTGAATTATGTAAATAATTAATAGTATTTTTTTAAAAAAATAAAAAAGTTGACCAAAAAAAATTTTGCTGACTAAATAATTAGTTCATAAAAGTAGAACTAAATAGTAAAGTAAAAGCTGAAAAAAAAAAAAATCCAAACTGGGCCAGACTTCTGCTGAGAGCTAGGGCTGTAAACGAACCGAGCAGCTTGTGAGCAGCTCGGTCAAAAACTCGATTCGAGCTCGAAACTCTTGACGAGCCGATCTCGAGCATATGTATAATATGCTCAAGTGCTCGTCGAGCTTTTCGAGCATTATATAATTTTTTTTTAAAATTTTTTTATTATATGTAAAATTACTAAAATATCCATATTTTACCAACGAAAAAGTCGAACTACTCGAGTTCGAACTCGAATTCGAGCTCGTTTTACTTATTTTCGAGCGAGATTGAATCGAGGTCGAACTATGTCAAATTTTTCGAACTCGATCTCAAATTTTGAAACTCGTTCGAGGTCGAACTCGATTCATAATCTAATTGTATAATGCTCGAATAGTACGACATCTCGAATTGAGCATATTATACCTGTCGATTGTACACATCTACAGGCTTATGAGAGCTGACTTGAGTCAAAAAATTTTGCCCTATGTAATGGAAAGAGCAAACGGGTTTACACTCAACCAGTGACCACTGTTTTTTTTTAAATAAAAAAATAAAAAATAAAAGTCCGTCTACCAGATGAAATTTTTTTTTTAAAGTAAAGTTAAGCAGGATCCTTATTACGTAGAATTATTTTGTAGAAAACTATTATTTTATCATATTTGAATACTGTTAAGAATTTTCGTAGAAAATTATAT
The DNA here is from genome assembly GCA_025175665.1 of Cinchona pubescens. Taxonomy (NCBI): domain Eukaryota; kingdom Viridiplantae; phylum Streptophyta; class Magnoliopsida; order Gentianales; family Rubiaceae; genus Cinchona; species Cinchona pubescens. Next base: position 8,394,103 of record JANKKI010000051.1, on the reverse strand, counting down.
AGATTTTCTTTTCAAATATTTGGTTCAGAATAAAGTAATATAGAATGTGATTTTTTTACTAGATTAACAAAAATATCCCTACAAGCATATAATATATGAAAAAAAAATTATTACAAAATTTTGCATTATAATAAAAGTAAAACTTTAGAATACATTATAATATATATATATACACACATTAATAAATATATATATATTTTTTTTTATGTTGCAAACAAAATAATTTATGTCTAATTAAACACGATCAAATAATAATTTTTAGTATACTTCAAAACACAAGAAAATATATAAGAACTCACCTTAATTCCTAACAACTCTAACATCCTGTATTACATGTGTATTGTATCTTGAAAATTACTAATCCAAAGTATCCGTTTTCTTTTTCCGACAGTAAAGCAGACCAAGGCAACCTTCTTCTCTTCTTCAAAATGCACACACAGTAAACAACACAAACTCACAAAAATTACAATGAAGAAGAAGAAAACCAGCAAAAAGAAAAGAAGCCTCCTTTCTGCTTGTACAACGTGGATTTGAATGACAAGCTATTGAGAAGTTATCCAAAAATCTTTGGATGCTAGTACTCCAATTTCCTCAAGCATATATACCATTGAGATAATGAAGTTAAAAGTGAACTTTCGATTTATAAATATCCCAAGCTTGCTTATCAGGGGATATAGTTTTCCTTCATTATTTCTCCTTTTTTTTATCCTTTTGGCATAAGTCGACTCTGCCTGCAAAAATTCATACATGGTTGAAACTGGAAAATTGTTTGAAAAATTCTGGGCCCAAATGAATACTAGTCTGACAAAAATGATGATAAATTTATTTTGTATGCCACTTGCTCGACGAAATGCATTTGAGAAGCCAAATAGTGAGTAATTAATCTAACAGGTCTTTAGTTTGTTTATATATTTATTACGAGTTACTAGTTCACATATAAGGCTCTGAGGATTCTGAAAGCAAAAATGTGGAGTATTAATACAAAATGGCTCTCGAAGGATTTGTTCATTGTGCTCTTGTTTGATCATTTTGTGATGATTTCTACGTTTGACACCAAATTTAGAATCTTTACAAAAAAAAATGAGTTTGGCCATATATTTTTGTTAAAAAAAAAAGTGGCTGGCGAATTTTTCCGGTGATGGCCCACGGCAGCACCGCCACTGTCCCACCAACTGCTACCAAGAGTCCGCCACCACAATTTGCCATATACACTTGCTTCTAGCAGCTCCATCTGCTATTGTTTTGAGCCCATTTTTTTAAAAAATAAAACAACAAAGAAAAAAATGAAAATATGATTTTTGTATATTAAAACTGATACTATTCTGTCGTTTTAACTTTGGGCATTCTCGTCATGTAATAATTTACAACAATCATTTTGTTGGGTCATATTAACAAAGAAATAAAGTGATAAAAAGATAACATTAAGGGGTTTACTATAAAACTGACCAAACTTTGAAGGGTATGTTGTATTTAACCTAAATTATAATAAGTACAAGCCTTCAAAGTAGGGGCAGAGATCGTGTGGTTTTCTATGTTATGTCTATACCCACCTCTTTATTTCTATTTTTTTTTTTATTGTCCTAATGATTTATTATGACTAATATTTGACTAGTTGTCACTACTTCTCTCATCTTTATTTATTTGTTCATTCTCATTTTGTTTAGTTAAATTTCACAAATTTGTACCATCAAATATTGTTATGAATGTAATTAATTTGAATATATTTAGCGAAAAATATCGAGTCATATCATAAACAATTTTAAAGGATAAAGTTTATTAACTTTTACGTCCAAAATTTGATAAAATATTCAAATAAAAATTTAAGAAGTATAGATTTTGAAACCGATACACTAAAACAAGCAAAGAAATCGATACACTCGATTAATATGTCCATATTAAAGAACATTGAATAATAGAGTAAGTTTTGATTATTCACTTTATAATATAAAATAGATATGATAATCGTTAAAATAATTAAAAATATATAAAAATTTTATTACTTTTCAATCATCCAATCGTATATAATAATCACACTATAATATAGAGTGAGTAAAAAAAAAAAATTGTAAAAAATAATCATAAGAACTGCAGTCTTTAGTCAATTTATTATAAAAAAACTGTTACCGAGGGAAAAATTTTGTAACATACATAATAATCATTGACGTTAAGAACTACACGCTCTATTAAAATATAATGTTGTCCAACGTACAGGGCAATGATATTGCCACAGCAACAATCTTATGGCAAATGTAGAAATTACCCATTCCCAAGTCAAACTCAATTCTCCCATAATTCTCTCCTCTTTAATTCTGTTCTTGTAATATATTACTACTATTACGTTACGAACAAGCCACTGGTAAATGGTAATGGCAGTTCTTATGAGGCTTTTTTACAATTTTTTTTTTTTACTCAGTCTATTTTATCTGTCAATTATACACATTGCTTACACCGAATAAGAGGCTCAAAATGGAGATTATGAATCTAAGGAGATCCCAGCGGATGATACATCTAGATGTGTATAAGAATAAAGAGATAGATGCCTACAACAAGAAGATGGCAGATAATAAGGCAACAAATCACCAGAGAACAAGAACGATACTCACAACCTGATTTTGAGCAGTGAAGGAATTATTTGTTCTGTGGCAATGTGCTCTGTGTATGCTGCGTGTGTGTGAGTGAATTTATATTTTATGTGATGGCCTAGTCTGGTGTGTTTTGTTGTGTTCCATGATTTTTGGTAAGCTTGAGATTTGAGAGAGGAGAAAGGTGAAGTTGATGATTGACTGAGAGCAATATTGAAAAGGTGTTTGGCGGGCTCATTGAAATCGAGGGGAGGGTATATTGATGATTGACTTGGAAGGGCAAATTGGACATTTAAGTAAAATAGTCGTGGCAATAAGAATTTTACTGTGGCAATATCATTGCCCAACGTACAAACCATTTAGGTATATTCCCTCATAGGGACTAATGAAATTTTGTTAAATTTACATTGCCAACCATACCATATATTCACCATGGTCAAGCCATCAATTTTTCTTATATTTGGCTCTGTCTCTTATACACATCTAGATACTAGCATAAGAGATATGATAAAAGAATTGATTTGATATCATTCGAATTTTAGTGAGTGGTTATCTAGTTCAACTTGTTTATAATCGAGTAAACTGATTAGATCATTATAAACATGTTGTCTTCCAATCGTCTCTCACTAAAATTCCTGTCTCTTATACACATCTAGATGTGTATAAGAGACAGCCTAGAACTACTCAATCCAGACTTTGTCCTATGATTAAATATGTTTCAAGTACTATTAAAATTCAATCAAAAAGAGAGCTTCTTCGTCTTCTCCTGACATCCGTGTAGACAAGGCCTTTTTTTGCCACTCTTGCAGCAGGAATACACTCTGACTTGAATTTGAAAGAAGGAAAGTAAATCGTCAATCAAGATTGGTGCTACCTGCGCTGACTCATTTTTTAAGACTATTCTCAAGTTTCGCTGACTAACTCCTAATTATTAGACTATCACCTCCCACAGCCTTCACGAAATCGTAGAGCTCTCGCCACACTAACGAGCCGACGCCGGATCCATCAAACAAAGGATCTTCAAAGAGATCCGACAGTGCTTGAACTGGCACCAGCCCCTTCCATTCACATCGGTTCAAAAATATTAAAGACAAAACACTTGCTCCAACACAAAAACTCATTAAATTACTAAATGAATAGATTTTGTTAAAGTGTTAACTCATTATAATTTAATATTGCATACTTTAAAATCGTGAATAATAGTTTTAATGTAAAATTATTAAATCCAACATAATAATTTTAAAATACTATCTAAAAATTTTCAATAATATTAATAATATGTTACTAAGTTGCTATTAGAATAAGATTAGGTTATTAAAGAATTACAGTGTAAGATTTTAATTTAGATGGATTACAAGTCATATAACTTGTCAAATAAAGTGATATATCTTTAGTAAAAGTAAATGAGTTAAACAGGTAAAACAAGGATATGGATACAAAAATAAAAAGATTAGACATGAATATGACACAAAAATAAATAAATTAGATACGAATACAACACAATAATAAATAGGATCAAACATAAAATAATAAACATGTTTAACATGACATACTATTTAAAGACACGAATAGACATATATATATATATATATATATATATACGATTTTTTTTATTAAAAAAAAAATCTATATTTTAAATAATTACAAAGCACCGTATATGAGTACAGTGGCCTACCAAAATTTCTTTTCTTCCAAACAAATCCAAAGATCCCAAACAAGTCCTCAGTCCTTTGTCCGGGTATTAAATCCACTACTGATTTCTCCGACTTCTTTCTCGATCACACCATTTGGAGTTCTTCTTGTTTCGTTAAAAGCAAAAACATTTCCCCCAAACTTCACTCAGTCACTCACCATGGAATCCAAATCAAACCCCCAACAACCACCATCACAACCACTTGATGATCAGCATCATCCGCCCAAAAAAAACAAAATCAACCACCTAATGGAGGAAGAAGAAAAACACCCATCTTCTTCTTCTTCCTCTCCTAATCAAGAATCAGAACCATTAATAATTTTCCCGAACTTCCCTCATGAACTCCTGATAGAAATCATCTCCAGGCTTCCAGTCAAATCCCTTGTGAAATTCAAGTGTGTTTCAAGAACGTGGTTTTCTTTAATCTCAAATCCCCATTTCATCAAAACCCATCTGATAAATTCATCTAAAAAGGATGATTTTGGGCACCATGGGCTTATTCTTACTGTTCTTCCTCCAAATTCCCATTCCCACCTCAAGCAATGCTCGATTGGGTCTACATTGGATGTTGCACCACCACCACTTCGAGGTAAGCGAGATTGATTTCTAGATGTGTATATTTTAACAGCCCTTAAAGTCCTCAATCCTTGCTCCAAGGCATTATCATTTAAACTGTCTCTTACCTCAGTCTCATACACATTTCCACCACAAAAAACACAGAAATACCCTGATTTGGGTGTTAAAATAAAGCATGGTTGTTATATGATTTTCGGGTTCGGGTACGATAACTTGAATGATGATTATAAGGTAGTTGGGGTATTCTGTGTTTTTTGTGGTGGAAATGTGTATGAGACTGAGGTTAGAGTATATAGTTTAAAGAGCAATGCTTGGAAAAGGATCATAATTTTAAGGGTGGTGTTCTGTTGGATGATTCGGGTAAGTATGCGAATGGGAAGCTCCATTGGGCATCTAGTCATGGTTTTGATTCGAATCCTAGTTGGAAAATCATTAGTCTTGATTTGGGGAATGAGACTTACGGAGAAGTGGAGCGCCCGGAGTATGGGGATGGTTTGTATGATTGGACATTTGGAGTGTTAGGAGGCTGCTAGTTTATCTGTGCTTTTTGATTATGAGAGGACTCGTGCGGATGTGTGGGTAATGAAGGAGTATGGAGTTAGAGATTCTTGGAGTAAAGTGGTTTCTGTGCCTTATTTAGGTGATCCTGAAAAATCTAGGTACTCTATGCCTGTTTGCTTGTTAAGGAATGGTGAAATTCTGTTGGTCTTTGGTTCAGGCTTGGCAGTTTACAATCCAAAGAGTAGTGCATTCAGGTATCCTCAGGTAAATGGACTTGAAGAAGTGAATATGTATGTTCAGAGCTTAGTTTCGCCTAATATCCATGATGGAGAGCAGCGGCAAGAGCAGTAATGAGGCTGCAGAAAATAAGGAGAGAGAGCTAATGCATACCTCTTGGTGAGGATTTCCTCCCTTTTTTCTGCATTTACATTAACAATTCAATGTTCCTGATTAAAGTATTATTTGTGTATAAGATATTTAAGAAACAGGCAATTGGATCACTAAATGTGTAGGAGAAACAGGTAGCTCTGAACAACATATTTCTGTCTCTTGGAGAAATATGTAAGTTCCTTTGGTCACAACCTTAGATGCCAGATAGCCTGAACTTGCACAATTACTGGAATTTGTCACCAAATTGTAATTGAGATGGATAATTATTCCAGTGGCTCAATTGAAGAAGAATGTTGACAGAAATAATTTGACCTTTGATACTAAAGTTTCGTACTCATGAAGAGCTGGGTTAAATAGATTAAATTACTAGTAATTTTGAGAAACATCTCTAAAACTTTTTTTTTTTTTTTTTTCAGTTAATGTGATATGTGATTGTTGACTACACAAAAAAAAAAAAAAAATGATTTGTTGTATATATTTAGGCTAATGTATATGTGTCTGCAATTTACCTACCCAAAAAAAAAATGTGTCTGCAATTTTTATTTTTTTTTCCCTCTGTAGGCATTAAAGTGTTTAGCATGTACAAGAATCTGCAAATTAGTAACCTGAGGCATTTTTATGGCTCACCATAAAGATGTATGTTGTATTTGTACTAATTGGAAATAATTTTCCACGTTACAGACCCCAATGAATGTGATAGGATGAAAAAAAAAAAAGAAACTTTGCCTTAAATTTTCCAAAACATTTCAAATGCCATCCAAAGCACTGCTGGTTTTCTTTCTTCAAGGGTTTCACATCAAGGGTAGGGGCATCATGCTCTGTTTACTCTTACTACCTCATTGTTTATTGTTTAGAGATCCAGATTTTGAGGTCTTTACTCACCTTGGCATTTAATATTGGAGGTTCTTCTGAAAATGATTTGGGCCACCCTGTTTAAACCTCTCTCAAGTCTCAGAAACAGTGACTTATTTTTACCCTTTGCAGTAGCATATATTGACGTTAAACTCTTCTTACTGGAAATTCTTTGCACATGTTATTCCAGGACGTTATTGAGTTTCCATGAGAAATAACATGCAAATCGCATGCCAAAATGATGTCAAATGGTTTGTAATGCTCCTACAAAATCCCTCGGCTTATTCTGCGGTATTTAGCTAGTTCTATACAGAGGTAGCGGAAAGGGGGAGAAATTGTTGTACGGAAGAAATTGATGTTTAGTTAGTAGTAGGCTAGAATCAAGACATTTAATAAGGTTTGAGTTTAAAATGTTACTGTAATTGGTTTTGTTTTCATTTTTCTTTTTTTTTCCCCCCCCTTTTCGCTGACTTATAATAAGAGTGATATGGGGATTTAGTTTATTTTTTTTAAATTTTTTTCTCGCAAATTTGCTGATGTAGCTTTCTTATTAAAGAGTTATTACACGCAGAATAATCTAATGTTTGGTTGAAATGCTTAACGATGTTTCCCTCCTCCCTCCAAACACACAGACACCCTGCTGTTTGTGAGAAATAATATCAATACTTATACATCTAATAATGCCTCCCTAACCTTATTTTTATTCACCTGCTTTTGTTCGTCACGTGTCATTCAGTTGTGAATAAGTTTATTAAATTGAATTTTGATTTATCATAGATGATTTATTCCAGAGACCAGCCAACTCTGATAAGAAGAACTTCGACTCTGAAACAGAATTTTTCACTTATTCTTCCAGTTATTTATGTGGATTAACTGCTTCTGGTTTCCTAGCATTAAGTTATGATTGGAATAAATATACAAATAGAAGAAGACTCAATTTAAGAAAGACATTGCTCTTCACTGTGTGAGTATTACCTGATTACCACCGCTCTTTTTTTCTTTTCATTTTCCTGCTATATATTATGGACAACTGTTGATTTGTTCATGTCTATTTCTGGCATTGAATTCTTAAAGAGATTGGTTTTAAGAAAAAGTTAACATAAACTTCTTTAAACTTAACAGATCATCAAGACTTCTGTTTTCAACATTCTACTAACCTCTTATTCTCCTTATGTTCTATGGTCTTTGGAGGTGTATCAACCAGTTGTGAAACTCGGCTGATGAACCGTTGCAGTAAATAAAATGCATTTGCTCTTTCCTTGTTTTATTCTTCGTTTTATTCTTCGTTTTATTCTTTCCTATTTTTTGGTTAGTTGAACCTACATTCCATATGCCGATCTTTGGAAATAAGTCAAATTGAATAGGCTTCCTGTTGTTAACAGAGAACAGGAATGTCGGTTGGCAGCCTTGATATTCTAGCTCAGGTTGGCCTGGTATATCTCATCACTGTACAAAAGATAGAATCGGATATATATATATTTTGTCTTATGTTTGAGTGCATACAGCATTAGGATGCTTATATTCATGATTAATATTCATAATGTATTGTTGCTCTGAGAAATATGCAGCTTTATGTGATTCCTTAGTGACTAGTACAAGCCTCATAAATTCATGTATATACCCTTTTACCTTGAAGCTGTGTGAAGTTCTTATATGAATCATTGGATGGATTGCTGACATATTCTTGTGATTGTACAGGTACCAGGTGGTTGAAGCTGTTTCTACTTTTTCCACCCCTTGCTGGCTAGAGCAATTTTCTTATATTTAGTTTGTTGTATGTAATTGGCACATATGAGAACAAATTTGTAGTTATCTCTTGGATAACCAGTTTGTAAAAAATGCAGTGAAAGGAGAAGTATCACCCTTACTTGACTCACCATGCACTATTTCGCTCTCTAACTACTGTGTTGGAATTACGGTGTGACTGTTTCCTATTTCGGCTAGGGTCTGGTGGCAAAGAAGGCATGCCTACACACGAGGTAGTAGTTTCGAACAAGTTCACTCAAGGTCTACGCGGTGAAAAATTACATCCCTTGAATGTATACGGACAAAATACAAGTTTTTTATAATAGAATCCTATAAGACTAAGGGTGATACTTATAATTTCACTGCATTTTTTACAAACTGGTTATCCAAGACACCCACTACATCAACTATGTATTTCTCGCAATCCGAATCGATTCTATTGTTGTAGTAAAAAAAATTCTAAAGTATTGATAGTTTTCGGAACAAGATTATTGTTAATGTCCCGATCATCATCAAAGTTTTAGTCGTCATCAATTTTCATATGGTCATCCCAGGCATCGTCATCGAGATCAAGGTTGATTGAGAAAGCTACAGCATCTGTGTTTGTAGAAGAATCATGCTCGACTGAGAAATAGGGCATATCATTATCACAAGAAAAGTTGTGACACTTATTTTGGATGTTGTGGAGTTGGGGCCTGTTATCATAAAATTTTTTATGGTATTGTTCTTCTCCATTGTGATCTTTAAACTTAAGGATTAAATTTGTGGAGTGAAATTTTATTCAACTGCGGACTAATCATTTGAAGCTTAGTTCCTCGGGCGTGAGCCCAGCTATGTGTTTATGAGATGAAGGCACGACTGGGGTCTACAGTCCAAGTTACGTTGGATCTTTGCTAAAAAAAATAAAAAATGCATGTCTTATTAAAAAATAATAATAATTAATTTATTCTTGGAATGTCGTGGATAAATTGGAATGGTACAAATAATACTGTAGTATTTTAGCACAATCGTTGTGATATTAGAGTACCCTAGACTTGGAGTTGTAGTAGTACTGAAAGCAATCCAAAATTTTAAAATCATGGGATACTCAAGTAAGGAGTTCCATAGCACTACTCTACAGCAGTAGGAAGTTCCACGACAATAAAGAACTCCACAATTGTAGAAGAGTTCCACAGGAGTAAGGAACTCCACAGTAGTAGGGTGTTCCACAACAGTAGGGAGTTTCACATCACTAGGGAGTTTCACAGCACTATTCCACAACAGTCACCCTAACTCCACAATAGTAGAAAATTTCTGTATAAGAGAACAGATAGTACTCTCTACAACATGGTACCTATGTGGAGAAATTCTAAAGATATCTACTGTAAGAAAAATTTTATAGAGCAATCTAAGTCATGACTCAGGTATACTCTGGTGTAATTAAATTTTTTATTTTTCTACTCCGGTAGATAAATTTTTTTAAATAATTCTGAAATAAATAAATTTTTTATTTTTCTACTCCGGTAGATAAATTTTTTTAAATAATTCTGAAATAAATATTAAAAAATATTTTTCTCTGGAAAAATAATTTTTAAAGTTATAAAATTGGCTCTGATCAATACTACGGTTTCGGTTGGGGTACGAATATGACATCAAGTACTTGGCACTCTCAATCCAAAAAATTTTAACTTGAGACTGGGGCAAATGATGATGCAATCCAAAATAATACATCCAATGACAATATTACACATGGTTCCAGGCCCGAGTCCACTAGAGGTATTTTAGTAATTATATCCATGTGGCTCAAATAGGCCCGAATGAGTCAGGTATTATATATTCGATCTACGGATTGATACGACCCATTGGTTTCAGACATAAATATCAAAATGACAAGTTAGATTAAGAAAATGAATTTCCTAATTATTAAAGTTCTGAATTCTTATTGAATTTTACTCTCTGGTTTAATTATTGAATTGAGCTTTGGAACCTACTCGGGGACAAAGCCCCGTCCTTCTTTATTTCGGATGGACGTGAATATTACGCGTGATTCTAACTTTTATTTTGGACGATACTGTACATAAGCTAACCTGGCCCAAAATTTTTGTATCAACAGTTTTTAACGCTCAAGATTCATCGACTGAATAAGTTACCTATTTACCAACATAAATCACTCAGTAGTTATCACCGTCAACAAAATAACACAATTTACAGCAGCATGGTGCGTCTACCATTTTTATTGACTGGATGAAGGGGCTTTGCCCCAAAAATTTGAACTTTTGCCGCCAAGAGACCCACTCACCCTGACTGCTCCAAACTTAAAAGCTTGCCCCAAAATCAAATACAACAGTTGATACAGAAAAAAGAAAGAACCAGGTTAGCTTTTCGTTGGGGGGATTGGGGCCTGTCTTGATAATTCTCCAACTTGTACAAGAGCAAGAAAAAGGTGAGTATTCTATTATATATCACAGGTATTCTTTATCAATCTTGAATGCACAGAATGGAAAAGGGAAATTTAAAAAATGGAAAAGATATTATAGAGATTTTCATGTTCTATACTTTTACTATAATGGGTTATAAATAGATGGGAAATTTCGTCAAATTTTGGATTTTTTTGGAATTTATATGCAACAGAAGGGAAGTATGGTTACTTGTTTGGCTTATTTTCACTTAAATTAGCTCTGCAAGAAATAGAATCTGCGGTTTAACAAAAATGTTTTGTATCCAAAAAGGGTTTTGTTTTCTTAGTTTGGATGTAGAAAATAGTGGAACAAGATTTAACCATGATATATACCAGCTTGCATTTGCGTTTATTTATTTGGAAAGAGGATCAACTATGTATTTTTACCTATCATAAGGTGACTCAAACTGATAGGTCACAGGTGAAGAATCTTACCAATAGAGCCGCGCTTCGTTGTCATTTAAGTCGCATCTTATTGCAAGCTTTTCATTAGAGAGGATACTTTATTGAAACAGGAAATGTGGTTTCGTTTAGATTTTGAATCCTATGTCCAGAAAATGACTAACTCTTATACAGCATTAAGATGTGTATAAGAGACAGAGGAAAAACTATTAAATCCCTAAGGGTAAAGAAACAAATTGACATCAAAATATAATTCTTTTTCTTCTTAAGCTGATTGTTTAGAATGTCTTGGATTTTGTAAATAACGTTTCAAGCTCTTATACACATCTAGATGTGTATAAGAGACAGAAATTTGTGCCTTCCATTTCTAAGTTGTTTTATTTATTTATTTATTTGTTTACATATTTTGATGTCAATTTGTTTCTTTACCCTTACAATGAAAGTAATTCTAGCAAATTAACTGAAGCGGATTTATTCTAACAGGGGAAAGAGAGTCAATTTTCGTCCCCATTGGGAAGTAAGGATGTGAGCAGCACAAAAGGAGAAACAACCGGGAAGGATATAGGCAAAGGAGAGAAGGATTTTGCTCTTGATATTGTCCTTTCAACACTTTAAGCATGCTAAAACAGAGAAAGAAATTTTCTGTTCTTCTGATAATAACGAGCTTGGTAATGCCACCTCGGGTGAATATGCTACTCAAGAATCAAGAAAAAGAAAGAAAGGTTTGTTCTTACTGATTGTATTAATGCAAGCACTGTTCCTGTTCCTTGTAAAGATAGCTTGATACTTTATTGTTACAAAGCTTAAGATTCTTGTGTTTTATCAATAGTGTTGCAACTTGCAAAGAGTACATTTGATTTCTTTAGCGTATTGAATGAAACCATCCTAACTTGGTATCCAAGCCTCTGGCACTCTTTGTGATTTTTAAATGTAAGTGCATATTTGACAGAAACTTCCAACTGAGTTTAAGTCTGAAAGCAATTTATGTAGTGTTTGTTAAGAATTAAACACAATACAAAACTTAAGCCTCTTTTATTGGTTTTGGTTGTAATGCTGCAAAAATCACTTGTGCTGGAAAAAAATTCTGTTGAATTTGGTCAAACTCTGTAAGGGAGTGCTTACTAATAGGAATGGTTGACTATGCTAATATAAGAGTGATTCCTTTTGTGTTTGTATGATTAAGGGGGGAGGGAGGGGCTTTTTTGCTGTATATGATACTGTATATAGCAAAAGGTCACAATTTAAGTATTAATACTTTTTTAATATTTTATTTTGCGACCTTCTAATACTTTTTTTAATATTTTATTTTGAAATTTCATGAAGATGTTAACTAATGATATTAGCAGCAAAATATCTTGGATCAAGCCAAGTCTCACCTTATTAAGGGTTTTACTTTCAGCTGCATTGTTCTTTATAATGTCTTTATTTGACTTGCTGTAACATATTACTCCACAAAGATGCTAATTATTCAGCTTTAGTTGTGAGGTTCAGAAGATGTGCATGTTGGAGATTTGTCAGAGAGTCATCTTTACTTAAACTCCAATTACTGAATCTTTTCCCTTTTGTGTATTTTAAGGTAATGATCAAGAATCTACTAAAAAGCTTTTGGCAGCTCCTTGGAGATGATTCAGGAACGAAGAGAGGAGGGACAAGGAAGAACTTGGCAAGCAACGAGAAGCTAAAACCTATGTTCAATCATTGTATGTCTTCCAAAACCAAGCAATTTAAAGCTATTATTAATCAGGGTTCTATAGCATTTCCAGTTTCTATCAACATCTCCAGCTGTATCAATCCAGGAAGACCACTAATATTCTTTTGTCTGATTCATAACAGATGCAAATGGGGGTGGCTGGTGGGACTGTGGCATGGAAGGTGTTGATAACGAAGAAGTAGGTTGTGCTGAAGTGTGGGAAGGGATGGGTTCTACCACACTTGGGGGGCTGGATTGGAACTGATTTCACTCTTACCCTTGTGAACTTGCAGTTTGCTGTATACTTGAGTAAATGCGTTCTTTTTTTTCTTTTATCTGGAGAACTTAAACCATGCAACGGTGTAAAGTGTCCTTGATGGACAATTTTGATTCTTTAAGAGAAAAACACATAGATGTGATTCTACTGCAGATTGTAGTGTGTAGACTATGCCAAATTTTCAACAAAGAATGGATTCCCCCTTTCTGCTTAAATGCTAGGAACATGGTACAAGCCTTTGGAGGAATTTATACTGCCAAGTTGGTTGTATTCAAAAGTTTTTGGTAAGGAAAAATGTAGTATGCTTCTTTCCATTAATTGGGGAGAATTTCATTTCATACACCTCACAAAAATATAATTTAAATTATTTTTTGAAAATGACAACTGTTCGTAATATAATTTATTATATATTTTGACTAAATATAAAATTTAAAAGTAAATAAATTAATTTTTTTTGTTTGATTAAATATTTAAATTTTATCTTAGTTTTGACTTATTTTATACTAGCTAAATGTTTTGAGCAAATTAAGTGATGAAATATTTTTGAATATATTTAGTTTTAAAGTATGCTAATTTACTCTTCAAAACAAAATTATTGATATAATATGATAATTTTTAAGAATTTTGGTTGTTTAAATATAGATGACCATTTAGAGAAATTAATTTTTAATGAGAAAGGCTCAAAAAATTGAAGTGTTTTCCTTGGATTCTCTCTCTTATTCAAAATTGATAAGAGACAGGTGTAAGTTTAAATGTAATTCCAGAAATATCAATGACAGAATTTGTTCAGATGACTTTTTGCACAAACAAAACAATTCTTTCCCATAATAAACATTTTTATATTACTCACAGAATTTATTAGAATAGGAAAACACATACAAAACAATTCTTTTCCATCACAAACATTTTTCTACTTGAGTAATGAACGGTCGACCTCAGGATAACGCTTAAGCAATGCGAACACGCGCAAGCCAACTGCGCCACCACGCCTGGATATATTTTCGCATGCATAAAATGACTAAGATAAGCTTGGGCTCCATTAAGGGTTTTTTTTTTTTTCCTCCAAACAACAACAATCTAACCTATCTAACATAGGCTTATCTATCTAAATTTAAGTGGAAGCGGAGGTCTAACTGAACCAAGGGACAAATAATCTATAGAAACATACTTCTATCCCAAAAATACGAGAGAATTCGAACTCTCAACCTTATACCTAAATAAAGTGTTTGGTGACCAATTCATCTAATATAAACTGATTACATTAAGAGTTTAATTGAAAACAAGAATATGAGTAGTGAGTCTAGTGTTCGTGAATCGACTAATGGAGTCAATCTACAATGGTGAAGGGCTTGAATCCATATTACTAATCGGAAATTCTACAATTCTGTTAAAAGAAATATATCACATATTTTAAATATTTATACGATATAATAGTATATATATATATTTTGAATGCTCGTATTATATAAGTGTTTAAAGTTATGGTACACTTATTTCAATAGAATGATACTACTTACTATTATTTTAGAAATATTCTAAAATGACTCGGTTTCATGGTACTGTATATTTTGTCCACCCGAAAATTATCAGGTACTTCACATTTATTCCTTTTTAAGTAGTCATTGATTTAATTAATTAGATCCGAGTTCAATCTTTGCATTTAACCAACGATGCTGAATTTTTGTTCCTCCTCTAATCAGCCCAAATGCTTGAAATGGGCTTTTTCAATTCTTTGAAGCTCAAAGCCTGAACCTAACTCTCAAAGAATTCGCTACCGTCAACAAATTACAATGACTTAATTAAAGGATTGATTTCTTTTACAATTGAAGCTCAACACTTTTATGGTAGCAACTTTATGTCTGGAAAGGTGCCAGTGGATGAAGTTGATTAATTAAGCTCCATAATTTGATGGGATTAAAAGGTTTTGGTCATACAAATAGGTTGAAATTAGTTCTCGACTAGATTAATCAATGTGATTAGACAATTGCACTTTAATGTTTTTTTTTTTAATGGCCATTGGATGAAAACTGAAAGATGTGGTTCTGATTCAAAAGAAGAAAAAAAAAAAAAAAATAGGGTGCGGATGGGTTTATGTTCTCCTAAGATTTTCTGTATCACATCTTGTCTTATTTTTTGTTTCACTATCTAATAAACTGTTAAAATTCTATAAATTAATATTTAATATAGTAAATTTGATAATTTATTTAATAATATAACAGAAAATGATACAAGATATAAAACAGAAAATTTTTAATAATTTTGGCCCATCATTGAGTACTTTATCCAAATTGTTTTAATTTCGTGGTGGTGACAGGTGGGGGTTCTTGTGGAATGTTGATTGAGTTTCGTGTATTTTAGAGCTGATGTTAAGTTGACGTTGAACTACGATCTAACTTATTAACCCAATTTGAAGTTATCACAATTATTATTTTAAATATTATTGAAAATATTATTAGGTCTTCTACCCCTCAGTCACTACGAACGCCCCCGATCAGTGCAATGGGATGAACAATTACTTTTGAAATATGATTTACGTATGTAAACGAAAAGTTTGTTAAGAAATAATTATAAAATAATAATCTAGAAAAAATAAATAATGTTTCTGTCTGAACGAAAGTTCATTTGGTTGGAAAATATTTTATAAGAAAAAGTTTATTTTTTACATAATTTTTCGGTGTTTGTGATTGATAAAATAAAAATATTTTTAATAATTTTCATCCATAATTTTATGAATGTGAGTTAAAAAAAACTTATAACAATTATAATAATACTTGACAATAATTGTGGTAAAAAAAAGATTGATTTTGTTTAAAATTAAATAATATAATTTAGCGGTAAAATATATATAATGATAGTTACATTATTGTGAGACCCACAATGAAGAGAATAACAAATAGAAAATATTTGAAAACATGAATAAGTTTAGTAATTAAAATTATAAAAATAAGTATTTAAAATTTAATATCACTCTTGAATTATTTCAAAAATAATTTACCTTCAAAAACTTCATAAGTTATTTCAGCCAGAGGAGAAAGAATTAGAAATATTTATACTGATAAAATTTTCTAGTGTTTTCTATAATCCCTTTATATGAACCATATTCTATTATATTTCAGATATTTGTATCGTACAATATTATATATTTTTACAAATATATATTATACAAATTTGTAAGTACAAAGAGGATATAGTCTGTCTCTTATTTCCATCTGAAGTGCAGAACTAATCTTAATCAACTTTATATGACATAAAAATGGCTCAAGTGTAATGAAACTATGAGAGGATATAATAAGTTGGCCACGTAAAATAAGAGTTAATTCTGCATGTCATACGTGACTATACTCAAATTTTAAAAATGAAATGTTAAAAAAAAACACAATCCTAAATAAAATGTATTTCTAAATTAAGATGCATCTATCTAATGTTAATGTGACGTGCACATACTCTTAGTAATATTTTACATTTGCCATCTAAACTTTGTAGTAATTAACCAATCAATAATTTGGTAATGAATCACAACTGGTAATGATTAAGTGATTTGTTAATTGTATCATTTGAATATCTAATTAACAATGACTAATCGAGAATTTGTTTCAGAATTTCCAATAAGCTTTTGAAGCGAACGACTTGAGCAAGTGGGATTGGGTAATCTTACACTTTGGAATGTAGTAAGATTACTTTATGAGCCGTGCATATCCATTAATATTATCCATTAATATTATTCGAAAAGAGAGAAATGGAAAACGGCTCGTCTTTTTCTCATGGGATGACAAGGAAAGCAAAGAGTTTGAGATCCCATCTTTCCTAAAGCCTACCTTTTCAGATAATTATGAGAAAGTGAAAAGATGTTGTTTTCGTACAAAAAATTACTTGGAGAATTATCCTCATCGTTATATTTCTACATGCCAATATTTATTAATTTGCTAATGTATACTTAACTATAGCAATTTAGTTGGAGAAGAACATGAACCTTTTTATATACATATATCATTTAAATGGTTGATACAAGTAAAGGAACTATTATGAGTTTCTTTTTTAAAAAAGTGAAGTATTGTGAATAGGAATCATGGTTCGTTCAGCATTTGCCTCAAGGAAGGGGAAAGGCAATTTGTAAGTGTTAACATATGTATATTATATATCAAGTAAATATTGCCCCGTATGGATTGCATTATTTAGAGTATTATTTTGGTGCATTATTTGAGAAGCCATTATTTGAGTGATATGGAAAATTATAAAAAAAAAAAAATGAATAATTTGAGTAAATATTTGGATTGTAAATAGTGCAAATAATTTTTTTTTATAAATAAGTGTTTGGATAGTATTTTTTGCACTAAAAGACAAAAAACGTACGCGAAAGCTAAACAAAATTACTAATATCAAAATATATAATTCCGTTCACTTTTTTTTCACACCATCAAATCAAGTATTAAAAATCACACACAAATATAGTTACTTTCTTGTCGTTTGAAATTCGAATTTTAAAAAAAATAAGATATACTCATACATATATACTAACATGTATTTATTTAATATAAAATTAAAAATATAAAATTTAAAAATTACTTAGTATTTTATATATTAAAAGACAAAATACATACATAAAATTATTATAAAATTATTAATATCAAAATACATAATCCCACATAGGTTTTGAGAGTTTTTGCATTAAATAAAAGCCAAAAAAACTACTGGTCAATAGTATTCAAGGCAGTTGATTGGTACTAGCCAAATATTGCAGGGCCGCCAAAAGGGAAAAGACTGAAGATAGCTGAATCAAAGTCAAAACTACGGTTTGTACCAGGTTTTTTATGGACAATTTCACCCTTCTCTAAGTCAAGTATTTGACCAAATAGAGAATTTAACAGAAGAAATTGACAGAAGGGGCAAAAGTCGATATTGTTGGTAGTTTAGTGACTTACTTAGCCACAAATATAATTAGTGACCAAAACTCATATAACTTAATAGTTGAGTGACTTTTTTTGACACTTTTCTCTAAAAAGATTGCTGAGCTTGGGGACTTTTGTGTCAGCATTCACCAGTGGAGTTAAGGATGTTTATAGTTTGATTTAGTCGAATAAATTACGGATTCAAACTATTTTGGTTTTTAGATAATTGTATTTGGATAAATCAAATAAAAAAGATTAGTTAATAATTTGGATTTGGTTATTGAAAATTGATAAGCGAAGAACTAAATTTTTAGTTTTATTAGTTTTATTTTAGTTTTTAAGTAATCCAAGTCCATTTTTCATTCGTATATTCAACACTTTATTATTATTTTTCTTTGTTAATTTTTTTGGTTTCGAGTCTTAGTTTTAGTAGTTTTAGATTTTTATTTATTAATTTGATTAGTTTTGTATATAATTTATACTTAGTTTGTAAATTAACTAGTGAACTTTAGTTAATTGGATAAACCAAGAAAAAGTTTAGTTAACCAATAAATTAGAGAAAAGTATAGTTCAGATTTGGTTTTAATTTTCTTGTACCAATAATCGAAAAACCAAAATTTTTTAACCGATTTATCGAAAAATATGCCGATGAACACCCTTAAGTGGAGGAGTTTCAAGTTTCAACCAAATAGTGCTATTAGTAAACATGATCATAATACTGAAAACAAGTATAATAACTGGGAATTCTAAAATCAAAATGCCAGCATTATTTGATAAATCTTAGTCAAAAAGACCACAAATAAAGAGAATTTTGCATTAGATATGGCATACAGATTGAACACGTGGGCTATAGTTTATTTTTAAGAAAGAAATAAATGTATAATTTAAAGGATTACTTAAAAAATGCATCATCAAGTACCTTAATCCAAATTTTTGAAAGATGCTTCACATCTTCTATTTGGAATCTGCATAGCATCACTTCTACGATTTTGTGTTGACTTTTAGTTAGTTATTTTGGTAAGTTTTTCTTTTCCTTACTAGTTTTTGAAATTTAATTAGCCTAACCAATTAAGTTAAACTGAAAATTACTTAATTACCCCACTAATCAATTTTTCTTACTTTTTTGAATTTAATTAAAATAAGGATAATTTCATAAACTTCCACTAAAGTTTAGGCTAATATCACTTAACACCCCTGAACTTTTAAAAATATCACTTACCTCCCCTTTTTTGTCAGTAGGTCCCAACGTAAATATTAAGTGTGTGAAATGACATTTATACCCTTAGTTCTTTAGTCATATTACTAATAGGGTAATTTCACAAACCTTCCCCGTGGTATTTGATACTTCTATTTGTGATATTCTTTAGGTTTCTAACAATTTTTATATGAACTTATTTACAAAAATTTTTGTACGCACTAATTTGTTTGCATTTATCAATTTAGATACAAATTTGAACATGTAAAAACTAACCATATATTACAGTTTGAATAAATTAGTAATGGTTTATTTTGGAGAATCACAAACTCGTAAGTTAAAAAAATTAAAATGCATCTTCTTGATAATTTTTTTTGTCAACTAATTTATGAAAATATGTGTGCACGTTAATGTGTTTATGAGCATTGATTTGAATAAGAATTTATAATATGTAGGAACACACCAAATAATATAATAAATAAATTTAAAAATTATTTTATTTTAAAAATCACAAACTCTTTTTTTTTTTTTTTTTTGGAGCCAAAATTTGAGATTTTCATTGATAATAAAAGGAATATTTACACTTTGTTGAGGAACTCATCCTAACAGTTTACAACCAAATTAAAACAAAAAACAAAAAAAAGACCATCTAACAAAAATGCTATGTAAGTTTGAAGCCCCGTTCCAACACTAATTTCCAATTATCCTCATTTCTAATTACATTTGTCCAATTGTTAACAACATACTGCACCTCCTGAATGAGCTAGGAAATGCTTCCCCAAGAAAATGATCTCATTCCTCCTTTTCCACAAGCAATACAAAGTAGATGAAAAAGCTAAGTAAAACAATTCTTGAGTAAACCTGGTCTTATGCTAGTGTTAAATCAACCAGGATACTTCATTTTCCATGGATAACTCCCCTTGAAAATCAAGCATAAGCTCTGAATCTTTTGCCAAACACTAGAGGTCGTATGGACAAGCAAAGAAGAGGTATCCCATTGATTCTTCATGCTGTCTACAGAATACACAATTTGTTTCCACCTGCACACCCCATGCCTTTAATTTGCCTCTAGTCAGTAGCCTTTTCCTACAAAGGAGCCATAAAATGAAAGCGTATCTTGGGACGTGCTTTTGAACCAAACAAGTTTCCACCAATCCACACTTGTAGCATGCACATGTTCTCATAACTGCAGAAGAAACTGAAAATTGCCCATAAGCATCTTTAACCCATTTTCATTCATATCAGGTTTTGCAATACAAGGCAAATAGTTTGATGGAGTTTCCTAAAAAAGAATTCTAGTTTCATTGCATATTCTCCTTCCTCACTGGCCATTTCTATCTGCCATCTTTAATTATAGAGCTGACTTTAGCAGTCTTGTGACTACCAAAGGAGGATACCAAATTCTCATAGAACCTTTGAAGCGAAGGACCACAAGGGTGCCAATTGTCATACCATAGGAATGTGTCTATACCAATCTCTACATAAAATAAGTGTTGCACAAAATTCTTCAAGTGTAGAATTTTCCTCCATATCCACGAACAGTCATTAGGGACTTTAATACCCCAAAAGCAACCATTTTTCAGCCTATACTCATGAATCCATTTCACCCATAGACTATCCTTCTTTGTATAAACATTCCAAATATGCTTTATGATCAAACATTTATTCCACAACTGAAAAGTTAGTAAGCCCTAATCCACCCTCTTGCACAGAAGTACATATGTCATTCCGGCTGACTCTGGCCCTACAGTGAGTCTTGAGCTCCCCAGCCCAAAGGAAGGTTGCCATCATATGTTCAATCTTCTTAATAATCTTCTTAGGCAAGATAAAAACACTAGACCAGTAGAGGTGGATATTATTTGGCACTAATTTAATGAGTTACAGTCTACCAGCATAGCTGAGTTTTCTAAGTCCTAAGCCATTAATCTTCCTCTGTATTTTGTCTATAATAATTTGACAATCCTTATAACCCAACCTAGCAGAATTTAGGGGTAAAACAAGATAAGTAACAGGTAATTGACCTAGAGAAATCCCCAAGAATTCACTTAATTGCTTATTAACATCCTCAGGAATCCCAGCAACAAACAGACTGCTTTGGAAAGGTTTGTCTCTTATCATATTAGATAAGAGAAGGTCCCCAAATTCATCAATGCTTTTACCAATCTCATTGATTCAATGGTGGCAGTACTTAAGATAAATAAGTCATCAGCAAAGGAAACATGGGCGATTCCCAACTCTGCACATCTGGGTGAAATTGAAATGTTGAAGCGTCAACATTATCCTTAAACAGCATACTGAAGACCTCCATAGCAATTAAAAAAAGATAAGGAAACAGGGGGTCCCCTTATCTTAACCCTCTCTGACTTCTAAACTATCTCACAAGACACCTATTAATATTTGTGATGAAGAATGCAGTAGTAACACATAGTTTCACCCAATGTATGAATTGATCAGCAAACCCATCAGCTTCAGGACTACAAATAAAAATTACCAATTCACAATATCATAGGCCTTAATAATATCCACTTTCAAAGTAGCTCTAGCTATCCCACATTTCCTCCCATAGCCCCTTACTAATTCATGCATCAGCATTGTTTTGTCATAGATATGTCTACCTTGAACAAAAGCACCTTGATGATGACTAATCAAATTAGGCAGAACAAGCTTAAGTCTCTCAGTCCAAACTTTAGCATTATAGAGAAACATTTATAGACAATATTACAACATGAAATGGGTCTATAATCTCTTATATGGGAAGCATTAGGTACTTTAGACTTGGAGAGTGTATAGTTTACTACTTTGTACTTGTGTTAATAAAGTCTAGGAGAGATTAAATGTAAAGAAAATAAATAAAAGAAACTAACTAAAGCAATTGAAATTAAAGGAAAGAAATAAAGAGAACAAACCTTGGCTTCTGTCACATCTACCATGTAGATTTAATAGTCAATCATTGATACCAAAGATATATCAAACACTAATTGAAAAATTGAACCCGAATTCTAATTCAAAGCTTATTCTTATATCTTTCCTTAAGTTTAGTTAATTTTCAACACGCGATCTAATTAATTCTAACTACCAATTAAACCCAGACAAGCGCCAAAAAATTAATCAAGTAGAAGCACTGAGAACTAGAAAGATCAATTAGACTAATACAATATAAGCACACGTAGTTATGTCAATTAGTTGATTATTTTTCGTAGTTGATTCAATAACCCTAATCCAACAATTATTAAACCTAATTGCTTCACTGATTAAATCAGACAACGCAGTCAATATTAATCTAACTATAGATTGAATCCATTAATTAACAACTTGGCTTTCATAGTAATTAAAATAAGAAATCATAAAAATAAATGCCGAAAAATAACCAATACTTGAAATAAGAATTAAATAATTAAACACGATAGTCTCACAACGTTGAAGAATCCATGGCTTCAGTTCCCTTGACCAAGAAGAATTATCCATGCAGGGCTGTAAACTAAAGACTCAAAAGAAAAGAAAAAGTGAATTCAAGGAGGAAGAAGATGAATCTAATGTATCGTGACTTGTCCTCCTCTAACCCAATGCTTAAATGAGCTATTTATAAAGGATGGTTTAATTTCTTTATCCCACAAGAAACGCATGAAAACTCTCGAAAAAGAGTTCAATCGGATGAAGAAAACTGTTAAAAATAATAAATTTAGCAAACTAGGCACGGGCACACATGCTCTGGATTTGGGCACATGTGTGCTGTAATTGGCTCCCAGAATCTTCCTCTCTGGAACGAGCGCACATGCTCTAGATTTCAGGAGCATGTACACTGGTTCTAGAACATCGCTTCAATTTCAACCTAGATTTTGACCTCAATGTTTACAAAATTTGGAAAGACACAAAACATAGAAGTTGTAGCTCTTTCTCTTAACTTTCCAACGCATTTTAAATCAATTTAATCAGAACTTAGACAAGAAAGTATGCTCAAATACAAAACAGTGTCTAAATTGCTCAATGCTTGTGCACACTTTGCTCTTTTAATTTTTTTCGCTTTATTTCATCCTTTTAATTCCTTTTGTACTTCAATTCTACAAAAACTAAGAATAAATCAATTAAACTCATAATTAATTCACATATTATTTACAACACATAAAAATGAGGTAAAGGATACGTAAAATTGAAGATATTTATGAGCTTATCAAATCACCTCAAATTTAGCTTTTGATCGTCCTTGAGCAAAGAATAGAACTAAAACATATCTCGACAATTGCTCAACAAATAATCAAGAGCCACTCCACAATCAAGAATAGTCTAAGAACTCAAGAAATCAAATGTTAATAAAACCCAAGACATGAAATCTGGTACATGTGCACGTAGCCATTTAAGAAAATAATTTTTAAGACACTGAGATCAAACATACAAACTCGTAGAATTTTTTTGAATATCCCATAGCTCACTTTTCTTACACCTCTCCACTAATGTAGACAATCGGCTTAATTTAAATTAAGTAGGACTTTTTAGCTTGTAGCATTAAGTTAGGATATTAAGTAATTAAAGATGGGATAAGGATATCATAAAACAAAAGAAAGAGCTTTAAGATAATGCTTCGCATCATTAAAATAAAACTTCTCTTTAAATAACCCTACATTTAATTAACAAACACCCAAGAAGAATTTTATACAACAAACAAAAAGAAGTCATCCTTATTCAATTTTGCCAAACATGCCAACATTTCCCAAACCTTGTAATTTATAACATTTCCTTCATATTATTTTTTCATGTATGATCTCATCACGGGTACCAATGATAAGCACTAGTTGCAAACAGACCAACATAGGTACCATTGATAGACACTACCTGTAATTTGCAAACATTTTTATAATACCCCCTTCTTATCCTATAAATGTACACCACTCACTCAAATAATTTACCACTCTTATTCGACTACCTTTCATCTCTTATATCCCCGTAATAAATAATTGTGTGCAATAAAGCTCTTAAGGGATATTTTGAATAGAAAAATAAAGAAAAATTAAGTTCATAAAAGTAGGAGTTTTAATGAAAAAAAGTGAATGGTGTTTCTCTCCATTCATTATAAATTAAGGTTCAAACATGGTACTTGGGATAAAAATTTTAAAATACGAGTTGGCTTGAAAGGCTCAAATGTCCAAAGAAATGTTTTATCCTCATTTTCAAACCAAATCAAGTTATCTATAAAATTTCACCTCGAAAATGTAATAAAGCAAGTTTATAGAATACTTGAATATAGGCGAGTCTACAAAATTATCTCTAAGTATTAAAAATAAAAATAATTTATGGCTATAGTGCTAAAAAATTCTTAGAAATCATGTAAGGGAAATATTAATACTGACTACCCAACTCATGAATGGTTCAGCTCAAGAATTATAATGCAGCAAATAAAAGAGATATGCTAAGTATTGAAAAATTTCCAAAAATTTCAAAGATTTTCAACCAGTTCAAACTTAAATTTTCAAAAATCTTGAAAAGCTCTCAAATCAAAAGAAAATCTAAAAATATTGCAGCAAAAAATGAGCAAACTACACAATTGGTCCACCAAACAACTAAAAATCTAGATAACTTTCTTAGTTAGTTTGTTGGAAAAATAAGCATTGCCTTCAATGCTAAAGAAAATGCATAAAGAGGGAAAAGAAAAGATTCTTGGTGATGAAGAACGTTTGGTGAAATATATCCCTGAATAAATATTCATGACATGAGTTGGAACTCATTACTAAATACTAGAACAGAAACAAAAGCTCTTCAAGAAACTAAGAAAAACAAGAAAGTCGAGGAATAAAATTTCAAGAAATTCAGGAAAAAACTTAATCACTTGAAAATCATACAGAACAGAAAATAACATAACAAATAAGTTAAAAATAAAATAGACATAAAGTACGACATCATCTAAAAAATGAAGAGAAACTAGTGATAAAATCAACAACGACCACACGAAAACAATAATAAAAAATCATAGGTTGCCTCCCAAAAAGGCTCATTTATATTCAATAGCTTGACTATGAACAAGATGGTCGGAATAACCATCTCTATCCTAGAGAAAAGAGAACTCAATAATTGTAATTAGTCGTGTATTGGCTCTCTCCTTATAGTGGTTCACCATATACTTATCCTCAAATTCCTTCTTCGCTTCATTATTTAGAAATTCAACTCTAAACCACACATCTTGCTTAGTGCAGTCTACCTTGACCCTATTATTGTCTATGCAAATCACCTTAACCCTTTCTTCACGGTCTTTAGATCAAAGAAGACTCAATTATATCAAACTCTTTATGAGTCACTTCTTGATCTTCAACTCTTAAGGTCAGTCCATAATAAAATGTGGGGTATAATAGCACTACAATACAATCCCTATCAATAGCCAAGTAGAGATCCTTTACAGTGGTTGGAATCTCTTTTGCTTCCTCCATATCCAAGTCTAAAACCTTGATTGACTTTTACTCTGGAAGATCTTGAGACATTGAAATCGGAAGTAATGAACTAGAGTCATCTTCAATAGGCTCATTGTCTACTAATCCCATCTCTAGTTCTCACTCATTTTCTTCGTCTTCTTCATCCTCAATCACTTGAGATTCTAGTTTGCTTATGGAAGGTGTCAGTTGACTCAGTTTATACTCCAACCTTTGATTACTGGCTCTTGTTTCCTGTTGAAATTGAAAAGTATTAGCAGCCAGAGAATTAACCAGTTCTTCTAAAACTTACCAGGTTAGGAAATTGTTGTGGTGGAACAGGTTGATCTTGTGGATCTGGTTAAAATTCGAGACTGTCTTGGATAATCGAACTCAGGATAATCCATTCATCCATAGATATAGTTATACGAATAGGGATCATACCATGGATGTGGTAGCTTGGAAACCATTCATTGTTTTGAAAGGTAGGGCACATATCAGTTGAGTGATTGTCAACACAAATCTCACAAGTTCTTGCTTGTCGCGTATCTTCTAATTATTGAATAATAACAGTCATATCTGAACAATAAACCTCATGTAAATTGGTAGCCATGATGGAGATCTAAAAGAGCTCAAGTAATAAACAGCTAAGAACAAAAATTAGAAGGAAAAAAAAAACAAAAACACAAAAAAAAAAAAAAAAAACATAGTTAGAAACACAAAAATATGAAAACTCAAAAGCACAAAATTCAGAAAAAATCACTCCCGGCAATGGCACCAAAATTTTGCTTGTGTTGTCGCCTGCATTCAAAAATAAAATCTATAATTCTAAATATTAACTATAGTAGTGGAAGTAAAGATCGTTCCACAGAGACTGTATAACTCACTCTATTTCGTACTTTTGTGAATAATGTTTGGGGAGGGATTAAATACAATAAAAATAAATAAAAGATACTAACTATCATGTAATTAAAATTAAAGAAAGAAATAAAGAGATCAAACCTTGGTCTCTGTCACATCCACCATGGAGATTTAATAGTCTATCATTAACACCAAAGATATATCAATTCTTATATCAAGCAGTATTTGAAGAATTGAGCACAAATTCTAATTCAAAGTTTATTCTTATATCTTTCCTTAAGTTTAGTTAATCTTTAACATGCAATCCAATTAAACTCAACTACCAATTAAATCTAGACAAGCACCAAAAAATTAATCAAGTAGAAGCATTGAGGATTTGAAAGATCAATTAGACTAATACAACATAAGCACACGCAGTTTTGTCAATTAGTTGATTATTTTTTCTAGATTCAATAACCATAATCTAGCAATTGTTAAATCTAGTTGTTTCACTAATTAAATTAGATAATGCAGCTAATATTAATCTAGCTTACTATAGATTGAATCTATTAATTAACTACTTGACCTTCATAGCAATTAAAAGAAGTAATCATTAAGAATTAGCCGCACAGGGCTGTAAATTAAAAACTCAAAAGAAAAGAAGAAAAAGTGAATTCAAAGAGGAAGAGGATGAATCTAATATATCGTGGCTTGTCCTCCTCTAACCCAATGCTTAAAGGAGCTATTTATAGAAGATTCTAGGATTTAATTTCCTTATCCCATAAGAAACACATGAAAACCCTCGAAAAGGAGTCCAACTGGAGGAAGACAGATGTCAAAAATAATAAATTTCGCAAACCCTTGCAAGCATAGGCACACATGCTCTAGAATTGGGTACATGTGTGCTAGAATTGGCTCCAAGAATCTTCTTCTCTAGAATGAATGCACATGCTCTGGATTTCGGGCACATGTGTGCTGGTTCTAAAATATCTGTTTCAATTTCAATCCCGATTTTGACCTCGAAGCTAACAAAATTTGGAAAAGTATAAAGTATAAAAGAAAATTGTAGTTATTCCTCTTAACTTTCCAACACACCTTGAATCAATTTAATTGGATTTTGAACAAGAAAGTTATGCTTAAATACAAAATACTGTCCAAATTACTCAATGCTTGTGCACACTTTACTCTTATGATTTTTCTTCGCTTTATTTTGTCCTTTTAACTCCTTTGCACTTCAACCATACCAAAACTAAAGATAAATCAATTAAACTCATAATTAACTCAAATATTACTTACAACACATAAAATAAGGTAAATGATATATAAAATTAAAGATATTTATGAGCTTATTATATTTGCTAATATTATGTTTACATTTCCTGATTTTCTTTTCCCTTCTCAAACCACTTTAATCAATTAAACTTTGTACTAGGGGTAAATTTGGAAGAAAAGTAGTTTCAATCTCCTTAAATCAATTTTTTCACGTAAAGGGTTGACAAATGTTACAAGAAATATAGAATTAAGGGAGGTAAGTAATATTCTTTTAAATTCAAGAGTGCTAAGTAATATTAACTTAAACTTCAGAGAAAATTTTTGAAATTATCCCATTAAAATATTACATGATGCCATATTCAGTTTTGTATTCGTCGCAGCATAAATATAGATGTATAAACATAGAGAAGAGATTATTTGATACTCATTAATCAAGACTGCTACAATTATTTTTTGTTCCTGATGGGACAAGGTAATCCTCCTTTTGTTTTGTTTTATTTTTTTTTTGTTTTATTTATTTATTTTTTGGTAGGACAAGGCAATCTTAGCTTCTAAGGTTTAAAGTTTATCCTAAAATTGGTGTTGCATGTCACAGATGGCTTTCCAAATAGGTGCTTGTAATCACTTCCAAGCAAAAATTTTAAGATGTCATCGTCCAGAGTATTAGGTGGGAATTTGGGAAATTCTTAGGGTGGCACACGACAACATGATACAAATTAAATACGAAATAAACAAGTTTAAATATGATCCGAATTTAATTGGATTACTAATGGATCGACTTGTTAATGATCCGAATTTAACAAATGGGTCGTGTTGTGTCAACCTATGGATTGACCCGATAACCCATTATCTTAATGGATAATTCGACACGACCCGTTAAGATATCGAGTAACTCGAAAAATCTGTTAATTAATTGGAGTATTTATAAAAATTTGACACAATAATTTTCTCTTTAATGGCATATCATGTTATTCTGGTCAACGGGTTAATTGTGGGTTATCGTGTCACCGGATAAATTAAGTAACTTTTGTATTAGTGTAAAAAGTTTAACGAGTTAATAGATCGTGTCGGGTCAGCCCATTAAGTGACTTTTATATTATTGTAAAAAGCATAACGGGTTTACGGATTGTATCGAGTCAATCCGTTAATAAACGGGCCATGACACGATACGACACGAACGTTTAATGTGTCATGTTTTGGTTGAGGTTTTCTTACACGAACCAGATTAGTACCCGACATAATAAGGATCCGACACTACCTATTGACATCCCTTCTATATGAATTAAATTTATGATATAATGTTATGGATTTTTTTGATTAAAAATAAAACACATTACTTAATTTATGTGATGTATTTTATTTTAAACTATAAGATACATAAGATCAATTCATATAAAAATTTCTTGTGACTACTCATATTACAATGATCATTTTCTACTGTTTATCATGCAAAGGTATCCATTAATTTCTTGCCTAATATTGTACTATGTTAACGTACTTCAAATTTATACATGCCCTTTTTTCTTGACACAAAGGCAATAGATTGTTACCAAAAGAGAAACTCAATAGATGGGTAAAATAAATTACTCTTATACGAATGTTCTCATTTATCACTATTCATTATTCACTCTATTTTATTTTAATTATCGTTTTGAATTGATGTATAAAAATTAATAAAATTATTAAATTGTATTAATTTTTTACAGAAGTTGTTCGAAGTGCCAAAATTATTTTATTGTATTAATATTCATCAGTTACATAATTCTCCTTCTATTAATATTAATTTTTTTTTAAAAAAAAGTAGAATCTTAACTAATTATCCACTACAAGACTTGATATTTTTTTATGGTCCTAAAAGATATTAAATTTTATTTTTTGTGACTTGTAAAAACCATAGTTTCATATTACAAATAATATTGTGACTTTCATTTTAAAGACACAAATATGTGTTGGTGAATTTCTATACTGTCACAAAGGGTCACAAAAACTATTTGTTGATAGCACGTAAAAATAAAAATGAAAAATAAATTTATTCAACACATAAAAATATGTGGGAGACAAAATAACGCACATCTTATTCTTATATTGAAAACGGAATAAACCCACAGCAGAATTACTTTAAGCTCAACCTAAATTTTCTTTATTCTGGATTGTCAACTTAATTCTTCTCTACTGAATAATTTATCAAACCCTCCATATATAAACTATCAAACTGAACTATCAATAAGCCCAATTAGACTAGGAATCAGTTAAATTAGAAAACTAACAAATAATTTTGCCTAAACTCTAAACAGGAAAAGATTACTATACACCTATTTTCAATATTCTTATACCCTAATATTTGTGACTATTAAATAATGACCACCCTTTTCAAAATCACATAACTATTATTGTGACATACAAATAAAAGTTATACAATCAATCGTAACTTGGATAATTAGTATTTGTGACTTGTTTTGTGTGTAGTGTCACAAAAAAAGATTGCATTTATAACCACCAAAATAATGCAAGTCATTTAGATTTTCTTCTAGTGTATTTTTGTATTTTTCATCTTTGATGATGAAGAGGGGAATGCAGAGAGTAATTGAAGCTAGAAAGTAGGCAAAAATTAAACATGCATGCAAAAATCTGAAACACAACTTGCTCCGAAGATTTTTTTTTTTTTTTTTTTTGGGGTCCTCCGAAGATTTTATCTATGAAAATTATTGATTTTAGGTGCCGTAATTTAGGAAAATTTGAAAATCGGAAGAAAGGAAAAACCAAAATTAAGCCTTCGTCAGCAACGATTGGAGTGGGAGAGTCAGAGTCGAAAAGAGAATTCCTCACTTCTTTCTCTCATTCAAAACCGTGCATGAGACTTTCATCTCACACGGCTCCTAAGTGATAAAAGAAAGAACTCATATTCTTTCTTTTTTTGATTATCTTCCTCGCGTATGTATAAGACCGAATCCATTCGACATGACTCTATCTTTATTCTCGTCCGATCAATCAGTTCTTGAAAAAATCTATCAGACTATGGAGTGAATCATTTGATCAATGAATATTCGACTATTTCTTCAATGTGGAATCTATTCACACAAATTCTTCCGTTTTTCATATATAAAAATAAAAATACATATTCAGTCATATATCTTTTTTATCCGAGGTTGAATCGATCATCAGAAAAAAAATTAGGCCAAAAATTAGGATACATTCTTGGGAAATCAAACTTCTTCGTCATTGTTATACGAATGTACAACTGAAACATCAGTGATTTTGTGAAAATAGAAACCAGTGAGCTTCCACTTCGTAATTCGGTTAGAAACACGGAAATCTTAATAATTATTGTCTTTTTTTTTTGGTTGGTGGAAAAGGCATCGGGTCCCACACGACTATATCAATTTGCATTAAAGCTATTGCCCCCTACGTCAAAGTCTTGAATATGACACTTCTTAGAAATGTAAGGTAAAACAAGGGTTAATGGTATTTTGTCATTCTAAAATGAGCATCTAAGTCTAATGATCATTCAAATTAAAAAAGTTTTAATTTGACCTCCAAAATAAAAATATTTATATATTCTAATATGAATGATTTTGAAAAGTCTCAGTTTGGCCTCTTAGGTATAAAAAGAACTTTTTTTTCCCAAACGAAGTACAAAAAAAATTCCAATAAGTATTTTTTTGATATTTATAGAAATAGGGATTTTGACATATTTATTGAAAAATAAGTTATTATTTTTTTATCGTTTGATTCAATGAAGATGCTGAAGATACAAAAATGACTCATAAAAAATTGAAATGTCTTGGAACTTTTTTCAGTTGGGAAGGATTAATTGAGATTTTTGGTTTGAAGGAGCTGCATTAGAACACACCATTATGTTTTGATTTGGAGGGTTAAATTGAAGGCAAAGACTTGGATAGACTCGATTTTTTATTCTACTTGTAGATCCTGTTGTGTGGATTAAATTTTAGAGAATCTATGACATCAGCTGATATAAGCAAGATTTTTTAAAATTTAATCCTGACCACAGGGTCTACATGTGAGGTCAAAGGGTTTATCTAAGTATTTTCCTAAATTGAGAGGGTCATAATAAAATACTTATTTTAGTTTAGAGTGTCAAATTAAATTTTTTTATTTAAAATGGTCATATTAAAATTTTTACTTGATTTGAAAGACCAAAATAACATTAGTCTAAAGTAAATGTGCAATGTTCACGGGCAGGGATGATGGATTGTTGAGATTTATGTGGTGGAAATGAATTGCACGCAAGTAAATGAAGCACAAAGAAAAAAGTTTCACATCATTCAACTACTATAAGCACCCAAAAAGTTCGCAAAAACTAAGAAAAAATACAACCCTATAAAAAAAAATTAAAAAAAAAAAAATTTGGACTACTTCCCTATAGTCACCACAAGGAGAAATATCTCCGGATGGATCTACCACACCTAACTAAAAGGGTTTTAATCATTGACGTTAGAATTTCGATCTTACTCATATGATAGTACAATTTTATAATTTAAATTTGTAAATTTGATTTTAATTTTAAAAGTAAGATCGCTGTTATATTTAAACGATAATTAGACCACTAGAATCTTGTTTTTTATATTTTATATTTATTAAGTTAAATTAGTGTTTTGATAATTTTTCATTCAAATATTATATTTCATAAGTTTAGATTATTCATATTATTTTTTTTAGTTTTAAATTGAAAAATAGTATTAAATTTACGATTTCACAGAATTTTTTAATTATATAACAAGTATATAATGTCAAATACAATAAATTTAAGCTAAGAAAACTTTTTTGTGATAAATATGAAAATTTTATGTTCATTTTTATAAGTTTTCATTAAAAATTAACTTTAGAAATAAATAAAAGTTGTGTTTTTGAGTTTCAGTAGGATTTTACTACACGGTCCTTTCTACGATCCAATCCTATCATGCAATCTTCAAAATGATCCAATACAGAATCTCGATTCTACAAACCTTGGTTCTAATTCACTTAACCAAGCACTTGGTGGCACTAAGAATTACTTATGTTGTTTCATAAAAATGAGAAATTAAGATCACAAATATCCAACTAAAAATAAAATGAATTTTCAGAAATGGTCCGTGGTTTCCAAAAGTGATTACTGATTTCCTTCTATTAATTAATACGAAAATGCTTGATAAAGTCTTTAGCTCCAAGTATTTTTGATTGATTGTACCTTTTTCCCCAATTCCAGAAGCTAGGTGGAAAATATAAAGTGGAAAGCTGTAGTTGTTGATTTAACTTGTCATTCCACTGTTCCTGATCAAAAGAAAGAAAGTGTTATTGAGCTGTTAATCTCGAGTACTAGGGTGAACTAGTTCGTTGTAAATATTTAGGATCCATTGATTGATGGAAATATGCAAAGGACAGACTATTCTTTGCTCATCTCAACATTGTTAAAGCCTAGTAGTTCAGAAAATTAAAAAAAAAAAAAAATTCTATAAATTTTTTTTACACAAGTATATATAATTATATATTACATAAATATTATTTAAATTTTGAATATCATTTTTGCATAAATATCATGCATAAAGATTAACTCA
Source organism: Cinchona pubescens (assembly GCA_025175665.1). Taxonomy (NCBI): domain Eukaryota; kingdom Viridiplantae; phylum Streptophyta; class Magnoliopsida; order Gentianales; family Rubiaceae; genus Cinchona; species Cinchona pubescens. Next base: position 8,360,820 of record JANKKI010000051.1, on the reverse strand, counting down.
ATTAACAATAGTATCATCAAGTTGGTTATAATTTATTCATCATTTCAAAGGTAAAAAATAAGAATGCTGTGCTTCAAAAGAAAATGTTGATAGCCACTTTTTGGGTCCCTTTCTGTGCTGTTCTATTTCAGAAGCAAAAGAAAAATATAAAAATATATTTCCTTTTCTATTTCTGTTGTTCGCTTCTTTTTTATTAATTTTTTATTTAACTTTTGCCAAGTTTAGTTATGCTTCTAAGTCGTAAATTCTAAGCTTGGAATAAGTCTACGCCATTCTATTTTCCACCAAACTTTACAAATTCGAGAAGTGTACAATTTTTGCTCCTCTTTTCGCTCTCCATTTGAGACTTGTTAGTGCAAACATCTTCGTAAAAAATAGGAGGAAGCTATATATTTTATTTTATTATTTCCCAATTATATTATCTCCCCTCCCCATTAATATGACAATAAAAATAAAAATAGAAAAAATCATTAAACATTTTTAAAATTTTTAAAGCGATAGAGTAATTTAAAACAAAATAAATCGTTGTGAATATTTGATGAATCTCAAAGTAAAATAGAATCAATTTTTTATTACACTTATAAATTTTATGATATGAATTAAATAATATAAAAAATAACATTAATTAATATAAATAAAAATTTATAAAATTTAATTTTAATCATAAAATTGACGAATAAGATTAAGATCACATCGACCAAAATATTTTCTATTATCAACATATTGTCAAACACTTTTTATTCTTCTTTACAACGACGGTGGCCCAATTTGGTCCAAAATGGATGCCCAGAAAACTTCATTTCAGTGGACTTGTCACGCGTAGGGCCCCTTAATTAGTTAATTTCTCGCCTATTTACATTCACTTGATTGGTCCTATGCTCATACACCTTTTCAAAGGTCAAACCATTGTAACGGAAAGAAAATTGTCTATAGGGACCATTCAAGCCAGATTATTTAATGTGATTAGTCACAAAAGAACAAAAATTATTATTATTTATCCTCACCTCATTTGTGTGTATAATTCATTATCTGAAATTGGGGGGAAACATTTACACAATTTTGAAAAGACTAATATTGTCACATATGTTTTTATTCATGTAATCCAAGTTTTTTTGTTGTTTCTTTGACAAAGAAAGTATACTTTTCTCTTTCGAATTAAATTAGAAGCAAAATAAATTTTTATTCTTTGTTTTTTTCAAAATCATAATTTCATAGATATAACTTGATAATTACAAGTTAGTTACATATTATAGACGATAATCAATCTTAGTATCTAAGCGTGTTTGCTCAAGTAACATCTCACCTAACATCAAAAAGTAAAGATTTGGCAAAATTTACAACTTTATGATTAGCTTCATTTCCTCATTTCCAATTTATAAAGTTTTGCTTGTCGTGTAAAAATTAAAACCTTTTAGTCTTTTGTCTCTCATACAACAATAACACCCTTCAATGTTGTGTACTACTTTGTATTGTGTAAAGTGGGACTTTACATAAGATGGTTAGTATAAGAAAATTAAAAAACAAGGCAATTATTTAATTAATCAAGCACTACAAGATTCTGCGGACAATGTTCGTTTGAATACTCGTGGACTAACAAGAATTTACAAGGAAAAACTTTTCAAGTCCACTTCAAACAAAGAATAGTAAATAGTATAATGTTCTTCTAGAAAGTACAAAATAGAAGATGTTCCCCCAACGAACATCTGTTCAATAATTTGATTATTTCAAGCAATTTATAGGAACTTTGTTGTTCTTCTATCCAATTAATCGAATATTTCGTACAAATTTACTCTTTGACTCTAATTACATATTATATACCTAGACACACACAAACACACAGACACACCCCTCTAATGTGCCTAAAATATGTTTGCAATAGTTCTTAATTACATTTTTGTACCTATATGTGACAATTTTTTTTATAATAGTCAGTTATATTGCTAATTATAGGAATAAGTATTCCAGGGTACATTTTCCATGATTTTCCAATAAACTAGAAGGAGTTGGTGCTCTTTTTTAGTGCACAAAAAGAGCTAAATTTCGTGGTTCAGCATCATATATCTTTGATCTATTTGAATTTATTGCTTAATAATAGTATTTTGATGCTTAAAACGCATTAAAGCAATGAGTTTAATTTTTCTTTTTTTTAATGTGTTAGGATGATATTAAATCCTGATTTATGAAACTAAAGAGGTATTTGGTTCGCGTTCAGAATTAGAATTGGAATGGAATCATAAATCCTACTGTTGGTATGGATTTATATCAATCCCCATTACTTGTTTAGTGTGAATAAGGATTGGATTTTATTATATTAATAAATTAATAAATTTGAAACTCATGTCACAAGTGGAGAATGAAAATTGATATTTTCTAATACTTTCGTTCCCATAAAATGATTCGTTTAATGATTAACCAAACAATATTTATAAATATTACTAATCTTGATTTCTATTTCTTCCCCTCGTACCCATAAACTGAACGGCACGTAAGAATCTAACAAAGGTAATATATGACCGAATTTATAGAATACAGACCCTTTAGAGTAGTTCAAATACAATATATAGTAGATGCTAGAATTAGGGTTGGCAATTTCTGATACGACCAGATAATACGACACGAACACGGCACTACAGGACACGAAATTAACAGGTTATGACACGATTCAAAATTTATTGGGTCAACCCGTTTATGACATGAAATTAAATCGATTGGGTTGGGTCAACCCGTGGGTTGATACGATAACCCATTAAGTTATTGTATAACCAGATTTTGCAGAACTTTTTATTTTATTATAATTTAATATAGTATATTTTAAAATTATGAATAATAGATTTAATATTAGATTATTAAATCAAACATAATAATTATTTTAAATATTAAATCCAAAAAATTTCAACAATTTTAATTGTGTGTTTTAAATTACTAAAATAATAAGGTTAGTATTAATAATGGTTTGAATTATTAAATAATCAAAATTTGAGATTTTTATTCAAATAGATCGCAAGTTATGTAATTATTAAATAGGCTGATATTCTCTGTCAATAATAAACGAGTCAGACAAGAACACAATACGAATCCAAATGGGTTAGACACGTACACGACACGATAAGAAACGAGTCTCCCACGACACGACACGACACGACACGAACACGATAAAAATAAATTACATCTAACACGACACGATAACCTGATAACCCCAACCATTGACACTCCTAACTATAACTTATTAGATTGATCATATACACACTCCCTAAGGTGAGGTTTGAATCAAAATATGCGTATACATTATCAGGCATTTTACTATCCTCTTACCAAGCCCACCCCATCCCACCCCACCCCAGCCCACTCCCCGTTTTAATAATGTTAAACAAACAAGTATGCATTTACTCAACCGATATATGAGAATCGGAAAATATTTAAATAAATCTGATTTTTTATCTTACTTGTAAATTTTGTGGTGTAAATTAAATGTTATAAGATTTATAACATAAATTAATATAAGTAAGATTTTATAAAATTTAATGTTTACCGTAAATCAGGATCTAGGATAATATTTTCCTTAACCACCCGTTATACTTCCACTATCTAACACAAAAATTTAATAAAACATTTGACCATATTAAGGTCAACGCGTCCAGTGAATCCTACAAAAATTAAATCTGAAATTGCATTTAATCCAATTGTAAATGTTTGGAAACATGTTTAAAAGACTCAGATTGCACATATATATATATATATATATATATATATATATATATATTTAAAAAAATACTTTTTCCAATTAAAAAAAAAGTTATATTATAACTTTATAAACAATCGAGAGCAAGACATATTTTGATATTATTTTTAACTCTTATTATCATATTTATTGAACTCGACTCAGTCTAGTGGTTCAACCATAAAGTGAATTCGGTGAACCGGTCTAGTGACCGAATTGGGTTCCTCTAGTGACCAGATAAGCAAGGAATCTGTCGCATTCGTGCAACCCGACGGTTCAATCGGTAAATCTGAGAATTCTGTCGGATTTGGAGAAACCCGACGGGTAAATCAAATTGTAATTGTCAAGTTTTGAATCAAAGACATTTTAAATAGTAATAAAAGGTCTTACCACCTAACCATATAAGTTTTTGATTATCATGCCTCTTTTTTATTTATAAACTTTCCAAACTCTATTTTGTGCATTAAATATTTTTTAATTTTTCATGTAAAAAGGTTATGTAAATATTGAAAAGTTACATTTATAATTAAATTTTTTTTAATGAAATATGTTTTTATCAATATTTTTACTATAATTTACAGATATTATATATTAATAAAAAATATATTTAAGTGACCTACAGACACCAGAACCCACCGATTGAACCAGTAATCCGTTGATCTACCTCTCAGGTTTAATAACTATGCTTATTATCACCTCATTAAATTCAGTTTTTGTTTTTTCTTCTTTTAATATTGCATTATTGCGGTGCCGTAAGTTCCATCTGCACCGAACAGCAGAAGCCCCTATGTACTCGATTCAAAGCTGGCCGACCATACCCCCAAAATCCAAATTCACACACTGATCTCACACACGCACACATAGATATGTCATATATATTATTGACTGATTCATGAACGCAATACAAATTTTAAATAGTTTTCACAGTTAGGGAGTTTAGACTCGATTAATTTGTTGAGTGGCTATCAAAATTTTTTATGTAGTTAATAAGGAAAAGTGAGTTATAATTACTCTCTTTTTATTTTTTAATTAATTAAATTTATAATCTTTAAGTTATAAGAGAAATATTTTTATCATCTAAACTATATTTTATTATTCATTCTATTAGGAATATAATTTCACTCCGACAACTGGTTTGGTGATTATTAAAATTTTTAGCTTTAGGTAATAGCCCGCCATTATTTACAAATCTTTTCAATGTATGTTCTAATATTTTATAGTCTCAACTTCGTATAACTCGAGTCCGGTTGAAATTTATTCTTTAAATTTTTTCTAATACTATCGATGATCATTTGTATTCAAATAATTAAAATTCTTAAAAATTATTACTATATTATATTACTAATTTGTGCAAAATATTTGAATAATGTAAATTAAGTCAAAATTAAAATAAAAAATTTTAAAAAATATTTACAATAAATTATATTATAAACTATTATGATTTTCAAAAATAATTTAAAATTATATTTTTATAGAAATAAGCTTAATTCACTCGAGCCAATTTCATAAAATTTTTTTAAGTACATTAAAAAATTTGCAGTATTCCAACACCTGGCAAGTTTACGCAAGAGTTGCCGACTTGACTTCTTTTTTTTTTTTTCCGTTGTTGGATCCCCTCAATACTCTTCTCATCCCAATTTCATCTCCAAGATTTCAATTTCAATCCAAACCCACAAAAAAAAAATCTTTTATTTTTTCTATTTTTAGTGACCACCCTTTACCTAATTCTGTTAAAATCCGAAATCCCAAGATTTTTAGTCCTATATTTTGGGATTTTCCTTGTCTGCACAAAAATTTCTTGACACTCCATTTTGATCTTCTTCCACCTCATTCATCTGTGCCTTTTTCTTCAACTCCACTGCACTTTCCAATCCTAACAAAAAACAACCCTTTTCATATTTGCAAAAAACACACACTGGAGCACCACCATAACACACAGAGGAAGTATACAAAAGGTGGCCTTAAAGATTGGATTTTGGGTGGTTTAGAAGAAGAAGTTAAATATTTGGTTTTTGGGATTTGCTTAAAAGGCCCTTTTGATAACTTGCTTTAGATAAAAATTACAAATTTTGAAAAAAGTTGAGTTTTTTTTTTTTTTTGGTGGAGGAATTTTGTTTATATAGGCAAATATAATTTGATAGATAGAGATATAGTGGTGGATAATAAGAAAGTGAAGTTGAAATGGTGAGTGGAAATTTGTTTCATTGTAGAAGGAATTCAAATGGCCTCCAGAGGAATATATCAATCGAGCTACTTTACAGCTGGTAAGTTTTTTCTTTGTTTTGCTTTACCCTTTTGTCACTATCATTTGTCAAAATAGTTTCCTTGATTTATTGAATATTGCTGTGTATAGATGTATTCTTGGCACTCTTGTGGGAAAAAAAATTGATCTTGTAATTGTTGTTGCATCAAAAAGTGACATTTGAATTTTGGGAGAATATTTGTTTTATTCAAATGTTTGCATACTGTAGTTATATGAATTTATTTCCTCAATTTTGGGATAGGTGTTCCTCAATAAAAAGTTATGATTAGAATATGAATTTGTAAATTTCTGGATGTGAAACTACTGCCGTCAGCCTTGTGAAGTTCATGTTATTTAAATATTTAAATGTGTTGAGTTTTTCGATGCCTCTAACTGGTTTTATACGTTGGAGAAGATGGGTTTTGATTTCTCTAATATGAAAAGTAGTTTGAAATCTTTCAAATTGAGGTATGTTCTACTAGGCTATTCTGATCACCAAAAGCAATAGCCTTTTTTTTTTTTTTTGGGTCCATTTGTGTGTTTCTTGCTTCAGTTTGATTACATAAGTAAAATGGAGCTGAGACAGGGTGGGGATCAATTCTTTACTGTTTGCATGTAGCTTACATGTGTTTATTTTTCTATTTTGTCATATTTTTTGTGTGCTGAGGGAAGTTGAGGAGAGTTGGGTGGGGGAGAAGCAATGAGTTTCCTTTTAAAAGGGTGTATTTGCGCTTAAGCATCATTTGGCCAACTCTGGAGGTAGTGATTTCTTTATGGTTCTTTTGCTGCAGTTTGATTTTGATAGTGCTGGCCCACCAGAACAAGCATGGAGAAGGAAATTAGACTCCCATGCCAGTATTCTTAGAGAATTCAGTATTACATTTATGGAAGCAATAAAAATGGTAACACCGGAGTTAATATTTATTTTATACGATTGAAATGTGCTCCCTCCAACTATTTGCACATAATCCTTCATTTGCTGGGATTGACTTCAGATTAGACTTGGTATACGCCTTTGGTCATATGTGAGGGAAGAGGCATCACATGGAAGGGTAACTCTCTCAGTACTGTCATGTCACGGCTCTTTATAATGATGATGGTGCTTTTACTTCTTAGCTTTTGTTTTGAGATGGAGTGTTCCTGGACATCTGAAAAGTATGGCAGCAGGAATTAAATATTTTGGATTCATCTTATACTTATTTGTGCAGAAAGCGCCAATTGATCCGTTTACTCGTGAAAGTTGCAAGCCCTCAGCATCCCATGGTGTTCCACTTGGGGGTATGGGGTAAGTTCTTGAATCTACAAGGAGAGCGATATTCTTTGTGTGTTGCCCAAATGGTCAAATGTAGGAGTATATGCTTCTGACAAAAATCAACTCGAAAATGATCACAGAAGTGGCAGCATATCTAGAGGTTTTCGAGGTGAATTCAGGCATTTTCAACTTCTTCCGGGTGCATGTGAGGCTTCTCCTATTATGGCAAATCAGTTCTCAAAGGTAAATCTCTGCCCTTGAACTCGTAATCTTATTCCCTGCACATACCGAATATTCAGCTACTCATGTTGACATAAACCGTTGTATAGGTTGCTGTTCTATCACTCAGTGTATTTGGATGTTCAATTAATTACGTGTCACGTAATAGCTCAACACTTCAAAATGGCTTGTTGTAGTCTAAAATTTCTGTAAGGAGCCATACTTATTAACCATACGGTTTTGTGATTTAACAGTGCTTCGGGGCAGAAAAGATTTTTTTTTATTTTTTATTTTTTTTTAGAACTTTTTATAGCTAATCTTAATTTTCCTTGGACTCTGAAGTCTAATTTGAGATTATTTAAGCATGTCATGTCCAAGTGGACCCGGTCGTATGCTGAAATTTCATTATGTATTTGGGCTCCTATTAAAAGTAAGATGGCCCATATAATTGGAGCCACATACAAAGGAGAGTTTGCTCCAACTGATTAGCATCTAGTGCAGGCTTAGATCTTAAAGATAGCCAATCTTGTGTTAGAAGTACCATTAAGGATCACAAATATGACAAATGAAGATTGGCAAAATATTAGTAAACGAAGAATATTTCTTTTTCCTTGCTGGCAACTATTCTCTTTATCTTCTGTTGCTTCTACAGATTTTTATATCTCGAGAAGGAGGAAATAAAAAGTATGCATCTGTTCTGTCCCCTGGCCAGCATGAAGGTGTAGGGTAAGGAATAAAATGTGGCAGTGTCAGATTCATCTTTTATTCCTGTATTTGTACTCTTATCACATAAATGTGGATTCTGATACTTTTCTTTAGATTTAGTAATGATGTTTGGGAACTTCTGGTAGCCTTTATTTTGTGTCTTCTCTCTTCATCTTTCTCGTTCTCTCCTTTTCCCCAAGTTTTCACTAAATTAAAGTTGTCATAATATCGAGTATTTGTTTGTTCTTTGACCTACAGGAAGTCTGGTGATCAAGGTATATCATCATGGGGATGGAATCTGGATGGCCAGCATTCCACATATCATGCATTAAGTATTCCCAAGAGCTTGGACAATTTATGATGGTACTTTTCCATGTTATCAAGTTGATGTCGTGAACAGACCTTGCAGCTAGCTATTTTTTTTTTTTATTATTATTTTTAACATGTAGGTGAGCCAGACCCAGAATTGAAAGTCTCCTGCAGGCAGATATCACCATTTATACCACATAACTATCGAGAGAGCAGCCTTCCTACAGCTGTTTTTGTTTACACTGTATGTTAATTTTGCTCACTATCAGCTTTTTTTGGTCTTCATAATTCTTGTACATTAGATGCAATGTTTCTGAAATTAGTCCTAAAGTATATAATGATTTTGTTTCCCACCTGCCAGTAAATTTGTTTCTGTGTTTTAGCATTGTTGTGTAAGTTCTTTTTTCTCCCGCCAATTTGTTTGCTTCATTCCTGCATATGGCATCCATGCTTAGATAGGATAAGGAATCCAATCCTGATCACATTCCCTTCTACTATTTATTATGACAATCTTACACAGTGAAATCTTGAAAACTGGTTTTGAATGCGAAGATCTCATTAAGAAAATGTTAAAGTGGAAATTAATCTGGTATGGGACTGCACAATGTAACACCATAAAAGCTATTAAAGATGTGTGATTCTTGTGATTAGCTCATTTGTCATCACCTGTTTTTGTTGCAGTTGGTTAACACAGGAAAGGAGAGAGCAAAAGTCAGCCTTCTTTTCACATGGGCGGTAAGCTTTTTCTACTGCTTTTGGCAGTATAAGTTGTCAAAGAATGTAAACATTGGTACATATATTCAGTCACCTTTAATTTGTGCAGAATTCGATTGGAGGTGTCTCGCATATGTCAGGAGATCATGTCAATGAGCCATTTATGTGAGTATTCACAATAAAGTATAAAACTGTCTATTCTGCTTGCAGTATCAGTTGTTTGATTATTAACTCCTTATTTCCTCCCTCTGACGACTGCAGAGGTGAAGATGGAGTCTCTGGAGTGCTCCTGCATCACAAGCAAGTCATCAAACCCTTTATACTACATGTGACGGTTGGTTGCAGATATTGTTTTTGACCAGTTCTTTTTTGTATGTGAAACTGGTGGTGTCGAGTCACAGTCATGAAAGAGCTAATCCATGGCTTTGATAATTTGTTCAAAAACCAAGAGAGCATGCTAGTTCTTTAAGATAGGAAATCAAGGATATAGCTGACCCTGGATAATTAGTTGGTCAAATATTTGTATAGTTCACGTCCCTATTAAATGTTAACACCTTAAGGTTGGAAGGATAGAGAACACCTGATGCTGACTCAGAGTTGTATACTTCACCTCCCTACATATAGGAGTTTGTTAATTTTTGTCTTGTGGAGTTAAGAAGCAAGTAGAAGTAAAATAGATAATACATAATGAAATAAGTTCCTTCTGTTTGGTAGATTTCTGAGCGGATAATTTTAAGCAGTCTTAAGATATAAGCATAGATGTTGATTAGAGCTTGTGAAGGTACTTATTCATCTTCACAGTTAAAATAAAGCTTGGATGATGTTTTCTGCTTCCAAATTCGAAAGATAAACCTCTGATAAATGTAATTTTTTTTTAATAACTACTTCATTGAACTGTTTCTTGAATGATAACGTGATCATATTTTTGGTTTTAATGGCACTACTTTATTTACTTGAGCAAGGTTTGTAATTGTTTGTTTTACTAATAATTGTCTAAGTCAATCAGAAACTTCTGTTCCTCATATAAGGTGATGAGAAAAATAAAAGCATGAATTCTTATGTCTGATATGATGATTTACTCCAACTATTATGTTAAAAGCATGAAGTCTAAGAAACTTCGTCTCTTAGATTTTGGGAAGATTGAGTGTCCTCTTTTACATTTACTCCAATATTTTCCCCCCCTTTTTGACTGAAAAAAGTGCTCCTCCAAATTTTGGCTTGGTTTCCGTGAAATAAGAAGAAAAAGTAGCAAATGTATTTGTTCATCATTATTATAAATAAATCTTTCATGCCCCGTTAGTGTACAAAAATTTTTACTCCATTGGGTTTCTAGATGCATAGCGCATGTGCATTGTTTAAATTTCAAAAGTTATTTTTGCACGTCACATGCATCTAAACCCGATGTTGTAAAAGTTTTTGTACACCGACGGTGCATAAAAGATTTACTCTTATTTATAATAACGATGAATTTTTGTTTTGACAGTTGTTTTTTTTTTTTTTTTTTTTTGAACTTTCGAACAATAAATTTTGATAACTGTGGCTTCTGCTTTTTGTCCACAATGCATGAACTGCAGGACTACAAAACAGAACCCCCCAGTAACTTTTGCCATTGCTGCATCCGAGACTCAGAACGTAAGCGTGTCAGTTTTGCCCTGTTTTGGCTTGACTGAAGGAAGCTGCGTAACAGCAAAAGATATGTGGGGTAAAATGGTTGAGGTATTCACTGTGACTATACAGTTTTTTGCTTTTTGCTTTTTGCCTGTTATCCATCATTTTTATCATTGTGTGGTTTGCATGATATAGCATGAGTTCTATATTCCCTATAATTTTATTACTACTACATCGTTGTAGCATACACTATTTACTTCTCTTTTTCTCTCTTCCTTCGTGGTTGTCTTACCCATCACTTATGCTTATCAACCTTAAGGAGGGCCACTTTGACCGGGAGAACTTTACAAAGGGATCGAGCATGCCATCTTCACCTGGAGAGACGCATTGTGCTGCAGTTTCTGCCTCCACTTGGGTGGAACCTCATGGGAAGTGCACTGTTGCATTTGCTGTTGCTTGGTCGTCCCCTAAAGTTAAATTTATGAAAGGGAAATCATATAATAGGTAATCTCATTAATAATGTGGGTGATTTTGGTTTATGGGTTTCTAAAGCTTTTCAATTCTTTGTCCACAAAAGTATTCTATATAACAATAGCAGTTCATGTCTTCTAAACGTGTTGTCTATTTCCCAAGCCTGAGTTGTTTGAATATGCTAAAAATCATTTTTATCTTGAGAACCAACTGTGAATATAGTAAAAGACATCCATGTTTTGCTCAATGTTGTGTATTGCGACCCTGGTTAGAATACCCACATATCAGATGATGCATCATCTCATTTCTGCTTGCAACTGTAGAAATTTAATCAGAGAACACGATGATGTGTTCTATTGACATGAAGTAAAATTTATTTTTGGGGCTCTTGAACATTTTCTCTCATGGCCTCTTGCTTCTGCCCTAATTCTGCTCGATGCTGGTGCTTTTTTCTTGTTCATTAGACTCTGTTGGGTTTCTCTAGTATTTACATTTCCCACTTCTTGTTGGATGGAATTACTGGAGTACTGTGGAAATATTCACACATCTTTTTAATGTTCTTTATTTGTTTGCTTTTGGTTCTGTCATTGGGTTAGGAGGTACACCAAATATTATGGCACTTCTGAGAGGGCTGCAGTAGACTTGGTCCATGATGCCCTGACAAGTAAGTGCCTCCTGGATCTGGACCTCTTTGTCTATTGTTGAGCTTATTCTTTTATGGTCCAACTCATTAGGATTAAAAAAAGTTGCAGGGTGGTCAAAACCTCTGTTATTACTGGCTATAGTTTGCTTGTAGTTTGAGAAATGAGCCTTCAATTTTTTATGTATATTTGATCATCAGATTATAAGCTATGGGAAGAAGAGATCGAAAGATGGCAAACTCCTATTCTGAAGGATGACAGACTACCAGAGTGGTAAGTTAATGGTTGGACTAGCAATTCTTTAAATTGTTGTGAAGTGCTTTGATGAGTACTTGGTGAATGCTGTTAATTGAGAAAAGAGGCTGATCAAAGTTTCTGAGATTCAAAAGTACAGTACTGTTTAGTTGGGCCTTTGGTTTTTTATACTTGATTATTTAAGACATGTCTTGCATTTGGCAATCCATCACTAGCTTTTGGATTTTTTTTGATAGGAAATAGAAAAATATTCCTCGTGCATTTTGTAAAAGATCATCTTTTAATCCAAACTCTTATTTTATGGTCTAGCTCTAGCATTAACACTGAAAATTGACTAACTGAAGTATCCAAACTCACATGCACATGAACATGTTTGTACCTCTATCTCTATCTTCATCAGAAGACATTTATATAAAGACCATAGAGGAGCCAACCATTTAAATAAGCCCCATCTTTAACTCTCTCTTTCCGTTTCCCCCTCCTTCCCCCAAAAAAAAAAAAACCATCCTGACTATCCTTCATATATCCACAACAGACAGTAAACAGTAGGACATGCTTTGCTACCACTCTGTAACCTCAAACAATCCATTTCTTTCTGCCACTCACCAAAAAGATGATAGGAAACTGCTCAAAACCTCCTTAGAACTACTGCAACATCTTTTACCGCCACCAGCATATTACTTCCATTTGCTACCTCTCTTCTGACCTGTTTCCAACCCTTAACCTGACAGAGAGCTTCAACTGATAAGGACAACCTTGACTACTGCACATCATGTTATCGGCCTTTACTATGTATTTGGTGCTGCCCAATTAATTGATTAATGATGGTTGGGTGGTGGGTGGAAATGTGAGAGAAAAACATGGGGATATATTAGGGACCTGTGGACTCTTATAGCAAGTTTGTCGGGATACATTCCTTGAAAGGGTTGAGAAAGTGATCAATTAACTCACTGGGACACCCGGAATTTGTCTTTTTAACAATAAAACCTATATGGTCACTAACTTATTCCGTGGTCAACTTATGGCCACCCAAATATGGCCATGAATATAGTTTAGTTGGTGATTTGAGATTTTTTTTTTAAAAAAAAAAAAAAATTGGTTGGGTGGCCGTAAGTGGACCACAGAAATAATTTAGTGAGTAATTTGAAACAAAAAATAGTTGGATGACCATTAGTGTACCATGGAAATAATTTAGTGACCATGCAGGTTTTTCACCCTTTTAACAATCTTCATTTAATAACATTGTCAAGTATGAATTAAAAATTTACAAAAGACTGATGGGGATATTATCCAGTGTAAAGATTAAAGGGTCAAAATGCACTAAAAGTGAAGGGGATACAGTGACTTTAATTGTTATGTTTTTCACCTTGTGCCAAATGGGGTTCCTGTATAACAGACAGCTTGCGACGATAAGAGACCTTTATCTCTGTTCATGCAACTTTCAGTTTTCTTGTCATTGGCTCGTCTTAGCATGTAGATTGTTAAGTCTGTCATGTATTTTGTGCAAGAATTTTCATGGCTTTCTCTTCAGTCACCAAAAATCATCTATCTGACTTTTGCAGGTATAAATTTACATTGTTCAATGAGCTGTACTTTTTGGTTTCTGGAGGGACAGTTTGGATTGGTACTTCTCTACTCTCTAGTTTCCTGCTTTCTGGTTTGCTTTTTTCGATGTGAATGAAACATCCATTTCCAAGCTGCATATTATAAGTGAACTCTATTTCGTCTTGTACTCGGACACAATTCACTGATGATTTTGTAATTTGGTATTTGGTGATACTTTGGATGTGTTAAAGTTGGAGATTCTATTTTTTATGTGCAGAAGGGATTTGGAAGGGAGTAAGCAAAATTTCTCTTATAGTCTCTCTCTCTCTCTGTTTTTTCTTTTGTTCTTTTGTGTGTGCAACTTACCTGTGTGTGTGTTTTTTTTTTTTTTTTTTTGGGGTGGGGGGGGATGCTAGGTTTCCTGGTGCTCTAGTAGAAAAGGCCTTTAGTAAATAGAAAGGTCTTAACATAGTAAACAAATTGAAGTTCCATTGTTGATCTTAAATAGAAAATACGAGAAGTTTTATTTTAGTTATGACCAACTATTAGGCATTGCCTAGTAGTTGGTCTTGGACCAACAGGAGCCCCATTTGAAATGGGGAGAGCAACCCATTTGTAATGGGGAAGCCCCCTTTTCTGAAAGTGCTCCCCATTTCAAATGGGGCTCCTGTTGGTCCAAGACCAACTATTAGGCATGTCTAGTCGTTGGCCTTGACCAAAATAAAAATTTCCAGAAAATATTGTTGCATTGCAAGCTTAATACTTGTGTAGCTGAATTTGAAAGGTGGTTTTTGATTGTTTTTATGTTATTAAAAATTTGGACTTTGGGTGGTTCAGTTGAGGGATGATCAACCAAAATTGCAGGGTGTCTCCATACTATTAACATGTAGTTTATTTATTTTACTTTTGCGTGTTTGAACATCTTAATCTTAAGTGCTTTACTCGTACGTTCTTTTCCTTCTCAGATTCTGGCTTACCAACTGAGGACTCAACGGAAATTCAGACCACGGCAGTGCCAGTGGAGATCAACGAAGTTACAGTCAGGAAAACAAAGGAAAATGGTGGGCAAGACACAGAAAACAGACAGGCCATTGTCAATGGTCATGTTGATAGGTTGTATGTTGAACCACAAGAGGATGTTAAAAGTACGGAAGTTCACAACGAAAGAGATTTCAGTAACTCCAATGAAAAAGATGAATCAACTTTTGTCCAAAGGAGATTTGAAAGCCGTTTTACAAGTTCCTCTGGTAAATTGCTGGAGAATGACACTGATGATGTGGGTAGGTTTCTTTACTTGGAAGGTGTAGAATACATTATGTGGTGCACATATGATGTGCACTTCTATGCATCTTTTGCATTGCTTGAGTTGTTTCCAGAAGATTGAGCTCAGCATTCAGCGTGAATTTGCCAAAGCTGTCTTGTGTGAAGATAAGAGGAAGGTGAAATTTCTAGCAGAGGGAAATTGGGGTATCCGAAAGGTCAAAGGAGCAGTTCCTCATGATCTTGGAACTCATGATCCATGGCATGAAATGAATGCCTATAATATACATGATACTAGTAGATGGAAGGATCTGAATCCAAAATTTGTGCTTCAGGTGTATAGAGATTTTGCTGCCACGAGAGATTTTTCCTTTGCTGCTGATGTCTGGCCTTCTGTTTGTGCTGCAATTGAATATATGGAACAGTTTGATCGGGACAATGATTGCCTCATTGAAAATGATGGATTTCCAGATCAGACATATGATACTTGGACTGTTCATGGAGTAAGTGCTTACTGTGGCGGTTTATGGCTTGCTGCACTTCAAGCTGCAGCAGCAATGGCTGTTGAACTAGGTGACAGACCCTTCGCTGAAAGATGCAAAGGAAAATTAATCAATGGGCAAAGGCAGTATTTGAAGAAAAATTGTGGAATGGCTCCTATTTCAGTTATGACAGTGGTTCTAGCAGTAACAGCAAGTCAATCCAATCTGATCAATTAGCAGGACAGTGGTATACAGCATCTTCAGGCTTGCCTGATCTTTTTGATGAAGTCAAAATCCGAAGTGCCCTTCAAAAAGTATTTGACTTCAATGTGATGAAAATTCGAGGAGGTAGGATTGGTGCAGTAAATGGAATGTATCCAAATGGAAAGATAGATGATACATGTATGCAGTCCCGTGAAGTATGGACCGGAGTAACCTATGCTGTGGCTGCCAACATGATTCTTGCCGGAATGGTGGAGCAGGGTTTCACTACAGCCGAAGGTATATTCCTCGCAGGTTGGTCAGAGGAGGGCTATGGGTAAGTTACATATGCTTATTAATCCATTCTTTTCTGCTTTGCGACTTGATTATTCCTTTGGATTATCACCCCTTCCTTAACCTTGGCAACTTTCTTACTTGTAAGACACAATCGTGACGTCAGTAGCAATTTCAAAGCATATATATAAATATTTGGCATCAATACTTCACATCTATGATGTAGGCATGTTGTGTCAAATCATACTAGTTGTTACAGTTTATACGTGCCACATCTTGCTTCTTGCTTAAGATATCATGTATTTCCTATGGTTAGTTGTTTTCTTTTTTGCACGTCAAGTCATTCCTCTACTGTCTTCGCAGATACGCATTTCAGACTCCAGAGGCATGGTCAATCGATGGGCACTTTCGGTCTCTTATATACATGAGGCCACTTGCAATTTGGGGCATGCAACAGGCAATGTCCTCCACTAAAACCATTCTAGAAGCCCCAATGGTTAATATAATGGACAGAATTCATGTGCCGCCTCATAGCTCAATATCCTCTCATAGTGAAACTGGCATCAAGAAGATAGCACACAAGGCAAAGTGCTTTAGCAATTCGGTGTTTCACTGCGATTGCTGATTTTCAATCGTGCAAGGCTTTAGAGTCTCCTAAATATCGTTTATTCGTTAATTCTTTTTGTTGTTTCCTCCCAACCTCTCTCAATAGAAAGAATACTTGAGGGGTGTTGGAAGGAAATGTATGCTTCGAGGCAATAAAAGCTGGATGGATGTACTACCGTCTTAGTTTGGGCTTTAGTAAACATCTTAGATAATTATATCTTGTTCTTAGGACACTGATTAATGCTGCCTGCCTCAATTATGTTTAAATGCAAGCAATAAATGTTAATATGTGCAGTATACATGATGAAGTGTCAATAGATAAATCCTAATTTTTAACATTGCACTTGAAGACGCCCTTAATGACATTATTGTCCTCGAAAAATATTTAAGTAGATTTGATTTTTAATCTTACTTATAGACCATGTAATCAGGATTAACTTTAAAAAATCTTGCTTATATCAGTTGATTGAGCATTGAAGATTGAGCATTGCCCTCAAATACTTCATTATTTTACAAAAGGAAAAACAAGAAGGGGAGGGGTTGAAATTGCTTGGAGGGAATTACAATCCATCAGTACTAAACTCGTTATTTTTTAATACCCGAAGTGGTGGTCGAACCAAAAGGCCCAGTTTTTTTAGTCCGAGTAATTTGACAGGCCGATTCACAATTTTTAATTTTTAAAATGAAATAAATTTAAATAAGAAACATAAATTTGAAGTATTACTAAAATGAAAAAAATAAAATTTTTAAATATAGAAAAACGAAAAAAAACAGCCCAGAGCCGACTGGAACAACCGTTCCTAATTACATAGATTGAACCGATCGATCCAATGTAAGTTTAAAAATACTAAGAAATCGAATCTTAAAGGGCTTACTAACGATCACCAGACAAACAAATATAGTGAAGTTACAAAATTACTTAAGTGTTATTAAATGCGCAAAAGTAGAAACAAAATTCGACTAAATATCTAAATTAAGATTAGTAATTCATTATGATTTTTCACATAAATTAACTTTTGACATATAATACTAAATTTGTATTTTTATAAATAATTTACTCCTAAAGCAAATATAAGGCGTACTTTGATATGTGGACCTTTGTAATGGCTAAAGCCCATCAATTGATGGTCTTCAAAAAATATCGTGAAACAGAACACTGAAAAGGCCCATAGGCCCATGCTGACTCTTTCTATAATATAAAACAAACGAGGAGGAAACAATATCCACTTCCCCATATTAGTCTCTTCTGCTAAACAAACGGTCCCCCAAAAAACACATGAAGATCTGGTCACTTCAATCCTCTCCAAACCCATCAAACTCCACTATTTCATTTCTCCACAACAAAACCCTCGCAGGAATCTTCAAACCCAGGAATGCAAACCCGGCACGTGACAGAGTCATAGACTTCGGAAAATACAAAGGCAAAATGATGGGAACGCTCCCTTCAAATTACCTCAAATGGGTCTCCAAGAATTTGAGAGCACGTGACTTTGAAGAGTGGGCCAAGCTAGCTGATCAAGTCCTCAACGACCCCGTTTATAAAGACAGGATTGAGTGGGATCATGGCTATCGTTTGCTCAGAAGGTTCTAAACGGCGACGTTTTGAGCTCCAAAACGGTTCAGCAGAGTGCCGTTTCTGACTTGGCGGAAATAAGTGAAAGGTTTGGTTGGGATAATGAAGATAAGGTGGGCTGGGCCAAGGTTGATTTTGGGCTTCTTGGGACCTCGAAAGGAGGGAGGATACCAAGGGTGTCGGTTTCAGAATCTGGGCCTAGGCCCAAGATGGATGATGGGTTGGAGATTATGAAGCCCAATGTGGGTGATAATGTGCCTCTTGTGCAGTGGAGGAGGAAGGAAAGAAGGGAAAGGGTCAAGTTGAAGAGAGAGAATAGTGGGGAGAGATTTGGGATTAAAGATAATGATAAGGGTATTTTTGGCAACTCAAGTAATATTAAGTTGGAGGGTATTCAAGAGCAGATTGATGAAGATCGAGTGGTGGAGATGGAAACGAAAAAAAGTGCATTTCCAGGGCGTGAAGGATTGCTGAAGAAAGTACTTAATAGGAGAAAACCTAATTTTAAATTAATTGTATTTATTATTTAGATGAAATTGGATTTAATAGTTTTGTCAAATTTGATTTTTTGGTTAACAATAAAAGGAAGTCTACAATCCCATCAAAGAATTATTCGATTAATTTTAAAAATATTATATAAATCTTAAAATTAACGGAATGATACATTTTAAGATTTTTGTATTTGTTCATGCGTAATGTTTAGTATGAATATTTGCATGCACACTTCATTACAGCTATGTCTGACTTACAATTTTCTTTGTTCTCCATTACGTTCGGTTTTTATTTATTTACTTATTATTATCATTATTATTGTTGTTGTTATCTAATAGACTAGAAACCCGAATTCGAATTTTATAAAGTGTGACAAATTTAGATGTGAATTTATTCATATAGGTTGTTGATTATCGGAAATTAACATCGAGTTTGATTTATTAATTTTTGCAACAAGTTTAATTTACAAGTCTGTATAGTTCATCATTGGAATGAATGAATTATTTCATTAAAGAAAAATCCTACAAATAGTTCTTTACATATTTCAAAATATTTTTTAAATAACTTTATTCATATATAAAATAATGACTTTTAGTACATCATAAAAATTAAAATGCACAATTTTGACTCCTAACATCATGTTTGGTGTTAACTTGAAAGTAAAATACATGAAATGCTCACGTCTAGTTTTTTGAGGATAAAACTAGAAATGCAAACCGTTCTCACCCTTCCCATCACAACCATTCCCCTCTGTCACCTAGAACCATCAGTTATGTTATTACTACGACGATACCACCACCACCCTCACTTCTCCCAAAAAAAAAAAAAAAAAATTCTCGTTCTACAAAAAATATATCTATTCCATACTCACCCATTCCCCAACATCCATCACCTTTTCCATCTCACAATATTATATTTTCTTTCTCAAGGCTTAAATCTATGTCAGTTCCTAAAATATTATATAGCTCTTCAAAATTTACTAGCCAATGATTTTGGCATCCCAATAAAAATTTTAAACACTCTATATTTACACTTTTAAACTACTTAAAAACACCCGTAAACTCAATTCCCTTAAACCTTTTAGATAGAGAGAAATATTTTCCCTACGTCCTGTCTTTTGTTTCTTATTTTATAATCGAATTCCTTAGTTCAAAATACTTACATCTTTTATTAACAATTTTGAAAACACAAACTCATCAAAATAAGAAGGTTGACCTTCTCATTACAAGCTGATTTTTTTTTTTTTTTTGTGTATAAGGGTAATGAAAAAAGAGCAGAATACCCTTCACCTTTTCTTGGCTTAAATATCATTCAATAGTATTTTTTTTATATATCAAAGATCTCCAAAATATCATGAAAATAAATTAAAAAAAATCATAATTTACTATAATTTCTATTTATTTAGAACAAAATTTTAAACATTGTAAAATCTAGCTTTATTCCTGTACCACTTCCAATATTTTATTATTGTTAAAATTTTTCATATTAAAAAGAATTATAATTTTTTAATAGTACAAACCCGATTGTGTCTTGTACTCTGTCATTTAAAATTCTTTTTTCCCCTTCCTATGAGACAATATGATCCATTAAAATGTTATAAAATAATATAAAAATAACTTAAAAGAGATAAGAATATTGAGAGAGGAGTAGAGCTATTATCCTATTCATTTCAAGTACATCAAAATGGATTACAATACCTCTATTTATAGGCATATAGAGTTACATAAAGAAACTTAATAGTGGAGTAATAAATACTCATAATAGGTACATTGATGTCATAAGTAGATACATGTTCATTAATCCATAAATAGATACGGATATATGTGAGTTGAGATGTGCAAATGGATATCCACATTCAATGTATTCATAATAGAAAACTTTATTTCTTTAATTATGTAGATTTGAGTTTATATCTATTAGAATAAGAGTTGATACTAGTTTCTAAGTTATAGCATAATCTAATTGGAGTTTTCATTGTAAAAAATAATTATCTAGATTAATTTAATAGGTAATATATATTTGGAGGTAAATATGATATTGGAATTATTAAATAATCCTAACTTAAGGGTGTTTTCATCATATTGGTCATAATTATAGTAAGAGTCATTATGAAGTGCTTAAAACTTTTGTTAGAGTGCCAAAATCATTGATCAAACTTTAATCTTTCTTTTAATCTTAGTAGTTTATATACGTCAATTAATAATAATTGTAATAATATTATTACAAGATTATTATATTGTTGTAAAAAAAAAAAGAAGGATATTTCACTAGCTTATCTACATAGGGCACAAACTTCGACTATTCATACATGTATGTGTTTAGTTTGGTTAAAAAATATATGTGAATGTTACAAATTATGTATTATAGTGGATGTCTTTTTATATATTTGATAAGTTGTAGTAGAAATCTATCTACATCCAATAATGTGACAAGTGTTGAGACATCTTGTGTTATTTATATAATGTAACTCATGAATTATTATACTCTTATAAATATATGCATTACATGAGGACTACAATAATAGACTATCTAGTATTTCAAATTTCTTTTTCTTTTTTTCTCTCCCAATTTCATATATTTTGTTTAAGTTTTATGACACATTATCAGAACAAGACTCTAATCAACTAAGGTAGAATTTTAAATCAATACAACGAAGGTACAAATTTAGATCATCACAACCAATTTATGATTGGATATTGGGTATTCTCTACAATTATGTTCAATTTTTATATACATTTGATTTAATTGTATTATTTCAATATAATTGTTGATTATTATTTATATTATGTGTAGTACTTCTAATTTATTGAAAATTTTATTTTCTAAACAATAAATGAATAATCAGTGAATTTATAACTAAATATGAAAATTGTAATTATTGAGTTTTTTATACAAGATTTATATATTTTAAATATATTTTAATATCTTTACTCTTTTCATTGTAATTATTTTCACCTATCTTTTCTTTTCTATTTTTTAATATTGTTTGTTATTTATTACAAAAGTATATATAAATTTCATTTTTCTTAAAAATTAAACAAAATTTTCTCTGTTATGAGAACAACATATGATAATTGTATTTTTTTTTTATATTTCTCTTCTAGAGCAGTGCCTAGGTTATAATTTTCATATAGCATCACCACTATTTAGTTAAACAATTAAAGGTTAAGATATTTTTCATAGTATTGACCTTTTTAAATATATTTGCATATTCTTTGTCATTAAAAAAAAAGGTAATATCATTATCAAGTATCAAATATTATATAGATGATGTATTTTGAAATTCTATTAGTAGAAAAAATATTAATGGTAATTAAATGATACATGGATAATAATTATAGAAAATGATTAATAAAATTTTTAAAAAAAATAAGAAAGAAAATAAATCAAATTAAAATATAAAGAACACATAAATCAAAGAAAAATTATGTCTTATGTATAGGATAACTAATCAAATCAACTAATATATTCTCCATATTGTAAATAGGTATTATATAGTATTATAGAAAATTGAAATAATAAAATTTTCTTTTGTCGTGCTCTAAATTGTAAAGAACATTAAATAAAATAATCCTTTATCTTATTCTATAAGACACGAAATACTAATAGAATCAAGTGTAGTTTAAAGATAACTAAAATTACATGTTATTACTTTAAGTGAGATTATATATATATATATATTTGTATCACAATTAATTTTTTTGCTAACATACTATGTAAAATATATATACATGTAAAGAATATATTATCAATTATTTTTCGTATATCTTAAAGTTATGATAACATTCAGTTTAATCTTTAATTGACCCTCTAACTCACTGTATACCGGCAACTATTTAGAGTATTGTTACAATTATTATTTTAGAATATTTTTGGTATATACATTGTATCATGGGTTGAAATTATTTATAAAAAATTTATTCGTCACACAAAATTAAACAAAAGAATTATTAGAATGTAATGGGGAAAAATGGTCAATATGTATAGTTGACATAACAGAAGGACTTTACTGGTAAAAAGATAATGATTTATTTCATTAGTATTTCGTGCATTTTAGAATAAGATAAGGCATGTTTTCATGAACATGCGATACATATTTTAGAGTAAGATAAAAGAACTAATTATTATTAATAAATTTAATATACTATGTTATGCTTATCCATAATATGGAAAATATATTAGTTTAATCCGTTTAATTTCTCATAATATATAATTTTTGTTTGATTAATTTAGTCTTTACATTTTAAAATTCATTTTTTATTTTTTGAAATTTTAATTATTATAAATATTTTTATACAAATAAAGATCTTCCATCTTATCATGTATTTATGCCAAAATAAGTGGTTGTATCCTAAAAAAATAGGTAGAATGGATAATGAGTAATTTAATTATGTTTTCCTATTGGGAATTAGAGATTATATGATTCATTTTTTTTTGAAGTTTTAATTATAATAAATATTTTTTACAAATAAAAATTTTCCATCTTATTATGTATTTATGACGAAATAGGTGGCTATACTTTAAAAAATAGGTAAAATAGATGATCAATAATTTAATTATGTTTTCTTATTGGGAAATTGGAAATTATATTTCTTTAAGGGCAACTAAGTATTTTAGGCATTACCAAAAAAGTAGAAAAACACTTAAATATGTTTTTCTATTGGGAATCGAAAATTATATTTTATTAAGGGCAGGTATTTTAGACATCACAAAAAAGCAGAGAAACACTTATATATGTTTTATATTGGGAATTGGTAATTATATTTTATTAAGGATGGGTATTTTAGGCATTACTAAAATGGAAAGAAACAATTCGCATGTATATAGTAGTATAGATTAGTTTGGATCATGTCAAATCTTACCAAACTTGAATTTATGGTTTTTGACATAATAGGCAAGATTTAGATGCAAAAATCCATTTTGGATTCTATGGGTGTTGAAGACAGTATCAATAAACAAAATATTACATCCAATCAACACAAGGCAAAATCTATGATTTTCTTTTGCCACTATATCCATGAAAGATTAAAAAGTGAATATCTTCCTAGTAAAAAAAAAAAAAATCAGTAGATTTATGAAGAAAAGATCACTAATGATAATATGTTAGAGAAATAAATAGATATTCTCTTCTTTTCATACCCAAATATGCTCCTGCAGCAACAATACTCTGAAAGGGTTTAAAAAACAATCCAAATTAATTTCATGTCATCTTGTCCATGAGTTCAATAATGAATTATTGATGAAAAAGCATGAAACCCGTCCCACTATACCTGTACTATTCCCTGAAGTAAATGCAATCCTGCCTGGATACATTTCATTTCTTGAAGTGAATGCAATCATGTTTGGATATGCTTCATTCCCTAAAGAGAATGTAGTTATATATATCAATTCTTAAAATAATTATACTTATGATTGTGGACGTGTTGGTGGTTGTGGACGAGCTTGTAATAGTAACACATACTACTAGAAGTGGATTAATCGTAAAGAAGAAAAAATGATGGAAAATGATGGCAAAAAATAATCTCAACAAAAAATACTAAAAAAAAATTAAATATCATCGTTGTGACATGAAATCTATTTTTCATGTATCTGTCCTACACCATAGATACAGAAACAAATTTTGTCTATACATGATTTGACTATGGTCATAGTATTGATGATTTCTTCCCTGAAAGAAATATTGACAGTTTGGTTGGTGGTGAAAATATCTAAGAAATAAAATATTGTGATATTTTATTTCGAATATCTTTACTATAGTTTTAAAATTTTGTATGTCATATTCTTTTGTATTACTCTGTTATCATGCTTATCTTGTTGAGATTAGAAACGTGTGAATATACATCTAAATATATCTAATATATGAGGATATATGTTTTGCTGACAGTATAACAACACATATGATAGTCATCTATAAGAAATATTTTTATCATTTATTAAAAAGTAATGTCAATGTCAACACAATATCGGTTAGTACTAAATTAATTGACGATTCTAGACAGCTACCACATTGTTACCAAAAGATTTTCTAAGAAATATATTAAATTTCAAGGATATTCGCCGAAATGGATAACATGGAGACAATAAATAGGAAAAATATTGAGTATCTATATATCACAAAAATAGTGCTAGCAAAGAAATGATGTTTTGAAAAAATTTTACTTTCTCTTAGTTTGTACTGTACAATTAAAACATATATTATAGTAAACCAGAAATTTACTGATTCAAATACTTTTATTGATTGGAATGACCGGTCAAACCATCTTGAGTCAATTTTGATACCTAAAATCATTAAAATTTACATGGACACTAATTGAAGAACCAGAAGATTCCTCAATTTAGTGAATTCTTTTATATTGTTTGTTCTCAACGGAAATTAGTTACTAGACAATTACCAATTAAAATATGGAATTAATCCACTACATTAATGGAATGAATTAAAAGTGATATATATGTGGGCCCAATTGCTTATGTCATGAACCATTTAGATATTTTATAATTTTAATAGATGCATCTATTAGATGATCAAGTATATGCTTATTATCGAATCAAAATCTGGAGTTTGCGTGATTGTTAAATCAAATAATTCAATTAAAAGTATAATTTCTAGATTATGCAATCTAGAAAATGTCTTAATAATACTAGTGGAGAATTTATGTATATGATATTTAATGATTTTTATATGTGAATTGGTATAACTATTGAACACCTTAAAGCACATGTTCATATCCAAAATGGTCTAGTAAAATTGTAAATAAAATGCCTCTAATTAATAGTTAGACTATTACTTATGATAAAAAAAAATTATCTAGTTATGTATAATGACTGCTATGGTACATGCAACAACCCTTATACACATTAGGTCAACAAGTTATTTTAAATTCTAGCCGTTAGAATTGGCTTTTGGTCAAGAGTCTAATTTTTTCCATCTAAAAATTTTTAGTTATACGATATATATATATATATTCAATTGTATACCTATATATATAAGGGATGTTCTACCACAACATACAAAGATGGGTACTCAAAGAAGGTTGGGAATATATGCTAGATATGAGTCATCTTCTATAGTTAAACATCTTAAAATATTAACAGGAAACTTATTTATTATGATTTACCAATTTGTCATTTTGATGAAAATATTTTTATCCTAATATTAGGGGGAGAAGATAAATAGTAGGATAGAAAAATTGAATGCAATGAATTATCATTATCACATTTTGATCCTTGCACAAAATAATGTAAACTAGAAATTCAAAAGATAATTCATTTGTAAAATATTGTGAATCAACTATCAGATTCATTTACCAACCTAAAATATGTTATGAAATCTCATATACCAGTTGAAATACTTCAATTTGAAGCGGTGTTCTAGTAGGACATCCTATTAGTATGAATGATAGTTAGCCACACATAAGGTATGGTTGATCAAGTGGTTTGAAAGATAAGAAATCTCATAAGAGGAAAGAAGCAAATATTCAAAATAGTTATACAATGAAGGCTAGTGTTATTAAAGAGACTCTAGATATAACTAATCATAAAATCTAAAAAATGGATCAAGTACCTGAATCTAGCAAAAATGAATAGATCTCAATAAGTTATGTAAATGCTATAAAAAGATAGAGCTGAAAGGATATTATTATTAGGGCTGGGTTCAATTTCTTACACAACACGAACACGACACGACCCAAACGGGTCATTAATGGGTCAATCTGTATATGTCATGAAAGTTAACAGGTTGAGATGGGTCAATCTGTTAGTTGACATGACAACTTGTTAAGTTACAGAATGAACAGATTTTGGTTAAAGTATTACACGACTAATTTAACATAACATATTTTAATATTGTGAATAATAGTTTAATCTAAGATTGTTAAATCAAACATAATAATTATTTTAAATATTATCTAAAGTTAAGAATTTATTCTAATTGGTATAAGAACAAGATTAGTATTAATAATTAATTATTAAGTTGTTAAAGAATTAAACTTTAAGATTTTAATTCAAATAGATCGCAAGTTATTTACTTTCTTAAATAGGCTGGTGTATCTCTATTAGAAATAAATGGTTTAAATAGGTTAGACATGAATATGATACGGAATTAATGGGTCAGACAAAAGCACGACATGATAAGAAATGAACCCCATATAAATAGCATTAGTATCATGATACTAAAGTAGACATAGACAGGAACAAGCATGAACGCAACACCAAATGAAAACAGGTCTTACACAACAGGACCCACCCTAATTGTTACCGTTAGACATGTTTGATTATAGCATGCAGTTAATGTTTTGAACAAAAACAAGAATCTTCAATATAATTTTTTTTTTGAAAATTTTCAGCATAAAAATAATTGACGAAAATAGAAAGGCACAAATTCAAGAGAATTAAGTTCACGTTCAAAACGTGAAGTTTTTAGACATGTAATCTAAATTTCTAAATGTGTAGATCTAGTGGAGTACAAATGGGTATTTGTGAAAAATGAAATGAGAGAATAAAATTATGCAATACAAAGCACACCTTGCTGAATAAGATTTTTCACAAAGATCCGACATCGATTATGTTGCGCCACATTTTCCAGAAAATGAAGAAATAAAATAAAAAGAGATAAACATAAAAATAATTCGTATAATATAATAGTAGAAAAAAAGGTCTAAAAATGGGATCTTTAGAAAGCAACATTTTTATAACCTTAAAATAATATAAAATATGGTTTTTTGAAAACAGATAAATATAAATAAATAAAATAATAGAATTGTCACTCGGCGTATGAAGTGCATTAGGGCATTAAACTGAAATCTAAGTGAAAGGGGGATTCCTAAGGTTGAAGGAAAGAAATTTAAAACACAAGAGCCAAAAATTAAAAGTAAAATAGATAATAAAATAACTAAATAAATTGAAAACTCTATACTAGATGACTCACAATCTACGAAAATAGAAGAAAAAGATTTGGGAGTCCTATTAAGGAAATGGAAGGTTAGACTATTCTAATGGTAATCCAGACACCCTTTCACCCCCGGTAAAATTGGTTATTTCCATTAATTCATGTCAATCCTATTTTATATCAAGTTTAGATGGACTAAAATGAATGCAAACAAAAATAAAAAGAATTGTTTGAAAAGCGCGGGGGAAAAGAAAAATGAAGATATATAAGCCACACACATAAAGAATCTAATAATAATGTTATTAACTCCAGGGAATTTAGATTCTTTCACACATTTTAAGAATCATTCATGTTTCTTGAAGTACATAAAGTAAATGGGAGTGATTTATTCAATAGAGTCCAAAAAGAGTAAATGAGCCAATTTTGGTTACTTTACATATGGTAAATTGATTGCTTTTCTCAAAATAATTTTCTAAACTGTTTTGGATACGCAAAAAATTGAATAACTCCATATTAATTAATTACATCAAAATAACTCTATAGAAACCACTGGTCTTGTTATATTTCAAAATAGTAGGAGTGAAAAAGTTCTCAAGAGTAACATAACTTTTAGTTACTATATTGTATACCTACAAAAGTTTAACTATAAGGTTAGACATAAAAATTATCAAGTTATGTTTTCATAAAACCATAATAGAGAAAATTCATATTTTGGTATGATGTCATAAAAAAAGATATTGTTTTACCGCTAAATCTCTAATTAAGATTTTGGAGATTTATTTATACCAATAAAACTCATTTTCATTAGGAGTTATATTAGTGTGAAACATAAATTTAAGGTATACATATGTTAATTTAAAAGTTTATTTTTTAAGAGAATGTGGTCAATTTGTTGCAAGGACTAAATATCTACGAATGGTATATTAGTTTTATTTCTTTTTGATCTTTATAGGAATATTTTTTGACAAAATTAATATACATCAAGTTTAGTGGGAAGAAATTATATTTAGTGTATGAAATTCTTCCGGCGATAAATATATGGAGCAATGCAATTTCTTGTATAGAACTATTAAATGAAGGATATTAGTGAATCCTCATATATGATATTCACAAAGATAGAATATGAATGTATTTGGACCATCTCATAAACCTTCATAATAGAGTTCTTAAATGATTAAATATTGCATACTTTTAAAAACAAGTTTTTGGATTGAACAAATCATACATGTTCACATTATGTATTGAAATTTGAATATGGTTAGCAAAAATATAATGATTTGTTATGAAATTATATCACAGGTATTTATGATTAAAGTTTTGTCTATATTGCTATTTGGCCATTAACATTTTATTTCGATCTCAATATTCCTTATTAAGAATATTATAAGCAAGAGTCTAGATATGCAAATCGATATATAGATTTAATAGTTAGAGATAATTTTGGGTGTAAAAGTGGCTTTTGAGTACATAAATAACGAGTTATGACTGTTGATGTGACAATAAAAATTGCAGGCTAAGTATTTCATGATCATATAACTCATAAGGAATTCATTTGTTCATTTTAATTTTGCACTTATTCTATATCTATTGTGAAAGTCTAGACATTCAAGACATTCATTATTTACATGACTATTGGTGTACATTATTGTCATGTATAAGGTAAGGATCTTTTTAATGCATAAAGTTGGACCTGGGTGATATATAATAAGTCATTCATAAAGTTTTTATGGTACTTATTAGAAAATATTGTATATTATAATACATAGAAAGAAGTATTTATAGATTATAGAGTAATAACTACTATGATTTGTGTATTAATAATTTCTAGTTAAGCATTTGCTACATAATCATTAAGTTAGTGGAGTAACAATAAGGGTTTTTGCCATTCTTTGTCTCTCATAAAGTTGTTTGACTAATATATATGTAGATCAAGTGGGAGAATATAAAACTGATAATGCAAGACTTGCCTTATATGTTACCCACATGATAATTGGTAATTTTACTGAATTGATTGATATCCCACATTTGATATGTTTGAGTAATATCTTCAATCAATTAGTCAGATTATTACGTATTAAGAAATATAATATTTTGTAATATCCCTGATTATATAATTATGGTTATTTCCTTGATGTAAGGAAACTATACGGATTTCTTGTTTTCCAAGTAATAGTCTCTAGCCTAACATATAAAAGTATGTAATACTCTATCTATTCTGTGATGTTTTCCAGTTGGGCATAAGCTAGAAGAACCTTATCATTATACACTGATATTATTGTTCGATTTATACTTTGTGTCAAACGAACACTGTCACGTAAAATATCTAATTGTAAAATATAATATCTTAATCCAACTACTAACTAGATAACGCACTGCAAGTGTACGGGATAAATAGTATATAGCGGTATGGATCGAACCCACAAGGATTGTTTAGTAATTACTGGTTATTTGATTCAAACGTTATTTGAAGAAATCATTATAGAAGATATTTGACTAAATTATTCTAAGAACTAGAATTATAATTAATCTACGGAAGTAAATAAATTGGTCTAACCATTAATTTATGAAAGCAAGTAAAGAAAGCATTAAATTTGAAAGTAAAGAAAAGTATGTAATCTTAGAAAGCATTAAACGATAAAAGAACCATAAAATGACAACTAAATAACATAAGAAAAATTTAAAAAGGTTTAAGAATGCTTCTCTAATGAAAAATAGCAAGTTCTTGGTCCAAAGTTATCAATTTTGAACCTCTTCTTCAATCCTTCTTAAAAATAAAGAAAAACCTAGTCTAATATATAAATGAATTTCTATTCTAATGTCTAATTTAACTAATAGCTACTATCTTCCATTCAACTCCCCTCATAATGGGGTATTTGTAGAGGATACATCAGGGTTTTGGGGTTCCAAGATGATAAGTATATGATTTTCCATGCAAAAGGGCCCACAGGATGGCTTTTCTTGCAAAATAAGCAACTTTGTGTGACTTATCTGTTGATCGGCGCAGATACTGGGCACTAGGGACAGAAACAGCTTCAATTTTGTCCTCGATTTTGACCATGATGCAGGCCGAATTTGGAAAAACTCAAAATATAAACATTGTAACTCTATGTCTAGATTTCTAAAACATGTTGAATCACCTCAATTAGAGTTTGGACAAGAAATTTATGTTCAATCTACCAAACTATGTCAGAATCATTCCTTGCCGGAGCTCGTAAATTTCAATTTTGCAATTTCCTCCACTTTTGTGATCAATTTCAACTCTTTCTTCACTCAAACACTACAAAACTCAAAATAAACCATTTTAGCTCATCACAATTACTTAATTCTTGCTTATAAATCACCAAAAACGAGGTAAACGATACATAACATATATGACATTATGAGTTTATCAACTACCCCGCACTTAGTTTTTGATCGTCATTGAGCAAATATAGAAATAAATCACAAATATACTTAACACATCTTATCAATTTTCCACATAAATAACCAAGAACCAAACCATCATAAGGAAAATAGTCAAATGGCAATAAACCCCTATACATGAATTCCAGTGTAGGTGTGTGCATAGCCATACAAAAATAACTTTTAAGACACTTAGATCAAATCATGTAAATCCTTTGAATTTTTCTAAACACTTCATAGTTTTCTCTTCTTACATTTCTCTACTAATGTAGACAACTGACTTGACTTAAATTAGGTAAGAATTTTGACTTGTAACGTAAGGCTAGGGTCTTGGCTAACAAAGAAGGGAAAAGGGATAAACAAATAAGAAAAAGAACTTTAAATAAATTTGTGCCTCATTAACATAAACTTCATTTTTGAACATTAAAACAGCCATCCTTCAAAGAAGTAACCCCACACTTAATTCTCCAAACACCCAAAAAAATTTTGTGCAATAAGTAAAATAGAATCATACTTTTTCAATTTCAACCCCTCTTACCAACACTTCGTAAAAATATCTCTCCTTTTTTTTCTTCTTTTTCTTTTCTCCAAAACAGGTGCCAACGATAGGCATTACCCACAAAAAATATCTATGCAGGTACTAGTGATAGGCACTAACTGCGAACACTCCAATGTAGGTGCTAGTGATGGGCACTACCTTCAATGGTCAAGAATTTTTTTTTAAAACACCTCTACACCTTAAATTCTACACCATTCATTCTAACACTCTCATACAAAAATCTTCCTTCCTTATATCCCCTTAATAATTAATGTGGCAATACAACTCTTAATGGAAATTTAGGATAATTCACAAAGGTAGATAAAAAATGAGTTAGAAAAAAAATGAATGGTGCTTCTATCCATTCAAAACAAATTAAGGCTCATTTGCTTATTGAGTAGGATTCTAGGGATAAATTTTATAGTAATGGTTGGCTTGAAAGGCTCAATCATCCAAAGAAATGCCTACCCTCATATTAAATCAAATCAAATTATCGAAAATTTTGCCTTGAAAATGCTATAAAGTAAGTATTTGGAGTGTAATATAAGTGAATCTACACAATTATCTCTTAATGCCAAAAAGCTACAACATGATAGGGCTATTAGTGCTCAAAAATTAGAAATCATGCTCGAAAAATATTAACACCAACTACCCTCCTCATAACAACTTAGCTTAAAAATTATCAAGTAGAAAATCAAAGAAACATGCTAATCAATTTGTGAACAAAAATTTCAAAATTTGAAAAGCTCTCAAATAAAAAATTAAACTACAAATATAAAAGAAAAAATTGAACAAAATGAACAAACAAAACACCAAAAAAATATCAATTAAGAAAACTCCCTACCCCATACTTAGAATAAACATTGTTCGCAATGTTATAGAAAATAAAAGCATAACGAGGGGAAAGGGAAAGCTTCTCCAGAAATAAAGAACGGTTGTGTAGAATATCCCATCATAAATATCTACGAGGCAAGTTGAAACTTGTGAAATGCTTATAACTATACTTGATTAATCTACCATCACTATCATCAACTACACAAGTATAACTAAAAGCAATTCACAATCTAAAACACATAAACTTAACTAATTACGAGGCTTAAAACCCTTATTACCTCGCTGGGTTCTTAAACTAAAGCAAATAATAAATTAAAGCATAAATAAATAAAATAGAATTAAAAGAAATACTCCTAGTAAAGCCAAGGAGACTTGCCGAGGATGTTGTAATCCTTAGTTAATGTGCTCCACTGCTTAGAGCATCTAATGTCCCCAAGGAATTGAACTTCGTCATATGTAGATTGTGTCTCCCCGACCTCCTCTGAAATGTATCCTTCTTCTATCACTCATTCTAAAACTGGTTCTTTTTCCACAAACACCCCAAATAAACCTCTATGATGTAATCAGGAATACAAACTCATACTCATGTAATGGAAAAGTTGGTGATTTCTCTACATAAGTATTGAGTGTCTCAGTTATCATAAGTTCAACTTCATAAGGCTCTTGAGAACTGATTTCTTGCAAGACATTTTTAATTTGTTCTTCTTGAACCGGTTCTTCACCCATTGGTAGGGAGGTTGGAGTTCAATGTTCTTCACCATTTACTACTCCTGGAATCTTGAAAAGTTGGTCTTGTAACTGATTGTTGGATGCGGCTTTCTTTTCACAGAATCTAGATATCTTTTCTTGAAGTTGAACTTGTTTTTCTCGGAGTTTAGCACTCTCTTCTTGAAGTTCTTAAATTCCAATCCACAAGTCCATTGATCCAGCCTCATCATACTCTTGGATTGATGGGTGAAAGAATTGGGACTCCATTGATTTATATAAAGGCTCTGTGGGTGTAGGGAAAGAATAGGGATAATCTTGGTAACTTGAGAAAGAAATTGGATAGTTTGACCATCCCATTTGATACTATCATTAGAGTACGGAGGATAATCATAAGAAATATGCTCATTGATCATGCCTCCATAGTCATAAAGATGATAACATCCTTTTCATGAGTTATTCCAATTCATTCCTTGCTTGTTCTTATAAGACCGACACAAACAAAATGCAAAAGCAAGTACTAACACAAAAGCACACAAACAAGAAAAATGGGAGAATTTAGACTAGTAGCTAGCCAAAACTATTCACTAAAAGAGAAAATATTTTTGGATTTTTTTTTTTAATAAAAGTGACACAAACCACAAGAAGGGAAAATGTTTTTGGTTTTTTATTTTTTCAAAATGTATTGAAAACACACAACGAAACTAAAACAAATAAAACTAATTTACATTTCAAAGTAGTATTCTTGTCAAATTATACCGATATTGCCAAAGACCCAATTCCTGACAACGGAACCAAAAACTTGACAGGTAAAATATGTAATTATAAAATTTATAATATCCTAATCCAACTATTAACTAGATAACACACTACAAGTTTGTGTACGGGATCAATAGTATATAGCGAAAGTAGGGGTCAAACCCACAAGGATTGGTTTAGCAATTACCAGTTATTTGACTCAAACGTTATTTGAAGAAATCATTATGGAAGAGATTTGATAAATTAATCTAAGAACTAGAATTATAATTAATCTATGAAAGCAAATAAGCTGGTCTAACCATAAATCTATGAAAGCAAGTAAAGAAAGCATTAAATTTGAATGTAAGGAAAAGTGCATAACCCTAAAAAGTATTAAACGATAAAAGAACCATAAAATGAGAGCTAAATAACATAAGAAAACTATAAGAAGGTTTAAGAATTCTTTTCTTATGAAGAATCACAAGTTCTTGGTCCATGGTTGTCAATCTTGAACCTCCTCTTCAATCCTTCTTAAAAATAAAGAAAACGCTAGTCTAATTTAATGAATTTCTATTCTAATGTCTAATTAAAGTAATAGCTACTATCTTCCATTCAACTCCTCCCATAATGGGATATTTATAGGGTAGGATACATCAGGATTTTGGGGATCCGGGATGATAAGTACACAATTTTCCACGCAAACGGGTCCATGGGATGACTTTTCTTGTAAAATAAGCAACTTTGTGTGATTTATCTATCAATCGGTGTTTGGGCACTGCAGCGCTAGAGACAGAAAAAGGTTCAATTTTCTCCTCGATTTTGACCATGATGTAAGCCGAATTTGGAAAAACTCAAAACATAAAAGTTGTAACTCTATGTCTTAGCTGTCCAAAGCATCTTGAATCACCCCAATTGAAGCTTGTAAAAGAAAGTTATATTTACTATAC
Organism: Cinchona pubescens; assembly: GCA_025175665.1. Taxonomy (NCBI): domain Eukaryota; kingdom Viridiplantae; phylum Streptophyta; class Magnoliopsida; order Gentianales; family Rubiaceae; genus Cinchona; species Cinchona pubescens. The sequence goes on along the minus strand of JANKKI010000051.1, from coordinate 8,326,185 downwards.
TATACTGTGTCAAAATCACTCATTGTCGGTGCACATAAATTTTAATTTTATAACTTTCTCCACTTTTGTGATCAATTTCAACTCTTTCTTTACTCAAACCCTACAAAACTCAAAATAAATCATTTTATGTCATAATTACTCAATTCTTGCTTATACATCACCAAAAATGAGGTAAAAGATACATAAAATATACGATAGTTACGAGCTTATCAGACACACGTTAGATAAGCGTACATTTGTAAGGAAATCGTCGATACATATACATGGACTAATTGCTTAAGCAATCATAGTTGGAGGTAATCCTGCTTTACGTTTCTGCTACTTGAGACATATCCAAGTGTTTTACTTGTTTACATTTTAGTCTAGTTTAATACTAGTACTTTTCCCACTACATGAGTTCGGTGCTTCACTGTATCCCCCATCGTTAGTGAATGTAATTTTATATAAAAAAATAGTTATAGTTAGCTCAATCATTTTTTTGAGCCTTTGATGTTAAATTAATTAACATACATGCCAATTTTGTAAATGTGTATTGAGAATAATTGAAGAAATTATACAAGATTGGAACCAAATCCCTACTAAGTTATCCCTCAATGGTGTTACTTCCCTGCACACCAATAGGATAAAATGGTTTACGATAAATTTTGTCTGTAATTTGTTTAGGCAATTTCACTGTAATTTTGTAATTTTAACCCTTCATAAATTCTCCGATATATGGACCATGTACACTAAAAAAATTTTGGGCTTACTCTACTCTACACCTCTTGACTTGTAGTTAATTCTCACTTTATACCTTATATTTTAATTTTGGACATATTACATCTCAAACTCTCAAATTCATCCCATTTCTATCCAATTTTTAACATCGTTAATGAATGGACCAATCGTGCACAACGCGCTTCTAAAGTAGAATATTGTAAAGTTTTTAACACTAGTAAAATTGGATCAAAGTGAAACGAATTTAAAATTCAGAGGTGCAATATGTCTAAAATTTAGAATTAGAGGTGTAAAATGGAATTAGTCATGACTAGTGACTACCTCCACTGTTACAATAAGCCTTAAACAAGTACGTAGTATTCAGTTCTAGTTTCGATATTAAAAATTGAATTAATTCTATTTTGTACCCTTCAACTTATAACCGATTTTCACTTTGCACCCCCAATTTTAGTTTCGGAAACTAATGCTTAAATTCATCCTACTTCAATATAATTTTGTAACAGTATCACAAAATTTAATGAAATTGTTGGAAGAAGAAAGAATGTAATTTGATTTGCATTCTTGATGTTGTTAACTTGTAGAGTAGACATTCAAAACAATATAAGCACTAGGGTTCATTTGGTTAATGGGATCATATAGGATTGGATAACTAATCCCATGTCATCTTATGTTTGGTTGTTTTTTCGACCTGGGATTATTATCCTAACTTAATCCCTTGTGGAAGGGATAAAATAATACCATGGGGAGGTGGTAATAGTTATCTTGGGATGACTCCTAGATGGGATAACAAAAATTTTGACTAATTTACCTCTAATAAATTTTATAACCCTGTATCATACGATGTCATGTTGAATTATAAGGGTATTCACAGATCGGCATTAGGTTTATATGCCCAATGGGCAACCCAACCCGATTTTAACGGGTCAAGAGAAAATTATCTAATATTTGGTCTTTTTACACAGGTATTTGACCCAATACATTTATAACAATTTTGTGTTCTAAAATTTAAAAAATAAAAAAATTGACTACTTAATTACGCAAATACCCCTATAATTGAGTAGAATAAGAGAAAAAGTCATTTAATATTAGATTTTAATATGTAAAATTAAAAAATTAAGTTTTAAAAATAAAAAGATAGCTTATTACACATATGCACCTTTACATGAGTATAGATGGAGTAAAAGTCCTTTATATTAGGTTATAATACATAATTGATTCAATATATGCATTGGGTTGGGTTATACTTGTTCAATAAATTATTGATTCTCTAATTTAATATCTGAACTAGTAACATTAAACAGCTCTTATATTCAATTTTTATGGTTTGAAATGGATCATGTTAACAGGTTTTCAGGTTAGTGCGTCAAGATGAACACCGCTAATTATTCTATGTAATAACCATTTATTTAAATCTCACATTTATTTTTTGCATATTACAATCACATTAATATTATTTGAATATTATTTGTTAGATTACCAAAAAGTGTAAATTTAGGGGCATATATTGGTCAACAAAATAGTACTCTGATCTTGTCTGATCCCTAACCAAATGCAAGATGGTTATTTTTTTAAGATATCCCAAACAACTCAATATCAATCAGACACTAGATAATTGTTCGAAGATGAGACATCCTGTATCATTCAGTCTGCAAACCAAACAGACCCTAAAAGGTAAAGGTACATGGCATAACAAAGCGTGAATTTTAGCCCAAAATGAGATGTCTTCCTCTCTAACTAAAAGTGTCATAATGTAGTTTGCAATGATTGTATCTTCTTTCCCGCCTTTATTCCCATATTCATGAAGGCCCGACCCTCAGTTATGTTATTAAAGTTGTTTTAAGGCCAACTTTGAAGGAGACCTTTGCACCTAAGGGCGTAATAAGTTACCACAAGATTTGAAAGAAAATAGTCAGGACATTATATTTACTTAATTATTAGATCGGAAAAGTCACCTCATGATGTGGCACACCAAAGACTATTCTATGAAAGTCTTAAAAAAAAGTTAAAAAGCAAACAGGAAAAAAAAAATCAGCCAATTTGCTTCTTGTTACTCACTACTAATATTGTTGCTTGTATGTTTTGCATTTTCATTCATGCATAATCTATAATCACAATGAAGTGCAATTTAGATGATACATATAGATGAATTTTAAAAAAATTTCAATAGGGACGCAAATAATAATAGTAATTTTTTTAATCCTAAGTAGAGCATGTTTTCCTTGTATCTTTATCTATTTTAAGTGCTGCAAACAATCATAATTTTAAGTGCTGCAAACAATCATAATTGGGGACGAATCTAGAAATATTTTTTCAATACAGGCACAAATAATAATAGTATATTTTTTAGTCCTTGGTAGAGCATTTTTTTGTATCTTTATCAATACAAATTTTTATGTTTTTTTTTTTTCAAAAGATCAAATAATTAAGATAAAACTTTCAATTTTCAACCTTAAATAAGACTAAAATTTTAATGAATGAGACAAACAATTATCATTTTGTCATCAAATATTTTTATATTTTTACTTCCCTAATTACAAGAAGTTCAAATGCAAAAATTTATTTTTTTGGGTCAATGGTAGCACCATGTCAACCGATGATGATATTTTATAGAATTTTTTAATTCAATTATACTCCTTTTATTAGTCTAGTTGGGATAATTCCACAACAGTTAGTAAGACGCTTCCCCTGTGACCTATTGGTCATGGATTCGAGTCATTAGAGGCTCTTGAGGACGGGTGAGTTTTTTTTTTTTTTTTTTTTAAAAAAATCTATAATCACAACGGATATGACATCACAAAAACTAAGTATTTGTTTCTTATGTAAACAATTATTTTCCCATTTTCCTAGGTTAAAAGGTAGAAGTTAAAAAGTTGTTTATGAGGAATACAAAGCACATTATTGTTGATAATTCATTACATACTTGTGTAGATATTGTTTTTTTTTTTTTTTTAATAAATGAGAGAAACTTTAAGAATTAAGATCTGATGATTGTACAAATTGAGGTACATCAATTTTCAATCTTTTGTAGTTAACATTTCTAGCCATACTTGAGCTAAAGAATGAGTTTAACTATGTACCCTTCCGAATGGTTGTGAGATCGGCTATTGTAAAAATTGTACAACCTCCGACTCATTTACACTGTCACCATTAGACTTTTTAGTCAATAAGTCATATTTTCAAATCTTAATATGTATAGGTTTTTTTTTAGTTTTTTTAAATGTTAAGCTTACATATAATAATATTTTATATAAATTTCACTTTCATTAAATAAACTTCATTAAAAATTAAATTGTTACAAATTCTATATTTAGTGGATATTTGTCCATATATTTGAATTTAATAAGTTGTAGTCTGTCTATATCAAAGCATCTGAAAGTGTTGATACAAATTATGTTATTTAAGTCATACAACTCATGGGTCATTGTACTCCTATAAATAAAAGTGCTATATGTGGAATGAATACATGGACAAAATAGTAGACAATCGGATCTCCCATTTTTCGTTTCTTTTTTCTCTCCAACTTCATATATTTTTGTTTAAATTTTATAACTATGTTATTAGTATTGGACTCTAACTAATTGAGGTAGAACTTACACAAGACTTTGATGAATTGAGGTAAAACTTTAAATCAACACAACGAAGGTAAAATTTTAAATCATCACAACCAATGTATGATTCAATATTGAGTATTCTCTATCATAATGTTTGATTTTTAATTGTACTATCTCAATATCGTTGCTTATTATTATTTATATTAGTTTGGATCATGTCAAATTTTACCAAACTGAAATTTATGGCCACCGACGTAATAGGCAAGATTTGGATGCAAAAATTCATTTAAATTCTATGGAATAAGCAAAATAATAATCCAATTAGCACAAAGCGAAATCTACAATTTTCTTTTGCTACTATATCCATGAAAGATTAAAAAGTGAATATATTCCCATAAAAGATCCAGTATGGGAAGTTTAAAAGTTTGCTAGTGAGAACATGTTAGAGAAAAAAATATATTATCTATTTTTCACGACTCAAATATGCTCCTGCAGCAGCAATACCATCATGGACTTAAAAAGGTTTTAAGAAACAATTCAAATTATCTCATTTCATTTTCAGGATGAGTTCAATAATGAATCATGAAACCCTGTCGCTATATCTGTTTTATTTCTTGAAGTGAATGCAACCATACTTGAATATGCTCCATTTCCTGAAGTGATGCAACCATACATGGATATGCACCATTTCCTAAAGTGAATGAAATTGTGTATCATAATTCAAAAAACAATTATGCGTATGATCCTACTTGACGAGAGTCATAGACGAGGTTGTAATAATTACGCATACCACTAGAAGTGGATTATTTCTAAGAAAGAAAAGTAAGGAAAATAGTGGCCAAAATAATCCACCAGAAAATATTAAAAAAATGAATATTATCATTGTATTTGTGGCATGAAAGTCCATTGGTCACATACCTGTTATATGCCAAAGTTAAATAAATAAAATTTGTTTGTAATGATTTTGACCATGGTCATAATATTGATGACTTCTTCCTTAAAAGAAGTATTGACTATATATTTGGTTGGCGGCGAAAATATCTAAAAAAGAAAATAACGTGGTATTTTATTTCACATATCTTTATTTTTAAAATTATGTATATCTTAATCTTTTGCATTAATTTATTACTCCCTTCAGCCTATTGAAAGTGTCATATTTCTCATTTTTCCTTATCCCAAAATGTTTGTCATGTTCTGTTGAGTATGGTTTGTATCTTTTTATTTTGTTTCACATCGGTTGGGTAAGAGTTTTACTCTTCCACTCAAGGTTATAAATTAAAAGCCTTATTTAAGGTTTTAAGTGCAACAACCCAAGAGAGATTTAGTAGATTTTCAAGGCCTTTATGCCCATCCAATCTTTTATCTTATTTGGGTTTTCTTGTGCTTTTATTATGTAGTGTCTATAGCCCATTTAGTCTTATTTGTATACACCTTTTCGTAAGAGCGAATTGGGACTTTTAGGGCCTTTCATCTATTATGGCTCTCTTAGGTTTGTTTTGCATGAGATTTGTAGAGATTTCTCCAAATTTGTATTCCTCTTCTTGAGTTAGTGGATTTCTCTCCTTCGCCACAGATGTAGGTCGAATTGACTAAATCACGTAAATCTGTGTATCTTGTTTGTTGTTATATTTCTCATTGATTATATCTTCGTTATCATCTTCAAGGGCTTATTAAGTAATTTTTGTAAATATTCGGAGTTCCAATCCTAACATACTCAAAAGGTCAAAGTATAATTATTATACCTATTTTACTTTTATCCTTTGTCTTTTTATGGAGACAAATGTTACACCATTCAAAATTTGAATTTTGGAGGGTAAAATAGGAAAGATTTAAACAACTACCACTATTAACATACTATTTTTAATAAGTTAGATTCCTGAAAAATGATGAAAATTTTGGGACAGAGGGAGTATCTTATATTACTCTGTTATTATACTTACCTTATTTAAGAAAAAACATATGAATATATACAAGGGGGATTCTACAGTCCCGTTGAGGGAACCATTCCCTTGGTTTCAAAGACATACTTTGTACATAGGTAGATATACATATGTATATATATACATATATATATACATATACACAGATATATATATGTATATGTATATGTACATGTATATATATGTATATGTATATGTATATATATACACAGATATACATATGTATACATATACATATATATGTGTATACATATATATACATATGTATATATATACGTGTGTATATATATGTGTGTATATATATATATATATATATATATATATATCTATATATATATATATACATATACATATTATATATCTATATATATACATATACATATACATATATATGTGTATACATATATATACATATGTATATATATACGTGTGTACATATATATATATATACGTATATATATGTATGTATATGTATATGTATATATGTACATATGTATACATATGTATATCTATATATATGTATATATATATACATATGTATACATATATGTATATATATATGTATATCTATATATATGTATATATATATACATATATGTATACAATATGTATATCTATATCTATATATATGTATATATATGTGTATATATGTATATGTATATATGTATAGGTATATATATATGTATATATATACCTATACATATACATATATATACATATATATATACCTATACATGTATACATATATATATATACATATACATATGTATACATATATATATACATATACATGTATATATATATACATATATATGTATATATGTATATATATATATATATACATATATATGTATACATATATATATATATACATATATATGTATATATGTATATATATACATATACATGTATATATATATATATACATATATATATATATATACATGTATATATATATATACAAATATATACAATCTAGGATAGATAGGATTGAACAAGCTATTAAGTTAGCCTACATTCTATGAAACTCCTACTCCCAAATCTAAGGATGACAAACAGAAAGCATCTATCTCTGTCTTAGATAGAGTTAAACTTGCTTTTGATTCTGAGATCAGTTCATCAAACTCCTAAGCCTGAGTCTAATGACATCTTTAAGCTTAGAATTCAACCCTCTTCTATACATATATATATATATGAGATATGAGGATATATGTCTTGCTGACAATGCGACAACACATATGATACTAAAAAAAATAAAAATTCTTTTTAATTGGGTAGTACTAAATTGATTAATAGTTTCAGAAGAACTACCATATTTTTATCTAGTGAGTTTTGAAGAAATTAATTAAATTTCAATGATATTCACCAAAATAGATATCACATTTAGAAAGTAAATGAGAAAAATATTGAGTATCTTTATATTAGAAAATAGTATCAGCAAAGAAATGTGTTTTGAAAAAGTTATTTTTGTATTAGTTTGTACTATACAATTAATATATATGCTACAATAAACAAAAAGTTTACTAATTCAAATACTTTTGTTGATTGGCATGACCGGTCTGACCATCTCAGGTGAATTTTGATGCGTAATGTTATTGAGAATTCACATGAACATCCATTGAAGAATATTCTATTAGAAGATTCTTCAATTCAATGAGTTCTTTTATGCTACTTATTTTCAAAGAAAATCAACTATTAGACCATCACCAGTTAAAATAGAGATTGAAATCCCTTCATTGTTGGAACAAATTCAAGGTGATATACTTGGGTCCAATCACATGTATCTGGACCATCTAAATATTTATAATTTTGATAGATATATCTATTAGATGCTCATATGTGTGTGCTTATTATTGAATCGCAATCTTACATTTGCGAAATTGCTAGATCAAATAATTCAATTAAGGGCACAATGTTCAAATTATGAATTCATGAAATTTCGCTTTTATAATGCTGATGAATTTATATTTCGAACATCTCATGATATATGCATGTCAATTGATATAAGTAGTGAATATCCTGAAATACATGCTGAAAGTCAAAATGGTCTAATAGAAATATTTATTACACGCTTCTAATTAATAGTTAGACTATTTTTTATGAGAACAAAATTACTACTTCTGTATAAGGACATTCTACTATGTTGCATGCTGCAACACTTATGTACATCAGCTAAGATTTATTTTAAATTCTTCCAAATGTAATTGGCTTTTTAAAAGGAGTCTAAGTTTTTCCATCTAAGAATTTTTTAGTTGTGTGGTGTAAATTTCATTTGCTCTACCATAACACACAAAGATAGGTCCTTAAACAACATGTTGGGAATCTATGTTGGATATGAGTCACCATCCATAGAAAATAAATTGAAATATTAACATGGGACTTATTTATGGCAAGATTTGCTTATAAAAAATATTTTTCCAATATTAGGGGGAGAAGATAAGTAATTGGAAAAAAAATTAAATGAACTGAATTATCACATTTTGATCCTCTAAAAAAGTAATGTGAAATTGATGTCCAAAAAATAATTCATTGTGAATCAACTGCTACATTCATTTACTGACCTAAAATGAGTTATGAAATCTCATATGCTAATTGAAATGTTCCAATTCAAATCGATTTCCTAGTAGGACAAACTATTAGTTCAAATCATAGTTAGTCAAGCATAAGGCGTGGTTGACCAATTGGTTCCAAATATAGAATCCTTATGAGAGGAAATAAGTAAATATTTAAAATAGTCATACAATGGAGGCGAGTGCTCCTAAAGAGACCATAAATATAACTAATCATAAAACTCTGAAAATGAATTAGGTATCTAAATCTAATAAAAATCTTGATAAGTTATGTCAATATTGAAAGAAGATGGAAACGAAAGGATATTATTATCGAAAATATTTTTGTTTATTATATCAGTTGATGTTTTGAATAGAAAATGAAGATCTTGAATATAAATTTGTTGAAGAATGTCGACATGAAAAATGATGGACCCTTGTTAAATATGGAAAGATGCAATAAAAACATAATTAAATTCATGTTCAAATCGTGAAGATTTTGGACCTGTAGTCCAACATCTTAAAGGTGTAAAGCCGATAGGATACAAATAGGTGTTTGTGAGATAACGAAATATGAAAAATAAAACTGTGCATCAACATAATATAAAGCACGCCTTGTTGATCAAGAAATTTTGCAAAGACCGCGGCATTGATTATAAAGAGATATATTCTCCTGTAGTTGATGCAATCACATTTAGATAATTTATTAGTGTGAAAGTTTATGAAAAAGTTAAAATATGTCTAATGAATGTTGTTACAACCCTATTTATATGTCTCACTTGATATCAATATCTATATAAAATTGTTGAAGGATTTAATTAACAGGTCGGAGCATGTAAAGCTTTTCGGGAACATTATATAATAATATCATGAAATCCTTGTATGGATTAAAGCAATTTAGGCTTACGTAATTTAATCGTCTCAGTGATTATGTTATGAATAAGGGCAGAAAAATGATCCAATTTGCCTATTTATTTTTATAAAAAAGGAAAGGATCAAAATTTTAATATTATCAGACTCTTGAAAAGGTTCAAAAGAAATGAATTCTTTAAAGACAGAATTTGAGGTGAAAGACTTGTAAGTTTATAGATCGAATATTTATTGACAGTCGCATGAAAATTTTGTTTATCAATCAATTTATATAGAAAAGTATTGAAGCGATTCTATATGGATAAAATACATCCATTGAATACCCCGATAGTTGTAAGATCACTTGATGCGATCATTTTCATCATTGGGAGAATGATGAAAAACTTCTTTGTCCCGAAATACTATATCTTATTGTTATATGAGTATTAATATATTTTGCTAATAATAATTGACCTGATATAGTATTTTCTGTATGTTTTTAGCAATATTTAGTTCTTCTCTAACACGAAAAGACTGGAATGGTGTTAAACATATATTTAGAGATCTCAAAAAGGCTATTGATATGGATTTACTTTATTTAAGTGAATCTATATTACAATTAATTGGTTATTGCAAATGTCAGATATTTATCTGATGCACATAAATCTTGATCTCAAATGAGTTATTTATTCACATGTGGAGATATAACTACATCATAGCATTCAACAGAACAAACTTCAACCATTATTTCTTCCAATTATGCAGAAGTGGTTTAATTGCAAAACATGAGACAAGTAGAGAATGTATTTGACTAAAGTCATCAATTCAATATATCCAGAAGATATGTGATTTAACATTAGAAGAAAAGCTATCAACAATATTATATAAAGATAATGCATCATGCCTAGCCTAGTTAAAAAGAGATTAACATTAGATATGTGATTTAACATTAGAAGAAAAGCTATCAACAATATTATATAAAGATAATGCATCATGCCTAGCCTAGTTAAAAAGAGATTATATCAAAGGAGATAAAATGAATTATATTTTGCCAAAGTTTTTTTAAACTCATGAACTTCAATAGAATGGTTATATTAATATCCAACAAATTCACTCATGTGATAATCTATCTATTTATTTACAAAGGTGCTACCAACATCAACATTTGAGAAGTTAGTTTGTAATATCGAAATGCGTTATTTCAAAAATATCAAATGATATTTTCATGAAGTGGATAAATACTACATGCTGTACTCTTTTTCTTTTGGCCATAGTTTTTGCTATCCTAATGAGTTTTTCATGTAAAGTTTTTAATGACGTAGCATGTAAAAGTGTACTACAAATATTATTCTCTTTTTCCTTCACTAGGTTTTGTCCCACTGGACTTTTCCTAGTAAGGTTTCAATAAACTACATTGTTTTATTAATAGATATCTAAGGGGAGTATTACAAATTATATATCTGATCTCTCATTTTTTTTTTCTTCTCTCCAACTCCATATATTTTTGTTTAAACTTTATAACATAAATAAAGTTATATGAATTTTTCATTGCAAAATTAATTAGTTTGGTCAAAAAAAGTCAAACTATAACAAGATAAAAGATAAAAGGAGGGAGGAAGCATAAAATAACTCTTTAGTCCCCGGTCATTTGAGAATAGGCCAATCTGGTCTCCTGATTTTTCACAAAGCTATAATTAACCTCAGTACTACATATAGCATACAACCTATAGCATTCAACATGTATCTTCTCTATATACCAACAACAAAATGGTTTACGATAAATTTTCATAGGACACTGTAATTTTTTTAGGCAATTTCACTATAATTTTAGCCCTTCATTATAAAGATCAAATATACAAATAAAAAAAAAAAAAAAAAAAATGTCGAGTCAATTTAAGTTATACAGTGAGGAAACAAGCCGACCGACAGATTTTTTATTTTTCCTATGTAATAGGCAAAAAAAAAAATTAAAGTTAAAATTTTAATCCAATATAAGCATGAGGCATGGAGTAATATTACTAGTATTCTAATATTTTTCAAATCTATATATAAATAATTATAGTTTTGAAACTGATATCTTCAAATAACTCAACATAAAATTACGTTGTATTGAGGATCATTAGCAATCAAAATAAATGGGCGAGAGCTAGAGATCTAAATTCATAAATACTTGCATGCAAAAATAAAAATTGGTAAATATTATTTATGAGTCGCGTCAATTGTGATGGTTTACTGGCTATAAAAACCTTAATCTCAACCACGATGAAACAATAAAAGGAAAGGTACATAGATTGTAAAACTTACAAACTCAGAGGCGAAGATGAAAAACATGCACGTAACTTGATTAGATTATTGCTTATAAATTTGTAGTGTTTGTTTAAATTTTAAATTGCGAAATCGTATCCAACATCTTATTCCAATCTAATTAAGAAGCATATTTGCTAAGGCTGATAATTGCAATTAGAAAGGTCTAGAATATAACTCACGTTTGATATAGATAGCCTACTCAATTGTGTCGTCCCCTCCCAATTCCAACCCCAAAAGAAAATGATTAACAGTACATGTATACAACATTAGATTCTGATCAAATATTTAAAATCAGAATTAATAATTTAATATAATTTTATTAAATAATTTTAAATATAATCTTATAAATAATTTTTCAAATATAAAAGAGAGTAAAAAAAATGTGTTATTATGCTAGAAAATGTTACAATTCAACCTCACGTTTTGTCCTAGCTACATATGGATTTGGATGTATCCGACATTATTACAAAACATATTATTAACAAAAATGTGACATGATGGAATACGGGTAAAGTAAAACCTCCCTTAAACTTAGCCAATTCAATAATTTAGACAGACTTATATAATTGTAAATCATTTCTAATCACTTTTTACCCCCTAGTTCAGTACACGGGGCCACCTTCTTTTGTTGACAAGACCAATGCAAAAACTCATGGCTTTGACTGAAAAATAGTGTAGTGATATTTCTCTATCAAAGGCTAAAAGCTAAAGCACTGTTGCAAACAGCTCTGATATCACTGTACATGAATTGGATCTCTTCTTACCTTAGAATTTTCTAAGTCGGGCTAATTTGTCTTGACCTGATTCTTGACAGCAAAACAACAAAATCATTAAATTCCCTACGTATAGTCTTCAGGTAATTCATCTAGGCCTAAAAAAAATCATACTTATAATAGAAACGAGCTAGATGGTTGGCAAGCTATAAGAACTATGGATGACTAAGATAACGAAGAAAGATCATCTTGTCAAATTTCCTCATTTTAATGCTTCGAAGAAGAGAAATTAATTTGGCTTTATTCAAATCAAAAGCCTTTTAGACCATTTAGTATACCACTAAAGATCTTTTACCTTATTTTTATTCTACTATCTAATAAATTATTAATATTTTTTTTTTTTTATAAATATAGTTATGAGTTTCATTATAAAAATCTTGACATTTCATTAAATAGTGTAACAGAAATTGAAATAAAGAAAGATAGAAGGTTATGGCCATTTAGCACTCATCCTTTCGAATTAATTTTAATTTTTTTTTATAAGAAACATTAATTTTTTCCCCTTTGCAAATTTGCATATGAAATAACAACTAGAAAGTCTAAAAGCAATGAAATAAAGAAAAGAGAAAAGAAACCCTAGCAAATTAATGGTAAATAAGTATCATCCATGTATAGAATATGAGATCTACATGCATAACTAGAATCAACCACTAACAACTTTGCCTTATTTATTTACATTGCAAACCAAAAAAAAAATGAAAAAGAAAATTGTAGAAAAAAGACATAAATATGATAATGTTAATAACAACACTGCTTTTTGAAGCAATAACATAGGAAGAAGGGATACTCATCATACTGATAATACTTCAGATGAAGATTTGCATGGAGCAGATATATAGGCTTATTAATTTATCTGTTGGACTCAGGATTTGGTCCACTTGGAACTTCATGAGCTGCCATCCCAAACTGTCGATCTTTAGTAGTAGAGGAAGCAGTTGGATTGTTATTATGTTGTTCTTCATGAATCTTCACGGTGGATTGTTTGTTTGGAGGATTAATCTCTAAAAGGGCTCGACCATTTTGAGCTGAAGAAGGCTCACAAGTGACGGAAAAGTCAAGAGAACAATGAACATAATATAGTGAAGAAATTAAGAGTAGGGAAAGAAGAAGCAAGAGGGCTTTTGAGTTCTTGAAGCTTTGAATAGCCGATCTTTTGCAAGATTTTTCCATGAATCTATTGGAAGAAAGAAGAGAAACCACCCCCCAGTAGTCCTCAGGAGATCAATATCCATGAACCAAATGGACCACCAAGATTCACAGAAAATGTATGGAGAAGAAGAAATGGGAAAAGGGTTAAGAAAGAAACTTTTTTATTGTTGAATTTGAGAAGAAAGTGTTTGAATATATTAAAACATGTTTTGATGTTCGTAGGGTTGCATAGCTTCCTCAACGACGAGATATATCGTATACTTAAATGAACATCGTGTGACCAACTTTTCAGCTCGCTATGATCTCCCTCAATGAATTGACAATGATGTCCCCATAAATATGAACCACCCTAAATTAGATTACGGAGAATGCGTTCACATTGTTACACACACAGTCCTCAAACCACAAAAAATACATGAAAGATAGAAAAAGGAAAACTTTTAGCAAAATACAATGAGGTCTGCCATCATGCTCCAAGTAGCATCACTGATTTTTCAGCTATTAATTGCGGTGATAATTTCTTTTGGGATAATAGGAAGATCACATATTATAACCTGCAAATAAATTACAAGCACGTCTAAATACTTTGAATGGGTATTATATGGATATTATCTTATTTAAAATAATTATTCGGTTAAACAAGTTTAGTTATTTTGTAGATTTATTTTGGGCAAATAAAGTAAGAAAATAAGTATTTGAATACGGGATATTATTCTGACAAAAATAGAATAATCATTTGGAGTCGAAATAAAATAAAACTTTATTTTGAATAGGTAGTTTGATAAACTTGAGATATATATATAACCTACAAATATTATATGTGCATATTTGATATTTCAAATATTTTCAAATTCACAAACGAAAAAAGTAACTCATTAATACTGCCTTAAAATTTTTCATTAAGTTTGCAAATAAATGGGAAGGAGCCTATAAGATCGGTTGTGCAAAATTTTAATTCGCATTAAATTTTGAATCAATAGTTGCACTCATGGATGAATATTACAAATAATGTGTAGAACAAATTTATATGAACAGTTGAAATAATGAGTAGTTGGTGTGAATAGGAAAAATAATAAATAGTATAAATAATGGATTATTGAATGGCAAAAATGAATGAGACAAATAATGCATAGTATAAATAATAATGAATTAGTGTTATTTTTTAAATTAAATAAAACAAAAAATGAATAGTGGAAAGAATGGTCAAATAATAACGGAATAAACAAACTAACGTTTCCTTTGACCAAATAATTTTTGCAAATAATGAAAAAAAAAATGTATCCAAACGGAGGCCTATCTCTCCCCTCCTTTAAAAATAATTGTAATTCTTCCTCTCTCATTACTAAAGTTTAGTAATAACCCACCCTAACTTTTGAACACTCATGCAGAAAAGTAATAACTAATGGATAGAGTTCTAGAGCTCTAATTAGAGTTCACAATGTGTGTAATTCTCAAAATCATATACGACTACTGCTCTTACTTTTGTCAAAGTTTTTTTACAAATTAGTCCTTTTCTTGACGGAAATAAGATTCAAGAACTTAGTTAAGAATAATCGATTCAACCACGATAATTGCCGCATATAAAAAAGTTAAATCCGAATGGGAATGAGATTTAATAAGTTGGAGTAGTAGAATTATAAAATGAATAATTGATATAAAATATTGTTATATCACTGTCATGTATAACATATAAATCTGTCTTTTTTTCATAATAGGGCTAAAAAGAAAACACATTTATTCCGTAAGAGTTTATTCGAACTTAGTTTGTCATTAATCAAACTTTGAACAAGATTTAAAGTTTGTTAATTTTTGTATTCTGCTAGAATTCGCTTGATAAGCTAAAGAATTTATATTTATTTGTAAAAATATTCAAGTTAGTCGAGTTCGAGTTCGAGTTCGATTCCGGTTCAACTCAATAAAAAATTCGTTTAAATTCAACTCGGAGGATTAATAAGTCAAATTTAAATAAAATTATAAATTTGTTAAAATAATCAATAATGTTAAACATTAAGGTTGTTTGAGTTGTTTATATTCATTTACACACCTATTTTCTAGTTAGTTACCTTTTCCTTTTCCATGTTCTGGATTGTTTAGCCTTAGATAGGGTTTTGGATTGTTTAGCCTTAGATTGGGTATACATATTCAACTTGACCAGTATGGTCATTTTAGAATGGGTTAATTTTACTTTACCTCTTAACGTTTAGAATAACTTTCACTTTAATCTTTAGTTATCTTTTAGGTACTTAAAGTCAAAGCTAATGGTATTAGATATATTTTTTTTATCTAAATGACATTCCTACTCTCTTTCTCATGACACCTAAAATATCTTATTTTCTTTCTATAAATAGAGTTGATGAAATTTAACATGGTGATAGTGATTAATGATAAAAACTTATTGGATTATGTCATCAAAATAGAAGCGAGGAAAAAAATAAATCAAGTAGAAATAAAAAATAAAAAAAGAAAAAAGAATAAGGGTATTTTTGTGAATGTTGACTTGAATTTAACGGAAGAATTTAAATGGCTACAAAATAACGTTAAAAATTAAAATGATAGTGATTTTAAATATCAAGAGATAAAGTGAAATTAACCATTTTAGAAAAGAGAAGATAAGGGAGGTGATGAAAGAAAGGAGGGGTCTTAGACAGAAGAATGCTGGTGTCTTTTTCTTGCTTGGACTCTTCCATAAGAAATCTTCTTTTTTTGACTTGGACGGGCATTGGAAAATTACAGTTGAGGCTAGTGTCAGACTGCCTTTTATCAAAATCATATAAACTAAAGATTATAGAGAGGCAAAAGAAATCTAATCCACTGGTTTGCTGCTTGTGAAAATTCCAGTGCTTGTCTCCTTGATTGGATGCAAAGGTCCCCACTTCCTTTGAGAAGCTGGTCAAGAGAAATATTTCTTGCACATCATATTTTGGTTCATATGGTAACGATTTTTCCTTTCAGACTTTCAGTGATGACTTTTCTTTTGGGGGCTCAAGATGCAAAGTCTATATTTAGTGGTTAAAGAAAACGTAAAGAAAGGGCTGTAGGGTCTTAAGAAAGAAAAAAAGGGAAAAATTATGTTGATAAAGAGATGTTAAGAGAAAAGTGAGAAAAACCAGAATTGATGTTCATCACACATAATAAGTGAATAATTATACATGATCCAGGTTGAGAATGGGAGAGTAAAAATTTAGGTCCAAACAACCCTATGCGACTTTAGTGTAACCAAGTGTATTAGATATTTTTTCCCCATGTTATGGAAGGAGATAAGACTAGAAACAAGAAATATGGGGTCTAAACTTTAATTCAAGTTTTTTTTTTTTTTTTTAAAAGAAAATTTTAATTAAGAATGAAATTTGTGAGAATTTTTGTCTGTTGATGTATATTTACAAAGATACATCATCCGTCTGTTTATAGAGTTATTTACAAGTTAGATATATATCTATGATATGTACCCTACTATCATTCATGTATCTGTAAATGTATATCGAAAATATATACCTAATATATATTATTAGGAGGTGTTTGGTTTATGGGTATGAGAGGGGGAATGTGAATCAAAGTTAATGATACCCATAGATGGTGTTTGGTTGAACACTATGGGAATCATTCTATGGGAATGAAAGTGTAAGAAAATACATACTTTCATTCCCTAGTATGGGTTTCAAGTTGAGTAACTTATTAACATAATGACACATTCCTATGTTAAACCAAACAAGTAAGGGGGAATGATATAAACCCATACCAATAGTAGGGTTTATGATTCCCATTCCAATTCCGATTCTTGAATATGAACCAAACACCTCCTTAATATCTCTATAGATATACATAATATAGAGGATGATAATTATTTGATATTCTAACAAAATTCATTCAAGTCGATCAAGTTATATTATGTGAGAATACTCCAAATTATAAACTTCTAACAAATACGGGGTTTCGTACAAATTTAAGAAAAAGAAAGAATTATTGGATGGAAAGACGGATGGAGAATTGTCTACAATTAAGTACAATTTAGGTGGTAAGAAGTTTTTCCCATAATTATATTAGTCGTAGGTTCGAGTTATTAGGAGATAATGGAAGGGATACGTTTAAAAGAAAAAATAGATGGAGAATTGTCAAAATGTCGTTATAGATGGATGGTTCTCATATTATTAATAACTAGTAGGAAATGTGTACATTTGTGTGTAATTTTTAAAATTAAAAAAAATTTGCACGATTTTTTTTTAATTTTTTTTTATGGGTAGGTAGTGGAAATGCTAACAAAAAAATTAAAAGAATAATATAAGGAGTGAAGAGTGAATTGTGGGGAGGGAGTTATGGGTAGTTAATTAAGAGATAACAAAGGGAGTGTGGAGGGTATAATTGGCAACTCAAAAAGTGACGTACACCAAAATCTCCCCTCACCCTTCATGGGGAATTCTACAGTTACTTTTAGGGAACTATTCCCTTAACTTTAAACACTTGTACAATACAAGCATTTAAACCACATGATGTTGTACTGTACAAGCATTTAAAATACGATGAAATAGTTCCCTAAAAGGGACTGTAGAATTCCTCCCTTTATATATATATATACAAACTAGTAGGGAAGGTACACACTATGTATGTGATTTAAAAATAAATAAATAAGAAGAAGTGGAAATATAGGATAAATATTACTAGAGTAAAATAAAATTATTAATGCGAGAAATGGATGTATAAAATGAGAGTTCATAAAGTGAGAAATACTAAAAGTGAGTCTCCCATTTTATATATAATATAGATAGTATAATTAGATAACTATTATTGAGATTTTTTTCCCCTTTCTGTCCTCGTCTAAGATAAGTACAAAATCATTCTACATGTGATGAACTTTAATTTATTTTTACTATCTATTTTTAATTAGTTTAGAGTTAATTCCTTCAATTGTAAACAGTAACACGAAATGTTTGAAAACACCCATATACCTAGGCCAGTCAATGGGTCTATGCGGATCTATAACAAATTTTGATTAATCCGATCCGACCGTTTAGCTATTATAATAAAATTTTGGTGTTCCGATCCGATTAAGACCCGAATTCGATTAAAATATTTAATATAAATAAAATTATTGTATATTAATGTTATTTTATATGTATATATACATATATGTTGTGTAAATTGCCCATGTAATTTATATTTAATATAAAATACATGCACAAATATTAATTATGAACTCAATACTTATGAGACAGAGCATTTTCAGAAAAGAGAAAAATTGACAAGTATATGTAATCCGTATTACAATTAGCTATCAAGCTTAAAAGAGAATGATCCTGATCATAAATTTATCCGAATCCCTCTATATATACCTCCCATAAATTTTATCTATTTCCTAGATAATCTGATTAAAAATAAATGAAATATAGGAACAGTCAAACATCACGATGATATAAGAACAACGTCGTATTGAGAGATTATTGGCAATAATTTAGGTTAGGCTGTCTCCTGATTTATGAACCCGAATGCAATATTGACGGTCTATGTTTGTAGTTGTTGTAAGAAAAGAACAAACTGGGGAAACTTAAATGCGTATGTTTTGCATTCGTGTTTGTTGATAAGAGTTGATTATTACAGGCTCGACAAGCATATCTGTTGACATTTCAACAGCAATCGTCGACATGTGCATGGCCAAGCATTAATTTTTACGTAAGTAAGGAGCTATGCAATGATTTATGATTTTCAACAATGTCTTTTTCTCGTTTTTGTTTGTATTTCTTCGAAGATATCAAATATCCAATTTTGAGGTTGTGAAGTAAAGTATCTTTGCTGGTGACCATATCAAACGCTGCGCTGTCACGCATGCATGGGCCATCAGAATCAAAAGTTTCATACTACATTATTAATGAAAATTATTAGAATATGATGGAAATTAATAAGTTTGTAAACTTCTCGTAATGAGAACCAAAATTTTCATTGATACTAAAGTAAATTACAAGTAGTTCTATAATTCATGTGGTTGGCCTAATGTTTCGATTTATCAATTATAATTTATAAACATATTCCATCATCTTGTGGGTTGATTTTATTTATTTATTTATTTTGGTAAAATTGAGAAAAAAAAAAAAGTTAAAATTTTGTGAGAAAAATAAAAAATATACCCAAATCTAGTACTCTTCCACCACCCAGAAACCCCTACCAGAAGGGATGAGTTGTATTTCATATTAGAACACAGTTAATCTTGATAGAGGTTTTAAAAGAAAAAAAAATAACCTTTTAACTTAAAATTTTTCAGCACCCTAACAGTCGATTAATAGAATATTTAACGATTTTAATTTAACCCAAATTATAAGGGATGAATTATAAATTTACAAATTATATAAAATAATTTAAATATTAACCAAATCACAATAAATTCGTTATAATTTTCCCTTTAACTAATATATAATGTAAACCAATGGCACCATTTACTCTATATACTAATAGTAGCATGATTTTTAAGACATTATTGCATCGGATAAACATCTAACTACCAAATTACAAATTCTTTATCAGCCATCTTGACTATCTCACAAGATGAAACTAATTCATATATATAGAGTTTTCAACTAAAATATCATGTCATATGCTAACATAACGCTTTTTAATATAAGTCATTAAAACATATAATGATATATTATACAAATACTTAAAATATAATAGTATTAATTCCGTTACAAAATTATAAAATTTTCCTAATATCAAATTCTAAGCAATTAACAAATCCAACCAAGTTGACAATCACCCAATTTATATACATTATTTAAGTTGTGGTTGACTTGGTTCAGGCTTGAACAATAAGTACATGGCCATCCATTCTATTCAAGAAAAGACAAAAGTAATTTTTTATTTGGGTTTATTCGACCAGGACCAGCTTAGAATTAGTGAAATAGGACACTTACGAAAGCACATAATATAATTATCCAACAGAGGTTTTTCTCCTTTCGAAATAACCTGAGGTTGGTTTTTTGGAGTATTAAAAAACTATTGATAACGGAGTATTCTATACTAATCATTAATTTTGTACAGACATGTCAAATTTGTTTAGACATATATTTTATTAATTACTCTAAAACGAAATTCAAATTATATATATATATATATATATGTGTGTGTGTGTGTGTAATTAGAGAAGAAAAAAGAAACATTCAGATTAGTTAATGCCAGTCATTGCTGTAAAGCAACAGAAATAAAAATAAATAAAAAAATCCAAAAAAGGTCAAATGTTGATATAGATGTTATTTATCAACAAGAGGCTCACATGCTTCATTTTGTGGGAAACATGCATTCAAATCAGCCGAGCACTATTGTGTAAGCATATATGCAATTGTTGTAAAATTTATTATAAAAAAATCATATTTTAAGTAATAACTTAATATTAATTTTTAATGTTACACAAGTGTAATCAATTATTCATGCATGCCTCATATATTTAAATCCTTTTTACGAATTTAATTATTATTAATCTCGTTGTGATGACATCATATATTTCAATCCTTTATTGGAGAAGTAAGAAAATTTAAATGGTCTTTTCTACTCCAACTCATGCAAATAAATTTCACTTTTTGGTTGACTCCCTAAAATTTTGCTGTGATATATAATTTAATAATCTGATGTTTGTCCTTTTTCTTTTGCTGAAAAATAAATTAAACATAGTATGAATTCTGAATGCTTTTGATTCCGAATATTCCCTTTTATTCAGGAAAATGAGAAAATTATGTATCTTGATTTAAGACGAGCTGATAGTTTAATTTTCTTAACCTTAGTATGCAAACAACTCATAATTGTGTGTGTTTTTTTTTGCTGTGTTATGTACTTTCAAAACGTTTGGGAAAAAAAATTTGTGCTTCTAAAAGCCTTTTGTATTTGATTAAAAGTACGTCAACATATTTTTAGGGTTAAATGCAGAAAACCCCCAAATTTAACTTTAGTTGTAATTTGTCCCCTCAACTTATTTAATAAACACTTAGCCCCCTTCCTTCATATTTTGGAACAAAATTACCCTTACTATTTTAATAATTCTATTTTTCTTTTTCCCCTCCTCTTCTTACCAATTCATTTATTTTTTTTCTCTCATATTTTTCCTTTTAATTTTTTCTTTTTCCCCATTATTTCTTGCTACTGCTAAACTATTATACTACTAGTAATTGATTAATAACACGTGTCTAATTAATTTATAGAATAAATGAACTTTTTAATACAATCAAAATATATTATATTAGTATCATATGGAGTTTTTGATTAATTACTAACACTGTAATTAATAGAATAAGGAAACTAAAAAAATAAAAGAAATAATTAAAATATTCAAATATTCATTCTATGTGCGCAAACAGAATTGTTTTTGTCTCAGATCATTCACTTGTCACAGTTTAGTTGAATTACTATAATTTCAAAAACCCTTATATTAAGTAGCCGTAATATTTTTTTACTATATCTGCCACTATTATGCTAGCAATAACAGTTCTACTGTTCTATTTGTAAACTAAAAAACAAAGTTGAATTTCCTTTGGCTTAAAAATTTTATTGTAGTTTATTTATTTGTTAATCTTATTATTAATAGTTAATCACAAACTTTACTTTACAATAAGATATATTGCTTGTGTTAAAGCTAGATTAATCGATAAATTAAATTATTTAGACACATGTAAAAAGTTAGAATTTTAATTATTCAATTATTAAAAGCAATACTATAATTATTTAGTGTAGCAATAGAGAATGGTGAAAAAATAAAAGGAAAAATAAGAGAGAGAAAATAAATAGAAGGAAAAAGAAGATGTAAAAAAAATAAAACTAATTACAATTAAAATAGTAGAGGTAATTCTGTTCCAAAACATAAAATAGGGTTTTAAGTACTTATTAAATAAGTTGAAAATGTTAAACTACAACTAGGGCGCAAGTTCATAGGGAATTTTTCAAGAAAAGATTTAGAATCTTAGGGGTGACCGCCATACTTGCCCCTTACACCTGCTATTGATGAAGTATTAATAGAATGGTGAAATTTTTACAAAAAAGAATCCACCTAGCATCAATAGAAAACTCACACATATAACCTATGTAATTTTAAAAAATAAAATTGATTCTTTTTCTAATATTTCTTTTACTTTTCCATAAAAATTGCCAAACTTCAACATTTCAAGTAGCAACAAGTAACCCTAAAAGACAAAAGTTTTCGAAAGAAGACTGGAACACAATTAGTTCCCCGAACAAAAGAAAGAATTCAAAAAATACATAACATATTCTAGATATATTCTCATCTTCAAGTTCTATCCTTTCGTCCATCACATAATTGATCTTCACAAGGACTTCCCTTTAGCTTAAGTAACCCTTTTCCCACCATCCATAACTTATTAGGTAAGGTTTTACCAAATAATATATGAAAATCTACAGTCCCATTGGAAAGCATTTTGTTGCTTTTAAATACTTGTAAAGTACAAGCTTTTAAAGTAAATGATATTATATTCTCAAACTTTTAAAATACAACATGATGCTTCCCGAGAGATGGTAGAATTTTTTAAAAATATATGATATTAGCTACTACCAATTAGTATGAAGATACGAAATAGTACATCAAGGGTGGAACTAGAACCCATGGTCAGTGTGGGCAAAATTTTTTCTATATATAAATTGATGTTAACGACAAATTCAAGTACAATTAGATATATTCAACTTGTAACTTAATATCTAAAATTTATGTTAAACCAAGCCATAATAAATATTGAATTATGTTATGTATTATCATGATCAATTAACATATGTGTAAGTATTTATAAATGTCTTATGATAAATGAGTAATCTAAACATATTTATTTTTGGCAAATGATATTTCTGCATCTCTAAAAGTCTCTTATATACTCCTATTCCATCTTTATTCATTTTTATCAAGTAAAAAAACCAAAAGTCCTTCATTCATGCTATTCTAATTTTATAACTAGACTATCCCTTTCCATGACCAGCCAAACACCCAACATATCTTTGTCCAATTATGTATGATAGGTCTCTTCTTTTTCTCCTTGCTCCTCCTACTTCTCTAAGTAAAGTTTTCCTCTCCTTTATTCCAAACAAAATGACTGAATTTGAAAACCTTTACATTGTGTTTGGATGGAGGGATTTCGGTGGGTTTGATTTGAAATCCGAATCTATAATAAGTTATCCAAAAAATTATTTGATTTAGTTGTGGATTTGAAATACAAAAGTAAGATTTTGATAGTTAAATAAGCAAATTTGAAATTAACCCAAATTTCATGTCATTTCAAATTCACCAAATTCAAATTCGTTCATTTCAAATCCTTCCCTCAAATTCAAATCCACCCATCCAAATACAATCTTAAAAAGTTGAGAATTTTATATATTCCATGGGTATGGAAGAAATAATCAATATTTTGAGTAGTAAAAATGTTGAGAAAATTTCGGATAATTTAATTCTAAAATTTTCACCTACCAATATATTCAAAAAATTCTATGCTCTTTTTGGGATACCATACTGTTGTTCTTAGAATGCTTGTATAGTACAAGATTTAAAGTACAACAGTATGCCACCATAACGGGATTATAGTATTTTCCTATAACTCGTTATACTACTAGTACTTCACTATTAAATAGTAAATTTGGGGACTCAGGTAGTATCCCAAACTATAATAATTTATATTCTAAGTACATGTATCATCTAAATTATATACAATTCACAATTCGTTTAAAAAAAAGAAAAGCAAAACTTATACAAATTTTAACAATATAATTTTTATCACAATTGGACTCATTAATGTGCTAATTGCCTTTACGACCAGTACTATAATAATTAATTTTCAAATGATACAAAGTAAGAATGATGGAAGTGTATGGTTGTTTTAGGTAGTAGGAAAGAGATGAAAACATACATGAAATGTATTGTGTAACCATGCATATAAATTAAAAGAAAAATATAAAAGATGTTGTGAATGAAAGGTTTTTAGTCTTTTTCTTGATAAAAAAAAATAGAGGGGAGTGTAAAAACTTGTAGGGGTGCATGGAAAGAAATCAATTATAAAAATTTTGACAGATAATTGTAAGACAACTTTCGAGAAGTGGTTCTAGACAATGCGATGGTAGTTCCTTTAGGGATTTCAGCAGCATCAATGGTGGTTACCAATTCTCCACCAATCCAAAATTTAAATTCAAATCCCGTGAATGATAGGAATAGATTGAAAGATCAAAGTTTAAGTTCAAATTCCACATTTGAAGGGAGCACAATAGAGATTACGTCTGTTATTGATCATGTTTTATGGATAGAGTTGGCTGGTTCAGATAACCATCCCCCAAATTAAGAAATTTCAATCCCATGCAATGTGGATTCACAACAAAATCAGTAGCAAAATCTCTCTCTTGATTCAGGTAGAGAGGAAGGGGCAATCCATGAGGATCAAGTAGACACAGTAGAAAAGAAAACTTCTCAGGAAGTCGTCCAAATTTTAGAAACTCAAATTCAAACTCCAGTATTGGATGTGTTGATTTGTAAGGAAGATTTGATTTTGAGAAAGGAGAAATCGACGGAAGAACTAATAAGCTATTTCTCGAAGTTGGATTATCCAATTTATATAGTTGATCAACTTTTATTAGATGAATGGAGGGAAGTTAGTCAAGAGCTTACAAAGAAAATACAATTCATGGATAACTTGTCTCCTAAAAAAGTCTCTCTAATCAAGAAGCCAAGACAGAGGAAAATTTATGTGGAAAGAACTCACTCAATGTATATCAGACTAAGAGCTCGTGCTGACATATTACTAGAAAACTAAAATATGATATAATGGAAGTTTTATCCACCTTCCATTAATATAAAATTGAAATTTCAAGTATTCTAGTTCTTTATTTGGTTTTTTGATGCATTTACACTTTGCTCCTTCCGGATTTTTAAAGGCACTCTAGTTATGTTTATACAAATTAGATTTTTAGGAGGTTTTGACCTTGTCCGTCTCCTTTGTATAATTTATTTTATTCAATAAAAAGGGACCCACTCCCCACCTTAATGGGTGGTTTAAATAAAAAAAGAAAAGAAAAAAAGAAAAGGTATAAAATTCTCTATGCCATTTTGCAATTTTTCTGAAGTTGAACAGGATAAGAACTTTTAATCAACATATTATTACCAATTTTCAATAAATGCATTAGATCTATATAATTTTAAATGCTTCTTTCTTTTGCTTCACTTTCTCTTTTTTGTTCTCTTTCTTTCTTACTCCATAAAAAATACATAGTCATGTAACTGGTGTATAATTACTCAAGAAAAGACACTTGTGGATAGTTTCCACTTTCTAAAAAAGGAAAATGAAAAACATCATGGGTGTGTTCTGCTGGATTGATTGAAATAGTTTCTTGAGAAAAATATTTTCATACAATTTTTTGGTGTTCGGTTGACAAAATGGAAATATTTTGAAATAAAATTTTTTAATGGTTTCAGCTTTAATTTTAGAAATACAAGTTTTAAAAAAAACTAATAACAAAGGTAATAAATACCTTGCAAGTAATTGTGGCTAATAAAAAATTGATTTTGTGCAAAATTAAATGATTGTATAATATAGTAGTAAAACATGCATAATATGGTTATAATACTGTGGGACCCATGATTAAGAGAAAAATGAATGTAAAAAAATTGAAAACGAAAATAAATTTAGAAAATAAAATTATAAAAGTAAGTATTTGAGATTTAATGTCACTCTTGAATTATTCGAAAAATAACTTACACTCAAAAATTCCGTAAGTTATTTTTAGCGAGCAGAAGAAAAATTGAAAAATATTTTACATCGAAAAATATTTTTCGGTGTTTGGCACCAAAAAAAATTTATAAAAATATTTTTCTGAAAATATTTTCAATCCAAACGAACACACCCTATAGACTAACCAATTTCCAATGGCATGATTAAATTTTTACTAGTCATCAAATTTAATAAGATAAATATGTCAGGCAAGCACCTCAACCCAGGATAATCAACATATTTTTATCCAAGTATATGAAAAAGTAATAGATGAATTAATGCTTAGAAATGAAAAAGAATTATTGAAAAAGGAAATTGAGACTGAATAAGAACATGAGATGATTTAGACATAACTGAATATTCATGGTAATTGATTTATAATAAGCTAAGTTAACTTAAATTATCTTCTTTCTTTTTTAGAAAGAAAGGGTAAAAATTGCAAAGAAAACAATACATTATTTAAACATTTTTCAAGCTACACAAAAAAAAAAAAAAAAAAAAAAAGACGTATTAGACAATGTCAGTTGAAGGATTCTCTCAAAGCAAAATGGAGTCTATTCCTCTATCTCCAAGGTTTCGACTTTGTATTAAGCTACATAAATACATCACGAGGGATCATTAAAATTGTCAATAATCATATTCAAGTATCAAATAACCAAATCAATAATTTAATTTTGGGCGCATTGCACGAGTGCTTATTGAATCATTAATTATAACATGTCAGATTTCTCCCTGAGGTTTGATAAAAAAATTGTCATTCATCTTATTATTATGTTTCTCTTACATTTTTTGTCTAGTTTTGGATGCAATTTAATAGTTGACTGAAACATTTGGCAATTAGAATATTAGTGGTACTTGATTGTGAGTTTGTGACACAAAAGAATACAAGGTAGTACTGTGACACCATTAAAATTTGAATAAACGAAGTTAGCCACCATAAGAATGTATATATTTATTATTTCTGACTCGCTAAAGACTACAATAATGCTGAAAAGATTTTGAATGTCTAAACTATTCACTAATTTTAAAACGAAATTGCGATGGATTGTTTGGAATTCAGTAAACATTTAATCAAGGAAATTCTTTTGTAAAAGCATTTTTGGCTACCCAACTCTAATCTTGTAGTCTCTTCTTCAAGAGTCATATCACTTCTTTTGTATATTCTTGCATAATTTTTCTTACATTAGCAAGCATCACTTATCATTTAGACCACGTTGTTCTTGAATAATATACAATCTACAAGTGAGTCTGTAAAATGGATTTACACAAAATTTTCTTTAGTTTCATAGTCTCCCACAATTTTGAAAAACTCCAGTGATAACTGTAATTGAGACATCATATTGGCTCTAAAAATGGTCAGGAATTCATGAGATAATAAAACAGGAATATAATTGACCAACGAAAAAATTCTTATATGATTTATTTTTTCACATATAAAATATGCTATAATTTTGAGGATTAAATATATTGACTTTTTTGTAATTTTGAGGATTAAATATATTGACCTTTCTCGAAATTTACTGTTACTGTTTCAAATTACACTAGTATCACATATTTAGTACAAATAGCTAATATGTTTACTTTACCAACTTGCTTGCTTTCCTTTGTAACAATCTCTAATCTATTTCATCCCACCTAAAAGAATTCATTAATTTTAAGAACTTAATACAGTTATCAAACACTCCTAAATCAAGCTACTTGATTACTAAAGTCAATAATTTTCTTGCTTGCCCTATATAATTTCCAGTCGTATAAGAGTTTGTGTTGGCATAAAAAACACGCAGCGGAAGATAAATTTATTCAACACATAAAAAATATATGGGAGAAGGGGAGGAGTTACAAAATAACTCACATCGGATTCTCATATTGAGATCCGCATAAACCCACGGCATAATAGCCTTATATTAGGCTAGAATCTCTCTATTCTAGACTCTCTCAACTCAACTCTTTTCAACTGCATAAACTAAACAAACCCTCTATTTATAGGGTAACAAATTTAACTACCAACAAACCTAATTAGGATAGGAAATAACAACTCTAAACATAATTGTACTAGGAAACTAAATTAATTAAATAACTACATATTTCCTAATTGATAAGGAATTTGGTTTAATTATGCCATCAATGCCTCCCTTAAGCCAAACTCTTCTCCAAACTCTCCATGAGGGTAGATCCACGCCATGCACAATTAAGAATATAAAAAATTTCCATGCAATTTTTTTCTACCACAATTTGGCATCGTCAATTTGATTTAATCTTCATCACTTAATCTTCATCTTCAAAATTTTTCAAACGATCCACGTATCTGGACTGATAAATTTTCGTCGTACACTTTTCTTCAATTTATCAACCTCCACGAATTTAATGATAACTGGTATCCAAATTCTCAATTTTTTTTAAATCAATCACAATCTACTTCGTAGGATTTTTTTTCCTCCATCATTGCTCAACACCAATAAAAGCAATCATGACAGAATCCTTCTTTTCAGATCTCTGTTCAATTGGGGCCAATTTTGTTACACCCTAATTGTCAAATGAGTACCCCAAGACCAACCTCTCTTGTGGTCTAAATTTTTCGATGTTCAAATACTCCAACAAAAAACTTTTCTTCAATT
This sequence comes from Cinchona pubescens, assembly GCA_025175665.1. Classification (NCBI taxonomy): domain Eukaryota; kingdom Viridiplantae; phylum Streptophyta; class Magnoliopsida; order Gentianales; family Rubiaceae; genus Cinchona; species Cinchona pubescens. The sequence goes on along the minus strand of JANKKI010000051.1, from coordinate 8,297,019 downwards.
TTTGACAAATATCCCAAAATCAAACTCTTGAACCTAGAGATAAACTCTGATACCACTTGTTAGCATAAAAAATACTCAGCGGAAGATAAATTTATTCAACACATAAAAAATATATGGGAGAAGATGAGGAGTTACAAAATAACGCACATCGGACTCTCATATTGAGATCCGCATAAACCCATGGCATAATAGCCTTACTATTAGGCTAAAATCTCTCTATTCTAGACTCTTTTAACTCAACTCTTCTCAACTGCATAAACTAAACAAACCCTCTATTTATAGGGTAACAAATTTAACTACCAACAAACCTAATTAGGATAGAAAATAACAACTCTAAACATAATTGTATTAGGAAACTAAATTACTTAAATAACTAAATTACCAAAACCTAACAATAACATATTTCCTAATTGATAAGGAATTTGGTTTAATTTTGCCATCAGTTTGCAAGCACAAATAAGATAATATGGATGTCTATGGTTGTAGTTGTAGAAAATATTTTTGGTGCAAGTTGAGTACAAACAAAAATATATATATATATATTACATTTCTTATGAATTTCAAACTTTACTCAAACTAACATAATCTTCCGAATTCGGGCTATTACATTAAAGGAATGTGACCTCTAAAATTTACCTTAATGGAGTACCAATCTTTGTCCCTGTGTAGAGTAGACATTTAAACAAAAATTGCCCCAATATTAAAAAAATGACTTATAAAATTTAACCCCAAGTGTGATGTTCTAAATCCTTTCTTGATTTCTCTAGTGTGGGGTGTGATCATCAAGACAAGTTTTATGATGAAAAAACCATTTGAAGGCTTAAGGGGGTTAACAAAGAATAAATAGTGTTGGTATAGCAGAAATGGTGTCCGCTCGTCTTTCTATCATCCTTCAGAAACAATTAGATCAAATGAACTTTTGTCCTACTATTGTATTCGATACACTTATGAAATAAAAGTTTATGATTTTACCCTTCTTTGAAACAAAACAAAATTTCTCTAAATAAAAAAATAATTGTTTATTAAAAAAATAGCAATCACAAAGAAATCAAGTTCATCGTAGAAGGCTAAGAATACTATCATGGCCATCTCTAAACTAATTTTCCCTTGCATATTCTAAACATGATTAGGGGGTGGATTATTATTAACATTAGGTTGCTCAGCTCCATTAAATACCAACTAGTTGATATCTATCTTATCTTGAATTTTGTATTTCAACTAATAGCATTTATCAGTAGAATGCCTAACTTCTCCAAAATGGTAAGAACAGTTTTTGTTGACGTTATAGTTTCTCTAATCCTTTTCTTCAAGTGCAGGAATGGGAGATTTGTTTTGAGCCAGCATAGTTTGATAAATTTGTGACCGTAGCATAGGTAGAGGAGTGAATTTCTTGAGGGTCTCCTAAGAGCTTGTTGTGGAGTTGGGAAAAACTTTTGTGAGGGAAAATTTTGAGAATGAAAGTTCGGAAAAGCTTGAATCTGGTTGACATGATAAGGTGGCAATACTACATAATAGGGTTATGGGGAGGATAGATTGTGCAGAAAAGCAAATGACATGTTTGGATAATGTAAAAGTAGGAGAATAAGGAGTTCAGTTTGGAAAAGTGAATTGAGCATTCTGAGAAATGAATTGAGTATTTATCACATTAGTCTCACCTTCTTTTTTCTTTGAGAATATTCCTTTTTGGCCATTAGAGGAATTTGTACATTCAGAATTCACACTAATTTGTCTAGATTAGATTGCCTCTTCAATCAAAATACCAGTACTAATTACTTCAGCAAATGGAAGCCCTAGTATAGTCACAAGCTCCTTGTAATATGGGTATTTCAAAGCACGGGTAATGAGTTTTACCATTTTAGATTCTTCTATAGGAGGGTGAACTTGAGTAGCCATGTCTCTCCACCTTTGAGCATAAACTTTAAAAGTTTCACTTGGTTTCTTGAAAACGAACAACAATTCAAGCCTATCTAGAGCATTATCTATTTTGTGGTTGTATTGACTCATGAAATAAGTAGCAATGTCATCCAAGGAACAAAGTTTTGAAGGATCCAACTTCATATACCACTCCAGAGTAAGAGAACACTGCCAAACAAACTTTTCTGAAATAATTGCAATCTCAATTGCTCATCTCCATCATAAGTCCCTAAGTCATTAGCATAGATTCTCAAATACATGTAGGAGTTGCCAGTACCATCATATTTGGTGAACTCTGGCACTTTGAATTTTTCAAGGTATTGCAAACCAGAGAACAAGATCAAATTTGAAAAACAAGTTTTGCCATATGAATTAAAACCCTTCATGGAGTGAATAGATTCATCCAGATTTATCCAATCTTGCAATTTCAAAACTCAGTATGTTGGCCTCTTCAGACTGGGCTAAGTTGGTCACACCTACCATTGCTTCTCAGTAATGACTGGGGAAACACTTATAGTATTAATGACAAAAGGAATTTGATTGTTAAGGGTTGGTATTTGGACAGTTGAAATGACAGAAGTGGATTTCAAATTTTGGTCATTAGGATTTGCGTCTTGGACGAGTAGGACAATAGCAGAACCAGTCTGTGTAGCAGTTGGAGGGATTTTGGATAATGGAAAGGGTTCAAGATGTACAGTTTGAGGGTCCATTGAAAGGTAGAGACCCATCATGTTCATGAAATTCTCCATTTTGTGGCTATATTATCCATTTTCTGTTACATTAAAGTAAACTCAGCCCCAAAAACTACCTCTTAAGCAGTTGTGGATTCAAGTATTTGATCAGTAGGGAAACTTTAGTTGTTTGTTCAGTGGTTATTGTTTGTTTAGCTTTCGATCGAGTAAGGATGGGATCACGATTTGGAAAATTTTGCTTACGAGGAGCTATCTTGAAAATGGGTTGAATTTTGAATATCAAAATTTATTGAAATACACGTTATGATAATGTAGATTTAATGCAATGCATGCAAAACTAAAAGAAAAAAAAAAAAAACGAGGTAGCAACTCATAATAAAATTAGATACATTTCCTACTAGAGAAGGTTTTATTGTTATATAAATAAAAAAGAAATGACATAGAATCATTATTTTTAAGGGGTTTTAAAGAAAATCTTAATTTCTATACAATAATCATACTCAAATATAAGATGTACAACTTTTCTTTTAAAACAAATCATGAAATACTTATTTAACAAACGTATTTACAAAAGAAAAGAAAAAAATGATTTTTTTAAAAAAAATTTCTCGCAACATGCATAATTTTTTTTTTTTTTTTGTATGAAAAAAGGAAATTAAAGTAACACCATTATGAATTTTATTATTTATTTTATGCAAAAAATGAAAAAAAAAGTAAGAAAAAATAAATAATAAAAAAAGTTATTTGACTTCACTCGTATGTAACACGTGCACAAAAGTAAATTACATACACCATGAGGTTAGGGTTCACTAATACATTTATTCTATACTCAGTTGGCTTCAGTTCTCGAACCTTCAGATTGAGAGACCCAAAAAGTAACACTTCCGTCAATTCTAAAGGTCCCAAGTCTGTGGTTTGAGTTGGACTTGTTCGACACTGATATAGGCATGTTGCATCCAATACCCGTGCATCTACATGAGATCTATATCCTAAAGGTTAAAATGGGAAGGTGCCAACTCCACATAACTATGTAGATGAGTGATGAATCATGTGTATCATAGAGTGGAAGTAATTTAAAACTATTCAAATGAGATATTTACAAACAACAATTAACAAAACCTATAAAAGAAAAAATATTTAGCTCAACAAATAAAAATGAAAATAAGACACAAAACACAAAAAAAAAATCAATTCAATAGGCCTTAACATTAAAAAAATAAACATAAACATTGTCCAATTAAGTCAAAAATAATTTGACTTGATTTGTTTGACTTTCGACTCGATTTTGATTCGAAATCAAATTAGTTAAGCGATTTTTGAATTTAATTTTGACTTCAACTTCTAAATCAAACTACTAGTTGAATACCGATCTATGGAATTACTAATTTAATAGTTTATTGGCCGGATAAGTCAGTCGATTTTGTCGGTCATATAAGTCGAACAAACATATATATATATATATTATGAATTTTATTTTTGCACACACATTATATAAAAGGCAAAAGTGTGAAAATTGAAATAGACGTATTAAAACAAAAGTGTTACATTAATAGGATTAATAAGTTGTACACTTATAAATTTAGTATACTTGCTTGGAATGATACGAAATTTATAAGATAATGTACTACATTTTAAAATTAGAATATAAAATTCAAAAAATTAAATATTGGACTTATTTAAGTTGTTCGACTTATCGGTCGAACAAGTCGAATTTAAACGATTTGATTTTAATTAATTTTAAATTTATGTGACTTAATTTTGACTCTAAATTTTAAATCGGTCAAACAAATCGAATTTAAACGATTTAATTTTAATTAATTTTGAATTGATGTAACTTGATTTTAACTTTAAATTTTAAGTCAAAAGTAAAAAAAAAAAAAAAAATCCCCAATACCAATCAAATGAACACCTGCTTCAATATGAATCACTTTTCTTCTTCCCCTTCCTTTCCCCAGTATCATTCTCCCCAAGTCTTGAATCTTCCTCATCCAATAATGGATCCTCGGAACACAGCTCTGATGCTTCTACCAATCGTCATGTGTACTCGGTTTACTTGCTCTCCAATCTCTCCTGGTACTTTCCCTCCTCTTCCCCAATCTCTTGCATTTTTTTTTTTTTTTTTGTATATATAATTTAGAAAAATTAATAGTAATCATATTTTTGGGTACTTTTTTCGAAATTGTTATGTAGATCAATGTTGAAGCCGCGTCAGTCTTCTTCCTGGACAGTCCTACTCATCAATATCTTCGTTCGCCTTCCGACCCTAATACTTTAACTCCGGTAATTACTAAATATTTCTTAATTATTTTTTCCCAAAAAATTAGGATACCTTATCGTTCATCCAGTATGTACAACGACTTTACATTATGTTGTAGTATTGTGCTTAGTACAATTTAAGATTAAAAATTGAATATGGAGTGTGGAATATAATGTGAGGATCGAAAATTGAATTTGAAACCAACTGTATCATAACTAACGGGACTGTATAATGTACTTTCTTTTTTATTTTAAAGAGTTTATCTTGTGTTTTTTCCGATGATTTAAGCAAATTAGTTGGTTTTGCTCTGGGGGCGTTTAAGAATCTTAAACTGTTTTCTTTTGGTGTCCATATTGAATGGTAGAATTTCCGGTAGAATTGTGGAAGAGAGAACTGTGTTATTGATTTTGTTATTGTTAAAGGAGTTGCAGTGAATCTGGATTTGTTCTTGTTAAAGGAGTCTTAGTTTAGCTAGATATACGGAATGTATAGGATTAGTTATCATGAAATACATGACAGTATGGAAAGTAAAATGTTAGTGAAATTTGAGACCTGATATGGATATCTAAAAAGGAGTTTTAAAGTGAATAAATCCTTTAGTTTGTTAAGATAATTGACAAATACCTGAAGAAATGCCGGTAAAAGAAGCTTAAAAATGATGCATTTTGAGTGTTAATTATGGGAGTATAATATTGGATTATATTTGTGGAAGGTGGTGGTTAATGATACGAAAGCATGTGAAATGATTACAAGTTGTGAAACCTATTAAATAGGGTAGTTGGAGGGTGCAATTGAGTACCTAGATATCTGTGATGTAAGTTTACGGAGAGAATTATCTGGTGTTGATGCTAATGCTAAATTAGCTTGTTAATGTTCTGGCTAATAAAATAGGAAGAATAATGTCATTTGTCTTTATTAGTTCATTTTTCTAGTTTGTCTGGGTAAAAATTGAACAAATAATTCTTTACCATCTTTCACAAAGTAAACACCATAATCCTCCTGTCTTTTTGGAAAGATAAAGCGGTATTGTAATGCTAAATTGTGAATAAGGTTATAACATCTAGGACAGTCTGTTGGTTTACTTCGACTGAGGTTTATATTTTAACGTGTTAACTTAGTGACACGATGAGGGTTATAGTACTTCTCTTCCAAATTGTGTAATTGAGTCTGTACAGCAAACTTGTTTGCCTGTAAAACTGAATTCATCAACCAATTTTAGTGATTCAAAGCTTTCTTCCAGTTCGCTGCGACTTTGTACAAGACACATGTCCAGTATCTTGTCAACACAAAATCTTCTTGCCAGAGTCGTATAAGAACTAGTGCACTAAGATGGAGAAGGCGTGTCCAATACTGTGTCCACTTGCCAACTTTGTGCGTCTGTAGAAACACCAAGACTATTTTATGTTGTGAGACAATAGATCAATAGCATTTTAAGAAAATTTTTGGAAATGATATTCGAAGTTCTCATCAGTTAGAGACGGTCAAATTTTTGGTTCTTTCCTTGTCTCTCAGTGTTTGCTTTATCATATTTAGACAATATGACTTATCAAATTGCAGCATGCTGGAGAACTTTGTTTTTGCTTTTTTAATGTTTGCAATGTTCATTTCAAATGTCCCGAATGATCAGTATTACATAAAACTAAAAACCCTATGTTTTACTTTTCTTCACAATTGCATTAGTTTGAAGATCTGAATAAGGTGATTCAATCACCTGTTTTGAAAAATTTCTTCTCTCACTAGCTATTTTTGGACATTTCCTGACCCTGGTTTCATTATTCTGCAATTATTTGTGTTCTTCTGGTTTTAGGTCGTTATTGTGCAGCAGTGTAAATTTCTGCCTGCTCAAACAGTTATCTGAAACTATGCCATCAATCATCAAGGGTTTACCTCTTCCTATACAATACTAACAACTTAGTTGTATTACTCTTTTCACAGACTGATTCAGTTTTGCTCCCAGATGTTGGTGCTGCAGTGTCAGTGTTGCTTGGCTTTGCTCCCCCTGCTACACTTTCAGCGGCTAGTTCCTCCAAGGTACAAGTATAACCATGTAATTAACACCCTATGAGGCCTTTGTTAGGCCCCAATTTTCTTAGACCTCTTTCCTTCCACTTTCCTGTTCTTTTTCTGGTAAATAAGCTTAAATTCTTTTTGGAAACTATTATTCATCATGAGAGAATAATCATTGTCTTGCAGCTTAATAAGGTGCTCAAGCCCAATCCTTTCGATAGGCCTCATGCTGTTTTTGCCCTAGAAGTCACAGGAACAAAAGGTAAGTGTGTTAAATCTGTAACAGCTTAAAAATTTGAGACTTTCTACCTTTTCACATTTGTCTGCAAAATATTTCTTCGTTAATGACCTAGTGCTTTCAGATTCCAAGCTTGTGGGTTCAAGAAATAATATTTTTGATGGTGCTATCAAGAGCAAGGTTATTGTTGGAGAAGAGTAAGGCTGACATTCAACTTTCAGGTAATTGGCTGTTTTCCAAATCTATCCTAAGGTTTCATCCTTGTTGATAGAGGTTTGTAATGGCAGTGTTTCAAATGTTTGCAGATGAGGATGAAGTATCTGAGATCTCTTTGAACAATATTCCAAGTTTTGATTCCGAAGCTCTGTCCTCAGACAAAGAACTACATGAATTTGTTAGTTGCACCTCCTTTTCAATCTTTATCATAACTTGTTTCCCTATGTTTCTTGAATTTAGAGTAATCTAATTAATGCTATACTCAGGCATTCTTCTTGGGTGGTTCATATGCATCTAAAGACTTGCCACTCACTGGAGAGTTGACAATCCCCTTGGCTGGTGATGCCAATCTCCAACTTGATTTGTCAAAGGTAATTAGCACTTTGCCCATATTCAACAGTTTTTGAATCTCGTATTATTAATAACAAGTGTTTACTCCTCTTTCTTGTTTTGAACTGTTACAGTATTTATTCATTTGAAATGTACAGAAAGCAGAAAGGGAATTCATAAACAGTCTTGTGATTCTCCTCCGAAGAGTTGAGAGAGCAATGCTGATTCTTGAAGATTTGTCTGGAAGTGGACAGAAGCTTGCAGAATTAATTAGTGGAACATTTGATGGAATTAAGGTGATATTCTTACTCCTTTCCACTTTTCAGCTAAGATATCCTGCTTCTTTGGACTTCAATGGAATAGGCATCTGGCGCTGTTAAAAGTATTTCGTCTCAAGTTTTCGTTCCTAGCACTTTTCTACCTTCTTCCTTACGTTTCTCGACATTTCTAATTAGATGATACATGAATTTTTTTTTTTTTTTTGGTGGTTGCATCATAGCAGCTTCATGTTTCTCTCAGGCAATCACTTTCCTGAAGGTCAATTGTTCCTTCTCTATCAAGAAGGAAGTATTTGGTCTCCCTAATTATTCAACACTTTATTCCTAACATCGTAATTGATAAGAAGCAGTTTTGTGATTTTGTATTTTATGCTGTGCTACCAAATTATTTCTTGCATTTCTAGCAGACTCTTACTCCTTTTTGAGAGTGATAATCAAACTTCTTAAAAGAACTCCTTCCTGGATGTAAAGCTAGTTTATGAAAGACAGGAAGAGAAGGGAAAGAAAGGAAAAAAAGATGCATTTTATAATGTGTTTTCGCCAGTGCATGTCGATGTACATATGCTTTTATTGAACTATCTGATCACAGGCTCTGCAAGAGCAGTATGGAACAGAGGGTGTTACAGAGCAAGGAGTGGAATTATTTGCTATTTCCATCGAAAAAATCTTTGATTACTTACAAGCGAGATACAAAGGTCATACTAATCTCTTATCATGGCACCTACAGTACTTCTTTTACAGCTTCACTTAAACCTTTTCCACTCAGATAATCCTGTGTTTGTGTTTGATTTCTTAGAAGGGAGTTTATTTTGGAAATATTGGCCTTCCAGTTCTAATCTTCCGCAAAATATAAATTGAGAATTAAATATACCATAACTCTTGATTATCCCATTCCAAATTTAACTTAATAGATAAATGGCACATTAATCTAGCCATCTTATGTCCATCTAGTAGATATTTCTTCTGTAAAAGAACATATCATTGCCCAGAGAATGATTTGTTAAAAGCATTTTATATATCTCGTCTCCCCAATATCCTAAGAGGGCGTGAGAATAATGGAAAGGAAAAGAACCATATTAACAAAATTATTCTGACTCAAAAGGAACTAACTGGAGGGACAAAGGGAGAAGAGTGAATTGTCTTTCACATTAGTCTCCATAGGATAGTAAATATTCTTGTATTATCTTGTTTATAGTGCACCAGTAGGATACTGAAGTTCCCATAAAAGGGAAGGGGGGATGTATGGAATTTTATATTTGTTTCCGTCTTGAAACCAATTTCAATCCTATTCTTACCCCAGAAACTAATACTCAGTGTCAATTGAGCAGGTCAAATGGTTGGAGTAATCATCCATGGTGAAGAACCTGAGTCAGAGTCAAAGAAGCTACTCAACACTGTTGTTGCTTCTCGGCCATCTCCACGTTGGCTTGAGGAGACAAAAGTCCCAGCTAATTCAACTCTGGTTTCTGAAGCAGTGCTAGTTAGAAGGACCATTGCTTGGATAACAGGAATCTTGCTAATAGTTGCAACTCTCTTAGGAGTAAGTTTATCATCTACAAATACCTTACCTGCCTCTCAGATTGAGTTTGAAGTGGTCTAACTGATATTTTGTATTAATACTCTGCTTGTGATACTTTGTACTAATCCTCTGCTTGTGCATCTAAGCCAAATAACATATTTTTCTTGCTTTTGCTCCAGTTATGGCTCTTTTCCTACAATCCCTGTTCTTAGCCGATTTGTTGTTATTATATCTTCATAATGAACTCCTGTTGTCTCCATCTCAAATGGAGGACGTGAGATTCTCTGGTTTCTAACCTTTTTCTCTTTTTATTCAAGATTTTGCTATAATGTGTGCAAATTGAAGCTATATGTTTGTGTATAATTGAAACTTTGTGCTTGTGTATGTGTTAGTCTGTATGGTACTTTTTGTTATGACCCATCTTACCAAAGGCACACCCAAGCTCATGCTGAGCTCTCTGGAGAGCTTGGATTCGTTCGATTTTAGAGCTGTACTTTCCACCTTCCTCCGGTCAGCAAGTCACCTGCTCTATAATATTCTACTGGGTCTCCGTTATTAAGATATCGACATTTAAACCACCTTAGCAATAATATATCTCTGATCATTCTATTTATTTGTGTGTTCCATCCTTGTGTTAGGGTCATGTTCATCTTGTCATTTCAATTTATTATGCATGTGTAGACTCCAAATGAACAAATGCAACTGGGCTTCCCTTTTAGTTTCTTGGTTCATTATTTCATCAACTCTTATCCATACATCGGTTCTGCTAATTCAATATCAAAGCACAATAATTTCTTTATTCATACCCAACAGATTTCTAAACCAGTACATTTAGTCTAATCCCAATAGATTTCTAGTAAACCAATACATTAACTTGTATGCTGTATTTCTTTCTCCTCCTTTTGCTCACTCACCCTTGACCCATCCTACCCCTCAACCTGGAGAAAAATAGAAATAGGTAGTACTGCTTCTAAACTCTTTTTTCTCATCATTTCTGTTTTGGTGTGGTTTCCAGTTTTCATCTAATTCAGCATTATGTTGGGAAATTGAAAGCTATGGCTTGTACCAGACTCTGTCCACTCAACAATCATCTCTTGTTGTTTTCATTTGATGCAGATCTATTTTCTTCTGAATATGCCACTCACCAGGGACACCCTATTGTATTCTAATGTCAAGCTTGACTAAGATTTTCATGCTGCTGGTTAGTGTCATTAAACTGCAAGGTGATCCAGGTTACCACCAAACTTCTCTGCTGAAGGGATGAAATTATACGATGTTTACAAATTAAGTATCCTCTTTCATTCTGCACTTGGATTATTTTTAAAAAAGTTGGTAGTTTTGTGATGTTCAAGGATGTCTTGCCAATTGGATTTTGTGTGATTATTTGGAGGATGAGTGGGCAATCAAAGTAATGTTCCACTAAGGACTCATGGCTTATGATGTGTAGGGATGCTGGCTGTAGGGTTTGGTGAAGCATTAAGTGGAGATGATAAGATACTGTGTATTTTGTAGTTTATTATTTTTAATTTATGTTCCAAGTGATATGAATAATGAGAAGAAGGAAATGTGGAAATTGTTTTCTTCATTAATAAGATTTGGTTTGAGCATTGTGCTTTTGTTTTCAGTTCAATTATTTGTCTTTTTCTGCGTGTAAAGCTTTAAGTTTGCGTGCATGTTGTCACACTATTCATGGATTGCTTATATTTGTTTGCATGCATATTGTCACACTATTCATGAATTGCTTATATTAGTTGGAGAAATTCTACTTCTACACCCTTTAGGCATATGTAAACCACCCATACTTGTATTATACAATAGTCAAAATTATATGGGTTTTTAAAGTCAATAGGACGATTCCTCAAGGGAATGTAGAACATGTAACTTACCAGTCAAGAAAATTCTCGAGTCACTGTAACGAACATGGAACATGTCGTCCCCCCTGCTGAATTTTAACTTGCACCACAATTTTGGTTTTCTTTCTCATTAATAAGATACGAGTACAACAGCGGATTTAAGTGACATGAATTTTCGAGTGTTCTGGCTCCATTGTCAAAAGAAAGGGTTGATAAATGTCGTTTAAAATTGTGAAATGCTTAAAGTTCATACTAGTTCGGAAATAAAAGTTTATCAGATAAAACATTTGATTTTGTAGAGAATATTCAGAGATTTTGTATCAAAAGTTTAAGGCACCGTTTGGATTGAATGAGAGACAGTAAACATTGGCGACTCAATTTAGAATTTGTTACCGGCACATCCCTATATTAATACAAGCCCATCCAAATTTTTGCGATAGCCGGTCTACGTTGGGAAAATTGCCGAAATAGACCTTCAACTTTTTTACTTTAGTCGAAATAGTCCCTCAACTTTTTTTGTAGCAAGAATAATCCTTCAACTTTTATTTTTTAGCCAAGATAGTCCTTTTGTGGTGGAGCCACCACAAAAATCTCTTTCTTTTTTGATAAATTCTACATACATCACCTGTGGTTTAGTTATTTTTCACATTTGACTAGTTTAAAATTTTACAAAACTTTATAGCCAACTTAAAAAAAAAAAAGGCGTAGTGGTTGACTGAGGGGATCTGGCAGTAGCGTTAGTGGGTGACAGTTGGTATCTCGTGGGTAGGGGGAGGCGCTTGGGTGGCTGAAGGGATGGTTCTAGAGTTGGGTGGGTGATGGTTTCTGAAGATGTGGTTCTAGAGTTGGGTGGGTGATTGTTTTGGCCGGGAAAAGGAGAAGAGAGAAAAATTAGGATTTTAAGATTTTTTTTTGGTAAAAAATAAAGTTTCATTTTTTAAAAAATTGTTTTGAAGTTTTATTTTTTCACCCCTTCAAATTAATTTCTTTCTTATTTTTCCCGTATTAAATAAACTATATAGGGGTTATGTACAAAATAAGTAACCTTAAGGGGGTGTATGCGAAATTTATCAAAAAAAGAAAAAGGTTTTTGTGGTGGCTCCACCATAAAAGGACTTTCTTGGCTAAAAAATAAAAGTTGAAAGATTATTCTGGCTAACAAAAAGGTTGAGGGACTATTTTGACTAAAGTAAAAAAGTTAAGGGATTATTTTAGCGATTTTCCCGGACTACTTTTACTAAAAAAATGAACAATACAAATGTGATGTTAACCGTGAGTAAATGAAAATTATCAAGGAGATAATTAAAAAGTCCCTAGTAATGAAATGAATACAAAAAAAGTGAATATTGGAGATAATGGTGTTTGTTACTAAGAATGAATATTGTAAGTGAATACTCATTGAACTAAATAGTGCAAATAGCAAATAGTTTTCGAACAGTGAAAATAATAACAATATAGAGTCAAGTAATTAATAATAGACACACCTAACTGGAATGAATTGTTGATGCTAAAATATCCTAGGTCTAAGTCTTGAGTTTGTTCAATAAGTAGTAATACTCTAATATAAAGATTAAGACGAGTGTCGAACTCACATGTTGTAAATTTAAGACAAAGAAAATGACGTGGAGTTTTGTCCCTCGAAATAGGTTTTAACGTTTAAATTAATACTTTAGACTAGAAAGAATAATAAGAGAATTTAATAGCTAAAAGAAGTAAATGAATTGTTATGACAATGTGTTATGAGAACTAACCTTGCACCTTTGCTATTTATACTAGTATTTGATGAGTTTGGATGATTAATGGATTTGAAAATAATTAGTTGGCCTACAAGGACTTTAAATGACTTAGATTGATCATTTGTCATGACTTAGATTGAAATGACTAAAATACCCTCATGAATAATTGACCATCTCGACCAACTTGGCATGTGTTTGCAAGCTATTGGGTGGTATATTTGGTATCATCACCTATCCCCCACTCTCGAGTCAAGCAGCTTCATCCCGGTTGAAAGTATTCGTGTAATTTTTGATTTGTGTTTTGGCCGGAGTCCATGAATTTTTTGACCGAAGCCAAAAATTCAAAATTCAAAATATCACCCAGGGGGGAATTTTGGAACTTATTAGTCAATCTATTCCACCATTTCCTTAGGAATTCTTGTTGAGTAGGAAAGCAAAGATGTGAAAGTATAAAATGCCCCATGTCAATTAATCTAAGGTCTTGAACTAATTAATAACGCTCATGGGCTACACCACTCATTGCTAATTAGTGTTTTCCCATCCGCACATGCGAGCTCTTTTGCACATTGAGTTGGACTTCATGTATTTATGTTAGCTAGTGTTTATCTTGGTTTAGGCATTGAGTTTGATTTCATGAGTTTATATTAGCCAACACTTTTGTTGTTCAGGTTTGGGCTTGTCTCTTGTTGATTTCTGCCATACCAAACCAGTTGATTGCCCTTGTTTCAACCCAAGTCATTTGCGAGAAGGGGTGTGAACTTATAACAACTATCTAACCCACGTCGATTAACCTAAAGATTATAAACTAATTAATAAGATTCATGGGTAACATCACACATTGCCAATTGGTTTTGAAATAGAAACTCATGTTCTTTAACAAAAGAAATTCTCCCAAAGGTTAAATATGGTTGGGAGGTTAGCTCTTTCCCACAACTTTACTCCACGACAACTTCTTAGAAACTAAAGCAAGGAATTACTCCACTACTACCTTACCTCACTACTACCTTACTCCATTACTACTCCTTACTACACTACCCCACTACTATACTACCACACGACTACTTCCTCTACTACTTCTCCATTACTCCACTACTATTCCTTTTTTTTTTTTTTTTGTTATTCCATGAAACACATGGTGTGCACTTGGTCTTGGGACAAATTTGACATGAACTTGGGGTATCAACTCGGGACTTTAGCTTGAGTCTCTAACTCGAGTCTTCAACTTAAGACTCTAACTCGAGTCTCAACTTGAGACTCCAACCTCGAGACTTCAATCTTCTGAGTTCTTGAGACTCTAACCTCGAGTTTTCAACTTGAGAGTTCAACCTCGAGTTTTCAACTTGAGTTCAACCTCGAGACTTCAACTTTGAGACTCGAACTTGAGTCTGTAACTTGGGATATCCAGTAGCTCAACCCTTTCTAAGGTCTTGGACTGGCATTTTTTCAAAACATGTTCCACTTCAATCAAGTTAAAGAAACTCATTTAAAAAGAGCACCTCTTAGCTAGATGATGTTGCATTTCCATAGTAGTTATTATTGCTAGGCTTTGAGTTGGGGATTTTTTCTTGTACCAACTCAACTTATGCTTCGCTCTTCATCAATTTATGATATCATACATTTTCTTTACTACTTTGTAGCTTTCTTGGACTTGAGAGTTCTTTACATCTCATGCATTTTCTTTACTACTTTGTAGCTTTCTTTGACTTGAGAGTTCTTTGCATATCATGCATTTTCTTTACTACTTTGTAACTTTCTTAGACTTGAGAGTTCTTCACATTCCTTTGTCCCCTTTAGTTACTTGATATTTTTTCAAGTGACTAAGGAAAGTTATATTTCTTTGTTAGCCTTTTTCGTCATGATACACACTTCGGTCATAAACTTACATTATGTACTCGGTTTAAGTATTTGCCTTAGGTACTTTGCTTTAGTGTTAAACCTAGGTATTTCTTAAGTGATGTGCCACTTATGTATTGAGTTCAGAAAGACCTTATTTTTATCCTCATAATGGTAAGTCATGCTCTTGAGAGCATACTTAACTTAGGTAGTCCTTGCTTCGAAAACTTGAATTTTTTTTGTTAGAAAAGTAAGTCATGCTCTTGGGAATGTACTTAGTTGTTTTTACTTAGATTTGCTGCTCAAATTAGATGTCGAGCTTAGGCGATGCTCAGTTTAAGAACTCCTCTCAAATGCGAAACTATGTTCAAGCAAAACTACGCCCATGTGGAGTTATTCTTTGCTTTGGTAGTTCTCCTTTAGAAAATGCTTGTTTTTCGTCCGGAAGAGTAAGTCTGAACACTCTTGGGAGCAAGCTTAGCCTATGGTCACCTTCTCCTTGATAAGCTTATCTTCGCCCCCTGAGAGGTAAGGCTTGGTCTTGGGACCAAGTCTTGCCTTGGCATAACTCTCCTAGGTAAATCTTCTTCTTTCCTAGAAGGGTAAGCTTTTGTCTTGAGACCGAGTTTAGCATTGACACAACTTTCCTAGATAAAGCTTTGGTTTTGTAACCAAACTTAACCTAGATTCAACTCTCTTAGGTGAATTTATTTTCATCACTGGAGGGGTAAGCCTAGATGCAACTCTCCTAGGTAAAGATTTGGTCTTATTATCAAGCTTAACCTAAGTACAACTCTCCTAGATGAATTTATTTTTGCAGGATACTCTTTGAAGCATGCTTAACCTAGGCATTTCTTCTCCAAGGAAAATCTTATTTTCACTCCTGGAGGGGTAAGGTTTGGACTTGGGACCAAATTTAGCCTACGTGCAACTCTCTTAGGTATAATCTTGGTCTTGTGAACAATTACCTTAACTTAGGCACAACTTTTCTAGGTGAATTTATTTTCACCCCTGGAAGGGTAAGAGTTTTTCTTCTGAGCATTTTTAACCTTGGCACTTCTTCTCTAAGGAAAAACTTATTTTCGCTCTCGGAGGGGTAAGCCTAGGCACTACTCTCCTAGGTAAAGGTTTGGTATTGTTATCAAGCTTAACCTAAACACAACTCTCTTGAGTGAAAATTTACCCCCGGGGTTTAAAGGTTACTCTTCAAAACATGCTTAAGTTAGACACTTCTTCTCCTAGGAAAAGTTTATTTTCACCCCTGGAGAGGTAAAGTTTGGTCTTGCTACCAAGTTTAGTCTAGGCGCAACTCTCCAAGGTATAGTCTTAGTCTTGTGACCAAGTTTAATATAGACACAACTCTCCTAGATATATTTGTTTCGCCCCTGAAAAAGTAAGGGTTGCTTTTCGGAGCATGCTTAACCTAGACACTTCTTCTCATAGGAAAAGCTTATTTTCACCCCAGAGGGCTTAGCCATTCAACTTTTTCTTTGAGGATGATATTTTTCCCCCAAAAGAGTACATTTCACTCTTGAGAGTGAGAGTTAGCTTGAGAAATCTTTAGTTGAGAATAGTTAAATTTGCCCTTAGAGGGGTGACTTGATCTCGAAGGATGTAGTTTTTAGCCATCGGAAGGATGAGTCTCACTCTTGGGAGTGAAAAGTAGCTTGAGAAACCTTCACTTGATAAGATTTAAATTTGCCACCAGATGGGTGACTTGATCCTAGAGGATGTAGATTTGAGTCTATAGAAGAGTAAGTCTCACTCTTAGTAGTATGACTTAACTTGCGAAGACTTAAATTTGCCTTTGAATGGGTGACTTGAACTCAGAGGATGTATATTTTGACCTTAAAAGGGTGAATTTCACTCTTGAGAGTAAGACTTAACTTTAGAAACCTTTACTCAAGAAGACATAAGTTTGCCCTCGGAAAGAGGGACTTGAACTTGGAGGATGTAGAATTTGACCTTCAGAAGGGTAAGTCTCACTCATTAGAAATAAGACTTAACTTGAGAAATCTTCACTTGACACTTGAGAAGACATAAGTTTGTCCCCGGAGGGGGGACATGTACTCAGATAAATTTTGACCCTCAGAAGGGTGAGTCGTCTTACTCTTGGAAATAAGACTTAAATTGAGAAACCTTTACTTGAAAAGACATAAGTTTGCCACCAGAGAGGGGACTTGAACTCGAAGGATATAGATTTTGACTCGTGAGTCTTACTGTTGGAATTAAGACTTAACTTGAGAAACATTCACTTGAAAAGACAAGTTAACTCTCGGAGTGGGAACTTGAGCTTAGAAGATGTAAATTTTGATCCTTAGAAAGGTAAGTCTGACTCTTGGAAATAAGACTGAACTTGAGAAACCTTCACTTGATAAAAAAATATGTTTGTCCCCAGAGGTTGGACTTGAACCTGGAGAAATGTAGATTTGGACCCTCAGAAGGGCAAGTCTCACTCTTGGGAGTAAGGCTTAACTTGATAAACATTTACTTGGGAAGGCTTTAAGACCCGGAAATGTGTGATGATCTTAGACGATGAGATTCTTAACCCTCAGAATGGTGCATCTCACTCTTACGAGTGAGAGTTAGTTTAAGAGGTCTTCACTTGGGAAGACTTAGATTCACCCTCAAAGGGGTATGGTGAACTTGAAGGATGGGATTTTTGACCCTCGAAAGGCTGACCCTTACTCTTGGGGTGAGACATAGTTTGATAAACCTTCACTTGAGAAGATTGAAGTTTGGCCCTCGAATGAGCAACTTGATATTGGAGGATGCTAGTTGACAGCAACCTTGAAGGCCCAATTAGGAGTACGCAAGTAGGGTCATTTTTGGAGAGCACACCATGCTCAACCCTAAGAGTGTGAGTAGTTAAGGAGTAAATCTTGGATGGTATGAGCAGATAAAGAATCTACTCTAGAGAGTGTGAGTTATGGCTCCACTCTTGAGTAGTCTTCTTGGATGCACACGCAGAGATTTACTTCAAAGAGTGTATCAGGAGGGTTAAACCTCGAAGGGCGAGATCAAGTGAGAGTGTTATCTCTAAGGGCAAGAACAAATGAGAACACTACCTTGGAGGGCATGAGTCAGGGTTCTTCTCCTTGAATGAGTTGATGCACAAGTTTTTGTTTGACAAGCATATCCTTCAGTATAACATTTTGTTGCCTTAAGCTTATGGATCTTTTCATCATTGTTCATAGCATGGATTTTGGGATCCTTATGTTGCCCCCGAAGTTGTTTAAACACTCTGATTGGTCGATTTTTATTGATGTTAGAAGGCCATCTCTTTGCATTTGTCTTGGTTATTACGGTGAGTGTTGCACGTGCTAAGTGTCATGACTTAGGATGACTTCTTATTCATTTCCCGCATACGGGGCCAATTGTAGATGCTAAAAGTATCAAAGTCTTAGGTCTAACTCTTAAGTTTGTCCAACAAGTAGTATTACTCCAATGTAAAGGTTAAAACGCACACCAAATTCACGTATTGTGAATATCAAACAAAGAAAAAACCTGAGAGCAGGCATTTGTTTCCTGAAATACACTTTGACACTCAAATTAGTACTTTAGACTAAGGGAAATAATAAGAGAATTGAGAGTTAAAAAAGTAAATGAATTGTAATTATAATGTGTTACGAGAACTAACTTTGCATCTTTGTTATTTATACTAATATTTGATGAGTTGGATAATTAATGGGTTAAAAACCAATTAATTGGCCCATGAGGGACTTAAATGTCTTCAGTTGATCATTGGCTTGAATTTAGGTTGAAATGACTAAAATATCCCCATGAATAATTAACTACCTTAATTAACTTGCCATGTGTCCGCGGCTATAAATGGTATATTTTGGTATCATTGTGAATAATGAAAATAATAAATAATTATTTTGAAAAATAGGTACCAATCCAAATTCTTGTTTGAAAAATTATTTGGAATATAATTTTTTTAATAATTATAATCAAAAGAATAAATATATCAATGGTCACTAAATTATTAGGTTGCTGTATACAGGGTTAAGTAACCACTGAACTATTTATTTTACAAATTTGGTTACTGAACTACTTTAAGTGTGTATCTGGAGTCACTCCTTTCTTCTATGGTGACTACAAACACACACTTAAGGTAGTTCAGTAACCAAATTTGCATACAGATTGACTCTACACATAGCTATAGTTCAGTGACTAAATTTGTAAAATAAATAGTTTAGTGACTATGTATGTAATAATTTAATAATTTGATTACCATTGGTGTATTTTGCTCTAATATAAATTAAGCATAAATTTTTTATGAGGATAATTTTGGACTCGATGTATGTTTTTTCCTAATATCATTTGTATATAGTTTTAGAAGCTACAATGAAAATATTTTTAATGATCACATAACATATTTTTGCTCACATTTTTATTTTTTTATGGGATTTGATTCCAAGTATCTCAAAAAATAAAAAAAACCTTTCATGCCATTCAATTTAATTCGAAACCTGTCTCACACGGGAAAATGAAATTTAAGAGGGGCAAGGTCAGAAATGGGAATGAGAGTCATTCCCAAAATTGTTTGTTTGGTGGATTCGTATCACAACGAAACACTCAATTTAACAAAGGGGTTTCCATTCCAATTCCCAATTTCTCCCCGTGGGTTTCGACTTTCAACCGAAAAGGCTCATTGTCTCTTCCCCGGAAACATCTTTCCCGGCGGTAATTTCACCGTCGTTTTTACCATTGCATCTTAATACCCTTTTCTCTTTTTCAAGTGTTTCCCTTTTTCTTCTCAAAAATTTTATCAAAATACTCTAATATCCATTTTTTGTTTTCTACTTTTCTTGCAGACTACTAATTTAGCGGGATCAGTCGAGTAAGATTTTAAGAACCTTTTTTTTTTCCTCCATTTTTGGCTCAAAAAGTGATAAGAAATTGTTTTCCTTTTAAATACTTTTTAGTTGTCTCGAGTTTCTGTTCATTCTCTGGATGAAAAGTTGTTCTTTTCTATTGATGGGATGTTCCATTTTTTTCTCCTTGTTTTTATCCTCTCTTTCAGTTATTTGATTACTACTTTGCTCTTGTTTTTAATTGAATTACTAAATTTATTGAAATATAAGCAGTAATTATATGTTTAAGAAATTCAAGTTGAATGTTGGTGATCAAGAGTTAATTTTTATAAACTGGTAGATTCATGCATGGACCTTATTTAGTGGGATTAAGGTTTTGTTTGTTTGTTTTGTTTGGTAAATTCATGCATGGATAAAATTAAGCATTTGAGGAATGAGAGCCGCCAAAATAACAATTATAGGCCATATTCTTAAGAATTCTATTCCTCTTGAAGCCGAGATGTATTACCATTTGATGTTGGTTTTCTATTTGAAATTGGAGAGAGTAACGTTTTAGCTTTGGTGCTTCGAATTTTATATGATGTGGATTGTTTTACCTGATATTGGCTTGTTATGTGTTTATGCTTCTGATGAAGAGTATTGAATTCGGAACATCATTGTGAAGCTTATTCTGTTCTGATTTTACATTATTGTTTATGTGTAATATGAAGGGGATATAATCGAAAAGGCAGCGCATTAGGCCTTGGTAACTTTTGCTTGCATGCCATCCTATAACAGTTTTTACAGTTCTTTATAATTTTCGTAAAGTTTTTGCGATTATTTGCCGAAGTTATTCTGTGCGGAATAGGTGTGGAAGTTAGATTCTCAGCTCATTTGCTTATCTTTATCCCTCAGCTATGGAACATCAGAGCTGAGTTCGGAATTGCTAGAAATCAATTTCTAGTTTCTTATTACATCAGGAATTGTCAAAGTGGTATATAATGATTCTTTGTGTTTTGCGATATGCTTTAATTCTTTTAGACATCATAATTTGGTTGTTGCCCTGACGTGTCTACTGAACAAGGGGATAACAAAAGGGGACTGCTGTATACAACATATACAGTCATTTATTAATAATGCATGTCGGTTCTCCATCTCTTTTTCTTTATTTAATTTCTTTGGAAGAGAATGAAGTGCTTTTTTTGAAGTTTAGTGTACTGTAGTAGATTGTTGTTTCTGAGTGATGAGAAGAATCTATGAGCTTCTAAAAACAATCCGTTTGGTATCACGTCTTCTCATCATAAATAGAAGATGAGGACGAGTTTGCATTATCCACATTATTTGCTATGGTCACGGTCTTAATTACTCTTTTTATGATGTGCTATGATGGGTTTTTTTTATTTTTTTATGTGCTTTGCAGTTAGGAGACATTGTTTCTAAAATGCCAAGGAAATAAGGCTGAAAAATTGATCTATATGCTTACGCTTATACAACGAGTGATTTTTATGTATATTGCCATTTTCAGTGAAATGGTAAGAGACATTATTGGCCTGAGAGATAGTAGCAATTTTATTAGAAGAAATAGTTGTGATGCCTTTATATGTCTTGCAGATCGTATGGAAATTGAAGAGTTGCTCTGGAATTATTGTAAAACGAAACCATGAGTTGTCACTTTAATCAGTGCCTGCTAGAAGTTTGAAATTGCATTAAAATGTTTCTTAAATCACCTAAGATCCAATTTCTAGATTGAATGTGTACTGCTAATATTTAGGACTTTAGGTGTTTGTGCACTTCATATGTTTTGTCTAGTTGGGGTAATGAACATGTGCTCTGAGATGCAGCTTGGGGGTTTATCGTTTCTGTGATCTATTCTATTTGTGTGAGCTTACTTACTAGCATTCTACCTTTTAGTTCTTGTTATGTACTTACATTTATTGAAGTCCATCTCTTTATTTTTTTATTCCCCCCACTTCTATTTAAATGTTATGCATGTTACTAGATTCTTAAGTTTTTCTTTTTTCTTTTTAAATAAATGTTGCCTTGTTGAATATTGCAAATAGGATGAAGAATGATGACTCCATATATGAACCACTGCGTGGGCCTGGCAGGAATAAATGCTTTTGGACTCCTGATGAAGTGAAGGCGTTGGTTGAAGCTCTGAAAGAGTTGTCATATGATCCTTTATGGAAAACTGATGGTGGATTTAAACAAAACTTTATGTTTGAGTTGCACAATATTATTGCGAGTAAGATTCCAAATCATTTCACTAAGCAAGTCAATCCGCATATTGAGTCAAAAGTGAAGTGGTTGAAGAGCAGATATTATGCAATTAATAACATGTTAAGACAAAGTGGTTGCAAATGGAATGCTGGTGAGAAGATGATCAGCTGTGAGAGACAGTGGTATGATAATTGGGTCAAGGTAATCAAATGTTTTTTGCATCTTCTATTTTGATTTTATAAATACGCAATGTTATTGTGTTGACACTTTTTCTTTTTCTGATGTCCTATGGATTTAGATGCATAAGGAGGCTAAGGGTCTTTGGAACATGAAGTTTCCATACTTAAAGGATCTTGAGGTGGTATATGGAGATGATACTGCCAATGCAGAAGAAATTGAGGACTTTGAAGATGCTTTGCAAATCATAGAGGCCCCTGGGATAGAGGCTAATATTATGGATTTGAGTGATGAAGGTGATGAGGAGGCAAATTCTGTTACACAAGACACAGAAGCAAACACAACTAGCACTAGTCCTTCCAGGAAGATGCAAAAGAGACAGACATCTCCTACAAGTAAGGTATCTAAGAAAGTGAAGACATCTGTCACAGCATTACAGGTCATGGAACAATTTGAGATGCTTTCGGGAAAATTCGAAGTGCTCTTAGAACACTTGGCTACAATGGCTACAGTGATGGCTAATGAGGACAAACGTGCGCAATTAGCAGCAGATAGAAGCAACAGAGTGGTGGAAGAGCTTTTGAAATTTGGCTTACCCAATGAAGATGTTTTTGGCGCAGCTAACATTTTGTGTGCAGAATCTTCAAAGCTTAGCGTGTTCTTTCAACTTCCTCCTAAAATGAGGAGGCAGTATGTGAAAAGTCTGCTTTATCCTACCTCTAGTCTTTCTGATTCTAGCATCTAGGGAAAGTTGGGTGGTCTCTTTTTGGGTGTCACTGCTGCATATGCTCGAGACTTGTCAAGGTCATTAAAGGCTTATTGTTTTGGGGGGTCTATGTTCAACGTCCCCAACAATTCGTTTGCGGTCTATATTGGCAAGCTAATAGGAACTAATGATATTGTAAATTTTTAGGATTACAGTTGAATTGTTGGGATTCTATTAACTTTCACTAGCTGTTCAATTTGGTATGAAATTCTAATCTTGTGGTCTAATTTGCTTTACTTTTGTTGGTAATTTGTTATATTCAAGTAGCCATCGTCTTTTTGGAGTATCTTTTTGTGTGTAGAAGTATCCAGCCAACAATTGTGCTTTCTTTGTTTAGGTTCAAAGAGGCAACATCTTTGGTCCGAAATGCAGGAAATCCAAACAGTATGATGGAAATCATTCCAATTCTAAACCAAGCACGTGGGGATGTTGATGGAATAATACCCTTCCTAATTCCGAGGTCAAAAAATCTCATTTTGATTACCAACCAACAGCTTCATATTCATTCTATTCGTTTTTTGTTAATGAAGCTCCATAGTCATTCATAACTAGCTATTTGAGGATAAAATTCAGTTGTATACACAGATATTACAATCTCATGATGGATTGATTGTCCAATTTCCAATGGAAAACAGTTTGAAGTATTCAAATCATTTTTTCTTCATGATTTTTCATTGTGAAAAACTGGTGATAACTGAAGTGGTAACATATAATGTTGCAAGTTTTATGAATACATGTCTTACATGGTCCACGAAGAAGACGAATTTTCAGGCTGAAAGATGTGGATGATCTGGTCCTGCTGTATCAACTGTAAAGGAGTTGGATTTTGGTGCATGGCACAAAAATGATTTCGTTTTCACCAACTTAGACATCTTTTCTTCAGTCAAAACTAACTGCAGCTAACAATTTAGTCTTTTATTTCTTTGGAAGAATGTGACGGAACTAGTGAGCCAAAGATTGAGCCACAGATTAGCGGATGCTTGCCTCTTAGAAAATTTTGTTTCAAATTAATTATTTGTTGAAGTTAATTTTTCTTACACCATCAGTATAGAAAATATTATATATTATTGCGTGTAGGTACATGACATATGTACAACTTTAATATTTGAATTTTGAAATTAAGTATAATTGCATAGCATCTAGCTACACCTAATGATAATATTTCTTACAATATCTGTATATGAAAGATTAATCCTATTTACTACTCCTTTAGCGACTATTTAACTTTTAATTTGTTTTGCAGTTTCTGAAATGGGTAGGAGGGAACAAAGTGTCCATTCTGTGTATGTCTTTACAACCAAAAACAAAAAAAAACACTTTTTTTAAATTTTATTTTGTGGGAAGGGTATTTGTGGAAACAAAAAGAAATTCAAGCTCCATAAGGGAATCTTTTACCTCTAACACTAATTTTTTGTTGACATCACTAGTATATTTGATGTTCTATAATGGAGATGGGGGCATTTGTTAAATATTTGAACATTCAAAAAAGTTGACTATAATTTAATCGAATTACTGTTTATTTAGTAACATAATGAAATCTCTAAGAGAGATAAATGTAATTAACCCAAAATAAAATATAAAATTCACATTGATTAGATGAAAAGTTTTTGAAAACCAAATTAATAATTCTATTTTGGCTAATTGTATTACTCTTGAGAAGCATGACACTATAGTGTAATAGAGAAATCATTTTAGTTAGATCCAAAACCATAATTATATCGAGTCTACAAATGTAACCTGCATTTTCCTAGTTCAATCAAGGGGAAAATGTACACACTATGCATAAAAACATGTATAGATTATGCCTCAATGACCTTTCTTCCTTCGCATACATCATAAGTTATGTGCCCTAGACCTACACAGTATGGATACTTTGTTCCCTCTTCTACCAATTCTAGAAATTGCAAAATAAATTAGAAATATTATAAAAAAGTGATAAAACACTTCTCATCGTTCTTCTTCTTTTCTATTTGGCTGTCATGCTTCATCGCTGGAAACCTATCCGGAATAGAAAAGTGTTTATGAAGAAATAATAAAACACTTCTGATCGTTCTTCTTCTTTTCTACTTGGTTGTCGCGCTTCTTTGTTGTAAACCTATCTGCACATCAAGGCTCTACTGCTGCTCGCTCCCTCTGCTCTCACTCTCACAAACATCTATACACACCACAAGTCTTCTCTTTCCTCTTTCTATCTTCTCCTCTCTCGGTTCTTTCACTCTCTTCTTATTCTTCCCATTTTCAAGTCACAGGAAGCTCTAGACGACCATGGTATGCCAGCCTCTTCTACAATCCATCCCTCGACAACCGACATCCCCTCCCCTTTCTCCTTCCTCTCCATTCTTCTATATCCTACCACCAAAAGCCACAATCTCTTCTGATTTCATATCTATGTAGGATCTCTTTTACCTCCATCTGGAATCCACACGACAACAACACTCACTAACAAATATATACAATCTTCCTCACTGCTCCCAACTCTCAATGCTACACTTTTATCGTAGAACAAAAAAGACTCCAGGTCCCTGCTCAACATTGCTATCATAGTTCTAACACAAACAAGGGTTTTGATATGAAAGAAGTATGTTGGTGGTGTTAAAAAATGTGACCAAAATTATTTTTGATATTGAAGGGGATGTAGTTGCTCTTAGCCTATATGGGAAATTCGCGAAATTGAACGTTAAAGATTCATTGAGCATTAAAGTGATGTGGTTGGAAACGAAAGTTAAATAGGATCATAAGGTGGTTTTTTTGGATCAATATTCGAATTAGAATTACTAATGGAGAAATGAACAAATCATGCTGTCGTAAAGAGATAGGACATAGGAGATAGAGGTGAGATGGGAAAGACAAAGAGCCCAAAGTAACAAAAGAAACTAAGGGTAGTTTAGTCATTTGTAATTGTATTTTTTTTTTGTCTTTAGAAAAAGATATTCCAACTCGTAAGTTATGAGGGCAATTTAGTCTTTTGACTAATTCTATTAGCGCAAATTAGTGAGAAGGATGTATCTATAATTTGACTAAAGTACAAGGTTGTTTGTTAATATGGTGAAACCTCAAGGAGATAAATATATTGAATTCTTTTATTATTCTTTAATATTATGGTGTCTAATTCCTCTTTGATAGACATGTTTCTCACTTGTATATGTAGTATAATTATAAACTATTATTATTCTTTATAATGAATTTGTATATTAATTTATGCTATTGAGTTTTACCTTATTTCAAGGCCTCATATACCTTGAAGATCTATTTAATCTCTCCATTCTTTCCTTGTTAATTAATCACAATCATGTTAGATTTACTATTCTCTTTTTCAAATTAATTGTGCATTAATTCTGTGATTAGTTATTCTTTTTTTTAGTGCTATCATATAGTTTTATTTCTCTTTCTAGATAATAAGTTTCCCATGGAACATTTGTATCTTAGTTCATTATGTGATAAGCAACTTATTATGAATTTCAACTTGGTGTGGCCTAACTCTCAATGATTATTCATGTCTTAAACATAAACAAACTATAGGTAGTTTTCTTAGATTCCTCCATCCATATTCAAGCTAGTTGAAAACAGTGATTAATTGCTTATATATATATATATATATATATATTCATTTGATCATTTTTTATGCTTAATTAAAAAATTTATTCCTGTCAACCTTCTTATATTCCTAATGTGCTTTTTGGAGTTATGCATTGCAATCCTATTTTATTATGGGATGCTTGGTTCATGTTCGGGAATCAAAATTGTAATTAGATTCATATATAAAAAATTGGTATAGGTTTTGTTAAGTGGAATCATTAAAATGACTAGTGCTTGGTAAATATTTTTAGGATTAGAAATCATATTAAATTGTTATTATTATAGTTTTTATTTTACAATTTTCCTTTTAGTATCAGTTCCCAAATGTTCCATATCCATTCTATCATGGTACCACTACCTTTGTCCATTATCCCTCATCCTAGCACAATCCTAGCACAAATGTTCATAGACGTAAGTTCTCCTCCTTCCTTTCCTAAAATCCATTGTTAGAAGACTCCCTCCCAAACTATGCAAGAAACCCATTCTCCTTCAAATTATGAATTTACCCTTTCTTTATGGAGAAGTAGATAGAGATCTGTGGTGGGACAAGCTAGTGGGCAAATAAGAGCCTTTTTTTGCTAAAAGAGTAAATTGTTTAGGGTGGTGCAATGTTGTTGAGCATCTCAGGGGTTGTAGATTTGGAATTTTAGTAATGAACATAATGGTAAAGAAGGCTTGTTAGGATAGATGGCGTGAAGGAGAGGTTGTTTGGAAGAATGGTATGAGGAGAGGCTAGTAGTGGGAAAGATCGATTGGGCAGGATGACGACAGGCAAGGGCGGCATAGAAATTGTAAATTTTACCCTTAAAAGATTTTTAAAATTTAATTTCTATCTTTATAAAATTTATATTCACCCCCCTAAATTTTTAGAGAAACATAAATTAACCTTAATAAAGATGTGGCTATTAAGTCTTGCCCCATCAAGGTACAATTCCTACGTTCGCCCTTGACGACGGGCGATAGTTGATTGGGAAAGATAGCTTGGGGGAGGAAAAGACTGGTGGAGGCTCTGATGAATGAATTTTTTTTGTCCTTTTTTTTTTCCCCACAAGTTGGAATCAAATTTAAAAATCAACAAAACCTTTACTCAACTAGAATTGAGAACTTTCAAATTTTTTGGTTTCATTCCAAAATCTTCATACCTATACCTTTTACCCAAGCAACAAATAAGGTAATCATTCCAATTCCTAATTTCAAAACGCTTTCCTAAACACTCCCTTAGTTTATTTTGTTCACTATATTAAGTAATTAATCCATATGTATATATATAAGGATGAATGATGCCAGATAGGTTAGGTTGGTGTATTGACAATTTTTTTTTTTTTTTCACTAGCAAGTAGTGCCTGTATCATTTTTTTTAGACTTCCTTAAGTTGACTATATTGTATATTGTAGGATTTATTTTTGCACCATCTAAATATTAAGATTAACATAGTTTATATGTTAAATTTTATTTGTGGTACTAATAATTTTCATCTCTCTTAACTCTTTTTTGGGTATTATGATCTCTTTAACTGTATTAGTAGTTGATTCGTAACTCTTAGACTAAAATTATAAAGCCAACTTTGTGGTTTTTATATTGAATGGAACCATCAAGGTTTAACTATATAATGTTTTATATCATTATATATCCATATAAGATTATGTAAATAAAATGCATAATTAGGGAAAAGTATCTACCAGTACCTAAGAATTAAAAATCACTTGTTTATTAGATAAAAATGGCAAGTATTAGAAGAGTTTATACTAGAAACTATCACAACCATGATATTTTAGGGTAAA
The DNA here is from genome assembly GCA_025175665.1 of Cinchona pubescens. Taxonomy (NCBI): domain Eukaryota; kingdom Viridiplantae; phylum Streptophyta; class Magnoliopsida; order Gentianales; family Rubiaceae; genus Cinchona; species Cinchona pubescens. The sequence continues at coordinate 8,268,827 of JANKKI010000051.1, read as the reverse complement.
GACACATAACAACATAGGAAAATTCTACAGTTCTCTAACGGAACCATTATGTTGTGCTTCAATTTTTATACTGTACAAATTTTTAATGCACATGACTATAGAGTTTCCCTAAAATATAAAGGCCCTTGTTATTAATGATAAATCATTGTTTAATACACCATATATATATTTAAAAAAAAAAAAGAGATCTATAAACTATTTCTAGAAAATAATTCAGTATTTCTTCTTCATGTTGAACTAACTTAAAAAGATTGGAAGAATAAGAAGTATAGGAAGAAAAATAAAAGACAAACAAACTGGTCGACAATATGTTGAAGGATTTGCCAAATTTTATTCACATAGATCTTTTCTTTATAACAGGTATAACAAAATGAAGTACACAATAATGCATTAACATGGAGTCTTTAGTGAGAGTATACAGATTGTAAGCACTACAATATTAAATTTACTATGAATTACAGAAAGTACCAAACTCTAGTCTCACTTACATATTACAGCCAACTTGTAATGTTGCATATACTTCCTAATTAGAACGAAATAAACGGTATATACTTTTACTTCCTTGCAGTTCTACACGGATCAAGACATGGTTTTTCCCAATTATGACTGCTCTTTGGCATCAGTATTAAAAAATATAAATAAACAGACACAACATATGAAAACATAAGGATCCATTTACTGAAGAACTTGTTGAAATCTAGGTGGTCCATTAGAAATCTCTAGCAAGTATAAAAACCATCCAAGCCCTAGCTATATTTCGTAATATATATACTTGATTGCAACATTAAATTTAAATTTGAATATCAAGCTAACATGAATATTAAAAAATTGAAATCTAAGCTCGTATAAGTTAAAGATATTCTGTTAGCAAATTTGATTGATGACATTTTGTGTTTAAGCGAATTTTTTGAACTATTCTCTTTTTTGTTTTGTGTTAACAAATTTATTAATGGTAGTTTTAGTTTAGCCAAACAAGATTCAGATCTTAAATAGATACAAGTTAGAGGTATTAAATATCTTTGTGATTTCAAAAAAATTTAAAGGGAAAGACCTTTGTTCTAGATTGTACAGTTAGAGTATTGGTTCTAAAACAATACAGACCAAAAAAATAGATGGATAAGCTATGAGAATCTAAGATTAGTTTGTATGAACACATTACTCGATGCACTCCTTCCATTAGTTCCTATGGCAGCTATATTAAGATCTTGGAGATCCTTCATAGAAATTCAAGAGATACTTTTCTATTCACCAATAGTGTATTTGACATGCTTTTTGCAAATGTAGTTAATATTTCTTTCAATAAGGATTTGATAAGCCTGTATTACCTTGACAGATATTGAGATTCAAAAATCTTCTCAAGTTAACTTGTTATCAGGAATACACCAACCAGTTAGGCTCTTGTACACCTTATCCAAAGCTGGATAAAAGCTCTGCAATTTCTCTTTGAGAAGGGTTTTTGAAATAGTATTTGAGCCAGAATTTTGTATAACTTCATTCCTCAACAACGAAAGGATATGGCTTCAAGTAGCCTTCCCATAATTCATTGCATGTTGATAGAAATATAGAATTTTTAATTGTATTTGTTTCCATTCATCATCTAACATATTCTCAACTCGAAGCTTTTTGATTTTTCTACCATTTAGTAAATATTGTTCATCAGGAAAAGATGTCGCAATGAGCTATTCCTATATAACTTGGATTAATCTTTCAGGTTTCTAGCTCTTCTCTATCGGATTTTAATATCATGAGTAGCGGGTATGGTCATGATGCATAAAAAGCTATGGTCCTTCTTATTATGTTTGTGCAAATAAAATAGAATAGAAAAGTTGTTTTTCCTCTAGAAAAGCTTTAATGCAATTTTGTTTCTGTCTCTTTTGCTGCCGCGTTAATTAGTTGTCTCTTAACTTTATATTTTCTGTTCTCCGGCTATTCATATAAATACTTTTTTTGCACTTATAATTGCTAATCCTTGATAAATCCTTTGTCTGTGATTTTTTCCTTTATAACTGATACCATTACCTTAACAACAGAATTATGTGTAAAGTAGAGTTCTAGTTCTATTCTAATTTTAAGATTTGATCGAACTTTGTATACAATTGTTCTTCCTTATTATTGAGAGAAATTCTACACTAATTACAGTTAGAGTACAATGATGGATAATGTGGAGAAAGTCTTCTCCTGATTTCTTCCTACTAATTAGTAGATTAGATATAATTAAAGAAATATGCCATTGGCTAACATATGATGCAGTAAAACTTTGTTTACAGTGATGTTATACGCATAATAAGTCATTCTTAGAAGGTTCATTAAGAATAATTCTTCCCACCCTACATGTTCCAAAATCTTTGAGGTTAAACAAAAAAATTCCCTTTTATTATTAAAGGAACAGTTTAAATTAACATATGAGAGTGGGATTATTTATTCTTGGGTTGCCATAGGTTATTGAAATAGGATATGATTGGTTGTAGGGAGCATTGAAGAATTTATATTTCAATAGGAGAAGGAGAGCTAAAGCAAACATTATCATGTTGTTTACTTATTTGTATTTGTATCAGAGTTAAGATCTATCAGTCTGATTTACAGTTACAAATTGATTTGAATTCTAGGGGTCTTAAGATTGTCGATAATGATGTATTGGTCCTTTACATATGAAAAGAATAATATTTGACCTATGCGTAATTTAGGCAGATCGAAGAGGAATAATGTTTGTCTTATGGGCAATTTAGATAGATCTAAAAAGGAAGAAACACCCAAAGAAAAAAAGAATCACCCACGCTTCTATAATATTATAGATTAATACCACATGTTACTAAAATAGAATACGATTAGTTGTGGGGAGGGTGAAGAATTCATACTTTAATAGGAACGGGAGAGTTAAAGTAAAGCATGATCATGTTGTTTACTTATTTGTATTAGTATTAGAGTTAAGATCTATCAGATCATAGTTATAGATTGATTTGAGTTTTATAGGTCTTAGGATTGTCGATAATGAAGTATTTGTCCATAATATATGAAATGAGTAATGTTTGTCGTATGTGTAATTTAGGTATATCAAAAAAAGAATAATGTTTGCCTTTTGGGCAATTCAGGTAGATCAAAAAAGAAAAAAATACTTGAAAGGAAAAACATCACTCACACTTTTATAATAGTATAGATATAAATTTGTACATTGTTAGGTTATACTCTAAGAGGAAACACTTAGGTAGGTTTGTTTACGATCTCACTTGTAAATTTGTGGTTATTAGAGAAGTCGTATAAATAATGTGATGTTAGATGATACCACTAATTTTGGATAATGTTGATGTCATTTGACATCACATTGTATATGTTCCTTCCCTAACAGGATCAAAGTCTACGAGTGAGATTATAAACCAAACTTACCAAAATAAATAACATTTTCCATACTCTAAGATGTATACATTCAATGTTAATAAGAACTTTGCCTTTTTTGTGATATGTAATCACTTAATGACTTGATGGTCCTTCAAACTTTGCATTAGCATTGTTGGCCCCGAATGTGTATAAGAGGGGGGGTGAATTAGGTTGTCTCAAAAAAACAAACCTTTTTAAGTGCTTAATGAAAATACAAACTTTGTGCAACAAATGAATACTTAAGCACAAATGATCAAAGATAAATATTTAGCATCAAAGCTTAAAGAACAAATAAAAGATTGAGATAAAGAATATTAAACCAAACTCCCAAGCTTCTCAAGCTTGGAGTACATCCACTAGTAGTGCCTCTTCAAAGAAGGTGAGACAATAACCTTCTTGTACACAAAGTAGGCTCACCCTTGCACCAACTAAGTTCCTCTAGTTGAGCCAAAGGGTTTTACACTACAACCTCACTTTTGTACACTTGTTATCCCTCCACTCTTACACTTGAAGATCACTCACTAGTCTTACTTTACTCTTGCTCACACTAATTCCCACTAGTTGAGCCAAGAGAACTATACTACTCAAACCAATACAACCCACAATATTTTAGCCTATTTCTCCCCAAATAGCTCTTATAGGTGTTTGTATTGAATGTAGTAGTTTCTTACATCATTTGGAAGTCCTTGGGCTATTTATAGATGAAAGATGTGCTGAAATTTGAGTTCTAACGGTAAAAAAACTAGCTGTTAAAAACTAGCTGTTAGGGGTTCGGATGGTGGGTTCGGACGTCCGTTCATGTGTCCTACAACTTGATGAATAGTGTCTCGGACGGTCATATGCGTCCTACAGCTTGATGAACAGTGTCTCGGACGGTCATATGCGTCCTACAGCTTGATGAACAGTGTCTCGGATATCCGAACTTATGCGTCCTGTCAGAAACTTAGGACATTTATGACCTCCGAAACACTGTTCCAGCGTCTGATCTCCTTTCACATCTAATGCTCTTCATCGTCCGGCAGGTGTTGTTCAACACTTGGTATTGTTTTTCTTGATTGTGTTTGGATGATCATTTTCATCCGATCCTTCTGTTTTCTGCACACTTGTTTGCAAACCATTAGTATGATTTGGTCATCATCAAAACATGATTATCATAACGGAGTTCAGGGGGAGATTGTTGCTGTCTCTTATACACAAATCATGTGTATAAGAGAAAGGCAATCATAAAATATGAAGCATCAATCATCAAGTTTTGTCCATTATTTTCTCCCCCTTTTGGCATCATAAAAACATAAGAAAGATAATGCAATTTAAGCTGACCTATCACAATCTTATTCCCTCCCTTGAAAGGTGAATATAATTGTATATGAGTACATGGAGAATAAGTCAAGTTATGCAAAATGTTTCTTCCCTTCAAGAATATGTATTCAAGTAGATATGAGGGAATTCATGCAAAGAACTAGGATCAAAATATTTTTTGCTCATTCCTTACCAAAAAGCATCATCAAAACAATGAAGCATGTGTGATGCAATTTCTTGCAAAAACAAATCCATTTAAAAAAGAGAATGCTCCCCCTTTCTTTTGCAAGTAGTGACTTATTATAGACAAAATTTGGGGATACAAATTTCCTAGCATTCTAAACAAATTCGAACATATAGATGAGTAATATTCAAGAGAACATAGTTCAACTTGATAAATGAAAGCACACAAAACTTTAGATGTTACCCATTTCAATATGATCTTAGCTCATATGCCTTTAGCACCCTTCATAGATAAACTATCTTGAATTCCTTGGTGCTCTCCAAGCATTTGTACATACAAAGTTAAGTAACAGCTTTTGGTACCCAAACTTTCTTGGGTCCAATTGGATTAGCAACATGCTTAATCACCCAAATAGAATTTATTCCTAATTTTTCATTTCTTTTAACATAACAATTTTTCTTTATATGTCCATGTTGATGACAATAATTACAAATAATGTTCTTATTGCCATAAAAAGAAGATTTAGATTTAACAAAGCACAAATCATTTTTTCTAAAGGTGATAAAATTTTTGTTACAAAAACATATTTCTATTTCTTTTGTTTTCAAGCACATTTTCTTTCTTCTTTTTCAAACTATCATCAAGATCATCTAATCTCTTCTTTAATGAAGCTTGTTCTTCCATGATCTTGGTTTTTCCAACAAATTTTTCTTTCAAAACATCATTTTCTTTTGTCAAAGAATTATTTTCATACACAAGTTTTGAGTTGGCACTCAATAAAGTATTAATTTTAATTTTTAACTCTTTGTTCTTAGCATATGATTCTTTCAAACATTCATGCATTTTAAAAATAAATGATTCAACATCATCATTATCATTATCACATGAATCATCACAAGAATCACAACTAGAGGATACCTCATTATTGCCAAGTGCCATAAAAGCCATTTGAGCCTCCTCATATTCTTCTTCAACCTCTCCATCCGAATTGCAATCATCCCAAGTGATTTGGAAGTTGTTGAAGTGAGGTTTCCTTGAGTCTTTTCTCCTTTTTGATGAAGCTTTAAATGCTATGCTTCTTTTTTCCTTTGCCACCTCATCTTGTAGCTTGTATTTCAACTTCAATTCAAATGAGGTTAGAGAATTGATCAATGAATCAATAGGCATAGAATTTAAATTTTTAGACTCTTCTATGGCAATGGATTTAGGTTCCCATTCCTTAGGTAGAGCATTCAAAATTTTTCTATTTTTTTCACCCAAGGAATATTCTTTACCCAAACCTTCCAAATCCTTTACCATATCATTGAACCTAAAATACATCTTGTCAATGTTCTCATGAGGTTCCATTTTGAAGGATTCATATTTAGCCACAAGAAGTGACTTCTTTTGCTCTCTAATATCTTCACTTCCTTCATGGATTTCTTTCAATTTGTCCCATATCTCCTTGGCCGATAGAGGAACCTTAGTTGGTAGAGAACTCATCTGCATCCAAAGCATTATACAAAATATTAATGGCTTTAACATTTAAAGATAAATTTATTTTATCTTGTGCATTTAACTCATATCTAGTCTTAGGCCCCGGCAATTAATCTATGAGTATTTTCGTAAAAAATATTATCTTCTAAAGGACCTTCACAAATAATATACCATAAATCAATATCATGAGATTTAACAAAAATTTTCATTCTATCCCTCCAAAAAACAAAATTAATGCCATTAAACATGGGAGGTCTAGTGATAGAATGCCCCTCAAAAAACAAAGCATAATTGGTTGTCATGATCTTTACTCTAATACAATTTAAGCAAAATAAAGAGACCAATGCTCTGATACCAATTGTTGGCCCCGAAGCAACCTAAGAGGGGGGGGTGAATTAGGTTGTCTCAAAAAAACAAACCTTTTTAAGTGCTTAATGAAAATACAAACTTTGTGCAACAAATGAATACTTAAGCACAAATGATCAAAGATAAATATTTAGCAATCAAAGCTTAAAGAACAAATAAAAGATTGAGATAAAGAATATTAAACCAAACTCCCAAACTTCTCAAGCTTGGAGTACATCCACTAGTAGTGCCTCTTCAAAGAAGGTGAGACAATAAGACCTTCTTGTACACAAAGTAGGCTCACCCTTGCACCAACTAAGCTCCTCTAGTTGAGCCAAAGGGTTTTACACTACAACCTCACTTTTGTACACTTGTTATCCCTCCACTCTTACACTTGAAGATCACTCACTAGTCTACTCTTGCTCACACTAATTCCCACTAGTTGAGCCAAGAGAACTATACTACTCAAACCAATACAACCCACAATATTTTAGCCTATTTCTCCCCAAATAGCTCTTATAGGTGTTTGTATTGAATGTAGTAGTTTCTTACATCATTTGGAAGTCCTTGGGCTATTTATAGATGAAAGATGTGCTGAAATTTGAGTTCTAACGGTCAAAAAACTAGCTGTTAAAAACTAGCCGTTAGGGGTTCGGACGGTGGGTTCGGACGTCCGTTCATGCGTCCTACAGCTTGATGAACAGTGTCTCGGACGGTCATATGCGTCCTACAGCTTGTAAGGACTCATGACTATTTACTAAGATAGTCTATTAGAGATTTTCAGATTTTCATCCGATCTCCTTTCTTTCGGACGCTCTTCATCGTCCGAAAGTTGTTGTTCAACTTTTGGTTGATTTTCTTGATTGTGTTTGGATGATCATTTTCATCCGATCCTTCCTGTTTTTCTGCACACTTGTTTGCAAACCATTAGTATGATTTGGTCATCATCAAAACATGATTATCATAACTGGAGTTCAACAAGGCTTCCTTGAGTCTTTTCTCCTTTTTGATGAAGCTTTAAATGCTATGCTTCTTTTTTCCTTTGCCTCCTCATTTTGTACCTTGTATTTCAACTTCAATTCAAATGAGGTTAGAGAATTGATCAATGAATCAATAGGCATAGAATTTAAATTTTTAGACTCTTCTATGGCAATGGATTTCCCATTCCTTAGGTAAAGCATTCAAAATTTTTCTATTCTTTTCACCCAAGGAATATTCTTTACCCAGACCTTCCAAATCCTTTATCATATCATTGAACCTACAATACATCTTGTCAATGTTCTCATGAGGTTCCATTTTGAAGGATTCATATTTAGCCACAAGAAGTGACTTCTTTTGCTTTCTTATATCTTCACTTCCTTCATGAATTTCTTTCAATTTGTCCCATATCTCCTTGGCCGATATGCAACCTTTTACTTTAGAAAACTCATCTGCATCCAAAGCATTATACAAAATATTAATGGCTTTAGCATTTAAAGATAAATTTATTTTATCTTGTGCATTTAACTCAAATCTAGTTTTAGGCCTTAATCTATGAGTATTTTCATCAAAAATATTTGCCTCAAAAGGACCTTCATAAATAATATACCACAATTCAATATTCATAGATTGAACAAAAATTTTCATGCTATCCCTCCAAAAAATAAAATTAATGCCATTAAACATGGGAGGTCTAGTGATAGAATGCCCCTCTAAAAATAAAGCATTATTGGTTGCCATAATGATTTTTACTCAAAAGCGATTAAGCTCAATATATGAGACCAAGCTCTGATACCAATTGTTGGCCCCAAAGCAACCATAAGAGGGGGGTGAATTAGGTTGTCTCAAAAAACAAACCTTTTGAAGTACTTAATGAAAATACAAACTTTGTGCAACAAATGAATACTTAAGCACAAATGATCAAAGATAAATATTTAACAATCAAAACTTAAAGAACAAATAAAAGATTGAGATAAAAAATATCAAACCAAACTCCCAAGTTTCTCAAGCTTGGAGTACATCCACTAGTAGTGCCTCTTCAAAGAAGGTAAGGCAATAACCTTCTTGTACACAAAGTAGGCTCACCCTTGCACCAACTAAGTTCTCTAGTTGAGCCGAAGGGTTTTACACTACAACCTCACTTTTGTACCTTTGGGACCGGCACCGTCGCCAATGTGGTGCTCGTGAAATAGGTGATTAAATGCAAAAGTCTTATTTACTATTACAAACATAAATTACCTACTTACTATTACCAATTTAAATGAATCACCTGTTTACTATTACATAACGGGGCTTTAAATGCGACTATAAATTGTGCACAAATAATATCTAAGCTAGGGAACACATGATTGGAGTCGCCACCCGGTGTGTTGGTGCGCCGGGACACAAAAATACATCAAAATTTAAAGAAAAAATAAACCCTATTCTAGATTGACTCCTGATCCACGTAATTCAAAAAAAAATATGAGTTCGGGAATCCTGTTGCAAAATGGGAAGGTTTGGGATAGATTTGAATTTTTCTCGACACCCACTTTACCCGGCGTTGGACCAGTTGCATGATTTTATCGCGTTTCTCTTTTCAATTTTAGTATTCATTATTGCCGACTTTGTAGCGTACGTGTGCTTAACATAGTTTAAAAGTAATAAAATATGTATATATTAATGAGGAAATGAAAATAAATGGTAAATAATAACATTGACAGGTAAATTTAGCCTGGGGTCCAATTTAAAGTTGCACACATTTAGCTTGTTTAACTCCCAAGGGGCAAAACAGTCGTTTGTCATGCACGCCAGATTTTATTTCTAGCCCGATTTTATATTATTGATACAGTTATTAAAGTCATGGACTGAATTGAGTTTGATTCAAATATTTAATATCTAGTCGTGCAACTAAACAAAATTTGAGGATAGAAGAGTAGATTCATATAATTTAACAAGTAAGAAAAAACATAAATATTATATCGAAACCAATAAACATAAAAAATAAAGCACAAATCATCACAAAAGAAACTAATCAAAAAATATGTGCAAAATCAGAGCCTATTTACAATTTAATACTCATAAGGGTAAAATGGTAATTTCACAATCAAAGGGTAATTAACATATTAAAATGTCAAACAAAAATCAAATTAAAGCTTGGTGGTTATTGTCATTAAAAAAGTAACTTAGAAGAAATTTGAAAAGAGAAAAACAGTAATATTAAAGAAAATTTCTTAAGAGCCTAAATGTAATTTAGAAAATTATTTGAGGGCTAAAATGCAAAAATCTGAAATCTGGATAAATTAAAACGCAAATAAAATTTTTTCTGAACTCTTTTTTTTTTTTAATTTTTTTGTGCCACGTCATCAATTGTATGACGTGGCACAATCTGGTGGTGCCACATCAGGTTAACGAAGATGGAAATGAGAATCAGAAATTTGTTTATCGGGTAAAGATGCAAACCTGAAATTCGTTCATCAGGTTAATGAAAATAGAAATGAGAACCCAAAATTCGTTTATCGGGTGACGCAGAAATGCAAACCTGAAATTCGTTTATCAGGTTAATGGAGATGGAAATGAGAACCCGAAATTCGTTTATCGGGTGATGCAGAAATGCAAACCTGAAATTCGTTTTTCAGGTTAATGAAAATAGAAATGAGAACCCGAAATTCGTTTATCGGATGAAAATGCAAACCTGAATTCGTTTATCATGTTAATGAAGATGGAAATGAGAACCCGAAATTCGTTTATCGGGTAAAAATACAATAAGTATGATACATACACGGAGCCATGTCATTGGGCTTACCCATGAAATGAAGTGTAAAAGGCAATTATCCGATGAAAAGGAGCTCAATCAAAGTAAGTTTCCTAATTGTAAACTGGGACATTAAGCCCTAAAAACCTCTCACAGTAAATGACAGCATTATTTAAACTGAGAGGTTTGACTGGGAACTCAGTGTACCATCTCCCAAGTGGCGATTACCTATGAGGTTGATTGCTTCATTAGGGGTTGGCGTGAATCGCCCCTTTCAAAATGCGAAAAAAGACCGTTGGGTATCAAGATAGCTCTCAGGATTAGTGTATCCCTTGTTATTTATGAAGGATATCCAATCAATAAAATTTGCCCCAGTGTCATGGATTTTAGCATCCATTTTATTTTCATGTACCTGCAGGTACTCAAAACAATGCGATATCAAGCAAAGAAAACTCGAATTGGTCAGTGTCAAAACATACGAAATGTCAATCTTAGAAAACATTTCTATAAGTAAGGTGATCAGCTCGCTAAGAGCTGCCTATGTATCCCACCACAGGAATCAGGTCGAACGTAGTTCAATTAAACAGATGTTTTCACATATTTGACAACTAAAAGATCAACAACAAGAAGAACAACTACAAACAAACTAAATGGAAGATGGCATGTGAGTTTGATAGAAATACATGAATAAATAATACAGGCACATGGGAGCAATCTTAGTAAAAATCGTGCCATCACTGTATTAACACCGCTTTGACTTTCATTCCAAGTGATTTGGACCCAATCAGGCAATGCTTTAGATCCATCGAATACGTGCCTTTTAAAGGCCAATGACTGTATTGAGAAAACGACATAGAGGCAACCAATAAGCCTAACTTCGGTCAACAAATTTCAGTTGAACACTTTCCTAGACTTGGACCCAGAGAAGTCGTCAACCAGACTTTGTCCATTTGCTCAGTTTACCCCTTCCTCAGTGCCTTTTCAGGTTTTCACTAAGGTTTCCCTCCATTTTATTTATTTATTTTTTTTGCATTTTTTTTCGTATACTCTCTTTTTGCCTAGGCCGCCCCGTAGGGTTTTCAACCAAGCCTCTCTTTTGCTCTTTTTTTTTTTTTTTTTAAAACAAAGGTGCCCTTTCCGGGTTTTCACCTATGAGGTCCAAGTAAACATCATGCAGGTGTGGGAGTAAACGGAAGACGTCTGGCTAAGTAATCGCCTTTTCCAATGCATGCGAACTTTAGTTTTTAAAGTTTTTCGGCATCAGTAAGGCTGCCTTCCCTGTAATTGGGATAGACATATTAACATCAACTGTCGAGACCGCACAAACTGCTCCTTTTAAGCCTATGCAGAATTTAGGATAGTTAGGGTCAAAATGGGTTAAGTCGTGTGATCGGTAAAGATTGGGATTATCTTAACAAAAACTTGCCCCAGTTTAAGATGGGCGCTTTGGTTGGAAAGAACATAGCTACAAGGGATGGAAGAGCGGGTTTGTGATTTGAGGAAAAATCTGGTTATGTCCCTTATCTAAAAGAATTGCCCCAATTTTGGGCTGAGAGGCTTGCTTGAAGACAACTGACTGAATTGGGGAAATAGATTTGAAAAAAATTGCCCCAGTTTTATTATAACAAACTGAGTTTTGTTGGGCATTTGTTTTGGTCAGCTTCTCAAACTTTTTTTTTTTTTTGGTCTTATACCCAAAAACAACAATTTGCCCCAACATTACAAATGAGCTCAGTTCCAATTTATTTTTATAGCAAAGGATAGGGACAAAGCACAATTGAAACGAAAGATAGGCAAACAAAGAGAAGACATATAAAAGGATTTAGTTCGGATGTGGATGAAAAGGGACAGAATGCAACAGGTGGAATTCTATCCGACGTTTTGCAATGACTTAAAGGTTTACAGTCTGCCAAATCAGATAAAAAACTTTTTGACCATGTCCGCATTTATCGGTTGGGGGAAAACCTGTCCATCCATCTCCGTAAGGATAAGAGCCCCTCCTAATAATATTTTGTGTACAATGAATGGACCCTGCCAGTTAGGAGCAAACTTGCCATTTGTTTCGTCCTGTATTGGCAATATGCGTTTCAAGACTAGATCTCTAGCCTGAAAATGTCTGGGCTTGACTTTCTTGTTGTAAGCTCGGGCCATCCTCCATTGATAACATTGGCCATGACACACAGCTGTTAGCCGTTTTTCATCAATTAGAGTGCAAGCTATTCATGTCTGAGCCGGACCCATTCTGCATCTTCTAACTCAGTTTCCATAAGAATGCGTAGAGAAGGGATCTCTACTTTCGCTGGCAAAATAGCTTCCATTCCGTACATGAGGGAGTAAGGTGTTGCCCCAGTGGATGTCCTGATGGCAGTCCGATAACCCAGCAATGCATATGGCAGCTTTTCATGCCAATCATGCTGATTGTCAACCATCTTTCGAATAATTCTCTTAAAATTCTTGTTAGCTGCTTCAACCGCCCCATTCATTTTTTGCCTGTAGATGGTGAAATTCTGATACTTAATCTTTAATTGGGCACAAAGACCATCTACCATGTCATTGTTCAGATTCTTGGCATTGTCGGTAACCAATGTATCCGGGATCCCAAAGCGACAAATGATGTTCTTTCCGATAAACTCCGCCACTACCTTCTTTGTTACGTGCTTGTAGGATTCAGCCTCGACCCACTTAGTGAAATATTCAATCGCTACTAGAATGAAATGATGACTTCATTTGAAGCTGGCGGCTCGATCAATCCAATGACGTCCATTTCCTAAATTGAACAGGGCTATGGAGTAGTGATGTTGTGCAATTCAGTTGGTGCTGCCCTTATCTCATCCCCGTGCATTTGGCACTTAACACACCTGCAGACAAATTCGATGCAATCATGCTCCATAGTAAGCCAGAAATAGCCTGCTCTCATTATCTTCTTAGCTAATAAGTGCCCGTTCATGTGTGGCCCACAAACTCTCCTATGAACGTCCTCCATAATGTAAGCGGCCTATTTCTTATCAACGCACCTCAGAAGATCCAGATCTATCATCCTTCGATAAAGTACATTGCCATTTAAAAAGAACTTGATTGACATTCGGCGTAGGAACTTCTTATCTGAAGTACTAGCCCTTAGAGGATAGCTACCTTTGTCCAGAAACTCCTTGATATCATGAAACCAAGGAAGTCCATCAGATTCTGCCTCAAGAGTGCAACAGTACCCTGGCTTTTCCAGCACCAGAATGGTGATGTCTGGTTCTATCACTGTGCCGTCTGGATGACTGATCATTGAAGATAAGGTAGCCAGAGCATCGGCAAATACATTCCTGGATCGAGGTATGTGAGTGAATTCCAAAGCATCAAATTGTCGACCTAGTTTGAGAATACTGCAGTGATATGGCATGATTTTAGAATCTCTAGTTACCCAGTGCCCCAGTGTCTGATGGACGAGCAAATCTGAATCACTAAACACAGCTAACTCTTTAATACCCATGTCCAATGCCATTTTCAGACCAAGTATGCAAGCCTCAAAAGGCACTGAGGACAGGGTAACTTGGCTGTTGTTGGGAAGTGTCTGCCCTCTGGTGATATCAAAACTACTCCTATGCCAGCACTGAAAGTGTTGGATGCACCATCAAAGAATAGCCTCCAATGTGGACATTCATCTTTCATGTCTTCGGCAATGCCAATGAATAAGATGTCTTCGTCGGGAAAATATGTGTGCAAGGGTTGATAATCATTCTCCCTTGGGTTCTCAAGGTGCATCTGGGTCCAAATGCAAGATGATCCGCTATCGCTTGTCCTTTGACAACCTTTTGAGTAGTGAAGATGATATCGAATTCTGCTAACAACATCTGCCATCTAGCCAAGCGTCCAGTCGGTATAGGCTTCTCTAACAGATAGCGAAGGGGATCACACCTGGAAATAAGATAAGTGGTATGACCCAGTAGATAATGTCTTAGCCGTTGGGAGGTCCAAACCAATGCACAGCATGTTCGCTCCAAAAAAGAATAATTGGCTTCATGAACTGAAAACTTCTTGCTTAGATAATAGATAGCCTGCTCTTTTCTGCCCGAATCGTCATGCTGCCCCAAGACACAACCCATGGATTCGTCCAAAATCGATAGATACATGATTAATGGCTTCCCTCATTTTGGGGGGACCAACACAGGAGATGTGTATAAGATAATCTTTGATTTTGTCAAAAGTCTGTTGACAGTCAAATGACCAAAACATCGGTGCATTTTTTCTCAACATTTTGAGCAAAGGTTCACAAGTAGCTGTCAGTCTGAGCAATGAAGCGACCAATGAAATTGATTTTTCCCAAGAAGCTTTTTACGTCATTCTGAGTCTTTGGCGCAGACATATCACAGATAGCTTTGATCTTTGCTGGGTCTATCTCAATTCCCCGCTTACTAACAATGAAACGTAATAACTTTTTGGAAGGAGCTCCAAAGGCACACTTTGCTGGGTTCAACTTCAGATTAATACCTTCTTAAGATTGGTCAAATGATCCTCGCCCTTCTTGGATTTGATCATGATGTCATCGACATAGACCTACATCTCTTCGTGTATCATGTCATGAAACAAGGTGGTCATAGTGCACTCTGGACTGTCTCACCACACTGTATTCTAGATGTGTTCTCTTTAACTCAGATGTATTTTTGTGTCCCGGAGGGGCAACACACCGGGTCTTATACACATCTAGATGTGTTCCCTAGCTTAGATTAGACACGGACGTACAATTTCATAGTCAGCATACATTTGACTAGAGGGCAGACTGTCTAGAATGATGTGAATCTTTGGCAGCGATTTTTGTTCATCCTTGGGACTGGCACTTGTTTAAGTCTCGATAGTCGACACAAACTCTGACCTCCCCAGTCTTCTTCGGTACTGGCACCATATTTGAAAGCCAAATAGGATACCGGGATACAATGATGATTGTGGCATTAAACTGCTTGATGATTTATTCTTTGATCTTTAAGCTCATTTTCGGCTTAAACCTCCTTGGCTTCTGCTTTATAGGCGGGCATTTAGAATCTGTGGGGAGTTTGTGAGCCACGATATCTGTTGAAATGCCAGGCATATCATCATAAGACCAGGCAAAGACGTCTTAGAACAAAATCAAAAGTTCGATCATCTCTTTCCTCTGCCCTCTAGTCAAATGTATGCTGATTTTAACCTCTCTTACGTCCGTGTCTGTCCCAATGTTTACCGTTTCTGTTTCTTCCAAGTTAGGCTTTGGTTTTTCCTCGTGTCACCCAAATTCATTTTCAATATCACACTCATCCTCACCACTCTCAGACTGTGTAAAATCAGGGTCGGGTGTGATTGGATCAAAATTGCACTCATCGACCTCATAAACAGTAGTATCCGAAGGATCAAAAGCATTGATTTTGGGCCATCTGGGAAAAAATAAAGCATGAAATGAAAGAAAACAGAATGAGCTAAAACATCTTGAAGAAAAAGTTCTCATTAATCGAAGATTTGTACAAGTGATCCTAGAGAACATAAACTTAACAATCATTGGTCATCCTATAAAAATCAATTGTCTTCAGAATTCACCTCCAAAACAGATGAATAAGATGAATCATGAAGGCAATATCATGATTATACTTGCCTTACTAATCAAATTGTTTTCAAGATTCATTTCCAAAACAGATGAATGAGATGAATCATGAATACAATGCTGTGAATGCACCTACTTTTTGACTAGATGACATAAATAAAATGACTTAAGAAGTACAAAACATATATACAAAGATGAAATTGAAAGGAGCAAAACTAAAAACAATATCCTTTCAAATTTATCGAAACTCCCTATGACTAGGGATTTCTATTTGATTATCCGATGCCAGTTGTACAGTTGGTCGATCTCAGCAATGGCAGCTCAGTGTCATCCTTCTCCGTCTACTCTTGAATAATTACCCTCGTAAATAATTCGGCTACCCCTTGGATAAGATCCTCATTTTCAGCCTCATCTGCATGAAATACATGTTAGCCTTACCTGAGGCTTGTACCCCTTCAGAGCCTTTATAAAATGAACACGCAAGCTTGCAAATCCCATTGTAGGTTATGTACCTTGGGATAGGTATGCAATTCTATACACAGGGTATCCGACAGGGTATCCCTTCTACGGCTAATGATATGCAATAAGTAGCCTACGGTGGCCCTACAACGCTAGGGTTAGCCTAAATGCACACAAGGGAAAATAAAACTTTGAAAACATGTCGCGGGGGTGGGTCTCCTATTTGGGTCTGGCAACCATATGCCTTTGACCCTACCTAAGGCTTATGCAATGCAAAAATCAAAATTTACTCTTTCTTGCGGGAAGTAAATACAAATTACATGGGCTACGCCAAAGTAAATCATACGAATCAGAAAAACTAATTACTATTACATAACAAAATTATAAAGCTATTTACTATTACAAGCCAGATAAATGGGTGGGTCTTATCGCCTCGTGTCTAGTGTCCTAAACAAGGTCCACACAGTTATGCCCTATGGTTTAAGCTATATGAATATGAGGCTTGACTTACTAATGCAATCTAGACGGGCTTGGTTCCCGAACCTTCAGGTTTTGGGCCCAAAAATAAAATTCGTTAATTTTGATGGGCCTTATCGTCGGTGGTCAAGTGATCGCCACAGATACCGTTACGTGCACATTGTGTCACGGCCGCATATCTGGGTAGATCATCTTAATTCCTACAGGGAATGCGGGAACGACACCCACAAAAATAGGACATGCAATAAATGAGACATGTGTTATGCTGTGTTAACTTGGAGGCGGTAAGATTCACACATTTTAGCGCATTTGGCTCTAAAGGTTTGATGCACCCCAACACCTCAAAATTTGTCCCTGTCCCTTAACAAATTAACCACAAACAAGTATAATAGCAAAATATATTAAAAACATGTACAATAAAGCAAGAACAAATCACACCATAGGGGGTATGGCACGTAAAACGAGACCTAAATCGAGCAAACGGTACTCAAGACAGCAAACATAGTGAAATATTGTAAAACAAGTATAAAATAATTTGAAAAGAACAAATAAAGTAACACATTGCATGTGGCACATAAAACGAGACCCAAAATCCATAAACCAGCACACAAGACAGCAAAAATGGTGAAATACGGTAAAATAAGTGTAAAGTAATTGAAAAAGAACAATTAAAGTAACACGTAGCACGTGACACGTAAAACGAGACACAAAAATCCCTAAACCAGCACACAAGACAGCAAAAATGGTGAAATACTGTAAAACAAGTGTAAAGTGATTGAAAAAGAACAATTAAAGTAACACGTTGCACATGGCACGCAAAACAAGGCATAGAGCCGGTAACATAGCACACAAAATCGATAAAAATTAGCCAAGCGGTTTATAATGAACGGGGTAAAATTGAGAGAAACACGTTAAAATCGTGTGCCCGGATTCTCAAAGTCCCCAGTGGAGTCGCCACGCTGTAATTATCCCCCCACAACCTATCGGTCTGGCCGGCACCTTTGGGATCAGCATCGTCGCCATGTTTGTAATCGTGAAATGTTTGTTAAATGCAAAAATCCTATTTACTATTTAATCACATAAATGTCACCTACACTATTACAAATTTAAATGAATCACCTATTTACTATTACATAACTGGGCTTTAAATGCGACTATGAAATTGTACAAAAATAATCTAAGCTAGGGAACACAGGATTGGAGTCTCCACCCGGTGTGTTGGTGCTCCGGGACACAAAAATACATCAAAATTTAAAGAGAAAATAAACGCTAGTCTAGAGAAAATATTTCTAGTCTAGGTTTGTATAGATTTGAATTTCTCTCGGCACCCACTTTACCCGGCGTTAGACAGGTTGCATGATTTTATCGCGTTTCTCTTTTTAATTTTAGTACTTCATTATTGCCGAATTTGTAACGTACGTGTGCTTGAGATAGTTTAAAAGTAATGAAATATGTACATATTAATGAAGAAATGAAAATAAATGGTAAATAATAACATTGACAGGTAATTTAGCCCGAGGTCCAATTTAAAGTCGCAAACATTTAGCTTGTAGTACCCTTTAACTCCCAAGGGGCAAAATAGTCGTTTGTCATGCACGCCAGAGTTTACTTCTAGCACGATTTTATATTATTGATACAGTTATTAAGTCATAGACTAAATTGAGTTTGATTCAAATATTTAATGTCTGGTCGTGTAACTAAACAAAATTTGACATCAGAAGAGTAGATTCACATCATTTAACAAGTAAGAAAAATCATAAATATTATATCGAGACCAACAAACATAAAAAATAAAGCACAAATCATCATAAAAGAACTAATCGAAAAATATGTGCAATTTCAGAGCCTATTTACAATTTAATACTCATAAGGGCAAAACGGTAATTTCACAATCAAAGGATGGTAATTAAACATATTAAAATGTCAAACAAAAATCAAATTAAAGCTTGGTGGTTATTGTCATTAAAAAAGTAACTTAGAATAAATTTGAAAACAAAAAAAACAGTATTATTAAAGAAAATTTCTTAAGGGCCTAAATGTAAATTAGAAAATTATTTGAGGGCTAAAATGCAAAAATCTGAAATCTGGAGGGTTAAAACACAAATAAAATTTTTTCTGAACTCTTTTTTTTTAAATTTTTTTGTGTGCCACATCATCGTGCCACATCATCCACGTCATGACGTGGATAACATGGCGCCACGTCATCGATGACAGGGCGCCACATCCCTATAGACCCAAGGGGGAAAAACTAAAATCACGGAGATTCAAACCCAAGCCCCCATGGAGTAATACTTGCTGCTGAACCACTGGTCCAAAGCCCTTTTTGTGTTATGGTTCAGTTTGTTTTTATTTATACACTTGAAAGTTTCTCTACATTCCCCCAACTTCTTCCTTTCTTCTTCCCCAACGGTAAACAACCATTCAAAATTCTCCCAACTCCATAACCACCCCAAAAAGTGAAACCTTCAAACCTTAACCCAAAAATTCTAAGAAAATAGTCATAAAATTCTAATTTTTACATAGAATATGAAGATATAACAATTAATTAACATAAACAACTACATAAACATAAATCAAAGGGTGAAAGTGGGCATATGAACCAAACACAAACTTGCATAAAACATCCACAAAATTTTCGTGTAAACCTTTAGAGACACTCCAAAAAATATTCTAAAGCCAATAAAAATATTAAATTTAAACATTATGAACTATAAAATTAAATTAGAAAATTAAGTCATAAATAATGTAAAAATAGTAAGATAAGCATTTTGTCACCAAAACAATCGATTCAAAAGCCCATTTAACTCACCTCAACCTCAGGAATGTGGTGGAATTGGTTATACTTGGCTTGGAGTACGTTTGAGCCGAATTTGCTTTCGGCACCTCCAAGCTTCCGATCAACTTATTGATGAACCAGCCTTCTTCCACCACGTTTTTCACCCACCAGCTAAACGATTTTTCTTGAGCTTTACAAAGAAAAGTTGTAGTCCCAGGTACCCTCTACAACTTTTCTTCTTTGAGTTTAGTCTAATTCCCCTTCGATCGCTTGGAATCTTGGCTCAAAGTTGGCTGTCTGGAAAATTTTCCAGACTCGAAAAAATCTCTTTTTTTTCTACAGATTTTCTTGGCCACCAGCCTTCTTCTACCACATTTTTGACCCTCCAAATGAATTATTTTGCTTGAGCTTTACAAAGAGAAGTTGTAGTCCTAGGTACCCTCTAAAACTTTTCTTCTTTGAGTTTAGTCTAATTCCTTTTTAATCGTTTGAAATTTTGGCTCAAAGTTGGCTATTTGGAAGATTTTTAAACTTACAAAAAATTTTCATTCTTTTCTTCCTGCAGAAATTTTCGTCCCCCCATTTAGGCTGAGTTTTTTGCTCTTTAAAGAGATGGATTGAGTGTAAAAATGGAGCAATAAACTCTCAAAGACCATTCCTTGTCATGTTGGAAGTATGGAGCATCTAATATTTGGTGAGAATTGGTGAAAAAATGCAGGAAAAAACGTGGCCAAAATAGCTCTGTCGAGTTGACCGTTCGGCACGTGAACAATACGCGCGGTATTGTTTACGCGCTGAATTTTTTTTTTTTTTTTTTGAAAAATCTAAAAACTTAATAATATTAAAACTCATTCTTAGTATTTCAAATGCATAAAACACATAATAATTAAACACCATAAGACAAATTAAGAGGGAATTAAAGGATAAATTAAGAGGCAATCAAAGAGCAGGTTAAAAAGAAATTAAAAGGGAAATTAAAAAGAAAATTGAGAGTCAAATTAAGAGGAAAATAGGGGAGAACATAAGGGACAAAAATAGGTGTCTACAGGGTAATAGTTGAATTATATTAACTAAAGAAAAAAGTAAGAAGAAAATCATTTTAGATAAACAAAAAAAGCAAAAAGAAATGAGACTGATAGAACTGTAATAGATAATTATAGTGGTCTTGTATATTTAAAAATTTACTATTACATGAAAATAAAAATGATAAAAAGACCTAAAGATACCGATAGTATGAGGCAATTTTTGTATTTAAATTTTTTTCACAAGTATCTTAAAAAACTACTGGTGTTGGTAGGCATCATTATATTTTTAGTTGTTTTAATAATATTTTTATATTGATTGAAGATTAAAGTTAGTTAATTGACACAGAACTAGAATTAGGGACAAAAATGAAAAATAGATAAATTTTAAGGGGTTAATTTTATGTTTTGTTGTAGTATCTAGCGTAAAAATGTCTTTCTTGACTTTTTAATAGTCAAATAATTGATGCATACTAACGGAAGGGGCAAAGTAAGAAAAAAATAATGTTAGGAGATTTAGTGCAAAACTACCCAAACCTAAGGGGGATTCCTGTATTTAACCCTTAAGAAAATTGACAAATACTAGTGATTGTATGTGTATGTCAAATAAGAAATATTCATCAATTGGTCCACAACATTGTGAGTAGTGTAATATCAATCTGTGAAATATTGACTATTTACTCGATAATATTTGATTTTAAATTTATGTTCAAGGTTTAATTGTGTAGATTTTATAATATTCATCTTAACAAGATGTATAGAAGTGTGTTCACACACATTTGTTTGCACTAGTAAGGTGCAAGTACATTGAACATGCTAACATATAATTTTCTTGTCAATTATAAAGATAATTGTTGGCATTTGATTGTAAATAGTAATCTATAAAGAAATAAAAGCTAATGTAAATAACTAAGTTAAGTTTTGTCCACGGTAAATTAATCGAGAAAATAAGCTAACTTCATGTATAAAGGCAAATTGTTCTTAGTCTTTCACTTTCTTAATTCTTTTGACAATAATCTCTATTGTG
Source organism: Cinchona pubescens (assembly GCA_025175665.1). Classification (NCBI taxonomy): domain Eukaryota; kingdom Viridiplantae; phylum Streptophyta; class Magnoliopsida; order Gentianales; family Rubiaceae; genus Cinchona; species Cinchona pubescens. Next base: position 8,247,124 of record JANKKI010000051.1, on the reverse strand, counting down.
ATATCATTGTCATTCTTTTTCTTTTTTCTAGCAATTGGGTTGCTCTTTTTTGTTGTTGGACAATGGCTTTTTAACTTTTTTGTCTACTGTCTAATCTTTTGGCCAGTTGATGCAACTTGTTTGTTAAGTGTAATTGTTTCACTTGGGCTTTATTTGTTCAATTGCTGCTACAACTATTATCAAATGATCATTATGTATTTCTACCCTTTCATCTAATTGTATGAGGAATTTGTATTCTTGTTAGTGATCATCTCTAAATTTCTGAAGCATTTCGATGATTTCTCATCCTACAATTAGTTTTTAGGGTTATATTAAAATTTTGCATTTGAAAATTGATTGTGAATATACAATTGGTAGTTTTAGAAAACACCTTAGCAATTGTTTGTTTATAGTTGTTAATTGAGCATCTAATATAAACAATAGTAGCACTTTAAATAGTGAAACGGTGGAGTTCTCTTAAATGACATTTAATGTCAAGCGATACCTCTATTTATATGTATAAATATTTGTTAATTTTTGTATGTTACATGGATAAGTAATGTATTAAAATATTTTGTACCTTTGGATGATTTATGCATTTGAACAACTTCTACATTCTGCTCCAGTATCCATTTGTATGATGGATCTTCAGTACAATTCTAGCCAGCATCATACCAAGGTTAGGATTTGTTCTCAACCATGTCAAAACTTTCTTTAAATAAGTAAATTGCAACCTACAATTTTGAAATATAGCATTTATTAATTTGATGTATATATTGAAAATTATGTTATTTATATTAGTTTAACATCTTTTAATGATTCTCGATTGTGTATGACATCTTCCAAAATTACTCTTTTACATCTCGAACTTTTTGGTCATGAGCAACTCTTCGAGGTTATTCATTTGTTTTCTGGCTGCATGAATATAAAATGTTACTTATATAAAATTGCTAATCATATGTGCTATGAAGTTTATGTTTGTTAATCAGTTGGAAAGGTTGCCTCAATATTTTTGCAATTGTTCAGACTCTCGGCAAACATGGTTTATGTCCCTAATTGATATGTCACAAGTTTCTAATTGAATTTTTCCTATAGAATACCAAATTTGGTCAAAATTGTGGTGCATTAATAAGATAAGTTTTATTGTGAGAAGTAAAAAGAGTGTTTGTATGAAAGAGTGTGAGAGAACTATGTGTGTATGAAAAATGTGTTATAGGTTTTTGTATGTGATATAATATTATTTTTTGGTTAAATGCCTGTGTGAAAGGTAGTGTGTATGAAAATATGAGGAAGAGCATGTGTGAGAGTGAGATAGAAGGAGAGCGAATGTACGAGTGTATGTACTTTACATTGTTTGAATTTGCACCTCGGAATATCTTCTTTTAGACATTTGTGGTTGAAACTATTAGTCTTTCATCAATTTGATTGTCTAATAACCCTCCTTTTGTTGATTGCTATATCACCCCACATGGTCATTTTGACAACATCAAATCTATATTATAGTAGTTTTTGTTAGGTTTATTTCTTGTGTAATTAAGAAATAATGTATGTGGAATTACCCTTCATTGAATATGATAATATCTCTCCTGGATGTCATTCTTTCAGCGTGTTTTTCCTTTTGATAGTATCCTCGTGCTTTGTGCAACAATCCTATGATATCATTTTGTGTAATTTTACATTTTTAAGTTATGTGTAAATAATTTTTTTTTTTTTTTTTTTGAAAAAAGGCAAGTAAGATACCAGTTGTTTGCTCATCATTATGCTCCCAACATTAATGTAGGGTGTGAACTTAGAACCCACGCTTGGTTTCTTGATATTTTTTCTGCTTGCTTAGCTGTCATATTTCTAAGAAATTTTTATTCAATCATGGAGTTAACATTCTGGTAAATTTTGTTTATCTTATAGACAGTAGGATTAGATATGATGTATTTTTGGTTTTACTGAATGTTACATCAAAGTGTTTGATCATATCTCCAAACAATAGAGTTTTGATTTTATTTCCCTAAACGCAAATCATAAGTTTGATGGTTGAATTATTGTACTTTTCTTGTAGTTCCATGATTGGAGTTATTTGTAGAGTAGACATTTTACTGCATAAAAAGAAATGACTCTTGGATTTGAACACCAACTCTTCTATACCACACCTATTTATATGGTTTTGGGAGCAGATGCGATAGACACAATATTAATCACACATAAGTGAATGTTCATGTTCAGTAATGCATATAATTCATGAACACAACAAAAATTACATATAGAAGAAAGTTCATCCTATTAATGTTATCCATAATTCATGAATATAATATAGTTCATTGAACAAATTAATGTCATTCATTTTTATCACTTCGGGATTAATGTCTATTAATGTACGAGAAAATAGTTGATTACACAGGGACTAAATTAAAAAATTTGAAGTTCTAAAATTTTCAACTATTTTGTTCAACATGAAAATTTTGTTTTGTGTCAATGTATATTAGGTGCATGTGATAAATTTTTTACATAAGGTGTTCTCTTTAAAGTGTTGCATGAATCACTTTTTTTGTCTTTAAGGTAGAGCCAAGTTGAGTGATGGAAGATAAGTGCCAAGATGTTTGTTTGGTTTTAATATATTGCATATAGAGGGAGACAAAAAGTTTATGTAATTAGTAATATTTAATATTTAGGATTAATATATTTATGTAAAATAATATTAAATGAAGACAAAAATTTACCTAAGTAGTGATATTTAATATTAAAATTATTATCACAATGACTTATCTGTCTATTGGATTATGGAGTAAATAAATGTTATTCATAGTTTATGAACACGATAATAACACTATGACTTATCAATATATTTAAACCATTGAAAAGTTTATCATTTTGGAATTAATGTCTATCCTATGGGAAAGTAGTTTATAAGTTAGAGACTAAACTGGAAGACTACAATTCCTACTCCTAGTTCAACTACATTTTGAAGTTAATTTCTCAAATTATTTTTCTTTCTTTGGAATAACTCTCATTATCTTGGTCATTAAAATCCATATACTCCCCCCGTCTCGTAATTTTAGTCGCTTTTGGGAATGTATGGTTTTTTTCAACAATACATTGACAAGTAGACATTTTTGTTTACTTTCCATCTTTATCCCTATTAGCTGTCTTGTGCATAGAAAATTTGATAATATTGCAGGGCCAATACATTTAGGTATTACCTTCAAAAAGTTTGAAATTTGAGTAATCCGTAACATCACGCACTTTTACTACTTCACATTCAAGTGGAAGTGTGTCTCATGCATTACATAATTAGGCTTCTTTGTTTTTATTTCATAATGCAAGTGGCCTTGTAATGAAGCATTGTTAGAAATGGAATGCAAATTCTTTTGCTATTTTGAGTAATGACATTCATTTTGGGATAGGCCCAAAAAGAAAGTATGATCCTTTCAATGGGAGGAAAGGAGTATGATGATTATCACTTTTGGTACATTTTTATATCCTTTATTTGAAATTGAAAATTTTCATTTTTTTTTCAGTATTTAATATATTTTATATAGAGGGAGACAAAAGCTTTTACGTAATTAGTAGTATTTAATATTTAAGATTATTATATTTAGGTAAAATAATATTAGATAAAGACAAAAGGTCTACCTAAATAGTGATATTTAATATTTAATACCACAATGACTTATCCATCTATTAGATTGTGAAGTAAATAAATGTTTGGCTTACGGATATTTTGTATAGTTTAAAAAAGGAAAAAACACTTACACAGTTTCTTGATTTGGAATAACTCCCATTAACTTGATCATTAAAATACAAATGATAATCATTATCACTTTGGGTATTTTTTATATACTCTATTTGTACTTAAAAAAATTTCAATTATTATTTTTTCAACATGAAAATTTTATTATGTCAATGTATATTAGGTGCATGCAGTAAATTTTCTCTCATCAGCTATTGTCTTCAAACTTTCTATAGTTCTAATGCATTCACTATATAAGAATTTCGGAAATCTATAGTGATCGTTTCAACGAGTTACTATCAGTTACGATTAGAGCCTCACTCTATACATAGTCACACATAGGGCTGCACATGAACAGAGCAACTTGAAAGTTTCTTAGTCAAAACTCGACTCTAGCTCGAGCTGAACTCGAGCTACTTGTTTAATCAAACGAGCCGAGATCGAATTCAATAATAATAGGTTCATATAAGCTCACAGTCATAAATTTAGCCTAATTGAGCTTTTAGTATTTTTTTGTAAATCTTTTATATGTACTTTTACCCAAATACATCTACTAAAATTTTATTTATAAATCTATCCTACCCTTTATATCTACCCTCTTAACCCTAAAATCAATATTTGGTAGTTAATTATGGAGTTCCATTTGATAAGATATGGATTTTCTTAAAGAATTAATATAGACTCGATAAAAGCTCGACTATCCTTGATAGACTCGGTGAGCTTGAGCTCGAGTACGAACTTGTATATTTTTAGTTGAACTAAGCTCAAACACCCAGATATTCGAATTCAACTAGACTTGTTTGTAACCCTAGTTGCACATAGACACCTTGATTGCTTCCATCAAAGCTCGAAGCTCGTATAGGATGATAGCATTGTCGTGAAGGAATGGCGACCAACCTCGACTTGTTCTTCTATACTAGGAGATTCAACCAGACCAACATACTCTAGATTTCCAAACTTGGCCACTATTAAGCTCTATGCTTGTATAGCACAACACCCCATCCAACCTTGTCATCTTGAACGAATACGTTACCACTAGGACATTAGGAATGTTTCTAGATACAGTTAGAGGGACCGTCCTAATTAATGAACTGAAACGGCCATTAGTCCATCCAAACACTATGATATTCTTCACAATTAGTGAAGCCTAGTTCCCTTCCAACTCACCTTTAGGGAACTGCATTGTAAGTTCAATGTACATCTCTCCTATTATATCTCGACGATAAACCTCCTTATCCTCCCTCGTCTCCGACTTATGCAACTTCCTTCTTTAAATGTCAACTAGGAAGAACATGTGATAGAGGTGGAATACCTTCTTCATTTTGTGCGGATCCATAGGTAGTGGATCATCCATGTAGCACAATAGATTTTGCTATTGATTATGAAGGATATATGTATAGTAAACCTTCAAACAAAGCACTGCTATTGGTATATGATTTTATCAATATATGACAAATATTGGGAAAAAAATTCATGTCTACCCAAAAAAAATATGGTGAGGAAGTTATTCCATACTCAGCCCAAACTTAGAATGGGCTAAACTTGGGTCACAAAACCTGACCCATTTTTGGATCAGCCATAATAGCATATATGAAAGCTATATTTTAGTATTTTGTAATATTATTGTGTATGTTTCATTAATATATATATATATATATTTATTTATACACACTGTATTTCTGCATGTTTTAGTAATGCAAATGAATATTTAGGAATATTTAATCATATAAATGAATGAATAGGTTTGTGCAATAATTAATTTATATTTAAATTTCATTTATTTTAAAATAAACATATTTATATTTTAGTAATCACAAATTCGTTTGTGTATTCAAATAATATTTTATTTGTCATATGGGAAATAGATTTCGGTTCAATACTAGTACAAAAACAAAGAAAAAAATTGTATAGAGTAAAAGTAGTTTGGGTCAATCCGCTTTGGCCTGAAGCATGATTTATGTTATGATCCGAAAATGAGTCTAAGAGTTGTGAGCACATTGACGGGTTTAATGGGTCAAGTTCAAACCTAGCATTCCTACTTTTAGATAGAACGAGCTCAAAATTATAAAAACCCGGATTACAAAACTCAGTTAACATACTATATAATTACAAAACTCAGTTAACATACTATATATGATTTTATGCTGTATGTATATACTTACAATATATAAAGAATGAGGGGGAAGATTTGGTGTCCATCATTTTTAATTATACCATTTTTATCTTATCATATGTGTAACTAACTATAATTTCTTTCTACACATAAGTCATGACTGTCTTCAACCCTCCAACACTTATTTTATCTTTTAAGCTTGTGTATAATTTTTTTGTTTACTAGCATTCCACTACTAAAAACATTGAGTAAATCATTTTTTTTTTTTTAATTTCACATTTATAAAATGTGCCGTTTCCTACTAGTGTATATAAAAGATGAGTAAGATCTTGTAAAATGCGTCAAAGTCATCTTGTTCGCTTTTGTATATATAAATTTGTGCACCACTTTTATTTATGATATATATATAAAACTTTGGATTGAGCTCACCTTCAATACTCATTCTTCCCATTTTTTCTCAAGTAAATATTTTATTATATATAAAGGAAGAGTCCCATTTAGTATGGTGGTCTCTCCCTTTGGATTACTAATTAGTTAATTTTAAATTATTAAAAAAATAACCACCATAAAGCAAAAAAAAAAAAAAAAGGAAAGAAATAACTACCATCAAGTAACTAAAAAAAAATAAGTTTAAAACTACCCAATTCTTTAATTACTTACAAAAATTATCTCTTAAATTTATTTTAAAAAATTTTCAAATTTAACAATATTGAATTATTTAATTAATGCTATATTTATAATTTTTCTTTTAAATGACACACACATAAAGTGTGCCAAAATCACTGTCTAGATAATTAGATGTATGTATTAATTGAATATCAAAGTCTCATAGTGAATATGTTTAACCATGACTCATAACTTTAGTTGAAATGAGTTAAACTTTTCAATTTTACTCTCAATCATTTTGATGGTTTTTTTTTTTTTTTTTGGCTACAAAAAATATTGTTGTATCATATTTATTAATTTCAAGCAATAGATCCAACATAAATAGTATGTGTTACTTCTTTAGTATAGAGTTAATTTCACTTTAACCCTTTAACGTTTAGGGTAATTATCACTTTAGTTCCTAATGTTATTTTTTAGACATTTAAAATTTCGTTTGGGGTTATGGTGGCTTATCACAAAGCACTTTATTCATTAGTACTTTGAAAGAAAGTGCTTTATAAATATTTAATTTTATTGTTTGGGAGTAAACTTTTATAAGTACTTTTACATGTAATAATGCATGATTTTGAATTTGTTAAGAGTATTTCAATCTTTGTTTAGTATTAAATTAACGATAAAATAGTCAAACTTTATCTTTAATTGTTTTAAAAAGAAAAAACTAATTCAAAAGTATCAATTTTTAGCTTGCATTAAAAGTAATTTTGAAACCAAAAGTTCTACTCCTAAATTTGTGGAATGATATTTACCTAACCACTCTAAAAGTACTTTTATCATCTAAGAGTACTTTTTTAGCTAAAGTATCGCAACCCCAAACGAGGCCCAAGTCCTTTCGTTAAATCCAACTCAATATTCATTATACTTTTGATAAAAATACTCTTATTCTCTCTTCTTTATTTTTTTTTTCATTTTTTCTTTCTCATTTCATTGATATGATTCAATATTTGTTGTTTATTATTTATCACTATATCTTAAATTTCATCAAACCTATTTGTGAAAAGAAAATAAGATATTTTGAATTTCATGAAAAAATTTTGTCCACAAATCTAATTTGAGGGTAAAAATGTCATTTTAGACTGTTAACTTTGACAGTTAGTCCAAGAACTTAAGTGCCTAAAAACTCACATTAGAAACTAAAGTGATAGTAACCCTAGATATGGGTAAAGTAAAATTAACCCTTTGGTATACTGTAAAAGTTAATCTATACATTTAATCTAGATTATACAGGAAGTACCAAAAAATTTTGGATTAATTTGTTTGAATTAAAAAATATTAATAAAAGAAGAATTGGATTAAATAACAAAGAGCATTGGGGATTTGAATCAGATGATATGTTTGTCAAATAAAAATTTGGATTTATATACGCAGTAAAAGTTACTTTTGCACAAAATAGAAAATAAACTAACCCAAATTTTCTGTAGAGAAACATATTAAAGGTATCAATGTATTTGTTATTTGGCCCCATTTACTCTTTTCTTAATTTTTCAAAAACCTCTATCCATACTTTTTTATTACTTTTCTGTGGTCTGGCTTTTAGTTATACATGTTTATTTATCACAAGATGCTAAAGAATCATCAAATATTAATTGATAAGTTGGGATTATTAAATAAAATTAATGTATATGATATAATAATATTTTCGTGTAGCAAAAAAACAAGAAATACTCTTTTTCCAGTGTTGGAATTAATAGATATGATGCTATAATATTATGTGCAACAAAAAGATAGGAAAAATATTTAGTTTAGAATCGGAAGTCTCACCCATCTATTAACGAACTAAGGTTAAGAATTTTAGTTAGAGACAATCACAATGTGTCTTTCATATTAGGTTCTTCCTTTTTTTAATTAAGTTCATACAAGTTTAAATTGTCTATATTGGATGTTTTATATCCAACTTAATTAGGAATATATTTATTAATATGTATTTTACTTAGAATTGATTTTATGAAGTATAGTTGGTTTTAGGAATTAATGGTATAATTGGTTTAAGAAATTTATTAGTTGGTTTGGTTAAAGAATTAGTTAGTTAATTTGTTATATAAAGGCCATGTTGGCCTGATTGTTGGTGTGAACCTCCAAAAAAAAAAAATAAAAAAAACAAATCTATCTCATTGCAAGGTTGGAAAGCCGTAAGTAGCGGTGTAAAAAAATTCCCTCTATGAGAGTTTATTCAATAAAATAAAATTATTTGCTCCCAAACAACTTCTTAAGCTTACGTTTCAATGTTGATTTATTAATTTCTTAGTTTTCTTGATTGAACAATAATTACTGGTTTTTTTGACTTTTTTAAAATTAGTATCAGAGCTTTGTGTTTGATTCTAGAGTTTCAAAAATTTTGTGTTTGGAGAATTGGTGACAATTAAGGTTTTAAAAAAATTAGTGATTTTTTTAAAAATCACATTGAAATTGTTTTTGGGGATAAAAAATTTAGAGTGATTGGATAAAAAAAATTTGAGATAAATTTTTTAATCGGGGAGCTTGACCAAATTTTTTGTCATGGAAGTATTTCATCCCGTTGATGATATAAGGATGATGATATAAGGATAATGGAAAAAAGCCGTTATTCATGGTAAAAAATTTGGAATTTTAATAACGTACAACAAACATGGAATTAGTTATATAAGATGGAGATTGCCAATAAAAAAATATCTTTTGTTAATTCGGATGACGCAAATTTATATTACATATTTTGCGAGTCATATGATAGACAGAGAACAAACATGGAGTTCCTTATATAAGATGGAGATTGCCAATTAAAAAAATATATCTTTATCAATGAGGATGACAAAATTTTATCACTTACATAGTTTGTGAGTCGTATGATAGAAAGAGAACAGAAAAGAAGACAAGATTATTTTCGCAAATTCTGCGAAAGTCTTTGAAGTTATTTATAAAAAGTTTATTCATCATTATCATGTACCTTTATGATTTTATGATGGATATATATTATCATTTTACTTATGTGTCAAAATTTGGTTTCGAAAAAAAGAAGCAAATTTTGAAAAAGACGTGTATGTTGATGACGAGAAATCTTATGAAGATATTGAGTTACTTGATGATTTTGGATTGTATATATTGTTTGGTACAATTTAGGATGATGACTTGTCAATAAAAAAGAAATTTTTTACATGAAAAAAGAAAAAGAATTGGTGAATGAAAGAGAAAAATTGATGGGGTAGTGAATGGAGATATTTTTTATACACTTGGAAAAGAAAATTTTATTGACGCATTTGACGAAAATTTGATTATTTCAAAAGTTAGATACGTGATCAAAAGGAAAATATAATTTCTTACTTTTTTGGAAATTCTCATGTAAATTATTTTAATATAGAATTTTTTTTTTTAATCAAGATGAGCTAGCCATCAAATTGTATACAAAGTATAAGTTCGTCTAGTACCACGCGTGAAGATGAAGATGGAGACCAACCACAAGGTGAAGATGTGCGTTGTCCACATAGCAATTGAAATGTCATGATTAAATTGAAGGCATTCATAATACAAATTTAGTTTAAGAGAATCTATGTTATATATTTTAAACTAAACTTAATTAGGATTATATTTATTAATATGTTGTATTTTACTTCTAGAATTGGTTTTATGAAGTATAGTTTGTTTTAGAAATTAATGGTATAATTAGTTTAGAAAATTTATTAGTTGGTTTGGTTAAAGAATTAGTTAGTTAATTTGTTATATAAAGGCCATTTTGGCCTGATTGTCGGTGGGAACCTCCAAAAGAAAAAAAAAAATCTCGTTTTGGGCAAGATTAGAAAACTGCAAGTCGTCGTGTGAAAAAATTCCCACTATGAGGGTTTATTCTTAATAAAAAAAATTGTTTGCCTCCAAATCAGTTCTTCAACTTACGTTTCCCTTTAATAGTCTTGTTCCTTTGATTTATTAATTTACTGAACAATAATTACTGTTTTTATTTTTTTATTTTTTTCGGGCTCCTTTCACTCTCAGTCTAAAGTCTAGACATCGATGGAGGGGAATTGTGAAGGAAGAGTATTCAATCAATCAAACTTTGTCTTGAAACCATGGTAATTGTCTCACTATAATTCCTCATTTAGAATGATTCAATTACACTTGTAATAATATCTTCCTCATATGGAAATTATCCAAGCCTTTAATATGCTGAAGTTTTACAGGGCAAAAACACTAGTAACACTCGCATAGCTACTGCCAATGCTCATTACTTTTTTTATTATTATTAAATTGATAATATTCTAATCAAATTTACTTTACACATATACTCAACTACTCCTTAAAGTGACTCAACTAGTACTAATAAAGAATTGAATGGAAAGGAAATCCTTCAAAACGGTATCACTTTCTCTCAGATATTTTGATATTTATCTAAATTTTTGTAATATTTAAAATTTAAATTTAAAATTTTACAATAAAAAATACATTACGAGTCAACTCTATTAGCAATGATATTGCCCCAGCAAAATTCTTAATGTCACAGCAAAAAAAAAAATGGTTAAAATGACGTTAATAGCCTTTAAAAGTCATGAAAATTAAGCCCAAATTTTCTCTTTTACTCGTTTGTTGCTCCCCTATCTGCTTTGTGGGTTTGCAGATGAGACGAATCCAATCTCTTCCACTGCATTCATCCTTCTACGCCAGATTTCTTGCCTTAAACATCTGTTTCTTTCTTTTTTCCATATGTTGATCGGGAAAAAATAAGAGGATAGAGAAAGTGAGAGATTGTTTTTGGGGATGGGATTAATGGATTTGTTTAATGGATTCTTGATTTTTGAAGTGTTATGAGAAATGGGATTTTTTTGGGTTCTTTACAGTTTTTATTTTTATTATTTTCTTGGATTGAATTTAAGGGGGAGAGTAGACAATCCTAAGGCATCGAAGAAATCAATGAAGAATATTCTTAGGATTTGAGTAATAGTGATAATAGTGATTCACCTGTTTTTACTGGAGGGTGTCATCCGGCGGCTGTAGGTGGCGGTGCTGAGGCAGTCAACCAGCCCACATCGGCTGAGGGGTCACTTGCTGGGAGGTGATGGGTTTTTGGCGATTTGTGATGACTGATGAGCGAGGTGTTTGTCCCAACTTGGGGCAATGATACAATTTTAAACTTTTATTGAAATGCCTAAATTACACTCATCGATTGATAATTTCCTTTTCCACAATTTAGTCAAAGGTCCCACAGAAGGGATTTCATTCCTCATCAGAAAGTCCTCGCCGTCTTTATTTTTATTTTTTGGGTTCATAATTTCAGAATCCATTCATTTACCAACTGCTTTGGCTTGCCTCTGAAACTGGCACTTCTGTCGGCACTGCTAAATAGGCCACCAGATTGAATATTGTGGTTAGTGCTTGGATTGAAAATACAAAAAGGGACAAGAACATGATAAAAGATCGAAACTTTGGGTCTTAAATGAGAGAGAAAAACGGAGAGTGGTGTTGAATTGGGGGCATTATGAGAGGGTAGTGGTGAAGGTGAAGAGAAGTTTTTGTAGGGGCATAGGCCTGTGGAAGATGGCTAATGGAGAAGTCGAATAACTACCATTTGATGGGGGTGGAGGATTCAAGGTTTAAATGCAAAATTAATGGCTTCTCGTGGCTTCCGGAGAGTAAATCATCACTGGAAGAGAGATAGGGGTAGAGGTCATGAAGACAGTGAGGACTTGTGTAATCCATTAACGACTTCTCATGGTTCTGGTTGTATTGTGAGCCGCGTGGGTTTGTGTTCGGTTCCGATTGAGAAGGAAAGAAGAAACTGAGGAAGGGTGTGGGTCTCTGTGCTGGGTAATTTTGTCATTGTAGTCAAAAAGAGCTGTGGCAGTAACAAAAGTGCTGTGACAATATCATTACCTTGTTACTTGTTAGAGAATATAAATTACATTGATAGAAAAAAATTAATTATGAGTAGAATTTATCGAATGATATTTTTAAATTAACCAAATTTTATAATTTTATCAAATGATATATTTTTAAATTAATGAGATTTTATTTTTAAACTTATAATACCGTTTAATATATTATTTAATAAGATCTTTTTTAATAAAATTTATGATGGTTTATGATGGGTTTTTGGCCATTGGTGTTAACTTTTGTAAAGGGCAAATTTGTCTATCAAATTAATAGTTGTGGCATTAAGAATTTTGCTGTGACAATATCATTTCCCAAGTGGAGTTGGTTAATTCTCATTGGAAAATATTTAAATATATTTGATTTTTGACCCGTCAGTAAATCTTTATCAAAATTAAATTTTAAAAAATTTTACTTACATCAACTGATATCATAAATATTTAATTTAAAATTTTACTTACATCAACTAATATTATAGATATTTAATAATTTATATCATAAAATTTATAAATAGAATTAAAGATCAAATTTAGTTTAATTTAAGTTTTTGCCGATTCTCATTAGATTCACCACCCAAAAAAAAATAGTAGAAGCCAAGCTACGTCCTACAGCTAGACACTCAGCAAAGCACACGCGTCTGAAAAAGCAGAGACGTGTCGGTTACGTAGTAGCAGTGCGTGTGTTGCTCGCCCATAGCGCCAATTCAAAAAAGAAGAATCTCCACATCTCTATAAACCTCCACATTCCACCCCATCAATGTCCCAAGTAAAATTATTCTTCTGATAAAGACCATAAAATATATTACATACAAGTTAAAATTTAGGCAAATCAATCTCTTTGTTGAAGCTATGGAATCCCAGTTACAACGTCCTCATGGCCATTCATATGACCAAGATCCCCACAACGTTGGATTACATTCTGGTGAAAAATATCTATCTCTACTATATCTATCTATGTATCCGGAGAGTTTCTGGTATAATAGTCTAGTTTTTAAATTTTTAAATTGAAATTTTGAAACAAAAAAACTACTAATTATTACCATTTTTTCATATTACTAGTGGAAAGGAGCACACTTTACCTACTTTACATGTGTTCAAATAAAAGAAAAAATCGAAATAAAAGTCTTACATCAAAAGGTTTGCTATTGTAATACTAAAGTTTAAAGTAGTAATAGTAATAATAGGAATTTTGCTTATCAAAATTTTAAATTTACACACAAACATATCATTTGTGCCTTACCAACCATTTTAATTTAATTTTGTTTTTCTTTTGGCTACTTTGTTTTTGTATTGATATGATGAGATTGTTTTTTGTTGTTGGTGTAATGGTGGAAGATGAAGGAGAGCATCAACACCATCACGAAAAGAAATCGGTGTTGAAGAAAGTGAAGGCAAAAGCAAAGAAGATTAAGGACACTCTGACGAAGCATGGACATGGTCATGATGAGCATGAGCACGAACGTGATCATTCGCATGATGAAGATGAAGGAGATGATGAGGATGAAGAAATGGTTGAAGACCCTGAAGTCCATGGTGCACCTAGTATGTTGTCTAGATTTCCTTTGATTCATTTCCTTCTTTTTTTTGCTTCATTTTTATCATAATATGGATACTTAACACTAATGAACAATTAATAACTTCTTGGTATACTAAAAAAATTTAGAAAATTCCTTTTATAGATCAATGACGTGTCAGAATTATATCCTCCCGTCTCAATATAATTATCACCTTACACATTTATATAAATTTTTAAGTAATTATAAAATTCTATCAAATGTTTATAAATATTTTTATTAAGTTTAAATTGCCTGATATCATTAAATGACAAATGTATGAAATTGGAGGAGTTGGAAGGAGAGAGAGGAGAGAAGATGAAAAAGAAGGATGGTTAATTGATTATCTATTGGTTATTGAAATTAAGAATATTTTAAATGTTTGAAAGTATAAATTTAAAATTTTAACAAAGAGAATTATAATAATGTGATGCTTTTATTGGGATATCAAAATGATAAATGTCCCCATATCAATGGAAAGAGGGAATATTTAAAGGAAAATTCAAATAATGGTCCGTACTGGTTGTTCTGTTCCGTTGTTGTGCTTATGTACTCTGAACTTTAAATATTTGTATTAGACAACCAATGTCTTTACTCTACTGATCACAGAATTTTCTTATATTAAAAAACTGGTCCCTAATTAGATAATGGTTGGATTTCAATTTTAGATAGGCGGATTTTGTTTTATTCTAATTTTAGATATTTGGTCGAATTTTGTTGTTTTTTATTATGTCTATATCTTTATTGTTTTCCGCGAATGTTGTGTCGCTTTGTCAACTCTGTCATCTTCTACTGAAAAAAATTATGAATTTTGACGGTATTTTGCAGTATATGAATCAACTGCAATTAGCAGTGCAATTCCTGCACAAGGTGTCAATTTGGAGAAACCAACAGCAATAGGAGAAGATCGCTATGGTGGTCAGGTGACTGATAAAAATCTAGGCACTACTGGGCCTGTTTTGCAGGGGCAATTCAGGGAGAATTTGGGTAGGCCATTAGCTACGGAGGTGGTAGTCATGTGCCGGAGGACAAGGGTACATCATTTCCTCCTGAAACTTATGAGACGAAAGGGGCTTCAGGTGTCCTAAAGGAAGATGATAATGTTGTCCCTCAGGGACATAGAATTGGTGTTCCAGAGGGCTTAGAGGAAGATCCTCGTGCACAGAAAAATCGACCAGGAGGAAGTCCACTTTCGAATTATGAGACTAAAGTACCTGATCCAACAGGAAAAGGTGGTGAAGAAATTGGAGTAACTCCACTGCTCCGTTCCTTTGATAAGATGGGAATTTGTGATGATTCAGTCCCCAAAACAGAAGCAAAATCAGAACGAAAAGGCTATACAGGAAGCCATGATCAGTTTGCTCCACAGCCAAATCCTACTGAAGGTGAATTTGAGTCGAAAGATTCAACTCCCAAAAGCTATGATCCTAGCAAACCCGAGGACTTACCCCGTGATACAGTGACTGGAAAATTATCGGACCATGGTGGTTATGTTGAGAAGATATCAGTTGCTAAGATGACATCCATTATTGCTGATAAAGCAGTCTCTGCCAAGAATATAGTTGCTTCTAAGCTTGGATATGGGGGTAATGAAGGTGCCAAAGCCCGAGAAATGGAAGAAAATAAGGATGCAGCAAAATCAGGTTCATCACCAACAGAGTATGCACACAAAGTTGCAGCTACGGTTACTGAAAAACTAGCACCGGTTTATGGGAAAGTTGTGGATGCTGGAAGTTCAGTGATGTTGAAGGTGAAAGGCAGTACTGGAACAGGACATGAAGGAGTGGAGACGAGCTGTGGTAGAGTGCCAGATAAAGGGGTGTCTGTGAAGGAGTATTTGGTGGAGAAATTGAAGCCTGGTGAAGAAGACAAGGCGCTTTCGGAAGTGATATCAGACACTTTGAATAAGAAGAAAGATGAGGTTGTGGAAACAGGAGAAACTAAGCCAATGGGAAAGGTGACCGAGTCAGAGGAGGTTGCCAGGCATTTGGGCACTGGAAAGGAGGGAAAAAGAGAGGGGGATCTATGATGCCATTGCTGCTGGCAGCGAAAGCAGTGGAAAAACCGTGGTGGATAGGCTGAAAGGTGCTGTCAGCTCATGGATTAGTAAAGGTGGTGAAGATCAACAGTATTCTCGGGCGTCAGCTGATTCATCAAATGGTAAAACAAGTATTGCATTTAAACTTGCTTTTCTGTTTCCAAATACTATGCATTTTCTGTAGTTCTTTAGTGCTCTATTCTAAATTTCTAATGGATTTTTCTCATCATTTTTTTTTTTTTTTTTTTTGTAGTGAGAAATGAAGGTTCCACTGCTACTGATGAAGTAGGGCAGCGCAGGCTTCAGGAATCAGGCAACTGATGCAAGTTGGTTATAGCCCCTCATCAGAGATTTGGAGTTATGCTGCTGCTGTGGAAGATATGGTTTGGTTTGATGACCATTGTGTCTAGAGAGATTGGATTCTGTGCTTATGGACAAAGGATAAATTTAATTACTGTTTGTTGTGTTTTGACACTCTTGTTAGGTTTTAGGTAGTGCTATGTGTATATAGTTTTGTTGTGTGTGTGTGAGTGATCAATTCTCAAATTAGCTAACTTTGACTTTTGCATCCACTTGCCACTGGTATATATTTAGCCAAATTTCCGGTAGTTTAGATCTTAACCTATATATATTGAAGGGTTTGTCTGCTTTTTGATGATCTGAATTGGACGCTAATTCATCCAGTTTCTAAACTGATTACATTTAGATCTGTCATGGCGCTGGGATTTGCTGTCTGAAATTCTCGCTTGGGTAAAGGATGGATGAGATTAGGATATCCAAAATTCTCTTACTTGGGTGGAGGATGGATCAATCATGGATGAGAATGGGATGTCAACTGTCAAAGTTATATTTATTCGGAACCGATATAGGAGTATGTCAATAAATAGTTCAACAAATTAATATTCAAGATTTACCGTGATAGATTAACAGTTAGAAAAAATAGCAGTAACATCTATTGTATAAAAAAATAAATTAAAGAAAGAAATAAATAAAATGGAACTTGAAACAAAATGGCTTTTAGTCGTGTAGATTCAGAATCAACGGATGTACAGATTACTACTACTATGATTGCATACCATCGATTGACATGTATACCAGTAGCCTAAAAGTTGGTCGAACAAATTGGCAAAGCAAATCGGTCAAAACTTGGCTCGAGGACGACCCTAAATTCTTTGTTGATGAGTAAATTTCAGAAGCAAAATTCATTTTGATTGCTTTTAGAACGTCTGAAATAATTATTTCTTGGAGCACCTTGTTCTAATCCTTGAAATAACTGAAACACCCGGGAGGGAAGTTGAGAAGTGCTAGCTAATGTGCTCTGCAAGTGAGCGAGTGCAATGACAAGGCGCCTTACTTATCAGCTATCACCAAAAGGTGAAATATAATTTGTCCTCCTTTTAATATTTCTTCAAGAAAGTTTTGTCGATCAGTTGTGGGAAGTTCATTTGGCCCTTGCAAGTAAATTAGTTTATAAAACATGAATATGTTGGGCTCTCGATACGATGCAAATTATTCTAAAGAAGATTAGAATAGCAGCTTCAAATAATCTATCAAGGATAACCATCAGTGCGGCAGTTCAATAAAAAGTAGCATGTCAAAAGCCCCAGGTCATAAAAAGTAGGCCGTGGGTGCTGCTATAAATCAGTGCTTTGTGAGTGTTGTCCTATAAAATACAGGATTTTCACAAATATAACATCAATATGCTTGCAATTAAAGAAGCAGAATCCTGACTTGCTGGTGTTGTGAACATCATGCTGTTATTTCTGCATCCTCTTACTTTGCGAACATCAGTACTTGTTTGTGTGAACTATATCCAGCCAAAACTCGAAAACAAATCCCTACTGCATCATGCCATACACTGAACGTGAATCCAATTTCTTATTGCTGAAGAGCATCCTTAAATTCCTTGGTCGTTTGTATTTTTTTTTGTTTTTGTGTATTTGACTTCAAAGATTTGTCCTTGGTTTACCAGATGCAGTAACACGCCTAGTCACTGACCGCATAGAAGTTACAAACTCCTCAGCAGCAGAAGGATGTATGCCCACCTGGGACAAAAAGGAAAAAACAAGTAATTTGAATACTGATGCTAGGAAAATAAACAGTAAAGAAACACCACAAGAGGCCTGAGGATCCAACAAGAAGCAAAAGAGACCAAGTAAAGGGGTTAATTAGCCAGTTAAACATCTAACACACTGACAGAAAATCAATTTGGATAAAATCTGCTGGAGATACAAGTCTTGCTTAATGGGCTATATGTGATCAATACAGAGATCAAAACACGATGACAGGATAAAGATACAAGGGACTGCAACCTCACTGCAGTGTTGCCATGGGTCAGAAAGCTTACCGTGCTATCAAATTGTGCTTTAGTTGCTCCACATTTCAGTGCAATAGCAATGCCCTGTAATAAAGATGCCAACTATGAGGAAATGCAAACATACCTAATGTCAAATGAACTTCTGACAAGTGCAATAGAAGTGGCAACACTTGGGAGACTAAGAATGAAGTGCGAAAGCGCCTTATTTCTGTGCATGTTGCGTGCTTTCTGTGCACTTGAACATGCAGAGTGGATCAAATATTGTACCTGCATACTTTCAGGTGCATCTGGACCACACATAGATGCTCCTAGAACTTTATCTGTCTCAGCTTCAACAAGAAGCTTCATAATTGTCTTCTCCTGCCGTCTATGGTATAAAAACTCAAATTTTCAAGTCACCACAAGGATAGGTATTATGGTAAGCACACCACTTGGATCACTACAGAAGTCATAGCAAGACTGCTTTGGTATGGCTATTTACTCGATCCAAGTACACATCAAATACATGATTTAACGGAAGGTAGCAAATGCAAGCTTGATATAGTTCCAATTTTAGAACTCAGTACCCTTACAGAAACATAAGGCTTACCTACAGCCAAAGTACAGGTATTAAAAATATTAAAACAATGTTAACACTGGTCAGATAGAACATAGTAATTACAGCCAGCAACTTTAAGAAATGATGTGGGGGACTTTTCAAGGCCAGAGAATTCAGCTTGTAGCCCTTACATGATGAAAGAGATTATATATTACGACAAATTTTCATGAGCTTTTAATTTCTAATATTCATACCCAGAAATTGTATTCTTCATTGGATTGAATGACGATGTGAAAACCAATAGTTCGCCGTTGGCTTGCTCTATAGCCTGCTCTTCACTGAATCCAACCACAGAAAGAGGAGGTATGCTGTTGAGGACAATCAAACACAAGATAGTCAAAATCCAATGCTTCAGTCAAGAGGAACCAAAATCTCAAAATAAAAGAGAAATATATAGTCGGCCATAACATAGCATGCGATTATGAATGGATTTAGCAGTTATGATAAACATCACGAAAACAAACTGTATTCCAATTTAATTTACCAACAGTTGAACTGTCTAACAGAGTATTGGGGAACTGCAGCATTTCTATAGCCCAACAAAGTTTTCTTGTCAACTTCAAAATATTGTATTAATAGGGAAAGAAAACTTAAAGGTACGATTATTACAAAAAGGAAAACTTAATCCAAATATAGCCCCTTCCATACAGTTTAAATGGAAAAAGAAACATGACTATAACAACAACAACGACAACAACACTAATAATAATAGTAATCAGAAGTGCCGGTAAGTTCTGAAATATATAACTGAGTGGAGGATTGTTATAAATCTGTCAATTATATCATCGAACAACAAACCCCATATACTTTACTAATGGTCAAACTATAACTGTTTAAATTGTTCACAACCTTAAGATACATAATTTCAGCCAAAAGATGAACTAATGTAGACTTCTAGTCCAATTTCATAATTTATCCATGGGTAGCTACCAGAGAATTAGATCTATCTATGTAGAACATACGGACATTTGGTTATCATGAATAGCTAGCTAGCTAGCTAGTAATAAATACTATTTACTACCTAAAGTTTTATCCACTTTCCTTAAAATTGTATCTACACCTATAAAAGTTTAGGGCAATTCAATCCACATGGGAACGGCTTTTATTCTTATCGAATATGGTATTAAAGACGCAATCAAGTAAAGAAACCTAATCATTGCGTGCACCATTGCAACCCCCGATTTCAATTTCCATAAAACAAAAAAGGCATTTTTTTCAATATTCAAACTCTTTACCTTATTGGTTACTAAATAATTCTAGTGACTGGATTTATATGTTTATTCTGATAAGAAATAAGATATTCAAATAAAGAATTTTGGATGATATGAATATTCAACTATTCTATTTTCATGCAAATAGGGGGCAAGAAAAGTCTATGAAAAGATGGTGGTTAAATTCAATGTTGTTTAAGGAGTTCAAATGCCGGTATGGGCTAAATTCAATGTGCAGTATTGGTCCTACTGAAAATGACAGTGAAAGTGAGGATCCAAATATAAAGGAAACGACTAAAAAATTCGGAGTTGGGGGGATCATGACGACAAATGTTGCGGATATGGCAGTTTGATTGTGATGACAAATCTATTTGGAGAAAAAAAAAAAGAAGAAGGTAAATTCAAGTTTGATCAACTGAATTGGTACCAGTTTTCCAAACAATACAAATGAAAATCATAAAGAGTGTAAACAATAGTTTACTCATTTGTTTTGTCGCCCCTAAGAATTAATTTACAAGAGAAAAGTAAGAAATTTGCAGTAAATTATTTAACACACAAAACACTTCACAAGCATCAAAAACATTACGACAGCTTCAAATAGAGCACAGAGAAAGATCTGATACCAGAAGACAGCACAAGGAATATGATTATAGTCAGGTTTCGTAGGCTGTCCACCAAAAACTGTTTTCTACAGGAAGACAGTATAAAATTCATTAGGAGAAATTACAGTAAATTAGCTAGACATTGAGTCAAACATCATCCAAAAACTCCATCACAAGCATAACAACAAATAATTGTCCAGAGGAAAAAACATACTGCAAAACAGGTTCCTTCCATCAAGGCAACAGGAGTGAGATTAACACGATTAGTAACATCACCAACAGCCCATATGCTAGGTATGTTTGTGCGAGAGTACTCATCGACCTTAAAGAAAAGGAAATTTGAGACGAGGAGCAACTGCAAGAATTAACAAAATCAGAAGGTTGTAATCTTCAGACTAAACACCATAACAGTTCTCTTCAATATCAACAAAGAAGTTGAATGTCTCGCAACATTGAACCTCTGTCTACTTGACAAAGAAGCCTCTTATTGTAAATAAATGCACTCATGGTACTTCATGCTCACCCATGTATTGGCCTAGAGGGTTAAAATTTTTTTAACAAATACTTGAAGAACACGCAACGAAGAGAAAGAGAGGAAATCCAAAGAGCTGACAATCTATGAAGCAGAAAAAAGACGAGAGCTTTCAATAATAGATGAAACTCGGATGACCACTAGATTTTGCCAGCTTGTCCAACACTTACATACCCCACTGTTCCCAGATATGCTCACAAAATTGCATCAACTAGAAACAACCTGGTATCAGCCCAAGCTTTACAATGTTTCATGTCACTACCGTGCATGGAACCAAACAATTAGACGTCAGAAGGTTTAAGCGCCTCGTAGAAAGGCAATCCTTCCCCAAAAATTTATAGAAAATATTCACAACACATTCTGCAAGCAACACAAACAAATTCAATTAGTCACTTTGAGTTGGTGGTCAATTGGCACCATTCAATTGCAGTCACGAACATAACATGTTGATCGTGTGAACTCAATCTGCAATACCATTTTTTCGTCATCCACAAAATTTTGCATTTCCCATGCGGCATAAAGAATACAAGATTACAGTAAACAAACAAAGGTTAACCTTTATTGCTCCAATTTTATCGAGTTCAACGCCCACCGCTTCCAAATTCAACCTTTTCGTGTTAGGGGCCCGGCCTGCAACCACCAACAAATGATTCTTAAATTAGCCAACAAAAGGGATCTGAAGATAGAAAAAATCTATTTACTTGTTCCTTAATGCTTCAAGACCAAGTAATCTCTACATTATATAAATAATAGAACAAAGTTCACATTAGAAACAACCATGCGTAACAACTATAAGTGCAATTTCAGTTTATATGTGTAATCTAATAAACTCCAAAAGGCAGCCTACTACATATTCCCAAATGCTGCTAAAATGTCAAAAATACCAGGACGAGATCCCTTTTGTCTTTCAATACTAAGTATCTAGTCTTTTGATTTCCTTTTGAAAACGGTAGAGAATTATGGACTGGCAAAAGTATATATAATTAGATAGAATCTAGCTTTGCAAAAAGCACAACAAAAATCAGAAAAATAAGGATTATTGATTGCAGTAGCACATAGGGGTCAATACATTGCAATTGTTGCTGTAGTTTTAAGCACAATGACAAGACAGATGAACTATTTCCAAATGCTATGTTCAACAGTTTTAGGGAACATGGTCAAAGCAATGTTTTCCAAAATCAATAATAGAACCACATTTGGTCTTTTCCATTTATTTCTTTCTTTTCTTTCCATTTTGATCATTATATAATAGTTGATTTGGTTGCAATGGATGGTCATATGTTGAAATCTTCAATAAAGACCTATTTTGGAATTGCAAAATTTCAAAGGCCAACCTCCATTATTTATTATTAAAACACATTACAATTCAAGGTGCACGTTGATGCATTCACATGTAGAGAAAAGTGGGCAATTACCTGTGGCAAAGAGCACAACATCAGCAATCAGTTCTTCTCCATGATCTGTGCGAGCTTTTATACCTTCTTATGTTTTCACCAGCTAAATAGCCAAAATATTGATAACAGAAAGTCATTGTCATTTGAACTAGCAGCAACAGTTTCAACTTTCAAGTGCTACTACAATTGGAATATACCAATCCTAAAGATCCATAGGATTAATTGTGGATCCAAGACAGTAATAGAAAGATTTGATTCTTAGATTTTATAGGATATTTTAAGAAGTGAACATCTTTCTTAGTGGTGGGGTCGGGGGAAAGAATAGGAAAGGTGATTTCGCTATGTTTAGGAATTTCGATCAAATCACACATCGCAGTATACTAGGCCTTCTAATTCTTTAAGGGATTTATCCAAAAGACCAGTATCTATATCCGGCTCAGTTATTGATAGAGTGAATAAAATGGAATTCATAAAAAATGGGTCGAGGGTAGGTATATGTAATTGAATGGCTATAAATAAGTAAATTAAAATGTGTGATGAATAGGAGATTACAGTTTTTTCTTCTATTTCAGATGATCTGTTAAAATGTATCAAGACCTAAACAGATAATTATCAACAAATATTTAAGTACCTCAGTCAAGTTTGTTTGGGGGTGCATATGAATTCCCCTTCCTTCTAGATTTCTTGCAACTACTGCACGCATCTCATTGTCAAAACCTCTGCAATTACAGAGTTTGGAAGATTACATAAATAATACTTAAGAACTTACAATTGGAAATGGTTAAAACCAAAAGAAATTCCATTATAAAGAAAATTCTAACAACGTAAAAGAACTAAAATCAGGAATGTTGTTTGGTGGCAAATTTCCACGAGTAATTGAATCGACATCCTGTCGACAATCATCAGAATCCAGCACAATAAGAGGGTTCAATTCATTATGCAATCCGTTTCTTGCCTTTTATGAGAACGCCAAGCAGAAAAAGGTTCATTTTTAACATTATAGTCTTGTTTCGTAATGATGCTATCAGTTCCTATTCCAACTGCACAGAAGCAGACTCAAGACTGAATCTGCAGTAATCAGTAAGCAGAATAACAAGCATTATTTACAGTTAGCAGAATGGACAACAAAGAACCGTAGGATAGCTTGCTAATGTTACACTGACAGAAATACTGTTGAGAAGATTTGCGCAGCACATATTCAAATCTAGTGGGATTATGGGAGAAGTTACAGTAACTATTAAGCTTATATTTGGTTTTGATGTTTAAGCAATGTAAATGTGATTTTCAGAGTACCACAAAAAAACTAATATAAAACCAGGAGCTTGCCAAAAGTGTTGGCCAATTTGTAAGAGAGTGAGTGATCATCAGAGAGGGAAGAGACTCAAATAAGTTAATGATAAGTCAAACTAGTTACAAAAATTTTATGATTTACAAGCTTCATTTTCAACAGGTGGAGAAGTTGAAGAAAAAAAATGCATGCACAAACGAAAACTTTTACAACCTCAATGGAAGTTCCTTTCTGAAACACAGATCCACAGATGCACCCATGCCACGCCATATTGAAGCAAACTCAACAGCAATGTACCTATTAAACAGAAAGTTGCATAAATCAAATCGAACTCAGAAGTATGCCCAGATGAAAAACATAAACAAAATAACAGGAACGCTTACCCTCCCCCAAGTACTACAGCACGCTTAGGTAACTCTTCCAAGCTCAAAGTCTCATCAGAGGTAATGGCCAATTCCTAGAGCAAGCACATGAGCCAAAACATAAGCAAAGATCCAGTTAAACAAACAAAAAACCAGAAGAGCAAGTTATACTAGGCAGCAGCAACAAAAGCAAAGAAAAAAGAGAATGTGAGAGTGCATACAGGTGTAAGATACAATGACAAGCAATTGGTGTAATATAAATTCTATACAGCTTTGCACAAATGCAGTCTTTTTTTACAGGAATCAGTTAGTGAAGAGTTAATAGATCCAGTGGGTAAAAGAAACAAAAGGAGTAAAAAGAAAAACAAATGTATAACAAAGTCAAACATCAATGTTATAGAGAGAAAAATATCTAGTTTATTCTCACACTTCTGTCAAGAGTACATAAGATCTATATATATACAAGTGTAGAATAATCTAGATCCTAAAATTAAGCTAATCAATTTACATCCTAAAATCAAGCTATCTAAATCCTACAATCAGGTAAATCAATTAGCCTACAATCAAGGTAAATCAATTAGCCTACAATCAAATCCTACAATTAAGTAAATATATTTACTTGCCATATTTACAACACTCCCCCTCAAGATGGA
Source organism: Cinchona pubescens (assembly GCA_025175665.1). Lineage (NCBI taxonomy): Eukaryota > Viridiplantae > Streptophyta > Magnoliopsida > Gentianales > Rubiaceae > Cinchona > Cinchona pubescens. Next base: position 8,222,272 of record JANKKI010000051.1, on the reverse strand, counting down.
GCATAGATGTTAATCATGCCCATCTTGTTACAAATATAATCAATCCTCGGACCACTCAAAGCCTTGGTGAAAAATTCAGCTAACTGTTCTCCAGTTTTTTACATGATTGGTAGAGATAAAATTTTGCTGAATCTTCTCACGGATAAAGTGTTATAATGTTTGTACAATCAACTTCAATATGTTTGGTCCTCTCATGAAAAACCGGATTTGATGCAATATGGATAGCAGCTTGATTGTCACACCATAACTTCATAGGCAATGAACTATCTAGACCAATCTCACTTAACAATTGATGTATCCATGACAGCTCACAAGTTGATTGTGCCATGGCTCTATATTCTGCTTCTGCACTAGATTGAGACACTACATTTTGTTTCTTGCTTTTCCATGATACCAAATTACCTCCAACAAAAACACAATACCCTGTGGTGGATCTCCTATCAATTTTAGAACCTGCCCAATCTGCGTCTGAGAAACACTCAATACGAGAATGACCATGATTACAGTATAGTATACCACGTCCTGGAACTCCCTTGAGATAACACAAGATATGCTTTAAAGCTGCCCAATGATTGGTTCTTGGTGAAGACATAAACTCTAGATGTGTATCTAGTCTCTATCTGAGTGTTGATGTCATCACAGTCACCATAAGATAATTCAATTTTCCAACTAATATATCTCCGGTACATTGCAGGATCTGAAAACAACTCCCCATCATCTGCTGTAAGTTGCATATTAGTGATCATTGGTGCACTACAAGGTTTAGCACCCAACTTCCCTGTTGCTGTCAAAAGGTCAAGGATATACTTTCTTTGAGACTGAAAGATACCCTTTTTACACCTAATAACCTCAATGCCCAAGAAGTACTTTAACATCCCCAAGTCTTTGGTTTGGAAATGAGTTTGAAGAAAAGATTTAAGGGTTGTAATACCTGCACTATTATTACCAGTAATAACAATATCATCAACATAAACAACCAACAAGATAAGGCCAGCTTTAGATTGTTGATAGAAAACAGAATGGTCACAGTTACTCTTCTTCATGCCAAACTCTTGAACAACCTCACTAAACCGTCCAAACCAAGCACGAGGACTCTGTTTTAAACCATATAATGACTTTCGAAGTCTACAAACCTTACCGAACTCCCCCTGAGCAACAAACCCAGGTGGTTGCTCCATATATACTTTCTTCTTGTAAGTCCCCATGCAAAAATGCATTTTTGACATCTAAGGTGCAAAGGCCAATCATTAGTAGCAGCAAGGGAAATAAACAAACGGACAGAAGCAAGTTTTGCCACAGGAGAGAAAGTATCAGAATAATCTACCCCATATGTCTGAGCATACCCTTTTGCTACAAGACGAGCTTTTAGCCGTGCAACAGACCCATCAGGGTTAACTTTAACAACAAACACCCATTTACAACCAATAGCCTCCTTATTAGCTGGTAGATGTATCAAGTCCCAAGTACCATTGTTGTCTAAAGCCATCATCTCTTCTTCCATAGCAGCTCGCCAACCAGGATGAGCCAAAGCCTCAGGAAGATTATTAGGAACCGACACTGAATCTAAAGAAGCAATGAAACACTGCAAAGAAAGAGACAAATGTTCATATGAAGCAAATGAAGAGATTGGATGAGAACATTGTCTTTTACCTTTTCGAAGAGCAATAGGTAGATCAAGACTCGGATCTGTAGACGGAGGAGCTGGTGGCAGATATGGTATAGATATTATCTTTGTTATACAACTGTCTGATAGGTGGTCTCTCAGGCATAGGACTAACAGGGGTTGTCACAGTATAAACTAGAATATTATCTTCCTCCCCCTCACAACCATAAACATTAGATTCAGAAAAGAATGGAGTGGTCTCAAAAAATATAACATCAGCAGAAATTAAATAACGACCCAAAGTAGGAGAATAGCATCTATATCCTTTTTGAAGACGATAATATCCTAAAAAGACACACTTGAGGCACTTAGGATCCAATTTAGACACTTGAGGGCGAACAAAACAAGTACTCCCAAAAATACGTGGTTCAATCGGGAATAAGGGACGAGAAGGAAACAAAGTCGAGTAAGGAATCTCACCAGCAAGTACAGATGATGGCATACGATTAATTAAGAAACACTGTGAATCTAGTGTCTATTTTTTCTCTCGGCAACACCATTTTGGGGTGGTGTGTCAACACATGAAGATTGGTGAAGAATTCCATTTTCTGACATGTAGGAATCAAAAGGATGAGAAAAGTACTCTTTTGCATTATCACTTCTTAGAGTGCGCACGGAGATATTAAATTGTGTTTTTATTTCAGCACAAAAGGAACAAAAGATGTTGAATAATTCTGATCTATTTTTCATTAAATATAACCAAATAACACAAGAATAGTCATCCACAAAGGTGACAAAATACCTAAAACCAGACTCAGAATACACTGGACAAGATGTGTATAAGAGAATGAACTAATTCAAAAGGGGACGCAACCCGTTTATTGACTCTAGGCAAATAAGAGACACGATGATGTTTGGCAAATTGACACGTCTCACAATCCAAATAGGATAAATTTTGAAAATTTGGAAACAACTTCTTCAAAATCGACAAAGGAGGATGCCCTAATAGATAGTGAACTTCAAGAGGTGTCAAAGTGCTTGAACATGCAATGGGTTTCGGCACTTTCATTGAAGGAGTTTCGAGTAAATAAAGACCGCCAGACTCGCGTCCTCTACCATAATCTTCCTTGTATAAGATCCTGAAACACACTTATACACAAATGAGATGTGTACAATTGAGAGCACGAGTAATTTTACTGACCGAAAGTAGGTTGAACGAAAAATTATAGCAAACACAAAACAGATGACAGCGAGATAGATGTTGTGGGATTGGCTATTCCAGAACTCACAACAGAAGTAATTGACCCATCAGCCAAAGAACACTTGGAAGATTTGTGTGAGAACTAAAGGAGGAAAGGATACCTGTATCACCTGTCATATGGTCTGTAGTACCTGAATCAATGACCCATTTGCTAGAGGATGACACAAGACATGAAGTAGGTTTACCTGACTCATTAAGAGAAGATGGAATAGTTGACTTTAATGACGCTTGGTACTCGGTAAAGCGAGCAAATTCATCAGCAAAAACAAGAGCGGATTTATCCACAGATGAAGGCTTTGTAGACTCATGGTTACTCTCTTGAGATGCAAAGCTAGCAATCTGATAATGCTGTTGAGGTTTGCCATGAAGTAACCAACATGTACGCTTCGTGTGACCAAGTTTTTGACAATGATAACAAACACGTTGATTTTGGTCATGTTGTCCATGACTAGCATTCCCTCTACCTTGAAAACCATGTCCATTTCGACTACCATTGCTTTTTCCTCGACTAGCCTCATTCAAAGTACCTCGGCTCACGAGGGCACTAGTAACACTAGGAAGAGAAGGTCGAGATCCCTCAACTCGTAACACTCGAGTGAAGGTGTCACGGAGAGAGACAATCTCTGGACTGGAAAAAATCTGTGTTCGAATAGCATCAAACTCAGATGGCAATCCTACAAGGAAACTCATAGCAGCCATTTGCTCACGGTGAGACTGTTGAGTTTTCACATCAGCACTCAAAGGAAGAAGAGTATTCAACTCCTCATACACCCGTTATGTGATATATTCTCGGTATCGATAAAAGACAATAATCTGCAAGAATATTCTTGCATCTTATCTTAACCAAGCCTGTCTATAACAGATTATCTGATGGTGGTTCATCAATAAGATGATCATCTTTATCAATACTACGGAGATACACTCGCACAGTTTTACTCCAATCCAAATAATTCCTGCCATTGAGTTTGTGTTCTGTGATTTTTGTAGTTATAGGAATAACATCAGAAATAACTGCCTTCATCTCTCTGCTATTACTGATGTAGCAAAAGCCTAAAGCTCTGATACCATGTTATAGAGAGAAAAATATCTTGTTTATTCTCACACTTCTGTCAAGAGTACATAAGATCTATATATATACAAGTGTAGAATAATCTAGATCCTAAATTTAAGCTAATCAATTTACATCCTTACATTCTAAAATCAAGCTATCTAAATCCTACAATTAGGTAAATCAATTAGCCTACAATCAAGGTAAATCAATTAGCCTACAATCAAATCCTACAATTAAATAAATATATTTACTTGCCATATTTACAACAATCAAGATAGGAAAAACGAGAAATTTCTTAAATTGTGCTTCTTTTGAAAATCGTTCTTTTTCGATGCTGAGTTGAAATGTTATATCCGGCAGGGAGGAACTTGCATTCAGCAAATGAGTTCGGTGAGCTCACATTTGTTGAATGTGAGCTCTGCGAAAAATAAAATTGTGAAAATTTAAAAAAAATAAATAAATAAATAAATAAATTTTTGATGACCTCACATTCAGTGAATGTGCAATAGGTCAAAGCCATTTTTTTAAAAAAAAATTGACTGACCTCGCATTCACTAAATGCGAGGTCAATGCAAGTTTTATAGGGGAGGTTATGTCAAAATGAGGGCAGAATGAGGGCTTTTTCGATTCTGCCCAGTTTAATGCTGACTGACCTCGCATTCAGTGAATGCAAGGTCAGTCAATTTTTTTTAAAAAAAATGTTAGACATCACATTCACTGAATGCAAGGTCATGAAATTTTATTTTTTTTTTTTAATTTAACAATTTTATTTTTCGACGAACTGTATATTCAGTGAATGCGATTATACATTTTTCGGAAATATAAATTGACTGATCAGCATAAAAAAAAGAACGATTTTCAAAACAAACACAATTTGAGAAATTTCTCTAGGAAAAACACAAATGTAGAGCAGGCGCAGAATGATCAGAAAAGGTTTCAGAGAAAAAGATTGACAACATAAATCTCAATGCACACTTTTTAGATTGTGGAGGAAGAAGAAGGAAGATATCTAAGACATAACTGGAGTTTAGGAAGAGTGAGAACTGATGCAAGGTAAGCAACTAAGCAAGTCACAACTCAATGAAGCAGTGCTCTAAAAGAACACATCCCAAACATCAAACTGTAATCATACACTGGTCATCTAGTATCAAGTAAGAATTACACACACCTGACCAGGAATAGCTGGACGCTGAGCCCTGCTGCCAGTTGCAATCAGAATATGCTTTGCCGAATAGCTTATTTTGGTACCATCCAGCTGGGTCACTTCAACTTCATTTGGGCCAACAACTTTTCCCTCTCCTTCAAATAGTTTAACTCCTGCATTTGATAGTAGCCGCTTATATATTCCATTCAATCTCACTATTTCCTGTGTCTGAAAAGAACATAAGATAAATTAGAAGCAACTCAGAAATGGCAAAAAAGTGTAATACTTGAGTCAACGGAACTCAAGGGAAGTATCAATCACTTAAGTTAGCATATAGGTATTCCAATGAACATAAGCATGAGAACAGTCTATAGCCAATGTATGGATCATTGATTATCAATGGAAAATCACATGGAACTTGTGCCAATAGACAGACTCAGGTGAGAGACAAAATTAGGTGGTTGTCAGACAACCAAAAGTGGAATTTTATAAACTAAAAGCAGAATATGGTATTCATAGCAAAACATAGCAGCATTCCCCAAGAACTTGAAAATAAATAGAGTCCACAAATCAATCTTTAGAATATGATGATCAAGATGCACTGCATAACTCTAGATATTTTTAACTTCTGGAAATGGATCTCAGGCTGACTAGTAAGTACATTTTATCAAACAAGCATTCATCCAGGCCGTAATGCATGACTATGTTCTTGCAGAGCCAACACAATAACTAAAAGGCCTGCAATCACTTGAGAAATAATAAATAATAAGATTACAAATCCATATATAGGAGATACAAAACAAACAAAAAAAACTTTTGACGCACATATTGCTGGGACCTTCAACTCCCAAAAGTTCGATTATTGACATTTGACAGGACTTGGAACCTTGGTGATCTAGTTAGTTATCTTCAGCTACCAAAGCCTATTATAAGTCAATCAGGAACTTTACTTTAACCAGAGATAAGAAAGGAAATCAAGATGATTCTGCTTAATCCATATACACGAGTCTTCTAACACATCATATGTTGGATAACAGTCAAGTACTTAGACAGATCATAGTAACAGCTAACATACTCCATCCCTTTCAAGTTTAATGTCCGAATTTTCTTTAGAACGAAACTGAGACTAGAGATGTATAATACTAAGAATAAAGTTGTAAGTAGGGAAACTATGCAACTCTAAGCTAATTTTCAAAATTTAGGAGTTGTAAGATAGATTACAAGGAGGGTGAATAACCATCAAGTGACTGAAATAAAAACTGAAGTTCCAGCTCCAAGAAATGGACAAATTTTGGAAGAAATACATTAATTTCAAAATGGACAAAATAATTAATCTGTGGAAGAAGAAAAAACCTTAATTTATTCAACTTATCATAGATAAAACAAGAAAAATGTCCATAATTAGACGATAATTCATCATAGGGAATGATAAATCGAGTTGAATGACATTTAAACAAATTCATGAACAATCCTACAGCATGAGAAAGATGAAATTTTGAACTTGCTGCTCTCTGAGGATAAGATTGCCTCTGGCTCTCTGGACAAGAATTTTCTTGTTCTTGAAATATTAAACGTGTTATTCTCAACCAAAAACCAAGTTGTTAGACTACATTTCAGAAAGCATTGTCTTTCTTTCATTTGACCACTACCAACTTCCAAGAAGTATTAAATGAGGCTGTGACATATGTACCACAGAAAGCTACTAAACAATACTAAAAGCCTGATAGAAGAAATCAATAGTAGCATCTACAGACATCCAAGAGAATACTACTTGAGCCCAAGAGAAGGCATGCATGGAAAATTTTTTTTTTATTTTTTTATTTTTAAATGCACTAAACATATCCACAGAAGAACAATCTGGCCCTTCGACACGCTCAAAAATACTATGAAACTAGCAATGTTAAAAAAGGAAGAACAATCTCAAGAAGCACAACGCAACTACTGTCAAGACTAACCTTCTTATGCAAAAGTTTCTTCCAATTGAAATCAATTATCTCATTCAACTCCCACCCATAGTTCCTAGCATCCTACAAAAGTAGAAAAAATGAAACCAAAATGATTGACATGATAAAGACAAATTTTCAACAAGGTATCACATATTAAAATAGACTCAAAGCAAATAACTATATTAATTTTTAATAGTGCATGTTGTTTACATATATAAGCATTACAACTATACATAGATATATAAATATATCTAGGAAAAAGCTTATACACACATGCAATCACTCACACACTTATATATACTCTTGTCCCATTTTATTTGTCACCCTTTCTATTTTGATTTGTCCCAAATTATTTGTCACTCCTTAAAAAGGCAAATAATAAAGGCTAATTTACACTATTTTACCCTTCATGCAAGTCCCAAAAGAGAACATGATTAAAAGTCATGTTTCAACATTAATTACTCTCACAAACCATTTCAAAATTTGGCACTCCAAAACCAACTAAAGAATTTTGAATTTGAATTGAGGGACAATTATGGAAAAAGTAATTTACTAGTTGGTCAAACATCAACTTTTCTTAAATTCTATTCAAGATTGACCATAAAAAATAAAATGGGCCACAAGTAGCATAGAGAGAGAGACATACGTGCATATATGTAGAGAGATACATGTGAACACACAAACACCCTTACATGTATGCACATAGAGAGAGGATAAAAGACGCAAACAGGAAGCATAAAAAGCAAGTCCATTTGCTTCCATGAATATCATAAAATAGATCACCTTATAATAGGTTTCGTGAATAAAAGTTGAATCTAAGAACTTTCCATCATTCAACAATATATCAAAAGGAGAGCAAGATTGGCCGTTGTAATAGCCACCCATTCCCATTGTGTATTTTTAGACTCGGTTCAATTGAGCAATGCCTCTTGTCCCCTCATTAAATTCAACTAATTCGCCAGCAAAACTTTATCAAGACCATGAATATGAGCAGTGGCATCACTTACTTGAAGTATCAGTATTTACAATCTTTACGTCTCTACTATATTTTTAAACCCGTTCACAATTAATATTACTAATTTCATCAGCTCGAATGGTCACTATGAGTATTTCTTTATTAGTTTATGAAAGAAAACAATACAAGTAATGCCTACAGTAAAAAGCCTAACCAGTTATTTCTTTCAGTTCCCTCTGCTACCTCTTTCCCCCTCCCCCCCCGGTCAAAAAATAACAGAATATATCATATATCAAAGACGAGAAAGATTCTCAAAATCATTTACCAATACATTAACTTCATCCTTTATGCCAGAATTACATATACATATCCAATGTTCAAAAACTCCTCTCTTTAGTGGGCAATGAAATTTTAGGTAGTAAATGAAGAGACTTTTCACCCAAAGAAGTTCCGAAAATCAGATAAACAATTTTATTACATTCAGGATTAAATTTTAAATAGTTGCCTTAAAAGAATTAAATAGTTTGATACTCCAAATTTGACCAAGATAGGAACACGAAGCAACTATTCATGAAAGCATTTTCACAACTTCGGTCTTAAAAGTTCAAGTCATATGCTCACCTCAAGTTCAGGCCCAAAGGAAGCCCCATAGACCAAAATCTTCTTGGGAACACAACCACGAAGAAATTACAGTTTCAATAATTCAAAAAATTTGAGTCTTAGTTAATCAAATACTAGTTAAAAAAACAAAAATAAGTAGATAACAAAAATAAGGTATAATAATTTATCATTGTAAAAAATAGATAAAATATTATTGGTTGATTATTTTCTTATTTGTTTTTATTATTTATAATTGAATATTATAAGTCTAGCTTGTTTATACATTTTTTACAATTTAATTTTAGATTAAATTCCTTTTTAATATAAAATATATATCTTATAATAAGAAAATAAGAATCACCAAAATACAAAGTAAAACAAAAATAAAGAATTAGTTAAAGGAAATTAAAAAAAAAATGATCTGTGTGTATAATTATTTATAGTGGAACGGATGATGTAGCTAATGATAGTCAGCAAAGAAGGAAGAAAAAGGAGAAAAGGAAGTAAAGGGGAAAAATAATAAAGAATATAGAAAAATAAAATTAGTTAAGTTAGCTAGGTATATTTGTCCAACAAGACAGAAAGGCGGGGGGTTTAAGTGCCAATAAAAGAAGTTGAAGGGGACAAAGTGCAACTTAAGGTATACTTCAGGGGGTTTAGTGCATTTAACCCTAAAATCTTTTCAACAAGAATCTTACTTGGTGTATCAAAAACACAAGAGAATCATACTACAGAAAACTTACATGTATGAAACATGACGTCCATATAGACACTGTCAATTGTGCGTGCGTGCGTGCGAGGGTGCACGAGTGTTTGTGTGTGTGTGAGAGAGAGAGAGAGCAATCCAGTGAGCCTGATTGCTTTTACAAATTCTTATACAACTCCAATCAGCCAAGTGAACTAATATAGCCCCCCCATAGCAATTACAAAATACAGGCAAGCATCAACTCCAGTATAAGCCATGGTTAGTTTACTTCCCATTTTTAAGTAAACATCCATTGGAGTGGAAAGAAAAAGTTACTACAATAGTACAAAATAAAACACATTCAAATCCAAAGTAATTGAGATGACCAATGAAGCTGCCAATCTGAGGTAATACAAAACAAAAAAGTGGAAGAAAGTGCAACTAAAAAGCCCATTGAAGTTACAATTATAATGAACTTACGTTCCACCAACTCCTCCAACGACTTCTGAGCTAATCGGGTGAAACGGAAGCTCACATACCCCAACCTAGTAAAGATAATTTTGATATCCTTGAGTAACATATATTCAAGAAGTGTTTTCTGCAAGATCAAAGAATAACACAATGGATAACAGCTACTACGAAAAAGACAATCATATGAACATCATAAGAAAGCCTCAGCAAATATATAACTAAAAATATCCACTCTTTTCCCACAAGAGAAATGACAAGTATTTCTGTGTTATGAACTAAGAAAATACACATAGACAGTTCTCCACTGAGTAATGCAGCAATTGTTCAACCTATTAAGGCTAGTAAGATATTAGATTCAGTCTCCTCAGCCATTTAATAGTATTAACAAGTCTCAGATCCATTCAATCTCAAGCAACGAAAAAAAGAGGCCTTGTTGAAGCATGAAAAGGAAAACTGTCTTTGTCATCTTGATCAAACAAATCTTAGCATCAATCTAGTCAAACAAGTTCTGCTTGCAATGTCTACCAAATCACTAGTAACTCTAACGCCCATAGATAGAAATGAAGAGAAAAGTCTATTACTTTTTCTCTTCCACTATTATCTTGCACAATCACGCAAAGTCAATCGAAACATTGCAAAACACAGGATAACTATCATTATAGAAACTATAAATGCCAATTAAAGAAATACTAATTGCAACAAGAACTATCTTGAGGATTCCAGGAAGGTATGAAATCAACCGATCATTGTAACATCAAGGACACCAAATCTTCAAATACACAAATCCAAGCTTGAATTTGTAATTCATAAGGGTCCACTAGCAACTCAAACGTATGCATTGATAAGCACGTTTACATTTCATTATAAACTAATTCCACACCTTAGCTTCATTCTGAGCTGAAAATTGGGCAGCTCGAACACCACCACTTCCAGCTCCAATCACAAACAAATCAAAATCATAGTGAACATCTTCTTCTTTCGAGTTTTCAATCTCCCCATCAATCAGCATCTTCCTTCCCAAACTTGCCATGATAAAAACAATGCTACACACACAATTCACACACAACTATTAGCCCCAATACAGTACAAAATCAGCATCAAACTACAATAAGCCCCTCTTTTCGGGTTAAATTTTCAACAAAACAAAAACCCAGATGAAAATTAACTGTAAATCATCATAAAATATAGTAGTTTTATATCAAAAGCTTAACAAATCCATATTCAAAAAAAAATCAAGAACCCATTTGCTAAACCTCAAAAAGAAACATATTTTAACAAAAATAAAGAAAAATATGGATAAAAGAGACTGCTTTCTTATAATAGATAAATGGGAGCAAAGAATCAAAATCATTTGAAGGAAATAATCAAAAGGTATGAGAACATTGGAAGTTTTTTTTTAGTTTTTTTTTTATACCTCTTTGGAACTGAAGCAAAGCTTGGAATTGATCTTCCGTTTGCTGGTTTTCTTTCTGTACTTTTCAACTTGGTACTGTTAAGGCCTTGTTGCCCTCACCTATACACACTTGCCACTTTGCAACCTAAACTATCAACTACAACACTATACTACCTCAAACATTCAAATTTTTGCAAATTCGTTTAATTGCCTGAGGGCCGCCCAATTGAGTAAATTAAATGATGAATATACCCTTCAGCCTTTTGTCCAAATTCCAAAAATTCCCCGTCTAACTACAACCCTCATTTATCGTATTCAACCATTATTCTACGGTAATTGTTTCATTCAGGTAAATATTTAGTTAGATTCGATCTTCGATCTCACTTGTAAATCATGTGATGTGAATTAAACCTTATAAAATTTATGACATTAGCTGATGTAAATAAAATTTTTTAAAATTTAATTTTAACCACAAAATTTACACGTAAAACCAAAAGTCGAATCTTCCTAAGTATTTTAATATTTCATAAAGTAAGTTCCTTCTATTCACTCAGTTCTATCAAAACACTCTCTAATCCCAAGAAAAAAAATCAAGGAATTGATGGTAAAAGATTACACCTTTAGCAAGACTTGGGCATGGGATAACGAGAAAGTAGGATTGAAGACTCAAAAATCATTCTTTTTTTTTATAGTTTTGGGTCTGTAATTTTTTTACACTAACACTTTGTTATACCAGATAAAGTACTCATTCTATTTGAAAATACATGTCCTCTTTAGTTGTTGTACATGAATTAATAAAATTATTAAATTATATCAATCTCACAAAAAGATAATTAAAAATAATTAAATTATCCTTTTTACATTAATATTTCAACTCATAATTCTCTCTTCATTAATGTTGCACTAAGTGAAAAAATATAATTTAATACTTTCTCGATTTTATAAAATAACAGTTAATATAGAATATAACAAATTATCTGAAGTAAAAGTTTTTTTAAAACACGATATGATAGATTGGAGAAACTTTTTAGAAATTTGATGGTAACACTTCGATGAAAAATCAGTCCTTACACTAGTTATTACCTATAGAAGAACCAATGCTCTTTATAGTGTTTTTTAAGAAAACAAAAACAAAAAAGACTTAAATGGGCATCTATCTCATCTCTGGAACCTAAGAAGAGGGAGTGAAGTAGTTATAGTAGGCCAACCCATCAAGTACTAGGATTGAGTTTCCCACTATGCAGGCATATAATAGCCATGGTGACGTGGGTTTCTTTTTACATCCATCTGATTCATTATTCTCATATGTTACAACTTTTTTGCAGATTGGCTACTCGGGTTCTTCTCTGTCCCTTTCCTTATGGCAGATAGCAGAGAAAATGAAAATACTTACAAACTTTAAAAACATTGATGGGTGGTCTTGGAAAACAATAAACATGTTTTGATGAGGTTTTGCTCTGAAAGAAGGCTACGAAATTTTTTTGGCGGAAATAGGTACAACATAAATACTTCACGCACTTTCTTGTTTTTTTTTTTTTTTTTTTTTGCAAATGAGAGGGATAGTAGGAATATTTAGGGGTTTTCTTTTTGGTTGAAGGGCAGTTTAGGCTCTTTAAAATATTAAGGGTTCAAACAGTCTTTTCACAAACGAAAGGTTGGCAAGACTAGGCCACTTTTCATCGGACATAAGCTATTGGACTAAGTTGCCAAAATTTAAAAGTTAGAGGTAATATAATGTTGAATTAATAGTTTAGGGTGCAAAATGCTAAGTGTGTATGGCTAAGGGGTGAAAAATGTCATTAACCCTAAATTTGAGGATCAATAATTTGTGATGGAGTCTGCATTAATTATTGGTGTTTACAAGGGTATTTATAATATAATTAATATGGGTATCATTATTTTAACAAAGAAAGCTGGAATACATGAAAATCGAACTCCAGTCCAAAGACAATAAAGAAAGTAACGAAAATTTTATTTTAGATTTACTAATTAGTTGAAATGCTCAGTGATTTACTAATTTAGACAAAAGTATCTATATAGACGGAATTCATCTAAAAATTCCTTCAGTTTACCCAATAAGGATACTACATGTCGGCATATGATAATGGAATCAGCACCCAATAAGGAATCCATATGTCAGCAAATGAATTACGGAGTAAAGGGCCTTTGTGACGAATCCAAGTCTCGTCTAACTCACCAGTGGTAAATAACTATCATTGTGTCGTTATTTATTAGAGTAAATTTTGACTGTTAACTCTACAATGTAAAGTAGAAATAATAGTTATTTAAATAAAAATAATAATAATAAATTTTTTTATTTTTTAATTATTTAATAATTTATAAATATTCACTCCGCAATATGGAGTGAATACTAAAAAAAAATTTCATTTACTCATCTATTTTAGCATCTTTATGATTCCTTTTTAAAATAAAATTCTCCAACCGAAGACTCCTTTATTTTTTTCCTTTCTCTTTTCATTTTTCACACCCATAAACCACATGTATTCTATTGATAAAAATTAAAAAACAGTAATTCCCAACCATGTCATACTACATGTTTTTTATCTCTTGATTATTTTTTTTAAGGCTTAATATATACTAAAGTATGATTTAATCTACTATACATAATTTAGTTCATCCAAAATGGTTGCATAATTTCTTCTTGATTCAGTCAGAACATGGAAAACAAGTGTTTGTGGAATATTTCATAACAAAGAAATATTTTGTTTCCAAAATACCCATTTGCCCTAATTTATCCCTAAAATTAATTGGTTTTAGGGCATACACTAACAAGAAAACCACAAGAAATAATCTCATTATACTCCAAAGTATATATTTGACTGTATAGTAAACCAAAAAAAAAAAAGTACATCTAATTTTCATCCAAAATTTGCTCAAATTAATGTCCAACTCCGTATGCTCTTTTCTTGAAAATCTTCACTTCAATTGTTTCTCGAAACCTCATCAAAAGTTCCTAATAGATGATGTGAAAAAATAAAAGATCAGTAAACTTAGCTAAAAGAAAAAAAAAATCAGAAAACTAAGAATCTTTGTTGCAATTCGCAAATTATAGTCACCGTGAGACTTTGACGATATTGATACTGCGGTGAAGTAAAACTGACGAATGAAGAAATATCTCTTGATAGTAACACCTTGCAAAAATATCATAATAATATTGAGTAGTTATTTGCAGAATGATGCATATCAAAATTTTAAAAAACTATAACTTGGATTACCTCAACATTACTAAAGCTACTAGGTACAATGGTAGACTCTTTTTTGGCCAATATGGTTGCTGAAATTTCCTAGAGAAAGTAATCCAATTAATCAACAATGTAATATATAATTAGCAACAAAATAAACTACATATAAAATACTAGTGTATATCTCTTAAATCACAGTATTATTGAGCGATTAATTGGTGTGAGAATAATTACAGTGTTTTCTTGAAGTAAATTTTGATCAATTGGAACATTCAAATTGGTAGTTTCGTCATACTTGAGAATAAAGTATATAAGCAAATGATAAATACATTTATTGAAAGAATGGGAAAATGAGAAACAAAAATAATTCTTACTTTCTCTGCTTCTTTATACGACACATTCATTCTTATTGTGTCCTAGTTCTTGACAAGAACTACATTTTCTGTTCTTCCCATGTTGGCATTCTTTTGAGTGCTTTTGTCTCAATGATTTTGGCCTTCCTCTTGAAATAATATGAACTGAATCTTGTAAAGTAAAAGCAACATCGGGCTGAATTTAATCATTGCTCTCTCGAATAAGAGTACCAGTTAAACCAACATCTCATCAATAGGAATATTGGTTAAAAGATCATTCTCTATAGCAATAATTCTTGACAAACCACTCCCAACTTGATTCTCATATTATCATCTATGGCTAAAATTTCTAGACTTCAAATTTTTTTTATGGCCCATTTAACGTGATTGTATTTTTCTCATGAGCCATATCCTAATTCCACAATTTCCAAAAATTCTATGATTAATATATTTGTGGTATTTTGTTCTTATAATAGATTTGTGGTATAAGTTATTAATAGAAGATATAACTAAGAGAAATAAGTTATTAGTTTTTAAACCATGTTATTACTTAATATTTCAAATTATTACACATTATGTGAAATCATTGTCAATTATTACTTCATTTTCCCTACTTATTAGTACAAGTGCTTATTCATTACTTCAAGTTGTTAGTGATTAGATCAAATAATTCTTTATGTTACTCTAAGTTAGTACTTATTAGTATAAGATTACTCTTTTTCTTCAAAGTTATTGCTTATTAGTCAATTTAGTAATAATTAGTCTAAGTTGACTTATTAGTCCAAAAGGAAAAGTGTATAAATGTTTTTTATGCAAAAAAAAAAAAAAAGCATAAATGTTATTTATTATTACCAAAAATTTCACTCTAGTTTATTATTTATTATTATAAATTATAGTATGGATAGGCAGTTTATCTAACAAAGTATAAATTGCAGTATTATTTGTTAGTCTAATTTATTACTAAAAATTATTATTTATGAGTGAGGAAAAATACATAAATGTTATTCTAAAAAGCCATTTAAAATAATAAAAATAAATAGGCTTAATTATAGTTTGCCCCCTATAAATAGGAGAGAGTTGTAAATTACCCCCTATATTCATTTTATCTACATATTGATCCCGAAGGCTTAATGTGAGTTAATATCATAATTGCCCTCAACATTTTTAGTTGCACTTTGTGAATTTATTTATTAAAATTCTTCACTTAAAGTTGAAATGAAAATAAACTTAATTTGTTTTCCTAAATTTTTTTTCTTTTTTTACATATCATAATTGAGTGAGTTGACTAACTTAAATTTATATAAAATATAAATTGCTTATATCTCAAAGTAATATATTTACTCACATAATGTGATTTTTTAAATATAATAGTGTTGAATTAATTATTAATAGTACAGCACATAAAGTAAAAAATTAAAAAACTAGAAGACCGTGGTGAAATAAATTAAATAATTTATTTTAGATATAAAAATAATAATGACCGAACAAGTATGTGATGACATATAAAAAAAAGGATGCGAACAAGAAAAAATGAAAAAGCAAACTAATTCACGTACTTAATATTGAAAGGTAAAAAGGTTTTTCAACAATGTTGGATGAAAAAAAAAAAAACATCGTTAATGTTGAATGACAAATTGTTTATAAAATAAAATCAAATTCCAAAGTATAACTCACCCTAATTTTATAGTGGTTATGTAATTAAAAATTGAGGGCAATTATGACATTTCACCATTCTATTTGGATGAAAATTTTAACTCCACTAAGCATTAGGGCAATGTGTAGATAAAATAAATATACAGGATAATTTCAAAAGTCCATATTTATAGGGTGCAAACTATAATTAAGCCAAATTAAAAAAATAAAAATATGGGTCAGTCAAAATGCTATGATCAGTCAAACCGTTGATTAGCTGGCCGAACCAAGATTTAGCACAGGCCAAGCTACGCTGGTCCATTCCATGGGCCAGAAAATAAAGTTCAGTCCAACCCGCCCCACTAGTAATGTATGTGCCTAGCCTAACCCATTACAGTAACTCTTAGGCTGGGCCTTTTGCCATCTGGAGGTGGTAGTGGAAGCTTGTGTGGGGAGGATTGGGAAGAGCTTGGGATTTTTTTTGTTTTCAATTTTACCCCTTTTTTTATTTCGACTTTCAATTTGATCACAAAATTTGTCGACTTCTATTTTGTCAGAATGAACATTACTACAAACTTCAATTGGTATGGGAAAAATGTAATGTTTCACAAGTCGGCGTCAATTTCAATTGCTTCTATCCATTTGGCAAAAAAATAAATAAATAAATAAACAGAGAACAAGGGGTTAAATACACATTTAATAATCACGAGGTGATAAAGTGCTTATTAGGTATACCACATGGGTTATTTGCATTTTAATATTTCTTGGGTTATACATTGGTTTATGTTCTTATTCAGGAATAATAGATTTGTTTATGTTCTACCCAGTTATTACTTGAGCCACTAAAGATGCTTTTTGACCAATAACTACAATGATGATCGATCAATTAATCAGTTAATAAAATCTAGTATAATTTGAAAAATGATTTTAAAATTTTTAGTTAGTTTCTGTTCCAAATTTAATTTTGTAGAGCATGCAGACAATAAAACTTGAATTTGGTAATCATCTTTAAATTCGATTAATCATATTCAATATTGGGTTGAAATCCTACCTACAAAAACTTGTTTCTAAAACAAAAGTTTCCTAGTTTTGCTAAATTTTTATCCCGTATAATTTGATATATTTGTGTGTCTATTATTGAATAATGATTCGATAAAAATAAGTAAATGTTGCACCATGTGACTTAAAACAATAACTAATGATATCATTACGCATAACACTAGTATCATGTAAGTTACAAAAATTAATAGTATAAGTATTGTGAGATTAAACACAACATGTGATTTATATATAAAAATTTAGTAACTAACAATATAAACATGTGTAGGTCAACACCAATTTAATTATGTACAAAAGTTTGTGATTTAATATATATGAATATAACAACGGTATGAATTACATTTAAAAATAAAGCTAACTTAATAAAATATACTTTTAACTGAGCAACTACATTTGTTATATATTACCAGTTTAAATTTTGTGATTCTTTAAATTATTTAACTGACAAAATATCTTTAAAACTACTTAATACGTGAAATGTACAATTATGTTCATTCATATTTTGTTACACTTATAAATATAATATATGAGCACACAATAACATATATAATTGATGAGAAAAAATATAAGGAAAAAAAAAATATGAGTTATTAGTTTTTTTTTTTTTTGCATCAATTGATTTTAAAGTTAAATTTACTTGTGATTCTTTGCATTTACAAAAAAAAAAAATTATTTTGGTCACTGCATAATAGATAGATGTATATTATAATCTCCAAAAATAAATTTTTGAATATTCAAATTGTGGACACTAAAACAATGCCACTCACTTTACTAGGGTTATTTTATTTAGTTCACGTGACTTTCAATTGTATAAGAAAATTTTTAACATTTATTTTGATAATATTTCACATAATAGTGCATGTGTTCCTATGTTGAAAGATTCTTTTGAACTTATTTTGGATGGTGCTTTATTTATAATAGCTGTATGTTATGTATTAAATTGATGTGTTCAAAATGATTTCAAATTTATTGAAGACCTTATTTCACCAATTATGGATGCTTTTTGGTTTATATATTCATATTGTTCATGTTAATAAAATTTTAAACGTATGTGTTTAGAAAATCGTTTAAAGTTCAAAATTTTTAAATTAAATGTACCTATTAGAAGGAATTATACTTGTCAAATGTTACAAACTACGGCTGGTTAGGAAAACAACAATTGTTGGAATTCTATAAGCATTTGAGACATCTAATTAAAATTAAACTGCTAATTATAAACCTATTTCTGGACATCTAATTTTACCTCATCCATATGTTCTTAAAGTTACTTTTTCAATTATAAACATGAGAATTTTTTTTTTTACAATATAGTTAGTGCCATAGAAGAAAATTTTGGCAAATATTATTATTATTATTCTTGTGTAATAAATTTTGGCTTGTATTTTATATCCATGTATAAAATTTGTAGCTGTGGACATTTTCTAAACATGTTAATAATCATGGTAACACATTTTATTTAAGCAAAGAGCATATCATTAGACCAACATATTCTGCTTTGCATGATTTGTAATTTTGTTTGCACTGCATGATCAAAACTCAACTTCAAGAAACATTGCATCTTCTGGTGCTACAGCATCACAAAGTAAAAAATTTCAAGTACAAATTTTGATCTTGAAGAATCGATAGTAGAAAAAAAAAAAAAGAATCAATCCTATTAGGAAATTGATTAATTTTCTTTTAGAAAAGTTTATTTGTGTGGGGAGTAAGTAGTTTTTTAGTAGTCTACTTGTTTGGAGAAGTGACCGAGTTATTTCTTATTTATATAAGGTTTATATAGTAAGACAAGTTATTTCCTATTATTACTTAGAGTGGTGATCAAGTAATATTCTCTATAGATAGGTGGATTGGCTAACTACAAATGTACAACACAGGAGGAAAAATACAAGTTAGGCAATATGTAGTCCTATACTTGTGGTGAGAGTATGCTTGAGGGTAAGAAAGGTTATACAAAAGTTAGACTTGGGATTCAAGTTGTATTCTTGTATGAGTTTTTTCTCTCAGAATAAAGAATAGGTTTTCTCATTATAGACGTAGGCTTGGTAATTAAATTGAAACACTTTAAATCTTGTGTGTCACTTATATTTCATGTTGTGACTTGTTTTTCATTAAATTGTTGTGTTTTTTATTTCTTATTAGTTTTGTTGATTCCGTGTTAATTCCAACAAATTGGAATCAGAACTTGGTTGGGCGCTGGATAACTATTGAGTTCAAGTGGGTTGGTGAAATTTTCCAATTCAATAAAATTTAATGCATTTACATATTTTACTCTTTGCGATTTAAGAGTAAAGGATATCCTTGTACATCAAGACTTAGCAAAAAGCATTGAATGGAAATGATGGGAAGCCAACACAACATGAAGAATAATAATTGGGAAGACATGGAGTCGAAGTGCATATATTCAATTTGACTCTTTGTTGAGGACACAATAGAATTTTAGATTATCTTGAAAAATTTGTGTTGAAATTGAGGAGGAAGATTTGGCCATTTTACTTCTTACCTCGAAGTCATTGATTCTTATGAAAGTGAGGCAACATTCCTAGTGTACATGAAAGACACTTTGGTGTTCGAGAAAGTGCTATATATCAAAGGCACACCATAGTGAGATACAAGAAGTTATATTGATTACTCGAGGAGCTAATTAAAAAGGTATGATACTTAACAGTGAATCTAAGGTAGATGATTCAAGAATCAAGGAAAATAGTGGAGTCCAATGCTAATTTTGGACATAATGCTTTGGTGAAAAAAATAATGCTCTCACAATTTTCAAATGTTTGGATACTTCTTTTGTGTTAGATTTTAGATTCTAGTTGTGTTTCACATGTTTGCTCCTAGAAAAATATTTTGATGTATTAAGGACAGATTTTTGACTGTGGGTGGTGGATGTACTTTTTCAGTCTTAGATGTTGGAGTGGAAAAATCAAAATACTATGTGGAGGTGCTTCATTTTTTGAATGGTGTGGCATGTCTCAAAGATACAAAAGAATCTAATTTCCTTGAGTCAGTTACACTGTGAGGCTACGAGATTTTCATAGAAGGTGGGATTTTGGAACCACATATGATAGGACAATCCTGTTAGAAGAGAATAAGTATTGTGATTTCTACCTTTTGAATACCTCAATGGGTTAGGAATGGATGGATCCAAGGTTACTTCCATGTTACAAATTGCAATGAGAAAAAATCCTGCTAAGGGGAAGGGTGAATTGAGACCCTTCTTGCAAGTCGACTAGAGGTTTGGATTCGTTTAGTTACACATCTAAACAATCATTTGTTGATTGAATCAATTGGAGATAGGAATGTATTAATTCAGTGTATGTAGCTAGTTAACATATTAATTAGGGGTGAAAGGTAAATGGGTATATGTTCTTTTGTTGGTTTGTGTTCGATAAAAGAAATATTCGTTAAGGTGGAAAATTTGTCAAGAAATTATCTAATATTCTTTTAGAAAGTTCATTATGTGGGGAGTAAGTTGTTTCCTAATAATCTACTTGCTTGAAGTGATGGCCAAGCTATTTGCTATTTATATAGGGTTTAGGATATAAGATAAGTTATTTCCTATTATTACTTGAAGTAATGACCAAGTAATATTCCCTACAAATAGGTAGGTTGGCTAACTACAAATACACAACACAAGAGTAAAAAATACAAGTTAGGAATCATGTAGCTCTACACTTGTGGTAAGAGTGTTCTTGAGGGTGAGAAAGATTATACAAGGGTTAGGCTAAAGAATCAAGTTGTATTCTTGTATGGGTTTCTTTTCTCATAATGATAATAAAGAATGGTTTTTCTCTTTGTGGATGTAACTTTGGTAATTAAGGATAACGATGTTAAATCTTGTGTGTCATTCATATTTTATGTTGTGCCTTGTTTTTAGTTAAATTGTTGTATTCTTGATTTCTCATTAGTTGTGTTTATTCTGTGTTGATCCCAAGAAATGCAATTTCACACAATTGGATGAAGTTATATTATAATTCAAGGACTAGTTTTAACTTATACTTAATTCTCACTTTGCACCCCTAGTTTTAGTTTTGGATATTTTGCATCTCCAACTTTCAGGTTCATTGCATTTCAGTCCAAATTTTAACACCGTAATTGAAACCAATGGAAACTTTTTGTATGTACAGTAGATTTGATGGGATGTACAATAAGGTTG
Source organism: Cinchona pubescens (assembly GCA_025175665.1). Taxonomy (NCBI): domain Eukaryota; kingdom Viridiplantae; phylum Streptophyta; class Magnoliopsida; order Gentianales; family Rubiaceae; genus Cinchona; species Cinchona pubescens. Next base: position 8,200,766 of record JANKKI010000051.1, on the reverse strand, counting down.
CCATAATTTTTTTGGTACATAGTAAAGATTCTCATTAAATTTGGTGATAATGTTAAAAATTAGACTGGATTATAACTAATTTGAGAGTTTGGGATGTAAAGTGTCTAAAAATAAAATTGTGAAAGTGCAAAGTGGGAATTGAGTATAAGTTATGGGGTGAAAAATAAAATTAGTCCAAAATTTAAATATAATTCCTTATCAACAAGGTTTTGATGTTCTTGTTTAGTGGCAATAAACAACACATGAGTATCCAATTTTAAGTAAAATGGGTCATGATTTGCTAGCTCCTCCGTTCTCCACAATTACATTGGAAAATGCTTTTGGTATAGGTCGAAGAGTTTTAGTTAAAAATAGGTTCGAACGACACTTGAGAATTTGGAGATTGTGGTGTGTACTTATAGGATTGGTTCAATGCCTGAAAAAAAAAAAAAAAAGAATTGATGCAAGATTTAGATGACAATTCAAGTATTAGTTTGCCTCCAAATTGATTTATACGTAGGATTTGGCGTTTGAAGATTATGTAGAAACAAGTTCTATATCTCCTTCCTTATCTATGTAGAAATTAGAACATTTATATTTTAGTTTCATAGATTAGTTCTTATACTTTGAAATTTTGGAGTTAAATAGAGTCCATGGACCCCTCCTTGAATTTTATGAAAAATATTGATATTAATATACATGGTAGAGTTACAAGCCAAATTTCACACCATCTTACAGTGTTTTTTTTTTTTAATTAAAAACATTTTCCTGTTGGACCAATAAGTACTATGGATACTCTATGGTTGGCTTCCATACTATTGTGCTTTGAATGCTTGCATAGTAGAATGTCATGCCCTTTGAATACTTGTATAGTACAAGTTTTAAAGAACAATAGTATGGTACCTTAATGAAACCACAGAATTTTTCTAAGTAATAACTTGAAGTAACAACTATTAACTAGGGGTAATAAGTAATAATTTGGAATAATAAATATTAATTTGGAGTAATAAATATGGCATCAAATAATGACATTCATACAAGTTACTTACCTTATATCTGATCATAGTCAACTTGTTATTGCTATTGTCAGCCAATGGGATTTGTTTCAAATGGATGTCAATAATACTTTTATCAATGGCGGCCTTTCTCACAAGAGATATCTATATGCAACTTCCATTAGGTTAATTTCATCTATCCAACAAGTTTTGTGAGCTATTTTGAGCTCTTTATGGGCTCAAGCAAGCTCCACAAGCATGGTTTTTCAAGTTTAGTACCGTAGCTGGAAAGTTTGGATTCATATCTAGTTATTATGACTCCACTTTTTTTGTTCTCAAGACTAAATGAGGTACTATTTTACTTCTATTTTATGTCGATGATATGATTATTACTAGTAATAAGCTTGATGGCAATATGAAAATCAAGTAATATGTTATTTAGGACTTTAAAATGAAAGAGCTTGGTTCTCTTAATTATTTTTTGGGTCTTGAAGTTTCTTCTAACTCCAATGGCTATGTATTAATCAAGCAAAATATGTTTTTTTTTTTTTTTTTTTTAATGTTCTTATTTGTGTGGGCTTGACTAACACCAAGACTACACCTATGCTAATTCAACCTCATGTTCATCTCAAAGTTGAGATGGTTTCTCTTATTACCCTATATTTACTGGAAGTTTCACTATTGTAATGTAAAGAAAGGAAAGGGAAAGAAAGAGGAGGTAGGGTATGTTTCCCTCCTTTGGGAGTTTTTGAACAAAAGAAAAGAAAGGAATTGGAGTGATTTGGAAGGAGAATTTTAAGTGTATAGTACTGAAAACTTTTCACTCCGAATTGGGATGATTTGGAAGGAAAGTTGGTGGTAGCTTATGATTTTCTAACAAATACCTAGTTTGCCCGTAAAATACTTGAAGTTCAAATTTTAATGACTTATATGTCCAAATTCTTCCTAAAACTCCCAAACAAAATTAGAAGTCCTTTTCCCTTCTCTCATAACTTAAGTTTTACATTCTTTTCTCTTCTCTTCTAAACTCGCCAGTTAGTCGGTAGTTTGTTTATCTCACAGTTACTCTTCCTAATATTTCTTATGTAGTTCAAATTGTTAATCAATATTTAGCTGCCATTTGAAGCACTCACTTTTTAGAAGTTCTTTGAATTCTATTCTCAAGGCCACCACTGCTGTGTCATGGTCTACCACTAGATTTGGCTTCTTTCTGGGTAATTCTTTGATCTCTTGTCGTAGTAAGAAGCAAAAAACTATTATGTCAAGATCGAGTATAAAGTTATAGTTAATGCTACCCTAGAACTGATTTGACTCTATTAGCTATCATCTAAAATGGGAGTTTTACATTCTTCTTCTATAGTACTTTGATGTGATAATTAATGTACTATTCAAATTTTCCAAAATGATATTTTTCAGGAACGTACCAGTCGTATTGAAATTGTTCATCATTTTATACGGCTTCATCTTGTTCACAATACTAGGCAGTTGGTTTATGTCTCTTTTACTAATCAAACCATTGATTTTTTTTCATAAAATCTCATCCACAAGGCCATTTCAATGATTTGATTTCCAAACTTAGGTTGGTATCAATTCAACCATGTTAGTTTTAGTATGAAGGTCGGAGAAGAGAAGGAGATGTTAGTTGTATCAATTACTAGCCTAATTGATTTCCTAGTTTAGTTCTTTCAATATTTGGTTTATTTATTAGTAAGATTTTGCTTTCCTTAGTTACTAGTAATAGGCCTATATAAGTAAACTAGAGATGTCAACTATTTATGCGACACAAATACGATACGAAATTAATAGAAAAAAATTAGTGGTTTAGTCTTAGAGTTTTATAACATGACCATAATTATGATATCGACACAAGAAAGCATGTCAGCATGTTTAACACGTATACTATGTTGTACCTAATAAAATATGAGAATATGTTAAGATATTTCTATAAGTGTATTGCAAATTCTCTTAACCTTCAAATATAATTTATTTTCTATCAATTGTTACATTAAAACCCTTTATTATATAAGACTTTTAAAGTTAAACTTTGATAGTTACAAATGCATATTATAAATTTAAAATATTTTTATTTGAAATTATATAAAATTCTAAGTGATTGAAGTCACTATGACTTTGGAAAGAAAAGATAAAACTTTTGTGCTCATGTAAAACCTTGAGAAAATCAACCATGTTATTTCAGTACTATAAGTATTAAAGGAAACGAATCAGACATGACTTGACACCGCAACACAACACAACACAACATTATTATTAATTGAGTAATATTAGGGTTGATATTTTATGGTCCAACCACGATTGTGAAACAATACCATTGACACTCCTAAAGCAGACTTCTTTTGTAACATTTGATCATATAACATAAAAAAAATTAGACAAATTACCGTAAACACTAGTACGGTATAGTTTTATGACCCATAACCTCATATGTTTTAGAAACATACATTAAATCCCCATTTAGTTTGCACTGAAAGATAAAATAGATTGAAATCATACAAATTATTGGTGTTTTCAGTACACATGCTCCAACTGTGAGCATTTAACAAAAAATAATTTTTTATGACTAAAACACCTTTATTTACCAAAAAAAAAAAAAAATTACTCTAACAAACCACTCACAATCACTACTGTTAGCCTTCTTCCTCCAAGCTACTGCCCTCCCCCAACCTCCATCCTCAGAGTGTCTTATTTGACCCTGCTATTTCCCTCTTCCTAGACACTCTCTCTCAGCTACCAATCCCATACCTTGCACTATCGATCTCCGTCTTCTTCAATCCATCCCCCATCCCCATTCCTTTACCCTTACCCTTTTTTTCCCCACAACCCAAGTCCCTCCTCGTTCACCCTGCAACCCTCTGCCTTCTCCTAATAACCAAGTAGTCTCTCTTTCCTCTCATCAACCCTGCATCCATCCTCCTCTTCCCATCAACCCTATATCTCTTCCCCTCCTCCCATCAACCCCAGAATTCTCCTCCTCATCTTATCAATCTGCAGCCCATAGACCCTTATTCCTAACAACTCTATCTCCAATATTCTCACTCTTGCAGCTCTCCCTAATGGAATTCATTTTGTTCTTGTTGATTTCCTAACTCGATTTGGTGTTGTAAATGTTCTCCATAGTCTGATTTTTGTTTCTCTAGGTTTAATTTAGTTTTATCCTCAGATCCCATATTGTGGTTAGATAGGAATTAGAAGACGAAGGTGGTGGTGTTACAGTTGAGGTTTGGGGAAAATGATGAAGAAGAAAGGAAAAAAAAAAGAAATAAAAATAAATTATAAAATAGTTTGTATCAAGGTAGAATGGTCTTTTTGTATGAAATCATTAGTTTGAATGACTTTCATCCAATCGTCTTTTGGTTTAAAGCACATAGGGGTATAAGATAGGTTTTTAAAACATATAGAGGCTATGGGTCAAATAGGTATACCACATGGAGCTTTACGGTAATTACCAACAAAATTCCCTCATATTGTAATATATGAGCAGATTTTATAATTTTTTACGTTTCCTTTTCTATATAGATTGTAATAATACCTAAAAAAATGTTGGAGTTGGAAAGTTGGGGATGGGAATCCCCAGCAGGTTTATGTAGCAGATCTTACTGCTAGGTCTTGAAGTTTAGTAACTTTTTTTTTTTACCAAAAATTAATAATAAGTATTTCAAATTTCTCTCAATGATGTTTTTTTGCAAACAATATAGGTTACTTATGCTATTTATCACTATATACATCATCATCATCTTGTTGACAATACTATCAATTGGATCATGTAAGTTCTATTGATCAAACCCTTGATCTTTTCACTAAATCTCATCCACCTAATCGTTTCAATAATTTTAATGGTGTTCATAGTTTAGTTTAATCGAACAAATCGACCGAACCAAACTAGTTTGATTTTTGGTGATCAAATAATCTGTGTTTGGATAAATCAAATAAAACCAAATTAGGAGATTGGTTATATAATTTGGATTTAATTACCAAAAATCAATAACTGAATATTTGAATTTTTAATTTTTAGTAATCAATTCCATGTTTCCATTAATTCAACACTTTGGGAATGTTTCCTTTTATTTTTTTAGTTTCTAGTTTTAGTTTTATTAGTTATAGGTTTTTTCTTATTAATTTTATTAGTTTTGTACGAAATTTTATACTTAGTTTTTCAATTAACTTGTGAATTTTGGTTATTTGAACAAACAACAAATTCCAAACTGAAAAAAAAAAAAAAAAAGTTTAGTTAACCAATCAATCGAAAAAAGTTTGGTTTGGATTTTGTTTTCTTGCACCATATATCGAAAAATCGAACAATAAATACCCCTAGATTTTATTTCCAAACTTGAAGTTAATATCAACTCAACCACCATAAGTTTGAACAGGATTTTGGTTGTATGAATTGCTATCCTAATTGTAGCCTAATTGATTCTAGTATAGGTTCCTTTATTAGATTTATTAGTAAAAAGGAGTGTTGCATGTATGGTACTCATAACTTGTTGAGATAAATATTTCAAAATATCAAAAGAGATTTCAAATGGAATCACAATAGGGCTTAATCTATTCAATTAATATCCATCTTGTCTTTAACAATAAATTGTCACAAAATACATTATTATCTTTATTTGTATAAGTGAAAGGAAGAAATTTTTACTTCATAATAATATCTTTTTATCTGTTCTAGCTTTTATTGAACTAATGAGAGATAAAAGCATTATAATTATACATTAGGTAATTTAGTAACTTATTGAGAAAACAAAATTATCGATTTTTTTGTTCAGTAGTCCTATAAACTTGTCTTTCATTTTTTTTTTTTTTTTTTTGGAATCAATTCAGAAATTTATATAAATATCGTTTGAAGAATTAAAACATAACGTATCCCCACAATGCTACACCTCATCAGTTCCTCTCAAAGAGAAAAGCCACAAAATTTCCCTATATACAAACACTACGCAATCAAACTTTGTGAACGCTTGATTCCCCATTTTCCCCTTTTTAACCAATTCACATGAAGCCAAATATACCAGCTCTCCCATTTTTTTTAGTCATGTACAACCAAAATTAAAGTATACCCCACCAGCTGAAAAACCTCAAGAACTCTTACCCTCTTCAAGTTAGATCCTACTTCCTTAAAACTTGAAAAAAAAAATGCATAACTAAAATAATAGGAATTGAAGCGAAATTGTGATCTTTAAGAAAGTTGTGGCCTCTGCCAGGCCTAAAGAATCATTACCTTGGTAGTGGTTAAGTGTCAGGAAATGATTGCACCGGCCTTAGTGACAGTCGAGGAGATGGACTGCCAATTATCATTGTTTGAGACCTTTTAACCATGTCAACCATCGAGAGAGTTTGGTAAGCCTGCACCAGGCTTGTACTATCAGTGGAATCACCCGGTGTTGTTGCCCTTTGCCACAAGTGTGAGCTTAGTCCAGGCAAAACATAAGCCCTACCAGATTTTCAAAAATTTGGCGATCTGCTATTGTCTCTTGCATTTCCCTCAGCGTAACATTTAGTGCAATACATAATCTATTTCCAATTTTGTGAGAGGCAAAATCTGATAGTTGTTTGCGACAATGTTCTATTATAGACACTGTAGTTGTTAAATCACCATGATTAGCAGTGACTCGTGCTTCTACCTTTGCCTTGTTGACCGGAGCCTATTTTTTTGTTTGTCTACTTCTATTGACACTAGTGGTTGTTTTGATGTTTCTGGTCTCAAAATCTTGACCTCACTTGCATGATTCAATGTTACTAGTTCTTCTTTTGAAATAGGATCCTTATAAACATACTTAATCTTTACCAGTGACATCTCGTTGCTTGATTTATCAACTAGAATATCAGTAGTTATTAGAAAAATTCTTTCTTCATCGGCTTATAAATCTCCAACTTCAATAGAGCCAATTATTTCATTAGACGTCAAACTGGTTATATAACTTCTTTCTTTTATTGAACCTAGTCGCAATTCGGGGAGCACATATTCAATGTGCACATGCAATTCTTGCACCACAACACTCAAAAGCCCGCCATTACATTGAGCAAAAGCATCTTCAATCACATTTTTTACTTCTATGAAAGAAACTGTTCCCCTAGAAGTTTCAGCAATTGAATGCATCGAGACAGCATCATGATCAGCACCAAATCCAAAACCATGGATAGGTATGTGGGTACCCGTATCACTCCCATGATGCATGCAAACTGGGAGTAAAGTTTGGTAATCAACTTGGCCATTGTTGCACCAGAACTGATAATAGTGTATGTATCTTGTCAAACATCGGACAACAATATTTTACTACTAATAGGATTTTTTGATTTGTAGTTAGTCATAAACTTGGCAATTTTCTCTAGGCCTTCATCAATGTTTGTCCCACTATTTGAACTTTGTGAATTAACTGCTTGTAAAGCTTCTTGCTTTCTAGCATTGGTCATCTTGCAAAATGGAAAGAGATGATGGGCAGTGGAGGAAAAGGCAACCACTGAAAGCCTATCAGAAGGCCCCATATTTTGAATCACGAATCCCATGGCTCTTTTGACCAAAGCAAGCTTTCTACCTACCATGTTGCCACTAACATCAAGCACTATAACAAGATCAATAGGAACTCGAGATTGCTAAGATACTGTTGGTGACTCACATTGGTCTACCCCAAAATGCTTTGAGGCAATAGCGTAGGAGAGCTTTAAGGTGTATTAGAATTGTGAAATTACTATGAATCTAATTTTGAAATGGTAGCTACCTCTGGATAAACTTTAAGATAAATTGCTCCAGCAGAATTATGGAGGTATAAGATCATTAAAGGATGAACTGTCTTCCCTGATTTCATCTTGGTAAATGATGAGTTCATCATCATCAAAGATATTTGGCTCTGAAAATGTGAAGAAACATGTCTATTTGTATCTGCGCTTGGAAAATAGAGATGTCTTAGAATATTAACCAAAGATCATCTTGAGGCAATGATATATTATTAATCCTTGTCCTTTCATGAGTGATATCGTTGTAGGACTCTAAAAGAGAATTTCCTTCCACTTTGTTCTGCAGATGGGACAAATTTGGTTTCCATACTTTACCTTAGATGTGATACAGTAGAAGTGAAATGAGTGAGAGCATTCTGCTGTGAAAATGGCATGGTCCTAACTAGGTTTCACCGTGTTCAAGCATATTGCACACATCTTCTTGGAAGATTTGGATGAGTGTTATGGTAGGCTGAGGCTAGAGGAAGAAGGAATAGGCGTGTTAGTCATATTAAGGCAGTTACAGAGTTAGACTAGGGTTGTAGACGAATCTACTAAGCTACTTGTGAGTAGTTCATGAGTAACTTGGTCAAAAACTCGACCCGAGCTCGAGTCAAGCTTACTTGAGCTCTAAACTCTTGAGCATATGTATATTACACTTGACTACTTGTCGAGCTTTTCGAGCACTGTATCATTTTAATTTTTTTTATTATATGTAAAATCATTAAAATGTCCAAATTCTTTAGAAAAATTATATCTCTTACCTACGAAAAAGTTGAACTACCTAAGTTTGAACTTGAGTTCGAGCTCATTTTACTTATTTTCGAGCTCACTTTGAGCTCACTTGAGCTTTATCAAATTTTTTGAACTTGAGCTTGAACTCAAATTTTAAAACTCGTTTGAGCTTGAGCTCAAGCTTGAGTATCATGAAAAAATTTTGAAGTCAAGTTCGAGTAAGGTACTATTTGTACTCGATTCGACTAGCTTACACCCCTAAGTCAGACCCCCTATGCGGAATCGAAGATAACAAAATAGTAACCCTTCTGGTGCAGAAGTGTTCTCCATCGCCGGCGTGTCCTCCAAAGTCTTGGTATCATTAAGGCACATTTTCATTCCTAAAGCCAGCTTTACTTTCCTCCATTTCCTCCCCCCTTTTGTCTTTTGTAGTGAAACACATCTTTTGAGTAATTAATAATTCAATTTGATTTATTTTGCTTTCTATAAAATATTTGAAACATATTAGAAATTTTATCATAAATTACTATATAGAATCTTGAGATTTTGAGACCAAATAGTTAACAAAAAACGTATGTAACAAATTTTAAAAAATCAACTATTACAATATTAGTGAAATGAATAGTGCATTTTAAGAAAGAATTGTACACATTCAATATGAATAAGTTGACCTTCAGTGTATAATTTCTTTTGAATGAAAATAATTCATAAGTATGAAAATTAAGCCCATGTATACACAATTTTTTATACATGACCTGTGTGTATAACATATAACATATGAAAATAAGTAAAGAATGTTAACATTACATCTAGTAGAATTTCTTTCTTCTCCTCGCTTCTATTTGAAATTATTAGCTACACCACTGCTACTACTCTACACATTGGTACGATAATATTTACTAACAAGATTTTGGTTTACTTTATTACTAGTAATTAGGCCTATGCAGACTCCTTTGTAACATTTGATCATTCTCATTTGGTGATCTCTATCAAGTGGAGCAATTTCATTATTTTTACATTTTTACTAAATAGATTGTGATAACACCTAAAAAAAATTGAAGTTAGAAAGTTAGTAGGGATCCCCATCTAATTTTGTAGCGGATATAGTTGGTAGGTATCCCCATCTAATTTTGTAGTGGATAATATGAAGTTTGCTTTCTATTTTTTTTAATTAAAAAGTAAAAATACTAACAAGTTGTTGATGCAGGCAATTGAGAGATAGGATGGAATTACTATCACCTGGTGGAAGTTTCTTAAAATTTCTTATTTTTCATAGCTATTTATATAGCTCAATAATCAAGCAAAATAGAGGAATTGTGGTTTTCATTCCAATAATCATCTTCAATTCATCAACATTTGTATTCTCCATATCTATCTCTAGTCATTCTTGAGTAATCTAATTCATCTTGCATCTTGTAGTTGTACTCAACTCATTCTTTTTTTTCTTGGAATTAATGATATGGAGCCTAATCTTTTTTTTTTCTTTTGCTACGTAAGACTTTCATATTTCTTGTTCTTTTACAGAATTGTCCAAAATGGTTTCTTGGTTATGACTATTTCTAGTTTGCTTGCATTATCTTGCATCGTTCTTTTTCTTGGAATTAATGGTTGGAGCCTGATTTTTGCTTCTTTTCTTTAGTTTCATTGGATTTTCATATTTCTTGTTCTTCTATAGAATTTTTCAAAATGGTAGCCTATAAATAATTCTTGTTTTCATGCAGCATTCTTTTTTCTTGGAGATAATGGTATGGAGGCTCATTTTTCTTGTTTTTTTCTTTTTTTTTTTCTACATTGGAATTTCATATTTCTTGTTCTTTGTAGAATTGTCCAATATGGTAACAAATAAATCTTATTTATGAATATTTTTAGTTTTCTTTCATTATTCTTTCTCTTGGAATTAAAGGTATGGAACTTGTTTTTCTCTCTTTGTTTGTTGCATTGGATTTTCAAGGTTCATTACGAATATTTACTGTTTCTTGAAGAAATAGTTTTTGAAGAAGGGCAAAAGAAGAGCAAGAAATGATGTTGATTTCATCTTGCATCTTTTCTTTCACCTACATTATTTGTTTCTTTCTTTCCCTTGGTTTTCTTTTTTTATTGGATATTTCAATTGGTATAGTACTAGTTCTTAATTGGTCATATTGGATTGAGGGAATCATCAGAAGAATAAATATTTAAAAAAAATAAAGGTAAAGACTGAAACTACAAGTGATGAAATAGATAACAATTTAGAATCTATTAAGTCATTTGATTTTGCCTAAATTGTGGCCATTTTGCATGTGCTGGTGATAGTAGTATATTAGGTTGAAAAAGTCATTCCAGTAGACATGGTAGAACAAACCATCATCAATGGTAGGCTATAAGAAATGAAAATCCTCGACTTTTTTTCTATTTCGATTGTAATCGGATGATCCCTACAATAGAGAAATGGAAGACAGTACTGTAGTAGTGGAACACTATGGAAGATCATTGAATGTAGGTCATGATGTTGTATATGTGAGAGAAGAAAAGGATATTGGTAATGGGAATATTGAGAATGGGAATGGAATTATGTAGGGTATTGTACAAGTGACAACATCATGAATGAATGATTGCTTAGTCAGAAGTGTCCATTCTAAGGCATACTTGTTTTATGCTAGATATTGAAATAGGATTTACTTTGCAATTTTTTAGTAAATAGAAATATTGCACGTGAAATTGATGATGAAAATAATGATAGTTTTTATACAATGTCTTTTTTGTTAAATTTAAATTACTAACTCCAATTGATAATTCCGCCTGTATTTGTGTCTACCATTAGGTAATATCGTCCATATTTATATAAAACTTAACATAAAAACTGATTAATAAGTAATAACATTTATGAATTTATCTTCACTTTTAATGTGTAAAGAAATTTTACATAATCGAGTAAGATATGCAGTATATAAGTATTTGAAAAGTTTTACAAAATTATATTAGACACTTATTTCCATCTATATTTTCTAGTTTAAACATTATTGCACAATTATTGATATATAGGATATATTATAAACAACAACATAAAAGGTACAGAAATAGAGATTATCTTTTTAACATCAGTATGAGCTAAGCATAACTTTTGAAGCCAAATTCTTTTGATTTCATTGATGATAAAGTATATTTTCAGCATTGTATATACATTTACTTCTCTTATTTATTTATTTTTTTTAGTTAGCTAACCACTTGTACCGCGGTGGGGGCACAACTCCTGAATTTTATTAATATTATTAATTGAATGTACATAGATGGGGAGTTGACTAAAATCTCTAGCAATTACATAGCATAAAGAAAAGAATAAAATTAAAAACATTAAACAATTTTCTAAGTAAGGGAAGTCCAATATCAATGATGTCATCTAATCTAAGAAAACCAAGCAAAGCCATTAGAGCGTCCGCAGTCTCAAAGTGCAAATCTATTGAAGAGGAACCACTCCCAAATTGAGACAGAGCACCAGCTATAAAATTAGCTTCTCTATGCACATGCTAGAGCTTGAAATGACCAATTGTGAGCAAGTTAGACAATGACGAACAATCGAATTAATTTGCCAAACAATAGAGAATCTACCTGAAATCATCTCAAAGAGAATCATTGAGTCCATTTCCAATTCACAAGCATATAGACTGAGACTCGAGCAATTGCAGCCCTTTTAGAATATCCATTGCCTCTGCACATAGATTTGTTGCATATCTAAGTGAACACGCAAAACCTACAATAACCTGACGTGGGAGTTCCGAACTGTAGCATCACATCCCACTTGTCCGAGATTCCCAAAAGAAAACCCATCAACATTAAGTTTATAACCACCCAGTGGAGGAGGTTGCCATGCTATCAACATAAATTTTGACCGTTTGACTGCACTCAACCTCACTATAGGCAAATAAAGTTGCACTCGGAAACCCTTAGCATAACTAGCCTCAATAAGTCTAGCCATAATATTATTAATTATGACCGAGAAGCGTGGTAGCAAACCTTCGTGGATGAATTTATTTTGGGTTGTCCATAAGTACCAACAAATAACTGTAGGAATCAAAACAAAAAACTCACCTTCCTCCTTAGTCATCATGGCCAGCCACCAGTAATATAACCAAAAATTCAACGGACTACTGCTTAATGGTAAAATATTGAATTTGACACTACACCAATGATGTATAGTGTCCAAACGTTCACAAGCTGGACATTTGGAAGGAGGGCCATGAAATCCAAAATTTTTGAGAACCTCAGGAAATTAAAGGAAATCATTAAGCAACTTCCACATAAAAAGTGAAATCTTTATGGGAATCCTTGAACTCTAAATGTACCTGTAGGATAGAATATTATTCCTTCGACGACAAACAGTCTGATAAGTATCTTTGACAGAAATTACAGAACAGATGTTGTAGATTTCCAAATCACCCTATTTGGCTCATCAAAAAAGGGACATATTTGATCAGAGAACCTTTTCTTTAAAATCTCCCGAGACTTGATTGTAAAGAAAATTATAATTCCAACCATGCGTGTTGGAAAATACATCTTTAATTCAAATATTTTGAATTAGGGTCCATTTTGAATTAGGGTTTGCGTAGAATCTTAGAAAATATCTACACCTTTTGCATGCAAAGCCAAATTGGCAAACCATGAATTTAGCCCACAACGATGAAGAATTATGAAAGTTCCACTAGAACTTAAGGGAGAAAGCTGTAACAATATCCTCCAACATACGAATACCAAGGCCATCTTCTTGCTCTGGGAAGCAGAGATTCTTCCAAGTTCTCTAATGTGTCTGCACACCAATTCTAATTCTTCCTCCCCAAAAAAAATTAGCCATAAGTTTTTCAATTTGTGATAAAATTGCTTTGGGGTATCTTGAATAGCCAATATATGTATAGGTACACTTGATGCGAGGACATGGTTAATAAGAATCAAATGCCCTCTGGGTGAGATAAGTTTATGTTTCCAACTAGCTAATCTTCCTTGAATTTTCTCCTTAAGATATTGAAAATGGCACTTTAGCTTTCGGTACTTATGAAGAAAACAACCAAGATAATGTAATGGAAATTTTGTGTGCTTAATACCAAGAATCTATTCAAGAATCCCTAATTGTCTCGGCCTCACCCACCGAGACGTGAAAAGAGAACTCTTGTTCAAATTGATTTTTTGTCCCAACCCTTGCTTTACATAATCAAAAATTCCAAAGCTATTTAACAGATTTAGTATCTCCCCTTGAAAAAAAAAATCATATCATCCGCAAAAGCTAAATGGGAAATAACCATGTAATTTCTCAACAAACAAAAAGGAACGATTTTCTTCTAATTGACCAGATTGTTAAGACCTCTTGAAAGTACTTCTGAGCAAATAATGAACAACAAAGGTGACAAAGGATCTCCTTGTTTGATACCTTGTCTAGAGGATTTAAAGAAGCCAACAGACTCTCCATTAATCAACAGTGAAAACCAACTACTCCTCAAATTATTTAAGATCAAATTATAGAATGTTGTATGAAAACCAAATTTGAGCAATAACTATTCAAGAAAGATCCAAGATACTCGATCAAAAGCTTTCATCGTGTCTAGTTTAAGGATGATATTATTCCTACGTGCCTATCTGTCTAGGGAAAATAACATCTCCTTAGCCAACAAAATATTATCCTCTATAGTGCGTCCTTTAAAAAAAAACCTGCTTGCTTAAACGAAATGATCTATGGAATCAAGCAAGACAAATGATTAGCTAAAATTTTAGAAAAGCCTAATTGATAAAATTATATAATAAGATCGATCGGAAGCATGCAAAAGTTCTTGGATTCTTTTTGGGGAAGTAAGACAATCAAAGCACTAGCAATAACCCAGGATTAGGAACTCTAATTAAAAAATCTTGGACAACTCCGATAAGGTCCTCCTCTCTCTAACCATAATATCCCAGCAAACTGTGAAAAATACCCCAGTGAAACCACCAAGTCTAAAAGCACTATCTTTGTCTATTTGGAAAACCACTAGACGAAGCTCCTCCATAGTGGCTGATTTAATCAAATCTTTATTATGATCAGAAAAGACAATTGAAGGAATATTATTCAAAAGAGCATCCATTGCAGGAGTGTCTATTTCCTTATCTGTGAGCAAAGACTAAAAAAACTTGACCCCTTCGGATTTAATGTCTTCCAACTCAGAGATTCAATTGCCAGCTTATTCTTAATTCTCATGATTGAAAATGCTGTATGTTTGTCCAACAAAAAGGTGTGAAAAATTTTGGAATTAAAATCATCCTCTTTTAGCCATTTGATACGAGCCTTTTTTTTGGAAAAAAATCTCTTCATTTCTCAGATGTGATAAACGAATAGCCTGAGCTTCATGCAACTCCTCTCTTGCAGCGTCCATCTAAAGCGTCTCAAAGTTTCTTTCTTTTGCTGCCATATCTTCCATCAGCCACCTTAATTGCTTCAAGAACATTTTCCTAACACGTCTTTGTTCCATTAGAATACCCTTAAGACAACGTAGCTTCAAACTAAAAGCCAGTATCCACAAGCCTAAAACAGGTTGACACCAATTATCTTTAACCGTAGATAAAAAAGAATGATGTCCCTCCCACATATTCTAAAAATGAAATGGATGAGGTCCTTCAAAGAACTGAGAGACCAAAACAATGGCGAATGATCTAAAAAAGTGTGGTTGAGATGAGTGACTACCAAATCTAGAAAAAGAGTTTGCTAATCTTGATTAACCAGGATGCGATCAAGCCTTTTCCAGACAGGCCAACCTTGCCTGACCCCCAACTAGGTAAAATTATTGCCTAAAAAAAGTAGATTCTTGAGCCCACAACAATTATTTTTGATAAATCAACTATCACCTGTCTGTTTTGCCTTGCTCTATCGGCATATTCTGCCAGGGATCTATAACATTAAAATCCCCTCCAACTGCCTAAGGATCCCTCATAGAAACACCAATCAAGCACAAAGATTCCCATAGTTCTTTTCTCTCTGCTGGAGTTCTTTTAGAATAAACAAAAGTAATTTTCAACGACCGATTCCAATATACATGAGTTATCCCGAGATGCAAGAATTGCTTAGAATTTTGAATAAATGAAGAGCAAATGGTTTCCTTCTCACCACTCAAATTTTATTAGCTAAATTTAATGAAAAAATCAAAATGCAAACTAGAACAGAAAACCTCCAACCTGCTAGCATCCTCCATAGGATCAAGAAGTACGACAAGGGATATATTGTGAATTATGATGAGCTTTTTTGAGTCATCGTAAGGATGATATCTTGCAAGCACCGTGAACATCCCACATTATAGAGTTAATCATTAAGAAGTGATGGAGTTAATTTCTTGAAGGCACGTGTTGCATGAGTTAATACAATTCTCGAAACCGGAAAAACTTTCTTCTTGGCCTTGGCTTGTTGTATACCACTTAGACCTGGCGAAGATGAAATTCACAACTTCAATATTCAATTCGCCCGGCTCGTCTTTCGTTGATTTCAAGAAAGTCTTGAGAATCCCCTCCAACTTTTTTGTGAGAATGAAGGAATCGTGAGACTTCACCCAAGTCTGATAAAGAATTGAACACTTCATCTTCATTAATCACCTTTTTCTTCTTATTACAGAATCTGCTGTACTAATTGCCGCATAATTTTTGAGAAATGAGGAATCAGCGATTTGGCTGGAACTAATGGAAGGACGCAAGTATTTCCATTCCCTTGCTCTGCTATGTTACTGACTTGTACTAGAGCTAATTTAGCATGCATGGTTTGATGGAGATGGAAGCTGCTGAATTGTCCAAACTGCCCTCCTTAGAAGTCAACATAGAAACCCTAGTAGGGTTGTGCATGGCATCGTCACTTGAGCCTACACTGCCCCCTTCTTCAACAAGTCAACCCAAATGATCTCCGGAAATTGTTTGATAACCGTCGTTTCTACCTGAAATAGCAACTGTCTTGCTTGCGTCTACTGTTGAACTGCTTGATCAAACATCTCCTTTTCATTTGTCAAATCAATCACAATGGTCTCTTGCAAATAATTTGGATCATTGTCTTTGTCCTCAGTCGTTTGCAAATCCTTCCTACCCTCCTTAGAATCATCAATTATTGTTGGGATAATGGATTTTTCAGCCAAAGTCAATCTCGAAATACCTACCTCCAAAAAAATTTTTGGTTTCCAAACCTTGTCTACTATCGGTTTATCCTCAAAATTTTTCCTTGTTACTTCTTGTTGGGATTCCACCTTCTTGGCTGGCTCCAATACAACAATCTTCGGAGGCATGGATGACCTTACAACAAGTATGTTGGTCCCAAAGCAACCTAAGAGAGCGGGGGTGAATTAGGTTTCTTAAAAAATATACTTTGAGAAATATTGAGATTTTCAAATTAAATGCTGATATAATAAAATCAATAGAACAGTAAGGTAAAGAGAAAAATTAAACAACCAATACTTCCAAGCTAGCAAGCTTGAAGTATTAACTTCAGTCACTAGAATGCTTCACACACTTGGTGAGCCAATAATCTTTACAAAGTTGGGAAGATCTTGCTCACACTAAAAATCTTTTAGTTGAGCCAAGAATATTACTTACAACCACACTTTCATACAAGATTATCACTCCACTCAAAGTTGAATTACAGTCACAACTTCACACTAATACAACTAAGCACTATAGTCAATTTGCACTCAAATTGCTCTTTTTAAGGCTTGTATACAATGTATTAGATGATGTTTTCAGGTTATTAAAGCACCATTTATAAGAGCAATAAATAATGGTTTCAACTACTTCCTAACGGCTAAATAATAAATGACAAAAAATAGCCGTTGGGGTTTGGGACGTCCGAGAAGTATTGAATGCGTCCGAGGCAGCGTCCGATCTTTTTTCAGTTTGTTGAAGAGCATCGTTCGGATGTCCGTGCATGCGTCCGTTCCTTCGTCTGACAGAGGTTTCGGACGGTCCTGAGCGTCCGAAAGAGAAGCAGTAGGATCTCATTCTCTATTCTACCAGTTCGTTCAGATGATGCAATGCGTCCGAGGAGTTTTGACCTAGTTTGGAAGGTTCTGTGCGTCCGAAAGCTCTGTTCCTGCAAAAGCTTATTTTACAGAGTTAAGTGTTCATGTCATCATCAAAATAAGGTTTGAAAAACATCAATCTCCCCCTTTTTGATGATGACACACCTTTATGTAGAAACAATTGGATATGACTAATCAATTTGAAATATATCACAATTGGATATCAATCATCAAAGTACAATAGTATAGAGAAGACTACTCCCCCTTTTGACATCAATAAAAAAGACTCCTCCTTAGAATATGCAAGTATTTTGACAGAAATGGAACAAGTTTCATACATCCAACTGAAAAGTTTAATGGTGCTAGAGTTAAGGAAATACACAACCAAGCCACAGAAATGCTGAAAATCAAAAGAAATGCTGAAAGGTTCTAACAATCAAAGAACTGCTGAAAACAAAATACAAATGTGAAAAGAACTAATGTGAGTTATTGCGCTTTTGCTCTTGGAGCACTTTTCAGTCTTTTGTCGTTTGGATGGAACATCTTCATCGGTGGCTTCACTGTCATCCTCCTCTCCGGTGCGACGTTGCATGATGAAGTCAAACATATCTTCAACATCCTCATCATCGTCGTCATCATCATTGGCAGTTCCTTGAGCAGCTTCTGCATTGTCTTCATGGGTATGTCCATCTTCAGGTTCATCACTGTTAGAAGATGATTCAAGTGGATATTGAGACTGAAGATTAGCAAATTGAACCTGAGCCGAAGCAGACATGCCAAGGCTGAGTGCCTCTTGGAGAATCATTTGACGAGTTTCAAGTCGCTTTAACTTTCGATTTGTGCGACGTTGAAATGAACTGACTTGAGTGCTCAGAGAGGTGAGAAGTCCATAGATATGTGAAAGAGATGGTTCAAATGTAGATGGCTCAGATGTAAGTGGAGGTGGTTGAGGAGTAGGAGAATGAGGAATAGCAAAATTAGAGGTGGAAGCATGGGATTGTGGACTGTGCAATATCAAAGGCTGCCTTAGTTAGCCATTGATCGTTGAAAAAATGGAGGCATTTGCGTTCAATGTATGATTTGTTAAAATAAGGGGGAAATTGTTTGTTTCCACTGAAAGGTATGTTAAGAAAATCAAAAATTTTGGTGAGAAATTTGCCAAAAGGAATGTTCCTTTGAGTATCAGTAAGAAAGAGTTCCCATAGGAAACAAAAGAGATACCCGAAATCAAGAGGAATGCCCTTGAAAACACAAAAGAATAAGTAAAGTTGCATTTTACCGGGCTCAGAGTTATGCCCGTCAGTTGGCAATAACAGATTGGTGACAAGAGTGTACAGAATAGTGAGTTCAAGAGAAAGCAATGTAGTTTTGGCTTCCGAGACCTGTTTAAAATGGATGTTAAAAATAGTCCTAACTTCGTCGATATCAAAACGTGTATCAATAGCGGGCCATGTGTCTAAGGAAAAGAAATAGGAGACATCATTGGGGTTTGAGACTTCACATTCAAAAATGGTCACCAAGAGTTAATGATGTTGGATGAAATCTCAAGATTGGTGCAGTTAACACGAGAAATTAGAGTGCGAGCAGTAGGGCCTTTCCGAAGATTGGCCGTGAACTGAAGCACCATGTCATGATAAACAGGTAAATCAAGATGCACAACATGACCCCAATTTTATTTTTCAAAACAAGACTTGATAATGGGAAGATTATATTCATCAAATAGACTATGAGAAGCAGGACATTGAACGATTATAGATTTACTTAAAAGGGAAATATACCGTTCGGATGCTTTGGCATCGATAAATTTTGATAAGATTGGATTGGTGGAGACTTGAGGATTAGCTAATGATTCTCCTCGTACTGGAGCCTTCCCTTTAGTTTTTCGACTCCGATTTGCTGTAGAGGAACCTCCACGAGATTTCACCATTGTGATGGAAGAAAAAGAAAAGAAGAGAAAATTAAAATTTTTGAGGATTAGTGAGAATTTGAGGAAATGAGATGGTGGATGGGGGAAATTATATGTGATTTATGTGAGAAGGGCTATGGGTAGGATAATTTTCCAATCAATTTTGGAAGAGAGAGTGGGAATTTGGAGGGGGTGGTGGAGAGACAAATTTTTCCAGAGGATTTTCGGGGGAGGGGGTGAGTCCGAAATGGGGAAGATGGACGGTTTCAATGAAACAGGGGCACCTTTCGGACGACCGAAAGTTTGGTGTGCGTCCGACGAAGCTTCTGAAATCCGAAGAACAGACGGCCGAAGGAGGCGTCCGAAATTTTTTTTCGGACGATGGTGTGCGTCTGGAAGATTTCCAGAGAGTTTGGTAAAAAAAGGAATATTGTTCGGACGATTGTGAGCGTCCGAGAAGTAACAAAAGCTTTCCGACGATCCAGAGTATCCGAAAGAAAAGTTGTTCGGACGAAGGAGTGCCCCCGAACTATGAACCTTATGCCAAGATGTTATCTGTAAAATCTCCAAACATTTTCTGAGCGATTCAAGCGATCTAGAGCTAAGGGTTTTTAAAAATATCAGCCAATTACTCTGAAGTAGGCACAAAATTGGACAACACGAATTTCCTTTTTACGAACGAGATCTCTAATGAAATGATGTTTAACATCAATGTGTTTGGTTCTAGAGTGCATAACAGAATTTTTTGTGAGATTAATTGCACTAGTGTTGTCACACAAAATAGGAACACAATCAAAAATACACCAAAGTCTTTTAGAGTATGTTTCATCCAAAGAAGTTGAGCACAACAATTTCCAGCAGAATGTATCGGCTTCTCTTATAGAAATCTAATAGAATTTTGTTTTTTCCTAAACCAAGACACAAGACAATTTCCTAGAAAATAACACATACCACTGGTACTTTTTCTATCAATTTGACAACCAGCAAAGTCAGCATCAGAATAACTAATCAAGTCAAATGTAGAGGATTTTGGATACCACACACCAAAATCCATTGAACCTTTTAGGTATCTAAAAATCCTCTAGATGTGTATCTGAGACAGTTATTCTCTTATTGACTCTTGAACCAACTTAAGAGACAAATATCTTTGGTATTCATTTGTTGCTTCTGGTGCTTTGAATTTAGAGATGTCAAAAGTAATTCTACTAAATAAAAACTTAAGCACTCTTATACACATCTAGATGTGTATAAGAGACAGGCTCTTAAAGAGTTTGTTGATAACAATATTGAGATTAAGAGAATCAAATTTTCTTGTGTGAACTCCCTAGCTTCTCAAGCTTGGAGTTTGCAATTACAAAGAGCTTCTCACAAGGCAACTACCAAGTTCACAACTTGAAGTTCAGCCCTAAAAGTCTCTTCAAAGTAGGTGAGACAATAACCTCTTGTACACAAATGAGGATCACTCTTGCTCACACTAATTTCCTTTAGTTGAGCCAAGAGTTTTACACTCACAACCTCCCTTTGTTACAATTGTTATTTCTCCACTCTCACACTTGAAGAACTTTTACACTTCTAAGCTCTTTCCACACTACCTACACTATTACAACACTTGTACCCACTATTTCTCCCAAATAGCTCAAGAATTGTATGTAATCAATGTAGAAGTCTTAACTCTATTAAATCTTACCTTTTGGCTAATTTAAACTTCCAACAACTTCCCAACGGCTATTTTATCGGAAAACTAGCCGTCCAAGAGGTTATTGTCTCACCTACTTTGGAGAGACTTTTAGGGCGGACGATCAAGTTGTGACCTTGGTAGTCTGCACATTTGTTACCTGTTTTTTATGCACATTGTAATCAAACTATTAGTATGATTTGTTCATGATCAAAACATGATTAACATAACTGGGTTCAAGGAAATTGTGAGCAAGACTGATCCTCATTTGTGTCAAGGACATTGTCTCAAAACTTTGAAGAGACTTTTAGGGGCTGACAAGAGAAGTTGTGAACCATTATTGCCTTGTAAGAAGGCATTATCAAAACATAAGAAACATGTAGTTAAAGCTCCCCCTAAGTTTATTCTCCCCCTTTGAATTAGGATCGGAGAAAGAGAATTTTCGCTCATTCTTATTAAAAAGCATCATCAAAACAATGAAGCATGTGTATGCAATTTCTTGTAAAAACAGATCCATTAAAAAAGAGAATGCTCCCCCTTTCTTTTGCAAGTAGTCTTTTGACTTATTATAAACAGAAATTTGGGGATAAAAATATCCTAGCATTCTAAACAAATTCGAGCATATAGATGAGTAATATTCAAGAGAACATAGTTCATCTTGATAAATGAAGGCACACAAAACTTTAGATGTTACCCATTATAATATGATCTTAGCTCATATGTCTTGAGCACCCTTCATAGATAATTTATCTTAAATTCCTTGGTGCACTCCAAGCATACCTACATACAAACTTAGGCAACAACTTTTGGTACCCAAACTTTCTTGGGTCCAATTGGATTAGTAACATGCTTAATCACCCAAATAGAATTTATTCCTAATTTTTCATTTCTTTTAACATCTACAATTTTTCTTTATATGGCCGTGTTGATGACAATGATTACAAGTAATGTTCTTATTGCCATAAAAAGAAGATTTAGATTTAACAAAGCATAAATCATTTTTTCTAAAGGTGATAAAATTTTTGTTCAAAAACATATTTCTAGTTCTTTTCTTTTCAAAAATAGAGTCTAACTATGTTCTTCTATGCCTATTGATTCATTGATCAATTCTCTAACCTCGTTTGAATTGAAGTTGAAATGATCTTGGTTTTTCCAATGAATTTTCTTTCAAAACTTTATTTTCTTTTGTCAAAGAATTATTTTCACACAAATTGAGTTGGCACTCAATAAAGTATTAACTTTAATTTTTAATTCTTTGTTCTTAGCATATGATTCTTTCAAACATTCATGCATTTTAAAAATAAATGATTCAACATCATCATCATCATTATTACATGAATCATCACAAGAATCACAACTAGAGGTTACCTCATTATCGCCAAGTGCCATAAACGCCATTTGTGCCTCCTCATATTCTTCTTCAACCTCTCCATTCGAATTGCAATCATCCCAAGTGATTTGGAAGTTGTTGAAGTGAGGCTTCCTTGAGTCTTTTCCTTTTTTTGATGAAGCTTTAAATGCTATGCTTCTTTTTCCCTTTGCCTCCTCATCTTGTAGCTTGTATTTCAACTTCAATTTAAAAGAGTTCAAACGAGGTTAGAGAATTGATCAATGAATCAATAGGCATAGAATTTAAATTTTTAGACTCTTCTATGGCAATGGATTTAGGTTCCCATTCCTTAGGTAAAGCATTCAAAATTTTTCTATTCTTTTCACCCAAGGAATATTCTTTACCCAAACCTTCCAAATCCTTTACCATATCATTGAACCTCAAATACATCTTGTCAATGTTCTCATGAGGTTCCATTTTGAAGGATTCATATTTAGCCACAAGAAGTGACTTCTTTTGCTCTCTAATATCTTCACTTCCTTCATGGATTTCTTTCAATTTGTCCCATATCTCCTTGGCCGATATGCAACCTTTTACTTTAGAAAACTCATCTGCATCCAAAGCATTATACAAAATATTAATGGCTTTAGCATTTAAAGATAAATTTATTTTATCTTGTGCATTTAACTCAAATCTGGTTTTAGGCCTTAACCTATGAGTATTTTCATCAAAAATATTTGCCTCAAAAGGACCTTCTCTCATAAATAATATACCATAATTCAATATTAATAGATTGATCTCTTTTTCATTCTATCCCTCCAATAAACAAAATTAATTCCATTAAACATGGGAGGTCTAGTGATAGAATGCCCCTCAAGAAACAAGAAATCATTGGTTGCCATGATCTTTACTCTAATGCAATTTAAGCAAGAATAAAGAGACCAATGCTCTGATACCAATTGTTGGCCCCAAAAGCAACCTAAGAGGGGGGTGAATTAGGTTGTCTCTTATAAACAAATCTAGATGTGCTTAATAGAAATTCAAACTTTATGCACCAAATGAAAACTTAAGCACAAATGAATACAAAAGATATTCAACAATTTAAGCTTAAAAGAACAAATAACAATATTGAGATTAAGAGAATCAAACCAAACTCCCTAGCTTCTCAAGCTTGGAGTTTGCAATTACAAAGAGCTTCTCACAAGGCAACTACCAAGTTCACAACTTGAAGTTCAGCCCTAAAAGTCTCTTCAAAGTAGGTGTAGAAGACAATAACCTCTTGTACACAAATGAGGATCACTTTTGCTCACACTAATTTCCTTTAGTTGAGCCAAGAGTTTTACACTCACAACCTCCCTTTGTTACAATTGTTATTTCTCCACTCTCACACTTGAAGAACTTTTACACTTCTAAGCTCTTTCCACACTACCTACACTATTACAACACTTGTACCCACTATTTCTCCCAAATAGCTCAAGAATTGTATGTAATCAATGTAGAAGTCTTCACTCTATTAAATCAGACCTAGGGGTATTTATAGTTGCCAAATATCAGCTTCCAACAACTTCCCAACGGCTATTTTCTGTTTACTGGAAAACTAGCCGTTGGACCTTTCGGACGGCCGATGCTAAACTCTGCGTCCGACACTGCGTCCATTCTCTGAGGGTATTCGTTCGGACGTCCGAGGATGCATCCGAACATGCGTCCGATCGAAGAAAAGTCTACTGGAATATTCTCGGAAGCTCTTGAGGTTGTTTTTGTTCGGACGAAAATTGCGTCATTTGCGTCCGAACCTCCCTGTTTTTCTGCACATTTGTTACCTGTTTTTCTGCACACTTGTTATCAAACTATTAGTATGATTTGTTCATCATCAAAACATGATTAACATAACTGGGGTTCAACAATTCTTTAGGGTAAAATTGAAATCTAGCACATAACAAACAGCAAACATGATATCTGGTCTACTGACAGTTAAGTAAAGTAGACTTCCGATCATACCTCTATAGTATTTTTCATCAACACTATTACCTTCTTCGTCTTTTGTAAGTTTTGGTTGAAGTGCACATTGGCGTGCCAACTTGTTTGCAATCTTCCATTCTAAATCGTTTGAGTAGCTCCTATGTGTACTTGATTTGTGTAATAAATGTTCCTTCCTTAGTTTGATGAACTTGTAATCCGAGGAAAAATTGCAACTTGCCCATCATACTTATTTCAAACTCTTCTTGCATTAAATGTGAAAAATCCTTACACAAACTTTAATTAGTTGCTCCAAAAATAATTGCATATCATCAACATAAATTTGAACTATTAGCAAACCATTTGAATCCAATTTTGTAAAAAGAGTGGTGTCAACTACACCTCTTTTGAATCCATTTTCTATCAAGAACCCACTTAATCTTTCATACCAAGCTCTTGGACCTTGTTTCAAACCAATAAAGCTTTGGAGAGTTTGAAAACATAATTTGGAAGATTTTTATTTTCAAAGCCCGGAGGTTGTTCGACGAAAACTTCTTGATCAAGAAAGCCATTTAAAAAAGCACTTTTGACATCCATTTGAAATAATTTGAAATTATTGAAATATGCAAATGCAAGAAACATGCGTATGGATTCTAATCTAGCCACGGGTGCAAAGGTTTCATCAAAATCAATACCTTCTTCTTGAGTATAACCTTTAGCAACAAGTCTGGCTTTGTTCCTTATGATTTCACCTTTGTCATTCAATTTGTTTCTAAAAATCTATTTTGTACCAATAACGGGATGAGACGAAGGTCTTTCAACCAAGGTGCCATACATTATTTTTCTCAAATTGCCTAAGTTCATCTTGCATAGCGTTAACCCAAGATTCATCACTCAAAGCAATATCTATATGTTTAGGTTCAATGTGAGAGAGTAATGCACAGTTACTATTTAAAGGTTTATGAGAGCGAGTAGTTACCACATCGGATACATCACCTATGATTAAATCTTGAGGATGATTAGAGACAAATCTCCAAGTTTTCGGAAGATTGTTTGGAGTATCCTCATTCTTTTATCATCGATTTGATGGTTGTTGACATCAACGCTTGATGTGATCTCTTGATGATATCACCAATGCCGATTGATTTTGCTTTATTGTTGTCTCCAAAAGTGACTTTTCCACTGTTTTTGGATGTAAGATTTGTGAAGAGATAGGCATCACCCGTCATGTTCCTTGAACATCCACTATCTATGAACCACTTAGCATTGTTGGCAATGTTAAGTACCTACACAATAAATCAATTGATAACTTTTGGTACCCATATTTTCTCCTTGGGTCCATTTGAGTTAGTGAAATTGCTTTCGATCCATGCAACTTTCATTCCAAGTTTTTCATTCTTCTTGACATAACACATATTCTTAGCATGTCCATGTTGTTGGCAATATCTACAAATAATGCTTTTATTACCATATAAAGAAGATTTTGGTTTTACAATACATAAGTCATCCCTTCTAAACATGACAAAATTTTTGTTGATTGCTACATTTCTATTTCTTTTCATATCAAAAATATTTTCTTTCTTTCTAGTTAAAAGAGCATTCAAATCATCCATTATTTTCTTCAAGGAGGCTTGTTCTTCCTTGAACTTTGATCTCACATGCATTCTTTTCTTCAAATCACGATTTTCTTGCGATGGCCTATTGTTTTCATTCACAAGTTTAGAGTTAGCATTCAATAAAGCATTTGACTTTTTAGCTAACTCCTTATTTCTAGCATATGATTCCTTTAAGCTATCATGTAATTTCAAAATGAAGGTTTCAAGATCATCTTCGGACCATTTTCATCATTAGAGTCATAGTTAGAATTTACCTCATCATCTCCAATGGCCAAGAAGTTGTGCCGACTCCATTTCTTCTTCAACTTCTTCTTCGGAGTTGCAATCATCCCATGTGATTTGAAAGTTGTTGAATCTTGGTTTTCTTCCTTCCTTCTTTTTCTTGGAAGGACACTTATTTGCAAAATATCCGAGTTGACCACATTCAAAGCTTTTATCGTTTTGTTTCTTCATTTCAAGCCTTGACTTTCCTTTGAAATTATTTGTATTTGTAACTCCGCCTCTTCTCATTCATCGTTTGTTGATTTAATGTTTAAGAAATCCTTTGGTGATGAGTGCAAGATCTCCTTCATCAAGATCTTCATATTCTAGATTGATGGAGCTGTTTTCATCTTCCTCTTGAGAGGTCTT
This sequence comes from Cinchona pubescens, assembly GCA_025175665.1. Classification (NCBI taxonomy): domain Eukaryota; kingdom Viridiplantae; phylum Streptophyta; class Magnoliopsida; order Gentianales; family Rubiaceae; genus Cinchona; species Cinchona pubescens. Next base: position 8,174,240 of record JANKKI010000051.1, on the reverse strand, counting down.
CAAAGCAATGCTCCTTGGTCTTGCTTCTTCATCATCCACTACCTTGGCCTTTAACTTGAGTTCATAAGATGTAAGAGAATTGATTAGAGAGATTCAATAGACATCAAATTTAAATTCTTGGCATCCTCTATAGCAATTGTTTTGGCATCTCATTCTTTGGATAGAGCATTTAGGATTTTTCTATTTTTTTACCCAACGAGTACTCCTTACTCAAGGCTTCAAGATCCTTTATAATGTCATTAAACCTACAGTACATTTTGTCTATGTTCTCATGTGGTTCCATCTTGAAAGACTCATACTTGGCAACAAGTAAGGATTTCTTTTGCTCACGAACATCATCGCTTCCTTCATGAATTTCCTTCAACTTATCCCATATTTCTTTAGCGGAAATGCAACCCTTCATGCGAGTTGATTCATTTGCATTCAAGGCATTATATAACACATTCATGGCTTTTGCATTCAACGTCAAGTTTGCCTTGTCTTGTGAAGTGAGCTCATTCCTTGTCTTTTCTCTTCTTCTATTTGTGTGATCATCAATGATAGAAGCTTCAAATGGACCTTCATTGACAACATACCACAAATCAATGTCATCAATAGATTGCAGAAATATTTTCATTCTATCTCTCCAACTAATAAAATTTGCCCCATTAAACATGGGGGGCCTAGTAACGGATTGGCCCTCAAAAAATAGAGCATTGTTGGTTGCCATAAGATATCTTTTCTCAGTAGCAGTTTAAGCAATACAATGAGACCAAGCTCAGATACCAATTGTTGGTCCCAAAGCAACCTAAGAGGGGGGTGAATTAGATTTCTTAAAAAATATAAGAGATGTGAAATATTGAGATTTTTAAATTAAATGCTGATATAATAAAATCAATAGGACAGTAAGGTAAAGAGAAAAATTAAACAACCAATACTTCCAAGCTAGCAAGCTTGAAGTATTCAATCACTAGAATGCTTCACACACTTGGTGAGCCAATAATCTTTACAAAGTTGGGAAGATCTTGCTCACACTAAAAATCTTTTAGTTGAGCCATGAATATTACTTACAACCACACTTTTATACAAGATTATCACTCCACTCAAAGTTGAATTGCACTGTACACAACTTCACACTAATACAACTAAGCACTATAGTCAATTTGCACTCAAATTGCTCTTTTTAAGGCTTGTATACAATGTATTAGATGATGTTTTCAGGTTATTAAAGCACCTACTTATAAGAGCAATAAATAGTGGTTTCAACTACTTCCTAACGGCTAAATAATAAATGACAAAAAATAGCCGTTGGGGTTTGGGACGTCCGAGAAGTATTGAATGCGTTCGAGGCAGCGTCCGATCTTCTTTCAGTTTGTTGAAGAGCTTCGTTCGGACGTCCGTGCATGCGTCCGTTCCTTCGTCCGACAGAGGTTTCGGACGGTCCTGAGCGTCCGAAAGAGAAGCAGTAGGATCCCATTCTTTCTGCCAGTTCGTTCGGACGATGCAATGCGTCCGAGGAGTTTTGACCTAGTTCGGACGGTTCTGTGCGTCCTCTCATTTTGATCTATCTTCTCTCTTTCTCGAAAGTAGAACATTGAGGTGGAAGATCATCATAAAACATTGATTTCCAAAAACTATTTTTTCCTTTCCCCACATAAACCCTAGAAGGCAATGGCTGTGTAAGATCATATTCAACACAAACCCTAGCCACATTCGGACGATTAACTATTGCCATTGATGCATCAAATTTTAGAGGTTTTCCTACCAATTGAGCGATAGAGAACAAGGTGATTTTATCAAAATACACCACCAAAAGATCAACCAATGAAATCTAGGCCAGAACTATAGGCAACATCAGGGCAAAAGTCTGGCATTCATTTAAGGATTCTCATCCCATAACCAAGAATAGTCTAGTAACCTTTGCACCAACAACGGAGAAATCCTTTTCCAAGTCAAATTGAATCAAGATATGACGATAGTCTAGAAACCCTAATTTGAATCCTTCCTTAAAACCATTCTTTTTGGAATTTCTTTCGCAAAAGCTTCATGAATGACTTGCCCTTGGAAAACTTGGTGATTAAAGCAAATGTTTGAATGGCAAAGACAATCATTGTATGTTTTCAACCATAAAAAAATCACTGGTTCACCCTTGTATTGCGATTTTTCCTTAAGAGCAATTGGTTGATACTAAGTGGCTACAACATCTACAAATGAACAATTAAGACTAGAGGGTTTCCCTTCAATCAAAAACTGAAGGGCAACCATGAGTGAAAACAAATCAAAAAATTAGGCTAGAGAGAGAAACAAGAAAGAAGGCAGAGAGAATGGTCTTGCTTTTAATCTTACTTTTCTTATCTGTTTCAATTGAGCCTATAGTTATTGAAATCAACAAATAGTGATGAGCAAGAATGCATTTCAAAATTGAAGTCCTCTAAAGAAATTACTGCTATATCATTAAGAAAATATATAGTGAATAAGAATTATATCACTAATTGACAAGGAAAATTAAATTTACTAAATTCATAATGGACCTTTTTTGTATGTTATCAAAAACTACACGCAAAGTTATTACTTTTGAATGTAAAGACCCACATGCTTTTACATTAAACATACCTAATCATGGTCTTTCCTTATTAAAAACAAAGTATGGCTGTGAGATTGTTTTGATCAATTCTTTCTTCCGTACTCTATATCTCCTCCTCTCTCTACTATACTAGAGTTGAAAAATTCATTAGTTTGATCAATATTTTAGTGGTGAAAGGAATAAGAATGTTCATGAGCTGTTAGGTGTCACTCTCTTTCCATTGTTATGACTATTCTAATTCCTCTATCCTTGGTCTAAACATTATTAGAGGTGTAAGACTATTATATAGAAGGAAAAATTGCATAATGTAGGTTTTAATTAATTTTTTTTTTTTGTCACTGAGGTATTCAGGAAAAAATTAGAGATACTTTTATTAGTATTCATTCTCCCTAAATTACTATTAACTTTTCAAAGTTTCTTAAATGCCCCATACTTAGCAGTGTCAATCATGTCATGTAGTGGGTAATTATGTTCTGTCATAATTGTGTTTGATTCATAAAATCTTAACCCTATCCCTTATCTACACAATTAATAAATGTGTTGTGTTGTATCTAACATGTTTATTACCGTGTCGTGTTATGTTTGACTTATTTTCCTGTCAACTATTAACAATATTAAATTAACCCAACAAAAGAAATTTTAGATGAATACATTGGCCTTCTCAAGGTTTCATGCAAGTAGTGAAATTTCCTCCTTCCATTTTCAAAGTGTCAGAAACTTTAATTACCTAAAATTTTGATATAATTTTACCTAAAAAATATTTGAGATTTATAATATGCATTTATATCCAAAATAAACGTTAAAAATCTTACATAATAGGGGGAGTTAATGTAAAAATTAATAGAAAACAAATTATGTATTCAAGTTAATAAAAGATACAATATAATTTTAGAAATATCTCAACATATTTTGATATGTTATCGCATACGACATAATAAATGTGTCAAATGTGTCAACACATTTATCCTTGTGTTATGAACATTTCTTGTCATAGTCTTTGTATCACAAAACCTTAACTCTTACCTGCTAATTTTGTACCTTGTTCATGTTGTATTATCATTTTTTGTCAAAAATTAACACCCCTAACCATACTATTGTTTGTTTATCAAGTACTAAATTAAGGGTTTTCTAAGAATAAAAGTGTCAAAAACAATAAGCTAAGTACTACTTGAGAAAAAAATTTGAGAATGTGATTATCATCTTATTACTATTCATATTTCACTAAATTAATTTAGTATTTAGACTAATGGTTTGGCACTCAATAATTAGTTTTAAGCACTTCATCCTTGCTTTTAATAATCATATTAACTTGCACTCTCTCAATTTAGATTCAAAATAAATTAAGTGTCAATATTTACCTGAAGCCTAAAAGCATGGGAAGCAAATTAATTAGGTCTTCAATGGACTGTTTTTTAGTACTTGAAAAGCTTCATAAAGTATTTTAAAATAGTAAAAATCGGTTTTTAAAATACTTCTTTTGCATTAGTTATAAAATAGATTGTGAACATCATACATTTTCTAAGAATTGTAGTAACTAAACCTAAAAAGAATTTTATTTCTTTACTAATTTATTATCTCAAGAAAAGTTAAGTATAACTTAAGTGGTAAGACGCTTCTCCTATGACCTATATTGATTATGAGTTCAAATCACTAGAAAATAACGAAAGGCATTTTTTTTTTTTTCAAAGCTAGAGAGTCATAATGTATGTAATGGTTTAGTTCATATAATACTTGAAATCACAAGATCGGCAATGTTTGTATTAGTTTAGTTCATAGGGTTTATTTCACCTTACATTCTTTAACTTGTACTTGATTCTTATTTTATATTTTATATTTCTTTTTAGACATATTGAATCATAAACTCTCAAATTTATCCATTTAATCCAATTTTTAACACCGTTACCAGAGTTGATGGATATTCCAACTATACACACAACACACCTAAAATAGAACATTCATCAAAAAATTTTAATCCTATTAAAAATTAAATCAAAATAGGATGAATCTAAGAGATAGAGGTATAATGCGTCCAAAATGACCTTTAGAATTAGGAATGCAAAATAGATTTAGTTATAACCACCTTCATTGTTGCAATACGCCCCCAAACAAACATGTAGTATGTACTTATTTAACATCTATTAGTTTTGGTAACGACATTAAAAATTGAATTGAAATGAAATAAATTTGAGAGTTGATCTAAAAAATAAGTGTAAGCTACAAAGTGATAATTAGTACAAGTTAAAAGGTGTAAAGTGGAATAAACCTTAGTTGATATAGAAATTAAAAGATTTTTCCAAATGCAGAAGTGAGAATTTAAAATTAAAAGGACAATCTTTTAAAGTAAAAATTTTACATGACTATTCGTGATTCTCATTCAAAAAAAAAGTAAGATGGAGTGCCTAAAATTAATTTTGAAATGTTACAATCATTGACCAGTATTTATTGTTTACTTTTAGTAAATAATTATGGATTTACTTCACTTTGTACTCTTAATTATACTCGATTCTCATTTTACATCCCATACCTATTTTTTGGACATATTACACCCTAAACTCTCAAATTTATCATATTTCACGCAAATTTTTAACACCAGTACTAAAGTTAATGGACGTTTTAACTGTGTAAACTATATAACTAAAGTGGAACATTCATCAAATTTTTTAACATTACTAAAAATTGGAGTAAAATAGGACAATTCTAAGAGTTAGGGGTGCACTTTGTCCAAAATTTAGAACTGAAAGTGCAAAGTGATAATTGATCATAAGTTAAGGGATGTAAAATAAAATTAGTCATTACTACTTCTGATGGTGCCATATGCTCCTAAATAAGTGCATCGTATGCACATACCTAACATTCGTCAATTTTAGTAATAATGTTAAAAATTAGATTTAAATATCCAAAAATAAGTATAGAATGTAAAGTTAGAATCGATCAAGATAAGAAATACAAAATAGAATAAGGCTGGTAATCATTTTCACTAATTACTTTAGCATTTATTGCTTCTCAAAATTCCCTAATTGCCCTACTCTTGCATATTTATCAAGTAAAATAAACTAAAATTTTTTATGCGTCGTATACAAAAATTTTTATATCATTGGTTCTACATCCTACATATATAAAAATAACTTTTGAAATTTAAATAATGCACATATGTCACACATTTAGACTCGATAATATAAAATTTTTGGTATATTGCCGTTGCTTGAAAAATTTACTCACTAACTAATGGTATGTTAGAAAGAAAAAATTTCAAAAATAATAAATTGGTACTTTCATATATAGTATAGATGATATAGAAGATAGATATGGAGATAGATTGTTTCGGTTTAGAGGACCGCTTATCTAGGAAATAGGGTCTTCCAAAATCTGCTTTTTTTTTAAGGGCCGGGCTGCAGATCACTCCCTTAGAGATTCTTGAAAAGCTAGTCATCTTAACAACTTGTTATGTAAATCTGCTTACTTTACAGATTCAGAAGTGCACTTAAGATACCCTATTTTACATAGCACATGTTGCTGACTTCAAATCACAAGAATGCAAGAAACCAACAAACATTTATGCAAATCACTGCTTTAATTTAATTAAAGCTCAGAATTTGAACTTGACCCCGAGGAAAAATGTATCCCAGCTACCAATCCTAAAATCAGCAGAAATGGAAGAATCTTGGCAATGAATGCAGATGATTTTCCTTTACCAACTTTAGGCTCTTTTGGAGGCAAGTGTGTAGTAGCAGTCACCGCGTGTTTAGGGGTGGTTGATGGATCAATCTCCCCAACATAGTACTCATCTAGCATTAGTCTTGCAGCACTACCATGTCCTGCATCCTCAAATTTCTCACTTGCATCCTTTCCTGCAAACAAATCCGATGATGCTAAACTAATATCCCCAATTAAAAGCATATGCGGTTATGTGATGCTCCGTCCCACATCAGAAGTGGGAGAGAATATTATATTATTTATAATATTTTAGGTCATGGATTATTAACAATTTGGTTTAAATATTTTAAACCCTTTGTTTTCCTTTAAAAGTTGTTAGGTCAGTTCAAACTTGGGGTAGTTGTGTGGTGGATCGGTTCAAACTTGGGGTGTTACAGTTCTCGTTTATTAGAAAAATTTTAATAATTGTATCCTGGTGGTCCAAATAGACATATATATTAAATAATAAATACATATATATTAAATAATAAATGTTCAACCAATGGATTGATCCGACCCATCAACTACATACATAGCTGCAAATAGGCCTACATATTAATTGGACCCATCAACTACATATATAACTGCAATTAGTATTCCTTAACTCCTTTTCCAATTTTTAAGATTCCACCGTTACTTTTTTCATATCCTTAATTACTTTTCCAATTTTTAAGATTCCTTAATTACTTTTTCAATTTCTTAAGCTCTGATTTCATAATCCTTAATTACTTTCCCACTTTAATGCAGGTTAGATTTTTTAATTACTTTCTTAATTTCTTAAACTCTAATTCTTTTTGACCCGAGAACTTTCTTTTCACATGATTTAATTGTGAGTATTATGCTCGATGCCGAACTAGCTGGAAATTTTGTATAGTCAACAATATCCACCAACCATCACATGCAATAAGTTCAAGCCAGATTGACTCTATTCTTAATGGTCGATTGAAAGAAACAAGTAAGAAACTAGCTGGTGTACCTGCTGCTTCCAGCAAAATATCGCCACCGCCAGGATGGTCATCCAAGAAGTTTGTTACATCATATGCCTGTGGAGACAATTAAATAAACGCTCACTTTTGCGTTACAAAATGAGTTGCAAGTACTTATTCTACTAAGTTTACAAGATTCTGGATATAAGTTCTGCAATATTTGTGATCTCAAGATCCCAAAGATTGGAGGTTTGGTATGCAAGTTCTGCTGAGCATATCTATTTGGAAAGGCCTAAACCGGAAATTTCACTGGTATAATTCTGAAATCCAAGTTCCTTTGAATGAGGTTTAAACAGTACAGTTCAATATTATAATTAACATGGATAAATCTCTCCTGCATCGACGATATTATAAAAAGAATTTTACACGTAAATATACGAGTGCAACATTTGTGACACTTGGTAATCCGTTATAAAATTTGTCAAACAAACGGATCAAACAATCTTCCAGCTCCTATCAGTTAGTCAGATAACCAAAAAAAAATCCATCCATCCACACCTTAGAAGGAAAGAAACTAGTAAAAGGTAAATAAAAATAAAAAAATAAAAAACCTTAGCGTTTATGATGACCCAACAGTCTTTGGAAGTGTTGTGCAGGGAAACTTCATTATAGCTTAAGAACTTATTGCTATCTGCTCCCATTTGATATGGTTTTGACTGTTTTCAATCAATTTAGCAAAGCTTTTTCTTGAAGAGAAGCTGGAGAAGAGTGATTTATAAAAACTATAAAAAAATATTATTCTGAGTTTATTTATTTATACTTGCAGGGCTTGGCTAAAACAAATGAAACTCCTAACTGCCGAGAAAGCGATGAAATTGATGCATCCCTCATTTTCAATTTTTGTCCTCTTTCCTTCAATTATAAGAGACTGGTGATGGATACAACAAGATTTTCGTAAGACTTTGTTGCAATCTTTTAAAGAGAAATAAATGTTAAGTATGCGAACCTTGATGCTGACTTTGATTGAGCAATGAAGCATTTTATAAAATTTGTACATTCAGTTGGCAACACAAGGTCGAATTGTGAGTTTGGAATATTGCAGTTTGGCTTTACACAAAATGGGAGTATCCAAATGTTTAGATCCCCGAGTAGCTATTTGTCTCCCTTACACCCAATTAAAAAATACCAAGTATTTATCGATATTACAATGGATTAATAACACTTTGGCCCATAAATTATGGGGTAATTACATTTTACTCTGTAAACTAAAAAATTGCACTTTGACCTCATCTACACTATTCATTCTTTAGCAACACTAACATTGTCAAGAAAAGTCTATTAAATGATTGAAATGCTCTTATAGCTATTTTTTATTTTTCAAGTATTTTATTTTTTTTATCGTGGTTTGATTAGTCATGATCAGGGTTCCGGAACCGTCGGTTTGGGTTTCATGGAGAGGTAAAGATATATTTTGGATAATACTAAAAAAATTAATACAAACTAAGATGAGAAGCAAAAAATTACATTTTATTTATATTTCAATTGTAAATTTTGTTTTTGGAAAAAAAATCACACTATTGCATTATTTATTGAACCATTAAAAATTAAAGTAAAGATACATTTTAAATAATCCATACTAAAAGATAATCCAAAAAAAATTAAATGAATCAATTACATTGGCCTACATAATACTTGTCCACGGTTCCGGCTCTGAGAATTGTCAACTTTGTCCACGGTTCAGATTCTGGTTCCGATTTTGGTTTTCAATGGTCCGGTACTGACAGTTCTAGTTGCAGAACCGGAACAGTGGCCACCTCTAGTTTTGTTAAGTATTAAAAATTAGAAAAAATAAACTACAAATAAATGGATTTTTTTCTTCAAGAGCGAAAATTATGAGTTAAAAATTAACTAACAACAAAGTGTAGCCCAAAACTAAGACTACACTTTCTCTTGTGATCTAGGTCATGGCTTCAAGTGGTCACCAAGGGAGTAAGTAGAGATCCACTGTAGATCCTCTCTAAAAAGAAAAAAAATGAGAAAACCTTAATTCAAATTATATTTGACATTGCAATTCACACACGTTTAATCCAAATTAAAAAAATGTAAAATACCAAGGCACAATAAAAGATTATAAAGCTTTTACCAAAATCTATTGTCACACAAAACCCAAAAAGAAAAACTTCTAATAGAGATTTCACCAAGAAGCTTACTCTACGGAGTGTGCTACTACTATGAAAAAATACTACAATTCAAAATAATATTAATTGGACTCCAAAAATTGCTCCAAAAAAGAACTCCATAAATTATGAGAATTTGACTAAAAATATTGATATGAATTATATTGAGATTTTTTTTTTTTACATAATTTTACTTATATTTTCATAATTATCACATCACTATCAAAAGTTAAAAACGTGAAATATCAAAAAAATAGTAATAAGGGCATTTCAGTCATTTAAATGACTTTTCTTGATGGTATTAAAATTGCTCCAGTAATTGATGAATGATACTGTAAATCGGACAAAGTGTAATTTTTTTTTTAATTTAAGAGGATATAGCATAATTACCCCTATACTTCAGAGGGAAAGTGTTATTAAATATTAACCTAGTACAATTAGACAATAAAGTTTAATTTTTGAAAATAGAAAAATTCTGGTATAAAAGGGCCCGACTGTAATTGACAGGGTTACCTTCGAACGCAATAATCATTCTCTTGGACAAGTTAGAGGCTCAAGATCAAGACTCCGCACACTAGAAGAATCCCATCTGTTAAAGTTTACGTCTAGCTTATATTATGTGAGATCTTAAACCTCACTAGTGGAAAAGTACACTTTATGAGTGTGACTTATAAAAAATTAGAGTTATGACACACTTTAGACACGTGCACTCTGACAAATTTAATTGACTAAAACAAATAAAAGCTCTACATATTAATTTTATTTAGACAATAAGTAATGATTTGAAAAGAAAGAAAATGATAAAAAGTAGTTACTTCGGGGGGTTTTATTAGGGAAAAAGAAATTTCTCCAAAGCATTTATGATTTGTAATAGAAGAATATGATGAGAGAAGGTAGTTATTCAAAAAAAAAATTACATTAAAATTACACCAAACTTCTTGCATTATAAAGTAGTAATTACACTTAAAAAAAAAAAAAAAACACAAAGTAGTGAAATGTTAATAAAAAAAAAATTATACAAAAAATTAAAGCATGAAATAAAGAGTGAAGGGTGGGAAGGAAGTTATAAGTAGTTACACGTAATAAAGGCAAAAAAGGAAGTTCAAATAATAAAAGACACCAAATCTCTCATTCTCTTTATACATAATATATAGTATAGATACCCTTGACAGTTTTTTTTTTTTTTTGATATAAAGTAATTTTTTATAAGTCAATTCACACAGACAAAATAATTGATTCGATATTTCAATTTTAAGAAAAATACAAACAATAAGATGAATGCAATAACGGATTAATCCATTATATTTTTGTAATAGGTTTTATTAATTTAATAAAATAAGAGACAGGTAAGATTTCTAATTATGTAGAAAATTTAACGTTAAAGCAGCATTTCACCTCCAATGTAAAAAATAAAATAAAAAATGTTTCGACCCTCAAAATTTTAAGAGAGATTTTATAAAATTGGGTTAAGACTTTACTCTTTGAACTCAAATAATATACACTTTAACTCATTTAAAAGATTCTATTATATAAATAATTATAAAAGAATAATGTAGACATCAATTTTGACAAAAATATCCTCCATATATTTGCGGACAGTTATTTTTCTACTTCATTTTTAATGGTTCCGTATAATCTTTTTGTTTTGTTATTTAATGACAATACGATAATTTCATGACTAGCACATTTTTCTTAGTCAACTTATGCATTATTTTCTTTAGTTTTGTAAAATTAAGTACAAAAGAGGAGAATTTATACTATTATCTTGTTTTCACTTTCGTTTGCAAAATTAAACACACTAAATATAAGTTTAGCAACTAAAATACCTTTTATTTATATAAATAGTACTTGACCATATTTTATTTATATACACTGTAGAGTTAATTAAAAAAATCATATGTGTTATGTTGTTATATGGAAAAATAAAAATGTAATTATTTAGTTAAAATATATTTTTTTGTACCTTAGTATTAATTACAAAATGACAAAGATATTCTTAAATAAATTATATTTAAATAAAAGATAATTTTATATTTAATATGTTTAATTTGCAAAATGAAAATGAAAAGAAAGTAATTGAAAATATTGTCCATTTTTGTACTTAGCTTTACAAATAAAGAATGTAGAAAGCAAATGTAGTTAACCCTGTAAAAATTAGAAACATTAAATTTAGGCTAATAACAAATTTTCCCCAATTTTGATGTTTTCTACTACTTTAAGGATAAAAGTCTGGGGTTAATTTCACTTTATCTCTTTAACATTTAGAGTTATTATCACTTTAATCTCTAATGATTTTTTTTAGGCACTAAAGTCCATAGACTAATAGTCAAAATCTGACTATGTTTGATTTTAGGCTAACAAATGATGTTTTTACCTTCAAATAATTAATGTGTGGACAAAATTTCTGATGACACCAAGAATATCTTAATTTCTATTGATAAAAAGAGCTTGAGGAATTTGAAGATAGGCAATGGAAGATGAAAAATAATTTGAATCATTTAACAAAATGAGAGAAAATGGGAAAACATGAATCAGATAAGAATGAGAAAAAAATAGAGAGAATGAAGGTATTTTATATAATAATTTGTAGAAAGATAGTATTTTATTTAGATAAAGTTATAAAGGTATTTCTGTCAAAAGGAGTAGCAATGTTGAGTTGAATTTAACGAAAATATTTAAGTGCCTAAAAATAACATTAGAAACTAAAGTGATAGTAACTCTAAATGTCAAGAGAGTAAAGTGAAATTAATCCTAAAACTATATACTAGAAACTTTAGATTTAGGTTAGTGATAAATTTCTTGTAATTTTCAGAGTTAATTATACTTTATCACCTTAAACTTTTAGTGTAATTATCATTTTAATTATTTAAACATTATTTTTTGAATACTAAAGTACCTGGACTAACAGTCAACTCTAACGCGCGTGAAATTTTGGCTAAATAAACAAGTATACCCTTGGGTTTTTGTACTTTACCCCCTTAAACTTTAGAGTCACTAATATTCTGGTCCTTAATATTATTTTTTGAGCACTTAAACTCCTCCCTTATGGTATTTAGCGTTTTGACCATTTTATCTGTTGAACCCCAGTTATATTAATCATATTTTGATGATGACCAAATCACACTAATGGTTTGAAAACAAGTGTGCAGAAAAACAGGTAGGTTCGGACACAAATGATCGTCCAAACAAAACAACCAGAAGACTCCATGGACACAAATGACTGTCTGAAAGACAGACTTTCGGACGATGGTAATCGTTCGACACAAAGAATTTGAAGCAAGTCTCAGACGAAGAACAGCGTCCGATCATATTTCCAGACGACTTTGCTTCGATCGGACGCATGTTCGGACGCATCCTCGGACGTCCAAACGAATCCGATTTAACATCCTCAGAGAACGGACGCAGCATCGAACGCAGGGTTTAGCAGCGGTCGTCCGAACGGTCCAACGGCTAGTTCATTCGGACGCACACTTGCTGCATCGGCCGTCCAAAAGGTCCAACGGCTAGTTTTCTAGTAAACAGAAAATAGCCGTTGGAAAGTTGTTGGAAGCAGATTTTGGGCAACTATAAATACCCCTAAGCCTGAATTAAACTGAAGAGACTTCTACATTGATTACAAATAATTATTGAGTTATTTGGGAGAAATAGTGGGTACAAGTGTTGTAATAGTATAGGTAGTTATGTGAAAAGAGTTTAGAAGTGTAAGAGTTCTTCAAGTGTAAGAGTGGAGAGATAACAATTGTAACAAATGGAGGTTGTGAGTGTAAAACTCTTGGCTCAACTATAGGAAATTAGTATGAGTAAGAGTGATCCTCATTTGTGTACAAGAGGTTATTGTCTCACCTACTTTGAAGAGACTTTTAGTTTCTAAACTTCAAGTTGTGAATTTGACAAGAGAGTAGTTGCCTTGTAAGAAGATCTTTGTAGTTGTAAGCTCCAAGTTTGAGAAGTTTGGGAGTTTGGTTTGATTCTCTTAATCTCAATATTCTTATTTGTTCTTTAAGCTTAAATTGTTGAATATCTATTGTATTCATTTGTGCTTAAGTTTTTATTTGGTATATAAAGTTTGCATTTTTATTAAGCACATAAAAAGGTTTGTTTTAGATATAACCTAATTCACCCCCTCTTAGGTTGCTCTTTGGGACCAACATTATCCACATTTTATTTTATTCTTTTTATATTGTTCCGCTTCCATTTGTTCCAAATTGATCCACCAACTATGAAATATTCTTATTTGGATATGGTTCATAGTTTTACTTGCAGACTTTGTAGTTAAAATAATATCACACCTCACTTTCGTACATTGGCATGCATCATTTAACATATGTGCTCCTTAATTAAATTGCAAGGTACACAAGTGAGGTTAATGATCGGGTTTATATAAGAATCTCCCACTAACCAACTACTAACACAGACTATCAAAAATAATATAATCTTTTCTTTCTTCTTTTAAGTTCTATTTTTATATTCTAGTAGGTACAAATCAATTTAATGAATAAAAATTACTTCAAAATTCTTCATTCCACTAGCATATCTGTTCATTTAGTTTAGTTAACATTTCGAGCTAAGAAAGCCATTTTAAATGGGAAATGTGATATGATTATAATTGTAACCAATCTAGGGTCTTGGTACTTAAAAAAAATCATGTTGGTTATGTTATGTCATTTTTTTTTAACTAATTCTGATAAAAAAGGTCAATACACATAATTTAATTTACAAGCATCTGTTCGGATTAAATTCTTCGTGAATAAAATTTTCTCTTGACAAAAATATATCCATAAAACCAAAATAAACCAAAAATAGATTATAAGTACGGTTAGAATTGTCAAAATACAAAATTGACATAATCGAAGACTTTAATGCTTAAAAAATTACATTAAGAACTAAAGTGTTAGATGCGTTAAAATATATTAAGGGGTAAAGTGTAGCTAATCTAAAAGAAAAAAGAATAAATTAAAATGGGCGTAGAATGGTTAAAATTGTTAGTTGGAGAAGTAGAAAGGGGGGTAAGTGTTTAAAAGACAATGTTAAGGACTGAGTAAGATACCTCTCCCATAATTGATCATGGTTCAAGTCACTAATCTAAGTAGTAGTAGAGAGAGAGAGGTGAATTTAAAAAAAAATTACAAACTAAAGTGATAATATTATTAAAGTTTAAGGGATAAAGTGTAATTGATCCTAATTTACACGTATTTGATCTATTTTTTGTTATTTTATGCATTGAAAAAGTGATTAAAATCGGAGTGGATTTATCAAAACCTAAACTTACATTACATATCTAAAATTTTGGCAAAATAGAGGGTGTGTTCGTTTGGATTGAATCCTTAGAAAATATTTTATATGAAAAAGCTTATTTTTTATATAATTTTTTGGTGTTCAGTTGACAAAATGAAAATATTTTGAAATAAAAAATTTTAACGGTTTTATCTTTAATTTTATGAATACAAGTTAAAAAAACTTATAACAATGGTAATAAATACCTTATTTCTACACAATAATTAATAAAAAATTGATTTTGTTCAAAATTAAATGATAGTACAATATAGTAGTAAAATATACATAATGATAGTTATATTAGTGTGGGACCCATGATTGATAAAAAAACGAATGAAAAATAATTGAAAAAGAAAATAAGTTTAGCAAACGAAATTCTAAAAGTGAGTATTTGAGATTTAATGTTACTCATGAATTATCCGAAAAATAACTTAAATTCAAAAATTTCATAAGTTATTTTCAACTAGAAAATTAGAAAATATTTTATACCGAAAAATATTTTTCGGTGTTTGACACCAAAAAAATTTCTAAAAAATATTAAAAATATTTTCAATCCAAACTAATACACTCAGAAAGGAAAATACCGTATTAGGCCTTCCTTTTTTTGTTTGATTTTGCTTTTCTTCTGCAATTCGCAAGTGGAAATTGGAATCTGGAACCAGTTTAGCTTTACGAATCCCTCAAGAAACCCAAAATTATAAAATAATAACAAAATCCAGAAAAGAAAAAACCAAGAAAACATAAGAGTCTTCTACTCCGCTTCAAATTCCGCTTCAAATTCCAAAACCCTACCTCCCCACTCTCTCTCTCTCGTACAGATCCAATCAAATTAATATATTAATTATAATCTTTTTCATATTAATTAAAACAAATTGGTATTTAAATCAAATTCATTCTTAAACACGCAGTAGCGCGTGTAGATTGTGTGAAATTGGAAACCGGCGGCAGCGGCAGCAGCAGCAGAAGCGATGGCGGCAGCGGCGACAATGGTTAGTTCGGCGGGGATGTTATTGGCGATGCTCAATGAGAGCCACCCGGAGCTGAAGCAACACGCGCTTGCGAATCTCAATGCGTTTGTTGACTTCTATTGGCCGGAGATCTCCACGTCCGTCCCCGTCATGTAAATACATATTCTTCAACTCAAAAGTTTCTCGATCTTTTTTTTTTTTTTTTTGGATAATTTTGTTGGTTTGTTGTATTGCTCGGGGAAATTAAGGAAGGTGATTTGAAAAAGATATCTACTTTTATTGTTTTGAATCCTTCTGCAGTGGTGTAGAGGTAATTTAGTAGAATTTTGGCATGAATAAGTGGGAAGTTTTGTGTTTCATATGCTGGAGTTGATTGGTGGCATTGACCTGTATTAATTTATCGGAATTGCAATGGGAACGGAGGATAATGTTGAGAAGATGTGAACTTTTTCATGTTTTTAGGGTTTTCGAGGATGTGAACTTTTTGTATTCAAGTCAGAATTAGGGTTCTTGTATTCGGTATGAACTGAAGTATACAACATGAGTTGAAAGTTTAGGTTTTGCCATAACCGTGCAAGACCATTTAAAGACAGGTACATTATGTTCAACTTGTATTGATTTAAAGAGTGAGGTTCAACTTAATCATGTGGCAGTCTCCATGATATTTTTGAATTTGTTTGAGATGAATGAGCTAAACAAAGGTTATACTTTTTAGTGGTGGGGTTAGCTTGTTAAAATTTCAAATTCAGTTTGATGGAGGAGGGAGGAAGGGGTTAAATAACTTTTCTTTTGCAGAGAAAGATGAAACAATGTTGATGATTTTAAGATGTTTATGTGGCAAATTTAGTTTTGGGAGATGAAAGACATGATATTTGTGCAACTTTATCTGCTTTAGATTGAAAATACCTACAAGTAGCTGTTTAGTGGTAGAGGAGAAGAATATGTTGATCGTAATCTCTATAGAAAGAGAACAATACTGAATTTCTGATTTCTTTTCCGATTTTCTTTCCATGCTCTTAAATTTCATATTCATAACTTAATTTAAAGCTGTGACACCGAAAAAGCTAAATTATTCTGGAGCTTTATTGGCAACTGTCTTGGAAGATAGAACAAACTAGTCTTCTTATCTGAAGCTTTAAATGTTAAACAAACATCTGAAATTATAACCTAGTTAGTCATTCTTAGTTATAATACGTTGTTCTACATTAATATTAGTCCTGTTACAAAAATGTTTTTATTAAAGGGTTCAATTTTTCAGGGAATTTTAGTTTCCTAGATCTCCTTGTTGAAATAAAGAAGAGGATAGGACTGGAGCCTAGCGTATATGTGGAGGAACGGAATTCTCATTCTCCAGTGGAAGAAGAGATAACAGAATCACTCAAAAGTAAAATGTGGTAAAGAATGTTGTTCTAACTGGAGAGGATAGTTCAACAGTCTTTGAGATTCTTCCAATGGAAATTAGAATCTGAAATTGGGACATTATTAGAAATATGGTAATCCATTAGTACACTTAAAAGATGAAGAAGGATGATTTCCACGCTGGCATCTTCTTAGATCGCTCATACCAAGTCCCAGTTCAATTTACTAATGGATTAATGTTAAAATATTGATAGGACTTGCGTGCGAAGTATGAGATTAACCTTTTATGTACAACTTGACTCTTCAATAGGAGGCTGTCATTTGAGCATTTAGGTGGAAGCATATACGCAAGCTGTCCTTGTCTTACATTGTACAATATAACTCTATCAGAAATGTTAATTATTGCTGAGCTTTTCTGTCAAATTGTGGAGTATACGACAAATGTCAAAATGCTGCTTGTTTTTCTTTCTTTACTTCTATTATGGTTATTTGCCTGCTTTTGGAATTCATGAAGCTGTTTTATCACTGAATAATGTTTGATAAACGATAATGTGTTTGCTTATAATCCCTCACCAAGTGTTTTTTCAATCCCCATTTGGTATGTGACATTGAGGATTTGACATTACTGTTGTACGAGTATAAGTGTGTGGGTGTGTGTGAGAGTGTGTGAGTGTGTGCGTGCGGGTGCAAGTGGGAGCATGTGTGTGAGAAAGAGAGAGAGAGAGAGAGAGAGTGTGTGTAAAAGAGTGTGTGCGAAAGAGTGTGTTTCTACATGTATTTGAGATTCAGCAGAGTTAAGTGAAAATTTTTCACTTAAAATCTCGAACACAAATTAGTGGTGCTTAATGTATTAGTGGTAATGAAATTTTGTTATCAAAGCTGTGAAATTTAAAAAGCTCTTAATCAATTAATTGTCATAATTAAGTAGAATTATCGAACATGCCCGTTCTGATTCTTATATGCGTATTTTCAGAAAGTTGATTGTGTACTTTTACCACTTTTGGTCATCGGAAATGATTGTTTTTATGGTTTTTCAGAGAGAGCGTATATGAAGATGAGGAGTTTGACGAGGCCCAGAGACAGCTAGCTGCATTGCTTGCCTCAAAGGTTAAAAAAAAATTTCCCATGTCACATTTGTACTCTTCCTGTTATTTAAATAAGTAAACTGTATGGTTTAAATAATTATCTTTTTTACTTTGAAGTTTATGATTGATGGAACACAAAATGTTTTTGAACAGTAGATGTGTTGGTTGACTGATTAAATCAGAAAAAGATAATGAGAAGTTTTATTATAAACTGGTTCAAAAATAAAAGATGCTTTCCAAGGAGGAGGAAGACTCTGAGGTGTCAGAAATCATTTACATGTTGGCAATGAGCTTGAAGTTTTTGTTTAAAGTTTACTTGTGCAAAGTGCTTACCTCCTAATTTTCTACTGGTTTATGTAAAATGCATTTAGAAAACAGTTACCATAAGTTGTTTTTGCTTGATGTTTCTTGAGTTATTTGTAACATATTTGATATTTCTGTATTCTGTCTCAGGTCTTTTGTTATTTGGGTGAACTCAATGACTCATTATCATATGCCCTTGGAGCTGGCCCTCTATTCAATGTTTCAGAAGATACAGATTATGTCCACACTATTCTTGGTAGGATCTTAATATTGGGTTGTCTTCTAAAGTTGTATAGTATTTGTATTCATTGCATTTATAAGAAAATGAGTTTCAGTGTCTAACCTATGACTTTGGGGTGTAAAATGGCAGTGCGTTACAGCACTCAACTATTGTTATTTATTGATCTTTAAACGTGACACATTTCTACGGATGCTTCTTTGACTAGAGACTTACTGTTTCATTATATTCTTTTGTTATAACGCAGCTAAAGCTATAGATGAATATGCTGGCTTCAGGACCAAGGCTGCTGAGTTGAATGATGAAGCAGCAAAGGTAGACCCGAGACTGGAAGCCATTGTCGAACGAATGCTTGATAAGTATGTAAACTTATGGAATGCTATATTACACTATAGTTTAGACTTTGCCTCATTACTTCGTTTTTTGGACCTCCCTTTAGGTGTATAACTGATGGAAGATATCAACAAGCCGTGGGAATGGCCATTGAATGCCGAAGATTGGATAAGCTTGAGGAAGCAGTTATAAGAAGTGATAATATTCAAGCAACCCTGTCATACTGTACTGATGTCTCTCACAATTTTGTTAATTCTAGAGAATATCGACGTGAGGTAAATTTGTCTACCTAATTCGTTCTTATTTACCTATAGATTGTAGACAATATTAGTGCAAGTCAAGCTGATGTTAAAAATGGAAAAATTCTGACCACCCACTTCTTTAATGCAGGTGCAACGTCTTCTTGTTAGAGTATTCCAAAAACTGCCATCTCCTGATTATTTAAGCATATGTCAGCTTCTCATGTTTTTGGATGAACCAGAGGACGTTGCTGGTGTATTTGAGAAACTCTTAAGATCAGAAAATAAAGATGATGCTCTACTGGCATTTCAAATAGCTTTTGACCTTGTAGAGAACGAACACCAAGCTTTTCTTTTGAATGTGAGGGATCGACTTTCCAGTCCCAAGGCAGAACCTTCTGTGCCTGCACAGTCTAGATCGGCTGAGCCAGGTTCCTTGCAGGGAAATACCACAACAGAGGATGTCCAAATGACAGACAGTAGTCAAGCTTCCGAAGGAAATGTGTCAAATGCAGATCCAAAGGAAGCAATTTATGCTGAGAGGTTATCAAAAATAAAAGGAATCTTGTCGGGTGAGACTTTGATACAGTTGACATTGCAGTTCTTATATAGTCATAACAAGTAAGGCATCGTACCTGTTTCTTTTCTTCTGTTCCTAATATATTACCCATGCGAGTCAATTAAGTTTACTGGATTTTCTTTGAAGTATTTGCTGTCTAATGGTTGGTTATGTGCATATAGATCAGATCTCCTAATTCTTAAGACCATAAAGCAATCTGTTGAGATGAGAAATAGTGTTTGCCATAGTGCAACTATATACACTAATGCCCTTATGCATGCTGGGACAACTGTTGACACGTTTCTCAGGGAGAATTTGGTGAGTGAGTTTTTTACTCTGTTGCTTATTTTCTTTGTTGCATGCATGCTTTTATCAGTAGAAAACTAACATTTTGCATATGTTTCAATTGTCAGGACTGGCTTAGCCGGGCTACAAATTGGGCTAAATTTAGTGCAACAGCAGGACTTGGAGTTATTCACAGAGGCCATCTACAGCAAGGAAGATCACTAATGGCTCCTTACTTGCCACAGAGTGGAGCTGGTGGTGGTGGCAGTCCATATTCAGAAGGAGGTGCCTTGTATGCTCTGGGTTTGATTCATGCAAATCATGGGGAGGGTGTCTAAAACACTAGACATCAAACAGTTCCTTCGTGATAGCCTAAGAAGCACTAACGTTGAGGTATTTGCCTTATTTAATCAGATCAAATGTTGCCATTTTATCTTTTCATTTTTCCACCCTTATAAAAATCGTCCCTGCAGGTTATTCAGCATGGTGCTTGCCTTGGTCTTGGTTTGGCAGCATTGGGAACTGCTGATGAAGACATCTTTGATGAAATAAAGAATGTCCTTTATACAGACAGTGCTGTTGCTGGTGAAGCTGCTGGGATCAGTATGGGTTTGTTGATGGTTGGGACTGCAAGTGAGAAGGCAAGTGAAATGCTTGCTTATGCGCATGAGACACAGCATGAGAAGATTATCAGGTGTGCTTAACTCAAAATCTATCTCTACGATTAAAGATTTCATGCATTCTTTTAGTCCTTTTTTTTTTTGGGAGAAATGAACATCAAAAGCTAGTCGGGAGATTTTTTGTTGATTGTTCATGACAGAGCACAATGGCGTAGCATGATTCATGCAGCTTGACCCTACTTAGTGGGATTAAGGGTTGGTTTGTTTGTTTTGTAGGGGTTTGGCACTGGGGATAGCTCTCACAGTCTATGGAAGAGAAGAAGAAGCTGATACACTAATTGAGCAGATGACTCGGGATCAAGATCCCATACTACGCTATGGAGGCATGTACGCATTGGCATTGGCTTACAGTGGAACTGCAAACAACAAGGCCATTCGGCAGCTGCTGCATTTTGCTGTATCAGATGTGAGCGATGATGTTAGGCGTACTGCTGTTCTGGCACTTGGTTTTGTCATGTACAATGATCCAGAACAGGTTGGTTTCTCATACCTTCATTGCCGGTGCACCCTTAATATTTGATTGTTGCACTTTTGATACTTTTTGTTTATGTTGTGGGCCATAGGATTCTGACATCAGGTCTTGGTTTCTACAAGAAACTGTTCATATGATGCTTTGTTTTTATATGTAACCTTTTGGTATGGTTTTTAGCAGATGGTCCTTTAGTTATGTCAAATTATAGTTGCCTATTTTGTATTTGCTCTTGAATTTTTTTCCCACATACGGGAGTAGATGGAAAGGCATTTTTATGAGGACGTTGATAAACTGATCTAATTGAGTTGCTAATGTTGAAATGCAGACTCCTCGGATTGTCTCCTTGCTGTCTGAATCATATAACCCGCATGTTCGTTATGGTGCAGCCCTGGCTGTTGGCATATCCTGTGCTGGTACTGGTCTGAGTGAGGCTATATCATTGCTGGAGCCTTTGACATCAGATGTCGTTGATTTTGTTCGTCAAGGAGCTCTCATTGCAATGGCCATGGTAATGGTCCAGGTCAGTGAAGCCAGTGATTCCCGTGTTGGTGCATTCAGGTAGTCTTTTTCCAGTTAGTTATATATGTGCTCCCTTGACTATTTATTTTAATCCTTCTGAAGCTAATATCTTCTGCCTCATTTAATAGGAGGCAATTGGAGAAAATTATTCTGGATAAGCACGAGGACACCATGAGCAAGATGGGTGTTTTCTGCAATTTTGGCCTCAGGAATCCTAGATGCTGGTGGAAGGAATGTAACAATAAGGTTGCTTTCGAAAACAAAACATGATAAAATAACTGCAGTTGTTGGTCTTGCAGTGTTCAGCCAATTTTGGTATTGGTATCCACTTATATATTTCATTAGCTTGTCATTCTCGCCAACAGCTTTCATTGGTCTCAACTATGACCTTAAAGTTCCAAAATTTGAGTTCCTATCTCATGCAAAACCATCATTATTTGAGTATCCCAAGCCCACAACTGTGCCCACTACCACCTCAGCTGTTAAACTTCCTACAGCTGTTTTATCCACATCAGCCAGGGCAAAGGCCAGGGCGAGTAAAAAAGAGGCAGAACAGAAGGCTAACAGGGCATCTGGTAGTGGAAATTCTGGGAAGGCTAAATCTGTTGAAAAGGATGGAGAATCTATGCAGGTTAGCTTACAGATGTTTATCCTTCATTCTCTTCCCACCACCAGAAGTTTACTAATTCCCCCAAACAATCTATGCAGGTTAGCTTACAGGTTTGTTTGTTGTTGTTATTACCTATACTCACTCGT
Organism: Cinchona pubescens; assembly: GCA_025175665.1. Classification (NCBI taxonomy): domain Eukaryota; kingdom Viridiplantae; phylum Streptophyta; class Magnoliopsida; order Gentianales; family Rubiaceae; genus Cinchona; species Cinchona pubescens. Next base: position 8,151,811 of record JANKKI010000051.1, on the reverse strand, counting down.
ATCTTCAACCAAAAAGTGCCCCCTTGTGTAAAATGAAGGATGAGAAATACACCATTAACCTACATTTCTTCACATTTTGTGGCAATAGGTGAAATATAAGAAATACACCATTAACATTCATTTCTTAACATTTATCGGCAATAGATGCATGATCATCTTTCTTTAGTATAATTTTCATAATCTGTTCATAAATGATGGCTACATTGCTTGTGTTTAGTTCTTAGATTCTCACCTGACAAATGGGTGATTTTATTGGCAGGCTGATGGTGCTGTGGAAAAGAAGTCAGAACCAGAACCTAGTTTTGAGATTTTGACCAACCCTGCAAGGGTGGTTCCTTCTCAGGAGAAGTTCATCAAATTCATGGAAGATAGTAGATATGTGCCGGTAAAGTTAGCACCCTCAGGGTTTGTGCTTCTGAAAGATCTACGCCCAACTGAACCAACCCAGAAGTGGTATCCCTCACTGATGCACCCTCATCAACAACATCCAGTGCTGGTGCATCAGCAACTGCACAACAGGGTACTGGATCTGCAATGCCGGTTGATGAGGAACCTCAGCCACCTCAGCCTTTTGAGTACACATCTTGATTTATTCCCTTCAAGATCCCAGCTCAGCTCCGGGGGGATTAATTTCCCTACACATCTTTGTTTTCTTTGTTAGCAGTTTCAATTCAGTGCCTTGTGTAAGGCATTACCATTGATGACTGCTTTCATCTATACATGCGATAACAGGATGTGAACTTGTATTTCTTTAATCGAGTTGATGAAAGTTGCAGATAGTTTCACCTTCGGAATTGTCTTTTTTTGCTTTTATTTTTAATGTTTTTCTTTTGAAATGTAACAAGGGTTTATGTTTTGATGGGTCTTGTACGATTTTTGTTCTGGTTAATATGACAAGATATAGAGCCAGCATTGGCTGGTTTTTGCAACCCAACCCAGCGTTGGCTGGAGCCTTAAAGTTTACTGTTTACGCGTGTTTTTGTCAGATTTGATTCATAAAAATTATGGATAATTTCATAAACCTCCCCTAAGGTTTATGCTGATATTGTTTAACACCCTTGAACTCTTAAAAATATCACTTATCGCTCTTTTCTTGCCAATGAGTCCCTTTATGTTACTAAAATGTATAAAATGACATTTATATCCCATATACTATAGCTATATTATGAAAGGATAGTTTCAAGAACTACCTTTGAGGTTTTTAACAATTTTTATTTGACATCTTTTTAGTTTTTAATAATTTTTTATCTACTTATTTTTTTAAAAAAGAAGAAAATATATGCATGCATCAATTTGATTACTTCTATATGTTTTAATAAAAATTTTCATCATGTAAAAGCACATAATTATTATTTTGTTCAAAGAATCACAAACTTGTAAATAAAAAATATTCTCTCGATGAATTTTTTAGTCAATAAATTTATGAAAATATTACGCATATTAATGTATTTTTGGGTATCGATTAGATGAATAAAAATTTTGAATACGTTAAAACACATCACATGATATAATAAATAAATATAACTAATACCATTTTGTTTGTAAATCAAAATTCAAAATTGAAATATGTATTTTCAAAAAAAAAAAAAAAAAATTTATTTACAAAAAAATACGGTTACATAATGTGATAGTGTGTGTTGATTCAAACAAAAATTTGAACATTAAAAAAATTACCATATATTATAAAAAACAAATATGATTCGATTTTTTTTTGGGAAATAACAAACTCTTAAAATTAAATGAATTTTTTGATAAAATTTTTAGCCAACTTATTTATTAATAATTAGGAACGTATTAATGTGTTTGTATGTATCACTTTGATAAAAAATTTAGAATACATAAAAATACATAATATATAACAATAAAAAATATTATTGACACTTATTTTAGAAATCATTAACTTGTAAAATAAAAAATGATTAAAACATATTTTTTGACTTTAATTTGTGAAGGATATGAAAAGTTACAATCTATTGTTATATCTGTTAATAATTATCTTATATTGTTATCTGTTAATAATTATCTTATACATTTTTTCCTTTTCTTCCAACCATTTTAATCAATGCAAGATTTGAACTAGGAGTAAAATTGGGAGGAAAATAGCCTCTCCATTTAAATTAATTTTTTAAAAGAATGGGATGAAAATGTTACAAAAAGTTTGAAATAAGGAAGGTAAGTGATATTTTTTAAAAATTTAGGAGTACTAAGTGAAATTAACTTAAATCTCAAAGAAGTTTATGAAATTATCCCTAAAAATTAAGTTTGGAGGACCCAACTCTTGGTTGCTATGATTTAAGCAGTTAGACTGTTCAGATTCTCCAGAACAAATTGTGCTAGTGGCATTTGAAAGTTTGCCGGTAGATCTCATACAGAATATATGGTTTTGTGCGATGAAAAGTGGAATATACAACCCACTTAGGGTAACCTGTATAAATCTTTTGAATCCTTCTATCTTCTAAACGATAATCTTTTCAAGTCAATCAGATCTCGATCCATTCCCTTTGTAAATCTATATACTCCGTTTGTACAAGTATTTATTTAGAATTTTACATAATATTATATTAGAATAAGTATTGTAGTAACTTTTTGAATATTACTATTTTATATAATAGAAGTATAGTTATTAAACCAGGTTGGGGAGGAATCCAGCGAGGGAGGTAGATCAACGGGTTGTTGGTTCAACCGGTAAGTTACTGGTTCAACTGGTGGATCATTTAAATATATTTTTTATTAATATATTATATCTATAAATTATTAAATACATTATATAGTGAAAATATTGATAAAAATATATTTTATTAAAAAATTTTGACTATAAATATAACTTTTCAATATTTACATAACTTTTTCACATGGAGAGTTAAAAAGGAGTTAATGCATAGAATGGAGTTTGAAAAGTATATAAATAACCAAAAACTTACATGGTAAGGTAGTAAGGCTTTTTATTACTATTTAAGAGATTTTTGATTCAAAACTTGACAATTACAATTTGATTTGAAGGTTTCCTCAAAGAAGAAACCCGACGGGATTCCCAGATTTACCGGTTGAACCGACGGGTTCCTTCCTTGTCCGGTTATCGCAGGAACCCAACCGATCTCAAGATCGGTTCACTGGGTTCACTGGTTGAACCATCGGGTCGGGTTGGGTTCAATAACTTGAATTGAAGAGCAATTTTGGTGTAATTATATTTTTGGTGCAATTTTTACAAAATAGTTACCTAACCCCTAACTTCTCATAACTTTCCATAACTTCTATTTTAATTTCTAGTTTATTTACTTATTTTTTAATCAATTTTTAATACACTATTGCACACATATAGGGCGTTCCAATAGGACTAGTTTATATATTAGAAAAGCAATTTTGTGTAATTTAAATTTTTGGTGTAATTTTATACAAAAGAAAAATCAATACATGCCCACAACTTTGTATCGCTACTCTACAATTACATATTATTGGTTAATTATATCATGTACATAACTTTCTATAATCTTATCTAATTTGTATAGGTTTTTTATTTTTTATTTTTTATTTTTTTCCAATTATTTCAAATACAATATCGCATACATTTAAAATGTGCTAATAAAACTAGTAGATATAATATATGCGAGAAAAAAAGTTTGTTGAAAAATATATTTATAATAAAATATTATTTAAAAATAATGAAATTATTATCAATCCAATCGAGATTCTGTTTCTATTCATCCTTGGAAAAACACGGAAGATGATCGAAGCATTTGATGGCACCTGTTATCGAGTTGTTAAATGTACACCCCTCTTTTAAAATAATTATCGATTTAAGTAACTTGTCTTCTATTAAATTATCTGTTATTTTAAAATATTAAAAAATATTAAAAAATATTTTTTATTTTGTACCCTTATTATCATATTAATAAAAAAAAATTATGTAATTGTGGATAAATATAAAAAAGTAATTTAATCACTTTAAATTATTTTTTTATAAAAATAATGTAAATTTTAATAATTTTCTTAGTTTATGTGCACTAACTAAATATGATAGCTTATTTTAAAATAGTGGGAGTAGACATATTTCAAATTTCATGAGAAGAAGAACAAAATACCAGAACTTCAACGATTTGCGATGGCGATGTATGTGATATAATGTACTATACTATTTTATTTTTTTCTGGGGATCACTTTTATCAATCCTAATATTTTGGTGAAAGATATTTTTTTTGGTGCAACATCCTCAGAACAAATATTTAGCTTTTACCATCAGCAAAATAAATTTCAAAATTGCAAAATGAATTTTAATTAAAAATGAAAATATTTTGAAATATAATTGTTTAACATTTTTCGTCTTTTATTTTATAAATATGAGTTAATAAAACTTAAAACAATTATAATAAATACTTCACAAGTAATTAGAGTCAACAAAAGATTGATTTTTTAAAATTAAAATGATAATATAATATAGTGATAAAATATACATAATGATTGTTATATTATTGTAAGACCCACAATAAAGAGAAAAACGAATAGACAAAAGTTGAAAACAAAAATAACTAGATTTAGTAAATAAAATTATTTTTTGCTAGTATTTGAACTTTAATATTACTCTTGAATTATTAAGAAAATAACTTATACAAAAAAATTCTTTAAGTTATTTTCAGTCAGGGGGAAAAATATGGAAAATATTTTCTAATGTTTGGCACCAAAAAAATTTCTGGAATATTTTTTTGGAAAATATTTTCAACCCAACCAGACCCTAAGTGCTTTTGTATTAACTGTGTTTGATAATAAAATTCTCTTACCTCTAATACACTAAGTGCTATGATGAAGCTAGAATTGGATTCTAGGAGGAGAGAGAAAGTGGAATATCCGAGTTGCAAGTATGTGTTTTATTATCTGAATTGTCCCCCTTTTAGTAGGCACTCAAGCCCCCTATTTATAGATTTACACGAGGAGGCTTAAGGCTATCTCTATGCTAGCTCACACGAAGCTCAATTACATAATTGCCCTTAATGAGGCTGCCACGTAAGCACTTCTAGAACAATGTAGGTAAGAAGCTATGTGTGTTACTCTATAATCCACATTATCATTAGTCCTCTCGGCTTGGTGCCGAGCCTAGTGGAGAGGGACCGAGCCGAAAATGGCTGTTCGCAGTCCCCAACCGAAGACCAAAAGCAAGAGTGTTATACCGATCCGAGGTGAAGCCTTCGGAACAATTTCCGATCCGAGGTGAAGCCTTCGGAACAATTTCGCAACCTCTGCCGATCCGAGGTCGTAACGATCCTTGGATCCTCGGCGAGTCATACCAGCAGCATTAACTCTCAAGGGTGATGTTTTCGTTGAGTCCCCATGCACTGATTAATGCTCTGCATTATTTGCTCCGATTTTGCTGCAGAACGCCTCGCACTACGCGCCGTAACGCAGGTACCACGTCCCGATTTTCATGCCAAAATGCCTCATTTTACGCACCGTAACGCCAGTACCACGTCTCGATTTTCACGCCAAAACGCCTCGTCTTTCCCACCTAAAGCCTTTTTTCATTTCGAAACCATCAATTTTCCCCCCAGAAACACAGGACATTCTGGACCAATTGAAACTTCTCCTATTTATACCCCCATTCACCCCCAAATCTCTTTTCTTCTTCTTACTTACCTTCCTCTCACCCCTTTTTACTCTATTTTTCCCAAAAACTTACACTCTCTCCTTCTTTCTTTCTGCGCTCATCTATCCGAGACTTACATAATTTCCTCTTCCTTTACCCTCCGCCTATCACCGTTGCCGGTTTCCGACCGCCGCTCTACGCCACCACCGGACACCACTAGGAGTTCTTTCTTAAGACTCCCACACGCTCTCAAAACTGAAGACTATGGCCGGTACGTTCAGAGTCTCATTAGCACACCGGACAGGTATAAGAAAGAACTCCTAGTGGCTCGAACTGAAATACACATCTAGATGTGTATAAGAGACAGGCCCTAACTATTACTTTCCTCTTATCCGCTCTTTTGTGAAAGAGCACAAAACGACCACCCTAACCTTCAAACCCAAAACATATCGAACTCCCTTGACCCCGAGGATATCAAAATCCTTTGGGATAAATCGGTGCCGTTTTCCCAAGAACGTGCACATCAGGCTCCCGACCCCCGAGAACTGAGGCCATTTGCCTCCACCTGGTTATCTAACAGTCTACCAGGAACAACTCGATGCGGGGCTGAGGGTCTCCATAGCCCCTCTCTTAGTCAACCTTTCAAACCACTGGGGATATCAGCATATCTCAACTGACCCCGAACGCACTTCGGGTCATCGCTGGCTTCACATTCCTAAGTAGATTACACGATATCCCCCTTTCGCTAGACACATTTAGGATGATGCTGAAATTATCCCTTACAAAGGGATTTTTTTACATCTCTCCCCGAATTGCGGGCAAACAGCTCACTTCGGGTAACCCCTCATCTATTCATGACTGGAAAAAGTCATTTTTCTTCTTTCGGTACCTCGACCCTCTAGATGCCCCGGGTCCATGGAACCTTATAAAAGAAAACTTAAAAACCAAGAATGCCTCTCCACCGGACTCCCTTCATGCCCGGAGACTCGTCGAGAGGAACCTGCGAATAGACTTCCAATAACCAACCGGCCATCATTTCAAACAACATTCTGGCCTGGGCAGGACTATTTTCTTCCCATGACATCTTGCCAAATTACGACCCTCAACAAGGTCTTTGTCATTTTCAATTCACTCATCATTTTCATTTCATTCATCATTTTTTTTTTATTTTATGTGCTGACCCCTCATCTTATGCAGAGCTCGGAGCATTCTTTAGGGGACTGGTGTCCACCACACCTGCGACCGGTGCGGGTACCTCGAACCAGCCCTCCTCATCAGCAAGTGGATCCTCCTCTGCGACCATCAACATCCCATCAGGGAGTGCCGAGGCCACTCCTTCTACCTCTGAACCCCTGAACCGAACCGAGGCCGCCAGTTCGCCGGAGAGGCAAGCCGGAGAAGTTACTCTGGCTATCCGCCCCACCGAACCCGAGCCAATTCGGGTTACAAAGAAGAGGACTAGGGAGGCTGCTGGCCTTAGGGAGGGTCCTTCCGCAATGACCCTCTCTTCCTCGTCATCGCCCCCGAGGTCCAATATTCAACGATGGCGAGGGTTCGGACCCCGGGGACTGGCTCGGGCAACACCCCCTTATCTAAACAACTCATCACCTCATATGGTAAGTACAACTGGACCTCATTTGTTCCCATTCCTTAACCTTTCTTCAGTGTTGTGAGTTAATACTTAAATTTTTTAGGTGATAGGAAATACACTCCCGAGGAGGAGAGGAAATCTACTGGGTCACAGGATGTGCCCTGGGGTCGGCTGTCTGTTGACCCTCTGCTAGTTCCTTCGACCTCGGGGAGCTCTGACTTCTAACCCACCCTGCCGATCGATGTTAATGATCGGGCCCAATTTCCCAGGGTGGCTCGGGAGCAGGCCAAAATGGTGGCTTTGCCTCGGGATGTGGCCTATGTCAAAAGGCTCACCTCTCAACAGAGGCTGGACGAACTTCACGTCGGCCTGATGATTAAGACTATCTATCCCTTTGTAAATTTTTAATCTTCGGTACCTCATACTTCCACTCACACAACTAATCATTTTGCCTTTGCTTGCAGGCCAATTACAATTTTGCCCGTCCTCACAGATCGGGAGGCCAACTTCAACACTGCCTTTAACTCTATAAAGCAAGAGTTAGCCCATGCGAAGTCCAGCGTGACTCAGGCAGTGAAGGAGGCCGTGAACGCTAATGAAATGAAATGCAACATCGAGGCGGGCAAAAAATATGACGAGTGGAAGGCCGAGCTGACCGAGGTGAGGGACAAGTTTCGGCAATCTAGCTGGAGAAGAAGACCCTTGAAGTGGATGTTGGGGACCGAGACAAAAAGGTTGCGGATCTGGAGCAAAGGGTTCTTCAACTTCAAGATGAAGCTCAGCTGGCCGACGCAAAGCTGGCGTCTCGGGAGGTGGAGCTTCGGATCGAGGGTAGGAATCAGTTTGTGGCCTCGGCCGAAGCAGATGAAATGCTAAAGGAATTTACGAAGAAGCTCTTCTCCATGGGGTTCACACTAGCTTGTGACCACTTGGTGAAGAACCCTGCTTTGTACGAGGGGCTACCGTACGATGCTTCACCCCGTCACCGAGGAGGTCATCAACGGTCTTCAAGCCCAATTCAAAGCTCCTGCTCTGCTTCCCGAAACTTCTGGGGCGACTCTGATGATCAAGGGTCCGAACCCTGAAGTCGAGGCCGATCTTACGAACCAGGCTTCCACTTCCAATGCCGAGCCTTCTACTTCTGATGCTCAGGCTGACGCAATTTTGCTGTAGTAGTTTAGAACCTCTTCTGTAATAGTTAGGAACTTCTTTTGTAATAGTTAGGGCCTTTTAAATGAAATGGTTGAGTTCGGATTATTTTGTCTTCTTGATAAGAGCCTCGGCATTCTTTGTTCTTGTCTTTTTACTTGCTTTTCAATCTCTTTATTTCCTACATTTAAAACAAGAGTTTTATGATATAAGTAGGCAAACAACTTTCCCTGTTTAAGCATTCCAACACAAAAAATTGTCTAAGGAATGCTTTCAGTTCGAGCTTAGGCTCTGTTTTGACCCTTCTGGGCTGAGGCAAAAGGACCAAATTTGGCTCCTTGTTTTTCCCTTAGTCATTTAACTTGAGTCAATCTTTTCAAAGTCCCAAGAGTAAGGTTTTGCTTCAGCAGGTCACCCAAGAACCTTTGCGGATCGGAAATTCTTCCATTTCATTTTGCATAAAGGGGGTCGCTTAGTTTCTACCCGTGCGGGGAAACTGTTCAGCCTTGGCTCCCAATGTTGCTTTTTTATTGGACTTTGTTTCGAACTCCCGGGCGCTACTAAAAATTGTTCTGAGCTTGTCCGAACCTCTGAGGGTTGGCGCGGCTTTGTTTTGCTTGGGGGGGCTGCTAAGCCTCGGCCCTTGAGGGGGGACTGCTAAACCTCGGCCCTTAATCATTTGCTTTTTTGTTCAACTGGATCCGAAACTCTTAGAGTCGGAGCAGTTGGAACATCTGACAGTGCCTTGTCCGAACCTCTAAGGGTTGGCGCGGCTTTGTGTTTCTTGGGGGGGCTGCTAAGCCTCGGCCCTTGAGGGGGGACTGCTAAGCCTCGGCCCTTAATCATTTGCTTTTTTGTTCAACTGGATCCGAAACTCTTAGAGTCGGAGCAGCTGGAACATCTGACAGTGCCTTGTCCGAACCTCTAAGGGTTGGCGCGGCTTTGTTTTGCTTGGGGGGGCTGCTAAGCCTCGGCCCTTGAGGGGGGACTGCTAAGCCTCGGCCCTCAATTATTTGCTTTTTTGTTCAACTGGATCCGAAACTCTTAGAATCGGAGCAGCTGGAACATCTGACAGTGTCTTGTCCGAACCTCTGAGGGTTGGCGCGGCTTTGTTTTGCTTGGGGGGCTGCTAAGCCTCGGCCCTTGAGGGGGGACTGCTAAGCCTCGACCCTCAATCATTTGCTTTTTTGTTCAACTGGATCCGAAACTCTTAGAGTCGGAACAGCTGGAACATCTGACATTTGAGAAGGGACTTTCATTATATTCCTTGATAATATTTTTTCAAATTTACAATATTCCACATTCTGGGTATAGGATCCCCTTTCATGTCAACCAACTTGTAATAGCCCGAGGTGTGAGCTTCTATTACGCGATAGGGTCTCCTTCCCAATTCGGATCTAACTTCTTAATCCCCTCTACATGGCTAGCTTCATTCTTCCGAAGTACCAAGTCTCCGGGCCGAAGGTAGCGATGCTTCACTTTAGCGTTGTAGTGTTTAGCCATGACTTGCTTGTACTTGGCTTCTCGGATGGATGCATCTAACCTCTTTTCCTCGAGTAAGTCAAGGTTAGCTCGTATAGCCTCATCATTCAGTTCCAAATCACCGAAGTATACTTGAGCCGAAGGTAGCCCAATCTCGGCAGGGATAACAGTTTCGGACCCGTAGGCTAAACTGAATGGAGTATTTCCGTTAGTCGTTCGAGGTGTGGTCCGATATGCCCAGAGGACACTGGGCAATTCCTCAACCCAAGCGTCCTTGGCTCTTTCAAGTCTAGTCTTGAGTCCTGTCAGCAAGGTTCGGTTGCATACTTCAGTCTGTCCGTTTGCTTGAGGATGAGCGACCGAGGTGAAGTGCTGCTTGATACCGAGGTTAGTGCAGAAGCTCTTGACAAGGTTCTCCTTCAAATTGTTTTCCATTATCGGAAATAAGTACCGTAGGGATACCGAATCGGCAGACAATGCTTTTCCAAGAGAATTTCTCTATTGCTTTTTTCGAGATTGATGCCAGGGGCTCGGCCTCGATCCATTTAGTGAAGTAGTCAACCGCTACTACTAAAAACTCAAGCTTGCCTATCCCTGGGGGAAGTGGGCCCAAAATATCAATTCCCTACTGAACAAATGGCCACGGGCTCTGACTGGGAACCATATTCGAGCCGGGTCTTCCTTGTATCGGAGCATGTACTTGACACTGATGACACGTTCGAACCAAAGTATCTGCGTCAGAATGTAAGGTTGGCCAGTAGTACCCAGTTAGCAAGACTTTGCGAGCTAAACTTCGAGGACCGACATGACTTCCGCATATGCCCTCGTGTACCTCGCGTAGAACATAGTTAGCTTCGGATGGAGTGAGGCACCTCAGCAAGGGGCACAAATATGCCTTTTTATATAAGATTTGACGTTAATAAGTGTATACTTGGTGGCTCGATATTTGACCTTTCTAGCTTCGGCATGATCCTCGGGGAGCTTCTCATTATTCAAATCAGGGGTTCCATCCAACCGAGGTCCGGTTGGATACAAGAGATTCTTTCGAAGATGTCAACAGATCTTCGTTCCCGCAGTTCTACCAAAATCTCTTTCGTTAAATGCGAATATATTGCCGAGGCTAGTTTTGACAGAGCATCGGCGTGCGTATTTCTCGTTCGGGCAATCTTGATGATGTCTACTTTTTTAAATTTTTCAATCCAGCTTTTGACCTTGACTAGGTACTTTTGCAAAATCGCGCCTCGAGCCTCATAATTTTCTAGGCTTTGATTCACAACCAGCTGAGAATCAGAATGAATCTTTAAGGTTCGGGCACCCATCTGGTGGGCCATTTCCATCCCACAGATAAGGGCCTCATACTCAGCTTCATTGTTGGTTGCCTTGAATCCGAATCTGAGGGCATAAGTGAGATAGTCCCCTTCCACCTGTGGAGATTGGATTATTATCCCTGCCCCGGTTCCGGACTCACACGAAGCTCCATCAACATGAAGTTCCCATGCAAGGTCTTCCCTCATTTTTTGCTCTTTTACTGGATCGGTTGTCAGAATGAGATCAACCTTTTCAATGTCACAGCTTTCTGCAATGAAATCGGCGAGAGCCTGAGTTTTGATTACTGTCCGAGGTCTGAATTCTATGTCAAACTCAAACAGCTCTACAGACCACTTTAGCATTCGACCTGAAGCATCTGGTTTGTTCAAGATATTTTTCAAAGGAAGGTTGGTCAAAATTATTATTTTGTGACCATGAAAATAAGGTCTCAGCTTTCGAGCCGACACCACCAACGAGAAGGCGACTTTTTCAATAGGAGTGTAGTTCTTCTCTGGACCTTGAAGCACTTTACTTACGAAATATACAGGGCACTGGTTACCCTGTTCGTCTTGCCTCAATAGGACCGAGCTAACTGCTGGTTCGGCAATCGAGATATACAGGTATATAGCGGTTAGTTCACCTTTCTGAGGAGAAGCGAGCTTCGGTAAGGTACCTAAATATTCTTTAAGCTCTTCAAAGGCTTTAGAAGCTTCTTCGGTCATTGAAAACCCTCAGTCTTCTTTATGACTAGGAAGAATGGTAAGCCTCTCTCTGCTGATTTGGACAAGAATCGATTTAAGGCAGCCATTCTATCGGTTAGTCTTTGAACCTCCTTCATCGAGTTGGGAGTTCTCATATCAATTATGGCTTGCACCTTTTTAGGGTTTGCCTCGATTCCTCGGTGAGAGACAATAAATACCAAGAATTTTTCCGAGGGGACCCCAAATGTACATTTTTTGGGATTCAGCCTCATTTGGATGGATCTTAACGTCTCAAATGTTTCCCTGAGATCTTCCAGGGTTTTCTCGTATGTTCGACTTTTAACCACCATGTCATCAATATATACTTTCATGTTTCTTCCTATTTGGGACTTGAAGGTCTTATTGACGAGGCGCTGATAGGTAGCTCCAGCATTTTTGAGTCCGAAGGCAGGCATCGTAGTGTAGTAGTACGTGCCTCGATCAGTGATGAAAGAGGTTTTCTCTTCATCTTCTCTAGCCATGTATATTTGATGGTAGCCTTTAAATGCATCTAAAATATAAAATGTAAAATCCAAAAAATGAATCTACTACTGTATCGATCCGGGGGTACGGATAACTGTCCTTTGGACAAGCTTTATTTGGATCAGTAAAATCTTGGCATATTCGCCAAGAAGAGTCTGGTTTTGCTACAAGGACAGGATTACAAAGCCATGTGGGATACAATAATTCTCTAATCAATCTGGCTATTAAGAGTTTGTCCACCTTGGCTTCGATTATTAAGCTGCGCTCTGGACCGAAGAGGAGTTTCTTCTGGTTCACTGGTTTGTATGCCGGGTCCACTTCAAGTTTGTGCTCAATTATATCCAGAGGGACTCAGGGCATGTCTTCAACGGTCCAGGTGAACACGTCCTTGTATTCGGCTAAAGGCCTGAAGAGAAGGGCCTTAAACTCGGCTGGGACAGAGTAGCACAGATCTTGATTTTTCGATCAGGGAGGCTCGGATCTAAAGCTATCTCCTCAATATGAACCTCGTCTTGGGTCTCGATCTTTGCCTTGCCCTTTCCTTTATGCTCTGGAGGTTCAGGGATCTCAGTAGCTCCCAGCCGGGGTTGCCCCGTCTCTTCCCGCTCTTTCTGACTCGTCGTGGGCTCTTCAAATCCATCCCAGGTGGATGAGGCATCAAAGGTTTCCAAGTAAGCCTTGTCTGCAATGGACATCGTTTGCGATTGGGACTGCAAAGACATCATATAGCAGGCTAGGGCTTCTTGTTGGCTGCCAATAATCGTTCCTTCAGAACCATCCCTCAGCATGAATTTTATCCCAATATGGAATACGGAGGGAAGGATTCTGTAGGTGTACTGCGTGGGTCGGCCGATTATCATATTGTAGGAGCTGTCCCTTTTGACGATGACAAAATTGGTCATCTCAATTCTGTGCTTCGGGAGAGCTCCAAGACACAGTGGAAGCATTATTGTATGTCCCTCTGGCACGACCGAGTCTCCGGTGAAGCCCACCAATGGAGTCTTGAAAGGCTTTATCAAAGAATGATCCATATGCATTTTGACCCAAGCATCCCAAAAGATTATGTCCGCCGAACTTTCGGTGTCTAAGAACACGCAGTGTATTTCATACCCAGCCACATTTACGTGAATTACTACGGGGTCATTGTGTGGCATTCGGCTAGAGACTGGGTCTTCGGAGGTGTATCTGAGGCTCATAAATGGCTTCAGTCATTTTTTCCGATCCTCTCCTGAAGGAAAGTTCCTGGCATACTTTTTTCGGGCATTGTTTGAGTCCCCGGTCACCGGGCCTCCGGCAATTGTGTTTATCACCCCGACTACGCGGATTTGTTCATCTTGATTAGCCGCGGGATTGTTTCTGTTCTCGCCGCCCCGGATCTGTTGACGAGGTGGCGGTCGAGGTTGCGCCGAATTTCTTTGGTTGGCACTGTTCCTCTGGAACTCTGCCGCAGTTCGGCAGATGAATTGCTGTCAAATGCCCTTCCTGGATGGCCTTCTCAATTTCAACTTTCAAATGATTGCATGCCTCGGTATCATGACCCTTGTTGACCATAGAAAGCGCAGTACTTTGACCGGTCTCTTTTGTCTGAGGCTGAAACCATCCGAGGAGGTGGCTCTAGAAGACCTAAGTGTTGGACTTGATATAATATTTCTCTCCTCGTCACATTGAGAGGTGTGAAGTCCGCGTCGGGATGGCTCCTTGTTCGCGGGGGTCGGTTCCCGATGTTATTGTTCGGGAAAACCACTCGGTTCGCCATAGGTGTGGCCCTGGAATAGCTCAATCTGTCTGCGACTCTCAGCTTTTTTGAGGAAGAGGGGTTCGGAGTCTTTAGGACTTTTTCTCTTTGTGTATCATAGAGTTTCCTTTTTGTCCTGTTTGACTCTTCACCCCGGATAAACTCCGATGCTCTTTCTAGAAGCTCTGAATAGGAATTTGGCATTCTTTTGGCCAATTCGGCGTTGAAGACACCTGGTCGGATGCCGCAATACAGAAAGCAGCAACCATAATTCTTTCATCAACATTTTTTATTTGGACCACCTCATCATTGAAGCGGTCTACAAATTTATTAAGTGACTCATCGGACCTCTGCCGAATGTTCATGAGGTGCGATGTGTCTTTCTGCAATATTGATTTACTCCTGAAGTGACTCAGGAATGACTTCGCCAAGTCGTGAAAAGTAGCAATTGAGTTCATCGGCAATTCCTGGAACCATTTTTGTGCCGGGCCTCGAAGAGTCGTTGCGAACAACTTGCATCGGGTTGCGTCGCTGTAACCATACAGGCTAGTGATTGCCACCACGTGTTGTAGGTGATCTGACGGATCAGATTCTCCTTTGTAGTGGTCTAGGTCCGGCAACTTGAATTGTGTTGGAAGAGGTTCGATTTTGATAGAGATTGTAAACGGATCTCTATCAATCTCTACTGTAGCAGGAGTATTCAGGAGCAAATTGTTCTTCTTCAAAATCTCTTGGATTTTGTTTTCAAGGTTCTGCTCCTCGAGTGAGTGTTTTAAAACAACCGAGGAGGGTCCTTTCGATCCTGATTTTCTTGAAGAGTGTGCGCCGAGTCTCTCGCGCATCAGTAACTTTTCGCTTGTCGATGAATGTGACTCATTTGAGCGTGACTTTGTTAATTTGTGTCGCAGATCGGCTGGGCTCACGGCATCGACCGGCTCTTTGCCAGGTCGTCGGCCGGGATCACGCTTCTGTTCAGCTTGTTGAGTGGCCACTCGGTTCGAGCGCTCGGACGGAGTTTTGCTCTCGCGTTGTTCCACGAATGCTCGAAAAGACTCGAAGTGATCAGCAATGTACTTCAGAACATCGTTTTGCTTTTGCTGAGCCTCGGTTGGTGCACCGACGTTTTCCAGTTCATTGGTTTGCACTACGAGGCGCTGATCGCTCGTTTCGGCGTCTTTGCTGGCAGTTCGTCGTGTTACACGGTTCTTCATCCTTTTCAAAGCAAAAAGAAAACAATTCAGATGACTGAGAATTGATTGAAAGTGATGGAAATCAATCGATGGATCCCACAGACGGCGCCAATTGATGAAACTAGAATTGGATTCTAGGAGGAGAGAGAAAGTGGAATATCCGAGTTGCAAGTATGTGTTTTATTATCTAAATTATCCCCCTTTTAGTAGCACTCAAGCCCCCTATTTATAGATTTACACGAGGAGGCTTAAGGCTATCTCTATGCTAGCTCACACGAAGCTCAATTACATAATTGCCCTTAATGAGGCTGCCACGTAAGCACTTCTAGAACAATGTAGGTAAGAAGCTATGTGTGTTACTAATCCACATTATCATGCTACTTAATTTATATACAAATTTTATTGAAAAGTTTATCAATTAATTTGACAATTTTTTTTTATTAGTATAGCACTGGGATATCAATCGTATCGTGTTCTGTCGTGTTGCAAGTAATCGTGCAATTTCATAATCGTATTTAGGTCAAAAAATTTAAATCCTACTCAATTAATAACTGAGTCGTATCGGGTCAGTTAATTATCGGTCATGCTCAACCCATTTAACTTTTATATCCGTTTAAATCTTACAAGTCATTTGATAAATTTATAAAATTATAGAGTTAGAATAAGATCTCCTCTTATTAATGTAATAACGAAAATATCTTTACTTGTCTTTTTTTATGATTTAATTTAAGCTTCTAAGGTGATAATTGATGTTTTAAAAACCGACGAAGTATATTTAGTATTTTGACATTTTTAGCATCAATTATTTTTAGATTCGGTTTGAGCCATTCATTCTTCTTCACATATAGAGCGTTAGTAACATTCACACAAATTCATCATAAGAAAAAAAAAAACAATTTGATTAATAACATTCTACACAAAGTAATAAAGCATGAGATCGACTGATAAAACATTTAGAATGGAGTTTTTGTCTAAGGTTTTGACATGTAAGCAGGACGTGCACCTGTGGATAGGGGTGGCCACGGTTCCGGATAGCCAAATACTGACGGTTTTGAAACCAGAACTGAAATCGTAGTTGACAGTTCTAGGAACTAGATTCGGTACTGGAACCGGAACCGGTTGAAAATCGGAACCGGGTAAAAAAAAGAATATATATATATATATAGGCCAATGTATTTGATGTATTTAATTTTTCTTTAGATTATCCTTTAGTATGGATTATCTAAAATGTATATTTACTTTAATTTTTAGTGGTTCAATAAATGATGTAATAATTTACTTTTTTGCCAGAAATAAAGTCTATAATTGTTTCTCATTTACTTTTTATTAATTTATATATATATATATATATATATATATATATTTATAGGCCAATGTAATTGATGCATTTAATTTTTATTTAGATTATCTTTTAGTATGGATTATCTAAAATGTATCTTTGCTTTAATTTGTAATGGTTCGATAAATAATGTAATAGTGTACTTTCTTTTCTTTTTTTTTTTTTCCAAAAACAAAGTTTATAATTGAAATATAAATAAAATGTAATTTTTTGCTTCTCATCTTAGCTTTTATTGAATTTTTGAGTATTATCCAAAATATATATTTATTTTTAAAGAATTCAAAATTGGAACCATTGACCGGAAACGAAAAATCGGCCATAACTGCCGATTCCAAAACTGGAACCGGAACCGACTCCCAAGGTTCGATTCCAGCTCTTCATGAAACCGGAACCAACGATTCTGGAACCGTGGTCATGCCTACCTGTGGAGATTAAAGGTAAGTATGTTAGTGAAAGCCGAATTTCACCTGTGGATGGTTTAGTTTTACTCAAAATCCCTTTTTTTTTATCCTCCAAATTATAGAATTAGTAGATGGTTTATACGGTCAACTCTTGACATGATAAACCCCTTTAATATTCCGCTATCCGGATAACCAATGACCCGACACAATATAACACAACCCAAATCTGATAACATTCAATAATAACCTGTTAATTTTGTATTATAAGTATCGAGTTGTTGTGTCTTGTCAGAAATTGACACCTCATAGTATAGCAAAACTCACTCAATTTTTTTATTTTTTTTATTTCATATGTGCATACTCTTTCACATATACGCACATATTCAGACATACATAATCACTCACACATTAACAAGAAAACATATATTTTTCTTCTCTCATGCACGCTTTTACACATAATTTCTCTCACACACACAACAAATACACACATTCGTACATAATTTCCCTCTCATATACATACACGTACAAACACTTTTTCTTCCATTGTACACACTTTCACAAACCATAATCTTTTTCTCTCACACATAAACATACACTCACACATACTCCTTTTTAGGGGTGTTTATAGGTTAGTTTTTAGTTATTCGGTTATAAAATGTCGGTATTTTCAATTTTCAGTGCAAAAAAATCAAAATCAAATCCAAATCAATTAAACTCTTCTTCCACTTTGATAAAATTGTAATATGATATTCTTAAAAACAATTCATTTGTTATTTTGTTTTTATAAACGAATTTTCAAAATCATTCACTAATCTTATATTTCCTTAAGACAAGAAATGTATCAATAACATTTACTAGTATTTGTTTCTCAACATTTTACTATTGTTAAATGAACTATTATTACAAACTAATTGATACTGTAAGAAATAATAAGAGTATAATTTTTTGTGGGTTCTTTTAAACTATTATTTATCTTATAATAACTAATTCTATAACTAAATATGTATAAGAAGTTATAATTAACTATTTTTTTCATAGTTCTTAAAGATCTAAATTCATTTAAAATAAATAAAAATTTGATAGAACATATTGATCAATGTTTTTACTATATTTCTTTACTTTAAAATCATATTATATATTTATTAAAAAAATATTTTAGCGACTCACCGGTTGAACCAATAACCCGTTAATTCATCTCTCTCACCGAGTTCCTTCTCAGGCCAAGTTTAATAATTATGATGTAAAGTATAATAATATTATCTGACATTAGATGAGTTATGCGAATTTTTGAATAACGTCTATAAGTGAGTTAGTCGACGAAGTAGCACCTAAGAAGTAATACTTTCTTACATGGATATTTAGTTATTACAACCATCCTGTGCTGATGCTAGATAATAAATACAAATCAAGCTCCAGATTGTGAGACAGGTTACAATATTATCTCCGATTTCAAGATTCAAAGTTCAAAAGTTCCGGTCTTGAGCGCTTGGATTTATTAATTAGAGTCATGAAAAGAGGTGGTAAAGTTATTTTTGCTTGTGATTTAAATTAATAGGGGAGGTGAAAAAAGTAACATCGTGAATTTGTGAGCTGGAAATTACTCCACAGGCTCCTCTCTCTCTCTCTCCACATGCAGACGTATGAAGTCAAAGGAAGCTCCTGCAAGCATCCCTCATCCACTATATATAATCAATTATCTCCATATTCATCAAATGTTTCTAGAGCATAAAACAAAGCTCATTTTTGTACCCTATGTTTCTAATCTCTCAAACACAAAAGCCCCACTTATTTCAATTGTATCTATTTATCTAGCCGTATTTTCTTCAATCGCCTAAGGTAATTAGTCTACACATCTACTTTCTTGTTTATATCTTTTCACAACTCACACACACACACACAAACAGGTCCACACACAAATTGGTTAATTTTGTCCATCTTTTGTCATGATTAATTTTGCTAGCAAAAAAATTGTATTAATTTAATTTTTCTTGATTCAATTGTTGTTTAAACATAAACCCTCATGTCCATTTACCATTTCTTTTTACAGGTGGTGGACCCAAGTCAATTTTCAATTGGGATTTTACTTTTACATTGTTTGAGCTCACAAAGGGTTTTAGGGTAAACCTTGTGCATATATAAAATGGAGAAAGAAGAGAATTACTCAGTATGCAAAATCCAAGATATCTCTGTCTCTATATATCTCTTCCTTGTCTTATTTTTTTCCTGTTGACACATCATTTCAAGACTATGCTTCTTAGCTTTGAACCTCAAATGTTGCAGGCTAATTCCATTAATCCTGGAAATTTTCCAGGACTAGACTATACAGTACTAGACCTTCCTCAGCAGAATAATCATCCACAGCTGATGATGAAGCCACAGATTGGAGAAACATCTGGTAATAATAATAATAATCAAATGGTGGATTACATGCTTCATAACTAGAGCACAACTACTCAGCTCCAACAGCCTATTTCTTCTTTGGATAAGTTTAACAGCTTTGCTGATGTGATGCAATTTGCTGATTTTGGTCCAAAGTTGGCTTTAAATCAATCAAAATCTTCTCAAGAGGAGGAAACTGGGAATATTGATTCAGTTTACTTTCTTAAGTTTCCTGTTTTGAATGACAAGTTGCAAGATGATAATGATAATGATCATCAAGCTCTTTTGATTTCTCGACCTATTATCAATGAAGAAGGTGAAAGAATCGATCAAGATGATGAAATTCGGGTTTCGGAGAGTACATCAGCTCAACAGCTACAATTTCTTGGTGAAAATCTTGAAAAGAGCCCTTTAATTACTACGGAAACTAAGAATAAGAGAAAAAGACCGAGGACGTCAAAGACTACTGAAGAAGTTGAGAGCCAGCGGATGACTCATATTGCAGTTGAAAGGAACAGAAGGAAGCAAATGAATGAACATCTTCGTGTTCTTAGGTCTCTCATAGCCTGGCTCGTACGTCCAAATGGTAACAACTCTTCATGCATAATCATTAGTATTTTTTTATATATATATTTACATATTATTTCTGTCTCAATTATTGTGTCACATTTTAATTTTGGAAAATAAAAAGATTTCAAACTGGAACCTTCAATTAAGTTACAAACTCCTTTTCATGTTTATCTCTCGTGACTGCACCTGTAATTTTTAATCACTCATTCGTTAAAATAAAAATTATGTCGTAAGAATTATAAATAGTGACTGTAATTTTGAAAATTACAGTATTCATGATACTACTATTATAATTTGTTATAGTCAATGTTTCTCGTTTTTAAAACTAGATGTATTTTTTAGATTTATCAACTCTTTTTTTTTTTTAACATTTTTAATTTGTATGTAGCAGTAACATTTGACACAAATTTCACTTTAATGAAATATATAGTTTCATAGAAAATCAAATAAGTTAGGAGTTCTATGAATTATTGATTACAAAAGAGAAATGATTGACTGAAATCTAAAAAAAGTAATGTGTGATAAATAAATACAACAATAGAATATCATCATTATGTGTCAAAGATCCAGTCGTGCTTAGGTAAAGAATTATCTACATAACTAATTAGTATACGTATATATGACTAATTATAAGTTTACAAATAGAAATTTGATGGGGGCTTTTGAAAATTTATAGGGGGATCAAGCATCGATAATTGGCGGGGCGATTGAGTTCGTGAGAGAATTGGAGCAACTTCTTCAATGCCTAGAATCACAAAAGAGGAGGAGGCTATATGGAGATGGTCCAAGACCACTTGGAGATTCATCATCATCAATTCCAATTCAGCAACCTCAACCACCATTCTTTCCTTCCATGCCTCTTCCTAATGACCAAATCAATCTTCTTGAATTGGAAAGTACTGGACTACGTGAGGAAACAGCTGAGAGCAAGTCATGTTTGGCTGATGTTGAGGTGAAGCTTTTAGGGTTCGATGCAATGATCAAGATTTTGTCTAGAAGAAGACCTGGGCAGGGCCAGCTTATTAAGACCATTGCTGCATTAGAGGATTTGCAGCTCAATATTCTTCAAACCAACATAACCACAATTGAACAAACTGTTCTCTATTCTTTCAATGTCAAGGTACGTGTACATAAAAATTAATCCTCTTGAACTTTCATTACATTCTCCAATAATTTCCATGAATTTTACATGAAACACAATTATTATACTCTGTCCATCCCAATAATATTATCACAGTTGATTTTTTGGTTAATGTGTTGAGTTTAGAAACACAATTTTGATTTATTTTCCTGACAAATTTTATTTCTAAGTTTTCACATATTACTATTTGATATAAATTTCATTTTTATAGAAAAAATTTCATAAAAAATTAAATGATTTATATCAATTATTTAATAAAAAATAATGTTATTTAACCTGTAAAAGTCAATTATAATAAAATAAATGAGACAGAAGAAGTATATTAGTACTAATCCCTTCGAGAACTTCATTTTAAATCTGGGGTGTAAAACGTTGCGTATGGTAATTGAATTTTGGTATTTTTATTTGTAGGTTGCTAGCGAAGCAAGGTTCACTGCAGAAGATATAGCAAATTCTATTCAACAAATTTTCAGTTTTATCCACGCAAACAGCAGCATATGATGATGGCCTGAACGCAGTCTATATGTGACTAGAATCGGATAGGAAAATAGGTAGATTTGATTTTGATTCACGTATAAACTTTATAATTAGTGTTAAATTTTATATAATTTATTTATATCAACGGTCATTTATTGAATAATATTTAATATATATTATAAAATTTATAATTATGATCAAAAATTAGATCATCAAATGATCATTTTTTTGTGTATATTTTACCATATTTTAACACGTTTTCGGTTTTTCTTTGTGGGCTCTGCTGATTAGTACTAGCTTGGAGTGTGTGTTAACTCCATTGCTTACTAGGGCTATGTAGTTAATTCAGTAGTACCTTGAATTGATTTGATGGGTGAAATTGAATCCACTTTATTCACGTTAAATTTTTAACAGTAAAACGAACCATATATTCTTTGCACAACTAATGGAAAATTACATGACTCATAAGTTAATGTAAATGTAAAGGACAAGTATGGGTTCTTGATGGATCAATATATGTCTCTCTCAAAACTGTACAATGTGCCATCCTGTACTCTATGTTGGAGTCAAGATCGATGCCAAAATTTACTGTTTGAGACATTTGATTTACTTAAAAATTTCCTCACTTTTTTTTTTGTTCATTCTAAGTTATTCCTTTTTGTACTTGGGTTTTTATTTTGATTTAGTACTATTTACCCTGCAATTTTGCTTCTTTATGATGAAACCCTAATAAAATCTGAAGCTTACGGTCATTCATTCATATCTATACGTAACATTACTGACTTTGAGTTTTCTAAAATTTGCCATCTGCTAGTAGGGTATTCATTTTAAACGGACAAGCTTTACAGAATTAAACTAAAATAGGTTTTGATTTTTAAATAATTGGTTTGGATAAACTAGATTCACCTAAAACCAAACAAGTAGTTGGTTTTACAGTTCAAACTTAATTATTGAAAATCAATACTCGATTAACTGAAATTTTAGTTTTTTGTTAAACCATATAATATTTCATTAATTCACACTTTGGGATTGCTTTTAATTTGTAGATTTCATTTTTCTTAGTTTTAAGTTTTAGTTTTTTTTTAGAGGATTTACCTGTATTAGTCTTATATTTAATTTTTTAATTAACTACTAAATTTTGAACCGAATAACTGAAGTCGACATATGAACACCACCCTATCAGCAAGTAAACTAGAAATCAGTATCTGATGAGGATCAAGTTTTTCATTTATTATCTCTTGGCGCATTTGTGTGAGAATAACATTGATTTGCCCATTATTTGCTGTGAGCAATTCTTCTGGAATCTAGGTAGTTACGGTGACAAAATCTACGAACGATGTCCCAATTATTTAACATCAATTATAGGGTGGCAATTCATATATGAATGTCAACTTGACCCACACTCCCTTGTATTGATGCCAATTTTATCTGTTGACTCGTCAGAACTCAGAAGTAGATCCTTGGATGTATTAGAGATATCTAGATTTGATTTATGCATTGTAGGGCCTGTTGTCCTTGGAGTAATGGCATTAACTTTTGCTTTATAAGTTTATTTGCCAATGACGGGAGAATTACACATTTCTTTTCTTTTAAAAAAATTTGGCAATATCACTTTTTTTTTTTTTTTCCTTATTTCTTTTTTGGTAGGAATGCATTCCTCGAATTTCTAAGATTTTTTCTCCACAACTTTTCTGATGAAACAATAATTGGATGCTTATGTGGCATTGAGATATTATGTAAAATGCATATATGGCAAGTTCATTAAGGACATTTATGTAATTAATCTTTGTGCTTAGCCGACAAAGTTAGGGTCCGGATACTCCTTATGATTGTGTATAAATAGGGGGGTCCTTTGAACCTTAATTGTAGCTTATTACAACTCTTACACATTGAATATAATTCTTAAATTCCCTCACTCCCAAGCTTTATATTAAAAATCCTCTCTTTCTCTATTCTCTTGCAAATTTTAATCGCATCATTTGACACTGTCTATGTGAGTAGAAGAGTGAAAAAGCTTTAAAAAAAATAGCAAAGGTAGTGAAAACCTTGAGAGCAAAACTGCAGAAAGTAAAAATGGTGGAATTGAGGGAAGAATTCTTTAAGCTGCAGCAGCAGGAGTAAGGCAAAGACAAAAGTGTTAAAAAAAAAAAAAAAAAAACTAAGTTAAGGTATATATACCAATGTAATTTGGGCTAATGGGCCATTGGGGTAAGGAAAAAGGTTTATTTTATGGCTGATTAGGTCGGATCGAATTTCAAAAATGGACCTAACCCATATTAATAATTAAGGGGGGAATAAATTGGGGAATATGGCAATGAATGCAGGTGTGAGAAGCAAGGAATGTGGCAATAAAAGTGGGTGCAAGAAATAAGGCAATTTTGGATGGTTTTTAAGAAAAGGCAATTATTATGGCTATACGAATCAAGAGTTTGATTTTAGAAAATTGAATGGATAAGCTAAAGGAGAATTTGAATAGACCTTGGAAGCTCAGAGGTTGAGGCTTATAGGACAAAGTTCTTAATAAAAGGATTTGAGGCTTGAAAGAGGACTCGAAGAAGGGCTGAGGAATCTCAAAGAGGGAGACTTCAGGGATAGGAAGCCCAATAATTGGGGGTTTCAAAGAAAAATTGGAGTCTCACGTCGCCCAAGTTTCTCTGCATCAGCTCCTAAAGTCTAGGTGTTGGAAGTTTCAGTTCGGGGACTAATTCCAATGCAATAAGAAAGCTTTGACTCATCTAATGTCAACTATTATATGACATCAAGTTTCGGTTCGGTAAAAATTCAGGCTTTTTCTCATTGAATTAATGTATGACAAGTGCCATTTGGGGGGACTTCGGTCCAAAAAACTTCAACCCTAAGAGAGACTTCAAATTCATTTGTCAGCTCGTCTGAAGCTGTGTTTAACACCAAATTGAGAGAACTAATGATGATACAATAATTGTGGATACCTATGTGGCATTGAGATATTATGTAAAGTACTTTCACAGAAAGGTCATTAAAGGCATTTATGTAATTAACCTTCGTGCCTAGTTGGTAAAGTTAGGGCTTGGACATCTCTCATGATTGTCTGTAAATTGGGGGTTCTTGAACCTTGATTGTAACTTATTATAACTCCTACATCTTGAACACAATTTTTAAATTCCCTCACTCCCAATACATTTTTTTCTCTCTCCTCTTGTGAATTTTTACTCGCATCATTCAGCGCAGTCTGTGGGAAATGCAACGAAAAACCACTACTTCTCTTGCTCTATTCATCCTTCTTATTTTTCTGGTGAAATTCTACATTTTTGGACAATTTAATCAGTGAAAATCTAAATTCTTGTTGATTTAACTGATCAAAATTTTGAAAAAAAAAGAAAAGAAAATCATGGTGGTGCAAGGCATGTGAACAGCAAGGAAGCTGAAAGAGATAATCATTATCTTATTCTTGAGAACGCTGGTGAAGAGGAAGCTGATCGGAACCTCAACAGAACTTCAACAATAACAGAAAAAAAATTCTAAAATATATATTTGAGTATTTCGAATCCTTTCGAGCTTTTGTAGAGTGAAAGGAGAACTGAACCCCTTTTGGATAGCAAAATCAACAAAAAGCAAAGAGCTGAACAGTAACAATGTCCCGGTCGCTGCCCTGTCAAGCTACCAGCTAGTGCCATCAACAGCAATGACCTGAAGCACAAAATCATATACTCATAATCGCTTAATCAACCTGGGGAGTCCCAAACAGCAACTAATCGACCGAATAGGCATTCTATTTATGAAAGAATTGGTCCACAGAGGTTAAATCGGTGGAACAAACAGGTCCTTCCCCAATTTTTTCTAAACAACTTGAGGAACAAAGCCTTGAAAAGAAAATTCAAGAAATCCATAAGAAAAATAATTTGGTGACTCATGCTTCCCTCTTGTTGGAGGTGGATTGGGATCCGTTCGTAATGTCCATTAAAATGGAGCCACTGCCAACACAGTTCAAGCAGTCAGGTCTTGGACAAGTATAAGGGCGATTCTAATCCTTCTGATCATGTTTCACGTGTTATGGTTGTAACGAGCCTCTATGGATAGAGTGACATTATCATATGCAAATTATTCATCACAACCCTTAGAGGATCAGTACAAGAATGGTTTCAAGAGTTACCAGTAAGTTCAATTGCTACTTTTCATGATTTGGCAAAATCCTCCCCAAGTCATTTCAGAAGCAAGTCCATTATACAAAAAGACACTTCACACTTGATGGATATCAAACAAAGGTCTGATGAGTCTTTGAGCAAGTGTGTGGATCACTTCAATGACGAGGAGGCCCAAATAAAAATGTGGATGAAAAAATAATAACTGTTGTTTTCTGTAGTGGTGTCTGACTTGGGAACTTTAATGCAGAATTGGTTAAAAGGATGTCCATTACATATTCTGAACTATTGGAGTGAGTTTCGGAACATATATGAGGAGAAGAGTCCAACAGAACTAAACGAGAGATTTATGAGCCTAAAAAGAACAGAATAACTACGGCAAAATTGATCCAACCCCTCATTGTCCAAAACATTGAAGGTGATAGACAGGTTGGGTTATCCCAACCGAAGATCCTTAATAAAGTGGGTAGTTTACCTAAACAATAATACAAGTTGACTGGCCACCAAGAACAAAAATGTTGCCAAACTCAGATTTTACATCTCTGAACACTTCGAGGAGGGAAATACTTTATCAAGTATAGCACTTGGGGATTCTTGAACCCTTTCTCTGATGTAAGTTGGTTTTGACTAGAGGGACAAGTCAAAATATTGTACTTTTCATGGCCAACACGGTCATGATACAAAGATGTTCAATCACCTCAAGGTGGGAATTTAAATAGCCATCTAGGATGGCCACTTCCCGCAATTCATTTGATGAGCTGCTCCGAATTCTTACAAAATGATAATAGGAGGGACAATCAAGCCCAACCCCGGCAATATATTCCTTGTCAATCAAATCAGAATAATCAAAATAGGAACAGCAATCGACCTTAGGAGGATCCAAAATGTAATCAATATTGTCGGGGTCATTAACACAATTACTTGAGGTTTGGCAATGGAGGACTCAGAAAATGCAAGAAAGAAGTATGCCATATATGCCCCCATTGGTGAAGATAGAGAAAAAAGAGTGAGGCTCTTCATGAGCCTTAGCTGTACTTCTGATAACCCCATCCCTAGTCGGATGCCACCTAATCATCCCGTGGTAATCTATGTTCAAGTAGTTGGTTATGAGATGCATAGGGTTTTCGAAGAAACGAGCAGTTCGGCTAATATTATTTTCTGGGATGCCAGGGAAAAGATACATATTGATTCATCCTTGATTTAACCATTCAAGACCCCTCTGGTTGAATTCACAAGTGACTCACTTATGTTAGAGGGGCAAATCATATTGCTACTGACCCTAGGAACTCTCCTGAAGCATAGAGTGTGGATGACAAATTTTGTCATTGTTAAAGGGGATAGTTCCTAAATTATGATTTTGGACCAATCCATACAATATGCATTCAGAATCTTACCCTCAGTATTTCACATTAGAATCAAATTTATATTAAGGGACGGTTTAGAAGGCACGATGAATAGAAATAAATAGGAGCTTTGGGCCTACTACAGGATGTCATTATGATATAAATCCCAAACAATGTCAATAGTAGACAAAGCCTACCTCAAGGCATTTGATGTGCCTTTTGCCTTATCTGCATCTAAGTTGCCCTTATTACTTGAACCAAAAGGAAAAGGAAAGGCGAAAATAGAGCCAGAAGATGAGATTCCAATTGAACAAGTGGTCCTAGATCCAAGCCTCCTTGATAAAAAAAAAAAAAGGTTTTTGGCATTATTAGGGTGTGAGAAATGATTTTGTAACAAAATTTTATTGAGATACATACATAAAGTGTGCTAAACTACACAAAATTTCTCACTTCACACACATCGAGTGTATCCAGATGACTAGTATATATAAAGGGAGAACCTTGGTATGGTGATCTTCCTTTTTGGACTCTTTTTAAATTTACATATTTGAATTTTAAAAAAAAAATTAATTTTTTTTTTGTAACTACCAATGTTTTTTAATTTACTTATTTAGAATTTTTTACAAAAAATAGTATTTTGCAACTATTATTAATAACTACTCATATACTAATAATTTGATTTTGAAAATAATCTAAAAATTTATTTATTAATGTCAAAATAATGTCAAGTTCTATATATGTAAAATAGTTTCTAAACAAACTAATTTTCGGGTTGCACGCATATTGAGTGTGCATTTATCACTTGCTTATATAAAGTGAGAGTACAACTTTGATATAGTGATCTCTCCCTTATTCTATAACTAATTTTGTACTAATAAAAGATTTTAATTTTGAAGAAGTAACTACCACAAGTTTTAAAAGCAAAACTACCCATCTGCTTTTAAGAATAAAATATTTTAACTTTCAAAAGATGACTAGAAAAAAGAAAAACCTACCTCCACTTAGCGTTTAGTTACTTGAACTCATAATCAATAGATCATGGAGAAATATTTTATCACCTAAATTACATGACCTGGTTCGTTGTTGAAAAAGAAAAAAAAAATACTGCATACATATTCACTAACATACTAAAAATTTCCTCTTAAATTTATTTGATAAGATGCCTTTATAATTTAATCATGTTACTTTATCCAATTTAATTTAGGAAAATTCTACAATCTCTTTCAAGAAACTATTCCCTTGAACAGTACAACACTATATATTTTAAAAATTTGTACCGTACAAGATCTTAAAACTAAGAGAATGTTTCTCTAAAAGGACTGTAGAATTTTTCATTTAATTTATATTTATAATTCACTTTTTTTAAAGTAGTTATCACTGTTGACGGTAAATATCACTATCTATACAATATAAAATGAGAGTGTACATGGTGGTCTCTCCCTTCAATTTTTTGGTGTCTTTTTAATTTTAAAAATTTGAAAAAAAAAAAAAAAACTACCAAAGAGTTTCCATCTATAATAACTCTTTTCTATTTTTTCATTATTAGTTTTTTAAAATCACAGACATAATGTGTAACCATGTCCACTAGTAATCTTCTATTATTGGTTTGCTTTCACTGGAATGAACCCATTCATGGTTTTCACTTCAATAAAGTGGTCAAAATCAAACAACATATTGAAATGTCTCATCAAACAAGAATTGGCACAAAATCAATCCTTAATGTTTTGTTCATGAACCCAGATGAATGCGGATTAATGAAAGTGTAAAAATGCGAAAATTAATTTGAAGATGGGAATTTAAAAAAAAAAAAATAAAGTTCTTAACAAAAGCAAATTTAAATGGTAACCTAGATTAATAATTGAACAAGCTATCCTATAATAAGCGTGCTACGATGGAAGGTCCAAATTATTTCTTTGTTTTGTTTTGCTTTTTTGTTTTTTTTGTTTTTTGGCTTTTCATGTTATGTTCAGTACTTTTTTTTTTTTTTTGCCCTTTTTGTGTGTTGTTTTGTTATAATTCTATCATGCCTACAGCTGGTCATATAAACTTCTTATGTTAATGACTAAGATAGCGATTTTAGCTACCAAATGTGGACCTTAAGTGACAGTCTAGAAAGTTACGTACTATGTTTGTCCCCAGGAAGATAGTTGGATTTCGTGCATGCTGCATGAGAAACAATAGAAACCTGTGATGTACGAGACCATTTTGTCAAGAAAAATATTTAAATAGATTCGATTTTTTATTTCACATACTTCACTAGATCTTGTGGTCAAAATTAAATTTTAAATAATTTTATTTACATAAATTGATGTCATAAATTTTTTAAAATTTAATCCACATTACAAAATTTATAAATATGATCAAAAATCGAATCTACCTATATATTTGCCATTTGTCACAGCTTTAAAATGTCTTTTACTCTTCCAAGCAAACAGTCTTTGAAAGTTTAAGCTACACTCATTAGTTAAATTATTAAACATGGCTCAACAATTATTAATAATCTCTGCTCCATTTATATTTGCTTTTATCTATCTACTTATTGAAATTACAATAGCTTGGTTTGTTGGTTAAGGGAATAAAATTGGTCCAAATGAACCGGACTTCCTATCACATGATGCTAGGTTTGTCCCACTTAAATTTTAGATTCCAATTGATAACTTTGATTGAATGTTACTCGTATCCGTTTTACAGATTTTAAATATTATTTCAACTGAATAATATTAAATTAAAAAAAATATCCTATAACCTAAATTGTGTAATATATATTTACGACTCTTGTTTAGTATGGCAGATATATTTCGCATTTATTTTATTTTTATGTAATTTTATTAATGCTAAGTATGACAAGGCATCTATGAAAATCTAGTTCAAACAAACTCAACACGGCCATCTGGCCCAGCTAAGTGTATCAAGTAGATTTTTACACCCCAAAAAAAGTTTAACTCAGCATCCTCGGTCCTTGCATTTATGGTGCATGAATTATAAGATTTTCGTGGACATTTACAGCCCCAAATTAGTCGATGCTGGTGATTATACATGCACCCTAATCATAAGAATATGCTTGTAAACTTTCTTAACTAAAAAAACTTCATAAATTGAGAACCAAATATATTGCAGTGGTTATTTAGCGTTAAATTTGGGTTAAAGGCAAAAAATCCTATGAACTTTCACCCTAGTTGTAATTTGCCTCCTCTAATTTAATAAGCACTTAACCCCCTTTTTTATTCTAAAGGACAAAACTATTCCTACTATTTATGTTTTATTTTTTTCCCTCTTCTTTTCCCTTTTATTTGTTTATTCTTTTACTTTTTTTCATTTATTTTTCTATTTATTGTTTACATGTATTTAGTCAAAGAAAATTAAAAAAAGAATGTATTCTTACTATAGATATAACTTATAATATGGGAGTTCATTTGGAATCTTTTATTCCAGGTGTAACAATGGTAATGTGTAGTAAATATTACACTTGCCTAACTTAAGTGTCTCAAGTACAGTAAATTTAGATAAATATTATACCAAACAACTTGACATGCACAATTTTTAATGTATAGTTAGAATATATTTTTTGAAAGTTTTCTTTGACTATTCTTTTTTTCTTAATTAATTATTTATTTAGTATTAATATGAATCCAAATGTCTTTTATTATAACAAATATATGTTGCTTGTATTATGGACCATATTTAATCTAGAAATAAATTATTCAGCACATATAAAAAATTCTAATTCTAATTATGTGATATTGAATTTATACTGTTTTTTTAACATCTTCAATTTTCAATCTAGTAAGCTTATCAACAAATCTTATATTTAGATGGCAGACAAATTAGACGAATTAATGAGTTATCATAATTTTTCGAATCAATCTATTTCTAGATTGGTTTATGAGAAGAGTACAAAATATTTTTATTTCTTAGTTTTTTACAAATAAGATCATACTTTAATGTGGCAAACAAATCAATTCAACTTTCTTTATGAATATTCGAATTAATATGATTAATATTAGTTATTTAACAAATTCGATTAGTTAATACGAGTCGATTTTCAGTTATGATAAATTGACGAAAGAATAGCTAGTCTAATGGTGGTTAAGTGGCTGCAATAGCTATAATAAAATTTGAGAAAATGTCTCCTTCAAATTGATGATTACAAAAAATTTCATTTATTGAAAGTAATATTGTTGTTTTGTAGTGATAAGAGAGAATAGAAAAAAAATAAAAGGAAAAAGGAGAGAGAAATTAAATAATAGAAAAAAGAAGAGGAAAAAAGAAAACTAAATATAATTAAAATAATAAGGGTAATTTTATCTCAAAACATGGACGAAGGAGAAGTTTAAGTGTTTATTAAATAAGTTGGAAGGGGTAAAGTGTAACTAGGGTAAAGTTCATGGGTTTTTTTTTTTTTTTTTTTTTCCTTTTCACCCTTTTTGGGATGATGATATTCACACACCCCATTATAATTCATTAGTGCATTATATTCATTAAAAGAGTATGGTATATAAGAAGCTAATGAATAGTAAAAAGGGTGTATAAACGACTCAAAATGGTGTGTAAATATTATATAGGGCTGTCAATTATATAGTGTCGTGGGTAATCGTGTAGGGTCGTAATCTTATTCGAGTTGAGAAATTTCAACCCTAACCTTACCCAATTAATAATTGATTTATGTGCGTGTCATGTTGAACTCATTTATTATCGTATCTTGTTGTGTTCAACCCGTCTGACCCATTTAGTTAGTACAATAAATAACAAAAATAATTTTTTATTGATTCTTTTTTCAACCTTTTTAACTTTTAAAGTGATAATAGTGTGATAGAAACTCATAAAGCATATTTACTATTTAGTATGTGATGTTTGTATGTTGGTTTCAAATAAAACTCTTATACATGGTTGCTAAATAAATTAATCTTTAATGGAAGAGTTAAAATGTGAATATTCAATCAGTTCAATGATACTCGTAGCTATTTTTGATAATGGACTTTACTCTACAAGTGTTATAGTCACAAAAATATTTAATTGCTTACCTTTTTATATGAAACGATTGAATGATCAACTTATCTACTACTTTAGCTAGTGCGACATTAATAATTCTTATATTCAACATAAGAAAAGGCATGAAGTTAACATAGATAAGACCAAAATACTAACTCGCCAATGCCTTTGATAATCAATTTCTAGTTTTGAGTCACAAAAATAAATAAATTATAACGTAATACATACTAAAATTTTTTAGCCAATAAGTATTTGGATTACCTAGATAACCTGCTGGTCAACCTGACTCATTTATTTCGTATTGTAAATAGGTCGACTCGTTTACAATTCTAACCCAATAAGGCCCAACTCTAAGTTATCAATTTCGTGTTGTGTTCGTGTCAAATTGTTGTGTCGTGTCAGAAATTGACACCTCTAATATTATTACCCAATTTTTATTGTTTGTTTGGTTTATTTCTCACCGTCCCATTCCCCCCCTCGAGGTTCTTTCCTCATCACCAGTCACTGCTCATCCAAAGGAGACCTGGAATATATATATATATATATATGAACTCGTCACTTATTATTTAAAAAAAAAAAAAAAAAGTGTGAGAAACTCTCTCTAGATTTTGGGCCTCCCTTTCAAGTTGACTTTACCATCTGACCAAGACCACTTTCAATAAACTACAACTTACCACTGCAGACGGAAAGCCCAATCTGGCGTCACCCTCTCCTAAGTCCAAGCCCAAGCACAAGCCCAAGACCCATAAACCCTAAAAACACCTTAAACTCTCATCCTCTTCATTTTTTTCACAAAGCAGCAGAAAAATCTCGAAGGAAGGGGGCCAAAAAAGGGGATGGTTTCCGGGTCAGGGATCTGCGCGAAAAGGGTGGTGGTGGATGCCAGGCACCACATGTTGGGTCGTTTGGCCTCCATTTTAGCTAAGGAATTGTTGAACGGCCAGAAAGTTGTGGTGGTTAGATGCGAGGAAATTTGCCTTTCCGGTGGCTTAGTTCGGCAGAAAATGAAGTATCTAGATTTCTCCGTAAGAGGATGAATACTAAGCCTTCTCATGGACCCATTCACTTCCGGGCTCCTTCTAAAATCCTCTGGCGAACTATCCGTGGGTAATTATTTATACCTTTCTTTATGCCTTTTATGTGTTTGACGTTATGTCTCTGTGAATTGCCGTTGGATTTCTTCTTTTTCCTTTTGTTTTGGCATTTTTGAATTTGGGTTTTTGTTTGGTAACGATTTTTATATGTTCATGTGGAGGAAAAGATTTACCATTTCTCGTCTCTGTGTTATATTTTTGACTTTTGGATTGATTCGAGAAATATTCTTTGGAAATTTGATTTTAAAGGTTAGATTTTGGGTTTATTGCAATAAAGATTCCCATTTTCTTTATTAAGTCTATTTAAAGATGTTTATGGAGGTTTGTGTGTGCGTGTTTGAATGTTTCTCGTATTCTTTTTGGGCATTGTGGGAATTTTTTTCTGATGTGTGATTTTGTCTTTTACGTTTAAAGACTTAAGTTACCATTTCTCGTGTGGGTATATGTTGTTTCTAAAACTTTTGGATTATTTAGAGAAGCGCCCTTTTGGGTTTTTGATTTTAAGGACGGAAATTTTGTGGATCTAATAGAAGTTTCCATTTTCTCTATTAATCTTCATAAAGAGATTTATGGACAGCTCTGTGTGCGTTGGTGTGGGTCTGAAAGCATTTTCCACTATGGTCTGAAAGCATTTTCCATATGGTTTGAAGCCATCCACTACATTTCAACTGCCATTTACTACTGGCTCCTTTTTTTTTTTTTTTCTTTTATGGTAGTTTTCAAGGATTATAGAAGTGGATTTATGGGTTTTAATGTGGGAAT
The DNA here is from genome assembly GCA_025175665.1 of Cinchona pubescens. NCBI lineage: Eukaryota > Viridiplantae > Streptophyta > Magnoliopsida > Gentianales > Rubiaceae > Cinchona > Cinchona pubescens. The sequence goes on along the minus strand of JANKKI010000051.1, from coordinate 8,117,948 downwards.
AACCTTGTTTATTGTGTGAATAGATAAAGGAGTACCTATATTGAGTTTCATGATATATAGCTCAGTTGCAGAATTTGATTTGCTGCTGTAATGTGACTATTTTCTGTAGGTAATTTTGTTGTTTCTTACTGTTCTATAGAGGTGACTAGATATTCAGGGTTTGTAGTTTTCATGTAAGTTTACTTTAACCTGATTAGCGTATGAATAATGTTAGTCTATGGTCTGGATTGTTATATTGTAATTTGTGCCCTGCGCATCCTCTGAATCTTCATCCATCTGCTGATGTGTGGTAACATACCTTAGCAGGCTGCAAATCTGTGGTTGCATCAGTTTCATGTAGTTGGCAGGTATTTGTTACTCCCTAATTGGTTGACTAACCAAGTCTATATGTATGTTAATATAGTAACTAATACCTAGCCTGAAAAGCAAATAAATGGTATTAATTAATCTCCTATGATTTCTTATTGGGTTGAAATGCTGAGGCTTGTATTTGGACTCATAAATTGAACGTGCTGCTTTCTGTGTTTTACATACTTCAAATCCTTTTTGTTGGTCGGGTAATTAGGATGTCTGTTCTATTTTCATATCTATTGAAACTTTTTCAGTTCTTATTTTATGTTCTTTGAAGTGAGTAATAGGAGCAATAATAGGATTTTACATAGTCATAAGGAATTTGATTATTCTTGTTCTTGCCTCTTCTTTTCTGTCTGGTCTTAGGAACAGTGTAATTCCTACAGAAGCAACACACATTCTTAACCTATCTAAGACCTTTAATTTTGCTTGTTTTTTCAAGTTGTTTCGGTTATGATTGCTGAAACTTTTGTTGTCATTGGTGTTATTTGTAGCATGATTCCCCACCAAGACAAAGCGAGGAGCAGCTGCACTTGCTCGTTTGAAGGTGTATGAGGGGATCCCACCACCATATGACAAGATAAAGAGGATGGTCATCCCTGATGCTCTAAAGTTGGTGGATTAACTAATTTTCTAGATACAGTTATTTAGTTTAGAGGATTTTATCTTTGCATCCATAAAATTTGTTGGTTATTTTATGGTTAGGGTCCTGAGGCTACAAGCGGGACACAAATACTGTTTGTTGGGCAAGCTTTCATCTGAGGTCGGGTGGAACCATTATGATACTATCAGGGTGAGTTTACTTGCTATATAGTCTAAATGTTTGTGCTTTTTTTGTTTAGCTCTTTGATTTCTCCTATCTAGTTGCACAGAAGCATTCCATTTTGTCTTGCATCGTCTCTTGTTATGCATAACTCTTCCTTGATTGGGAGCAAGGGATTTGGGGGAACTGCAAATAATTTAAATCCTTTTAAGAATTTTGCTTATATATTTGATCTTTCTTATGTAACATTCTATATTTCCTTCTGTATACCTTGAGGGACCATCTTCTACTACTCTCCTTTTCAATCCTATAGCATGGTCCCCATTTTTGTGTTGCTGTTTAACTATTGCTATCTTTTGAAAATTGTGAACATGTGCTGTTTTTTGGGTAAACAAGTGTCTCCTACAATTGATTCTTGCGCACTTTTGGAAGGATTCTTGCGCACTTTCGGCTTATTTAGTCTAATCTGGGTTGATGTTTGAGCTTGCTTGATTATTGTATAATGCAATGCTATAATAATGGTTTGTTCACATTGCTCCATGGTGGACCTTGACCTCAAATACCCCCCTCCTCCCCTGTGGGGCCGGTTAGCTTAGATATTGATTTTGGTGTTAAACTTCTGACTTCATTTTATTTAATTACTTGATTCTTTTTTCTTTTCCCATAGGAGCTTGAGAAGAAGAGGAAAGAGAGAGCTCAAGTAGCATATGAGAGAAAGAAACAGTTGACAAAACTAAGGATTAAAGCTGAGAAAGCTGCTGAGGAAAAGCTAGGTCCACAACTTGAAGTTATCGCTCCAATCAAGTACTGAGGAGAGATTATTTTACCAAAATGACAATTTTGTTGGAGAACGATGATTGGCTTATGCTGATACTGTCCCTACTCTTTGTTGATTTATATTTTCTTCCTGTGGTGTTTCATTGGAGATTCGCTATAAATTGGTGATTTGTTTTGAAAGTTGATTATGCCAAAATTTGTTATGCCTACCACGTTGGAATTATGAGAAGCAAACATTGATAGTGGAATGTGGAGGTTTTGACCTCAGAAAAAATGAAAGCTGATTCCATTTTCAAACTATAAATGTTTCAAGCCAATGTATGGACTTCGGCAATTTTTACTGTGCAAACCTTAACCTGCAAATTGTTTTTCTCAATGTTTGTGTTGCGTCTAAAAGAATTTTTTTAGATTTGTGTGCAAAGTTGGCATTTCTACAAGAAAATTTACACACCTGAGGTGTGTCTTAGTCATTATGTTGCACCGTTTTGGGGAAAAAAAAAAAAAAAAAGGGGTGTGTCTTGGTCATAGATAACTTGTGGAACCTGGAATTTTGGTTCACGTGTTTTCCATTTTGTTCACTGGAGAGAGAACATCCAAAATCTTTGAAAAAAGCACGAACAACCATACATGATGCTCATGAATTACAATTTGCTCACATATCTTTTACCAAAAAATTCTGGAAAAGAATATGTATACATCACAACTCGTTGTGGATCGGTTAAGGCTGTCAAGCTGACGAGTTTGGGATGTAGCAATCTTTTTTTGGTGGCGTTCAATTTAATACTATATAATCTGTGACAAATATTGATTAAATCTATTTGTATCACTAATAATTCTTTAGAATTTCATTTTGATGCCCATAAAATAATACAAATTTCGTCTTGAATGAGGTCACAATCTCAAACACATATTAGATGTTATAATTCCCGCTGGAGATTAAAATTTTCCATGCTGAACATTATGCAGCACGTTCTCAAAATATTTGTACTATAACTCAGAATAATATCATATATTTCTTTCAAAAAATTACAAACTAAATGCATATATGGATAAGAAAAATGCCATATGCAGAACGCCATATGCCACATTAAAATTTCCTAAAGAGAATTAAGATTGCTTTACTTCATCACAACTCACAAGTAAAATGAAAAAATATAGGAAAGTAGAGCAAAAGCTGAAGCGTATATATCATCACGGATTTTGAAGATTTGGTGAGTGATTTTCTCGTAATATACTTCCATTTATAGAACATTAACTTCCAAAGCTCTCTACATAAAATTAAAGTTAATGACTTAATAGTTATATATATAATGTGAAAGCCATTTTGTTTCATATATCTATTTTATTCTTGAATTTTTGTCAATCTTCCAACGATTTTGGATTGGAATTTTCTCCAGTTCGAACAAGATGTCATTGCCTCAATCTTTTTTGTATGCATTGGTTGGTGTTTTTATGGTTTTGGTAGCTGGAGGAAATGCTGAACCACATAAAACGTTCCACGACATAATAAGGTCGTAGGCTACCCAACATTGTATGTTGATCCATCAGGCCATGGACATTTCTCAAGAATTCAGTCTGCCATTGATCATATTCCTTCTAACAATCAAAATTGGATACGAATATATGTCAAGGCTGGTATATACAGGTATGTATGTACTACAATGGATACTCAATTTTTACTCTATCCGTGTCTTATTTTATGACTAGCATCAAGGTAATAATCAGAGTTTGGAAGGGACAATATTATTGATAAAACAATTTTCCATCTATCATTTTCATTAAGGGTTCAATTACTCTTAAATGAATATTATTTTTTATCGTCTCCAATTCTTTTTATCATTCTAACACGTACAAGTACACAAATCCTTTTAGTAGCTTATGTTTTTTCTTTTTTTAATCTATTAAAAAAAAAATCGAAGAAAAAGATTGGAGACTATAATTAGTAAAAGCATATTACTAGAGTGTAATTTGGACGTGACAATATTTAAAACTATTTCACTAGATATGTCCCTATATTATAGATTAAGAAATTAATAATTGTTATTTCTTTTGGCGGATTAATGTTTATTGTGCTCATTGAGATTATAATTTGCTATTCGGGTTTCTTGCAGAGAAAAGATTCACATTCCTTACGATAAACCTTTCATATATATCCAAGGAGAAGGAAAATGGAAAACCCGTGTTATTTGGGGTGGCCATGATTCAATTGCAACAAGCGCTACTTTCATCTCTCAAGCAGACAATATTGTTGTCAAAAGCATTTCCTTCACTGTAAGTAGTGTCCTAAATAGGGAAATTCATATATAACATGATTTCTTGGTTCTCAAAAGATCACATTACATACATGAATAATTTGACCTCTTCAAGATTAAGGGGTCATATCACGAGTCAAAGAGTCAATCTAAGTAAGAATTTATTTTTTCCTAAATTAGGTGTAATGGGACGAGATCCCTAATATATATATATCAAAATCATAACTTTAAATAATTGTACGCTTTCAAAAGGTACAAAACTTCGTGGCACTTATAAGTACTTAACTCTAAAATATTAATATTTGCTCCATTATTCTGTGTTTAAATCAACATAATGGGTACCATAATGAGCGTTAAGTTCAGATATTTTTCCCCCCTCAAGAAAATGAATATTTCATTTGGAGTACTTTGATAAAATTTACAATTTGAAAATCAAAGCTCCTATGTAGAATTAAAGTTGTGAATAAGGTTTTGTACATATTGTGTATGAAAAATCATTTACAAGAACAAAATGTCAGATCATTTGTCGAAATCACTAAACGTGACAAAATTTTTATTAAATCACTAAGTTCTAATTGCTTGATATCGATATATTGTTTGATTTTATTTTTTTTGTTTCGCAAATTTAGTGCATGTACCTTCCCAACTCTTTATTTCTATATAGCTTGGTCACTATTACTACATGATTGCAGTGCAAATGTATAACTGTATATTAATGTGTCCTAATCAAACAGAATTCATACAACTATCCACCGGGGAGAAACAAGAATCAATATATATAACGCCTGCATTAGCAGCTATGATATCAGGAGACAAATCTGCGTTCTATAGATGTGGGTTTTTGGGATTGCAAGACACCCTTTGGGATGTTCAAGGAAGACATTATTTCAAGCTTTGTACCATACAAGGGGCTGTTGATTTTATCTTTGGTGCTGGCCAATCTATTTATGAGGTAGAATAGAATTACAAAAGATTCTTGCCCTTATAATTTTTTTTCTTCTTCCCCTTTATTTATTTATTTATTTATATTATTATGATTACTTTTTTGAGATTTATTCTTATCAATGCCTTAAATTGCAATAGCATACTACATGGTGATGTAATTTGCTAAAGTTTAAGGTAAATTGTACAACATGATTCTTCATTATTCACTTTCCTTTAAAATTTCTTTTCTCTTTTGGTTGTCAAAATTTTAGCCCGATAATCTCGTTTATTAATGATCAGATTCGATATTGTTTTCATTTTTGTATTTCCTGACTGTGTAAATTAACAAGGAAAAGATTGTATGGTAGCTTGGCTGTATATTTCTCTCACTGTATCAAAATTATTTACCTTGGTATATTATGTGAAGACATTTATGGTATATTGAGATCTTTTTAAACATACCATGTAATTTAATCCCATTTTCTCAAAATGACTTTTCACATTTCTTTGGTTTTTATTTCAGTCCGGACCTCTAAAATATAAATTGTTCAAATTCGTCTCCTCAAGTAACTCCACAATACAAAATGTAGAAAAGTTCAGTGAGGTCTAGATGGACTGCATATTCTGACGAAATCATAAACTACTAACAATCAAATTCTCGTGTATATAAATTAAACGTCAGTGTTATTTCAAAAACAAAGAATTTTTTTTTTTCGTCACAAGGAACAAAAAATAATATATATTGAAATAAATTAATGAATGTTGTTTGGATTGCAACTATTGGTAAATAATATTTTGCAGCGTCACCTATCCAACCATATTTTTGTACGTCTTAATTATACATTTTTTTTTTCTAGTAGTCACAATAGATATTGAGCAATCAAACAACAAAGTATACATAAAATGTTTCTATTGTGATTCCATTGTAGAGATGTACAGTATCAGTAGTTGCAGGAGCTCTAGGTGGATTGACTGGCTTCGTCACAGCACAGGCAAGATCTGATCCTAGTGATCCAAGTGGTTTCATATTCAAAGACTGCAATATTATTGGAGATGGAAAGACATACTTGGGAAGGCCCTGGAGAGACTATGCTAGAGTCATATTTTACAACACTTCAATGTCCAACGTTGTTGTCCCTGAGGGATGGAATTCCTGGTCTTATGCTGGTCATGAGTAATCAATCTCTCCCTCTCTCACACACATACACTGGATCCTCTCCATTTATTCGTCTGTTTAACTATATCTAAATAATTAAAAATTAAGAAAATAATTTGAACAAATTATTAATTTTATCTCACTCGTTAAGTAGATTATCATATCCAAAGTTCAGTTCGCAAAAAAAATGTCACCGTTGAATTTATATGTTTCATTTGATGATGTTGATGGTTTTGGAAGTTTCTAACGAAACGTATAATTGCTTAATCAAACGATAAAATATTGTTATTTTCCTCTAATTTTTTGCAAGGTATTTAAGCATTTAAACAAAATATTTGCTTTATTTCTGGATTCGAATTTCACCTTTATAGTGCCATTTTATTAACCTGTAGGTACCAGCTAACATTTGCTGAGCATGACTGCCATGGAATAGGAGCAAACACTTCTGGACGTGTGGGTTGGGAGTACAAATTGAGTGGTCAAATGGTGAAGAAGTTAACCAACTTGACATTTATTGATAGTGATGGTTGGCTTAGCAATCAAGCTTTCAATATGGTGGATTAAACAGCAGCCAACACCAACACTTACCTACTTAATTTGCATCTATTTATGTCTCTTCACACTTCACCTATTTATCTTTCTTGATTTTGCTTTTTTATTAGGGTTATTAAGAATATTGTTTAGGTTAATGGATTTGATTAAGTTTAACATATAGCTTATTAACATAACTTGGTCACTGTCGAAATTTGTGAATCTCCACTGTTTAAATTTATGTTTAAAAGTCTTCACTATTCAGTTGATAGAAGGGGGGACAAGTTTATTTTTTTTTCAGTTTTTTTGCTTAAAAAAGTTAATTTTAAGGTGCTACTATTTGCCTTCTTACTTATTTAAAAAAGTTGAATTATTTTAGTACTTGTTATCATAGTACCATTCGGTGTTACTCATAAATACCGCACTCAGCATCTAGATTTACTCGTGCAATTGGTTCTTCCGAAGCATCAAGAATTAAAATTCACTATTGGAATTGAGAAAAGAATATTGAAGAGTTGTAACCACAATCAAATGTCATCAACTCAGGAATTAGGTTCACGCTAGCTTTCAAATTAAACAAGATCAGAAGGAACATAAAAATACAGGTAAAAAAAAATGTATAAATTACGGACTCCTTATATTTAAAACTATAAGTGTGTTGAAATAAGAAATACATTTACTTTTTAAAAGAAAATTTAAAGACATAAATTCATTAGCAAAACAATATTATATTATTTTACAACAACAAAGCACTCAAAAAAACATTAATTGTACCGCTAAAATTTTGTGAATGAGATATATTATAAAAAAGCAAACAAGTAAACGTATTTATGTTAATAAAAAAGTATGACAAAGTCATAATTTAAGAAATAATGAAAAGATCATTTTCGGTTTATTTTCTCATATTAAAATCACACATACAAGAGCATAAAATTAACAATTATTTTAATGTTTTAATTATAACGTTTAACTAATTATTACATAATTCATTTATAATTATTTAAAAAGTTGATGCGACATATTTTATTAATATTTTCATTGTATTTTATGTTTCTAAAAATTTCAAAGTGTTATTTATTAATAAAATAATATATTTCAGTGAGCCACCAATTCAGGAGTAAAGAATAACTGGGGTATGAATTCAGGGTAAAGTGTTATTAACCCTTTTCTTAATAGCCAAAAGTAAAATAAAGAAGGTTAATTATACTTTACCCCTTTGTTGTAAACTTTACGATGTTTTGATTTGCCTCCTAAGAAAAATATATATACATTTTGCCTTCTTTGGCTAACGATCAAAGACAACTGTCAGTCATAATGATAAAGAGCAACACTAAATTATTAAACTACCCTCGTATAATTTTAACGTTAGTTATAGTTTACCCCTAAATAATAAAAAGTTACATTTTACCCCTTATAGTATTCTAAATTTTCACTTACCCCCTGTAAAGTTAAATAAAATGCCTAAATAAAGAATTTCTTACTCCGATAAGTCTTTGTTGTTTACTATTTGATTAACATCTTATTTTATTTGTCATTAGCCTTGTGATGATTTCTGATAAAACATTTAAGAATTTTATAACTGAAATTAAAGTAAATAGAGTTTTAAACTAAGTATCAAAATTAATTTGGATTGCGTATATTCTCTTATTGTTTTCGTGAAATTGTTATTTTATTTTTATTTTATAATATCTAGAAGTCATATTCATTCAATTTTGTGCAGAATGCGATATTAATGTTCTAATCTTGTATAAGAAGAGAACATCCAAAGGTCTCCCATGTTCAGTGCCTTTCTAGTAATTTTCAACTAGTTTTATTACTATAGCTATAATCTTGATAAAAATTCAAGTTCAGATTTAGTCAATAGAATATTTTTTGGTTGTGGATCGAGACAGTACCGCCACCAGCAGAATCTGCCACCAAAACTATCTAATGAACTCCATGAGATGTCGTCGTTTTGAATAAATTTACCAGTATTTTTGTCAAATAAGGGGTAAGATATAATTTTTTGCCACACAGGGGAAAAATTGTAATTGACCTTAAAACTATATGAGGGTGTTATAGTAAATTTGCATCGCTTCTGACATTTTGACTAACTATTGGTTTTGACAATTAGTCACAGGAGGCTATATGTACATAATTTTTTGTAAGGAGCAAATTAAGACATGGTCAAGTTTATATAGGCGCAGAGATTAATTAACTTTAAAAAAATAATTAAAGTATTATAAATTTAGCCATCGTTATCCACTATTCTAGTATTTTACTCCTATACAATATATTTTTTCATATTCCTATATAGTATTATTTTTGAATATATAGAACTTGTTCTTAAACATTCTTTTTTTTTAGGAAAAAGTTTAGGAGAGGATAAGTTACCGTTCTTTCTCCAACATTAGGGCTTCCACGAACATATATATTAGCCACTTACAGTGGCTAGTATAAGGACAACGAGAGTTGAAGAACTTTTCATATGACTTGATCCCCTTGCATGGATAAGCATCCTCCTTATTTAGGGGTTAATGGAGGGGTTTTCATTTTCTAAAATAAATTTAAGAAAATATTTTTAAAAATCAAAATTGTCCAAAATCCAAATCATGTTGCATATAAATGCCTTACAAAAAAATAAAATAAAATAATATATTTTTATCGTTTGATTAAGCAATTCTATTTTCATCAAAATTTAAAAATTTCTGTACCGTTCAAATATAGCACATAACTCAAACACTCGAGCATCCAGATACTCGTTGCTTAGATACTCGAATTCTGGAATATCTGAATATTCAAATACCTGAATACTTGAATACACGAATACCTGAAAACTCGAATACTCGAACACCAAATATTCGAATACTCGAGCATGGTTTATGTCTAAGGGACTAAGTGTCTGACTCAAGTGACCTTCGTTTTAATGTGATATCCAAATGCTAAGTGCCTGAACTTTCATTTGTATATAAAGCATTTACTAGTCATGGTTTATAGTGCCTGTGCATGAACAAATGATTAATTTTTACATTGGTTGTATGCTTACGGTCAATAGTTAGGCTTGAGTATTATTTACTGCGCATTTGTTTGCTCATCTCATGTTATTGTTATAATTTTATAGTCGCTAATATGTCTGGAGTGTTTGTTTATCTTGTTTTGAACCCGAACTGGGTAGGGGATTCTAGTTTGGCATGCTTGTCAGTGTAGATAGGTATGATTTGTATTAATTGTATATGAATTGCTTGTTTCTTCTGCCTTGGCTCACTGAATACCTCATATTTATTGGGTTGTAAATGTCAAAACTTAGAAAGTATATTATAACCATGTATATTTGTATTTTGTGGATTATGGTTGCATTGGGACGTATCTAACTTATCTATGGATAATAATTGCTTTGGGTTATCCTGAGGCACGGAGTGTTATTATCTTGGTTTTAGTGCGTGACATCGCGTAAAAAGAATTTAGATTTAATTGTATACTAGATAGATTAACAAGTTCACAACTCCAACATTTCTAATGAGAATTCTCAAAAAGGGATTATAAATGAAAAGGATTTAATTTGATATGTTGAACACTATATTATGTGGTGTCGCAACTACTTGAATTTGATATATGGCCACCGGGAGTATTTTAAGTCACTTCTGGGCCTGGAGGCCCAGGAATTAAATCCTAGTATCTACAGTCAAAGCATCCGACATTAGGGAAAAAGAAAGAACCTAAGCAGAGAGAAAAGAAGCACTCAAGTAGCAAGAAAGTAGTAGGTTGTAGTAGATTAAGAGTTAATACATGGTAGGTAGCGTAGGTAATATAGTCTCGCTATGTGTGAGTTTGATTCTAATAAAATGCTAGTATTTATCTCACCATGTATGGGTTTTGATATTTCGATTGCATTCAATCCTACCATTGTCGGCTATATGTAGTCAAATTCCAAAAAAAAAAAAAAAAAAAAGTTAACTAACTGTAGTTCACATGCATACTTGCACGTTTAGAGTATAAAAGAAAATTAAACATACTATGGAGGTAAAATAGTAAGAAAGTATGTAAATCTAAAATATAGTAGGGCTTATAAGATCAATAAATAAATAAAAAATATTCTAAAGAGTATCATTATTTGAGAGGAAAATTTTTTCAAGATAGAAGTCAATAGGAAAAGAAATTCAAGATTGGGACCCGATTACCTTTTGTTGGTATTTTCATTGAACTAACACGATATTTTCTGAAAACCATAATCAACATTAGTTATGAAGTAATACCTCTTTTGTTTATGGGTAATTTAAGTAGATCAAAATATAATTACTAGAAAGAAAAATTCAAAAGAAAAAACACAACCCACACTTTTATAATAGTATCTAGAATATAGATATAGGTATAGATTCATATTTGAAAATGTGAATATTTACCAGGTTGGAAATAAATAAAAAAAGAATAGTTTCATATGCACGACGATTTTCCAAATGTATCATGAACGAAAGAAATTAGTCCCTTGACAGTATTACGAAATTTAATTTTTTTTTTGCTCACAGGATTATTGTAGGTATGCAAGGGTGCACCGCCAGACTTAGGGAAGGGCAGGCCGAGACGACTTCCTTGAAGATTTTAGAAATTGTATCTTTTATTCTTAAAAATTTTAAAATTTTTATTTGTATCTTTCTAATATTAGTATATGCCCTATAACATCTTGTTCTCTCAAATTATAAATCATGCGTCTGCCCTTAAATGAGAGAGTGCCATGTTATCACCATCCTGTGTGGCTATTTGTATGATGACATCACATTTGTAGTTATGGGTCTAGCATGAGTAATGTCACAGTAGGAAAAGATCAATCGTCAAAATATACAGGAGGTTACTTCTACCATTTATGAAATACATGTTAATTGGTTTGCCTAGATTGATGTTGAATGGTTATTTCATGATGAGCAATGAGATCCTTATATCTTCCCAAGTGAGCATCCAAATGCCATGGGTAGCACATTCGGTTTTGTGTGATTTTCACAAGCACCTTCGAATTCGAATCAATGATTAGGGAAAGAAACTTATGCTGCAGGCACCATTGAACACCTTTAATGAGGGCTTTGAATTTTGCCTCCAATGAAGTGCCATGCCCAAAGCTCTCGGCAAAACCAAAACAAAAGACTCCATTGTTGTCTCGAACAATTCCACCACCAGTTGAAGGACCAAAATTGCCAAATGCTAAGCCATCCATGATGAGCTTAAAGTAACCAACTAGAGGAGAAGACCATGAAATCGCCTTAAAGATAGGAAGATACAAGACCGTCTTGAGCCCTAGGCCGAGCGGATTTCTGTCCAAATAGGACTGAAAAGAGGATACAAAGGATAATACATGTAGCAAATGACTAATGCGAGAGATAACCTATTCTGTAGTAGAGAAAATATTCTGAAAAATTTCCATATTCCGTTCCTTCCAAATCTTCCAACAAATAAGGGAGGGTATCAACCATAACATGTCTTGTAAATGTGCAACACGAGAGTAACTAATTGATCAAGACTGAAGCAAAGCCAAGAATGTGAGTCCTCAAACCCTAGAGAGTCCCAAGATTCTAGAAAAATAATCCCAAATGCCAATGGCAAAAGAACATGAAGTAAATACATGATCCAGTGTCTCAATGGACTGACAAAATTGGCAATTTGACACTAACTGAAAGTCGAAGTCCATCAGAACATCTGGAAAGGGAAGAATACCATTAAGAAGTCACCACATAAAAATGAAAATTTTAAGTAGGATTCTTTTACTCTAAATATACCTCCTCAAAGCTAACAACGCATGGGGTTGCCAAATACAGGTTTAAGCTGAGGTGGATTACATGAATACTCCATTTGGTGAAAGTTGCCAAATAACTGAGTCTCGGTCTGGGGATAGGAAGACTTCTTGACTTGTTACATTAGAGAACTCCTCAGCTGATAGGTCTTCTCGAACATCATGAAGCTTCTAGCCTTTACAGCTAGAAAATGACAGGTTAATTTCAATATTAGGTTGACGTATAGAAAGTCTTACCATCCATAAGAGGGCCTGATCCTATCCATCTTGCATACTAAAAGGGTGATTTTCCATTTCGAACCAAGGTTTTAATGTTTGCCAGTGCTATATCCTTGACTCGAAGCACATGTCTTCAAACCGAACTAGGGTTAGCGATCGTGGCCCGATTGAGATATCTTTGCCTCATGAAATCAGCCTATAGTGACTCTGAATTGTACAATTGCCATTAAAGCTTCGAAGGCAAAATCGATACTACATCTGCTAATTTCCTGAGGCCCAGACCATTCTCTTCTCCAAGTGCAAGCCAATTTTCCAATGTCGCTTTAGATGTGGAGAGGTCTGGGGTGACCCCTTATCTGTAACCCAGAAGAAATCTACCATGTGCTTCTTCAAAATCTTCAAGACTTGCTTTGGAAGGTTGATGATAGAAAGAACAAGGGTTGGAATGGATGTTAAAACATGTTTTAATAGAATGAGCCTTCCTCTTGGTGACATAAGCTTTTTCTTCCAACCGGCTAGCTTGGAGACGAAGGAATCTTGGACTGCTTGAAAATAACTAGATTTCCTCCTTCCTTTGTATAATGGGCAGCCGAGATAGGAAAATGGGAGACTCTTGATTAAATTCTGTTAACTTCTCCAATCCCTAGACTGATCCATACCTCTCCAAGCCCTAGACTGATCCATAGTGTTTGCCGATCACAAGTCAACTTCTCTCCTTACTAATTTTTTATCCCGTACAGGATTAGTAATTGTCCAAGAAAGCAAGCAAAGTCTCGAGTTATGCCTATCACCACGAGCAAAAATCAATAAATCATCAGCAAAAGAAAGGTGAGAAACGTGCTTACATTAAATACGTCCTCTCGGAAAAGCATAGGGAAAGAGGGCATTAGTCGAATTGAGCTTGTGCATCCCTCTACTTAGCGCCTCAGAACATAATACAAATAAGTACGATGACAAGGGGTTCACTTTCTTAATCACTCTAGATGCCTGAAAAAAACCGACCGGTTTGCCATTGATAAGAATTAAGAACCACACCTGTCTCAAGTTGGCTAGAATTAGAGACACAAAATGAACTGCAAAGCCAAACCGAATGAGGAGGTGCTCAAGGAAAAGCCACGACACTCTGTCAAATGCCTTTATCATGTCCATCTTGAAAACCATATTGTGACCCCCCTTACTTTTTTGTCAAGAGAATGAAGAAGTTCCTAGGTAAGTAGTACATTATCAAAAATTGCTCAACCACCTATGAATGCTGACTGTTCTGGAGAGATTAGACCTTGCATCACAAATTTCAGCCTACTAGTAATTACTTCAGTAAAAATTTTATTAACAAAGCTGCAAAGTGAAATAGGCCTAAAGTCTGACAAAGTTTTATGGGTTATGTTTCTTGGGAAGCAAGACAATAGAGGTGCTAACCACACATTTCATCCCGAGAAGAAATCCCTAACCACATTGAGGACATCACCTGCAACTAGATCCCAGCAGGATAAAAAAAGAACCCTGTGAACCCATCCAGCGCTATTGAATTCTCCTTATCAAGCTTATGAACTACCTGTTTGACTTCTTCCATTGAGATTATTTGCATGAGATTGACATTTTGCTCCTTGGTGGCTTCCTGGTCGTCATCTTTACCATCAATATTGTTTGAAAGAATCCAACTGCTTTATTTTGAATGGACTAATCATCCTCCAGCCACTGACCACTACTGTCCTTGACATGGTGAATGGAAAACTTTGCATGCCTTTCACCCAAAGATGCATGGAAAAATTTAGAGTTAGACTCTTCTTGCTTGAGTCACTTAACGCTAGCTTTTTGATGCACAAATTCTTCCTCTGTCTACAAGTGCCATAATAGGTCTTCTTGTGCTTGATATAAACAGTGACTGACGATTCTCTGATGAGGGATTTTCCTTATAAGCCTGCTCTTTCTGTTAAACAAAATTTTCAACACGTAAAATATTATCAAAAAAATTACCAAAAGTATCTCAGTTCCAAAGTTTGAGAGCTAGTTTTAGCCGTTTTAACTTCTCAGCTAGAACCTGCATCATATTACCATAAAGGTACCCACCATAAGGTCTCCACAATTTCTGCAAAAGTGTGATGACAAACCCATATATAATGAAATCTAAATGAGAATGGCCCTCTATCAACCATGTGAAGATTCTACTTGAGTAATAGTAGAGCATGATCTGAGGTTGTGCAATTCAAGTTCACTACCGCGTCTAGGAAGAAAGAGAGCCATTCCTAGTTAACCAGAATTTTATCAAGACACTTCTAGACTAAACCTCTATTCCATGTGCCCATCCAAGTATAATTGTTCCCTGAAAAAGGTAGTTCTAACATGTGGCAATCACTAATACAAGAATTAAAATCAGCTACAGCTCGAACAATAGATCCAAGGTTGGTCAGCCGATATATTCATCAGCTTGGGATATTACGTTAAAATCCCCACCCTAGAGCTGCGGCCCATGAAATCCTTCTTGGACAGCCCGTAAGCTTTTCCAGATTACTAAACATTCCTGCTGTGAACATTTTGCATAGACAAAGGTGGCACAAAAAGTATTAGTAAATGCTTCTTCATTGATAATCACTTGCATGTACTGTTCTTCATTCTTCAAAACAAAAACTTTGAAATCACTATTGAATAACAACCAATTTTTATTTGATACATTTACCAAGCAAGAAGAAAAACCTAACTGCTTTCTGATATCATCTGACCCAGATAAACCCACCAGAGACTCCATTATTGACATAAAAGAAACTTTATGCA
Source organism: Cinchona pubescens (assembly GCA_025175665.1). Classification (NCBI taxonomy): domain Eukaryota; kingdom Viridiplantae; phylum Streptophyta; class Magnoliopsida; order Gentianales; family Rubiaceae; genus Cinchona; species Cinchona pubescens. The sequence goes on along the minus strand of JANKKI010000051.1, from coordinate 8,102,451 downwards.
ACTAGACAAGCTTTTTGAGTCTTCGTTGAGATGACTTGCCTGCCATATCTCGAATGTTCCATATCAGACAATTATTCATTGAAAACAATAGGAGGATCATTTGAGGTAGACTTAGTACTAAACCGAGAAGAGCATGTGTCTAAATGGTACGAGTGACTGCGTACTACTTTTTTTTAGAGCGTACTAGTGCCCAAGAGCCTTCATCTGAGTCTTCATTCAAGGTTGGTTTGCCCAAACGAACACCCACTGCCTTTGAAAAATCCTTGAGCTTTTGAACTATTGGAGGAATTTGTTCATCAACATTAGCATCATCTTGGCTGAAATCAATAAGTCTAGTGCTATGCGGCTTTTCCAAGAGATTTTTACTCTGAACGTCATTTATTAACATGTTGATATTATTGTTTGGTGGCATATACTCATCTCCCGAAATCTCTTTCCCTTGTAGGTCATCACCTTAAACAATGAGAGCTGGGGTCAGGGTTTTAGAATGGGTGGGTTTTTCTACTAGGGTTTTGGGTACGGTTAGGGTTTGTGCCGAGGGTTCAAGTGGTTGTGCATGCATATCATTTGAGGTTTGTTTGGAAGAAACATTATTTTTTTCTAGTGGCTTGGCTGTTAGTGGTGATAGGATTACCCTAGCCTGTACAAGGTTTTGGTGTCCTTGGCTAGGGTTTAGGTGGCTACAATTTTGGTGAGGGTGGCTACGATTTTGGTGAGGATGGCAATTTGGTTGTTAGTGATGGGTTTTCTCGGGTAGGGCTATTTGTGTTTGTGGCTAAGAAGATACCATTGAAGACGTACCTTTCCCTGCTAGGGTTAGGGTTTTGGACATCATTGTTGAAGGCTTTGGCACCAATTGCTTTTCCTTGCTTTTAGCCAAGGGGTTGAGCCGTTCCTTGCCCTTGGACATGGGATCAACCACCTTCCCTTTGGCCAGAGGAACGTCACTAAAGTCCTTCTCCTTGGTAGAATCGATTTGTTCCTTACCCTTTGCAATTAGATTAGGGTTTGAGCCGGATTCAAGCTTATATTCTTTGAGATCATGACACAACTTACAGTAAGAAGTACAATATGTGGACAAATTTTCATACTCGATATATTGCAATCTTGTTGATAATCCCTTCCCAATTCAAAATCATCTAAGAAGTGGACTTTTGAACATCCACTTCCACACAAAATCTAGTCACATTTAGACGGGAAAGAGAAGTCGTGACTTAATCGAGCTTTAGGGGTTTATTGATAAGCTCATAAATGTTGTATATTTCATGTATTGTTTACCTCATTTTTGGTGATGAATAAGCAAGAATTGAATAATTATGAGCTAAAATTGTTTATTTTGAGTTTTCTAGGGTTTGAGTGAAGAAAGAGTTCAAATTGATTGCAAAAGTGGACGAGAATTGCAAAATTGGAATTTCATGCACCGGCGAGGAGCGATTTTGACATAGTTTGGTTGATTGAGTATAATTTTCTTGTCCGAGGTCCAATTGAGGTGATTGAAGATGTTTTGAAAAGCTAAGACACAGAGTTACAACTTTCATGTTTTCAATTTTTCAAATTCTACCTGCATCATGGCGAAAGTTGAAGATGAAGTGAACCAACCTTTCTGGAACTAGCGTCTAGGCGCCAAGTCTAGAAAGGCAGTCCTAGTGTGCTGGACAGCCAAGCAGTGCCTAGGCACCGATCGACGAACAAGTTGCACAAGGTTGCTTATTTAGCAAGAAAAGTCCAACCGTGGACTCGATTATGTGGAAAAGTGTGTACTTATCATCCTGGAGCTCCAAAACCCTAAAAATATCTATAAATACGCCAAGAGAAGGGGAGGAAATGATAATCATCATCAGCCGTCATTAGTTTTTATGTTTTCAATAGTTAGAACGATAATTTAGCTGTAGGGTAGATTTTCTCTATTGTTCGAGCTAGAATTTCATTCTCTTGTCAAGAATTCAAGATTTGATGCTCCTCAACATTGGTTTTTTTTGCAATTATTGAGTTTGATTTATTTTTATGCAATTTAATTTTGTTCTTATTTCTTTCTTCTTATTTAATTATCATTCTTGTTTTATTGCCTTTAAATTCTTAATTGCTTCCGTAGTTTAGTAGTTAGAATTTTATTGGATCATTTTTTATTGCTTTTATAGGGTAGACAATTTAATTTCTTGTTCTTCCTGATTAAATTCTTGCAAATAGGGTAGATTAAATTAGGGTTTTTATTAACTATATTCAATTCCTTTGCGTAGGGTTAGAATTTTATGTTCTTGTCTTTATTTCAATTTCTTGTGATTAAATTTAGTTTCAATTTAGTCAAAAACTCCTGATTAACTTGTCTAACTGGTAAATAGACTTGTGAACCTTGTAATTTTTCCAATAGTCCTCGTGTGAACGATCCTTACTCATCCTATATAGAAACTCACCTCGTATACTCGTGAGTGTGAGGACGCCCCAAGCCAATGGTGACCGAAAAGCACCTTAGAATTTGATTTCTTTCGCATTGGGTTCTATCGAAGACTTTTAGGATAATTAAGGTTTTTTATTACTTGTTCATTGTTCTAAAAAACTAATCAATATTCTACCGAACAAGTTTTTGGTGCCATTACCGAGGACTATTTTTGTTTGGTAACAATATTAGGTATAGTGAGTCTTACTAGATTAGACTTCTTTATTTCTTTTATTTATTTATTTATTTATTTATCTATAATTATTTCTTGTTCTCTCGAATTTGTTTGGATTTTGTCCTTGATATTTGATCTTTGGTTTTCTTTCTTGTAGTTTATGGTCGATACTCGTTCTTCCAATCAACCACTTCATTCGATTGACTTGGAAATTGAACAGACGATAGGTAGAAATTGTAGACGACAAGATTCAAATCGAGGTGAAAATCTAATAGAGAATCCAAACTGTCCTATTAATGAACAAGAGGAGGTTGCAGGTAACAATGGCAACCTAGTTAATGCTAATGCTAACCTCCGCCATTTTAGAGATTATGCCATACCTAATTTCGAGGGGGGGAGTTATAACATTGCTCGGCTGCTTGTGCAAGCGAATAACATCGAAATCAAACCAACACTTATACAAATGCTCCAAACACATGCTATGTACTTATTCGAAAAAGGTCTTGTTATTTGGAAGATCTATCTCGTGTCTGATACTGCACGGTTCCATTCTGCAATAAAGTAAGCATGCAGGGGTGAAGAAGGCGATGCCATAATGGGGGAAACTAGGACTGTTGGAGGAGGACCCAGTGAAGATCCCTATGAGCATTTAATTATATTTGCAGAGGTCATTGATACATTCAGGTACAATGTAGTCCATCCCGATTGTATTTGGATGAGAGCATTTCCTTTTTCTTTACGTGATAGAGCAAGGTCTTGGCTGCAATCATATTGACAAGGCACTTTTGTTGGCCCCAAAGCAACCTAAGAAGGGGGATGGGGTGAATTAGGTTTCTTAAAAATTATTTTGCAAAATATGCACTTATAAAATATTTTGCACTAGCAAATAGTTTGATAGAGATAAGAACAATTAAGCTTATGAAGTATAGAAAAGGTAAAGAGAGAGATTAGACAAACAACACTTCCAAGCTATCAAGCTTGAAATGTTAATCCACTAGAATGCTCCTCAAATTTGGTGAGCCAATAATCTCAAATGTACACAAAGTAGGACAATCCTTGCTCATACTAATAGATCTCTTTAGTTGAGCCAAGGATTTTACTCTCAACCTCACTTTTGTACAAGATTATCAATCCACTCAATATTTTTTAATAGCACTCTAAAGTACACACTAATACAATATTGCTCAATAGCTAATTTGCACTCAAATTGCTTTTCATCTTGCTTATATTCAATGTGCAAGATTATTTTTACATTACACTTAGAGTTGGTCTTTATAGGTGCAATAAATTAGGTTGAAACCATCTCCTAATGCCTCAATAATAAATGCTCAAAAACTAACTGTTATAGGTTTTGGACATCCGATGTTATTGTTGTGCGTTCGACCCATCGTCCGATCTTAAATATAAGTGAGTAGAGGATGCCGTTTGGACGGTCGAGCTTGCGTCCGTTTCATCGTCCGAACCAGGTGTGTTTGAAAGGTTCACACATCGGATAGTGTATTGCGTTCGAAAGATTTAATGCCTAACAGGGAATGTTTTCTTTCGGACAGTCAGCTTCGTCCGATGTAAGCTTCCTTCGGACGGTTGGATGCGTTCGTTGCAATTGCTTTAAAACTCTTGAATCTGCCTTACTCTTTCGGACAGAGAAATATGTCCGAGGAAAATTCCATCGGACGGGCTTGTGCATCCATTGTAGATGCTCCAAAATTTTGCTCTCTGTCTGATCGTTCGGATAGTGAATTAAGTCCGTGGTAATCTTGTTTAGACGAGCTTGTGCGTCCGAGAAATATAGTGCTGTTCAGACGGTGTACTTCGTCTGAAAGCTCTGTTTCCAACAAATATAATAGCGGACCTGCATAGCTTAGGTTAAGAGGTTAAAATGCATTTGTGATAAGCTCATAATTGTGCTATATTTTATATGTCATTTACCACCTTTTTATGTTTTGTAAGCAAGATTTGAGATATTATTAAGCTTAATTTCGTTATTCTTAGTTTTTGTAGGGTTAAAGTGAAAAAGAGCCAAAAAAGATGGAAAAGATGAAAGAAAATGCTAAGGGCGGAACATGCATGAGTATGAAGCCTGTCTCTTACATTTCGGATGCTGTTGCGTGTTTCAACCATAATTTTTGAATCCGAGCTCCAATTGAAGTGATTTGATATGCATTGGAAAGCTAAGGGATAGAGCTACAACTTTTGTGTTTTACACTTTCTCAAATTCCAAAAGCATCAAGGTGAAAATTGAAGTTGAAGGAGGAGCACAATTATAAAGCGAGCGCACATGCGCTGGAGCTGTGTAGCTCATGTGCGCTGTGTCCAGAAGCGAGATTTCCAGGTTAAGTTCGTGCGCACATGCGGGCTAAGAACTCCATGCATGTGTGCGGAAGACAAAAGAGCACAGGGATGTTTTGCCTCGTGTGCACATGCGCGCTAAGCTTCCAGCGCATGTGCGCCCGAGGCGGTGGGATGGCGTAAGTTGGATTTTTGGCGTCTTTCTTCGCCCGGTTGGACTTTTTTTTTCTAGTTTTATCTAGGGTTTCAGCAGTAGAAAATTCTTCTTTATTCTTTTATGGCACTTTGTGCCTAAACTCTTTTCTTGGTTGATCTCGAGATTTGAAGCCATGGTCAATTCTACAAAGTTGTGAGACTTCTTGTGCTTGAATTATTCAATTTTATCTCAAGTATTGATTATTTTTCTGCAATTAAATTTATGGTTGTTCTTTTTAACTTGTTATTGCTACAGAATATTAAGTTATTAGAATTAATCTATAGCTAGATTGTTTTAACAGCGTGTGTTTATATTTAATTAGCCTAATTGTTCTTATTGATTTTAAAGCTTCTATTAATTAATCTTTGGCGCATGTCTGGATTAATTTAATAGTTAGGGTTAATTGGATCGCGTGTTGAAAATTAACCAACTTTAGAAAGAAATAAGAATCAACTTTGAATTGGTATTCATTCGGGTTAATTCTTCAATTAGTGCTTGATATAAAATTGAATTATCTTATATGTCAAGGATCGGCTTGTGAAATTGCCATGGTGGATATGACCAAAACCAAGACTTTTCTTACATCAAATTTTCTTCAATGATTTTCTTGTTTTAGTTTTAGATAGTGCTAAATGTTTAAAAGCATTCAAAACTCCCTTTTTCCATTTAGCACAAGAATAAACTTTGTTCTCTGTGGGACGACCTGTACTCACCACTACTACATTTTCATTGAGTTGTTAATTTTGGGTGCCTACGACAGCATTCCAACTTTGCATTATTATTTCAATTTCACCAATTTGTCATCATCAAAATAAGGTTTGTGGATCATCAACTTTCACAATATGGGACCAACTCGCTCAACAATTCCTAGCCAAACACTTTTCACCGGCTAGGATCGCTAAAATTCGAAACGAGATTACATCATTTAGACAAATCACTATGGCGAGCTTAGGTAAAGTATGGGACCGCTTCAAGGAGCTGTTGAGGAAGTGTCCACACCATGCTATTCCTCTATGGCTGCAAGTCCAAACCTTCTATAATGGACTATTTCTGGAGACTAGATTGATAGTTGATGCAAGTGCAGGAGGTTCTTTCCCCTATAAGACTCCGGAGGAAACGCAAGAGTTTCTGGAGAGAATGACAGGCCAGTCCACTCATTACTATCATGAGGCAATAACCCCTCAAATGGACAAGAACAACCACAAGTGAATCAAGTCAACATCCAACAAGGAGGTATGCCTAACTGTGATTCTTTCTTGTCTCAACAAAACATGATGATGAGTGCCATTACAAACTTGACAAAGGCCATAGAGAATATGGGAGAAGCTCAGTGAACTCCATAGGTTCAAAAAACCAAAGGATCTTGAATCATGATTTTTGCGGAAGAAATCACCAAAATGGCTTTTGTGAAACATCAATAGTGCAAGGTGAGCAGATTCAGTTTATTTCTAATCACAATCCCACCTCAAGAAATTAGACCACCAATTATGGAAATACATATAACCCATCTTGGCAGAACCATCCTAACTTTTCCTAGTCAAACCAAGCAAATGTTCAAATCCGTCATTTCAATCAAATGCTCCTCAACAAAATTTGTCCAATCAACCATCGTCATCTAGACCATATTTACCACCACATCAAAGGAATCCATGCCAAAATTTCCCACTTTATCAAAATAACTCATACTAGCCTCCACAACCAAGACCGCTATTTTAAAATCCAAATTATCCCACACATATGAATCATGAAGTATCCAATGATGATAATTAGAGAAGGGATTTTGAGAGATTGCAAAGAGTATGAGAATCTGCGAATTGCCACAAGAAATCTTGAGATACGATTGGGGAAGATAACTCGCCAAAACAATGAGTGACAAGCGGGAACAATACTAAGTGATACAATTCCTAACCCACGAAATAATAACCAGGGAGAGAACATGTTCAAGCGGTCACATTGCATAGTGGAAAGACATTGGAGTCAAAAAAAGTGGAGAATGATGATTCGAACAAGATGGAGAAAGGTGCAAAGGGAAAGGAAGACATATCAAAGAGCAAGAATGCCAATGAGGAACCATCTAAAGCTCTTTATCAACAAGGTAAGTTCGAGGATCATTTGGCATTTCCAGGTAAATAGGTAAGTATTCTTTTTCCCCAAATCCAAATTGAAAAAGGATGAAAAAATGAAAAAGTTTAGGAAGTTTTTGGAAATATTTAAGAAATTTGAGATTAACCTTTCTTTATTGAAGCAATAGAAAATATGCCTAGTCATGCTAAGTTCATGAAGCAGATATTATCCAGCAAGAGGAAATTGATGGGGGACGAAATTTTATGGTTGAGCGAAGGGTGTAGTACCGTTACTTAGAGGAATCTTTACCCTAAGATCAAGGACCTTGGCTCGTTCTCGATTCCATGTGAAATTGGAGGAGTAACATTCCACCAAGCTCTATGTGATTTGGGAACTTCTATCAACCTCATGCCTCATTCCACTTTTAAGAGGTTGAATGGAGAAGGCTTGAAACCAACAAACATTACTCTCCAATTAACCGATAGAAGTGTGAGGCAACTGACAGGAGTAGTGGAAGATCTTATTGTCAAAGTTGGACAAGTATTTCTACCGGCGGATTTCATCGTGCTTGACATGGAAAAAGACGTTGTGACCGATCGCTCATATTAGGAGGACCTTTCTTGGCCACTAGGCGAGCCATCATTGATGTCCAAGCTGAAAACCTACAATTTAGAGTCAATGATGACATTGCTTCTTTTGATGTTTTAGATTCTTTTAAATTACCTGCTGAATATGATAACGTTATGAGTATAGATATCATTGATGATTTGGTTAATGATTTTGGTAGGAAATCCCCAAAAGAGGAAACTGAAGACATGAACAACATCCATGAAGAAGAGATGAAGCTAGCAACAAAGAGAGCATAATGGATGATGAGATGGAAAGGCAATTGAGGAGAGCAAACTAAGAAATAAAGGTAAAGAGGGGTATTTGACCAACGAACCCCCAATGTTGAGCTTAAACCATTACCTTCTCATCTTAAATATGTTTTTCTAGGAGAGAATGATACATATTCAGTTACTGTAAATGCTTATCTTTCTGAAATTGAAATTGGCAAATTAATCTTTGTGTTGAAGAAGCATTGTGGAGCCATTGCATCTGGAGAATTGATCATATAAAAGGCATAAGTCCCACTATTTTCATACATAAAATATTCCTTAATGACACCTATAAACCCATTAGACAACCTCAAAGGCAGTTAAATCCAACTTTAAAAGAGGTAGTTAAGAATGAGATTTTAAAAGTGCTAGATGCCAGGATCATATACCCTATCAGTGATAATGAATGGTTAAGCCCAATACAAGTAGTGCCAAAGAAAGCGGGGATGCCTGTGGTCGTAAAAGAAAAAAATAAATTAATTCCTTCTAGATTAGTGACGGGGTGGCAGATGTGTATCGACTACAAAAAACTTAACGAAGCCACTAGGAAATACCATTTTCCTTTACCCTTCATTGATCAAATGTTTGAAAGATTGTCTGGACATGCATTTTATTGCATTCTTGATGTTAATTCAGGGTATTTTCAAATTTCCATAGCCCCTAAAGATCAAGAGAAAATCACTTTTACTTGTCCATATGGCACATTTGCATATAGGCATATGCCTAGGTTACTTTTGGTTTATGTAATGCTCCTAGTACTTTTCAGAGATGTATGTTTGCTATGTTTCATGATATGATTGATAAATTGAACTATTTATGGATAATTTTAGTGTGTTTGGTGACTCTTTTGATTCTTGTTTAAATAATCTTGTATGTGTGTTAGAAAGATGTGAATCTTTAAACTTGGCACTTAACTAGGAAAAGTGTCATTTTATGATTTAGGAAGGGATTTTTTTAGGCCATCGTATTTCATCTAAGGGCATAGTGGTAGATAAAAGCAAAGTAGAGATCATTGAAAAATTACCACCTTCTATAAATCTGAAAGGAGTGAGGAGTTTTCTTGGTCATGCCTGTTTCTACCAGCATTTCATTAAAAAAATTTCTTTGATTTCTTGCCTTTTATGTGCTTTATTGCAAAAAGATGTGCCTTTTGTTTTTGATGATAAATGTTTGTCTACATTTAATAAATTAAAAGAAGCCCTGATTACTGCACCTGTGATAGTCGTACTAAATTGGAATTTAAATTTTGCCTTTCAAATTAATATGTGATGCAAGCGACAATCCTGTGGGTGCGGCATTGTGTCAAAAGAAAGAAAAAGTCTTACATGTTGTGTATTACGCTAGCCGAATTCTTAATAAAACCCAAATGAATTTTTCCACCACAAAAAAGGAATTGTTGGCAGTGGTTTTTTTCTTTTGATAAGTTTAGGTCATATTTGATAGGTAATAAGGTAATAGTTCATACTGATCATTCTGCCTTTAAATACCTATTGACAAAAAATGATGCTAAACCTAGACTTATTCGATGGATTTTACTATTGCGGGAATTTGACTGGGAGGTGGTGGACAAGAAAGGAGCTAAAAATACTGTAGTGGATCACCTTTCCCGACTTGAAGGACCCATACCAAGAAAAAGTGATAAAATGCCCATAAATGAGACATTTTCGGAAGAACATTTGATGAGAATAGAGGGCGGGGCACCTTGGTATGCGGATATTGTCAATTTCTTAGCCGCCAAGATCATCTCGTCCACCATGAATCTAAATCAAAGAAAGAAATTTCTTTCAGAAATGAAGTACTATATTTGCGATGACCCTTACCTCTATCGTCGGTGTAAGGCTCAAGTAATCTGGCGATGCATTCCAGATAGTGACATGCAAAGTGTCTTATTTCATTGCCACTCTTCACAAGTAGGGGGACATTATGGCTCACAAAGGACGGCTGCAAAGGTGTTGCGAAGTAGATTGTTTTGGCCAACATTATTTCATGATGCAAGAGATTTTGTGGCTCAATGCGACCAATGTCAACGTGCAGGGAATTTGTCCAGAAAAGATGAAATGCCATTGCAAAACATTCTAGTTTGTGAGATTTTTGACGTGTGGGGTATTGATTTTATGGGCCTTTTTCCATCGTCATATAATAGTAAATGTATCCTTGTGCCGGTGGACTATGTGTCCAAGTGAGTTGAAGCTGCAGCACTACCAACGAACGATACAAGAGTAGTGACAAACTTTGTGAGGAAAAATATTTTCTCATGTATGGAGGATCACAATTTAGGAATTCCTTGTTCGAATCCATCTTATCTAAATATGGAGTCACCCACAAAATTGCCCTTCCATACCATCCGCAAACTTCTAGGCAAGTAGAGGTTTCACATCGGGAGTTGAAATGCATACTTGAAAAGACCATAAACTCGTCGAGGAAGGATTAGTCCAAGAAACTAGATGATGCACTTTGGGCATATAGGACCACTTTCAAGATCCAATTGGGATGTCTCCATACCGATTGGTTTATGGTAAAGTTTGTCGTCTTCCAGCTGAAATTGAGTACAAGGTATATTGGGCGATCAAAACTCTCAATTATGATTTGAAGGAGGTCGGTGAGAAGAGGCTTCTTGATTTAAATGAATTAGACGAGCCCCAAAGAAAAGCCTATGAAAATACACGACTATACAAGGAGAGGACTAAGTTGTGGCATGACAAACATATTTTGGGGACAAATTTGAAGGCCGGGGACATGGTTTTATTATACAATTCAATCACCACCGGGCTCAAGTTGTTTCCCGGGAAATTGAAGTCAAGATGGAGCGGCCCGTTTGAAGTAGTGCAAGTATTTCTGTAAGGTGCGATAGAACTCAAAGGAAGTCAAGGCAACTTCAAAGTGAATGGCCAACAGGTAAAGCTTGCCAACCATTGATGAAACGAGCCGAAGTCGAGCGTAAGACTATAAAAAAAGGCGCTACATGGGAAGCCATGTTCCCTTTTTGGTTTTTTGTTCTTATGTTTTTTTTTTCTTGCTTTAGTGTCGTTTACGTGTGCATTATATTAATTTGTGGGAAAAAGTTGAAGAAAAATGCGTCATAGGGTCAAAGGAGAAGTGTTCTAAAATTTTGAATTGAAAAAAAAAAAAAATTAGCACTTGGACGAGCGACCATTCTGGTCTGCAATTTTGCAGTGCCTAGGCGCGACAACCAGAAAGGTTAAATAACCTTACTGGTCTTCGCGCACGCGCGAAGAGCAGAAGGGTTATATAACCCTTCGGGTAACAAAATCAAGGGTCATTTTTAACTGTTCAATTTTTCAATTCTCTCGCCAAACCTCTTCCAAAAAACTTCTTCTACCTACAAATTCCACACTTCCCAATTACATTCATCATCCTATAACATTCAAATTTCACATCCACACAATTTGTACATCATCAAAGGTATGAATTTTTTTTAAATTTGTTATTTTTATGGGATTTTCTTGCATATCATTAAAGGTTCAATTTTTCCTACTTATTTGATTTTAAGTTGTTTAATTTGTATATATTATGCATGAATTTGAGTCTTTATGTTGTGTGGGGCAATTTTTTATGTGAATTTTTGTTCAACAATTTGAATTATTTTTATGCACACCATGTGTTCGATAAAATGTTTGGATTGATTTTATGTGGGATTTTTTTATTCTTATCCTTATAATTACATCAATTTATGGGATAATAAAATCATACGAATGATTTCTGTTGTTTTTCACCTATTTTGTCTTGTGATTTTGTTATTTTCTAATTGTAAGGGTTTATGTGTTTGAATTTAACTATATTCAAACATACAATACAAGGTTGTGTAGCATAATTATGATTATGAATTACATTTTGGATATCTATAGTGGTGTATAGTGGTTTCTACTAAGTAATTGAATCATTATTTTTTCAAATTATGGAGTTATTAAATTATGTACACCAAGTGTTTGCCAAAATGCCTCAATGAATGAATATGTTAAAACGCTTGGTATAATTGCATGAATTTTCTTCCAAAGGCATCTTTCATAACTATAGAGTGATATTGTTCATATTTTGATTAGTCGGCCTTGGGATAACTCCATTGATTTTGTGTTACTTAGAACAAGCACTAATCTTGTGATTTAATTATGAGTGCATAGGATGGGTTATTGAGTGTAATTATAGAATTGCACAAGTGTGGGATTCTGGTTATTCTAGCAAGTAATTTGTGTAGGTATGGGGCATACCCGTGACCTAGCAAAGGGCAAGGCTCCTGCATAATCATCTTCAGACCCACAGCGAGAAGAAGAACAACCTTAGTGCTAGGTTTTCAACTAGTAGTACCTACCCAATTTCTAAATGCCGATGCCTATACAAAATACAAGAATGACATATCAAAGCGGGCGGCAATTAAAGAAAAAGCCATATATATACCACTACGTGGAACACCGGTGCTTCGCCAAGTCCTAAGGCAACGTGGATGGAACCACTTCGTTACCACCCCTATTGATGCCATATTACCTGTGGTAAGAGAATTCTACTCTAATTTGGCTCCTTATAATGCTCAATGGGTATACGTGCGAGGACAGCATGTGGACATATCGACATATGTGATCATTCAAACTTTGAATTTAAACTGCGTTCGACGAAACAAGTGGCCTGAGATTCGTGATGCCAATATGAAGCATAAAACAATTACTAGTGTCTTATGCAATGAGGAGGTAGAATGGACCTTTACAACTACTGGTGAAGCAGCTCGACATTTTTCTTTTAATAGACTTAAACCTGAATGGTAGGTTTAGTTCAAATTTGTATGTGCCCGACTTCTTCCTAAGATGAGTCATCTCTCTGATGTTACTATGAAACATGCTAAATTGTTATTGATGTTTTCCAAACCTTATTTTGATGATGACATAAACACTTAACTTTGTAAACAAGCTTTTGCAGGAAATAGGGCTTCCGAAAGCACTAAACCGTCCAAACTAGGTCAAAACTTCTCGGACGCATTGCACTATCTGAACGAACAGGCAGAAAGAAATGGGATCCTACTGCTTCTCTTTCGGACGAACATGACCGTCTGAAGCCTCTATTGGACGAAGGAACGGACGCATGCACGGATGTCAGAACGAAGCTCTTCAACAACTGTAAGAAGATCGGACGCTGTGTCGGACGCATCCAATATATCTCGGACGTCTGAAACCCCAACGGCTACTTTTTGTGCATTTATTATTTAGCCGTTAGGAAGTAGTTGCAACCACTACTTATTGCTCTTATAAATAGCTGTTTTGACATTAAGAAAAGATCATCTAATACATTGAATACAAGCCTTAGAAAAGAGTAATTTGAGTGCAAATTGACTATAGTGCTTTGTTGTATTAGTGTGCAATTGTGAGTGTAATTCAACTTTGAGTGGAGTGATAATCTTGTAAGAAAGTGTGGTTGTAAGTAAGATTCTTGGCTCAACTAAAAGAGTTTTAGTGTGAGCAAGAACTTCCCAACTTTGTAAAGATTATTGGCTCACCAAGTGTGTGAAGCATTCAAGAGATTTGATACTTCAAGCTTGCTAGCTTGGAAGTATTGATTGTTTAATTTTTCTATCTTTACTATACTGTTCTATTGATTTTATTATATCTGCATTTAAATTAAAAAGCTCACTAATTCTGAAAATATATTTTTTAAGAAACCTAATTCACCCCCTCTTAGGTTGCTTTGGGACCAACAATTGGTATCAGAGCTTGGTCTCATTATATTGCTTAAACTGCTTTTGAGTAAAGAAATATGTCAACCAACAATGCTCTATTTTTTGAGGGTCAATCCGTTACTAGGCCCCCTATGTTTAATGGGGCAACCTATTTTATTAGTTGGACAGATAGAATGAAAATATTTCTGCAATCTATTGACATTGATTTGTGATATGTTGTCAATGAAGGTCCATTTGAAGCTTCTATCATTGATGATCACACAAATAGAAGAAGAGAAAAGACAAGGAATGAGCTCACTCCACAAGACAAGGCAAACTTGACGTTGAATGCAAAAGCCATGAATGTGTTATATAATGCCTTGGATGCAAATGAATCAACTCGCGTGAAGGGCTGCATTTTCGCTAAAGAAATATGGGATAAGTTGAAGGAAATCTATGAAGGGAGCGATGATGTTCGCGAGCAAAAAAAATCCTTACTTGTTGCCAAGTATGAGTCCTTCAAGATGGAACCACATGAAATCTTTCTGCAAATTCAATGACATTATAAAGGATCTTGAAGCCTTGAGTAAGGAGTACTCGTTGGGTGAAAAAAATAGAAAAATCCTAAATGCTCTATCCAAAGAATGGGATGCCAAAACAATTCTATGTTATAGAGGAGGCCAAGAATTTAAATTTGATGCCTATTGAATCGCTAATCAATTCTCTTACATCTTATGAACTCAAGTTAAAGGCCAAGATAGTGGATGATGAAGACGCAAGGCCAAGAAGGAGTATTGCTTTAAAGACCTCTCAAGAGGAAGATGAAAACAGCTCCATCAATCTAGAAGATGAAGATCTTGATGAAGGAGATCTTGCACTCATCACCAAAGGATTTCTTAAACATTACATCAACAAACGAAGAATGAGAAGAGGCGGAGCTACAAACACAAATAATTTCAAAGGGAAGTCAAGGCTTGAAATGAAGAAGCAAAACGATAAATGCTTTGAATGCAGTCAACTCGGACATTTTGCAAATGAGTGTCCTTCCAAGAAAAAGAAGGAAGGAAGAAAACCAAGATTCAACAACTTTCAAATCACATGGGATGATTGCAACTCCGAAGGAGAAGTTGACGAAGAAATGGAGTCGGCACAAATGGCCTTCATGGCTAGTCATTGGAGATGATGAGGTAAATTCTAACTATGACTCTAATGATGAAAATGGTGAAGATGATCTTGAAGCTTTCATTTTGAAATTGCATGATAGCTTAAAAGAATTATATGCTAGAAATAAGGAGTTAGCTAAAAAGTCAAATGCTTTATTGAATGCTAACTCTAAACTTGTGAATGAAAACAATAGGCTATCTCAAGACAATCGTGATTTTAAGAAAAGAATGCGTGTGAGATCTAAGGTCAAGGAAGAACAAGCCTCCTTGAAGAAAAGAATGGATGATTTGAATGCTCTCCTAAATAGAAAGAAAGACAATGTTGTTGATACGAAAAGAAATAGAAATGTAGAAATCAACAAAAATTTTGTCATGTTTAGAAGGGATGACTTATGTATTGTAAAACCAAAATCTTCTTTATATGGAAATAAAAGCATTATTTGTAGATATTGCCAACAACATGGACATGTTAAGAATATGTGTTATGTCAAGAAGAATGAAAAAGTGGTTTGAATGAAAGTTGCATGGATCGAAAGCAATTTCACTAACTCAAATGGACCCAAGAAAATATGGGTACCAAAAGTTATCAATTGATTTATTGTGTAGGTAATTAACATCACCAACAATGCTAAGTGGTTCATAGATAGTGGATGTTCAAGGCACATGACGGGTAATGCCTCTCTCTTCACAAATCTTACATCCAAAAATAGTGGAAAAGTCACTTTTGGAGATAACAACAAAGCAAAATCAATCGGCATTGGTGATGTAGGTAAAAATGGTGAAACCTTGATTAAGAATGTGCTTCTTGTTGATAATTTGAACTATAATTTATTAAGTGTTAGTCAACTTTGTGACAAAAATTTATATGTATTCTTTACCAAGCATGATGTCTTATCCTTGATAAAAATCATGTTGTTTTATTCAAAGGCACTAGGCACAATGATGTTTATGTGATTCATCTTGATAAAATTAGCAATAGCAATGTAAAATGTCTTACCGCTTCCATAGATGGACTATATCCTTGGCTTTGGCATCGAAGACTTTGTCATTTTAATATGGATTTAATTGAAAAACTTGCCAAGAAAGATTTGGTAAGAGGTTTGCCAAAACTAAAATTTTTGAAAAACAAAATTTGTGATGCATGCCAATTTGGTAAACAAGTCAAAGTTTCTTTTAAACCAAAGAATTTTATGTCCACTCATAAACCTTTGGAATTGTTGCATTTAGACTTATTTGGACCTACTCAATATGCTAGTCTAGGTGGTTGCAAATATGCATTTGTTATTGTAGATGACTATTCTAGGTTTACTTGGGTAATATTTCTTGTTCACAAAAATGAAGCATTTGAAAAATTTGTAAAATTGTTTTTCAAAATTCAAAATTTATTAGATAAAAAAATTGTTCGCTTAAGGAGTAACAATGGTGTTGAATTTAAATTTGGGGGTTTTCCCGACTTTTGTGATCACAACGGTATTTTTCATGAATTTTCAGTTGTTAGAGTCCCTCAACAAAATGGTGTTGTATTTCCTGAAAGGAAAAATAGGACTCTTCAAGAAACGGCTAGAACTATGATTAGTGAATGTGACTTGTAATACTTTTGGGCCGAAGCGGTCGACACGGCTTGTTATGTCATGAATCGAGTTTTATTAAGATTCTCTTTAAATAAAACTCCTTATGAACTCCTTTTTTGTAGAAAACCCGTTGTGAGCTATTTCAAAATTTTTGGTTACAAATGTTTTATTTTAAAAATCAAAGAAAACCTTGGAAAATTTGACAAAAAATCGGATGAAGGAATTTTTCTAGGATATTCTAGTGACAAGAAAGCATATCGAGTCTACAATAGAAGAACGCTTTTGATTAAAGAAGTTGTGCATGTTACATTTGATGAAACTAATGATGTTATCTCAAAGAATTTATGTGAAGATGAAGATGTAGATATTTTAAAGGAGCTCAAGAAGCTTGGTATTCATGAAGATCATCAAGAAATCACATCAAACGTTGATGTCAACAACCATCAAATCAATGATGCTAAAAGAATGAGGATACTCCAAATGATCTTCCGAAAGCTTGGAGATTCGTCTCTAGTCATCCTCAAGATTCAATCATAGGTAATCTATCCGATGGGGTAATTACACGCTCTCATAAACCTTTGAATAGTAATTGTGCATTACTCTCTCACTTTGAACCTAAACATATAGATATTGCTTTGACTGATGAATCTTGGGTTAATGCTATGCAAGATGAACTTAGGCAATTTGAGAAAAATAATGTATGGACCTTGGTTGAAAGACCTTCTTCTCATCCCGTTATTGGTACTAAATGGATTTTTAGAAACAAATTAAATGACAAAGGTGAAATCATAAGGAACAAAGCTAGACTTGTTGCTAAAGGTTATGCTCAAGAAGAAGGTATTGATTTTGATGAAACCTTTGCACCCGTGGCTAGATTAGAATCCATTCGCATGTTTCTTGCATTTTCATGTTTCAATAAGTTCAAATTATTTCAAATGGATGTCAAAAGTGCTTTTTTAAAATGGGTGGCTTTATCGATCAAGAAGTTTTCGTCGAACAACCTCCGGGCTTTGAAAATAAAAATCTTTCAAATTATGTTTTCAAACTCTCCAAAGCTTTATATGGTTTGAAACAAGCTCCAAGAGCTTGGTATGAAAGATTAAGTGGTTTCTTGATAGAAAATGGTTTCAAAAGAGGTGTAGTTGACACCACTCTTTTTACAAAAATGGATTCAAATGGTTTGTTAATTGTTCAAATTTATGTTGATAATATTATTTTTGGAGCAACTAATGAAAGTTTGTGCAAGGACTTTTCACATTTAATGCAAGAAGAGTTTGAGATGAGTATGATGGGCAAGTTGCAATTTTTCCTCGGACTACAAGTTCATCAAACTAAGGAAGGAACGTTTATTACACAAATCAAATACACAAAGGAGCTACTCAAACGATTTGGTATGGAAGATTGCAAACAAGTTGGTACGCCAATGTGTACTTCAACCAAACTTGATAAAGACGAAGAAGGTAATAGTGGTGTTGATGAAAAACACAATAGAGGTATGATCGAAAGTCTACTTTACTTAATTGCCAGTAGACCAGATATCATGTTTGCTGTTTGTTTATGTGCTAGATTTCAATCTTGCCCTAAAGAATCGCATTTGATAGCTGTTAAAAGAATTTTTAGATATCTAAAGGGAATAACTAATTTTGGTCTGTGGTATCCAAAGTCCTCTACATTTGATTTGATTAGTTATTCTGATGCTGACTTTCTTTGGGTCTAGATGTGTATAAGAGACAGCGTCCGAACTTATAACCAAAGAAAATTGTCTTGTGTCTTGGTTTTTTAAAAAACAAAATTCCACATCTTTTGTATTGAAGCCGAATACATTGCTGCTGGAAATTGTTGTGCTCAACTTCTATGGATGAAACATACTCTGAAAGATTTTGGTGTAATTTTTTATTGTGTTCCCATAATGTGTGACAACACTAGTGCTATTAATCTCACAAAAAATCCTGTTATGCACTCTAGAACCAAACAACATTGATGTTAAGCATCATTTCATTAGAGACCTTGTTTGTAAAAAGAAAATTTGTGTTGATTTTGTGCCTACTTCAGATCAATTGGCTGATATTTTTACAAAACCCTTAGCTCTATATCGCTTTGAATCTCTCAGAAAATGTTTGGGGATTTTACAAATAAATTTGGCTTAGGTTCTTAGTTCGGACGCATTCCTTCGTTCGAACTACTTTTCTTTCGAACGCTCTGGATCGTCCGAAAGTCTCCTTTATTTCTCGGACGCTCATAATTGTTCGAACGATATTCATTTTATTCACCAAACTCTCTGGAATTCTTCTGGACGCGTACCATCGTCCGAACGTACTTCGGACGCACTAGCTCTTCTTTCGGCCGTCCGTTCTTCAGTTTTTGGATGCTTCTTCGGACGCACACCAAACGTTCGGCCATCCGAAAGGTCTCCCTATTCGATTAAAACCGTCCATCTTCCCCATTTCGGACTCACCACCTCTCCCGAAAACCCTCTGGCAAATTAGGAATTGTCCCCTCACCACCCACTCCAAATTCATACTTTCTCTTCCAAAATTGGTTGGAAAATTATCCTCCCCAAAGCTTTTCTCACCTAAATCCCATCTAATTTCCCCCATCTACCATCTCATTTCCTCAAATTCTCATCAATCTTCAAAAATTTGAAATTTTCCTCCATTTCTTTCCCTTCTATCACAATGGTCAAATCTCGCGGAGGTTCTTCTACAGCAAATCGGGGACGAAAAACTAAAGGGAAGGCTCCAGTACGAGGAGAATCATCAGCTAATCCACAAGTCTCCACAAATCCAATCCTGTCAAAATTCATCGATGCCAAGACATCCGAACGGTATACATCTCTTTTAAGTAAATCTATAATCGTTCAACGTCCTGCTTCTCAAAGTCTATTTCATGAGTATAATCTTCCCATTGTCAAATCCTGTTTTGAAAAACAAAATTGGGGTCATCTTGTGCATATTGATTTACCTGTATATCATGACATGGTGCTTCAATTCACCTTGCCAATCTTCGGAAAGGCCCTACTGTTCGCACTCTCATTTCTCGTGTTAACAACACCAATCTTGAGATTTCATCAAACATCATTAACACCATTTTTGAATGTGAAGTCTCAAAC
This sequence comes from Cinchona pubescens, assembly GCA_025175665.1. Lineage (NCBI taxonomy): Eukaryota > Viridiplantae > Streptophyta > Magnoliopsida > Gentianales > Rubiaceae > Cinchona > Cinchona pubescens. Next base: position 8,082,913 of record JANKKI010000051.1, on the reverse strand, counting down.
CCCAATGATTTCTCCTATTTCTTTTCATTAGACAAATGGCCCGCTGATGATACTCATTTTGATATCGATGAAGTTAGAGCTATTTTTAACATCCATTTTAAACAGGCCTCGGAAGCCAAAACTACATTACTCGCTCCTGAACTCAATATTCTGTACACTCTTGTCACAAATCTATTATTGCCAATTGACGGGCATCGTACTGAGCCCGGTAAAATGCAACTTTACTTATTTTTTTGTATTTTCAAGGGCATTCCTCTTGATTTTAGGTATCTCTTTTGTTCCCTATGGGAACTCTTTCTTACTGATACCCGAAGAAACATTCCTTTTGGTAAATTTCTCACCAAAATTTTTGATTTCCTCAACATTCCTTTCAGCAAAAACAAATAATTTCCTACCTTACTTTAACAAATCATACATTGAACGCAAAGGCCTCCGGTTTTTCAACGATCAATGGTTAACTAAGGCGGCCTTTGATATTGCACAGTCACAATCCCATGCTTCCACCTCTGATTTTGCTTTTCCCCATTCTCCTCTCTTATACACAACCTTCATGTGGATAAGTTCCTCCTCCATCTACATCTGAAATGTTTCTCTTTCTCATATCTGTGGACTTCTCACCTCTTTGAGCACTAAGTCAGTTCCTTTCAACGTCGCACAAATCGAAAATTAAAGCGACTTGAAACCCGTCAAATGATTCTCCAAGAGGCACTTAGCCTTGGCATGTCCGCTTTGGCTCAGGTTCAATTTGTTAATCTTCAGTCACAATATCCACTTAAATCATCTTCCGACAGTGATGAACCTGAAAATAAAAATGCTCGTGAGGACAATACAGAAGCTGCCCAAGGAGCTGCCGATGACGATGACGACAACGATGAGGATGTTGATGACACATTTGACTTCATCTTTACATGCAACATCGCACCGGAGAAGAGGAAGACAGTGAAGCCACCAATGAAGATGTTCCTTCCAAACGACAAAAGACTGAAAAGCACTCCAAAAAGCGAAATGATTCGCATTAGATCTTTTGACATTTGTATTTTGTTTTCAGCATTTCTTTGGTTGTTAGACTTCCCATAGATTGGTTATGTATTTCCTTGGTTGTTAGAACTTTTAATTTAAATATATGAAGCTTGTTGAATTTCTGTCAAATACTTGCATATTCTCAGGGGGAGCTTTGTTAAATGATGTCAAAAGGAGGAGTAATCTTCTCTATACTGCAAAATGATTAATTAGTCATAAAAAATTGTGCTATATTGCATTATGGTTAGTCATATCCAATTTTTTTTCCATAAAGGTTTGTCATCATCAAAAAGGGGGAGATTGATGTTTTCCAAACTTTATTTTGATGATGACATAAACACTTAACTCTGTAAACAAGCTTTTGCAGGAAATAGGGCTTTCGGACGCACTGAACTATCGTCCGAACTAGGTCAAAACTTCTCGGACGCATTGCACCGTCCGAACGAACAGGTAGAAAGAAATGGGATCCTACTGCTTCTCTTTCGAACATGACCGTCTGAAGCCTCTATCGGACGAAGGAACAGACGCATGCACGGACGTCCGAACGAAGCTCTTCAACAACTGTAAGAAGATCGGACGCTGTGTCGGACGCATCCAATATATCTCGGACGTCTGAAACCCCAACGGCTACTTTTTGTGCATTTATTATTTAGCCGTTGGGAAGTAGTTGCAACCACTATTTATTTCTCTTATAAATAGCTGCTTTGACGTTAAGAAAAGATCATCTAATACATTGAATACAAGCCTTAGAAAAGAGTAATTTGAGTGCAAATTGACTATAGTGCTTTGTTGTATTAGTGTGCAATTGTGAGTGTAATTCAACTTTGAGTGGAGTGATAATCCTGTAAGAAAGTGTGGTTGTAAGTAAGATTCTTGACTCAACTAAAAGAGTTTTAGTGTGATGTACTGCAAGAACTTCCCAACTTTGTAAAGATTATTGGCTCACCAAGTGTGTGAAGCATTCAAGAGATTTGATACTTCAAGCTTGCTAGCTTGGAAGTATTGATTGTTTAATTTTTCTCTCTTTACTTTACTGTTCTATTGATTTTATTATATCTGCATTTAAATTAAAAAGCTCACTAATTTTTGAAAATATATTTTTTAAGAAACCTAATTCACCCCCTCTTAGGTTGCTTTGGGACCAACAGTTATACTTTATTGCCAGTGGGAAATCCATTTATTTCGTTCAGTTAATTCATAATGAGATATACCATTCAGCGACTACAAAGCAGTATGGGTTATGGTATCCGCATTTGATAACAGCTTTGTGCTTAAGAGCAGGGATGCTTATGGATCCGGCTGAGGAACGTTTGAAGGCTGGGAAATAACTTGTTATGGAGGGGGTTGTTAAGCTACCTAGGAGAAGGACACGATCCCAGGTTTCTACTTCTGAGCCACAAGCAAGTGAAGACGATCCGAAGAGGACTCAAGAGGAACTCCGCCAACAGATATTACACAAGCAACAACGTATGCGGCAACACTTTGATGCATATATTATGTACCAGCATATGTGGCAACAAACAATAGAGGCTCGACAAATGGCTAGGAAGGATGGGAAAAGTCCATCGACATTTCCATCCTTTCCTAATTTTTCTCAAGAATTGGCCCCAGACGATGAAGATTAATCATAGTTTTGATTTTTCCTATTTCCTACATTTTAATTTAATCGTAATCTTTTATGTTTTCTGTCATTGCTGTAGTTTGTACACCTATAAGGGGGTTAGGATATCCTTCTTGGTTAGAGAATAATTTAGTTTCTTGGTTTATTTGTTTCTTACTATTTTATGTGTTTTTATGTTTTGTTTTTGGTCTTAGTGATTGATGTTTTTCACCTTGACTCCGGTGAATTTAGTTCAAAATAAACGGCACCAAACGTTCTTCATTAACAGAGAAGCTTCCCTTTTACCCTTTTTACTCTTCATTTTTGATACATTGGGGACAATGCTATACTTTAAGTGTGGGGTGGCGAGTTTTCTTAATATATATTTGTTTGATGTTTTGTTTGTTCGTTTTATTCAATTTTTGCTTTTATGTTTGTAGCTTAGCTTTTGATTTGAGAGCTTTTCATATAACTGAAAATTTTGTTCACAAATTGCTTAGCATGTTTCTTTAATTTTTTGCTTAATAATTTTTAGCTAAGTTGTCATGAGTAGGGTTGTCGATGTTAATATTTTCCTACCATAATTTCTAATTTTTGAGCACCAATACCCATGCAATGTTATAGATTTTTGACACTAAGAGATAATTGTGTCGATTCACTTATATTGCACTCCAAACACTTGCTTTATTATATTTTTGAAGCAAAATTTTAGATAATTTGATTTGATTTAAATATGAGGGTAGGCATTTCTTTGGACGTTTGAGCCTTTCAAGCCAACCATTACTGTAAAATTTATCACTAGAATCCTATTTGAGCTTTAATTTGTTTTGAAACGTGGATAGAAGCACCATTCATTTTTTTCTTCTAACTTATTTTTTATCTACCTATTAGAGCTATCCTAAATGTGCCTTAAAAGAGCGCTAATGCCACATTAGTTGTTAAGGGATATAGGGTTGAAGGTAGTTGTATGAGAGTGTTAGAATCAATAGTGTACAGTTTGAGGTGTAGGGGTGTTTAAAAAAAAGTATATATATATATATATATATATATATAACATACTTTATTGTTGATCATTGCAGGTGGTGCCTATCACAGGCACCTACATTAGAGCATTGCAAGTGGTGCCCATCACTGGCACCTGCATTGGAGTGTTAGCAGGTAGTGCCTATCACTGATACCTACATAGATATTTTCTATGGGTAGTGCCTACCACTGGTACCCATTTTGGGGAAAAGAAAAAGAAAAAAAGAAAGGGAGATACGTTTTCAAGGTGTTGATGAGAAGGGTTGAAATTGAAAAAGTAGAATTTTGTTTTGCTTGTTGCACTTCAAAATTTTTATGGGTGTTTGGTCAATTAAGTGTGGGATTACACCTTTGAAGATGGGTGTTGTAGTGGTCAAAAATAAGTTTTATGTTAATGAGGCACACAATAATTTAAAGCTATTTTTCTTATTTGTTATCCTTTTTCCCTTCTTTGTTTTCCATGACCCTAGCATTACGTTACAAGCTAAAAGTCCTACATAATTTAAGTAGAGTCAGTTGTCTACATTAGTGAAGAAATATAAGAAGAGTAAGCTATGGACTGTTTAGTAAAATTCAAAGGGTTTGCATGATTTGATCTAACTGTATTAAAAGTTATTTTTATATGGCTATGCACACACCTACATTGGAATTCATGTATAGGGATTTATTATCATTTGACTATTTTCCTTATGATGGTTTGGTTCTTGGTTATTCATGTGGAAAATTGATGAGATGTTTTGAGTATGTTAGTGATATATTTCTATATTTTGCTCAAGGACAATCAAAAACTAAGTGTAGGGTAGTTGTGAAAGAATAAGCTCGTAAATGTTGTATATTTCATGTATCGTTCACCTTCTTTTGGTGATGAATAAGCAAAATTTGAGTAATTATGAGATAAAATGGTTTATTTTGAGTTTTGTAGGGTTCGAGTAGAGAAAGAATTTAAATTGATCGCAAAAGTGGACGAGAATTGCAAAATTAGAATTTCGTGCATTGGCGAAAAGCAATTCTGACACAGTTTGGTTGATTGAGTATAAATTTATTCTCATAGATCCAATTGAGGTGATTCAAGATATTTTAAAAAGGTAAGACATAGAGCTACAACTTTCATGTTTTGACTTTTTTCAAATTCTGCCTACATAATGGAAAAAATTGAAGATGAACTGAACCAACCTTTCTCGAACCAGCGCCTAGGCGCCAAGTCCAGAAAGGTAGTCCCAATGTGCTAGAAGCAGCACCCAGGCGCCGATCGATGGACAAGATGCACAACGTTGCTTATTTAGCAAGAAAAGTCCTCCCGTGGACCCGGTTACGTGAACATAAAAAGCGTGTACTTATCATCCCGGATCCCCAAAATCTTAAAAATATCTATAAATACACCAAGATATACGGAGGAAATGATAATCATCATCAGCCGTCATTAGTTTTTAGGTTTTCAATAGTTAGAATGATAATTTAGCTGTAGGGTAGATTTCCTCAATTGTTTGAGCTAGAATTTCATTCTCTTGAAAAGAATTCAAGATTTGACGCTCATCAACATTCGATTTTACTACAGTTACTGAGTTTGATTTATTTTTATGCAATTTAATTTTTGTTCTTATTTCTTTCTTCTTCTTTAATTATCGTTCTTGTTTTATTGCCTTTAAATTCTTAATTGCTTAAGTAGTTTTGTAGTTAGGGTTTTATTGGATCATTTTTTATTGCTTTTATAGGGTAGATCAATTTAATTTCTTGTTCTTGATTAAATTCTTGCAAATAGGGTAGATTAAATTAGGGTTTTAGTTAACTATATTCAATTGCTTTCTGTAGGGTCAGAATTTTACGTTATAAACCTTTTCTATATTTTAATTTCTTGTGATTAAATTTAATTTCAATTTAGTCAAAAATTCGTGATTAATTTGTCTAATTTGTAAATAGTTTTGTGAACCTGGTAATTGCTCCAATAGTTCTCGTGGGAACAATCCTTACTCATCCTATATAGAAACTCACTCGTATACTTGTGAGTATGTGGGAGTTGATTAGGATAATTATGATTTACTTGTTCATTATTCTCAAAAACCTAATCAATATTCTACCGAATAGCTATTGACTAAAGGGTTTGCTTATCGTAGTATTAAGCAAGCAATTTTTCCAACACAACCCAAACTGGAACCACAGAGGATTCCACATCAACATGAAAATTCAGTGTCCATTTCAAAACCATCATTGTAAACCCTTAAAAGCTCCAAAATTTGTGCATACAACAACATAGGTAGGCCTCCTCTGGATCAATTAAACTAGATCAAAACATGGCACTAGTCTAGGAACCCTAGGGTAAAAGAACCCTTGAATCCTCAGAGTAAGAAATCCTTCCGCAAAGAAGCCATACTCGGTTTGCCTATTGAGAATTTACCAATAAGAGCATGCTTGAAGGGTTTCGATAATTGTTCCATCTCTTCATCTTTGAAGATAAGTGCAGGTTCATCTCGATACATGGTAGGTTGCTTGATCTTTGTTGAAGTCGTGGTTTTGCCTGAAACCACATCGGCAAAGAATTTCAGAGCATGGGGAAAAGGTTGCCCTTTAGCCGGAGACTAAAAATAGCCATGGCAGCCATGAAGGCTAGGGTTCACGGCTGAAGAGAAAAGAAGAGAAATGAGGCAGTGTTAGCTTTTGTTTTCTCCTACATGGTATCAGAGGTTTAACGGAGAAAAAAAATCACTTCCCTTAAACCCTCTTGGCTTCCGTGTCTTATTCCAACATCAGCAGCTTACTGTTTTCAATTTCTCAATATAACATCAACACATCAACAATAAACAGCAGCAGCAACAACATCATTAGTCTAAGACACGTCAAGTAATATATGTCCTACATCACATCCCTTCTCCCCCTTGTATCCTACGTGAAGTAATCTTCCTGTTCATGCATTTGGTCCCGGCTATCCTAATTTAGTTGTTTAGTTCACTTTTCCAACAAATTGATCTGGTTCTTTGACAACTTTCAATTATAATATGTTCTATCCTAGTCATCAAATTTGTGGGTCCCAAATCAATTATCCAGCAACTCAGGTTCCTTCTTCGTCATTAGCTGCGGGTCTCTTTGGACCTCCACCAGTTTCACCTCCTCATGCATCCTCAAATGATGCCAAAATTGTTTGTCAACTTTGCAATATGATGGTGCATATGGCTCTGCATGTGGTGCATGCAATGATCTCTTGAAGTCATTCAAGACTATGATTCCCACAGAGCCTTTGATGCAACTTGGTATCTAGATAGTGATGCATCGGCTCACATGACACCTCATGAAGGTAATCTCTCTTCACTTGCTCCTTATCATGGCTTTTACAAAATTTTGGTTGGTGATGGTACAATCATGTATCTATAGCCCACACTGGTCACTCTTATTTACATACTTCAAGTCTTTTGTTGCACCTTAAAAATGTTCTTCAAATGCCTCGTTTTACTCATAACCTTCTGCTCATTCGTCGTTTAGGTCATGATAACAATTGTTTTGCTACTTATAATTCCACCCTATTTTCTGTGAAGGGCAATTTGACGAGAAAAACTCTACTCTCTACTAAATCTCGTAGCGGTGTCTATCCTCTATCCTCGAATTCTAGATCTCCTAAGTTATCTGTGTTAGTTGCTCATGCAATTGGTGCAGATGTCTGGCATTCTCGTTTATGTCATCCTCACTCAAAGACTCTTTCTTATCTTCAGTCTAATGGTTTAGTTCATGTTTCAAATAAAACTTTAGTTTTTGTTCTAGTTGCCAGTTAGCTAAGTCTAAGAATTTATCATTCGAAGATGTTGATTATCAAAGTGTTGAACCTCTTTATTTAATACATTCGAATGTTTGGTCTTTTCCAATGCTACTGTCCAATTCTGTTTTTTGATATTGTGTTTTATTTATTGATGATTTCACTCATTTTTCCTGGGTGTATCGTATGCATAATAAGTTAAGGTTTTTATGCATGTCAGAAATTTTAAAAATATTGTTGAGAATCTTTTCTCTAAGAAAATTAAAATTTTCCAAAGTGATGGGAGTCATGAATATGATAATGCATCATTACAACAATTTTTCGATAACCATGGCATTAAACTCCGTATTTCCTGTCCTTCTAGACCACAACAAAATGGGGTGGCTAAACATAAGCATCAGCATCTTATTGAAACTTCCCCCATATTGTTATTGCATGCGCATTTTCCTCCTACATTTTGGACTGAAGCCTTACTTATCTCTATTTTTCTTATTAATTATCTTCCTACACCAGTATTACGTAGTTTATACCCTTATCAATTTTTTTTAATAAAGTACCCAATTATAGTCTCCTTTGACCTTTTGGCTGTGAGTGTTATCCCTACCTTAAACATAAAGCATTACATTTAACAAATAAGTTAGACGCTTGGTCATAGGTTTGTGTCTTTTTAGGTCATGCTCCTAATTATAAAGGTTAAAAGTGTTTAAATCCTTAAACTAATCAAGTTCATATTAGCCGTCAAGTAATCTTTAAAGAGACACCTTTTCCTTGTATTCCTATTTCCCACAGGTCATCCACAACTTTACGATCCATTGATTTTTCATCTTCTCCGCGTCTTTTGGTTTCATCTCAACCTATGTTCACCACATCTTCCTTTAGTCGTCCTGATTGGGACCTTCGTATATCTACTTCCACTCTAGCTCTCTTATCACTGCATTTGTCTTCTTTTTTCCCTGATCCTACTTCTACCTCTGTCTCCAATTTGTCACCTAATTCTACTACCCATTTAGTACCTTCCACATCTTCTTTCAATACTATTTCTGCTTCTACTGTTAATCCCTCTCCTATCCTACCTCCATCTAGCCATCTAATGGTAACTCATCTTAAGGCTAGAATATGTAAACCTAAGACCATTACAATTTTTGGATTATCTCTCAATTCCAAATCTGTCACTTCCCCAACCCTAGCCATTTCTCCAAAGCCTACTTCCTTTACACAAGCAATCAAAGATCCTTGTTGGATGAGCTGCTATGGTAGATGAGTTTAATGCTCTTCTTGCAAATCATACTTGAATCTTAGTGCCTTCTCCTCACAATTATATTGTAGGCTATAAGTGGATCTATAAGATCAAACAACATTCTGATGGCTCTTGAACAATTTAAGGCTTGATTAATGGCTCAAGTGTACAAGCAACAAGCGGGTATTGACTACACTGAGACTTTTAGTCTTGTTGTCAAGACCATTACTATCCGTCTTGTTCTCTCTATATTTATCTCTTTTAGTTGGCCCATTCGTCATCTAGATGTTAAAAATGAAAATTTGCATGTTTACCTTTCTGAAGATGTGTATATAAAACAACCTTCTGGTTTTGTTGATCTTCAACTACCTTATAATGTTTGCAAACTCCAGCATTCTATATAGGATTTAAAGTAGCAAAGCTCCCCATGCCTAGTTTCAATGGTTTAGTTCATATCTTTTGGCCAAAGATTTCTTGTCCAGCCCAGCTGACATCTCTATGTTTGTCCAAGTATCACCTCCAATATTCTTGGCCTCTTAAATTATGTGGATGATATTATCCTCATGGCGATATCTCTCAATATACAATATTTCCTAGGTGTTGAAGGTCATCAGGAATCTTCCTCTCTACTCTTAACTCAAACTCAGTATGCTACCTCCATTCTTCACCATTTTCATATGCATGATTGTAAGCCAATATCTACCTCACTTTTCTCTAATTCACATTTAACTCTCCATCAAGGTGACTTGCTTTCTAATTCTATTTTTTATCGTCGCATGATCGGTGCTCTCCGGTATCTCACTTTTACACATCCACATATAGCTTATGCCGTCAGTATAGGTAGTAAATTCACGCACAATCCTCAATCTTCTTATCTTCAAGCTATTAAACGTATTATTCGTTATCTTAGGGGTATTCTTAATATGTAAGTATGGTCTCTACATCTCTTTGTGCTTTGGCTGATGCTTATTGGACTGGTTTTCCCGATACTCTTGGCTCCATAAGTGGATATGCTATTTTCTTTAGGTCTATTCTAATATCCTAGAGTTCCAAGAAACAACTGCCTACTTCATGTTCTAGTACTAAGTCTGAGTATCATTCAATTACTTTTGTTGTAGCTAAAACATGTTGGCTCCAATCTCTTCTTTGAACACTTTAGTTTCCCCTTTATCGTACTACTTATGTCACCTATGACAATATAAGTGCTACTTACCTTGTTGTTAACCCAATTTTTCATGCACGTATCAAACACATTGAAATTGATTTTCACTTTGTCATAGAAAATGTGGCATCTGGAGATGTGGTTATTCGTTATGTTTCTACTTTTGAACACATTGCAGATATTTTCACTAAGAGTTTATCTTCCTCTAAATTTTTGTATTCTCGCAATAATTTTTATATGGTTGCACCCTATTCAAATTGAGAGAGGTTAACCTAAGATACCTAATAGGTATATGGGGTAATTTAGTCATTGTACTGCTATTTTATACTCCCTCCGTCTCATTTTATTTGTCCTTCTTTCTATTTTAGTTTGTCCCAAATTGTTTGTCACTCCTTAAAAAGGCAAATAAATAAATGCCAATTTACCAAATTTACCCTTCATGCAAGTTCCAAAAAAAGAGCATTAATGTCATGTTTCAACATTAATTACTCTCATAAACCATTTCAAATCTTGAAAACCAAAAACCAACTAACAAATTTTGAATTTTAATTGGGGGACAATAATGAAAAAACTATTATACTAGTTAGTCAAATATCAATTATTCTTAAACTGTGTACAAGATTGACCATGCCAAATAAAATTGCATGGAGGAAATGTATATATATATATACATACACACACACACATATATATAAGAGTTTGTGCATCCTAGGGTTGACACACATATTATTCTCCAACAATATTGACACAAATAATTTGATTTACATTGTAGATGAGTACCAACTATTTGATTTAGAAGTTCTAAAATATTCCGCAAACAAAATTCAAAAGGCATAAAAATCTCTTTTTTGTAGGATCAGATAAGATCTCACGATTCGACAATCCTACATCATCCTGCTTAATTTTACGCGAAATCCAAGTCATAGGTCACCTTGGATCTAGGATCATAGATAGTAAAATCCTACCATCCAGAGCTGGGATTTTTAATAACAATGATTCTAAGAAGTAATATGTGGTTGTGGTTGTAAACATTAAAATTTTGCTAATAAAAATATAAATTTTAATTGGTAAATAGCCTAAAAAATTGGTTATTTTATTAATTATAGTTTATATTTAATTTGCTACTAAATAATTAGTAGCTAATTTAACAATTATTAATTGACTAAATTAATAGTCATGGATAATTATTACAAATAAATCTCATGGATTTAGTGTTCGACTACAACATTCAACTGTTGTTGTCATCTTTCACACACAACAAATTTTCATTGGCTAAAAAATCAAATTATAGTTCATGTGCAATTACAAAGACAAATCTCATCGGTAATTAAAGAATTATCTTACAACTGAGATAAGAATGGTGTCTTTGTAGTTAAATCAAACACTCAACAATTGTTGTCGTCCTTGACACGTGGCGAATTCTTATTGGTTAGAAGGAGTTCAAACTCATCCAAAAGGGCCCATGATTTGCCTATAGATGGAGACATTTACCCATCAAAAATTCACACACACAAAAAGCAAAAGCTATAGAGATCCTACAAAAAGCTTTCTAAGCATCCTCCTAAAACAACACATTAAATTGTGTTTTTCCTTCTTTTAAAAGATCAAAAATCTTTTAATTGAAGAACAAACTTTCAAGTTACAAAGAAATTGTTTTTAAATCTTCAAACCAACCGAAGGAATGAAAAATCGTGTTGGTCCAAGATGAAAGCTTTTTAGCCCTTGGATTAAATTCCATTAGGAAAGAGAATCAGAGGATAGTTTTCTTTTCTGTCAAGAAACTATATCAACAACGATTGTACTCAATTTTCTGATTATCAGTAAAATTTAATTTTTTGCTCAATTCTTCATTGTTAGTAAAATAACTTGAAATTTGTGTTTACAAATTTTTGGCACGCCTAGTGGGAAAATCTTTGCCTCTCATCTCTCTTTCCACAAATTCAACAAGTATGTATCTCAAATTCAATGGCTCTAAAGAAAAGCCAAGTTACTCAAACTGCAAAAAGCAGTGTAAGCTACTCTGAAACTCTAGTTACTCTACTCAACAAATTTTTGCTAAAGGTGAAAGCCACTTTGAAGGGCCAGTCGCTCGTAGCAAGGCCATATCCCTTGCTACTAAAAGCCACAAACAACATGTGTTTAATGTAAAGTCTACTGACACTAAAAATGTCAATGCTTTTGAAGTGTATGATTCACTTCAAGAATCTTTGGATTCAGAATCTGTTAAGTCAACTTATTTTGACTCTTCAATAATGATGCCAGTTATGATGACTAACACTACAACGTTGGAAAAACAACTAGAGCATGTAGTTGCTGAAATGATGGAAATGTGCAAGGCGATAGAACAAAAAGACTTGCAAATCACAAGTCTCATGAGCAAGCTCTCAGAGAGAGTTAAGAAATATTTCAAAAAATCCAAACACTTCTCACCCTAATGAAGGGAAGACCCCTACATCAAATGAAAATGACCCGTAAGCCACTATCAATCCCCAAGGAAGTAACCAAGGATTGGATTCTGCATCTGTTGCTAGTCTATCTATGCAGCAATTACAAGACATGATCACCAATGTGGTTCATGCTTAATATAGAGGACCATTACAATTTAACCTCGTATACTCAAATCCATGCACCAGACACATTAATAGCATTAGAATGCTTGTTGGATATCAGTCCTCCGAATTTCACCAATTTGATGGAAAAGGTAACCCAAAACAACATATTGCTCATTTCATTGAGACATGCAATAACGTTGGGTCTAAAGGGAATCTGTTAGTGAAGCAATTTATTTCATTCCCTAATCAAGGCAATGTCTTCAATTAGTATATTGATTTTGTAGTTAGTTCAATTGATAATTGGGAACAATTGGAACAAGAAATTCCCAACCAGTTCTACAGCACCAAGAGAACTGTTACTATGATTGAACTCTCAAATGATCATCAATGGAAAGATGAACCTATTGTGGATTACATTGATCGTTGGAGAACCCTAAGCCGTAACTGCAAGGATAGACTTTCTGAGACATCTGCCATAGAAATGTGCATTCAATGCATGAAATAGAGACTTCGTTATATTGTGCAAGGCATACAACCCCTAGCTTTCGAGAAGTTGGCAACAAAAACTCATATTTTTAGAAATTGGCCTTGGAGATCAAGAGCCAACTGCCCCTGCCCTTGCCAAAAAAAAAACAAGAGCTGAAGAAAGGGGTCAAGGTTCCTATCAAAGGAGGGAAGAAAGTTGGTTGTGACTACTGTTCCTGTCGGAGTGCCACTGAATAGCCAAAAAGAGGGCAAACCCGACAAATCTTCCTAACATGGAGAGTTGTTGCCCTACATTGAAAGAAAGAGAAGAAAAGCAATATCCATTCCTAGATTCTGATGTCTCTGGAATGCTGGATGATTTGCTGGATAAAAAGTTAATTGAATTACCTCCATGTAAACGTCCTGAACAAGCCGAACGAGTTAATTATCCAAACTATTGCAAGTATCATCGCATTGTTAGCCATCTTATAGAAAAATGCTTTGTCCTAAAAGGCAAAATTTTGCAGTTGGCTTGTGATGGAAGAATAGTTCTTTATTTTGATGATGTTGTGGAGGCAAACTTGGCCTCTATTAAATCGACAGAAAGTAATTTTTGCACTTCCACCAAAACTTGTCCTAAAAGGACACAGTTGGGGACAAGTGATAGGGTTATCCAATTCAGATCTTTTCAATCCATTACTCTTCCCCTAGATATTCCACATGTGGATGTTGAAATTACACCTGAAAAGAAACAAGCGAAGAACGATGATGATGATGGCTAGACGTTGGTCATTGCACTAACACAAGAAAATAGTCCAAAAAGCAACGTACTATTCGTCCTTTGTACCCACAACAAAAGAGATGGAGAAGGAAGAGAATTTCTAATCATCGTACAAGAAGAAACAACCCGAAAAAATGACATCTAAAGTAAAATATGATGAAGAGGTTGTTCACAAAATCCTAGTTCGTCCATCACATTAAAAGAATTCTTTCCAACGAATTACTTTTGCAAGGATAAACAAGATGATATAATAGTTACGTGTAGCAATGTAACTGAAAATGATGACAGCAGAAATGAAGCTTCTCCTATGTCATCTAAAATTGGAATAGCTCAAATAGATTTAAAAAGTTTATCTTCTAAATTTGACTTGTTCCAAGTGACACAAATGTCAAAAGAAGAACGAGCTGCTTTGATGCAAGTCTTCAAGGATCCTGACAAGTACTCAACTGAGTTAAAAGACTTAGAGTTGAGTTTCTGATGATTATTCTACATATTGTGTTAACATTACATTGTTTGATGAAAATTTATTACTAGGTTCTAAATCACACAACCACCCTCTTTTTGTTTCTGGATTTATCAATGAAAAAAAGATAAATCGAATCCTTATTGATGGACGGTCTGCTGTCAATATTATGCCCAAGTTAACATTGCAAAAGTTAGGCATGTCATTTGATAACCTAACTGAAAACCACCTGGTAATTCAAGGGTTTAACCAAGAGGGACAATGAGCTTTAGGGATGATTCGTCTTGATCTGATCATCAATAAGTTGAAGGCAACTACATTGTTTCATGTGATTGATGTGAAAACATCATACAATCTCTTGTTAGGAAGACCTTGGACATGTGAAAATGGAGTTATACCCTCAACATTGCATCAATGCTTCAAATTCTAAAAAAATGGCATTATTATCAAAGTGGATGTAGATGTTGAGCCATTTAACGAAGCAAGACACATTTTGTCGATGTAACTTTTTTTAAGAATTTTGATCAGTTGAAAGAAAATAATGAATTAAATGAAAAGAAACAATTGACAACTCCTTTAGAAAAAGTGGACACAAAAAGGGATAAACTCCTAGAAGCCTCATGTTCGAAAAGAGTACTTTCAACTACAAATGATACTTGCAAAGTCTTTCGGTATGTTCCTAAGTCTCAAAGAAGAGATGGAAAAACTCTGTTTGTTGAACACATTGTCATGAAAGAAGGGGACAAAGGAAGAAGAAAATGGAAAGAAATAGATTTCAAAGTTCTAAAAGAAAGCCATACGTTGCTTTTGGTTGAAACAAGCCAGGAAGGAAAGATAAAACCTCCTATAAAAGGGTTTGTCAAAGCAGTTGGAGATAGACTCCCTAACAAATGAACTATAAGAGGAATTTGATCCAAATGCATACAAACTGATGGTAAGTATGGTTTTGATTTCTCCAAGATAGCAACAGAAGGCGAAAGACAAGAAACAAGCATTGGGGAAAGTCATGGCCTCAATGTGACACAAAAGAAGTTGCGCCAAAAAGGTTACTATGTTCATGTATCAAAGTTTGGAATATTGGATTCTCACCTCCTGAGCTTGTCCATATTTCAGGAAAAGGAAAATGTCTAAGTACAATTTCTCAATATATCACCGTGGAGGAAATCAATGATGAGGAGACAAAAGATAAATCACCACGTGGCTCAATCTTTGATCGCTTAGGAACGCCAAATTCTCATTCCTCTATTTTCAGCAGATTAGGTGCTAAGGGGTTAAAATAATCTCAAAAGATTCGGCCCAAGCATAAGTCCATGTGTAATAGATTGAGAAAAGATTGTAGTTTAGTTGATCAACTTTTGCAAAGTTTGGTCGATGGCACCAAGGTGTGTGGCAAGGTTCCTTCACAAATAGAGAAATAACAAGAATGACAATTAATAAAATAGGAACCTTTGACACTTAAGCGATGTATTGTCATATGAGCATTGAAAAATAAGCTAGTTGATTTGGAAGATGAGATCACTGGTTCTTATCATATAACTTTTGAAGAATATTTGAGTTGTGAAACTCAAGATGAGGTATAAAAAAGATACTTCTCCACAACTTGAGGATGGTGGAGAAGCTACTGTGAAGAGTTCAAGAAAATCAATTTGGGAACTGATGAAGAACCAAGGCCAATCTTCATCAACAAAAACTTAAGTCCTGGTGAAGAAAGAGAGTATGTCCAACTCTTAAATGAGTATAAAGATGTTTTTGCATAAACATACGAGAAAATTCCTGGACTTGAACTACAGGTAGCTCTCCATCACTTAGCTATCACGCATGGGATATGCCCAGTAAAGCAATCCCAACATTCTTATTCCTAAGATAGAAGTGTAGATTAATACACTCATCAAGGAGGGATTCATTGGAGAAGTAAAATATCCGACATGGATTTCGAGTATTGTCCCTGTGAAAAAGAATAATGGTCAAATTTGTATCTATGTCAATTTTTACGACTTGAATAAGGCATGTCCAAAGGATGACTTTCCTTTGCCATTAACTAAAATAATGGTTGATGCTACTACTGGACATGAAATCCTGTCCGTTTATGGATGGCTTATCTGGTTACAATCAAATTTTGAATGTCACCAAAGGACGAGGAATGCACAGAATTTCGTACACCTAAAGGTATATATTGGTAAAAAGTAATGCCTTTTGGGTTACAGAATGCTGGTGCTACCTACCAACGTGACATGCAAAATCTTTTTGATGATATGTTGCACAAGAACATAGAATGTTACGTTGATGATCTAGCCGTGAATTCAAAATCAAGAAAAGATCATTTGCATGATCTTCGCATGGTCTTTGATCGATTAAGATATCAAATTAGAATGAATACTCTCAAATGTGCCTTCGAAGTTTTATCAGGAAAGTTCCTAGGTTTTATTGTGAGGCAATTGAAATAGATCAATCCAAGATAAATTAGAAAATGCCACCACCCAGGAATTTACATGAATTACGAAGTTTGCAAGGTAGTCTTGAATTTAATAGAAGATTCAATTCAAATCTTGTTAGGCGATATCAACCATTCAATCAATTCATGAAAAAGGAGGCAGGGACCTTTGAATGGGACCAAGCTTGTCAAAATGCGTTTGATAGTATCAAAAAGTATCTTTCAAATCCGCCAATGTTAAGAGCTCCGATACCTGGCAAATCATTACTTTTCTACATAACTGCACAAGAAAAATCCATTGGTGCATTACTTGCTCAAGAAAATGAGGAAGGTAGAGAAAGAGCTTTGTATTACCTAAGTAGAAGTCTCACACAAAATGAGTTGAAATATTCACCCATTGAGAATATGTGTTTAGCGCTCTTTTATGAGATAAACAAATTGAGACACTACTCTGAAGCATACACCATGCATCTTATATTGCGCACTAACCCAGTGAAATATGTGATGTCAAAACCAGT
The DNA here is from genome assembly GCA_025175665.1 of Cinchona pubescens. Lineage (NCBI taxonomy): Eukaryota > Viridiplantae > Streptophyta > Magnoliopsida > Gentianales > Rubiaceae > Cinchona > Cinchona pubescens. The sequence continues at coordinate 8,065,922 of JANKKI010000051.1, read as the reverse complement.
TCTGACTAGAAGATTGACAAGATGGTCGATTATTTTTAATCAATATAAAATCATCTATGTGCCACAAAAGCTGTCAAAGGACAAGCACTTGCAGACTTCCTAGCGGACATCCAACATCTGCTGATTGGGAGATTTCTGATGATTTTCCTAGTCAAAAAAGGGAAAAAATATTTTTTGCTGAAATACTTCCACCATGCATGATGTTTTCGATGGAGCAACAAGACGGGATGGAGCGGGGACAGGGATTGTGTTTATCTCTCCTAAAAGACAAATCCTACCATATTCAACTGTCCTCAGTGAGTTATACTCTAACAATGTTACTAAGTATCAAGCTATGTTGATGGGACTTGAGAACGCAATTGAAATGAAAATAACAAATTTAGAAATTTGTGGAGATTCTAAGTTGTTTATTAACCAACTTTTAAGGGAATATGATGTTAAACACGAAGATCTCTTTCCATATTTCCATTATGCCACACAATTATTGTTTAAATTTGATAGTTTCTTTTAAGTCATGTCCCAAGAAAACAAAAATCAAATGGCTGACGCACTTGCTAATCTAACAGCAACCTTATCCCTGACTGAAGATGGAATAACTGAAGTTACAATGTGTTGCCTTTAAATGCCTTCTTTTTCAAGTAATCAAATAGAAGATATGAATATTATCTATCTGTACTTGAAATTGAAATAAAAGCCAATTGGCGTCAACTACTAATTGATTACTTGAAACATAGAAAGCAACCTAAAGATCCTCGACATAGAACTGAGGTGAAAAGATGAGCCCCATGCTTTGTTTTCTACAAAGGCACACTTTATCGCTGTTCTTTTGAAGGCGTATTTCTTCGTTGCTTAGTGGATGAAAAATCCACTCAAGCAATGGAAGAAGCACATTCTAGAATTTGTGGAGCTTACCAATCTAGCCTAAAATTGCATTTTTGCATCAAATGAATGGGCTATTATTGACCAACCATGGTCAAAGATTGCATGAAATATGCAAAACGATGCAAATCATGTCAATTTATTGCAAACTTTATTCATTGGCCACTCGAACCTTTACATCCGACAGCAGTGTCATTGCCATTTGATGCATGGGGGCTAGATGCAATTGGTCCGTTGCCTAAGTCATCTCGTGGGCATTTTTACATTCTTGCTGCCACAGATTATTTTGCGCAAAATGGACCGAGGCTATTCCATTAGTCAAAATGACAAAGGAAAATCTAGGGAACTTCATAAAAACAAATATAGTTTGTAGATATGGAAAGCCACGATACATTATTACTGACAATGAAAAACCTTTTGACAACAAATTGATAAATTAATTTTGTGAACAATTTGGCTTCAAACAGTACAAGTCTTCAATGTACAATGCTCCAGCCAATGGACTTGTTGAGGCATTTAACAAGACACTTTGCAATTTACTTAAAAAAGTAGTTGCTAAGTCAAAAAGAGATTGGCATGAAATAGTTGAGGAGGCTCTTTGGGCATATCGAACAACTTGTCATATGCCCACACAAGCAACTCCGTATTCTTTAGTTTATGGGGTCGAGGTAGTTTTGCCCATTGAGAAAACTTCTTTACGGATAACAATCTAAGAGGGTCTTTCAACTAAGAAAAATGCACATCTACATCTAGTAGAGTTAAAGGCTTTGAATGAGAAAAGGCTTGAAGCTCAAATACAACAGTTAGAGTATTATCAAGTGTGTCTATTTAAAACTTTCATTAAGAAAGTAAGACGCAGCTCATTTCAAATTGGAGATACTGTTCTTGCTATTCGCAGACCTATCATAACTTCTCATAAAACAAGAAACAAATTTATATCACAATGGCATGGGCCTTATGTTGTACAAGAAATCTACACAAATAGTGCATATAAGATAGTTGCAAAAGATGGATTTCAAATTGACTCCATTAATGGCAACTTTTTAAAACGGTATTATCCATAAGCAAAAAAAAATGAAAGACCCAGTATGTGGCTAAACTGATGAAAGACTCTTCCAAATCTAAGATGGTAAACAAATAGATGCTCTTGGCCTGCATGAGCTAAAACTATAAACGGCACCCACCCTCCATTAAAAGAATTTTGAACTATATTATAACTTAATCCCTTTTCAAAGGATGAGTAGACAGCTTGGAACAACGTTCTAAGTTCAGTCAAGACAAACAAAAACAAACTCCTAGCTTTTGACAAGAGTGTAAACTGTGAATAGCTAAAAAAATTCTTAATTTACCTTTTAAGGTCAATTAGACGAAAGAAACAAAAATCTAATTAACCTTTTAAGATTGATAAAAAAAAAAAAGAGAGATCTTCCTTCTTAAGGTTGATCAAAAAAAAAATCCCTTTTTAAGGTTGATCCCAAAAAAAAAAAAAAAAAAGAAAAAATATCACCCCTTTAAAGGTTGATCCAAAAAAAAGATCTTGCTTTTTAAAGTTGATAAAAAAAAAAAAAACTCTCCCTTTTTAAGGTTGATCCAAAAAAAATCTTTCTTTTTAAGGTCGATCCATAAAAATAAAAAAAAGATCTTCCTTTTGTGGTTGATCCAAAAAAAAAAAAAAAAAAATAGAAAGATCTTTCCTTTTAAAGTTGATCCAAAAAAAATATCTTCCTTTTTAAGGGTGATCAAAAAATAAATAATAATAAAAAAAGATCTCCCCTTTTAAGGTTGATAAAAAAATCTCTTTTTAAAGTTGATCCAAAAAAAAAAAAAAAAAGATCTCTCCTCTTTTAAGGTTGATCTTAAAAAAAAGATCTTTTTTAAGGTTGATTAAAAAAGGGAGAGAGATCTTCCTTTTAAGGTTGATCCAAACAAAATCTCTCTTTTTAAGGTTGATCCCAAAAGAAAAAAGTTCTTCCTTTTTAAGGTTGATTAAAAAAAAAAAAGATCTCCTTTTTTAAGATTGATCCCAAAACAAAAAAAACAAAAAAAAAGATCTTACACAAGGTTATGTGTATAAGAGACAAAAAAAAAATATTTCCTTTTTATGGTTGATCTAAAAATTAAAAAAAAAAATAGACTATCTTGAAAATTTTTGCAAAAGAGACAGTTGTAGCTAAGAGATTTGGTCACAAGAAAAAATAATGTGGCTAATTTGTGTTGTAAAGGCCTATATTTATAGAGCTTTTACAATAAATCCAAATCCTTTTGGTACCCCACTAAGGGTCTGTTTGATAACTCAACTTAATACTGAAAATTAATAGGTTAAGAGATTTTTGAATTTATCATATTTGATAACGAATTCTCTTATCACTTAATACATTAAATACTACTTAATTTGTATTCAAAATTTTAAGTGAAAATATTTTCACTTAATTTGCTGAATTTTAAATAAATATACAAACACATAGTCTAACACACACATAATCTCTCTCACACATATTCACACACACTTTCTCTCACTTGTGCGCACACACACTTTCTCACACAAACACATAATCTCTCACACACAAAAACACACACTCACTCATATATATACATTGTCTCTCTCACACACACACACTTAGTCTCTCACACACATTCTCCCTTATACTTTTTGCATACGCATATTCACATACACTCACACACACGCATATTCTCTCTCACTCACATACGCACACTCTATCACACATATAGATTCTTTCTCACACACATACATACTTTATTACACACATTCTCTTTCATACACATTTATACCATCCTTAATTATTCATTTTCTTTTCTACGCATATATGATTCAGAGATTGAATTCAATTGATTATCATGTGAATAAATAAACAGAATTTAATTTATTAATTCAGCAATTAATACTTTCAGAATTTATAATTCAAACTTTAGAATCAGTATTCAACATTAACAAACACTCCCTAAGTCATTGTATGTATTCCATATTTAGTAGAATTTTCCAATTTTCAAATCTAATCTAAAAATGATTAGTATTTTTAACAATTCAATTGGCAAAGGACTTCACATCTTACCTCTTTGTATTACAATACAACTGGTTAAGAGTTGAAGTGGGGGCATTTGTAAACATTTAAATTTTGCTAATAAAAATATAAATTTTAATTGGTATAATATCTACAAAAATTGATTATTTTATTAATTATAATTTATATTTAATTTGCTACTAAATAATTAGTAGCTAATTTAATAATTATTAATTGAGTAAATTAATGGCCATTGATAATTATTACAAATAAATCTCATAGATTTGGTGTTTGCCTAAAATATTCAACTGTTGTTGTTATCTTTCACACATGGCAAATTCTCATTGGTTTGTAAAAAGAATTACACTTCATGTACAATTATAAAGACAAATATCATAAATATGATATATTTGTAGTTAAATCAAATACTCAATAATTGTTGTCATGCTTAACACGTGGCAAATTCTTAGGAGGAGTTTAAACTCATCCAAGAGGACCCATGATTTGCCTATAAATAGAGGCATTTATCCATCAAAAATTCACACACAGAAAAAACATAAGTTATAGAAATCTTATATAAAGCTCTCTAAGCATCCTCCCAAAAAACACATTAAATTATGTTTTCTCTTCTTTTAAACGATAAAAAAAAACACATTAAATTATGTTTTCTCTTCTTTTAAACGATAAAAAAAAACACATTAAATTATGTTTTCTCTTCTTTTAAATGATCAAAAAAAATTTAATTGAAGAACATACTTTCAAGTCGCAAAAAAATTATTTTTCAATCTTCAAACCAAAGGAGTGAAAATTTGTGTTGGTCCAAGATCAAAACTTTTTAGTCGTTGGATTAAATTCTGTTTGGATCGAATAGAATTCAGAGGATAGTTTCTTTTCTGTCAAGAAATTATAAATAGAAATTGTTGATTATCAGTAAAATTTAATTTGTTGCTCAATTTTTCGTTGTTATTAAAATGACTCCAAATTAGTGTTTACAGTGATACTCCATTATACTCTGGATTGTGCTCAAAACCCTTGGTATCGCCAATCGTCTATTGTCTCTAGGTTGTGCTCAAAACCCTTGGTATCGCCAATCGTCTATTGTCCTTAAGAATATCGATATCGAAAGTTAGAATGTCTCAGTAATTCTTATTTAGTTGAGTTTAATTCGGATTGCGTTTAGCAAATTTGAATTGGATCTAAAACTTAAGTCGAAAGTCATTTCAATCGATTCTCATGATAGGCTCAATATTATTTTTAATGGGTGGATCAGCCTAAGTTTGTGCTGGCCAGTCTTACATGTGGGATTTTTTTTTTGGATGTAACTGGCTAATTATACAAAAAACTTTTCTTTACATCAAGAAGGACTGGGATACGGTAGACAGCAGCAGCAGCAAGCAAAAGACAGAAATTAAAAGGGTAAATTACAAAGCATTTTTTTATAATTTGGTTATTGCTCATATTATATCTTTATGTTTTGTAAATTTATAGTCAACTTTCTTATTGTTTCATTTTTTATAAAATATATGAAAAGTTAAATTTTAACGGTTGTGTATAAAAAATCAAAAATACCTCTAAACTTAGTAATTCTTTACCATTCAAAAAATCCCTTATATTAAAATACATGATTAACTTAGATTAGAGGTTTTAAATGACTAAAAAATTCTTTAAATCAAAATTTTTTAGTCTCATAACGATTACCTAATGAAATATTTAACAGTTTTACTTTAAACTAAATCACAAAAAATTAATTGTAGATTTTTAAAGTATAAAGTTGTAATCTAAATAATAGTCAAATTTATCCAACATAAAAAGAGAGAGGAAAAAAAAGAGTGGGAATGGAAACTGTGAAGCACAAAACCTTGAGACTGAGGTTTAAGCACTGTTTGACTAAAACCCCCATAAAAATATAAACCCTCACAGTCACAGGGCTTCACTTTTATCAACCAATCAATCAATTAAAATCTTCCCTTGGAGCCACTCTCCTCCACTTCATCCCTTTTCCCCCTTGCCGATACTTGGTGTCTACTAATCTGTGTAAGTGTTTCCTTTTCCTAATCTTCCAGCCTTTTTTTTTTTTTTTTTTTTTTTGGGGGTTGGGTGGGTTGGGAGGAATTTCGTTTTTGGAGTTCATTTATTTATTCTTATTCTTATTCTTATTAGATTAAGTTGTTTATGGCTCAAATTCCTATTTTCATTCAATTTTCTGTTTGTCTATTTATACAACCACTCAGATTAAGACTACCATTTTGTGAATTATTATACATATTATTATATTTACAATTTGAATCAGGTTTAATGATTGTAAACCTTTATAATACGATGAAATTGCGATAAAAAGGGATTTAAAGTCCCAAACAGATTCCCAAATGGAAATCTTTGTTTCAGAATTTTCAGCTTATCTCCTGAAGAAGTTTTTATTTTGTTTTTTCCTTGTTACTTGTTGGGTTGCGAAGACGAATTTTTTTTTTTGAAAAAAGGATTTCTTTTATTTGTTTTAGAGTTTTTGGAAAAATATTAATGTGAAATACTTTTAACTTAAATGCACATAATTAGTTTTTATCATTTAATCAGTTGATGTGTGGAAAAGAGAATTAATGTTTTGGTTTACTTTGTTCTATCAGTGTAAATTTCTACGTTTTAGCTGATTATAAAGTATGCTTTCTTATTTCCATTTTTTGCAGTGGGGAGAGGCGTTTTGGAGGTGATTGGTTGAAATTTTTTTTGGATATTGTCTTGTGATAGCTGCAAATGTGGGTGCAGCCATGTACTCTTTTCTCATCTACAATGTTGGTATTTTTTATAGCTTCAATAGCTACGTTGTATGCCTTCTTCATATAGTTGGATACCAAGACAGATTTCGTTGTCCCAAGTTCAAAAATTTATTCCAAAACGGTGGAAAATAGGTGACAGCAATGATGTGATTTAGTAACGGATCAATGGTGGATATCCTCCTGAAAACTCTGAACGAATTTGCCTCCCGAGGTCACTTATCAGAAGCCTTTAGAACCTTTTCAGTCATTCGAAGTCATGCATTAGTGCCCTCTTTGTTTGATCTTACTATTCAGGCATTGTCTTCTCTTTTGGTAAGTAGTACTAACCTCAAGTTGCTTCAAGAAGGTGAACAACTTCATGCCCGTGTTATTGGTTTGGGTCTTGAAGAGCACCCTGCCTTGGTTCCAAAATTGATCACTCTTTATACTACCTTTGATTTGCTTGATGATGCACGTACATTAACTGAAGTGTCAAACTTTTTACACCCATTGCCTTGGAATCTTCTTATCTCGTCATATGTAAGACATGGACTTAGCGACGAGGCTATTTCCATTTTCCAACAAATGCTTAGCAGGGGAATAAGACCTGATAAATTTACTTACCCTTCCATACTTAAGGCTTGTGGCGAGCAGTTGAATGTGAGCTATGGGAAGTGTGGTCCACAAATGTATTGAAGGCAGTTTTTCAGAACATAACATATTTGTGCAAAATGCATTGGTTTCTATGTATGTGAAATTTGGGGAAATCAATGCTTCTCGTAAGATATTTGACAATATGCCTGATAAAGATGCAGTTTCTTGGAATACAATAATTTCTGGATATGCTGCTAACGGTAGGTGGATTGAGGCCTTTGAGCTTTTTGAGGACATGAGAAAAGATGGTACAGAAATAAACTTCATAACCTGGAATACCATTGCGGGATGTTGCTTGAAGACAGGCAACTTTAAGGGGGCACTTGAGTTGCTTTCTCAAATGAGAACTAGCGGTATTCCTTTGGATTCTGTGGCTGTTATGATAGGGTTGGGTGCTTGTTCCCACTTGGGTGCATTAAATGTTGGAAGGCAGTTTCATGGTTTGGCAATTCGTAGTTATTATGGTATTCTTCATAATGTTAAAAATGCATTAATTACTATGTATGCTAGGTGCAATGACCTTTTAAATGCATGCTCATATTCTTTTCCAGTTAGAAGTAGCTAAAAGTGTAATCACATGGAACTCCATTATTTCTGGTTATGCACACTGGGATCGATTTGACGAAGCATCCGTTCTTTTTAGAGATATGTTACTTTCTGGTGTAGAACCGAATCATGTGACTATTGCAAGTATCCTGCCCCTTTGTGCTCGAGTGGCTGATTTGCAGCATGGCAGACAGTTTCATTGTTACATTACAAAGCGTGAGGGGTTTGACGACTATTTGTTACTATGGAATGCTCTTGTGGATACATATGCAAGATCAGGAAAAGTTTCCACTGCCAAAAGATTGTTTTATCTGCTGGAAAAGAAAGATGTCGTTACTTACACTTCACTAATAGCTGGATATGGGATACAAGGCGAAGGAAAAGAAGCAATTGAACTATTTGAAGAGATGATTGGGTCTGACATTAAACCAGATCCTGTAGCAATGGTTGCTATTTTGTCAGCCTGCAGTCACTCAGGTCTAGAACTAGTCCAAGGCCAGATACTATTTGAAAAGATGCAATGCATACATGGTATAGCTCCTCATTTGGATCACTATGCCTGCATGGTTGATCTCTATGGAAGAGCTGGTTTACTTAAAAAAGCACTGGAAATTATCACGACAATGCCATATGCACCAACACCTGCAATGTGGGCAACACTTATTGGAGCATGTCGGATCCATGGGAATACATACATTGGGAAATGGGCAGCTGAAAAGCTTCTGGAGATGAAGCCTCAAAATTCTGGATACTATGTTTTAATTGCAAACATGCATGCTGCTGCTGGTTTTTGGAGCAAACTAGCTGAAGTGAGGACTTTCATGAGAGACTTGGGTGTGAGAAAGGACCCTGGCTGTGCTTGGGTTGATGTGGGTGGTGGATTTGCCCCATTCTTGGTTGAGGACTCTTCCAATAGTCAGACAAATGAAATTTATGTTCTATTAGGGGGACTGATTAAGCAAATGAAAGACGCAGGTTATGTTGCTTGTTACACACTTCTTGTTCTGCTATGGAGGAAGAATTTTGGTGGAATAGTTTGGTCTAACTAGATTTTTGGTGGAATAGTTTGGTCTAACCAGAATTTTGATTTACCTAGCATCTCTACTTGTCATACAATATACTCTTTTAATCTAAAGAAGTGATGTCTGAGCTAATCATTCCATGGCTGTACTAGAGAAAACTAGGAAACTAGATCTCTTAAGTTAATCTTTCTTATTAGAATTATATAGAACAAGTTTTTCTTTAGTCTTTTCACAAGATTGAGCTGTGACTGAGTAACAAAGAAATAGAGAAAGCTGCTTGATGATATTGTGCTTGCAAATGGAGATTCAGAAAGGAGGTAAACTGGTAGACTTTTTCTTTTTATTCCTCTGAAACATTTCATCGTTCTTTTAGAAATTTTCTACCCTCACATGTATAATTAACCTCCTATTCATCTAATGCTTCACCTTTTTGATAAAGAAAAGAATACAATTTGCTTGCATGGTTGTGCAAAGGTTGTTTAATTTGAAGTAATAAGTTGGTAACCACTCCTCACCCCGTCAAAAAGAAAAGGTGGTAATTTGGCACTCTGTAAACAAGTTAGGATCTCAGCCAGAAATTTGGTTGTCCTCTTATGAGTGGCTTGTTTAGAGGGCTTGTAATGAATTTGCTTTCACTTTTCAGTATTTAACGTGTGGGTTTATTTTGTGGTTGTGGCAAAATTTTGCTTTCCAATAACTTCATCCTTCCATTCTTCTTTTTGACCTTCATTGTCAGCTTTTTGGGGGCCTCTTTTGTTTTGATTGGTTTTCTAAATTTCGTTTTCTAGGCATCTTTTAATTGCTATAATATGATAATTACTCTGCTTAAACTTGTTTTGTTTTCCCTCTCTTTGATTGTAGAATTCTCTAACCATGAATTCCTCTGTCTCTCTCTCTCTCTCTGCTGCACCTATCTTCACCTTCACTCCCCCTGGTTTCTCATCAGTGTGACAGATTGAATAAGGACAAGGGCATTGCCTTACTCTGTTCTCTAAACTTACAAAGTCCTATCTTCCGACAAATCCCAGACACATCTTTGGATATCTACTTTATGTTTTAAATCTCCACCATTGGCAAATCTTTTGTTTTTGTCTTAAAAAAAAAAAAAAAAAAGAGGGAAGAAAGTTATCTGGAAAATCAAATTTTTATATTTTTAGTTTTTGTCATTTATATTTGAGAAATGAGATCTGAAGTTGCAATTTTTTTTTGTTCTTCTCCATTCATGAATATCAGCATATAATCTCCTGAAGCAAAGAAATGAAGGGGACTGTATGTTTTGGAGGAGGAATCTGAGGTTAAACTCTCTGGCCACTCCCCACTTTGAACATAGATTTCATTTCATTTCGTCTGATTCTCAGGCTGTTTCTTGTTTACCTTGAGCTTTTAAGCATTTGATTATTTATTTAAATTCGAGGCTGCTTACCTTTTGCTTTCCTTGTGCTTAAATCAGGTTATTGTCCTTTGCTCTTTTGTGGTCTCATAGTTCAGAAGCTATAATACAATAAGATCAGTTTATCACGCATGATCGAGAGGAGCTTATTGGGTATAATGTTTAATGTTTTCTTTTTCTGTTCTATCAGTATAAAGTTCTAATTCTTCCTTTTGATTTGTGGAAAGAGTTCATTGTCCAGATTCAGAAGTTTCAACAATATGTCGTCTCATGATTGCATCAATGGCCGTTCTTATAAAAAAACTTATAGGGAATTGTTCATTGCAAATTCTAGGTTTTTCTAAGCTTTAGATCAAGCTTAATATTTGTGTCACCAAGCAAGGAATAAAATTTTACTTCTGTTGTAGTTTTGTTCATTCTGTTTTGTAATATTCAAAATAGTTGAGAAACCAATGTTCATTTTCTCTTCTGTGTTTGCGAGTCTCTTATGAACATAGAAGAAATCTGATCAATGAAACAACTGAATTTATTTTAAAAGTTGATGCTTCTAATATTCACATTTTGTAGGTTTTTTCCCCTAGTAGTGTTGCTTTAAAATTGTGTTACACCAATATATTCATTAAAATTGTTTTGTGAAGATATGTTTGTGGTTTACCTCCATAATAGTATCAAAGTCGGTAATAATATTTTAATTTGAGAAATCTGGATCTGTCATGTCTATGCCCTCATCTGAAACAAACTTGGAAAGTTAATAAGAAACAAAATTGCGAGTGGTAGGGGATCAATTTTAGAAGGATTGCTTATATTTTTTTTGGAAATATTGATTTCTGTGATGTTGCGTCAAGGAGTGGTGGACAATGATTTGTTACAGCCCAATAACCTTGTTTTGCCATAATACTGCTAGTAAATTTTGTGTTACCATATTCTTAAGAAGTTAATCATGCCTGTGTTATAAACCCACATCAATCCCGAGGCTTTCCCTTAAGGACTTACAGTATTATCTCGGAATGTCGTACCTATAAAGATTTCTAGAGTTTCTGCTATATTTTATCCTGTTTGTTTGTCTGTCCATCAATTTATCTGTAGCTGCTCATTAAAAAAGAAAATTCTTAGGTAGGCTTGAATATGGATAACAGAGATACTTATTTATTACAGAACCTAATTATTACATGAACTAGAGTATGGCATCTAGTGCTGAGCTTTGGCTCAGATATCCTTGTTGAAATGACTGAGACTAGTTGACTCTTTTGCAGTTTGATGCTTCTGATTGCTGATCCTTATTTGCAAAGCCTTTTTCATATGTGAACCACTAGTCCCTCTCACTCATAGAAAAATTTGTCATTTTGCTGTTAATGAAGCAAGCAAAGTAATTTTGCTATGCGTGCTGGAATGCATGTGAAGCTTGTATAATGTTTTTCATCTGGCCAGCTAGTCTTTACAATTTCATTCTTTCCGCTTTGGTTAAATTCTTTATAACAAATTTTAATAATCAAAATCATGATTCAGGTGATCTCAAAGAAAAGACGTTGTCGAGGTGTTTCCTCAACACTGTGACAAGCTGATAAGATATCTGGTAAACAAAGATCTTTTTGTCATGCCCTCTGCTGCGAGACGTGTACTCAAAAATGAAAGTTGACAGCAATACCTACATTATTGGTATCCGGGTTGAGTTCATGCAATCAGCCGCAAACTTGCTCTTTAGCCAAGATCTGCTGTGATCTAGAGAAGCTTTTCTTGAATTTGACTGATTGAAACCTTCTAATCTTTCGATGAGGGTATGCACTTGTTTGCAATTTGTGTAGATCAGTTTCCATGGTTATATAGTTTCTACAATCCGAAGTAACAGAAAGTAGTTAGACGTTTATAGACCAGCCAGAAGTTTTGCTATCCTGTGTATATGACTTCGGAGTTCGGACTTCTGTTCTACTCACAAATATATGCCCGGTGCCACCTATTTTACCGGTACTTTTAACACCTATGTAATTAGTTTTTCCTTACTTGGAAAGGTAGGTATTAGTTCCCAGAACAAGTGGGGTTTCCATCAACTTTTCTTGACATGTACATCTTCTATCAAATTTGTAGGAATAGGAAAAAGGAAAGGCTGAAATTACATTAGTTGAAAGAAAATTGAAAGGTTTGTTAGTGTTCTTTTTTGATCTTTCTTTGGTGGATTTGATGAATTCAAGATTTTGAAAACTTAACTTGCGTTTTTCAGAGCTTCTCTGACTGTTGTATACCATTATTGCCCTTTACTGCCTTTAAGAACAAGTTAGATATTCCTTTCAGCCTGGTTCATCTCTCAGTCAAGTCAGTTGCTCTTGCAAATTTTCAGTGCTCTTTTCTTTCTTGGTCTGGAAAGAAAATTCTTCTTCTTTTCTGTGGTTTCAAATAGGTTTGGCTTGAGACTTTTCAGCTAGTTGGGTAAAAGTGGCTGGAATTCTGAATTTTTTTTTGGTTTATCTATTCTACTGGTTCTTGGAATGTACATCAGGAGTACTAAAGTAGAGAAATCTATTATAGTGGAACAGTACACAAAAGAGTAGAAACAAAATGCACACAGAACTATTGCAGTAGATACCTTTTTGCAATTCAACTATATTGCACTTTAGGTCTCTTATCACAATCAACTCAATTTTTTTGTTTTGTTTTTTTTGCCATTGAGAGGAAATTGCTGTTATGATTGCTCAGATTACTAACCACTGATGACTGAACTACGTTAATTGTGTATAACATTATAGTCCTTAAAGGGATAAAAAAAAATGAAGAGAAATCCTCTACCAATATTTCAGCAAACCTATTGAAGTACAATATAAAAACACTTCAAAATTTTAAAGATTTTGCAATGAATTAGTTTGCCCTACAATAACAGTGTAACAATCCAGCTAGGATTTTAAATTTGAATACAGAGCATATGTCATGCATTTAATTACTTTCGTGTCAACAATAAAAAATAATGATTTTGTAATATATGATATTTCCTTTTTCCTCCAAAAGAAAACTCTCTTTCAAGCAATAAAAATGATGATTAGGGAGAAAACTTGGTCTACTGAACTTGCGTCTCAGAGTTGATTCTTTACTCCTCAATTAAGCAAATCAGTCTTCCTTTCCAATCACTTTCAGTCGATGATGAGGGATGTTATTATGGGCATAAAGAGTAGAAGTAAAAGCGACCGAAGGGTTGGCATCTAGCTTAGTATGCAAAATATGAGTGACAAAAAAGGGTCTTCATAATTTTGCATGAATTTGACAATATAGATCGAGTTCCACGTAGACATTACATACACAATAAGAAATAACTTATGAATCTCGCATGGCTGCTATGATACATGAAAATATTCACTCAAAAATATTCATCCAATAGACTAACGACATGTGTCATGTAACGTTTTATAAAGGTAATTCTGTACCGTATTAATTTCACTTACGTATTGTCGCTCATAGAGACGACCAAGTATAACAAACTTTCGTTTAAGCCAAAGATCTTGACCCGAGTGGGGAGAATAATAGTCCAATCTATGTAAACAAGCAAGCAAGAAACAAGTCAAAATAGGCCAATAATCAAGGATATAGCCCCCAAATGAAATATAAAATCTACGAGCCATTCACACATTCTTTATCATTTTCTCTCTTATAATGACAGTTTTTTCTACTATCTCTTTGACGAGGCACTACTCTAGAAAATCCGACAATGTTTCGTTAGTTGCCACTACAAATCTCATACTGAGACCACAAATTATATCTCGCTCTTGTAGATGTAGACCTTAGTCCATGCAAAAAAGTTCTAATTAATTCATTATGATCTAGAGAAAATAAGTCAATAGTTGTCAAACTTTTACTTTTATATTTTTGGCTATCCAATTATTTTGCATCTCGACTCTTTGAACTTATAAATTATATACTTTTAGCACTTTCATCTAACTCAATCACAACGGAAGAAATTTTATGTCGGTCAGAAATAACAAATGGACATACTTAATAGTTGCTTCTCAATCAATGTGAACCTTCCATTTGAAGTGGAGGGCGTATATTTTTGAAAAACAAGAGGACCACCCTATTTAGAAAAATGGGCATTGCATTCTAAATGTCTGATCAAAATAAAAATTTTCAATACAATGGAGACAAAATTACATGCAGACTTTTATGAAGTCCGGATAGTCTAGTTTTAGCACACGCGACGTATGGAGAAGTGAAAGGACTAAAAATTTACACTTTACAAGTTTAGGGGATAAGGCGAGGACGATGAAAGTCTACAAAAGTAAAAGTTCGAGGGAAATAGTCAGGTAAATTTAGTTTTTTTTCTTACTTGTAAATTCTGTAATATGGATTAAATATTATAGAATCTATAATATTAATTGATATAAAATTTAATCCTACCCGCAAGATCTATAAGTAAGGTCCAAAACTGTGTCTATATTAGTATTTTCCAAAATTCGAATGCCATTTAGGTTTTTTTTTTTTTTTTTTTTTTTATACACATCACTTCTTGCGGCTTCGCTAGTTAGATTGACATTCTGAAACATTAGCAAAGTTATGGTGCGGGAGTTGAGCTCAAGCAACTTTAACCTTTTAAAGATAAATAAATTTGAGACTCAATTCAGATAAAAATTTAGAGACAAGTTGCCATTAATTTGCCATATTTTATAAACCTTTCAATTACATACCTCATTTATGTTTGGGTTAATAACATTTTGCCCACTGAACTAGATAGGCAATTATACATTATCATCCTGAATTATAGAAATACATACTTTTATCCCTATTGACACTAATAATCTATTATTAATATTAAAATCATTAAGATAATCTAGTTAAATAACTAACATACCCTTGATACTATATTTTAATTTTTTATATATTTAAATTTTGATAGTGATGTGATAATTATTTAAAAATAAACAAAAATAATATTTCAATAAAATTTATATCAATATATTTCTTGGTCAAAATTTTAAAATTTTTTATTTCATTTTATATTATTTCGAATTTGAATATTTAATTATAGTAATAGAATAATTTCCAAATGAGTTATTTTCTATTGAAAATTTTTCTTTAAAGGTATTGCATGAAAATATATTTTCTATAAAATTTTGTGATTTTTTTGACGTCCTTTAGTATTTTTACACTTTTAATATTTGGCTTAACTTGTGCAAATTGCGATGTCGGATCCATATAATATAATTTAACAATTTCTCACTTTTTCACTCCCTGAAATAAAGATATCAACGTGTTATTATATTTTATTTTTTCCTAATTGTTTTATAATTATCAAAAATCAATTATATACATAAAAAAATTAAAATATAATGATAAGGGTATTTTAGTCATTTGACTAGATTTTCTTGATATTTTAAAGTTATTAAAGAATGAATAACGTGAATAGAGGCAAAGTATATATTTATATAGTTTAGAAAAGTAAGTGTAATTACCCACCTACTTCAAGGGCAAAGTGTTATTTGCCCTTTTATGTTTTCTATTGGATGGAAATCATTTCCTTCCCTATTCATGGAATGAAAAAGTCATTTATAATCATCTTTTTTATCTCACCTATATCTTTAATTGAAAATACTCTTTGGTATACAAAAACCTCACGTATATCCTTGATTGAAAATACTCTTTCGTATACGGAAAGATACCGCTACTCTATTGTCAAACGCTTACATAAATATGGCGCATTCCTCCAATTTGGAGTTTAAATGGATCATTTGTTATGGAGATAATCTGAGCAACTTCCCAATATATATATATATTTTTTAGGCTATTTGATAATGCAAAAAATAAAAACTTTTCTGGATGCAATTTTCTTTTCATTCATCTCAAATTAGCTTTATTGAAACTAGGATTTTTTTTTTTTTTCTTTTTTATTGAAACTAGGATATCACCTCACAATCTCTCATAATCACTATGCTAAAACCAAGTAGAGATGTTGCATCCGGTAATAAAGGAAAAAGGTAAGGAAGAAAATGAGAAAGTGCTCATGTGTTCATCCTGACAATTACCAAAAAAAGAGAAAGCAACTGCAGCCCACAAATGAATCATCATTGAAAATTCTCATCAAGCTAATCTTAACTTTGATACTATCAATGTCTATTCACATAACCCCAGTATTAGCTCAACTTTTAACCAAACCGAAATTCATGTGATATGTTAGTCGTCAACCTGCTTGATCATGGTTAGCCAATTCCTTAAGTAGTTTGAGTGCGAGAAAAATAAGAACAGCTTCCATTGATCTTTATGTACAACTTCACTGCTGATTCTCAATCATTTGCAGCAACAGGTTTGCTAGGCATCTAAACTAGTCCAAAAGCATGGAGTATCCTGAATTTAGATCATGGGGCGTCCTTTTTTCACTTGATTCATGTACAGCATCACTGCTTCATGTAACTTCACATCACCTGCTTGCAAAGGACAAATAACACAAACCAATCGATGAACTCAGAGACCAAAATAGACACTATCACTATAGTCGTCTACCAAAACAAGAAATTATGCGAGAACATTACAACAGGTGTAGTAGACATGTCAAGGAATCCAGAATAGAATTGCGAGTTTCAATACAACATCTCAATTATGTGCAAATATCGTGAAAAATCTGATTTTTGAATTAAATCTACAATTTTTGGTTTTGCTATGTATCATTTGCAGATCTTGTCATATTCCGGTTGCTCCTAATAAAATCCTTCCAAGATCTAGGATGAGATATACTGATATTCAAAGATACTATGTCCTCCGAGCTCATTGTACCACATGGGAAGCATAATAAAGCTTGAGCCAGTTGAAGTCTCTACATGGCTAGGCTAAGAAATAAATAGCATTTATAAACTAAATCATGTGTGCCCAAGCCTTTAAGAACCAGAAATCAGAAACTCGAAGCAGATTTTGAATGATTTAAAATAATAGTATTGTTTAGCAAGTCCATATAACATTAATTTTCCTTTCACGAAACAAACTATTAAGATCTCATTTTTCACTTCCACTGCAACTTTCTTGACAAGTTTGAACTTGCACAGTGGAAAGAAAGTCCAATGTACTAATATGGAACCAGCTGGAGAGCGCTCTGAATAGCAAATAAGAGAACATAAAATTGCTCTTATCAGGAGGTAAGGCCACCCTCATGGCTTAGAAAGTGACAAGGAATCATGTCTTATGCATCTAATTGTTTAGTATCATTTTCACTTACTCTGTCAGTGCTACATGTCTATGGAAGGTCTTACGGGGTCAATCAAACATTTTACACGCCACGGACCCTGTGGTGCTGCAGATCCACCAGTCCCAACCTATGCTCTACAGTCCCACAACTTCCAGGAAAAATTGCAAAAAGTGGTTAAGATAGTAAACAACTGAATAATCCTCTAGTACACCTGGTTTTCACTCACTAAGAAAAAGAGATGTTGCATGCTCCCTCACAGATCTATTTCTTAAAGGCTTGGATTACTTCATAGGGAAAAAATAAAAGGAGTTCAAGATTCGTACCATCTTCTGATGCCATCATCATACTGAATCTTTCGGCTTCTACAACATTAACTCTTGTTTTAGGGGCTCCTGTAACACTAGGTTTCATATTGTGGGAAACCATTATAAAGTGATATCTTCAACCTTTATCATTAATTTCGACATTGTATATACCTAATGTACCACAAAAGTTCAGAAGACTTGCCCTTACATGGTTCGCCATAAACAGCATGCAAATGAAGAAAATCAATTATACATAGTTGCTGCATTGCACCATCTACTCTATACTGAGAATAATTGTACTCAGATCAGAAGCACCAAAAATCAAGAGCGATAACTCAATGAACTTCAAATGATTCAATATTCCTATAAGTTCATGTATCAGTAAAAAAACATAAGGTGATAGTAGCTTTGTTCTCAACTGCTTATGAAAAGCTATAAGCTGCTTTTTTGAAATTGAAAAAAGCACTTCTGGAAAAGCAGGTGTAAAGTTGCTTTTGAAAACAGCTTTTAGCTTATCTAAACATGAAAAGCAAAAACATTTTTTTACTTTTTATCCACAAATTCCATTTAAAAAAATGTTTTTTTAATTTCAGAAAAAACTATAAGCAGTTTTCAAAATGCTATTGGGAACAAGCCCAATATCTATTGAAATACAAAAGCTCCTGCGCTGCATATCCTCTTTATATAATAAGATATACAGGTCTGATGACAATGCTAAGTTCAGTATCCATGATGCATTTAGAGTGTCCTTGTTTGATGCGCATTCTTTATGCCAATACTACTACTGCTCATGCTTAACATCCCAACAGCCTCCTTGAAATTCCATTCCACCCATGAATTTGCCAACCCCAACGACTTAATGGACCACTCAATCTTCCTGAATCCTACAGCAATACAACCGCTCTGGCCTCAATGTAGACATCACTGCAAGTCAACAACCTGGCAGGCTGCCTCACTTCCAAACAAAAGGCTTCTATCTCTAGCACGCAGAAGCGTCAATTCCAAAAGCACCATAATGTGATACTGATTAACCATGGTCTCGTAATACCAACCAAGCACTGTTTGCAGGTGGCCATCCCTGGCACAAACTTCGAACTTAGTGGAGCGTGCTTCTGCACAATTGACAGAATGAAGTCCACTGCAGAAAGCCGGTTCTTGATATTTAGAACATGTTTGTGTTTGCATGAGAGAGAGAGGGAGAAGCCAAGTGTGTGAGTGAGAGGGATTTCATGCCTCAACGGTTGTGACACCCCTCATGAAGCAACGGTTTGACATTTTCCAATTTCAAATTGTACGGCTCAAATCTTCAGGTGTACACTTCATAGACATGGTGTAATAATTTGACCCAGTATTTTGTAAAGTTTAAATTGTGCATCTGATAGTCTGTCTTTTATGTCCAAGTGTAAACCATCAGCAAAATGGTGTACCAGCAGTTTTGTATTTGCCGGTGTCAGAAACCTCAATTCATGAGAGAGAGAGAGAGAAAGGGAGGGAGAGATGGCTAAATTGGGCAAAAACATCAATATTTTGCAATTTGCAATTCTTTCCCCCCCCCCCCCCCTCCCAACAGCTTAGACGGGAAAAAGAGAAATGCAGTACAAGGGGAAGATAGCTCAATATTTTAGAAGTGCATTTAAAATAGGGTTAATAACACTTTACCCCCTGAACTAGGTAGGTAATAACACTTTGCCCCCTTGAACTAAAAAAACTACACTTTACCCCCAATCACATGATTCATCCTTTAAAAAATTTATAATATCATGTTAAATGACTTAAACGTACCCTTAGCATTATATTTTGATTTTTGTATTTAAATTTTAATAATGATGTGATAATTATTTTAAAATAAAAATAAATAAATTATATAATATTTTAATATAATCAATATCAATATATATCTTGGTCAAATTTTTAAATTTTGTTATTTCATTTTATATTATATTATTTCGAATTTGAATGTTTAATTATAATGATAGAACAATTCCTAAATGGGCTGGATGAACCTGTGCAAATTGCAACGTCAAATATAATATAATTTGACATTTTATCACATTTTTACTCCCTAATTATTTTGTTATTATATTTTATTATAATAATAATTTTGATTATAATATTAGTTTGTTATTATATTCAATTTTTCTTAATTCTTTTATATGTATTGAACATCAAAATTAAATACATGAAAAATAAAAATATAATATTCAGGGTATTTCAGACATTTAACTTGATATTATAAAATTTTTAAAGGATGAATCATGTGTTTGGAGGGCAAGGTGTAGTATTTTTTAGTTCAAGGGGCAAAGAGTAATTACCTACCTAGTTCAGGGGGGGCAAAGTGTTATTAACCCTTTAAAATATCAAAATTCCTAGCCATAATCAGATTATAAGAACTTTTTCTCTTGTATGTGATTCGGTATAATCACTTTAAGAACCTCACTGCTTACAGCTAACTCAATCTGCTAATTATTCTTACAAACAAAACAGATCTATTTAGTTTGTGATCAAAAGACAGAAGCAAGAGAATTAGCAGTATACAACAGAAACAGTAACTAATAAATTTTGAAGACCTCATTATTGTTGGAAGATAAACAGTCCAAATAAAAAGTACTTAAGTTACTTACCACGCTTCACACCAACAACTGATAATGCATCATGAACCGGCTTCCATGTCAGCAGATCCATAAAATTCTTCCACAATTGCAACCAGACTACTGTGTGGTAGATCTTCTGCCTCCGGGCTTCTTTAGCCTCTAAGGTAATATGGTACAATAAGCTAGACGGTGAACTGTGTGGCTCGCCCCTACCACTCTTACAAACTGTAGATGAACATTCTGAACATGTAAAATATCAGCAGTGTCAATAGTCATAATTGCACCTTAATCTAGATAACAGCGAAATTGGAAGCACAGAAGCAGAATCAAGAACAACAACAAACAGCAAACCAGAAAAGTATACAAAAAATTAAGGAAGTGACTGACATTTTTGAGCCAGAGTATATATTCTAGAATCCTAGATGTCAGGCAAAATCTTTGTTACACAAGCTATTATCTCCTTCTAGCAAACACAGTATTAAATCAAACCTCAAACAGCTCTCGAAATACAAGGTCACTAAAGATAAAGGAAAAAAAAACAACTGAAGCCATATCTAATCCTAATCTATTCACTCTAAATTTAGGAGCAGAAACGATAAAAAAATAGATCCTCTACATAAGATTAATCTCATCTTGTCCAAACGCAGTATTAGAATAAAAGGCTGAAACTGAATTTGGCCATAAAATGCTCAACTACAAGTCTAAAATTCCTGTTAGTCCCCAACTCTTTGGCATCTAAATATCGGACAATGAATAATTAGAAGGAAGAATCGCCACACTCTAGTCGACATAGACAATCTAGAATCTGCATTTCTTCTACCTGATAAAGAATCATATAATCTCTCAAGGAACTAGCTTAAACTCCCAATCTCTACAAATCCATTCCGAGAACTTAGACAATGCAAAGAACAACTACTTAAACAAAGTAAGCAAATCAAAAAACCAAAATGAAAACAGAATCTTCACTCCAAATTCCAGCAATGTATAACTAACACTCAATCTAGATTCACAGAAAACACCAACTAATTAAACATTTTGTTTCATTAATTCACTAACAGCCAACAAAACAAACAGGAAATTAAAGCCAAAACCCAAAAAAAAAAAAAAAAAAAAAAAACAAAGATCCCTTTTTTTCCTTTTTATTACAGATTATGCAAATATTATACATAAACAACAGAAAAAACCAAAAGGGTTCTCAAAAAACCTGATTTACACATGCTATTTGCATGATTGTGTTGGTTAACAGCAAACTTGGCAAGACAAATGATCCACTCATCTTTTTGAGCACCCTTATAGATACTCGTCCCACTCCCACCGATCAAGGCTGACTTGGAACTATCATCATCACGGGCTTTGATAGAATTACCAACGGAAAAATTGTTGTTGGGCATTGATGAACTGAAACGGTGGAAGTTCCAACAAGAAGAAGGGCGACGGCTCCAACACGGCTTCTTAAGTGTGGCAAAGGAAAGACTTTTTTTGATATAAACGGTGGGGATTTTCAGTGTGCCTCCAAAACGAAAGGCCATGTTGGTTTATTCAGCGTAGCGCTGCAAGAGCAAGAATTTTAACTGTGTTCTTGATTTTGTTAGCATTTCTATTTCTTTTTAGGTGTATACCCCTAAACTTTTAACCTCATTAATGCTTCAGCCTTTTAACAATTAAAATCCTTTCATTATGTTGGCTTAGTATTGTGACTATTTTACCCCATTTCTATTCTAATTTTTTTTTTTTTTTGTCCAACTAATTAAATTTTCATTTAGAGAACACTTGATAATGTAGAATTCGATTTGAAGAAATGTCTAAAAGTTGAATTCGACATTTAGTTACAACGATTTCATATATCTTGATTAAAATGACTTCTTTAAATCAAAAGTTTGATTAAATAGAGAATCTAGAAAATTTGAATTAATTTTTTATTTTTTAAAATTATTGGGCCAATAATAATAGAAATTTTTTTTTTAAAGAATAAAAAAGGTACATTATTTTTTGTTATACGCGATGATGGTGGTAGTAGTTAATGGTGAGAAAATAGACATAAAAATAGAATGAAATACGAATAGAATGGTAAAAAATACTGTGTTGACATAATGGTTAAGGTTAAGTACTCAAAATATAATGTTAGGAACCAAAGTATAAATGACAATAAAGTTTAGGGACTAAGGGGTAATTTGTAATTAACCAAGAGTTATATCTATCAATTTAGCCAAAATTTCAGGTGCCGTTAGACTTGATAATTGCAGTCCAGCGACTTTAGTTCTTGAAAAATAACGTTAAAGACTAAAGTGTCTATGCATGATGCTAAAGTTTAAGGATAAAATGTAATTAACCCTTTTATTTGAAAAATACAAAAATAGTCTTTCACACTCTGCGGTGTCACAGGCTAAATTCTTGCACATCACTCAGCACGTTGCAACGCATATTTTTCGCCCGTGCAATGCCTTTGATCCTATCAAACATCGAGTCTTTAGTGTTTTACTCATACATCTCTCAATACAAAAGCTTGTCAATAAGAATTCCACAAAGATTCTCATGCACATGTACATGTGGCACACGGCAAACATTTCCTAATGCAATCCTCTATCTAAGGTTTCCCGTACCTATTTATTTATGAACACGGAAACACTTATTTGCACTAGTACCCTTCTCACTCGTCCATTCCTCGGCCATGGCCTAGAATGCACTATGCCACTAGCATAACTAGCATAATGTATGCTCATTCGTTAGCACATAACCAAGTAATTGTGTGAATAGCCACTACAAACCATCAACAAGCATGTTCTTGTACATGGGGCATGTCCGCATCTACAAGTAGCATATTGTCATGCCAACCAAGCAACCCATGGCACAATCGGCATACTCTACACCTAACCAAGGCCAAAGGACATTCACACACCCGAGGCCCAATCCTTATGCTCATGCACCCGTACACAAGCCTTGTCTACATTTCTGTTGCCTAGGCCTTGCTTAGTCGTGTCATGCCTAAGTAAAGCAACAATCAATCCATGGCTCGTCTGATAATACTTTTCTAATGATTTTTAAAACACTATAATGACCAAGTTTGGGTAAAGACCGACCAAAAATTGAATACACAATAGCATCAATGATTATGCCCATAGCACGTCAACATGAGTCGTTTCTGCTCGCACATGCAACGTTGCCCTGTTGTTTCATGCTCTTAGCCAACGGACCTTTATAACCCAGGTGAACCTATGCCAAGGCTATAAGTTAGCACATGAAACGTTAATGGTGCTTCGATATCGGATCAATCAACCAAATCGTCTAGGATAGCGGATACTATACTAGAACCTCTATCTCCAATGAGTAGGTTAACATAAGCCTGTAGGCTATTATCGTTCGCAAGGTTCTCTAATCTTAATGAAAATTTTAGACATTCCTTTGAATGCGCCCAAAACCCACTCCTAGGATATCCCTAAGAAGTGCTCATTTAGTATCATGGTTGCCCAGAAGTACGAGAAAGGCTAGTGGCTAGCATACCTTGCTACCCTCCTTATATATAGTTTGGAGAAAATTCTCCAAATGACAGCAGTAGGTATGTTGCTTTTTCGAGGAGAAAGAATTGCCATATTTTTCTATCTAGAACATTGAATTCTGATTCGTTAATTGCACTGGCTTCATCTGAACTTTTGCTTTCATCCTACCAAATCTCACTGCCATCCAAGCTTCATATCAAACGCGTGTTCCAATCATGCACACTATCATACCTAAGCTTGTGATCCGTTGTGTCATTTCTCAACCAAATGAACTGTTGAAGCGGATCTTTTCCAAACTTGACTGGGATCCTTCCACGCCCCAAGCAAGTGTTCTAGAAGTGATCGTGTTGAAGTTCCAAATTTTGAACTGTACGTTGCATATGGTTCACCTGCTAGCCCTCCGCTAGGCCTATTGGCTATAGGCATTGGCACTAGGCGAACGGTCAGCCCGTGACACATGGTTTATAATTGTTTTTAGTAGTTCATAATCAAAATATTTTTTTAAAAATGTCCCTCATAAATTCAAAACTCAATATTTTTGTCCTTAAACAAATTTTTTACAATATTTTTTGTTTTGGATAGTCACATGCAAACTAGGTATCATATTTTAAGGGTCACAACTGAGATCCCACATTCACCGTTCTATTTAGTTTCACTTAAATAGTAATTCGCATATCATGTTCATAGTTAACAAGTCCCTTACATTCAAAACTATTCAATTTAATTCGTTACAAATTTAAAACATATTACTTTGTCCTAAAACACAAATCTAGTCATGTTTTGATGTTGCTTGAAATAGTCATGTGTATACATCACAGGTTAGACTTTTGAGGACAAAATTGACAATATACAAAACTAAATACTAAACAATCCACTATCTGAAAACCCTTGCTTAGCAACCATACCCCTTTCGGCCCCTTCATATATCTCCACTACTCTCAGTTTTTCTTCCCTGGAAGCCCTTCCATTTCTAGCCCTTCTTCTTCCACCACAACTCCCTTCCTTTCTAGCCCCTTCCTTGCAATATACCCAATCCCTCATGCTCTC
Source organism: Cinchona pubescens (assembly GCA_025175665.1). NCBI lineage: Eukaryota > Viridiplantae > Streptophyta > Magnoliopsida > Gentianales > Rubiaceae > Cinchona > Cinchona pubescens. Next base: position 8,041,077 of record JANKKI010000051.1, on the reverse strand, counting down.
CTCCATCAATCCCTTCACTTTTTCCTATCTCCTCTAGCCCATTTTTGGGTCGAATATATTGTTCAGGCATTCTATCATGCACACTATGCACATAGACTAAACTAGTTCATTTTGAAAAAGTTTGTGTAACAATTAAGCCCAAAAAATTGTATAGTCAAACAATTTTCATTTTCTTCACTCATTAAGTCTATATCTAACCCAAACATTCATAGTTTTTGAATAGATTATATCAACTAGGAAGACACCAATTGAAGATACAGAAGGGATAGAAAGAAAACTGACTTTCATTGATGCTTTGACTTGTGGGATTGGATGGGGGTTTGGAAGGCATGGGGGTAGTGGGCTGAAGGGGAGCGAAAGGAGGTTTTCGTGGTCGAGGGTCTGGGGAAAGTACTATTGGCTGAGGGAAGGATTGGAAGAAAGTAGACTACAGGAAAAGAGATGGAGTTGCAGGGTATAAGAAGGGATAGAGAAGGAGTGGGCTCTAATGAATATGAAATTAGGATAATAGTGGTTGTGATAGTTTTGGAGTGATGGCTAAGGAAGGGAAAATTCTTGTATGGATGCCATAAACTCCTTGGTCCACAAGTTTTCACATCACTCTACTAGAATGAAGTGGAATAATGTGAAGTGATATGAAAATTTATGGATCAAGGGATCTAGGACGCTGTGTCATGAAGCAGATCCATATAAGAATTTTCACTAGGGAGGTTTTGAGTTAGTGGATTATTAATGTTTGCGTTTTATGTATACCTATTTCTTTTGACCTAAAAAGAATGATGCATGATACACATGTAACAATTTTATTGAAAAATATAGCCGCAATTTTGTCCAATAACTAAAGATGGCATTTTAAATTTGTTACGAATGAAACCACATAATTTTAAATGTGAGGCAATTAGTAATGATAAATATGAAATGTGAGCAATGATTTAAGTGGTGTTAAATGGAAAGGGAAAAGTGATTCATCGATTTTAACCATAAAAATATGCACATGACACGTGAACTATTTTAAGCCAAAATATGGCTGAAATTTTGTTCAGGGAAAAAAATGGAGTAGCCACTTGATATCAAAATCAGTATATAATGATCAAAATAACTTTTAAATTGAATAATATAAGTTCGGTTGAATGCATTGGACCCCAATTGGGGTTGTGGTGCTTTTGCCAAAAAAGTACTTTTAAGTAATTTAAGCACTTTTAGAGTGTTTGGTAAATTTACTTCCCTAAATTCAAGAGTAGAGTTTTTAGTTTAAATCCAATTACTTTTATCACAAGATCAAAATGGTGCTTTTGGAATATATTTTATTTTATTTAAACAATTAAAGATAAAATTAACCATTTTATCATTAATTTAAAACTGAATAAAAATATAAATACATTTTAAATATTCAAATCAAACATTATCAAATATAAAAAAGTACTTATTCAAGTTTAATTCCAAATAATAAATTAAAGTACTTATTAATCACTTTCTTTAAAAGCTCTACTAGATAAAGTATTTTGTAATAAACTACCACAACCCCAAACAGGGCCTCAATAGGGCAATAGCTTTTTGAAAGTTTCTTATAGCTTTTCTTATATTAAAAACAATCATTTTTTAAAAATAATTTATGGACAAAAATTGAAATTTTTTTTCCATGTTTAGATAAGCTAAAAGATGTTTTCAAAAGCAGCTATACATCTGTTTTTCTAAAAAATACCTTTTTCAATTTCAAAAAAGCAACATATAATTTTTCATAAACAGTTGAGAACAAGACCAGAGTCAAGTTTTGAAATAAAGAAACATAAATTGGAAAACAAGAAAATGTATGGCATTTTTAAAACTTGGCACTAGGTTGAATCTCACTCGGCATGGCCGAGAAGGAGGTCCTTCAGCCGAACAAAATCCTTTTGCGGAAGCTTTACTTGGTAAACAACAGCCATAAACACAAACTCCACAGTCGGATCAACCCTTGAAGCAGCTACAATCTTACATGGGTGAACCAGCCATCTTTTTCTTTGAAGAAGAAGTCTAAAACTGGCTGCACCTTTTCGTTTCACGTTAGTGGGTAACTTTCCAAGAGGCAAACCTAACATGGAGATGGTGAGGAAGAGCTTCCATACAATCGGATTTAAGGGTACTTCACTATTGGTTTTCTTGATCATAGACATGTACTCATTCGATTTTCGTTGGAGGAGGACTACCTTCGTTGCTGGCTCAATAATACTTGGTTTATCAATGGTTTCTACATGCATGTTCTTAAATGGCAACCACTTTATACCCCAGACATTGAAATCATAGTGTTGACCCTCCATTGTGCCTCTTTGGATCACCCTAGAGGAATTACCTGCTGTTTTCTTCAACAAGCACTCAATCTTCAGCCTTGCTCAAACAGTTGGCACCCCTCTTAAACTAGACATGGCTGCTAAAAATTTCACCCATCCTAATAAGGCGAAGGTATGCATGGAAATTGATCTTTTGACCACTCTTCCCACAAGGCTTTGGCTAGGAGTGGGAGACAATGGAAAATAGTAGAAAATTTGCTACGAAGAGATCCCAAGTTGTTGTACAAAATGCAACAAAGTTGGATACAGCCTAGCCAAATGCTTAGTAGGAGCTCCCAAGACCTCCAAGAAGCAAAATGACACCTCGGCACCATCCAAACCTCAACAACCTAAGGATAAAGGTAAATCGCAATGGAAACCAATCAAGAAAAATGAAGTAGGTCCCTCAAGAGCTAATAAGCAAAAGCCACTAGAGGACACTTTGATTCGTGATCAAACCCTAGAAATGCCATTGGAACCAGAAGCATAACAAATTTCCCAGGGGGCGGCACAACTAGTGGTTGATACGGTGGTGGAAGAGGTAGAAGCTCAGCCATCTCCCAAGCTAGCAAACACGGTAACAAAATACCTTACAATTCTAGATATTCAAAGTCGAATCCCTTGGAAGGGGTTTGAATAATTCAAATTTGGGGAAGAGGAATATTCCAACAGATTCAGTTGGCAAAGAGTTAACTCGTTCAAAAGAAGTAACAAATCAACCAACCACCTCTCTAATTCAAATTTCAAACAAACCATCCATGGATGACTTTTTCATGCCTCATGCAAAAATTTTGGAGAAGTTACCATGCTACTTTTCAGACAGTGATTCTCCCCATGCAAAACATGTAATTGAAACTCCCTATTAGCCATCCCTTTTCAAGTCACAATTGGATGGTAAGTCCACATCCAAAAGGAAGTACAGGCGTATTGAATCTACAATATGCCAAGGGCAATGCGAACAAGGTTATCTACTAAACCTTCCTCCCAGCTCAGTCCCAATTCTTCTATGTTAAATGGATAGCATCCTTCTATGGAACATAAGGGGGATAGTCAATAAACCCTCCATTCGTAGACTAAAGTTGTTGGTTGAACAATACAAAATAAAAAATTTGGCTTTAATAGAACCAATGGTGGACAAAGCAAGGATTAACTTCTTTACCCACAAACTAGGATTTGATAGCTGTGATTCCAATTCTAATACCAAAATTTGGGTATTATGGAATAAAGAGCTTGCTTTAGCTCCCATTTTTGTTTCTGATCAATTATTCCACGTATCCATTTCCTCTACTTCTTTTCACTCGAATGTGGCAGTGGTGCTTTACACACCTAGTTATAGATTTATAAAATACCTAATTCCTACTACTAACTAGTTGGCATCCCGCAAGTATACGGTTGTCAACTAATAGCAAAGGGAAGTAGGGATCGTACCCACAAGGATTGGTCGATAACAACCGGTTATTTGGTTAGATTACAAGTTGAAGTGATTGATTAAGAGAGAGAGATTTAACTAAAAGTAGAACTAAAGAACTAAGAAAGCAATTTAAAGACTATCTACTGCATTAAAGTAAAGACTAACACTAAGAAAGCATGTTTAAGACAGTAAGTAAAATGGAAGCATGTAAAAAGAAGTCATTTTTTAGAAAGCAATTAAAAGGGAAAAATAACTTAAAGAAGCAATTAACTAATCTAGACTACTAATTACCACTAAGAAATCATAAATAATGAAAGCACATAAACTATTCTATGAAAGCATGTAAAAAGAAAGCACTTTTAGAAAGCAATTAACTAGCCTAAACTACAAATTAACATTAAGGAAGCACAATTAAGGAAAACCCATTAACTAATCTACCTATTAAACTAGGAAAGCAAGTAAAGAAAGCAATTACATGAAAAACTCATAAACCAATCTATCCTAATTAACCAATCTAAACTACAAAATTATCACTAGAAAAAGTATTTTAAAGAAAGCCCATAAACTAATCTAACAATTAGTCTAAGAAGCAACAAGTAAAGGAAGCAATTAGATTAAAGCAATTAAACTAATTAACTAAAGGAACATGAAATTAAAGCTTAACTAAAGGAGTTTTAACATAAACAAAGCACTTACAACTAAAAAGGTTCAATCTTTAGCTTGGATTTGAAATCTATAAGAAAGAGAAGTCTAATCTACACTAATCTACACTAATCTACACTAATCTAAGAAACCATCCCAAAATAGGGAGAAAAAAGGAAGAAAATTACTCTGTAATTAGCCTAATTCTACTAGCTAAGTTCCTCCCTCAAATGAGGTTTAAAAGGAGTATATATAGTGCTAGGGTAGTGGGATAATTGTGCAGCAAAAATCAGTCTTGAACAAAGTCATTTTTTGGTCCTGCCGCCTCCAGATCGTGATCTCAAAATTAAGATCACTGTATTGACTGAAACTTCTGAAATGCAGCACTTCACAGTTTTGCTTCCAAAATCTTCATTCGACGTCCGATTAATGCGCCATTTTTTTTCATGCGACCCTAAGTGTATTCACATAGGAGAAAATTATTATATATAATAAACACTTAAAATAACACCTAAACATATAAATAAAATTCTCACAAAATAGGCCAAAAAATGAAGGACAAACAAAGAGAAACGAAAACTTAACTCCCAATGAAGTTAAGTCAAAGACACGATATAACTCTAAATGGAAAAACCTAATAAAATATGCTAATTATCACCTAAATAAGTACTCAAACACTTAATAAACACACACTAACACATTCTAACACATAAAAGAAAATTAGATAAAAACACACACAAAACACTAAAAATACTCGAGACTAGGAGCAAAATCATCAAGTTTAGGGTATATATAACTCTAGTTTCCTAGAGTTATCACACCCCCAAACTTAAGCTTTGCTCACCCCGAGCAAAATGAAGACAAGAAAATGAACAACAAAAATGAACAACACAAAACACATGACACAAATCACAAGACACAACATACTAGACACCCCCAAGATGACAACACAAAAGGTGAATAATGCATAAATTGTGATGTACTTTGAATAGTTAGGAGACCTCTCCAGAGACCTCGAAGACCATATGACAATTGAACTATTTTAACTAGTCATTCCAAACTTTTCAACTTTTCCAAGAAAAATGAGTTCAAATGCCAACAAAAGGTTTCAAATAACCAAGTGTTAACCATCATCAAAAAGGTTTTTGAAAAACAAGTTCCATTCATTTAAAATATAGTGTTGCTCAAATCAAAAGGATTACAACATTTTTCAACCATCTCGACAAGGTCATATGGCAATAGAAGATCATTAGGAGTCTACCCAATATACACATGTCACACAATTGCGAGTATTACTCTATGAAGGAGTGAGTAGCATGATATCAATGATGGGTATTATAAACATTTCCTCCTCGTGCAAGCCAACAATTTTGAAATTCAAAAACTTGATTGCTTCGTTAGGTAGAATTGAACTTTGAAAGGACAAACAAGCAATAATTAACCACACTAATTCACTATACTCTACCTAACTTCCACAAGATGTTTACGGAGTTGATAGTGGTATAGGATGAGTGGGTGTCGTCCCACAAGGATTGTTGGAAGGTAATTACCAAGATTTATAGATATTTGTGTAGTTAAGAAAACTCAAACAATGGATGATGAAACTATTCTAATAAAAACCATAGTTAAATGAAAGCAATGAAAACTTTAAGCTAGATTGACTAAAAAGCAAGTAAGTGAAAATAACCAATTACGATATTAAGAAACTAGTTAATCTATTCTAGTAAAAGCAAGTAAAGGAAAGAACTTAATTCTAACCTAAATTAAGACTAAAATTAAAAGCAAGCAAATTACCCAATTAAAAGGACTACAAATAAGAAACCTTGAAGACTAAAAGCAACCATTTCTAAACTAAAAATTGGAAAGAGTTAAACTTGAAATCTAAGTATTTTTGGATTTTTGATAAAAATAGAGAAAGCCCACTAGGAATTAACTAGAAATTAATGCAAGAAATTGAGAATTCTTAAATAAAAAGCAAGAAATATTTATCAAGAACCCTAATTTTCCTAAGAAACCCTAGATTGCAAGCAAAGAAATTCTTACTAAATTAGACTAGAAAGCAAGTAAAATTATATCTACGCGAAGCTTGCGATTAACCCACTACGATTATCTAATCAAAATTCGAACTTGACAAGAAATTAAAAGAAGATCTAAGAGACAATTCTATTAGAGAAGAAAACTTGGGGTTCAAAATATCCTAAACTATCCTAAAATCTACTAACTATCTACAACTAATTCTACTTTTTTTTTTTACTTCCCATTTTTAGTAGTTTAAATAATGTAGTGTTACACAAGGCAAAAATTATGAGTTGTTGGCTGAAAGTTTACAAAATTGCCCTTACAACTTACCCTCAGCGAGTCGAGATCGCGATATGGAAAATTTGAAATTGTAATCTCAACTCTAATACATTGACATTTTCCCGAGTCGAGATTGCGATATTCGAGATCGCGATCTCGACTCTCTTCTCAGCACTCTTCATTTCTTCCATCATTATTACAATTTGGTCCTTTGAGCTTTGTTCATTCCAGCTTCCAACCTCTAATTTTGACCTGCATAATATTACCACCATTAAGCAATTAATTAAGCTAGAAATTTAATAAAAACTTATCATATTTAATCAAGAACAGAAATACAAACACATATGAAAGAAATTAACTAAATTCTTCAATTACTTACCCAAAGTTCGGGATTTAAACTATCAAATGCTATAATTTAGAGAAAAATAACTCCAGTTTAGTAGAGTTATCAGGAAGCCTATTTTATATATGCTAAGTGTACAAAAACGGAAAGAATGAGCCTATAGGAGGCTCTTCAAGCTGTTGAACCCTATTCTCCATGACTGCTAGGTAGAGATTTTAATGTCAGTTCTAGCTTGGATGAATATAAAGGCTTTTGCTCCTTAGACCTTGATGCTATGAGGGAATTCAATGATTGTCTCCATGATTGTGGTTTGATAGATCTGGCCTTTCAAGGATGCAACTATACATGTCTCGACCAATAGGTTTGGCAATGTTGTATGGAAGCGGCTGGATAGATATGTGTGCAATAATGGTTTTCATGCGCATTTTCAACACATTAGTGTGGAGCATCTTCTAATGACATGCTCTAATCAGTCTCCATTTCTTCTCAAAGTGTCCAATGTGATCACATCAGTGCCGAAGCAATATAAGTTTTTAAACATGTGGCCTAAACATCAGAATTTTTTGCAGGTTGTAGAAAGTAATTGGTACTTACTGTTGGCCCCAAAGAGCAACCTAAGAGGGGGGTGAATTAGATTGTATCTAAAACAAACCTTTTTATGTGTTTAATAGAAATTCAAACTTTATGCACCAAATAAAAAACTTAAGCACAAATGAATACAATTGATATTCGACTATTTAAGCTTAAAGAACAAATAAGAATATTGAGATTAAGAGAATCAAACCCAACTCCCAAACTTCTCAAGCTTGGAGCTTACAACTACAAAGAGCTTCTTATAAGGCAACTACCAAGTTCACAACTTTGAAGTTTAGCCACTAAAAGTCTCTTCAATGTAGGTGAGACAATAATCTCTTGTACACAAATGAGGATCACTCTTGCTCACACTAATTTCCTTTAGTTGAGCCAAGAGTTTTACACTCACAACCTCCCTTTGTTACAATTGTTATCTCTCCACTCTTATACTTGAAGAACTCTTACACTTCTAAGCTCTTTTCACACTACCTACACTATTACAACACTTGTACCCACTATTTCTCCCAAATAGCTCAAGAATTATTTGTAATCAATGTGGAAGTCTTTTTTTAATTAATTCAGACCTAGGGGTATTTATAGTTGCCAAATATCTGCTTCCAACAACTTCCCAACGACTATTTTCTGTTTACTGAAAAATTAGCCGTTCAACCTTTCGGACGGCCGATGCAGCAAGAGTGCGTCCAAACAAACTAGCCGTTGGACCGTTCGGACGGCTACTGCTAAACCCTACGTCCGACACTGCGTCCGTTCTCTGAGGGTATTCGTTCGGACATGTAAAATACCGAGGATGCGTCCGAACATGCGTCCGAACGAAGCAAAGTCTTCTGGGAATACTTCACGGACGCTGTTCTTCGTCCGAGACTTGCTTCAAATTCTTTGTGTCGGATGATTACCATCTTCGGAAGCTCTGTCATTCGGACAGTCATTTGCAGCCGTGAAGTCTTGTGGTTGTTTTGTTCAGACGATCATTTGACTCCGAACCTACCTGTTTTTCTGCACACTTGTTATCAAACCATTTGTACGATTTGGTCATCATCAAAACATGATTAACATAACTGGGGTTCAACAATCTCCCCCCTTTTTGATGATGACTAATCAATTGGACAATTCAAAAAACAACCATAAAATATGAAGTACTACACAAGAGAATTTGTCCATTATTTCTCCCCCTTTAGGCATTATCAAAACATAAGAAAAATAATGCAATTCAAGCTCCCCCTAAGTTTATTCTCCCCCTTGAAAGATGAATATAATGAGTACACGGAGAAAGAGAGAATTCATGCAAAGAATTATGATCAATTGCAATTATGATCAAAACAATTTTCGCTCATTCCTTACCAAAAAGCATCATCAAAACAATGAAGCATGTGTGATGCAATTTCTTGCAAAAACAAATCCATTTAAAAAAGAGAATGGTCCCCCTTTCTTTTGCAAGTAGTGACTTATTATAGACAAAATTTGGGGACACAAATTTCCTAGCATTCTAAACAAATTCGAACATATAGATGAGTAATATTCAAGAGAACATAGTTCAACTTGATAAATGAAAGCACACAAAACTTTAGATGTTACCCATTTCAATATGATCTTATCTCATATGCCTTGAGCACCCTTCATAGATAATCTATCTTGAATTCCTTGGTGCTCTCCAAGCATACCTACATACAAAGTTAAGCAACAACTTTTGGTACCCAAACTTTCTTGGGTCCAATTGGATTAGTAACATGCTTAATCACCCAAATAGAATTTATTCCTAATTTTTCATTTCTTTTATCATAACAATTTTTCTTTACTATGGCCATGTTGATGACAATAATTACAAATAATGTTCTTATTGCCATAAAAGAAGATTTAGATTTAACAAAGCACAAGTCTTTTTCTAAAGGTGATAAAATTTTTGTTCAAAAACATATTTCTAGTTCTTTTGTTTTCAAAAACATTTCTTTCTTCTTTTTCAAACTATCATCAAGATCATCTAATCTCTTCTTTAATGAAGCTTGTTCTTCCATGATCTTGGTTTTTCCAACAAATTTTTCTTCCAAAAGTCATTTTCTTTTGTCAAAGAATTATTTTCATGCACAAGTTTTGAGTTGGCACTCAATAAAGTATTAATTTTAATTTTTAACTCTTTGTTTTTAGCATATGATTCTTTCAAACATTCATGCATTTTAAAAATCAATGATTCAAGATCATCATTATCATTATCACATGAATCATTACAAGAATCACAGCTAGAGGATACCTCATTATTGCCAAGTGCCATAAAAGCCATTTGAGCCTCCTCATATTCTTCTTCAACCTCTCCATCCGAATTGCAATCATCCCAAGTGATTTGGAAGTTGTTAAAGTGAGGCTTCCTTAAGTCTTTTCTCCTTTTTGATGAAACTTTAAATGCTATGCTTCTTTTTCCCTTTGCCTCCTCATCTTGTAGCTTGTATTTCAACTTCAATTCAAATGAGGTTAGAGAATATCAATGAATCAATAGGCATAGAATTTAAATTTTTAGACTCTTTTATGGCAATGGATTTAGGTTCCCATTCCTTAGGTAAAACATTCAAAAAATTTCTATTATTTTCACCCAAGGAATATTCTTTACCCAAACCTTCCAAATCCTTTACCATATCATTGAACCTATAATACATCTTGTCAATGTTCTCATGAGGTTCCATTTTGAAGGATTCATATTTAGCCACAAGAAGTGACTTCTTTTGCTCTCTAATATCTTCACTTCCTTCATGGATTTCTTTCAATTTGTTCCATTTCTCGTTGGCCGATATGCAACCTTTTACTTTAATACTTGAAAACTCATATGCATCCAAAGCATTATACAAAATATTAATGGCTTTAGCATTTAAAGTTAAATTTATTTTATCTTGTGCATTTAATTCATATCTAGTCTTAGGCCTTAATCTATGAGTATTTTCATAAAAAATATTAGCTTCTAAAGGACCTTCACAAATAATATACCACAAATCAATATCATTAGATTGAATAAAAATTTTCATTTTATCCCTCCAAAAAACAAAATTAATGCCATTAAACATGGGAGGTCTAGTGATAGAATGCCCCTCAAAAAATAAAGCATTATTGGTTGCCATGATCTTTACTCTAATGCAATTTAAGCAGAATAAAGAGACCAATGCTCTGATACCAATTGTTGGCCCCAAAGAGCAACCTAAGATGGGGTGAATTAGGTTGTATCTAAAACAAACCTTTTTATGTGTTTAATAGAAATTCAAACTTTATGCACCAAATAAAAAACTTAAACACAAATGAATACAATTGATATTCAACTATTTAAGCTTAGAGTAAGAACAAATATGAATATTGAGATTAAGAGAATCAAACCAAACTCCCAACCTTCTCAAGCTTGGAGCTTACAACTACAAAGAGCTTCTTACAAGGCAACTACCAAGTTCACAACTTGAAGTTTAGCCACTAAAAGTCTCTTCAAAGTAGGTGAGACAATAACCTCTTGTACACAAATGAGGATCACTCTTGCTCACACTAATTTCCTTTAGTTGAGCTAAGAGTTTACACTCACAACCTCCCTTTGTTACAATTGTTATCTCTCCACTCTTACACTTGAAGAACTATTACACTTCTAAGCTCTTTTCACACTACCTACACTATTACAACACTTGTACCCACTATTTCTCCCAAATAGCTCAAGAATTATTTGTAATCAATGTGGAAGTCTTTTTTTAATTAATTCAGACCTAGGGGCATTTATAGTTGCCAAATATCTGCTTCCAACAACTTCCCAACGGCTATTTTCTGTTTACTGGAAAACTAGACGTTGGACCTTTCGGACGGCCGATGCAGCAGGAGTGCGTCCGAACAAACTAGCCGTTGGACCGTTCGGACTGCCGCTGCTAAACCTTGCGTCCAACACTGTGTCCATTCTTTGAGGGTATTCATTCAGACGTCCGAGAATGCGTCCGAACATTCGTCCGAACGAAGCAAAGTCTTCTGGGAATACTTCACGGACGCTGTTCTTCGCTCGAGACTTGCTTCAAATTCTTTGTGTCGGACGATTACCATCGTCCGAAGCTCTGTCATTCGGACAGTCATTTGCGTCCGTGAAGTCTTGTGGTTGTTTTGTTCGGACGATCATTTGCGTCCGAACCTACCTATTTTTCTGCACACTTGTTATCAAACCATTAGTACGATTTGGTCATCATCAAAACATGATTAACATAACTGGGGTTCAACACTTACATTGTTTTGGATTTCCCCTCTCTATTCTAGCTTCAAAATTTAAAAGGTTGAAGGCGGAGCAGAGGAACTAGAGTCACACATTTTTTGGAAATGTATTCACCGAAAGTAAAGGAAGTTGAACGAAATGTCAAGCCCAAGGAAGAAGTCTTTTTGTAGCAACAAACTCAAAGTAACCAAATAGCTTTGGCTCAAGCACAAGCTCTTCACACTAAATGCCTTACAGAGGAAGAAATTTTTTGGAGACAAAAAGTGGGTATGAAATGGTTAAAAGAAGGTGACCAAAATTCTAAATTCTTTCACTCAACTCTTATGGCCAAGAGACAACGATTGTGTATTTCAAAGATTAAGGTTCATGGGGTTTGGAGAGAAGACATGCAACTAATTGAGGCTGAGAAAGTTAACTTCTTTCGGGGACTCTTGTCTTGTAACGAACCCACAGCTATAGACCACTCTTTGTTAGATAATCTCACAGAAACAATCTCCAAAGAGGACAATCAATTCTTACTTTTCGAGCTATCAATAAAGGAATTGAAGGATGTTATTTTCTTCCTCAATCCGGATGGGGCTGCAGGTATTGATGGCTACAATAGGATGTTCTTCACCACTTGTTGGGATATCATTCAACAAGACCTCTTTCATGTAGTAAGGGATTTCTTGAAGAGAGCAAGGCTGCCAAGAATGTCTATGAGCACCCTTATTACTTTAATCCCGAAAAAAGCTAACCCTTCCTCTTTTAATGATTTCAGGCCCATTAGTCTTTGCATTTTTTTTAATAAACTTTGCACAGAAACTTTGGCTAATGGACTTTCTTCTATCTTGTCAAAGATTATTTCTCCTGAGCAGGTGGCTTATGTACATGGGAGAGAAATTGCAGACAACAATTTACTTGTGCAGGAGATGATTGATTTTATAGACCGAAAAACAAGAGGAGAAAATATGATCATTAAGCTTGATTTGGACAAGGAGTCCTCTAGGCTTTCTTGGCCTTTTCTGTATGAAATTTTGAGGAAGCTCGATTTGCTAAAGAATGGATTTCTTTAATAAGAAATATCTTGGAGGATTGTTGGTTCTCTATTCTCATCAATGGAGTGCCGAAGGGATTCTTCGAATCATCCTTAGAGGGGTTCTACAAGGGGACCCATTATCACCCATTCTCTTCATAATCATGCTAGAAACTTTCTCACGTGGATTAAAAACTCAATTTATTTTGGGAAAGATATCAGATTTTGCCCTACCGAGATATTGTCCAACCATCTCTCATTTGACTTTTGCAGATGATATCGTTATTTTCACAAAGAGAGAATCCATTTCCATTCAAAATCTTATGGTCTTCCTCTTGAAATTTGAGAAATCATCAGGGCAGCTTTTTAGTAAGTCCAAAAGCTCGTTCTACTTATCTAAAAAAGCATCACTATCTCAGATTCAGATGATCCAAGCTAAGACAAGTTTGTTAAGAAATCCCTACCATTCACCTACTTGGGTTGCCCTATCCAGAAAGCTAAAAAGCGAAAATCTCTATTTCAACCATTGATTAAGAAAGTGGCATCTCGCATTCATGGATGGCAAACTCAGTTTCTATCCCCTACAGAACGACTTATTCTTATCAAACATGTTCTTAGAAGCATCAATATCCGATCTTTCTCTTGGCGGTTCTTTCTCCCCCAAGTTCAACACTCAAGGAGTTGGAGAGGCAATTTACAAATTTCTTTTGGGGATCCTTGGAAGGTGTTCTTAAGCACCATTGGATTTCGTGGGCTACCATACGTCAGCCAATGCAGTCAAATGGGCTCGGGATTTCATCTCTATTAGAGGTGGTAAAAGGCTTTAGTTTCAAACTATGGTGAAAATTTTGCAAAGGCCAATCACTGTGCTCTTTTCTCCAAGGTAGATATCTTAGAGGCCAAAATCATCATTGTTTAGTCAAGGAGTCACCTGGAGATTCATTCACATGGAAATGGATGTTGAGAGTCTGAGGGGAAGCAGAAAAGCATATGTTATTCTCAATAAGGAAGGCTAATTGTTCATTTAGGTTCGATCCATGGACTGAACAAGGGCCTATCTCTCACATGGTAGGGCAAGTCTATGATAGTCACCTCACAATGGCGCAAGTATGGAGTTCCAATGGTTGGGACCTTTGGCCTCACTTGATGGGAGATATTCTAGTGAAGAACGAGAAAACATTAGTAAAATTCTCAAGGAAAGGGAATTTTTCTTCAAGGATGAACTGGACCAACTCATTTGGACCCTAACAACCAAGGATTCTTTCTTAATCTCTTCGACTTTTCCATCAAAAGCACGGTCATTCTCTAGGCAAATGATTTGGGATGAGAGACTCTAGTTGAAAATTTCCATCTTCATGTGGAGATTGTTAAACAAACGGCTTGCCCTGGATGATATAATTTCCAAGATTGGCTTTTCGTTAGCTTTCAAGTGTTGCTTTTGTCATAATGACGAATCCACAAATCATCTATTTGTGGATTGTGTAATATCAAAGCAAATTTGGAGTTTCTTTGAAGCTTGGCTGGAGTTGACATTTGCTCCATCAATATCCATTCTATACAAATTAAACTCTTGGTGGTGGGCCTACCCATTTTCAGCCACAATTGATGCAATTCACAAAATCCTCCCATGCATAATTTAAGAGCAAATATGCACATCTAAACAGCAGGTTTGTGTGGAAAGCTAGAAACAAGGTAATCTTTGAAGGAATGGCAATTAGAGCAACTCAGAAAATTGTTGATATCTGCTCTTATTTGAAGGATATTTCATCTATTTATCCTTTTACAAAGGTGATGGAAGCTAATGATATTTTACTTTTGAGAGGTATTTGTAGTCAATTACTTCAAACAAAACCAAGGAGAGCACTGGCTGTTAAATGGGAAAGTCCTCCTCTTGGCTTGTTCAAATTGAATGTTGATGGTGCTTCCAAAGGTAATCCAGGTACGGCAGCAGGGGGTCGAATTTTTAGAGATCACAATGGACAATTTATCAAGACCTTCTCCAACTGTTACAACTAGCAAACTAATTTGCAAGTTGAGGCAATGGCTCTTGGGGATGGACTTAAGATGTGTGGCAAGTTGCGGTTATAAGTAGTGGAGGTGGAAACTGATTCGTTGATTCTCGTCAACATGTTGCATAGTCATTCCGTACCATCATGGAGCATTGACAATTACGTAATCAACTTCAGTTCATCAAGGATTTTTTAGTAGGCAGGAATTTTTCATTTACGCATGTATTTAGAGAGGCAAACCAAATTGAAGATTGTTTAGCAAATAACGGTATTAAAAATCCTACCTACAGTGAATATGACCAAGACACAATTCCTTATTCTATAAAAGGATTGTTGATCTTGGATACTAGAGGCTACCCTTACATTCGCCATTATAAAACTTGATGATTATCTAATAAAATTCTCACCTGGTCAAAAAACTCGAGAAAATAGGTCTACAAATTGAATTTATTATAAAAAAATTTTGGGATAAAAAATATTTGATTTGTGGGGCAAAGTGTTTATGCTCTAAAATTCAGGGGTAACATATTATTAAGTGTGAGGACAAAATTAGCATTTTGTCATTCACTTTTTTCAACCTCATTAAAAAGAATAGAAACATTAACTCAGAGGGCCAGTTTATATCTTTTCAGTTCATGAAGGAAAAGTGTAGTAACTCACTAGTTCAGGAGGCCACAAAATGTTATTAACCCTTATTTCACGTAGCGCATGAATGGATAAGGATCCTTTCAGTTTAAGGATAAATGGATGGCCCTCCATTTATCCTTAAAATACCGTTTATAATTCAAATCATATTCTATTTAATTGCCTTGCAAAAACTTAGAAGAAAAAAGAATAAAATTTTATAGTTTGATTAAGTAATTATATTTTCTATCAAAATTGAAAATTTCTTCATAGTTCAAATGTGATTCATAATTAACGGTGAAATTTTGTTTGAATGAATTTATTTTTGGATATAATGATCTACTCAGTGAGATAATACTAATGGTATGTGTGAATTAGTTTTTTAAAAATTTTAATTACCTAAATATAGGGAAATGGACAAAGAAATAGATAGGATCCAAATTCTGCTTGAACATCATAGAATGGAAATGCATTTCCATTTTATTATTTCCATTTCATGCTTGCTATGAAAAGTTGAAGTTAGAAAAGTCATTCCACTAGGAAAGCCCATACCAACTTAATCTCGAAAACCCATTCCTCAAAAAATAAAAAAATAGTAATCTCGAAAACCCATTCCTCAAAAAATAAAAAAATAGAAAGATATGAAGAAAACCTTTTTCCAACTTTATTTTGGGAAGTGAAAATTATTGGGAAGTTTATCTCTTTTATTTTTAAAAAATTTTATTCAAAATTATTTTTTGTATAGTTGTCATCTTATTGATAATAAATTTATTTTAAATGCATATGGTATTATATAATTAGTAAATATATAATTTATTATTTTAAGTTAAACAAAATTTAATATGTAATTTTGTAATTTTTTTTTGTCAATAACATAAATTAGTTAAATTGCACGATAGGATGTTAAAACAAATTAAAAGATTACATATTAAACTTTTGTGCATTCAATTAACTAAATTGTACAATTTAGTTATGTGAATGTAAAACAAAAATTGATATAATTATGTAGTTTTTTTTATAACTATAATGCAAAATACTTAAAAATTTTCATAATTGTGTATCACAATGAAGTAGTACATAACATGAAGGGTTAATTACACTTTACCACTAAACTTAAACCCCAATTGCACTTTGCCCCCTAAATCAAAATAATACACACTTTGCCCTCTCTAAATGATTCCCCAATATAACTAAATATAAAATAGGGTTAGTTATACATTACACCCCTGAACTCAAATCCCAGTTGTACTTTACCTCGTGAACCCAAATAATATACATTTTTTCTCCTTTGGAAGATTCTTTAAGATAAGAAATATATAAAAAAAAATCATGTGAAAATTTATGTTTGACAAAACTACCCTTCAAAAATTATGGAGAAAGTTACTTTCCATTTATTTAATTTTTATAATATTGGATTACCATTTTGTTTTAAAAAATTATCACATTTTCCTTAATTAGTTTATACATTATTTTCTTCATTTCTAAAAGGAAGCACAAAAGAAGAATTTTTTTTATGATTACTTTTTGTTCATTTTTGTCAAAACAAATTTTTACATCGTTTCTTTATATTACTTATATTAGAGAATCTGTCAGAGAGGGAAATGTGCAACTGGGGTTTGAGTTCAGGGGTGAAGTGTAACTAACCCTATAAAATAATGATGTAATTTTTTTTGACAAAAATACCGGCCAAAAATTTGTGGAGAGAGTTAATTTCCATTTATTTAATTTTTAGTGATTCCATATTATTTTTTTTTAAATTTTTTTACTTGAAGTAATTTTGTTTTTACAATTAGCAAATATTAAAAATATAAAGCAATATGTAAATTATTTACTTACTAATTTTATTTTTAATATGTTTAGTTACTATAAAATAAAATGGACAAATAATATTTGTAAAAAATTCTTCTTTTTGTACTTACTTTTAGAAATTAAGAAAATAATGTATAACTTAATTAAGGAAAATGTGGCAATTTTTTAAAAAAATGGTTGTATGGAATAATTAAAAATAAAACAAAGGGTTAATAATACTTTGTCCCCTAAACTAGGTGGCAATTATACTTTGCCTACCTAAACTAAAAGGATTGTACATGTTGCTCTCCTTGACACTATTCATCGGTTAATAATTTTATCATTGTTATTAATTTCCCTCTAAACTAGGTGGATAATTATACTTAGCATTAATTATTATTTTCATGTAATTTTTATTGATTTTTTGTAGTTATAAAAATTTATACAAAATAAAAATATAATGAATAATTTATATCTTTGTCCTTAGGGAGTGAAAATGTGAGAAAATATTAAATCAAATTTTATCTAACATTATAATTTGCTTATAAAATACTATATTATTAAAGGTATTTCATCTAAACTATTTTTATTTGAGTTTTGTTTATATGATAAAGTTACTTCGTATAATTTATGTGTTAATTAAATTATATTAGCAAAGGAAAAAAGTAAGAAGAAAATCATTTTAAACAAATATAAAGAAAAGTAAAAAGAAAATAGACCGATGTAACTTTAGTAGATAATTATGAGTCTCATATATTTAAAAAGTTATTTTTACTGAAAAATAAAATATAATGAAAACCTAGATCGAAAAATATCGATAGTGTTAAGGAATTTTTGCATTTAAATTTTTTGTCACAAGTCATTTTTAAAGAACCATTGGTGTAGATGGGCATCATTATATTTTTAGTTATTTTGAAAATATTTTTATATTGATTAATAACTAAAATAGGTTAATTGACATAAAACTAGAATTAGGGACAAAAATGACAAATAAAATAAACTTTAAGGGGTTAATTTTATGTTTTATTATAGTTCTAGGGATAAAAATGTATTTTTTGACTTTTTAATAGTCAAATTACGGATGTTTACTAATAAAAGGGACAAAGTGAAAAAAAATAACGTTAAAAAATTTAATATAAAACAACTCAAAACTTAAAAGAATTTAGTGTATTTAACTCTGCAACAATTCAAAATTCATGATGTACACCATGTCATCATCACATCATGTATGTACAAAATATGAGATCAGTACCTTACCTCCGGAACTATTGTGTACGGCATGTGAATTCGATTTATATCATAATATTAAATTATTTTATTGATTTATATTAAATTATACTATGTAACATTATTTTAATATATTTTATTAAATAATGTAATAAAAATAAATAAAAAATTTATAACTTTATATTACAAATTCACACCATTATAATGTCACTTTATTAAATAATATGACGAAAGGCATTATACTACCGATCCACTCTAAGAATTTCTCTCGCTAACTCCCCATTCCCCAAATTACATCCTCTGCCCTTGGCAACTCCAAAGAAAGAGCGAGGCATATCGGTGATGATTTCACAGTCAGTTTCTGTTTAGGTTAATATTTGTGTATCACTGTTCCTCGTCAATAAATCAGTATCATCATCCCACAATTTAAGAAATTCAACCCAAAATATTTGTATCATTCGTCATGGATCCATCAAAAAGTACATGCCTACTAAACCATTAGAATAGTGGAAACAAAAGAAAAAAGAAAAAGTAAAGAAGTCAATCTTTTTGAAAGGTTCTCCATCATCACTCTCCCAAATGTCACCACATTTCATTTTTGTCTGGTAAGTTTATTTTTATACTTTTTTTAATCAAATTTTCCTCTAGTTTTACTATATTTAACTGTATTTATGGTCATTGGTTTTTAGCATATTTTAAGGATATTTGGTTATTTTAAGATTCTTGGTTATTTTTCATGGCATCCCTTTTGGATATTATGATGACCCTTTTTGGAGATAACCCTTTTGGATATACCCCACAAATCTTACTTCTGAAACAGTGTCAGAAAAGAATGAGTAAAGCTTTTGGACTTTTGTTTTCTTTCTTTTCTGCATGCAAGATTTAATGGTCATTTACATTCTCCAATGTATTAATTGTATGTTCATATCTTTTTACATTGTCAGCCAAAGATTTCTTTCTTTTCTTTTTTTTGGTATGGAAAGATATCATTACAAATTCATAAAAAAACAAAGACCTGTCTGTCATTAATCCCAGTACCTATGTGGAATATTACGCACTTTTTGTCTGATCTGAGTATTTATTTCGACTAGGAATTGGAATAGGGCCAACTGTATTGCACCTACAGTGCATTATGATTGCACGAGTTTGGAGGATGTTAGCTTTTCTGATAAATGTAGATCAGTAAATCTTTTACCATAAAAGAATAAGCTTTCTTAAATCTTAAATATCTACTGTACTATTTGGTTTTAACTTCTGGAAGAAAAATATTAGAACTTTTTTCATCGTGATTTCTCACTCAAAAATTTATCACGCTATACTTAATATATATATAATATTTATATACACACTAAACTTATTGTCATGTGAATGTATTGATGCATGCAAAGGAGTATGGAATGAGGTCCAGTGATGAAAATAATTATTAGTCTTATAGCAATTTACTTCTAGAAAGCATAATTAAAGCTCCAGAGTATTTGTATAGCTTGTTGAATTTAGAAAATAAAAGATTGTACTAATATATGACTTTATAGATATGTAGACCTTAAGCATTATTACCATTTTCTATTAGATAAAACAATCAAGCAAAAGATTCAGCCCTTTATGAAGGATCCATATCTTACAATTTCCCTCTACAACTTTATAGTATTGCATAATTTCCTAATTCATATATAATCTCACAAAATTCCTTTAATGAGATTTTATTTTTGGTTAAAAAACCAAAAAGTTGATTAGGACTACAATTTTGTATCATTCAAAGTATGGAGTATAACTACATGTGAGAAGGGGCTGTTGCCACCTAGGATAAGTGCCATTGCTGTTTCCTCAACGAGAAATTGAAGTGGTAAGATTGTTGTAATGGACTATGTTATAAATTGGAGTAGTTAATAATCAAGGCAATGTGCCCTGTGTATGTGTTGTAGTGTATATACACAAATTTTTATATAGGGAGAGAAGAGATAATCTTTCGTGATATTTGGGTCTGTCTTTTTCTAGCTGTTCTGACTTTAAGGGGCTTTGGCATTTCATAGGTTCTTTCTGTTGTTTATATTTATTGCTGTGTTAGGATTCATGGTTTGGACAGCTGTGCTGTACTTGTCGATACTCAGTGCTTTGAAAATGTTCCTGTTAAACAGAGACTTACTTCACCAATTGAGCTCCTTGGTTGTTTTTCAGCTTTGAATTCTTGGTTTTACAGTTTTAGAGCTGGTGATCTTCCTCGACACTTCAGTGTCTGTTCTTGGTAATTTTCTGTTCAACATGATGATTTGTTTTGTCGTGTTTTCCCTTTTTATGTTGCATTTTTTCCCTCTGGTTTTCCATTTTCTTGTTCTCATTCAGTTCTTTTGGCTGCATTATCATCTCTTTGAGTGTGTTCAAACGTAATCTTTGGTCTTTACTTTCCATTTCTTGGCAACATTGGAAGGGGTATTGTCTGTTTTTGCAGCTGCCAGTTTCATGCCTCAAGTTTCAACTTCAGATGCCTTCTATTTTGTTGTTTTGCCTAACCTTTCTCATATGTGTTTTAGAATTCAGTGTAAGAAGAGTAAGATGGTTGAACAGTGAGTAATGGTGGAAGTTGGTGGTATGAAGATGGCAATAACTTCCTCCTCCATTGCCCGGAGCCCATTGCCTTTACAGGCAAGACCTTTCGATTACAATCGGTATCCCCATCGTATGGCTACATATGAGGAGGTTGTAGCCTCTCCACAACTCTTCCTGGTTACTTTGGAGAAACTCCATGCTGCTATGGGAACCAAGTTCATGTCAGTCTTCTCTTTTAATTGGCAATAATTTTTGGTTCTCCCATGTCTTATTATTCAAAATTTTCTTTTGGATATGCTTAGGACTGCAATTTTACAGTCAACATTTATCCTCTTGGAGGACCATAACTTTAAGTTATGAAACGAGAATAGATATTTCTATACAAGAACATAAATCATCTTGATGTGGAGAATTTGCTCTATGGTTTTTATGAGTTTTTTTTTTTACAGAAGGTAAAACGATCTATCATGTTAAGAATTAAGATTCTGTGTCATTTCTAGATTAGATGGTTTATGGAAACCTTTCTATTTTTGAATTTTTGTTTTTACTCATAAAACAAAACAAAAAGATGCTTTTGGCCTCCCTTTTACTTGCACTTACTAACTTGGTACTTCGACAACGATATCAAGGTTCTATACCAATGGGAACATTAGATAGTGATGACAGGTGCACTAAAACTCTTACTGATATGTGTGCCATTAGGCTCCTTATTTGTTATAATCTGATGATTAATTGCAAAGGATCTTTTATCGAAAGTGTAAAAGGAAATTATCTCAAAAGATGGTTTCCTTTATTGGCTGGCTCTTCATGGCTAATTTCTTTGTCGTCTGACGTCATTTGACTTCAGATGTTGTGATACAACTGCCATAAGAGTTATATGTAAGAGATGGGTGGTGCACTTCCAAGTTAACCAGCTTTGATGGTTTATCCTGTTGCACCTTCTGTATCTTTATTTTATTCAATAATCAGGTGTCTTTCTATTTAGTGAATCAAACAATCGATTGTATAAGGCTGTAGTAATAAATTTGGTTTGTAATAGCACATATACTTGTCAAATTCATTCTGACACTCTTTTGATTGTCAATTGAGAGTTTTGAATTCATTGAAGGGTATTAATTACGGTTATGTACTTAGATTATTACTTCCTTAATGCTGTTTATAGTTTAGAAAATTTTCTGTTCCATAAGTAGGTAGTTCTTGCTATTTACTAGCACTTTTCTCGTTATCCTTTTCGGTTCACAGTTTCACACTGAATATTGTAATCAGTTAATGTGTTTAGGCTCTGTGCACTGTACAACTTGACCACTAATTGATTGACCAAATTGCCTCAATGGTAATTTTTTTAATCTTCTTTTTTTTCCTGTTTAATCTGTATTGACTGTGCTCTTTATTCTTAAATCAAGCTTTAATGTCTAGAGCACTGAAGTTTAGAATACTACCATTGTATAGGAGGATCATGTAACTTCGGCTTGTGTGTTCCACACCTTTTCCGTTTTTTTTGTTAGACATGGTAAAACCGTGGAGGTTATTAGTTGGAAAGTTGATTATCACCCTTGTTTGGACAACCCTGAGAAACGTGTTTTCTTAGTGAGCTATTTATGACTCTTTAAAATTTTTGAGAATACAAAAAGGATGAGCAATAAAAGCTATATTGGATACAGTAAAAGAAACAATTAAGCTTGTAATCCATTGTGGATTTTTTCTGTCAATTTAGTAAAATTTTTCAGTTCAAGAACATGCTTTGGTTTCTCATCTTTGTTGGAGGAATTAGTGATCCAAAACCATCTGAGATGTGGTGATACGCTTGGATTATTCTATTGAAACTTCTTGCTACCTTGCTGAGGTCTCTTAAGATTACTATGACACATAACACTGTTAGCTTCTTGTGGATGAGGTAAATCTAAAAATTTTTTTTGTCTCGTTTGTTAAAAAAATTTCAAAACAGTGTTGGTGATTGCAGTACTTGGACATAGTTAGGCCAGTTACTAGAATAAAGAATGAAAAAAGAATTTTTTGTAGGGAGCTGGATGATTAAATCTCCCGGTAGTGGTTTTCTGGCACTTGTATAATACCCTGGTATATAAGTCTTTCTGTTTTCCTGCCCGGCGCAACAAACTGCTATGGATTGCAGATCTTTCTACCACTGGTGTAAAATGATGTTTTAATGTCTGACTTTGATCCACGCATTAGTGACTTATTAGTGACTTTCTTTATTCTCTGTCGATGGAAAAAATTTGAAATAATATGTCCACCTTTTGTCTACTTGTAATCCTATTTTCTGGAAGTCCTAACTTTTTGTGCACTTACATCTTTCGAGTACATTATTCCTTCAGGATCCCTACTGTTGCGGGCCGGGATTTAGATTTGCATCGCCTCTTTGTTGAGGTGACTTCTCGTGGTGGTATTGCCAAGGTGAATATGCACAGTTGCAGTTACTTGACTTTTTAACTTGAACATTGTTCTTGGACTTCTATACCTGCAAAAGTTCTTTTGTGTTAGTCAGACATTATGGTTTTATTGGGAGATGGACAAAGGGCTGGCTCATGTAATAGCCAAAACTGGCAAAATTCAGGAATACTCTGTTGTTAAGTGATATCTAACACTTTGAGCCTTTGTTCTAAATGTCACCATGATTGGAAGGCAACTTCACAAGATTTTCTTGAGAGGTCTGCAGCAGCCCATGATTTCATCATAGTTATATCTTGAATAAAGGCTTGATATGTCACCATGCACTCAATGTTTATATTTTCCTCACCATGATTGACCTTGTTTTATTTTATTAAACTGAGCTTTGGGTTTTCTCTTTTATGTCTTATCAGCATTCCTTTTTGTCTTCGTTTTCAGTTTCTCTTTTTAAAATTTTTTTGATCTTGAATTTGAATTATCATAAATCTTTGAGAAAGTTGATACTCATCATTATTGTGTCGTTGAAAATTTAGTATCCATAGTGTTATTTGAAACCCCATGTTTTTGAAATCTATTGATGCAAGGAAACTAAGAGTAAACAATTTCCTGATGAGACAGCTTGGGGATGATAATGCTATTAAGAAGGAATTACATCTTAACCGTCAGTGGTATTGTGGTAGTTTTGTTCCAGACCCTGCTTGTAATCCTTGAAACTTCCTTTTCAAAAATCTACTATAGATTTTAGCTTAATAGTTGGAAAATCCCGGAAGAAGTGTCTCTTAATTGGTTGGACCATGGAGAATATATTATTGTGGCCAATTTCTCCGTTTTGTGTGCCTTTGATTTGTTTTCTAGTTACAGGCAACCCAGTAACCAATGGATCTATCCTTCTACTTGAAAAGTTTGAAAAATCAACAACATACTCTTTTTAATGTCCTTGTCAAGTTTTGTTGTGTAATTCTGACCCGTTGCCCCTCTTGCATGGTAGGGAATGGGTAATGGAATGCAGCTTGAACATTATATGTTGGCAATGACACTTACATTTCTTATTTTTCTTCTGAAATAACAAGTATGTTACTTCTAGTTAGGAATGTCCATGGACTGGGAATCCTGTCCATATGGTCAGTATCTGACTTGATCCGGTTGAATATGGGTCAGGAAAAAACTGACCCATTACCCTGTAATAAAACTTTGGCTATGATTTATTTGCACTTTTAAGCACCAAACACACACCTTTGATCATCATGGATATTTCAGTCCCTAGGATAAAAATGTTATGAGTTCCTCAGTGGACTGTACGTGGAAACTAGAAGAAATGGACATAAGAACATCTGTTAAATCATAAATGTTGATTAGAATTTTCTTTTATTTTGATTTTCTTTCTTGTTTGTTTGAACATTGTGCTGTTAAATATAGATTGTGATAATTATGCTTTTGTTATGTTGCGTATGCTTTTATACACATGAGCATCTATATGCACTGTGATCCATGCTTGTGCTGATGGTTAAGTTTTTGTGATTCACATTGAGAGCATGGTTAGTCACACATTTGAGTTACAAATGGTTGCTACACAATTGAATGCTAATGTTATCTTGCTCTTTTCCCTTTCTAGTTTTCATTTCTAAGTTCAGTTGTCTAATCCACTGAATATACAGATTCTCCAGGAAAGAAAGTGGAAAGATATAATTGGTGTTTTCAGCTTGAAAAAACCTCCATCTACGGCAACTAATGCTTCTTTTGTTCTTCGGAAGTATTATTTTTCCCTGCTTCTCCACTATGAACAAATTTACTATTTTAAGGCAGAGGGTTGGACAGCTGGTGCGTGTGGATTCTCTGAAATTCTTCTCTCTCTCTCTCTCTCTCTCTCTTCTCTTCTTTCCTACTATCCAGTTTTATCTATGCTTGTGTGGACAATTTTCATATATGTGGAAAATCTTGCTTCAGATGCTTCACAGAATTCATCGCCTACAATTACACCTCTGCCTCATGAGTTAACCGAACCCGTGCAGTCAATACTGGTTATGCAAGCGGCCACACCACAAGCACAGATGGCCGAATCTGCAAAGTTGTTGCCTGAAGGTTATGTTTACTTCCCCTAGTCCTTCTCTATGAAATTAAGTTCACAGAACAATCATGATGACAACATTCAAGAACTGATAATCGGTTATTCAATATACTTGCAATGTGAAACGAGGTTAGATTTAGACTTGTAATGTTTTAACTATTTGATTATGGTTAAGATCTTAAAGTATAATTTTGATCTCCCAAGGGCCATAATTCTTCTAAAATCTTCACTAGAATTTAAGACTCAATGGTTTAGCTGTATCAAATGAGAGCAGAAATGGACAGTTACTATAAAAGGTTAGCTCTAGCTTTCTATAAGTGATGTATCTACATATAAGCGTATAATGTATATGTTCCTCTTTGAGGGAACATCAAAACCTGATTTCTTATGCCTTACTTTTGCCATAAATTTGCATGTCATTTTGAGTTTATTGTCCACATTTTTATTTGCTATCATAGTTGTTCCATCCGGTGAAATTATATAAAAGATCAACACTCTTTTGAGCTTGCAGCATGTTCAGCACCATCAACAGGTTCAGAAGTGCATGGGGTTATTGATGGAAGATTCGAAAGTGGATATCTTATTACTGTGAAAATTGGCTCCGAGGAATTTAAAGGTGTTCTTTACCAGGCTGCTTTGAACCATGCTCCCCAAAACATTGTACATCAAAGTAGTCTGCAATGCCAAAGCACATCTGGCAATAAATATAGAAGTTCAGCAGTAGCTTTAGGGGTAGCCCGTCGCCGGCGTAGGAAGAAATCTGAAATCAAGAAAAGGGATCCTACCCATCCAAAGCCTAATAGAAGTGGCTATAACTTCTACTTTGCTGAGCAGCATGCCAGGCTAAAACCACTTTATCCAGGAAAAGACCGGGAGATTAGCAAGATGATCGGTGAGTCATGGAACAAATTACAAGACTCTGAAAAAGCTGTAAGCATCAAACTCTCCTTCTTTTGTTACAATCTTTTTTGTTTTGTTTTGTTTTCGTTTTTATGGATTAGCTCAATTTTCTGTGACGTATAGATCTATCAAGATAAAGCTATCAGGGACAAAGAAAGATATCGATTAGAGATGGAAGGATACAGAGAGAGGCTGAGGACAGGGCAGATTCTTAGCTGTGCAATGCCAATTCAACCGCAGCCTCTTTATTCACATATCTTCCAGATGTCAGAACTGCTACGGATGTGGATCAGATGCTTCAAACCAAAGATGCAAGTTCATCTTGCATGCATGAGAAAGCGACAAATTCATGCAGCAATGGCAAAAACAACTTGCAGCTGAGTACTGGGCAGACTGCTATATATTCCACTTCTGTGCAGCAGCAGAGTCTTAGGCCTGATCTCAACATGGTTGATGTGGATAAGAAAGTTCAAACGGAGGATGCCCTTAATTACAGTCCTGAGAATGGGAGTGACCAGAGAAACTTGGAGGATCATCAAACTACGGAAAAGGATGCAGATATTGAAGGGTCTTGCAAAGCAGATTCCGAACAAGGAAATGCGTCTGAGGAGATTTTGGCCTATGAAGAAGCAACTGAAATGAGGAAGGAAGCAAAAATTGATGGACATGAGGACAAGGAATCTAGTGGAGATATTGCTATGGAGATTGGTAAAAATGGATTATCTATTGATGAAGAAGTTCCAGCCCCCATTAAGGGGATGATAGTCTGCTCCTGATGAAGGAAACCAGGTCTTACCCAAGGAAGCCTAAGAATCAGAAGTTCTTTGGCGAGTCTCCAAGATCCTTTTGATGACCTATGTTGTGTTGAAGGAATGGGATTAAGCAATTCATAGATTTTTACTTTACTGGAACTGTGGCTTTAGCCCTTTTGAAATTCTTCTTTCAATCTAGAACTAATTTATTGTTAGAAAATAGAGTACAAGACTTCATGTTCATTAAGCTACCTTAGTTTGGTCATACATTCTGGTCTCTGAACTTCAATATGCTTGGTTGATCTTTTCAGTTGCGTAATAGTAGTATTTCTTTTCTTTTGCCACCTGGTTATAATTTTTTTTTTTTGGGATACAATTAACTCAATTGAGGGTGGGGATTCCAAATTAGCACATTTTGTTTACATATCAATGTCGTTATCAACTCAACTGGCATTGTTGTTTATGGAAAATTATAAATTATTATTTTTTTAAATTAAAAAACATACTTTTAAAAATAAAATGTATTAGGTGTAAAGTTACTTTTGGAAACAATTTTTATGTTATCTAAACACCAAAAAATATATATATATTTTATTTTGTCCACAAGTTTTTTTAAAAATGTCACAAGTATCTTTCAAAAAAAATGTTGAGAACAAGCAATGTGACCAATAACTTTCCAAAAATAAGATTCATGTAAAATTCCTGATAAGGTGTGTAGTGGTGGCTTATCTAGGGACTTGAAACTTGAAGTATTTACTCGAGGGAATGGAAATAATATTGTAAAGCGAGTAATTTATCGAAGTACTTACTAAAAATTAGTAGATCTAGCAACTAATGTTTAAGGTCTCTTATGAATTTTATAAAGATGGATATTCATTCATTTTTTTAATACACATCGGTTAATGTTATAATCATTCTTTTGAATTATGTGAAAATTTATTGATTCTTGTGATTCATATATCATATTAAGTATTTATTCATGAATCCCCTATCTTGTAACTGTATAAGTAGGTGACTTTGGTATCTCACAATTTATAAGTTTAATGTAAATTGATAATATAGAAAATTAGAGATTTTTCTATTATTTTTTTGTATACTTTTCCCTTGTCTACACTTATCACATTTTATACTTTAGTTATTTTTGCAATCAAGTTTAATAATGCTGACTTAGTTTTACAACATGTTAGTAGCATGAGACTTTAACCAATTGAAATAGAATTTTAAATCAACACAAAAAGGAAAGTAGAACTTTCAACACAATGAAAACATGTACAACTTTAAATTATCATAGTCAATGTATGATTTAAAGATTTTGGTTGTTCTCTATTATTATCTTTTGTTTTTATATTTTTAATTATATCAACATAGTATTTTTAGAATTTATTTTGATTAGTTTGATCCATGTCAAATTATACCAAATTTAAATTTATGGTGCCTAGCATAATGGGCAAGAACTATCCATTTTGGATTTTGGATGTTGAAATTCATTCGGATTCCGTGTGTTCTAAAGACATAATTAGAAAAGGCAAAATGATCAATATATCCAACCAGGGCCAAATAAAATCTATAATTTGTCATTATATCTGTGAAGGATTAAAAAAAAAATTCCTATTTAAAGATCCAACAGATCTATGGAGAAATTATATAGACCATTGATAAGTACATATTAGAGAAAATATTTTCTATTTTTCTTGCCTCAAATATGCTATTGAAGAAGCAATATTGGCAAAGAGTTTTTAAAAAAATATTTCAACTCTCATGTCTTCTTATGATTGAATGAAATAATGAGTTATTACTCAAATGAATCTTATCAAATTGATTATGCTCTATTATCCGAAGTGAATACGACAAAATTTAAATAATTCTTATAGACGTGAAGATGGTAAAAAATGACATATTTATGCTAGTCATTAATCATAAGCACTATTCTGTAGCACCACATCTCACCACAAAAAATGACAAAATAGTGAAAAAATAAAATAGAAAGATAACAGTTGATAGACTAAGAATACTATGAAAAATAAATGTTATCGTTATAAAAGATTTATCATTAGTCAAGTATATGTTGTACGCTAAATAACCTTTTTTTTTTAGAATTTTTTCAAGAATCATTTAAAGACAGAGAAAACCCTAGAAACAAGTTTTCTCTATAATGTTTTTGGTCATTGGCTATTGGCTTCTTCTCTGAAGGAAGTATTGATTGTTTGGTTGATGGTGAAAAGATCTAAGAATGAAAATGTCGTGATATTTTATTTAGCATGTTTTCATTAAATTTTAAAATTATATATGTCTTGTTCTTTTGCATTAATTTGTTACCTTTATATTGTTTTGTTATTATATTTATTTTGTTTAATGAGAAACATATAGATATGCATTTAAATGTATTCGAAATATGAGAATATATGCCTTTGATAGTGTAGCAATACATATGATACTCAAAAGTAAGAATTTTTTTTTCCATTTTAAATTGGGAGAAACAAATATTAACACCATAAGTGGTAGTGCAAAATTAATTAAAGGCTCCAGTAGAACAAATATATGTCTCTCCAAAGAATGAACAAAATTGGTTATAAGTAATGCACTGTTCTCTACTAATTTTCAAAGAAGTTTATTAAATTTCAAAGATATCCGCCGAAAAGGATATCACTCTGAGATTATAAATGAGAAATTTTTTTAGTACATATGTAACATAAGAAAAGAAATATATTATGGAAAAGTTGCATGTCTGACTTTTTTGGTTTGTACTATACATATATTAGTACAATTAAAATATAGTCTACTGTAATTTGAAGTTTACTGATTCAAATACTTTTATTATTTGGTAATATCCGGTTAGACCATCCGGGGTCAATTATGGTATGTAACAATTATTAAAAATTCACATGGACATCCACTGGAGAACCAGAAGATTTTTCAACTCAATGAATTCTCTTGTGTTGCTTGTTCTCAATGAAAATTAATTATTAAAATCATCAGCAGCTAAAATAGGATTGAATCCCTTACATTTCTAGAATGAAATAAGGGTGAGATATATAAACCCACTCGTTCTTTATGTGGAGTCCTATTTAGATATTTTATGATTTTGATAGATATATTTGCTAGACGGTCATATGTGTACTTGTTATCGACTCGCAACTTGAAGTTTGTGAGATTGTTAGTTCAAATAATTAGATTTATTAATAGCACAATTTTCAAATTATGCAATCAAGAAAATTTGTCTTGATAATATTGGTGATTTATATCTCAGACATATATATGTTAATTGATATAACTATTGACTATTCTAAAGTACATATTCATACTTAAGATGGTCTAGAAAATCTTTTAATAAAATGCCTCCAAAATTTTTAGACCATTACTTATGAGAACAAAATTATCTACTTATGTATAAAAATATACAACAGTATTTATACGCATCATGCCAACAAGTAATATTAAAATCACCCCATTACAATTAGTATTTGGTCAGGAGGCTAATGTTTCCCATCTACGAATTTTTGATTATGTAGTTTATGCTTTGATTGTTCCATCACAATGCACAAAGATGAGTTATAATATAAAGTTCTTGAGGGAATATATGTATAATATAATTTGCCCTCTATGTATAATATAATATAATATAAAGTTGCTAAAATGCTCCAATTGCTATCCTAGTAGGATAGCCTATTATAAATTATAGTTAGCAATGCATAAGAGTGGTTAACCAATTAGTTTCAGAAAATAAAAATTCTTGTAAAAGGAAAGGAGTAGATATTAAAAATGGTCATACAACGGAGGTGGGTATTTCTAAAGAGACCCTAAATCTAACTAATTATAAAACTCTAAAAGTGGATTAGGTACCTGAATCTAACGAAAATAAAAAGATATCAATAAGTTATGTCAATGTTAGAAAAGATGAAACTGAAAAGAGATTGTTGTCGACAACATATTGTCTATAATATCAGCTGATATTTTGAATAGAAAATGAAGATCTTGAATATAAATTTGTCAAAAAATATCAACGTGTAAATGATTGACCAAAATAAAAAGACACTATACAAGTAAAATTAAATTCATATTTAAAAATATGATTTTAATTTAGATTTCAGACCTGTAGTCCAAACTCCTAAAGGTATAAAGCCGATAGGGTACAAATTAATATTTTTGGGAAAATGAAATGAGAAAAATAAAATGTGCCATATAAAGCACAGCTTATTGAACAAAGTTTAAGCAAAGATCCGACATTAATTATGAAGAGACTTATTCTCTTGTGTTGGACGCACTCATCTTTAGATATCTAATTTGTGTGGTAGTTCATAAAAAATTAAAAAGCGTCTAATGGATATTGAATATATTTTGTATGGTTCGTTGACATCGATATCTATGTGAAATCCTTGAAGGATTTAACACGCCCGAACCATGTAAAGTTTCTCGAAAACATTATTCAATGAGATTATAAAAATCTTTGTATGGATTAAATTAAAGCAATCTAGGCGAATATAATATAATCGCATCAATGAGTATCTCTTGAATAAGAATTATAAAAATGACCTAATTGCCTATGCGGTTTCACAAAAGGAACAACATCAGAGTTTGTGATAATCTACTATATATGTTGATGATAGAAATATTATTTGAACTCCAGAAGAGTTTTATTAGAACTCTTGAAGAGGTTCAAAAGATAATGAATTAATGTAAAAGATCTAGACAAAGATCTATAGTTTGAGCATTTATCGAAATTTTTTTTATTTAGCAATGAACTTATACCAAAAAAGTATTAGAATGATTCTATATAAATAAAATATATGCATTAAGTACCCCAATGATTGTAAAATCACTTGATGTGAAGAATAATAATTTTTCGTCTTCGTGAGAATGATGAAAAAATTTTTGGTCCTGAAGATATTGGAATGACAATTAAGCAAGATCTAGTTTTTCTCCAATAGGAAGATATTGGAATGACAGTTAAGCTTATCCTTCATATGAGTATATTTTACTCAGATGAATCTAAATCAAAATTAGTTGCTATGTAGATGTTGGATTTTTATCTGATCCAACATAAAGCTTGATCTCGAATGAGTTATTTATATATGGAGAAATTGTTATACGTAACATGGGATTCAATAGAATAAAATTTAGTGACTACTTCTTGCAGTCATGCTAAAATAATCGCAATACATGAAGCAAGTAGTGAATATATTTGATTATGGTCATTGACCTAACAATCCCAACTTATCTAGATAAGACTTGTAACAAAATATAAATCTCAAAAATTTTCCTTCAATCATGATTTTGAGAAAAATGGTGATATTGATATCTAACAAATTTGCTTATGTAGTATTTTAGTGGATTTATTGACAAAGACATTGCCAAGAACAATATTTGAGAAATTAGTCTACAAAATTGGAACGTGTTATCTCAAGGATATTATGTGATATTTTTATTAGGAGAGTAAAAGTATATTCTCTACTCTTTTTTCCTTGACCATGGTTTTGTCCCAATGAATTTTTCTGACAAGGTTTTTAATAAGATAGCATGCAAAAGTGTACTATAAATATTGAATATGCACTGTACTTTTTTTCCCATTACTATGGTTTTTTTCTACTAGGCTTTATACTCTTAGTAAAATTTTTTAACAAGGCTATAATTCATCGCGTATTCTTTGATGTATGGACATCTAAGGTGAAGTGTTATGGATTCTATAAAGATGCATGTCCGTTCGTCTTCCCAAACACATTGGTTAATGTTATAAGCTTCCTCTTGAATTATGCGAAGGTTTATTGATCACTGTGATTCATGTATCATATTAAGTGTTTATTTATGAATCTCCTATCTTGTAACTCTATAAATAGAGGACTGTGGTATCTCATTTGTAAGGTTAATGATAGTTGATAATATAGAGTATTAGAGAATTTTTTATTATTTCTTTGTCTACTTTTCCCTTGTCTACACTTAATATATTTCCTACTTTAGTTATTTTTGTAGTCATGTTTAATAATTTTGAATTAGTTTTATAACAAGGTCATCAAAGTTATTTTATACCAAAAAAATTAACCATCTAATAGGGTGAACACTAATTATTGATTAGATAAACACAAATAACAACCTCAAGCCCTTAAGTCATAGATCCAAAATTATGATGAACTGTTGATTTGGTTAAAGAAGTTGATTTTTATTCATGAATATTTCCATCCCTTGATTGATGTATATCTTCTTGACAAATGTAAAACTGGTCTAATAGATCGGATGAAACAAAAAAATACAGACCCACACGTGGAGCTAATTTCTTTGTTTCACCTGATCTATTAGATCGAGTCTACCTAAGTCACATTATCTTTTTATCTATTTTGTTGCATATAAATAACTAAATAAAACTCCCTAACATGTGTAATTATGATTTTAAAAAAAAAACGCGTTCAAATTGGTTATTCCCCACGGTCACGGGTATTCATTTATTGACTCACCTCACTCACTCACTCAAATTACCACCTTTGAACTCTCCTAACATTTTTTTTTTCCTTATATAGACCAAAATCTATGGTGCACCTAGACATAAAAATGTGGGTTTCATGTTGGTTCCATTGTGAATCTCACGCGAGGCTCACATTTTTTGTTTGTCTAAGTGCACATATAGACTTTGGTACATAAAAGAATAAGCATTGCTCACAAATTTCACAACTAGTGAATCCTATCCCAAAGAGTAAATAATGTATGCTTGCATATCTTGATTTCATAAGAACATCTCCACGGCTGACTATTTCATATTTTGTCTTTAATTATAATTAGATTCTTCCTTTCTTGATATCCTTGTATGCAACAAGATTTCAAGTTTGCAAAATTAACAAGAGAAATAAAGACAATTATAATTTAATTATATAAGAAAATAATGAGTTACAATCCCTGGGATCTCCTCTAATTATTTTCTTCAGTTGTTAACTCGAGAGTCTCACAGTTTGATCTTGGATTTTTATTTGATCAAGATTTTATAGCTTATTCTTGAACTTCTTGAATTTTGACTCGAGAGCTCAAGCTTTGATTTTTTCAAACCTTGACTTAGGAAAGATTTGAAGAACTTACCTTGACTTAGGGAAGATTTGAAGAACTTGATGGAGAATTAAGAAAACTCTTAGAATTTTTTGTGTAGAGAGTTTCTTACCTTGACTTGGCGAAGACTTGAAGAACTTGATGGAGAATTTAGAAATCTCTTAGAATTTTACAGAGTTTCCTATGCCTAGCTGTGACCCCTATTATACATGTAGGATGGGAGGAGTGGTGATCCCTATTTCTACATGTAGGATGGAAGGAGTTGGGGTGGTTTGGCAATAACCCTACTTTTAACTTTTCTCTTATGAAACATGAAATGTAAATCAATTGCACTATCTTTTAAAGAGATAAAATTACAAGAGAGCTAGCCTCCCCAAAATATTATATCTTACAGTAATATAAATATATAAGGTATTTTATTACCTATATTTATTATTTTTTGAATAAAGAGATAAATATTAAGGTATACATCTCTATGACATGGCGCGATTTAATTAGAATACAATTCCATAATGACAATGTAGGAATTTCAATTAGATTAAAATTCTATTGCTTGCAATCGTTAATATGTAATTCAAAATAGGTTGCTTAATTTATCGACTTTATCCTTTCCAACTCTAGATTAATTTGGTTGCAAGGGTTGATTATGTCGTATCCTTCATGGATGATAAATTGAATTTCACAGTTAGCCGTTACTTAATAATTTCATTTCCTCAAATATTCTTCTTGAAATTTGACAAATTTTGTCTTTCTATGTTGTTTTTGCATTTCTTTGGTAAGAAAATGAAACAATTTGATTGCTAGAGTAGTTTTCTCTTATATTTCGTGGATAATCTATTAAATCTTCAAAGGTTAGCCTTTTCTAAACATTTTAGTAATGTTGTGAGGTACTATTTCTTTAGGGCCAATTAGATTTTTTTAGAAAACTTTTTAATCATTTAAGTTTTTGTTTTGTTTTCCTGTGTTTGTTTGTTTGTTTGTTTTTTTTTGTTTTTGTTTTGTTTTGTTTTTTTTTTTTCCCTCTTCAAATACTTATACAATTCATCTCCTAACTCAATACCATATCTTATTTATGTAACATTCCAAACTACACAATTTTTGATCTCAATTAGCATATGCATCGAGTGTGCCTTAACAACTAGTTATTTTTAGTTAACTAGAGGAAATTATTTTTAATTACGTAAGTAAAAGGCAAGTTAATTGATTCTAATTAACTTTTCTTTTTATTTTTTGGGAGCCAAATTTTCTTTAAGTCAGTGGCTTATAATTTACAATACTAAATGTCAAATTATATACTTTTCATTGTCATGCCAACTAATCTATTTATTCGAACTCTTCATCTACGCATAATCAATAAAACTAATGAAAACTTTTTAAAAAGAAAATCAAATCTTTCTAAGTTTAATCCATACTTTCAATGACTTGACCTTAACAAAATGATGGATTGTATGAAAATTCCTTAGTTTTATGTTTGACACCAATTCCTTAGTTGTGAATTAATCTTGGGTATTCTCCTTTTTAGTATTTTCTTGGGAAATCCTTCAAATATTCAATTAAGTCAAATGAATGCAGAATACCACTGATGGCTTGGGGCTTGAAATTAGCACATTTTGCTGTTCAGCTATCATTGTTGTTACCAAGTCAGCTGGCCTTATTTTCAACTGCTTATGAAAAGTTTAAATTGTTTATTTTTATATTGAAAAAAATACTTTTAAAAAAATAGGTGTAAAATTACTTTAAAAAACT
This sequence comes from Cinchona pubescens, assembly GCA_025175665.1. Lineage (NCBI taxonomy): Eukaryota > Viridiplantae > Streptophyta > Magnoliopsida > Gentianales > Rubiaceae > Cinchona > Cinchona pubescens. The sequence goes on along the minus strand of JANKKI010000051.1, from coordinate 8,005,177 downwards.
GTTTTCACGGCATCTAAACATGAAAGGCATATATTTTTTCATGTTTTATCCAAAAATTCTTTTAAAAATGTTAGAAGCATCTTTCACATAGTTGTTGAGAACAAGCGTGACCATTAGCTTCCTAAGATAAGATTCATGTAAAACACTCGATAAAGGGTGTCTATTGGCCTATCTGGGGAGTGTGAACTTGAAATATACTCAAATAAATGGAGGTAATATTGTAAAGTGAATAATTGATGGTAAAGTACTAAAAATTAGTTGATCTTGCAACTAATTTTAAGGTCATGGAAGTCATTTATACAAAAAATTAACCATCTAATAGGATGAACACTAATTATTGATTAGAAAAACACAAATAGCAACCTCAAGCCCATACCAAATGGATCCAGAATTATAGTCACTTATTAAGTTGGTTAAAGAATCTGATTTTTGTTCATGAATATTTCCAACCCTTGATGTATATCTTCTTGACAAATAGTTAGGTAAACTAGGTCTAATAGATCAGATGAGACAAAAAAATTGTCACGTCAGCACGTGAAGCCTTATTTCTTTTTTGTTTTGTTTTACCTAGTATATTAGATAGAGTTTACCTAAATCCTCCTATCCTTTTATCTATTTTATTGAATATAAATAACTAATTGAAATACCCTAACATGCTAATTATAGTTTTGTAACAAAAGAAAATGACGGGCATTCAGAATTAAAAGATATAATATATATCTTTTCTTTTTGTTGGGTCGATAGCATTCTCCTGTGTTACATGTGCACAACTTTTACTAGCATTAATAATCTATATCTATACTATATATTAAAAAGCAAAATCTTTTTTGTGAGAGGTAACCATGGGAAGATATGTGTCACCTTATACCATTTCTTTTCAATCATAACGTCATTAATCAACCAAAGAATCAATATAGTTTATAATATAACAAACTTTTAAATATTCAAAACCTTGGCCCTAAATTCAATTTTCTCTCTACTCATCCTAATTCACAACTACTCTCTTTCTTTCTCATATATATTCTCCTAACAATTATGTAAAAGGCTATATCTAACTAACTAATTCAATTCCAATTCAAATTCATCTTTATCAGTATCTCAATCTATTTTATTTTGAATAAAGATCAAATTCCATCCTTATCACTACCAATATCCTAGCCATTTATTTCTTTATATAAAGTTCTTTCGTTTTCTCAATCATAAATGGTATTTTGACTACAAATAATCATGATATTGGTTTAGTGTTTTAAATACTATCCTTCGTCTTGCGTCCATTTGCAAGTTTTTGACATCAAATTAGAACTTTCTTCCAATGCAATGCACAAAGCCTATGTACAATGGAATTACTTGACTAAACATCTCTTAATTTTTCTTGGCATGATTCTACAATCAATTAAGTCAATGGTTTTGTATTTCTTTTTACGTGTGTAGCAAAAAAGGTAGGCTTCGTGCCGACTTAGCATTACACTTATTTTTTATTGTTTGGTTATTTTCTAAGTATAGGTTCATTAAATTATATGTAATTTGTTAGGATATTTACATTCTTTATTCATTAAAAAATCAAATCGTGCATACTTTGAGAGCCCAATCTTTGGGTGGGTTTGCTGCATCTAATGGTTTTTTATTTATGGAATTTAGGGGAGATTTTGGCATTGGCATTTTGGATTAGTGTACAGTGGGTTGCAAAATGCTCTTATTTGACGGTTGAAAGTTGAAACATATTTACCTCTCTTATTTGATACCTTTTTATTTTAATTTATGATGATTGAGTCTCTTAATTGAATATCATTTACGAGACACATTTTATTTGGGTTTAATTTATCTATTTGTTGATTTTTTTTTTTTGTGATGTGTTGGGATTTTATTATAAAAGTGGCACTTCTAAATAGAATATCCGATTACTTATCTTATATGAGATTATAGATTTGACTACAAAAAATAATTTTATGCTATTACGTTTTAGAATAATTTTAATTTTATAACTTCCCTACTTTCTGGCATTATTTGAATACCATCACACTTACTAGTATTCTTTTTTATGTTGAGGCATAAAATCAATTGTAGAAGTGTTTGAATACTATCATAGTTACTAGTTTTAGTTGGTGTTTGATAGTTGTATAATGCAAAAGGAAGAAATAGCTCATGGCACACAACGTTGCAACTTATGTTTGGGGTAATTTCTTTTATTCCTTTGATAATAACATATTCTGTAACTTCCACTCTAACACTCGGAGAATTACAAAATGATAGTGTAGTGAGGATTAGTTCTTTTGTTATGAGGTTAGCAAAAGATTGAGAAAACATTCTTTGTAAATCTTGTTGGTTAAGAGAGATTTGAGCTACAATTTGAAAAGGGAGGAATGAACCTGGAGGAAATTGGTAACTAAGATTGGCAGGAGGAAAATTGTTTCCTTCCGTCAGGGTTGAGATTCTAAAGAAGAAAGACTTGTCAACACTCTTCTTATGATACAAGAGATTTACACCAGTATAATTAACATTAAACACATAGAACAATTTTGAGTGTGTTTTGAGATGGGATTACAAGCCAGATTTGCATGACTACAGAAATCAAATGGGAGTGGTGGGATAACTTTGACGTGAGAGCAGCAAAAATGGTGGCTTCTACCTTTGATAATGGTCTTAATTTTGAAGATATCATCAGTGGCGTAGGGCCATTGATACTTTTAGCCAAACCTTTATTTTTTCCATTGATATTAGCTCCGATGATCGGTTGCAGATAGCATATGAATGATGAGTAAAAAGGACTAACAAAGCAAAAGTAATGAGCTTGACTGTGCAATGGTTCGTGGAGATAATTTTTATCTCTGTTATTTTTTTGATGATAGTGGTGATTATAATTTATTGTGTGAATTAGCTATACATATAGAGTGTCAGGCAGCCAAAAAAAGTCTCTAGTCAGTTTGTTAGGATTTATCACTCCTTAAGGTTAAGATAATTTGTTGTTAAGTTTGCTAGGATAATTTGTTAATTTATCTTATGCTAAAAATATGAGTTAGGATGTGGAGTGATGTGCTTTATCTGGATAGGTTAAAGAAAGAAAAAGGTAAGAGTGTACGGAATTGTGTATGATCAGACCAAGAGCAAGGTTATGACAAAATAAGGGTAATCATGAGTATTCCCTTTTCTACCTCCGTTATTTTTTAAATATATGTTCAAGTTATCTATCCTCTTATTATTTGCCAAAATAATTTATTTTCTTTATTATTAGTATATTATGGATCTTCTAGATTTGTATGAACTTTCTTGTAATTGTTATATCCGATGAAGACTTTTTTTCAAAAAAAATTTTCTTCTGTTCTTGTGCCTTGAGTGTTTTTTGTCAAGGAAAATTTGAAGAGAAATAATTACTAAATAAGAATTTTGTTTGTCATTAATATATGCATAAAAAAAAAAGATTAATTCATTTTACATTGAACATATAAATGAAAAATGGTAAATTACAAGGACCTCATTGTGGCTTGGTTAATGTTCAGGTTACCTCCTTATAGTTTGCAAACCTACAATTCGCATCCTCGATCTTTGCTGAGGCTGAATATCAGTCCATGACTTTGACTATTATTGAGTTGCTTTGTTTTGCGAGCACTTCTTCTTGATCTTACAATCCATCATTTGCAACCAATGTTATTGTATTGTGACAATCAAGCTATTGCTAATAATTAGATCTTTAGTGAGTGCACTAAACATGTTGAGATGAATTGTTATTTTATTCGTGATCATGTTCTTAATGAGTGTAGACACTTATTTGTTTATAAAAATATAAATAAATATATTTATCTTGCTTATATTTATCTTACTCCTATCATCATCTCTATCACCCCCTCATTCTACTTTCTCATTATCTTTCTCTTCTCTATCACTATCACTATTCTGTCTATCCTCATCTTCACCTCTATCTCCATCTTATATAGTCTAATTATATTTCTAGTTACCAAAGCCCCTATAAATACCTCATTACTGCTTACTTCAGGGAACATTGACATACTCATTCTCAATATCATTCGTACTCCCTCACACTCACACAACTCATACAATAGTGAAATTTTGTTAGAATAATTTTCCACAATTTTCATAAGGAGGAAAAGAAGGAGCTGCCATAATGATCATCATTGGAGTCAAGATCATGCCATTCCTATTTTCTAAATTCGTCAAAAGTTTGTAAGCTTTATTTATTTTTTTGTAAAATGTTTATGATATGAAGCGAAATCATTGTTAATTTATGTGACTTTATATGTTATTGGCATGTTCTAAATTTTCTTATAAATCTTCTTTGTATATTTGCATATGAGTTTGTGAATTTGCAAAATCTTAGTTTAATTTTGACTAATGTATATTACTCTATTTATTTGATCTTATTTACTTCTCTAGAACTAATGTGAGCCCATTATTAGGACATAGGACCATGTAATATCTCGTTTATTTTATTTTATTTTTATTTTTTAATTTCTTGTTTATTTTTAATTGTCCAGTATAAATTGACAAATGTGTTGACCTTAAAATTAAAATATTAAAATAAAACATGCAACCATTTTCACTGGGATAAAGTGGATACTTGGAATTTAATATTTTGACAATTCCCCTCTTAGCTGAACTCTCGAATCCAAATTTCTAGTTTTCGAAAAGCTAAGAGTCATCAAGGTAAAGGGTTGAAGTGTATGAGAATGATCTAATTTTAGTAACTCGGGGCGCCAAAAATCTAATCTTTAATTTAAAAAACCCTTTTTCCTAGATTTTATTAATTGGGCTTACTGTCACATTTTTTCTCAACCCCATTTCAGGCCCTTTTCTCTTTTATTTCCTTTATTTAATATCTTTATTATTATCCTTTTTAAAAAAAAAAAAAGACCACGACAACGGTAATATTCGTACTCAACATGTCTCTTCTCAGCATCAAATAGTTGACATTTCACCGAAGTGCTTGGGTTCTAACACTTTTCAGCATCTCGTTAGCAAGTTAAACATTCGAAATCTTCATACTCTAACTTGAGAGGAAGTGTTAATATTTCCTATATTTGTGTATAGCTGTATAGATTATATATATTTTAATAAATATTTAGTTTTTTAAAATATATCGAAGTAGTAGTAATGTTCTAGTAGGTTGTCTTGTATTTTGTATATATATAGACTTTTTATGTATCATTTTTAAAATACATAAGAAAGATAGTGTAGTAAGGATTAGTTCTTTTGTTATGGGGTCAACAAAAAAGATTGAAGAAACATTGGTTAAGGGAGATTTGAGCTGCGGCTTCAAATAGGAGGAATGAACTTAGAAGAAATTGGTAACTAATATTAGATAGACGAAACTATTTTCTCATGTTAGGGTTGAGAATCTAAAGAAAGAAAACTTGTCAACACTCTCCTTACAATATGAGAGATTCACGCCACCATAATTAACATTAAACGCATTATGAAAAACTTGAGTGTTAAGTTTTGAAATGGGATTAGAAGCCCGATGTTCATGGCTACAGAAATTAGATGGGAGTGGGTAGGGGTGTTCATTCGACCGGTGTTCGATTTTTCGACTTGTATGACTTGACTTGTTTGATTTTCGACTTGAAAATTTCAAAGTCAAAGTCAAAGTCAAGTCATATAAACCCAAAATCGATTAAAGTCGAGTCGTTTAAATTTGACTTGTTTGTTCGGGAAGTCGAACATTTAATCTTCTATTCCATATTCTAATTTCAAAATTTAGTATATTATCCCACAAATTCTGTATTATTTCAAGTGACTAAGTGTATAACTTATTAATGTAACACTTTTATTTTAATTATTCCAATTTTCACATTATCATCCATATTGTGATCTTTATATAATGTGTGTATAAAAATATAATTCATAATATATTATATATACAAATTTCAAATAGATTATACGTACAAATTTACACACATATATCTTTGTATGTATACTATACACACACAAAAGTTATAAATCTTATTAATATATGAATGTGTATTAATATATATATTATTTGTAGATATTAAAATTGATTTACAAAATCATAAATTCAGATCTACTTACCAAAATCAATTCATATGGAAAAATTCTATTAAATCACCGACCCCTGTTAAGTTATATCCTATAAGTATATAGGAATATATATGATTGTCTACCTTTATCTATACTAATAGTAAGTTAATAATGCATTTAATATACTTGTTGATAGTAAGAATATTATACTAATAAGTTACATAGCATAATAGTATAAATATATAAATTAGACATTATATAAAATATAGTAAGATATGAACATAAGAATATGTATGTATAGATATATTATATATAGATATTTTTAATAAATATTTGAGTATATGTAATTATTTAACTCTAGTATCTTTATGTTTTAAAAGGAAATTAGTAATTCATCAATAAGAAGTGTTACATTAATAAGTTGTATACTTATATTAATGTATAAGTACATAAATTGTACATAACACCTAACAATTATACAAATAAAAGATATTTAAGCAATAAGAAAAAATAATATTATCAGTTATTAATATATTTAATTATTAAGAATTAAAGAATATTGTGGCTAAAATATTAAGTATACAAATTTATTAATATATTGTTATAATTGTAGATCCTTATACATACATACATATATATATATTTGTTCAACTTATTTAATCGGCAAAGTCGAACGACTTGTTTGACTGTAAACCAATCAATCTGTAGATTGGTATTCGACTGGTAATTTAACTTGAAAGTTAAAGTCAAAGTCAAGTCGAGAAATTGCTTAGTTAACTTGATTTTGAGTCAAAGTCGAGTCGAGAGTCGAAAGTCGAACAAGTAAAGTCTTTTTTTTTTTTCAACTTGACTCGACTAGACTCAACTCGACAATTCGTCTTGATTGACTTTTGAACACTCCTAGGTGTAGGTGGATTGACTTTGACATGAAAGCACAAAATGGTAGCTTTTCCTGTTGATCATGAACGTAATTTTATAAGCAGACACCATCAGAGGCATGGGGCCATTGATACTTTCAGCCCAAACCTTTATTTGTTCCACTGATATTAGCTTCGACAGCCGGTTGGAGGTAGCATATGAACGGCTAGCAAAGAGGAGAAGAAAAATAATAGTAATGGAATTATCTTTGCGATGGTTCATGGAGACCATTATTATCCCTGTTATTTTTTTTTTTGATGATGGTGGCGATTATTATTTGTTGCGTGAATTAGCTATACATATAGAGTGTCAGGCATCAAAAAACGCTAGTCAGTTTGGTAGGATTTATCATTCCTTAAGGTTAGGATAATTTGTTATTAGGTTTGTTAGGATAATTTATTAATTTATCTTAGGCTAAAAAAATCTGAGTTTGTTAGGATGTGGAATGTTGTGTTTTATTTGGGTATGGAAAAGAAAGAAAAAAGGCAAGAGTGCAAGGAATTGTGTCTGATCAAACCTAAAAAAGAGAAAAGTTATGACAAAATAAGGGTAATCATGAGTATTCTATCCTTTTCTACCTCCTCCTTTTTAAAAAAAAAAAAAAAATGTGTTAAAGTTTTCTATCCTCTTACTATTTGACAAAGGAATTTCTTTTTCTTTACTATTAGTATATTTGTGGATCTTTTAGAGTTGCAGGGACTTTTTTGTAATTTTCATATCTGATGGAGGCAATTTTTTTTTTTTTTTTAAAAATTTCTTCTCATCTTGAGAATGAAATGTTTTTTTTTTTTTTTTTTTCAAAAAACTATTAAACAGGGATCTTGTTTGTCATTACTATATGTATCACGAAAAAAGATTGGAACTTTTAACTTGGACATATAAATAAAAAAGAACTTATTCTAGTGGTATAAAAAAATTAAGTATCAAGTATTATCATTTTATGCCACCTTTTAGATTCTATTTTCATATTCATTGAATATTTTTATAACCACCCTACCAAGGATAAACTATGAATTCATGAGTACTTCACTATTTTTTTTGTACAATATTTTTTGTTTGTCCATACATTAGATGTGCCTTTCTCACTCGTAGTAGGTATTAAGATTAAATATTTTGACATAAAATCTCATGAATACGTGAGTAATAATGGAAACTCATAAATAAAAAAACATATATACTATATAAATTCTGAGTCCTTTAAACCTCATGGCATCTTTCTCATTTTAACTTGCACTTTGACTCTTATAAATTTAACTAGCCTATGACTACTCAAATATTGTTTGGATTTTTTTTATCCATTAATTTTCAAATAATATTTGTAATCATTCTTTAGTCACATTTTTCAATCAACTTTTATCTTATATATTTCATACTAGTGAGTAGTGATTTTGGCACTAAGTTCTCTTATGTTTAGTGCTTGGTACATCAAAGTCCAAAATTTCAGATCTCTATTTATAAGATAAGTAACAAAACTCTCTTTAATTTAACTAACGTGAGACAAAACTACACTTACAAAGCCTGGCACTTGAAGTTCAATTTATACACTACTAAAAAACTGTCAATTACCTGCATATTTTGTTGCGGATTATAATCAGAAAAATCCGCAGCAAACAAGACTTTCTGCGGATTTGGGAGCCAAAAATAATCCGCAGGTAAAAAGGCCGTGGATTATAATTTGCTGCGTTATAAGATCCGCAGCTAAATTTGATGGGGATTTTGCTGCGGAAATTAATTGTGTAAATTTCCGTATTAAAAATCCCTAGCAATTATCCCCAGCAACATCCCCATATGAATTTTCGCAGCATGATCCCCATATAATTTCCATCAATTATAGCACATTTGCCAAAGATTTACCATATAATTTTCGCAGCAAAATCCCCATCAAATATCCCAGCAAAATCCCCATATATTTTCCGCAGCAAAATCCCCAAATAATTTTCACAGAAAATTTTTGTTAGTATTGTTGTGATTTTTTCTTCCCCCTGTACCATCATGCCACATTCCAGCAATTTCATCACAAAAAAAAATTCGCATTGATCATCATGTCACATTCGAGCAATTTCATCTCAAAAAACAATTCGCATTGAAAGAAATATAATACGAAACAAATTCATAGTGTATAATGAATACAATACATATATAACATTTAGTTGTCTAAGTAAAAATCAAATACAGTCTAATCATCCGAGCTACCATCTGCATCATCCTCATCATCTGCATCAAGGGGAGGGGAACGCTGGTGGCAAGAGGATCCAGGAAGAACGCCTAATCGCTCCATTAAAGTAGAGCCAAGGTCTCTTATTCACATCCAGACCTTCTTGTAGTGAAGCTTGCTCTTTCTTCATTTCTTCCTTTTCCAATCTCTCCTTCCAGTTGGGCTTGTAGTTCGGCACTAAGGAAGTGGATGTGCTCCTAATCCTCTCATCAACATCCTCGGGTAGGTCGTATGGGTGTGAAGGTGCTGACATAACCCTTCATGGTCCTACATAAAGAACCAAGCCCAGAAACTCTGCCTTTCTTTTTTCCTCCCACGGCGTCATACCAAATATCCAAATCAGATGGTAGATGTTGTGAGTGTTGAGAACCATCAGAAGACATATTATCATTCTCAACAGTACTTTGAGAAGATATTTCAGCCTTTTTCTTCTCAAAGTTCTCCTGCAAAAGTCATATAACAAAGATCAACTTTATGGAAACAAGAATATTAAAGGACAAATCATAAAAGATTGTAATAAAACCTTAATGACTTACATAAGCAGCTTGGGCCCGAGGATGAACCCAATCTCCCTCATTCTTCTTATGGGTACGGAAATAGAAATCAGAGAATGGCGGGTTTTCACCCCTCTCAGCCTTCTGTAATTAAAAGAAATAAATATTTTCAAGTCATCAATAACAAAGGCATTGTAATATAATGAAGTATTAAAAGTACAAGAAATTAATTAGTATTACCATTTTCTTGAAATGCACTCTGTGTGGTATAGAACCGCTTTCCAAGGTGATTGATTACTTTTGTAGCATCGTGCCACCTACCGCTGTCTCTTATACACATCTATAATAAGCAAGGTGGCCATCTAAATTTTTTCTGCAACGCTTAAAGTAAGTTTTTATATAACAATATGAAACATATAATTACGTAGTCAATTAATACGTTGAAACAATATAGACCATAATACCTGAAATTCCTCAAACCACATGTCTCTTGTGGCCGCAGAAAACTTCTTCCACGAGGGATTGCCTTCTTCAAACTTGGTCTTTATGCATGCAGCGATGCCCTCAATTGCTGGTCTTGTGATATAAAACCTAGTTTAATTTTTGTTATCCTCAGAATTGTGAACATTCACCATATCAGGGACATGGTGTCGCTCATTTGCACTTCACACAAGCACATCTAATAAGAGACTCAGTTAAATATTTTGGTTGTTGACAAGCAAAATTTATAAACCCAGCCAAACCCTCCAAAATTCTTCCACATATCCCCGGCGATTTGGAAGAAGCCTATTGTAACATCCACCTTCGATGCTCTGGAACTTCCATTTTGCCTAACCAAACTAATGACTTACTTAATCTCCTGTTAAACAATTAATTTCCAAACAAATATAAGAATATAATTTCATGAAAATTTTCCACTTGCTTATTATAGTAAAAATTTAGTATATGATAGTAAGTTGACTAGTCCAACAACACAAATATATGTATGTGTTCATGTTTTTCTTTATTTAATTACATATAAATATCCTAAATGATACTCTTCATATTTATTTGACAATTTTTAATTAATATAAGCCTAACCACCTTTACATTGTTTGGGAGGCATAACTAGAACTTTTAAGTAGTAGGGTAATATTATTAGCAAAAATTAATCCAATTAATAACATTACGATGTTTGGCTTAAATGAATAAATCAATTCATTTATTTAAAGTGTCAAAATAATTGATGTGTTAACAAATTTGCCAAATAAAGGATCAAATATCTAAACCTAATAGTTGGTGAATAAATATATTTTCTACTATTACGTAGTTACGGAAAGTTATGAGTATGCAATTAAGAGACAACAAAGGGAGCGGAGAGGGTATAATTGACAAATAAAAAAAAATGATAGATACCAAATGTTGTTCCCTTCACTTTTACTATCCTGTCTTAAAATAATTATCATTTTTACAATATATCCTATATTAAATTATTTGTTGTTATCAAAAATTAAAAAAACAGTAAATAATTTTTTTTTTAAATTTTACCATGCATTTGCATAAAAATTAATATAATCAACTATTTTAATAACCTTTTCCCTATTATCTCATAATTAAAGTCTACTAAGTATCATTCCAATACATACATTTATATAACATTTCATTTAGAAACATTATTCATGGTTTAGTATTTTGCATATAATATGCATTATTAACTTGTTCAAACCAAATTGTATAATCCTAGTAAAAAACTTGAATATCTCATGAAATGGAATTGTTTTAAGAAAAATGTAGTGTTTGTATATCTATTAAAGGAGCGAATTATGTATGTACGTTAGGAAAAATTAGTGTAAAAGTGTAATTTGGTCACTTTTTAACCTATATTTTAGTAAAATTGAATGAATTTATTTGTTTTTTTTAATCCGTATCCACCAACTCAAAGTAGGAGTTATTTCGTAAACACAAAACGAAAAATTACTTGCTTAAACGAAAGACAAATAAACTATAATAATAGTTAAACGGAAGATTTTTTAAAGGTTGAAAATTATTCTATTTAAATGTTCTATAATGACAAAAGGTTGAAACAATATATTAGATGAACTATAGAAGTCTCTTTTGTTATTATATTTAGACTCCGAGAATTTAATTAGATGAACTATAGAAGTCTCTTTTGTTATTATTTTAATTTTCATATAATAAAGTTGGTTGTTATATTAAGGTTGACGATATATTTATGATAATGTTAATTAAAGTGCGAATCTTGTAGGAACACGGAAATCCCTAAACAAACAAGTTTAGTATAGGTGTTAAATATTGTCATTATATGGAAATAAATTTTTGAAAATAACATAGCAAAAATCCTCGACAAATTATGGATAACAAACAGTTGAAAAAAAAATGTAAATAACATAACAAAAATCTATACGATAACAAAGAAAATAAAAAAAATAAAAAAAATAAAAATAAAACTGCAAAAATTATAGCAAAATCCTACGAAATTAGGGATAAAAAAAATCAAAATAACATAGCAAAAATCTATACGATAACAAACAAAATAAAAATAAAAATAAAATAAAAATAAAACTGCAAAAATTATAGCAAAAATCCTACAGAAATTAGGGATAAAAAAATGAAAATAACATAGCAAAAATCCTACACAATTTATTGACAACAAATAGCTGCAAAAAAAATAAAAAAACTGAAAATAACAAAATAAACCACTCACAAAAATTATGGATAACAAGAATTAAAAAAAAAATAGATAAAAGAACAAAAATTGAAATGGTAGATCAATCAATCACCTTGGAAATGGTTGAGGATGTGCACGGTTGCTGCTAGAGGAGATGGTGTGCTGGACAAATCGAATCCAAGATGAACACCAAGTTCACGCGGCTTCTTCAAGAGGAAGGATGGAGCAAAATGGCTTGGCCAGATTCTGAGAAAGACACATCTAGGGATGAAATTTACAGTGGAAATAGTGGATGGTAATTGGAAGAAAGCTGGAGGGTGAATGGTGGCTGGTGGTGCAGGAAATGGAGAGGAAAAGTGATTTTTCCTCGATTAGATCTATCCAAAATGTGCTGGGTTTCTGCACTGTAAATTGAAATTTCCTGCGGAATTTTCCGCAGCAAAATTGCTGCGGAAATTAACTTCAAATTCCGCAGCACACGTGTTGCGGAATTAATTTCCGCAACAAAAATCGAAGAAAAAATTAAGGACAATAGCAAGTGCTGCGGATTTATTTTTCCGCAGCAAAATATATTCCTCAGCAAATTTGCTATTGTCCTTAATTTTTTCTTCGATTTTTGTTGCGTAATTTTTGTAAATAATACGTTCCTGCTGTATGGAGGGAATGTTATCTGCGGTACTATGATTTTGATGCGGATTTTTTAATCCGTAGCAAAATTTTAATCCCAAACCTAGAAAACTAAAATTTGCAGTAAAATCCGTATATAATTCCTGAGAAAAAATTCGCAGCAAGAATCCGCATGAAATTTGCAATTTTTTTGTAGTGATAATCTACGAAGGATATAACGTAATCAAGTGTACATATGTTTTGGGATAAGCTACAGTTAGAAATTAATACTGAACTTTCAGAATGTCCCAAAACGATTGAAATCACCACTAAAAATTCAAGATTCATCATTTCATTTACAAAAAAAAAAATATAAACTAACTAATAAAGCTCATATATACGAAATATATCATGACATACATGAAAGAGATCTAAGCAAATAATTTCAATTTGTTTATCCTAGAATAAGATTACAATCACGTCGAAACAAAATAGTACACATGATAAAATAAAAGTGGCATGAAAATAACAAATCTATCATATTCTACTCCCAATTTTGTATAAAATCCATGTTCAACCCAGATCTCGATCTGTATTACAGTTTATCCTTTAGTTGCAATTGCCCTCAACAGATTTATAGTTGGTGCATCCTGGTAGTAAGCCCAGATCAATCTCTGAGGATCAAGAGTCCTAGACTTTGCATCAAGGAGAAACATAGAGTTAGCATTCACAACCATTACCTCTAAAATAAAAAAGGAAACGTTAGGAAATAAAAATTTGAAGTCTCTATCGACTCCATTTGTTCCCTAGCAGCAATGGTAAAGATAGCCATGTCTACCGTGCCTTTTCGCTCTTAACTTTACACACACGCATGTGCATATCCATACACATGTTCAATTCTATACACTCACTAGTTTTAGTTACGCATTTTTGCAAACATTTGGTGAAAAATAAAATATAATTTTATATAATTTTGAATATATATATAATTCTATAAAATCTAATTTTGAATATAATTTGTGTTTAAATCAACAAAAAATTTATATATATATATATATCCACAACATCTAATTTAGTCGACAACTAAATGACATGGGTAAAAGGGAACTTTTTGAAAATTAAAAAGTAGCAAAGAGTACCCAGAATAACTTTAGCATTTCATAAACATATGTGGCGACCAAATAATTAGGGAAGCCCCATTTTTCATTAGCTTATGTTTAATACACAATAATCTGACATACAAAACCAACCATTTTTCTTTAGTTTAATTTTGTGAATTAAAAAATATCTTTTTATATAAAAGCAATCCTAGCATGAATCAATCATATAATGCAAGATATTGTTATATAGTTCAACTGGTGGAGCCACGCATAGTTGAGGGTGGCCAATTGCCCTCCCTCCCCCCTAACTTTTAAAAATCACAAAATAGACAAGTAAAAATTTAAGAATTTTAATTTATTCTATAATTGCACCCCTTAAAATTTATCAAGTTTTCTTTTTTCTTTACATTGACCCGCTAAGAATTTGAAAATCTAAAACTCTACAATTAAGAATGATGGCAAATTTATAGTTAAGAATAAGGGTCGCTTGGAAACCTAAAAATTTTAAAGACTTTTGTAATTTTATACATAAAATGGACATATAATTTTTATTTTTCAAGTACATTTTATATAAAAATTGAGCACTATGTGTTTTCGTTTGTTATATAATGGTCAATTCTATTATAATTTCTTATTTCTAGAAAAAGGACATCTACCATTAACTTGCTATAATTGCACGTACAATTATTTGTTGTATAAAAAATCAATTTTACCTTACCAATTACTAAACACCTATCAAAACTATTCCTCTCCTAATGTTAGGGTCAAAATTCCGACCCTGCATAGTTTTATGAGTAGCAATTGACCTTTTAGAGCTGTACATATAAGTGATGGGTTTCTCCTTAGTTGATTATCTTTGTTTTTTGTTTATTTGTGTGTTAGTCAATGTGACTATTGTCGTATGTGTTATTGGTGTTTTTGTGATACAATGTACTTCGGTGTGTGCTTTGAGAGTAGTAGAGATCCGAAATCTGAAGAGGAAAAAGTGAAAGAGAGAGAGGAGAGGTCTCAAAGTATGGTATAGGATGTTGCAACTCTTCCAGTTGTTGAATATTATCACTAATGATACCCAAATTTCTAAATAAAATATAATGTAAACAATTTCATAATCCATGTTCATGTGTGGTACCTTAAAAAGTCTGATGGGATCATTTCAGACTTATTTGATCCCTAATTATTATTTTTTTGGAATTTGAAAAAAGAGAGAGGATAGGAATATCTATTATAAATTAATTTTTAAATTTGAAAAAAAATAGAGGATAGAAAATGTATGGTATAAAGATACGTTTCTAATTTGAAAAGAAATAGAGGATAGGAAACATATGTTATAAAGATATAATCATATCTCTGAATATTTAGGATTTGCTGAGATTGCTATGAGTTAAAATAATCATGCTAGTTTTATTTTTATTTTTTTTAGAAAAGGTATAAGAACTTCATTATGAGATTGAAGCTCTATCTGCCAAAAGAATGGGCAGAAGAGATAGAGGTGGCTTTTGTAGCCAAACTAAACGATGCCAATGAGGCTAGACCCAAGTGTGCTACATGATGGACAACTTCATTTCCACATCTACCTATCTAGCTAACATCAATAACATGCAAAT
This sequence comes from Cinchona pubescens, assembly GCA_025175665.1. Taxonomy (NCBI): domain Eukaryota; kingdom Viridiplantae; phylum Streptophyta; class Magnoliopsida; order Gentianales; family Rubiaceae; genus Cinchona; species Cinchona pubescens. The sequence goes on along the minus strand of JANKKI010000051.1, from coordinate 7,989,584 downwards.
TACAAAGTAGAGCTTTAAAGTCTTCCACCAAAGGACCTAGTAGAGACAAAGAAGGTTGATTAGATTGAATTTCCTTAATTACTACTTGTGCATCTCTTTCCAAAGCAATCCCTTAAGTTGTAGTTCTTGACTAATTCTCACTGCCATTAAAGCAGGCAATATCTCGGCAGCAAATAATCATGTTAATTAATGAACAATAAATTGAAAATAACTAGGGGTGACACGTGGCATTTATTCGTAACTTCTCACTAACAGAGGTTTTCCTACAATATATAGTATAGATTATCTAATAATATGCCCTCATCTAGACACACACGCACACATACCCACCCACACACAAAATGCTATCTTATAGGGGAGAATACTAAATTTACTTTAGTATTTTTTGAGATATTTTAATAGTTTAATACAAAATTATAAAATAGAAATAGTATTCATTTTAACATACAAGATGAAACCTTGACAAATCAATCGATTGTCTGTAGCATTCATTTCGCATTCATCTATACAATAAGTTACTAAATTTTAGTCAAAAATTAGTTACATAAAAGAGTTCTACTTTTTATGAAAGTCAAGCAAACTATTAGAATTATATTTGTCAATGTCAATCAATGCATGAATTCTCTGACTTCTTAAGCAAAGTAAAAGCTGGCAAACCCTTGTTAATAGTTAGAACAGAAAGATTGATTATCTTGGTCTTCATGAAAAGTTGAACAAACAAAGAGATATTTCTAGGCCTGTAAAATAAATTGGTTAGATTTAGGTCGAAATTGGTAATTCTAGGCCCCGATTAGATTAAGAATTTTGAATTGAATCCGTTATGCTTACCCGACGGGTCTTATTTATGAGACCCTTCTCCAGATCTGAGCGGGTCCGGATCCAAGTTAGATATGCCTACCTAAAAATAATTTCTAGAAAACACAAAAAATGCAATTCTTAAACATTTTAAAATTCCATCCAAACTTCAATCTCAAATCATTGAAACACAAGCAACAATAACAATTTCATCATTCTAATTCTATACATAATTATTTTAAAATAGCACACATGACACACATATCAAATTACACATCTAAATTGATAAGAAATACAAATATGTCAAACTTATACGTAGCTAGTGAAAAGTTCAAAATACAATTTAATAGCTTCCAAAGTCAGCTTTTCACAAATATCAGACTAGACATGTTCTAGATTCTAGAATCTTGACAGCTCTAAGCCTTCAAATCCAATACATAAAAGGTAAAAATTAATACATTAGTTAGTATTTATATCATTAAAAAACTTGTGTATATGATCTAGTATTCTACTTACAATCAGTTATGACTTTGTTTCCCACCATTTCATCTCACTTTTTGAAATTTAGAGGAGCTACCCATGTCTTCACCAGTTAGCTCTAATAGTATATATAGAAAGAATTAACAATTCGATAACTGTGAAACTCCAGTAAATCAATTAAAAAATAGATTACATAACTTTAAAATGATGAATACCACTTCTTTTCTTTTTTGTTTCTAGCCAATCACTAGTTGTCACTAACGCTTCAATAGCATCAGGTAGTAAAGAAGCTCTTGACTCATCAATGACCATTCCTCCAACACTAAATGTTGACTCCGATGCTACAGTAGGAGTTGGAACAGCTAGGATATCACGTGCCATCTTTCCAAGAGTGGGAAATTTTGTACTATCTATTTTCCACCGCTCTAATATTTTAAAATTGTCCTTTTTTGGAAACACTGGCTCTTCTAAATAAACTTGCAATTTATATTTTTGGTAAGAACAAATAGTAGAAGAATGGAAGCTAAATACCATTTATCAAAATCCGATAACATATCATCACTTACATTATTAGATTCCTTGTTAGCACTAGTAAAATTCCTCTCTTCTATATTCTACCATGAGCATAGTCAAAAGAAGGATTGAGTTCACCTCCATACTCACTCTCTTACAAATAAATAGACAATAGTACACGAACCCTATTCATATATTTTTTTACCATTTTTCTCATATTATACCCTATGATTATACTCTATCCAAATCCAATTTGAACCTAGTATCAAATACTACAACAATATCCAATTCTAAACAACATTCATTCCAATACTTTTCATACTTTTCCTTCATAGACCAGCCATATTTCTAACAAAATCATGGTCATTGTTTTCCCATTCTGTCAATTTAAGCTACAGTTTGCATATATTATAAAAAAGTTTTGATGCAGGAAAGCTACTACCATTAAAAATTTGCCACTTTCCATTCATCTTCCAAAGGATTCAACTTGTAGTTTCTTTGAATTTTGCTCCAAATGACTAAATGCCTCTTTTAAGGGTATGTAGAATCCAACATTAAAACTATTGAATTCCACTTAGTTGGTATGTCCATCGCTACCCTTCTCCTATTTTGTAGTTTGCATTGGTTAATTGCCTTCTCAAATATTGATAAGCAGAAGGAGAAGGAAGACTTCTACAAATATTTTAAAGTCTCCTGAATTTTATGAGGTAATTCTCCAACATGAGCCAAACTATCTTGCATAGTTAAATTAAGAATATGTGCACTATATTAAACATGAAAAGAGTTGATAACTCTAGGAAACAAGAGTTATATGTACCTAAACTTAACGGTTTTGTTACTAGTTTTGAGCATTTTTGGTGTTTAAATAAGTCGTTTTGCCTACTTTTGCTTTATGTGTTACAATGTATTAGTATATGTTTCTTAAGAGTTTTAGTACTTACTTAGGTGTTAATTATCATATTTTATTAGGTTCTTATATTTAGAATTTGCACCTTATCTTTAACCTAATTCCGTTGGGAGTTAGGTTGTAGTTCGTCTTTGTTTGTCTTCTGATTTTGGTCTCTTTGGTGAGAATTTTATTTAAATTTTTAGGAGTTAAGATAAGTTTTTATTATAGCTTATAATATTCCCCAATGTGTTAGGATTCGGATGTTAGATAGAGATTTTAGCATAGACAAAATGATGAAATTGTGGAGCTGTTTGAGCACCTCACTATAGGCGAGCCTTTATTCCTTAGGAGCTCGCCTATGTGAGCTGTCACAGTCACCTATGGCAAGCTTTACCCGGGAGGCATGATTGTTGTATTTTTCAATCATTTTTCAAGGGCATTTTTGTCCTAAACCCCAAACCCTAACCCTACTATAAATATATGTTTCTAGAGCTGATTTAAGCCCCTACACCATGGTTTTTTCTTCTTTTCTCCTCCCTCCTTGGGGAGGAAATTTTAGCTTTTCTCCTTCATTTTCCTTAGATTAGTTCTCTTCCAAATTTGTAACTTTGATCTCTAACATGGTAAGTCTTTATTTATGTGTAATGTACTTTGTTTACTTACATTTCCTACTCATTTATGTTGTTTTTACTTCTTTTATTGTCTTCATCTACCTTGCTTTTAATACCTTTATTTTTTGTACTAATTTTCTAGAAATAATGTCTAGTTCATTTAATTGCTTTCTGATAATCGTCTTTTGTTTGCTTTCTTATCTTTAAATATGTGTTAATTAGTTTTGGGTTAGGATTATGTGATGTCAATTTCTAATGGATAGAGGTTATGGGTTGATTAGGTGGTAAAATAGACTAATTAGGCAATACTAAGGAGGTTTAGAGTTAATTAGGGGAATTGATCACCACACTAGTTAATTTGGTTAATTGAGGGGATACGAGAATTGAACCTTCATTATAGACATAGATTAGTGCTGGATTAAGGTTAGAATTAGATCTTGGCAGACTAATTCACCTAGTTGGTTCCTAAAATTTCATGTGTAGTTAATCAAGTTTGGTTAGTTTAAGTAGTTGGAGGGATCCTTACTTAGGTTAATTAGATTGATAGATCTAAATGCCAAGAGATCAAGATTCAATTACAAATGAGAATCAACCTCTAATTTAGCACATAGGATCACTTGGTGGACCAAAACCCAAAAAATTGTATAGCTTAAACTCTAACCCTTTTTAATCATTTCTTAGTTGTAGATTAAACCTAGTTTACTTCTTTCTTTAATCAAACTCTTCAAATAGTACTATAACCAAATAATCGATACTTGAATACCATTCCTCCTAGAAATAATCCTCACTTCTACTAGCTACTATTTGACACCGTTTACTTGTGGTTTGTCATCTAGTTAAAATTAGTTAATTTAGATGTTTATTTATAACTAGATGTTTTTGTCTTTTTAGACGCAACAAGTTTTTGGTTCCATTGTCAGGGAATGGTCATTAATATTGAGACAATTTGGTTAAAATATTAGTTTGAAGTTTTTTTATCCAGTGTAGTTGTTTCACCTACTTCAAAACCCAAGAAGATTTTTCTTTCTTGTATAGCCATGTCCCTTATTTTTAAATTCCAAAAAAAATTTCCTCTTTGGTAGTATACTTGTGTTACTTTGAAAAAAATCCAAAAAAAAATTTCACTTGATGGATAGTTTGGACTAGTTAGTAGTCTAAACTTTCCTATCTTTTCTTATTTTTTGTTGTTTTAGTTCTTTTCCTTGTTTTTGTTGTTCTTAGTTCCTTTTCCTCAAGAGCATGCAAGGAGTGAATAGCAATTATTCATGCCAAGGACATCATTACCCTTATGGTGATGAAGGCATCGCCAATGAACATGTTTCTGACGGTCGTTATTCTTCTTATCCCTTCAACAATAATATGGGATGGTACATTCATCTGGATCCTTATTATTGGAAACTTCAAAGTCAGTTCAGTCATCGTCCACTTCAGGCTTAAAAATAAGTGATTGTGAGTGAAAGCATAGTTAACAAATAGAAAATCTTAGTCAAGAGATGCAAAGCTCACAATAGAGATGAGACAATGCTATAAGAAGGCCAATCTTGGTATCAATCCCCTCCAATTAAAGGAGAATTGTATGAGGAACAAATGGAGAAGAAAATAACTACCTTAAGAAAGAAATCATACACCAAGTCGAACTCCAAACATACTATATGCATATCATAGTGTCTCATTTGACCCAAATTGTAGAAAAATTGGAGTGGGTAAAGCTCAAGGAATTTCCATTGCCATCTCAACCCAATTGGATCATCAAGCCTCACCAACCTATGAAGAAGAGAAGAATGCAAGGCTAAACATGATGATAATTACCATCTAGAGCAAACAAGTAGCCATCTACAATGATGCATTCAAGCTCAATTTGATGTACTAGCACAAAAGTTGGTGGGTAGAAATCAAAATGCCCCATAAGCCACCCAGACACTAAAGAATAGTATGGTGATGAAGGAGCAAATGCGGGACAACTAAATTAAGACTCACCAATATCGATGGATCAAGTCAAGTTCAATGGGTTGACTAACATGGAAAGCAATTGAAGTTAATGGGTTGCGAAAGTATGAAAACCAGATGTGATGGACCTTTTAGATTTGAATGCTTAACAACTGGGTTAGTCAATATTTGCATTGAAGCATCACTAACATATATTTCAAGTGAGTATGAGATTGTCTCAGTCACCATAAAATAGGTACCATTTCATGATAACACATACATGGAAAAAGAGCCAGTTAAAGAAGTAGATCATGATGTTTACATACTAGAAAGGGTTGGAGACATATCTAATCATGCTAAAGTCCCAAAAGTCCTTGAGAGCTTTGGATGTGGAAATTGATGGAACAAATTTATAAAGAGCTTCAATACTCTTGGAAAGCCTCCTTGGTGCTAGGAGAGTATTTTCTTCATTTTCTTTTTATTAATGCTTTATTTAATTTACATGTTTTAGTTTAAGAACACAGTGGCTTAATAAAAGCTTGTAGCCTTATAGTTTAGTTTGTACTTTGGGACTGTGAATTGACTTTTGGTGATGCTTGAATGAATTTAGTTAGTTAATGCTAATGATGATTGGATTATATGAATTCATGTGAATTGGAGATGTAGTCTCTTCATTAAATATTTGAGTGATTTGATGGACTTTTATGATTTCTTTGTTTAACATTTCTATTTTCTTGGTTAATTGAACTCCTTTTGAAGCTAATTGTTGCAAATACAACGTACTGGGAAGATGAATTAGGTACAAATTACCTTTATTATTTTAAATCCCATTACCTCTTAGTTATTGTTATTTAAGATAGTTTTTTTTTTGGATTAGTGGAATCTCATGAAATCCCGATAATTCTTGCTTGGATTTGTTATTTTGGTTGAAAGAAAGAGAGTAAATTCTTTGAATTGTGGTTTTGGTTAGATTTTATATTTGTAGGAGCTAGTTGGGTTTGCTCACTTGATAAAGTTTTTATTATATTTCATCAGTGATTGCCACGACAAGAAATGAAAACAAGTTTTGAGTTAAAATTGTATGCTTGATTACATTCACATTCACTTAGACCAAAATCTATCAAATACATGTTCTTTTTGATTGAGCATGCTTGAAAGTCATTCATTCACTAGTATTTTATTCATCTAGTTCATGTGTTTTTATGTTTTCTATTATTATTTTTAATTCTCGTGATATGGTGAGCAGTAGGACGAGTTAAACTCATCATTGAAATAATATCAAAAGTGTATAAGTGGTGGTGTCATTATCTTGTTCATTAGGAATGATTTTATTTTTGTTTTTTGTGAAAGTTAAAATTGGATGTTGAATATAGGTTGCACTTTATGTGAAAAGTGGGATTTAACCCTTGAAACTCAACCATGTTTTCAACCAATTCATGCAAAGGTTTTTCTCAACTAGTTTTGCCTCAAACTTTACTTTTCCCATAACTCTTTTTTCAATGACAAGTTCAATTGATTGTTGATATGGTTTAAACATTTCAAGATTTGTAGAAATTGGATTTGATTAGAGAAAAAAATGAGTTAAGCATCACTTGGTCATATTGTATGGACTTGAATTTTTGGATATTTTGTAGATTTTGTGAGGTTTGGCTTGGTACATAGATTAGGATAGAATGAATCAATTTTTTTTCTTTTTATTTTATTTTATAGAAATAGCCAGATTTTAAAAATGACCCAGACATTTTCTTGAATCGTTTGAGTAAAAAAAGTGTACCTTACATTAATTTTACCCCTAGTGTTCCCTGTTGAACCTTCTAGCCTAATTTCTTTGTCAACCACATAATTTAGCCATTCAACTTTGTTTATCTTTCCTATCTTCATCCCATCACCTTAGTCATTGTAGATCTATCTTAGTTTTCCAATGTAATAGTCTAATGTTCTTATGATGGTTTTATAGGAGTTTTCATTACATTTGATTTGGGGATTGAAGTCAATATTTCCAATGTTAATTGTATCCCTCTTGTTGTAATTGATTGATTTATGTAATTGTTGTTTTCTATGAAATTCAATGTAATTGTTGTTTTCTATGAAATTCTTCTTTTTAAAAAATAAAAAAAGAAAAAAGTAAAAAGAGAAAAAAGAGAAAAGGAAATTGAAAGTGTTATGATCCTTTATTGAATAAAGAAGGTTCATTTTATCCTCAAAAGTTAGTTTAGTTAGAAATTATGTTTTTATCTTTAAAGTGTTGGTTGGTTAAATCATGTTGGTTTGGAGACTTGTGTAAATGGTATAGTAGTCCAATAGGATTTGTATTGAAATGACTAAGGTAATTTGAGTCATTTATATCCAAATTTATCCTACCCTATTATCTTAACCAATATTACAAGAATGAAAAAAGTCCTACATGATTCTTAATCTACACTAGGGGTGTTCAAAAATCAGTCAAGTTAAACTACCGAGTCGAAACAAGTCGAAAATTTTTTTGACTCGACTTGTTCGACTTTCGACTCGACTTTGACTGGTAGTCAATTAATTAAGCGACTTCTCGATTCAAATTTGATTTCAACTTCTAAGTCAAATTATTGATCGAATACTGATAAAAAATTAGAAAAGAAAAGTAAAGGAGAAGAGTAATAGCGGCTGAGATGGCTGGCGATTGGTGATGGTTGGCATTGAATGGCCAAAGTGAAGGAGAAGAAAAGACTTAGATGGAGTGAGGAGAAGAAGAGGTTGAGATGGAGTGAGAAGAAAATAAAATGAATGAAGACCAGTTAAGAAAGGAGATCTGAAAACTGAAAAAGAAATGAGAGATCATATCTTGGTTCGAAAAAGAGTTAAGAAAGAATGAAGATACTTCTCAACCACTTATGACTTACCCTAATGAATTATATTTTTTTCTTTTTTTAATTTCTAATTAGATCCGAGTCTTAAATGGATTGGAACTGGTAAATCCATATCTAGTTTGTTTATATAATAATCTAATCAGATCTGAATCGAATTTGAATAAATGGGACTAGACTCAAATCCATTTGGTTTTGTAGAGGTCCATACAATTTGTAATCCTCGTATTCAAATTAATGGAATGCTTCCTTTTTGTTTGTGGACATAAATCAAATTAATCAAGCCATGCAATTTTTTTTGTCTCTTTCTAATTATATTTTCTCAACATTTTTGTTATTATTTTTGTCACCGCCTTTTAAGGGATCGCTAAATTAACTTTAATCAAATTTTCAGGGTTTAGATCCTAAGAAACCAGTATCAGAGTTGGGAATCTGAGTTAAGTTTAAGCAGCAAATTTGACGGTAACAAAGTTTTGTGTTCAAATTTATTTTATGGAGGTCAAACCACAGTATGAATCTTGAGCTACTCCTTGCAAGTAGTTGGTGTTTGACTGTTTTGTTATTCTTTTCTTTGTATGTTGGACGTTTGAGCTTTCGGGAGGTCTATTTTAGTGTTTGTGAACCGATTTGTGGGCCCTATTGTGTTAACAAAATGTTGGCTTGCATTGAATATAAATTTGGAACTTTTATGGAGAAGGTAGAGTAAGTTGTTGATCCCATTATGATTAGAGGATCTTGTGATTTTTATGGACAAGGTGGAGCAAGTTTGTATTTTTTTTCACTGTATTAGATACAAGACAAGGTGGAGATTTGTTAAGTTGTAATGGGAAGGCAAATGAATTGGATGGCTTGCATCCATTAACTAGCCATTCCTACCACTATTGTTGAGACTTTTGTGGAGAATGTGGATTAAAATTATTATTTTTGTGTCTGATGCAAAATCAAGGTGGAAATTCATTGATATTTTTTGGTCGATTGTTTTCATTTGCTACACGCCACCAACTACTACTTCTAGTTGGTTAAGGAAAATAAAAAATTATGTCCAGCATGCATTGGATTATCTCGTGTTTTCTGGCAAAAAATGATTGTGTTTTCTTTTAGGATTTTAAAGAAAAGTTTGCCTATAAATTTGAAACAGAAGTAGTAGTTTCAATGCACCAAACATTCAACCAACAAAGGATAGTAACCTTTCTTGTAACTCTCTATTTTAGTATATCTGGATTTTAGCAAATTTAGATATTTTGTTTGGGGTTTATTTGACTTTGTGATGGTCTCTCCAATTTGTATCCCTTTTGTTGAATTAGTGAAATTCCCCTCTTTTACTGTGAAAGTAAGGCGAATTGATGCTACGAAAAATTGAGTCCTGTTTGTTTTTATATTTTTCTTTGTTTGTGTTTGTTATTGTCTTTAAGTGTTTGTTTGGAAATTTTGACAACGATCCTTCGATCCTAACATAATCCTATGTGGTTAAAGAATATACACACAAGTTCATAAATAACGTCAGCGGATAACTATTGGCGACAAACAAAGAGATGTTTCTATAATTGTATGTGGTTAATGAAAGGGACGTTAATCTTTAATATATCGTCAGTATAGAAAATTTTCTACAAGTGTGAATACATATGACATGTGCAAAAAATGATATTTAAAATTTAAATAATACAAATATGGTTTGCATCTACACCTGAAGGTATGGAAAATTTGTTACATCAATAGTGTACGAAAGATTAATTTTAAATAATACACACATGAATTCAAAATAACATGTACTACAAAAAAGCATGCTAATAGCCACGAATATTAGCAATAAAAAAATTTCATTGCTAATTAGTAACAAATTCTGTCACGTATAATGCCGAGGTCAACAATTCATTGCTAAACTCATGGCTAATGGGTTCATGAAAGTTACTATGATAAATTCGTGGTTAAACATGTGGCTAAAATTAGTAACTAAATATTTCGTTGGTAAAGTTGTTGGACTAGACATAATATGCTTTCGTGGTTATTGTCAATATTGGAAAACTTAGCAACAAATTAAGATGTTCGTGGCTATGAACGTTGGATAGCTTGTGTACCATGAGGGTAGGGCAGGTACAGCCACCACACCGAATTTCGTTGCTATTTTTGCAACTAAAATGTTGTAAAACTTGTGTACCATATTGGGTGGCGGTAGATACAGTTACGACTTTGTTTTCCGTTGCAAATTTTGTTTGTTGTAGGCACAAAAACGAATATTTTCGTGGTTAAATATGTTGATGTTTTAGCCATATAACAAATTTCTCCACATTTTTTTTTCATTCAAACTTGTTCAATATAATATTCTGAATTTTGTAAAAGCCAAAAGTTTTGTTTTATATGAGAAATAAACATCAAAAGCTGAGTTGAGTTGGTTATGACAGCGTATAGTTGTCTTGGACAGTAAAAAATTTCTTGTGGAGATTTGATTTTTGTCAAATGAGCTTAAATTTGATTTTTTTTTTAATATTTTGCTTTTAAATTTAGTAAACTAGTTAGATCTTAAATTTCCGCAATATCAAAGTTTTATCTATGGCTAATACAACTAATCTATATTTACGTTAATTGAGAATTAAAATATGAGTTATAATTTAATTGTGATAATTGTTTGCTGTGTGGATTTATACAGGATAAATTAAGAATGAGAGAGTACCTGTACAAATACGGATTTATGTCTAATTATTACAATTGGACTTGTCACGGAAACGTGCAAGTTCCGATTACTCAGTCATTCGATGATTACAACCAATTTAATCTCTGCTAGAGAATGGTCTTTGATGTTGTAAAATAGAATGATTTTACTAAGAATTAAAGATAACTTGGTGACTAAATGGTTGAATTTAAACTTAAACATTTTATTGCCTTTTTGCATTGGAATAGGCTCATTTGCACGATACTACTGGTACGGTTGGCTCGATTTGCACGAGTCATATTTCGATTGCCAGTTCATCTGAGACCTCAAACACACTATAGTCTTAGCAGGAGCAGTCTACTAATACAATGGTTATGCAAGCTGTTGCACCGATGTTTGTTAAGTTGCACATCACTCCAGACAACGACATGTGAGTACTACGTTACTAGTTTTAGGTCTATTTTATCTATTACTATTTTATTAATTGTTATATTTTGAACAACAAATCACTGCATGTTTTCAAACTCTGCAAAGGTGGTCAAAGATCTCAATTGTGTCATCAAGTCCTATTGGCATGAGAAGTTCATCAACTAGACGATTGCACCACAAAATGTACGTAATCTGTGGTGGAATGAGTTCAAAGTAAAATGCAAATTGTTTGTTGTTAATCCTCCTTTATTGACTGAAATTGTTGTTTATTAATTTTTTTCTAAGCTTTTGTAACATCGCTGCTATTGGGATGACATGAAAAATTCTGATATTTTTCGGATCTTCAAGAAAAAGTCGGAGATTATTTGCGCACCACCATAGCAAAGGCAATGAAGGACATAAAGAAGCTGGATTTCATGGCCAACAAGGCTTGGCTCCAGAATGTGGCCGACTGGGATGATTCCCTCAAAGGCCCAAAAAATGGTTGCAACAAACAAAGAGAACAAGATTTCAGATGCCGCCAAACTAGCCCCATACGCCAGTGGATTAATCAACATCCGGTAACAAAAATAAAAGATGGTATTTTAGTAAAGATTTAAATTCTCCACTATCCAATTATGGTTTAGGATTAACTTTTATAAACTCATTGGGCACTAAGACAAACTAGACGATACCCTCAATTAGGATAAACTCTTCAAAAGGTGTTATAAAAAAAGGATAAAATTTGGATTGGCCCGCAGGCTCAACTCGAATACAATAAGTACCACAACCTTCAGGCTACTCATTCTGAGCAACGAACTCTCTAACTGTAGGCGAGTCCTTCAAACGATCGGTCAATCCAACAAAAACATGGGCAGAGACTGCTGGTAGAGTCAAGTTTGGGAGAGTGTTTGGTATATGTCCACTGGTCAGAGAGTACACATCTTTTGCCTGTGCCAACACTGCATGTTTATCTATACTGACGCCTTTGCCTCTCCTTATGCTGAAGGTGTTAGCCAGTCCAAATTCATGCAATTCAAGGAGGAGTTTCAATAGAGAAATGACACGCTACAGAATGGACTTCACAAAAAGGATGAGCTAGAGGATATGCACAGGATGTTGGCTCAAATATTTGGGTCGTAAGGCAATTACAGGGTAAGGGCTTAGGTCCTGACCAGGCTAGCAGTTTGAACAGGTACTCTACCGATTACGGTTCATCTGGACTGTCTACTAGCTATATTTTCCTTTTTATTTTATTATAAATAGATCTTTTATATTTGTATCTTTGTTGAACATTATATTTTGTTCAATTTTGTTGCACATTTGCTCTATTTCTGTGCAGTTTTGAATTCAAAAAAATTGGTAAACATAACTATAAAGCAAAAAAAAAAAAAAAGGTAAATAATAATTAAAAATATGTAATATTTTTTATATTTTTATAATAAATTCGTTAGTAAATTCGCTGTTAAATTTAGAAAATAAATTATTTTTTACCTTTCGTGGCTATAGAAAAAATTTGCTAGAAACTAGAATAAATATTTAAATTTAGAAGAAGGATTTTGTTGCTATTTGTAGCAATTTTTACTGCTAATTTACCACGAAATTTATTCACTACAAAATCTGTTGCAAAATATGCGATGCTAATTCGTGGCTAAATATATTGCAAAGTTTACGTTGGCAATTTCGGCCCTAATGAACGTTGGAAAATACATGAATTTTTTAATTGTTATCTCCAATTTTTCTATGTGAAGCCGATTTTGAAGGTAATATAACGGCAAAATTTTTCATCGATAAATTCGTTGGTATTTCTAATGAAAGTACTATAAAAAAAATTTGTTGTTAACTATTAACAAAATTTAGTTTTGTTGCTAATTCAAATACCTATGAGTAAAATTATTAGTTGCAAAATTTGTGACTAACCAAATTAACAAAGAACTTTCTTTAATTTTTCGTTGCTCAAAACATGACTATTCATGTCTTTTTTTGTAGTGATGGGGAGATAAAAATGAGAGTAATTATACCATCAAAAGAGATCCAATATACAAGTTTGAAATCAACCTTAACCTAAAAGTTTAAACCATAGGTCTCGAGTCCAAACCCTCATACCTATATAAGATTCAACATACCAACAAGAGACCAATTATCGATCCAACACCAAACAAAACTCTAATACTCAGTTGGTCTAATAGTCATCCAAAGAGGTTCAATATATAAGTTAGAATCTAACATTGATTTAAAAGTTTAAACCAGTGAGTTTTGAGCCCATATCTACATATTAAGTAATATTTTAATCTCTTTCAAATCAATGTGAGACAACTAATCTGTTAGAATCTAGTCTTGATCTAAAAGTTTGAGCCAATAGGTTTTAAACCTATACCTATATATTAAGTACTTTTTTTTTTATTCTCTATCAAATTAATGTGGGACAATTAACTTACCATGAACAGAACAATATCAAATTACAATTCAAAAGACCATAACGTACATACAAAACAATATCAAATTACAATTCAGAAGAGCATAACGTTCATGCAAAACAATATCAAATTACAAATCAGAAGAACATAACATTCATACAACACAATTATTCGAGTCAAAAGATAGGAAAATTATATAATTCGTTGGGATACCATATTATTGCAATTAAAGATTTGTAATGTGCAAGTATTCAAAGAATATGATATTGTGTTTTATATGTTTGTTCAGTATAATATCATGTGATCTAAATACTTGTATAATACAAATCTTAAAACGTAACAGTATCAATAACATAATAGACCATAGAATTCCCCATAAATAAATACATCTAATAAGTCATTGTCTTGTTGCTACTAGTTGTCAGTTTTAACATTCATTAATGAAGTACAGTTCATCTAGAATCCATCCATTCTTAATTATTAGGTAAATTCTTAGTAGTTTCGATTTTTTTTTTGCGTCACTAAATAGTAAATAGAATTAGTGCTTACATTTATACATAAACAATATTACAAAACACCTATAGAATTTTCAATAGGTGTGTTCTTAAATCACCTCCGTTGGGTGGCAATGATAGATGAACTTCAAAGATGGTTCATACGATTCTCGAGTATATTGACATGAAAAAATAAATAAATAATTAATTAATGAGCAACTCTCTGGACGTGGTGATTGGTGACAAATGATAACAATTAAGCCCTATCTTTGAAGTCGATGCACTGGAAAAAATTTAGGATTGTGTTTGGATAGGTGGATTTGAATTGAAGGAAGGATTTGAAATGAATGAATTTGAATTGGATGGATTTAAAATAACATGAAATGTAAATAAATTTTAAATTCATTCATTTAACTATTAAATTTATACTCTTGGGACTTCAAATTCGCAACTAAATCAAATATCTTATTTGGATAACTTATTATAGATTAGAATTTCAAATCAAATTCGCTCAAATCCCTCCATTCAAACACAATGTGGAAGATTATCCAACTGGGGCAATTCTCTGAAGACAACAGATACCTTAAACTCAGGAATACATTTTTGTAAGGAAATTAACTTTCACAGCCCACTTTGCCAAGATTTGGGAAAAAATACAACAAGAATAAACATTTTTGGAATAACCACTCAATACATTACAATATTTTCTCCTAGTATGATTTGTTTCTTTTATTGGACAAATTTGGGAACGTAGCTCCTCCACTATTGTTGTTGTTTTTTTTTTTTTAAGTACCTCCTCCATTGTATTAAAAAAAAAATTATAGTTACCTAATATGCGGTAATCTCTCTTCCTCATACGTGTATAAATACACAATATAATATTTTTTTAAAAAAATGTTAGGATCTGTGCCTCAGGAATTTAGTTAAATTAATTTTAACGCCCCTTTAACGATGATAATGAAAATAATAACGAAATATGCAGAGAAAATATAAATGAAAACAGACACAAAGATTTACGTGGTTTAGTTAATTAGACCTACGTCCACGGGTGGACTGGGAGGGAAGCAATATTTCACTATATAAAAAAGATACAAAAGCGTTGGAAAAAATCTGAAAGACCAAGAGATATCCCAATATAAACACCTAAGAACTAGACCGAAAACAAGTCCTAAAGACTCGTTTAATTCTCTGTATTTTCCTATAGTTTTGTTGTGGTTTTGAGAGCCTTCTTCAGCTGCCAATTTATAAAGAAATTTGGCCATACCTTGCAGGAAGAATGAAATGATTTCAACAGACAATTGCTTCAAATTCTAGCAAAGTCCATGCCCAATCCCATGTGCAAATGGAGAAAAGCTTGATGACAATTTGTGGAAGTGAAAGCCATCCCTCAAGTCGGCTTTTGGCCCCATGGCTACTGTAGCTGACAAACTCCACCTTGGCTTTACATCTGAAACAAAATAGCAAATATGCTCCACTTTCTCCAAATAAGCCCCAATAGGCCTAATCATAACCATGAACACCAATCAAGTCCAAGTAGTACTTGAACGTAGCAACTGGAAGAGGTTTTGTAAACATGTAGGCGGGATTGTCTCTGGTATTGATCTTCTGAACAGAGACATTGTTCTCAGTAATGGTATCCTCAAATGAAGTGATACTTCACATCAATATGTTTCGTCCACTTATTATACATTTGGTCTTTAGTCAAGTGAATGGCACTTTAACCATCACAGTGAATAGTAATTACACCTTGATGTAGACTGAGTTCGCCAAACAATCCCTTCAACCACAAGACTTCTTTTATTTCCTTGATGGTAGCCATGTATACTGCCTTAGTAGTAGATAAAGCTACAACATGTTGTAAGGTAGTTTTCCAACTAACAACACAACTGCCAATACAAAATGCATAACCTGTGAGTGATATTCTTTTGTCATGATCTCTGGCGTAGTCTGAGTCCACAAAGCCAATCAAAGTGTCGCTGTTCTTTCTGAACTCCAAACATGTGTCTGAAGTCACACATAAGTATCTGAGAATCCATTTCACAGCCTGCCAATGTGTTTTACCCAGGCAAGACATGTATCTGCTTACCACACTATCTGTTTGTGAAATATCTGGACATGTGCAAACCATTGCATACATAATGCTACATGCACATGACTGCACTAGAATAAGGTAAGTGCCATATACCTCTCCTCTTCATCTGACTATGGTGATTGAGCAGCTGACAGTTTGAAATGAGCACTAAGAGGAGTGTTTATAGGTTTAGCATATTTCATGCCAAACTTCTCCAAGACCTTTTCTAGGTAGTTTTTTTGGTCAAGAATAGCTTTCCGACTTCTCGATCTCTTTTGATCTCCATGCGAAGAATCTTCTTAGCTGTTCCCAAATCTTTCATATCAGATTCACTATTCAACTAAGACTTCAAAGTCTGAATTTTTGTCAAATCCTTAGCAGCAATGAGTATGTCATCAATATATAATAACAAATAAGTGAAAGAACCATCATTCAACTTCCAGAAGTAAACACAACTATCATACATGTTCCACAAATAACCATGACCTAATATAAAGGAATCAAACTTCTTGTACCACTGTCTTGGAGATTGTTTTAATTCATACAAGGATTTTTTCAACAAGTGAACATGATCTTCTTTTCCTGAAATCAATTTCAAATCCTTCGGGTTGTTTCATGTATATTTGTTTTTCAAGTTTACCATGTAAAAAAACTATTTTAACTTCAAACTGCTCCAATTCCAAATCATACATGGAACTAAAGCAAGTAGGACACGTATAGAGCTATGTTTAACAACAGGTAAGAAAAAATCATTAAAATCAACACCTTGTACTTGACTATAGCCTTTTGCAACTAAACGTGTCTTGTACCTTGCATCTTCAACCCCTGGAATTCTTTCTTTTTTCTTGAAGGCCCACTTACAACCAACAATTTTCTTTCCTAATTGCGGCTTCACAAGAACCCACGTGCCATTTTTGTAGAGAGACTCAATTTCTTCATTTATTGCAATCAACCATTTAGATGAATCAGCATGTAAAACTTCTTTCGAATATGTAGATGGTTCACTAATTTCTTCAGTTTTCTGTGCAACTGGCAAAGCATATGCAGCCAAATTCACATACCTCTATAATAGTCGAATTTCTCTCCTTGGTCTATTCTTTGGATATGGAATATTCTTCTTCTTCTGGTTCAGCTTCAAGTGTTTTATCTGCATCTAGCTGAACTGTAGAAGAACTTGGTTGAGAAGGACAAGTGTTGCCAATTTTGATCTCCACCTACTTCTGCATACTCTCCTTTCCATCTGTATTACAAGAACTAGAAGACTTTTTTCTTGGGATGTAACATAGAGGATTCATCAAAAGTTACGTCTCTGTTAATTATGAATTTAGGTGACTTGTGATCAGGATACCATAGATGATATCTATTCACCCCAGATGGATACCCAAGAAAAATACACTTTTAGATCTTAGTTCTAATTTTTTATCATTTACATGCATGTATGCAGGATATCCAATAATCTTAAGTCGGAATAATCAGTAGGAGTACCTGACCAAATTTCCTCTGGAGTCCTAAAGTTCAGAGATGCAGAAGGAGCACGGTTGACAATATAACACGCGGTAGAGATTGTCTCTGCCCAAAAGTCATTCATCAATGCAGCAATTGAGATCATTCAACGAGCTCTTTCCAAAAGAGTCTTCTTCATCCATTCTGCCACATTGTTTTCCTGAGGTGTCATTCTCACGGTATGGTATCAAACAATTCCTTCATTCTTGCAGAATTCATTGAATTCACCTTCACAAAATTCCAAACTATTATCTGTTCGAAGCTGCTTGATTTGTTTTCCTATCTGTTTCTCAATCAAAACTTTCCATTGCTTAAAAATTAGGAAAATATCATTTTTATGTTTCAATTGTGTATCAGATTTTTCTTGAATAATCATCAATAAAAGTCAACATGTACCTGGCATCACCTTTAGACGGGGTAAGAGAAGGCCCCCAAAAGTCTGATTGAATGTACTCCAAAATACCTTTTGTTTTGTGGATTGTTGGGATTTGAAGCTGACTATTTTCTGCTTCTTGAAGACACAATGTTCACAGAAATTCATCTTCCCAATACTTTGTCTGCAAAGAAGACCTCTTTTACTGATATGGACAGACCTTTCTCACTCATATGATTGCCCCAAACGCATATACCATAATTTGGTGATGTCAGTATTAGATTGATCTACAGTTGAAATTACAGTAGCACCTGTAACAGTAGATCCCTGCAAAATATACAACGTACCAGACCTGTGCACCTTCATAACCACAAGAGCACCGTGAGTGACTTTTAGAATTCCACCTTCACCTATGTATTTGCACCCAAGAGTTTCCAGGGTACGTAAAGAGATGAGATTTTTCTTCAAATCTGGAACATATCTAATATCGATGAGCATCCCCACCACACCATCGTGCATTTTGATGCGGACAGTACCTTTACCAATGACTTTACAAACAGCATTGTTGCCCATTAGGATAACTCCACCTTCAACTGAATCATATGTTGAAACACATATGATATGAACAACTCGAATCTAAAATCCACTCATTGTTAGATTTGAAATTATTTTCAATGGCTAAAAATATAGTTTCATCATTTCATCATTCTCATTAGCTGCAATACTGGTTTCAGCGATGTTATTATTTTGTCTTGCTCGTTTTTCTCCTTATGCTTTTCTTTATTTTTCAATTTAAAGCATTCTGATTTAATGTGACTCTTTTTACGACAAAAATTGCACACCAAATTTATGTCTGGATTTGGATCTTGAATTTGACTTTTTACTTTCTGTATCTCTCTTTTCAGATCTACCTCTAATGAAGAAACCTTCTCCTTGATTTTCACTAGTTTTTCCAGTAATATTTTTATCTATTTGATCTTTTGATTTCAACATAGATGTCATTTCTTTATAGGAAATAGTTTCTTTTCCATAAGCATTGTATCTCTAAAATGCTTAAATGATTGGGGTAGGGAACACAAAAATAATAAGGCTGATCTTCATCTTCAATTTTAACTTCTATATTACTCAAATCCATAAGAATGAAATTAAATTTATCAAGATGTGATAGTATAGAAGTATCTTCGGTCATACGAAGCATGTATGACTTTGTTTGAGATAAAGTCTTTTCACCACCGTCTTTTTCATATATAGAGCACTTCAATTTGCCCCACATGCCTTTGGCCGTGGTTTCAAAAGTTACCTCCCGTAAAACCTCATAGAGATTTAAAACGATACCTGACTTAGTCTTTTTATCCAGGTTGGCAAAATTCTCATCTGACATTTTCTTTGACTTATTCTCCTTCCCTTGTAGGCAATATCAACGCCATCTTGAATTAGGATAACCTTCATTTTGAGTTTCCACATACCGAAATTGGTACTCCGGTCAAATTTCTCAACATATGACTTCGTTACCGTCATATTGGCTATTAGAAATTAACTCTGGATATCAAAGCTGTAATACGAGTTTGTTAAGATCCGTGCCCCAGGTATTTGGTTAAATTAATTTTAATGATCCTTTAATGAAGATAACGAAATATGCGAAGAAAATATAAATAGAAAGAGACACAAAGATTTACGTGGTTCAATCAATTAGATCTACGTCCACGGGTGGAGGGGAGCAATATTTCATTATATGAAAAAGATACAAAAGCATTGGAAATACCAAATCTCGAAAGACTGAGAGATATCCTAAATAAACACTTGAGAACTAGATCGAAAACAAATCCTAAAGACTTGTTAAATTCTCTGTGTTTTCCTATGATTTTGTTGTGGTTTTGAGAGCCTTCTTCAGCTGCCAATTTATAGAAAAATTTGGCCACACCTTCGAAGAAGAATGAAATGATTTCAACAGACAATTGCTTCAAATTCCAGCAAAGTCTATGCCCAATCCCGTGTGCAAATGGAGAAAAGATTGAAGATAATTTGTGGAAGTGAAAGTCATCCCTCAAGTTGGCTTTTGGCCCTATGACTACTGTAGCTGACAAATAATATATCATATATATGTATAGTTGATTTGTGGTACTCACCACGCCTATTTCTACGTATTGTGCATAGTGCCTACTAAATAATTATTCAATAATTAAGCATAGAATTATGTGAAATTAATTACACTTTGGATAGAAATTGATTGGCCAAGTAAATAAGGAGATGTTAAGAGGAAATCCACAATGATCATGATGATTTCTTCCTGTTAGTGTAACTCAAAAGAAGCAAGGGATGGCCTATTATGAACAAGTAGAAGAACTTCTGGAGTAGCAACTATTGCAGAAAATGCCTTGGCAATTTTGTCTCATATACATATATGGATTACTATGCATTTTTAACCAAACCTGCAGGTGCAACAAAAATTGCTGGAGCACATCGGGCTTCTCCATCACTCCCTCTTCACTAACAAAATAATGCAAAAAGGGGCAAGTAATTGCACTGGAATTTGTTTGAGATCACAACAAAATCAACTTAAACATCTCAGCCAAGATAGATTGCGAGACATTTAACTTGTGTACTCAATAAACAAGAAATAAAGCAATGAGCCTGTTGAAACATACATAATTAGGAAGATAATTGTAAGTCATGAATCAGGCACAACAACTGCATCCCAGATAGCATCCATATCCAAGGATGGCATTCTACTTAACTGAACAGCATCAACAATATCTAACAAACTTTCTTGGCTCTTCCTTATACTTGCTATGATCAATCATCTCTTCATCAGCTCCAATTTTGCTCTCCAAGTGTAGTACTGGCCACTCTTTATTGACAGGAATTCGATTCATCAAGTCTTTGTATCTCAAGTTCTCGTATAAGACTGATTGTGAGGGTAATGTTATTGGTTCACTAGACTTCTTTGCAGCAGACAGGCCTTGTGATGACATGGAGGGTAATGTTATTGGCTCACTAGACTTCTTTGCAGCAGACAGGCCTTGTGATGACATGGCCTGCAATTTCGCTTCGAGAAGGGCTGCTGTATTACAACTGATGGAATTGGCCTTAATTTGATGTTTCATGTCTGGAAAGTTCAAATGTGCATAATCTCCCCTCAACATGTAGGCAGCTGTGTCATAAGCAAAAGCAGCTTCTTCTGCTGTATCAAAGGTTCCCAACCAAACTCTTGTACGATTTCGCGGTAATCTTATTTCCGCCACCCATTTTCCCCAGTGCCTTTGCCTAACTCCTCTGAAAAGCTCTAGTCCCTGGAGATGATGTTGTTGATGAGAATGAAGGATTAGTCTTTTGGTTGCCATTTTGTTCGAATCTTCGTCGTCCAGTGAACTTCATTGGTATTGTTTTTGTAGTACTAAGCCAGTAATCACTAAAGCCTTTGGAGGAGTTATTATTTATGATGTTCTCATCGATTTTCAGCCATGGCTGAAGCTGACTTTTCCCCTTCTCAGAAGTGCTGTTTCCAAGAGATTCTGCTGCTTTTCTTGACATCTCTATCATAGGTGGCTCTTGCAAGAACAAGCCTAAGTTTGGCAACTTTGAAGTGGTGCATAAATGAGAAGGTAAAAGATCACATGGTTTAAGCACCTGATCAGATTTATCTATTTCAGGGAAAGATTCAAGAAAATTCAAAGGAATGTGAGTTCCTCTAGAAGAAGAATCACTGAAGTTGCCAAATTCTGAAAATTTAGGTGCACTAATATTCCCGTTGGAAGCAGAAGCCTCGTCTGTTGAGGAACTGGATTCTTGGACTAGAAATCAATCTATCATGTGAAGTTGATGATGATATCGCGCCACCGGCATCTTTGTAAAAACTCTCATTTAGGCCACCTGAAATATTGTTAGGATCCATGAGAAGAACTGATGATGTTTCAGGCATTCCCTTAAAAAAAGCTGGCAACTCCTTCTGCATTAAGGTTTTTTATCTAGAGAAACTTATTCTCCAAGAAAGAATGTTGCATTAGAGAGGAAAAAAAGGAGAGACAGAAATGAAACTAATGTTGGCAGCTAGTTATATATGTTATGCCTTAGTTACACTGGGTCAATTTATGTCATCACATGTATCTTTCATGCCTAATTTAAACTATTGGAGAACCTTCCTTTGTGCCAATACTAACAGGTTCTCTTCCATTGGGATCTGTTTTCTAAAGACAAAAAACGCTCATTGTCCAAAAAAACTGCCAAATTCGTGCTTCCCATTTCCAATATTCTGTTAAAAAAAACCAATTGAAGTATGCCAATTCATATTTTCTAGTAGTTTTACTTGTCTTCCAATGTTACCAATAAGGATAAATATATATTCTTTTTGATAGTGACTAAATTAAAGAAACTTGGACCCCAAAACTTTTATTTTGATGACATATTATTCATTTGATAGCTTTATTTATCAGTGATCATGTGATTTTTTAACACCGCGTTATAATTTCTCCCTTTAATTTTTTTCTTTTTTTTTTATTTCTAGATTTGTGTATTCTTCCTCTTATTTTTTAATAACTCGAGCCAATGACTATTAGATCATAAGAAAAGGAACTTACTATATAAATTGCATTTTGTTGTCAATTTTTTCCCTTTTACTTTGATATTAGTATAAAATGATAAATTTACTTATTAATTATCACTATACAATGTAGTCCATTGCTATCTCAACGTTGTTAGATATATTCAAGATTTGATGTTTTATGACGACCTCAATTGCTAGTAGTTGCTGTATTATGACTTGAAAATTTACAGCTATTTTCAAGGAAAACTCCATTCTAATTGGAGTCAGCACCTTATGAGTTCAACAGAAAATTAATGTTATGTCAGCATCATCATTAGCTCGGAAAAGGCCTAAAAGAATTGTTTTTAAATGAGTTTTGCATCACAAGTTTTAGTAAATCATCGCTGTCTCTTTTAGATCTAGTACAAAAAGAATTAGCCAAGCTATCATCTCACCAAGTAATACCTTATTTGGCTTTCTCTTCTGGTATCTGTACGTGTCCCTTGAGATGAGGTTGGAGACGCACCAACTCATTAATTCAAGCAAGAAAAGTTCCAAAACTAAAAGGAACTTCGGGTTAGGGGTCATTTTCACTTACAAACTTGAGTTTGCCAACTAAAACTATCATGTATGTTTTTCTCTTTTTTTGTGTGTGCCTGAGTGTGTGTGGGATTTGGATCATCTTCATTTATTTTTATCTAATTAATTATTTATTTATATTTAAATAATTAAAACTTAAGAAAATAATATGAACATAGTGTTAGTTTTATTTCAATTAGTAGATCATCATACCAAATCTATAAATTAATTTATTCAAAAAATAGAATGATAAACAACTATTATTTTATTCTATTTTTACAAAACATTTATATAAAATAATTATATAAATTATGAACGCTTTAAAAATTTTACTACCTCCGTCACAATATATTTGTCACATTTGACTTTTTTTGGTCAACGAGTCAAGTTTTCAAAGCTAAATTGTTTAAAGATTTTTAATTTTTTTTTTTTTATAAATTTTAAGTTTTATGTCATAATACTTTATATAAATTTCACTTTTGTTGAAAAAAATTATAAAAAATCAAATAAATCTATATATTCTCAATTACAAAATTGATCTAGTTGATCAAAAAAGTCAAACTGTGATAAAATAAATACGACGAAGGGAGTATTTTGTAAGTGTAAATAGAAGATCATTCATTTAACGCAAATAAGAAGGTGTGGAAGAGAAAAAGATAAAGATTCCTTTTAGCCCTTTATTACTCTTTTTATTTTATTTTATTTTTATTTTAAGGAAGTTGCACATGGTGAACAGCCTGATCTAATTCTGTTTTATTGCATAGATTAATGATGATTATTAGTGGTTTAACTTTATTTTCCAACTCTTTCCTCATCAAAACATACTTCTTTTTTGGACCTCAAACTGAATTAAGCAGACAGGTGGGAGGGTAAACCAGAATTGGCTATAACAAAATGCTTTTGGTTTTTTAAAAGAAGAGTTAGGCAAGTGAAATATAGAACTTTCTTGACTAAACATTATGTGACAAATCATATGCTTAAGGAAGAATTTAGCTGAAAGAAGAAAACTAACATTTAAAAAGCCTGAACTATACCAACTGATGAGCAATGAATATATGCTTTACTCATCTTTCACCCCCCGTCATCTTTCAGTTTCTCCACTCAGAAGATAAGCACTTTTGCCTCTTTTATTTTTATTTTTACATATTCAGCAACCTCAACGATTACCTTTACCTAATATATATTTAATAAACATACATTACATGTATAACATAGATACAAAGTGAGAAATCGCACTGATAAATTAATACGTTCCATTGAATCTGTAAAAGAAAGAACGAAATTCGATAAAATATTTAAAATCAGGTGTTAGTAATTTAATATAATTTTGTCAAGTAATTTTGAGTGCTAAGTAATTCATCAATGCCGCTATTTGGATCCAAAAGAGTTCTATCATAGTTTGTCTAAAATTTCTGGCTTACTGTAACTCTATTTTAAATTAATTCTTTCACATTCCTAGAAATTCACCTCTACTACTGGATTTCAAATTTGCCACAAATGCCTCAATGGCCCTCTTCCTACTTTACATCCTAGGAAAAATAGGAAAAAAAAAGACATTCTTCGTGCCAATACTAACTGCTAATTTTTAGTCAAATAGAAATCTTATATGTCTAAGATTAATTAGAGTAGTTATATTCTGAGAGGGTGTCAACTTCAGTAAGACGATGACAATGTGGAGAGTAAGAGTATTTATGCTCTTGTGAATTCTAATGGTTTATTTTTAGGACCTTATTTGTAAGAGCAATATGAGAGGCGAATTGAAGATTGAATTGTGGGTTGTGTTGGCGAGAATAAGAGATGTGATCATTGCTTTCTCAGTGCCTTGATAGCATTTTTGTAACTACTAATTTTTAAATAAATAAAGGAGTTTGTTACTTTTATCGTGGATCTCTCTAATTTATAAAAAAATTAGTTTTATTATAAAAAATACTTAATGGAAGATAAATTTATTTAACACATAATATGTAAAAGAAGAAGAGTTACAAAATAAAACATATCCAACTCCCATATTGAGATCAACATAAATCTAAGACATAATAGCCTTAACATAGCTAGAATTTCTCTATTCTGGACTCTCAACTCTCTCAATTCTTTTCAATTGAATAACCTCATAAATATCTCTAATTATAGGTTACAAGACTTGTCTACTAAGAAACCCAACTAAATTGAAAATATAAGTATAAACCTAATTTTATTAGAAAATGTCAAATAACACTTAATACCTTAAATAACTAAACCACTAAAAATCCAATATTAAATAATATATATTAATAGGTAAGGCACACCCAATAAATGTGGCTTTAAAAATTTTGCACAAAATTTCAAAAGAAAATAATAGATAGTGGATATGTAATTAACAAAAAAATTATAAGAATAATAAGAGAGTGGAGGGTGGAGAGTGGAAAAGAAGTTATAGGTTGTTACTTACATGTAATAAGGGTAAAAAGGAAGTTCTAATAATAACACACAACAAAACTAAGTCTCTTCCTCTTTATACATAGTATAAATAAATAAAGGATTTTGTTACTTTTTATCGTGGATCTCTCTAATTTATAAAAAAATTAGTTTTATTATATAAAAATACGTAATGAAAGATAAATTTATTTAACACATAATATGTAAAAGAAGAGGAGTTACAAAATAAAACATATCCGACTCCCATATTGAGATCAACATAAATCCAAGGCATATTAAAATAGTTAGAATTTCTCTATTCTAAACTCTAAACTCTCAACTCTCTCAAATTCTTTTCAATTGAATAACCTCTTGATAAATTTCTCTAATTATAGGTTACTAGACTTGTCTACTAAGAAACCCAACTAAATTGAAAACATAAGTATAAAACTAATTTTAGTAGAAAATATCAAATAACACTTAATACCTTAAATAACTAAACCACTAAAAATCCAATAATAATATATATTAGTAGGTAAGGCACACCCAATAAATGTGACTTTAAAAATTTTGCACAAAATTTCAAAAGAAATTAATAGATAGTGGATATGTAATTAACAAAAAATTATAAGAATAATATAGAGAGTAGAGGGTGGAGACTGGAAAAGAAGTTATAGGTTGTTACTTACATGTAATAAGGGTAAAGGAAGTTCAAATAATAACAGACAACAAAACTAAGTTTCTTCCTCTTTATATATAGTATAAATAATTTTTAATTTGTAAGAAGTTTAGTTTAATTATGAAAACAATATCTCCTTTAAACATAACCCTCCATGAAACCAGCTCAAAGAATTTCTGTCTCAATCAAATTGTTTTAAATCTTATTTTTTCATTGCAGTCCGGCACCATTAACTTTCTTTGATCTTCATTTTTCATTTTTTTTTTTCCAAACGATTCACGCATTTAGATAAATAATTTTTATCGCACACATTATTTTCAATTTATAAACCTTCTTCATTGATTACAACTAGTATCAAATTCCTCAATTTTGTGAATCAATATTCACAATCAACTTAGCATGATTTTTTTTTTTTTTTTTATCACTGTCCAACATCACATAATAATTTCAATAAGATCCCTCTTTTTAGATCTATGTTCCAACTAGAATTTATTTTATTATACCATACTTGTTAAGAAATGAGTATTTCAAGACCAATCTCGTGGTCCAATTTTACCTAAGTACTTTAATACAAGTTTTTCTTCTAATTTCAACAAACACCCTAGGATCATAGCCTAAAACTCAGATACCACTTGTAACACAAAAGAACAAGTAGTGGAAGATAAATTTATTAAACACATGTAAAAATATGTGGAAGAAGAGAAGTTACAAAATAAAGAGACAGGTCTACATCCGACTCCTATATTGAGAATGGCATAAATCTATGACATAATAGCCTTAACCTTGGGCAAGAACTTTTCTATTCTAGACTCAATTCTCTTAATTCTTCTCAACCGAATAAACTAACAAATTCATCTATTTATAAAGTTCAAAACTTGTTTATAAAGATACCTAATTAGATCATAAATATAATTATAAAACTAATTTTAGTAGCAAAATACCAAATAACGCTGGATACTTTAAACAACTAAACTACTAAAAATCCACAATAATGTAATTCCTAATTTGTAAAAATTTTAATTTAATTATACCAACATTAATAGTAATGAAAATGATTCTTAGTTCGTGAGCAATGCCCACTCCATAAAATAGAGTTTCTCTTGTCAATAAAATTACCACTGATAATATTACGTGTTTAATTAGTACCATTGGCAGCTTCAAATATTAGCTTCTCAACTTTCCGTGTCACCTTTAAAAGCCTTGGCTTTAAAGAGAAATGAGATTATATGATAAACATTGTTCTTTTGGCACCTTAAGTTGACTATAAAACTACAAACCAATAGGCACATCTGGTCTGGTGCAACCAGCCAACCACTTTAGCTTTTCACTAAATTAATAACTTTGCCTAAAAAAAAAAAAATCCCTCTAAATTTTTAAGGGATTAAATTTTTATTCTTCGAAAATTGTCCTTCCAAGACAAACTGAACGCAGTTTTCTGTCAATAAATCCAGTTAGAACATCCTATATAATACAGATTGACGCATAATATTCTGCCACGACCCACATAAAGTTGAGATAAGAAAACTTCAAAAGTGAATTGCATCCGTATGGAATAATCCTTCTCCTTCGATCATTTGATTCTTACTTGTTCTACACCGCTTCTGCTTCTATTTCGACACATATAAGCTTTAGTAGGACGAGATTCTTTCTCTAAATTGTCGATCGTTGTGAACTAACTCATTCTAGAAATATGTCATTTTCGTGGATTATGATGTTATTCTTAACTGTTTACCTGAAAAGTTATACGCTACTTTTTTTAAATTAAAAAAAATACTTATTGAAAAACAATTTCAGAGTTATATTTGAAAATAATTTTTATTTTTTCTAAACAATAAAAACAAAAATAGTTTTTTAATTCAACAATTTTAAAAAAAATAATTTTCAATTAAAAAAAGAAACTATAAACACATTTCAGAGAACAACCACATGTATTTTGTGTATTATAGCTATTGAACTCGTGACATTTGCACTATAAACTCTAATTTTAAGAAATGAGTTGTTATATTATTCAAGAATTCAATTTAAGCTAATTCTTAACAATATACTTTAATTCGACAAAAGTATTTCATCATATGACCATCTGAAGCAATAATAACACAAATTTCAGACATTTGCATGTATAAATAATCCAGCTAATCAATTCAATCTATTTCACCTAAAGCATAAACATCCTAATGTAGATTATGTCAGATTGGAGACTGGATCCTCGCAAACTAAACTTTGGACTCCATCATTTAACTGGAACTATCATCTTCACAGCGCGCTATAGAGAAACTAGTATTAGTTTTTGATTATGCCAAAATATTATACCCAATGACAATATTACACGTGACTCCGAACTCGGGTCTACTAACGATATTTTAGTAATTTTACCCATATGGTTCAAATGGGCCCGACCAGGTCAAGTACCATCGATGTCAGATATAAATATCACAGAGATATAAATATCACAGGGACTCGGGGAATTACATTCATATTTTATTTAGTCACAGTTTCCTTATTGAATTTTACTCTCTGGTCTAAATACTGACTTGAGTGTCGGAACCTATCCCGAAGGACAAAGCCCCGCTCTTTTTATTTTCAGGTGATCCGAATGTGAGTACTACACGCAGTGTCCAACTTTCACTTTGGACGATAATGCACACGGGCTAACCCTAGCCTAAAATATTTGTATCAACGTTTGGCATCGTCCATGGGAAAACTGAACTAAAAGTCAATATTTGGACATGGCACCTAGCACGCGTAACACCTCATAGGAACAATGCCGGCAAAGGCAAAGGCAAAGAAATTTCAAGTCAACATTACTCCGGTCGATCCCACAGGAAGATGGATTGGCAGGAGGAACACGAAGGGGATTTTGGTCCCCGGGTTATGGACAAGGATGAAGAGATTCACACGTTGAGGCAGCAAAATGCTCAGTTAAAGGAAATGCTCATTAGGCAGCAATTGGAGCAACACCTCTCTCAAGGCGAACAACACCTTCGCCATTCAGGTAGCAATCCCCGGATTGTCTATCCCCAACTTCATGCTGGCGAGTGAGGAAAGAGAACTCAAGGAGAGGCGAATAGAGAGGAACAGAGGACCAGGAAACTAACTCTGGTGGGTTCCGCCCGGCATAAGCACCCTCATCAGTCTGTTAGGCAAGAACGAACGGGCTAAACTGTCAGGCTAGAATCTAGAAGAGGAGCCTTATCAAGGCCGAGTGGTACTAGGGAAAGGAGCCCAAGTGAAGCAGTATCTGTAGCTCACGAGAGAAGAAGAGACACCAAGAGAGGGACCGTACTATGTTGGTAGTCTCCGAAAGGGAAGAGGACCTAAGGAAAAGTTTGGAAGAGTTGCAAGTTAGGGTGGACAGAATGGACGATAGAGAAGGAAGGAGTACTAGATACAAGTATTCAATTTCCTTCACTGACGATATCATGCAAGAACCTCTTCCTAGAAGATGGCAGACTCCCCACTTTGACTCTTATGATGGGAGCACTGATCCATGGGAGCACTGATCCATGGGAGCACCTGGATGCTTACCTCTCCAAAATGTGCCTCCAAGGAGCGTCTGATGCTATCCTCTGCCGAGGATTTCCCAAAACCCTCAAGGGCGCTGCCTCAAACTGGTTTCGAGGGTATAAGAAGGGCGACATCAAAAATTTTGATCAACTAGTAGACTTGTTTTTAAATAAGTTTGGGAATCAAAAGAGGATTCCAAAGACGAGAACACACTTGCTTACACTTAAGCAAAAACCTAATGAATCGCTCATGGATTATGTGGATCCCAGTAGGTTCAAAAAGGAGACTATTGGAATCCAAAGAGCTACAGAAGACATGCAAATCATGGCCTTCCAGATTGGAGTGTGACCAGGAAAATTCTCCTTCGACCTCAACTCAAACCTTCGACTACTCTCAGTGATCTTTTTTGTAGGGGTGAAAAGTTTGCCCAAGCAGATGAAAGTGAGAAGAAAAAGAGAGAGACTGGAGCAGGTAGAGCTGAAGGCAAGAAAAGGAAGGCTAATGATGTGGCTAATGCAGTAGGGCCTTCAAAGAAGAGTAATGTGAGGGACCGACTATCCATAGCCGTGCCCCATAGGAGGAGTCCTGAACCTCCTAAGGCCTACACTCCAATTAATACCACACCTACACGAATTCTAGCAGTTATTGAGAAGGAGCCATATGTGAAGTGGCCAGGAGCAATGAGGAATGACTCGGAGCGTCGCAACAAAAATAAGTGGTGTTACTTCCACAAAGACCACGGCCATGATACTAATGATTGTATCTCCTTAAAAAATGTATCAGGATCTAGGACTTGATCCGAAGAGGATATTTGAAACAGTTCATCTGAGGAATAGATAGAGAAATGTCACCTCAGCGACAGGCCATGAGACCAGATAGGAGAGACCGAGGTCCACCTTGTGGAGACGGAGTGGACGGGGTAGAGAATCAAGGAAGAAGGTTATCAACACCATTTCTGGTGGAGCAGCAAGTGGTGATTCTACGTCATCTTGCAAGGCTCATGCTCATTAAGTGAATTTAGTCCAGTCTGACTTGAAACGACCCAAATTATGTCAAGACATTATTTTTACTACGGAGGAGGCACAACGAGTACTCTATCCTCACACTGACCCATTAGTGGTAACTTTACCGGTGGCAAGCTATGATGTGAGGAGGACACTTATTGACAATGGTAGATCTACTGATATAATATTCTATTCTGCGTTCAAGGAGATGAAGTTAGATGAAAAAGATCTCAAGCCTGTGGCCACACCCTTGGTAGGCTTTGCTGGAGAAACGGTCATTCCGCTTGAGCAGTGGGTACATTACTCTTCCTGTGATGTTTGGTACAGCTCCACAGAACGTCCAAGTGATGGTGGATTTTGTTGTGACTAAAGCATCATCTTCTTACAATGCCATAATTGGCCGGCCGACCATAGGGGCGCTTGGTGCAGTCCCATCTTCCCACCATACGAAGATGAAGTTTCCTAGAGAGAATGGAGTATGGGAGATTAAAGGAGATCAAGCAGTAGCCAGACAATGCTATATTGCGTCATTGAAATTAAAGGGGAAGAAAGTTGCCCCTATGTACAGCATCAATACCGTGGACGGGGTGGAAGAGTATCCGCATAAAGGAGAACCGTTCGAGGAATTAGAAGGTGTTATTTTAGATGAACTTGAACCCAGTAAAGTTGTAAAGATTGGAAAATCCCTCCCGGGGGAATTGAAGAAAAAATCATCTCCCTACTTAGTGAATTTAAAGACCTCTTTGCTTGAAATCCATCAGATATGCCAGGAATTGACCCTAATGTAGCCATGCACTCCCTATCCTGGATGTGGATCCAAAGTACAAGCCAATAATTCAGAAGAAGAGAAACATTGGCAGGGAGAGGGGCCAAGCAGTAGAGGTAGAGGTAAAGAAATTACTGGAAGCCTAGGCCATAGAAAAAATCCAGTACCTAGTGTGGTTTAGTAATGTTGTAATGGTGCCCAAGCCTGGGGCCAAGTGGAGAATGTGTGTTGATTTCACTAACTTAAATAAGGCTTGTCCAAAGGATTGTTACCCTACCCCCCGTATTGACTAAGTAGTAGATTCAACCTCCGAGTTTGAGATCTTGTCTTTCTTAGATGCCTATAAGGGGTATTATCAAATTTGGCTCAATCCTAAGGATCGGGCCAAGACAGCTTTTGTCACTGACTCCGGCACTTACTGTTTCAAGGTGATGCCCTTTGGACTTAAAAATGCTGGAGCGACTTATCAACGAATGATAGATAAAATGTTTGCCAATCAGTTGGGGCGTAGCATGGAAGCTTATATTGGTGACATGCTTGTCAAGAGCAGCAACAAAAGAACGTTGATCATGTGGAGGACCTTCGGGAAACCTTCACCACCATAAAAAAATTCAAGATGAGACTTAACCCGAAAAAGTGTGCCTTCGGAGTGACAGGGGGCAAGTTCTTGGGATTCATGGTGACTCAACGAGGAATTGAGGCAAACCCAACTAAAATAAAAGCGATTCAAGACATGGAACCTCCTAAAGGAGTAAAGGACGTGCAAAGATTAACCGGCCGCCTTGCAGCCTTAAATCGATTCTTGTCCAAATCTGGGGATAGGAATTTACCTTTTTTCAAGGTTTTGAGGAGTGCTAAAAATTTTCAATGGACTAAAGAATGCCAAAAATCCTTTGAGGAATTGAAAGTTTATTTAGCTTCACCTCATCTCCTTACTAAGCCTGAGCCAGGAGAAACGCTATATTTGTACTTGACTTGTTCAACTGCGGCAGTGAGTGCAGTCCTTATCAAGGAGGAAAACAACATTCAGAAGCCTGTGTATTATGTCAGTAAGGTTTTGAGTGATCCTGTGAAACCAGGTATTCCACTCTTGAAAGGTTGGCTTTGGCCCTGGTGATGGCGGCAAGAAAACTCAGGCCGTATTTTCTAAGTCATCCTATAGTGGTACTGACTAAACATCAGCTTAAGACTGTTCTCATGAAGCCAGAAGTCTCTGGGAGGTTGGTTAAGTGGTCCATTGAGCTAAGTGAGTATGACATCTGCTTCCAGCCGACAGCAATCAAGGCTTAGGCCTTAGCAGATTTCATCATTGAAGGAGTAGAGGAAGAAGAGCAACAAGGGAAGAATAACCCCCCTAAGGGAGCAAGTCAAGGAATCTCGTCAGTGGATTATGCATGTTGACGGGGCAAACAATACTGAAGGTTGTGGTGCAGGCATAATTCTTACCTCTCCGGAGGGACTAAAGACAAGCTATGCCTTAAGATTTGAGTTTCATGCAACTAACAATGAAACAGAATATGAGGCCTTCGTCTCCGGATTTAGGCTAGCCAAAGAATTAGGAGTGAACATGGATTCCAACTTGGAGTAGTGCAGCAAGTTAAAGGAGAATTTTGAGGTAAGAGAATCATCACTGCAATTTTACTTGACTAAAGTGAAGATTTTGATCTCACACTTTAACAAATTTGAGATAACTCATATAACTAGGGAAGAAAACAGGGAGGCAGATGCCTTGTCCAAAATAGCCAGCTCGATACACTCTAATAGCTTAAAGGAAATTTTTCTTGAAGTGCTGAAGGGAAAGAGTGTTGAACAGACAGAAGTCATGGACATGGACACAACTCCAAATTGGATGACCCCGATCATTCAATATCTTAAGGAAGGCAAACTGCGAGAGGGTAAGACAGAAGTCCAAAGGGTTGAGCGGAGATCAACAAAATAACTGATCATTGGAGAGACTTTGTACCGAAGGTTTTATTCAATGCCCTTTCTCTGGTGCCTAACTCCGAATGAAGCCACGTACATCCTGGCAGAAATGCATGAAGGAGTTTACGGACACCACGTTGGCGGCAGAGCAATTGCTCAGAAAGTACAGAGTGGGTTGCAGGGCTATTACTGGCCAAAGATGTTAGAGGATGCCATGGACTATGTGCGAAAGTGTGAAAAATGCCAACTCTATTCCAATCAACCCCGAGTCCCAGCTGAGCAGCTTGTCTCTATCCTCACCCTTGGCCTTTTTCCCAGTGGGGTATTGACATCTTGGGACCTTTTCCACTGGCTTTAGCTAAGAAAAAATTCGTAGTGATTATAATTGATTATTTTACCAAATGGGTTGAAGCAGAAGCTTTAGCAACAATCACTCCTCAGCAAATCATTAACTTCTTTTGGAAAAATGTGATATGCCGCTTTGGCATTCCAAAGGCACTTATCTCAGACAATAGACTGCAATTCCAGGCAAAAACTTTCAAAAAGTTCTGTAAAGGTTTGGGGATAGAGCAGTGCTTCACCTCACATAGGTCATCCTCAAAGTAATGGTTTGGTAGAAGTCACCAACCGTTCTATCTTAGAAGGGATCAAGAAAAGGTTAGACGGTGCTAAAGGGAATTGGGTATAGGACAACTTCCCAATATACTTTGGTCATACCGCACCACATACAAAAATGCAATTGGAGAGACCCCTTTCAATCTTACATATGGTACTGAGGCGCTCATTCCAGTAGAAGTCGGAATGCTAGGGTTCCGAATCTATAACTTTAATTTCGAAAATAATAACGAGGGTTTGAGATCTAACCTCGATCTCCTTGAGAAGAAAATGGATAAGGCGTTCTTCAGAATGCAGTTAGACAAGCAACGAGTAGCTCGGTACTGCAACCGGCAAGTCCGGGGAAGAAGGTTCAAAGTTGGTGATTGGGTTACCAGGAAAGCTGAGATTATTCAGCCTCAGTCTCAAGGAAAGCTTTCACCAAATTGGGAAGGACCTTATGAAATCATTGAAGCATCTTCTCATGGGGCTTACAAACTCAGAACTAAGGATGGAAAAATCCTGCCTCACACTTGGAATGCTCAAAATCTCAAAAAATTTTATTTTTAAGTTCACCATATTTTGTTTAAATTCTTCAGTTGTAATTCTTCTAATTAAAGCCAAGTATCATTTTCTACAGTGAAGTAAAACTTGTGCAGTTTGTAATTTTTTTTGTTTCATTGAATAAAATTTCCTAAAGGTTGGGAACATACAGTCAAATAGTTAATTTTTCCCAAGAACAACACCTTCTACCCTACTGTAGACTACACCAAAGTCCTCCGGGACTCTACTACCCTCCGGAGTCAACTACACCCTTTGAGAGAAAGCACTAATGCCTACTTTCCAGAGCAGGAATAACCTTTCTGAAGGCCAAAAATTAAAAAAGTCTTCTAAGAGTAGGAATAACCCTTCTGAAGGCCAAAAATTAAAAAATTCTTCTAAGACCAAGATTAACCTCTCCGGGGGCAATGATCACGTCTTCCAAGAGTGAAGTACCTATACCATGTCCACTCTTCGGAGTAGGACTTTCCTCTCTTAGGGCAATTCTAAGAATTTCCTAATGTGAGGTGCCTAGACCATACCTACTCTCCGGAGTAGGACTTACCCTTTCGGGGACAATTCCAAGACAAGATATACTCTTCCGGGGATAATGCCCAAGTTTTCCCAATGTGAAATGCATATGCCATACCTACTTACCGAAGTAGGATTCACCTCTCGGGGAGGTAATGCCTGTCTTCCTAAAGTGAAGTACCCATACTACACCTGCTCTCTAGAGTAGGTACTCACCGAAGTAGGATTCATTTCTTCGGGAGGTAATGCCTGTCTTCCTAAAGTGAAGTACCCACCCATACTACACCTACTCTCCGGAGTAGGACGCACCCTTCCGGGGGGCAAAGTTAATGACTTCCTAACATGAAATACCTAGGTCGTACCTAAGATCAATAAAGTTTAAGTCTGCTAAGATCAATAATAACACTTAGTCACTTCAACTGAAGCTAAATGACTAAGGGGGCAGGAAGACTACATAGTTCTAAACTCAATATAATATGTTGTGACAAGTGGTATAATATGCTGCGGACAAGTGGTAAAAAGAAATGCATACTACCATAGAAAGATATAAAATACGACATTTGAGGGGTTAGTACACGCTTATACAAGTGTTAATAGAGAGGCCCCAACTCAAAGCCCAACCAAGCATGGCAGTGGCAATTATTGGAAAAAGATAAAAAAAAAAAACAACTAAAAACCTATGGGCTAGTCTAAATTAGTAAAGCAACTAAGATGAATGCCTAATCTACTCCTATTCTTTAGTAGTTCACGAAGCTGTCTTTGGCATCATCACCTGGCGCACCTTCATCAGTCAAAGCATCTGATGTACTGGGGTGAGTAGGGGTAGTCAAAGTGTTACCCCGGATTAGATTTTTAAGGTTTAGATGGGGATGAGTTTTCTTCACGACCTGTAATGCATCAATATACCCCTCATTGTAGTAGTCAGAGCTTCGATCAATCACTAGTTCATCGAACTCCTTACTAGTGTGGATGTCTTCTAAGTATTTTTGCAAGCGATCCTGGTAGTCGTGGGAATCTAGAAATTCAAGTACTGCCTGCTGCTTGCTCTTCCTCTCTATGGATGCGAGCTCCTCCTTAT
The DNA here is from genome assembly GCA_025175665.1 of Cinchona pubescens. NCBI lineage: Eukaryota > Viridiplantae > Streptophyta > Magnoliopsida > Gentianales > Rubiaceae > Cinchona > Cinchona pubescens. The sequence goes on along the minus strand of JANKKI010000051.1, from coordinate 7,953,506 downwards.
GGGCATCTACCATCTTCTTTTCCTTAGCCCGGTAGAGCTCCACTCAATTGGGACAATTCTGCAATAAGAGAATCAACACGAGCGGTAACATTTTCTAAGGACTTGGTGGCTTGATCTTTGATTTTCATCATCCCGTCGATCTTCTGTGTGACTTCTTTGCATTTTCGATTTGCCTCGTTACGTTTCTTGGTTTCTTCCTCATACAGGTTGGTTGTCCAGTTGAGCTTGTGCTCAAATTTAGAAATATAAAAGAAATGTAAGTCCTCAGCTTGCTTCAAGTAGTAGTAAAAAGAACCAATCTGAGGAGGTGCACGGTCCCGAACTACTTCCTGGATAGCTGGCACCAAAGTCTTAGACACTTGACCCGGTGGTTCCGTAGTAGGAGTTGACTCAGTAGGTTTCTCAGCAGGAGACCTAGGAAGCAGAGTTGGGGTCGGATGAATCCTGATTTTCTTTCCTCCAACATGTACTAGTGGGGGAGGTGGAGAAGATCTCTTCTTTTTCTTTCCTGTGTCTTAAATTTCGTCCGCGAGATCAAAGAGGTCAAGATCCCAATTAATGCCTTTCTTTTGGTAAGTGCTCGTTCTCGGACAGTATCAGATCTGGTAGTCACTGCACATAAGAAATAAAAAGTAAATTATTCTCTTGAATAATCAATATGTAAATGTAGGATAGATAAAGAGAGGATACAATGTGATGAAAGAAATTTTTTTCAATGATAACGTTTAGGGCTAAGATGGTCAAGATGAGCAAGGCTCAACCCTGCAGAAGCCAATACTTGGTCATCACTCACTATTTCCAAGAACTTTTTCTACGTCCCTAAGGATCTCAATGGCTTCTCGATCATGGTCACTCAGTTTGACTAACTTGTTTAACTTTGGAGCGTCTACTTCAAAATTCCAATCTGAAAATTCCTAGTCCAGACTCTTTTCTACTAAGAAATATTTTTTCCTTCATGTCTTCTTCTGGGGTTGCGAACTCTCAAGTAAACTCATTTTGGATCTGAAACTAAAAATGATACCGAGTACAGTAGACGAAATCCGAAAGTAGTGATTAAATAAAGGTAAGGAAGGGATCACTCCCCGAGTCCAGCAGGTTAGGATAAATGCATTGATGCATCAAAAAGACTTAGCAAAAATCTGTCCGAACCCGACTTGATAGTGATTCAAGATTTCCAAAAGAAATGGGTGTAATGGAAACCTCAACCCTGTCTCCAATTGAACCAGATATACAGATACGTAATCTTTATAATTCAAACAAGGTCTATGCTTTGGTCTCGGAGCCTTGACTTTCATGTCATCAGGAATATGATATTGTTCAAGCCAATTTTCAATCGCCTCCAAATTAACGTCAGCCGCAGGTAGTTGAGAGTAAATATTCTTGTTTTCATTCGGAGTCCCTTTAATTTTTTTTTGGGGAAGAAGAGAGGCATCACCCCCACTTGATTTGCCAAGCTCTACTTCCTTCTCAGCTACTGTGTTAGAATTACGGTGTGACTGTTTCCCGCCACGCCTAGGATATGTGGGCAAAGATGGCAAACCTGCACAGGAGGTAGTGGTATTAGACAAGTTTACTCTAGAAAGATCTACGATGTGGAAAACCACACCCCTTGGGTGTATAGGGTGGAAAACCACTCCCCCTGCGTCTATGGGGTGGAAGAGCTCAGACACCCCTATGCATAGGTTGTCGAGTCTTGTCCGACTCAGGGACATTCTCTACATCAATTATGCCTTTCTCACTATCCCATCTGGTTCTATTGTCGTAGTCAAAAAAATCTAAGGCATCGATGGATTCGAGTGCAAGGCTAGTGTTAATATCCTGGTCATCATCAAAGTCTTGGTCGTCGACAATTTTTGCATGGTCGTCCTTGACGTCATTATTGGAACAACGGTTGATTGGGGAAACGGAGGTACCCATGTCTGAGGAAGAACCATGGTCGCCGAGGAGAAGGGTGCATCATTGTCACAAGAAAATTTGTGGTTTACTTTGGATGTCATGGAGTTGGGATTTGCCATTCTAAAATTTTTCACAGTGTTGTTCTTCTCCGTCGTGGATTTTAAGCCTAAGGGTTAAATCTGTGGAGTGAAATTCTATCTGGTTGTGGATTAATTATTTGAAATTCAGTCCCGGGTTGATATTATTGTTAGCCATGGGATTAATTGCATTAAAGGATTTAATAATTAAAATACATATACTTGATGATCTTGGGATAGTCACGTTGACGGCTGCAATATGATTAAGAAGAAATTGATCCTAAGGCATGTTTGATTAAGAACACACAGCAATGACTTAAAAATAAATAAAAAAATAAAAATAAAAAAAGAGTTTGGAGACTTACTTTGAAGTCACGTAGGTGACTTGGGAATAGTTCTAATGGTATTGTAGTACTTTGTCGTGGACAAATAGTAATAGTACTGCTGTTCCCTGGACGTGGAATTGTAGTACTACTGACGCAATCCAAAATCCTAAAATTATGGGAAATTCAAGTAAGGAGTTCTACAGTACTAGGGAGTTTCACAGCAATAAGGAGTTCCACAGCACTAGGGAGGTTCACAGCAATAAGGAGTTCCACAGCACTAAGGAGGTTCACCTAGTGATAAGGAGCTCTGCAGCTCTACACAGCATTAGTCTGTAGCAATAAGGAAGTCCACAGTAACAGGGAATTCTGCAGCACTACTCCGTAGCATTAGGGAAGACTACAGCAGTATTGGTACGAGGGACAAAGAAATTTCAATGTTATTTTACTCCAAAGAAAATTCTATACAGCAATTTAAGCTTTGGTTCAAGTACACTCAGGTGATATAAATTATTTATTTATTTATTTATTTTTATTTTTTTGGTAGATAAAATTTTTAAAAATAATTCTCAAATAATTTTTTAAATATATATAATTATTTTCTCCAAAAAATTAATTTTCTTTGTCATAAAATTGGCTCCGGGCAATACTACGGCTCCGGCCGGGGTACGAATACGACATTAATTACTTGGCACTCTCAACCCGAAAAATTTAGACTTGAGACTGGGGGACAAATGATGATGCCAAAATATTATACCCAATGACAATATTACACGTAGCTCCGAAACCCGGATCTACTAAGGGTATTTTAGTCAAATTTTACCCATGTGGTTCAAATGGGCCTGACTGGGTCAAGTATTATATATTCAACCCACGGATTGATCCAACCCATTGATGTCAGATATAAATATCACAGAGATATAAATATCACAGGGACTCGGGGAATTACATTCATATTTTATTCAGTCACAGATTCCTTATTGAATTTTATTCTTTCGTCTAAGAACTGAATTGAGAGTCCGAGCCTATCCCGGGGGACAAAGCCCAGCTCTTTTTATTTTCAGGTGATCCGGACGTGAGTACTACGCGCGGTGTCCAACTTTCACTTTGGACGATAATGCACACGGGCTAACCCTAACCCAAAATATTTGTATCAACAGTTTTCCATGAAAATTGAGTTACTCACAACTTTTCATTTAAATTCACGATAAATTTCAAAGAATATGTCAGCTATGTTATGATTACTATTTCCATTACAGCGAAAGTAAATTTTGTCATTAACTCTAAAATGACAAAGAAATTAGTCAATTATTGTAAAGAAAAGTTGGTGAGTTAGTATATGCTAAAGAAGATAAAATGCTTGCTCCTTATGAAAAAATTATAAGCTGTTTTTTTAAAATTGAAAAAAAAAAAAAACACATGCTTTTTTGAAAAGCATATCTAATTGTTTTTCGAAGCAACTTTTAACTTCTTTTATACATGAGAATTCTTTTTTTCAAGAAATTCTTTTTAAAAATATATATTTTCAGTTTCAAAAACTATAATCAGTTTTCAATAACAAACCCTAACTTCTCCATATGCTAAAACTACAAATATTGAGAATGACATAAATCTATGACATAATAACCTTAACCTTGGGCAACAACTTTTCTATTCTAGACTCAATTCTCTTAATTCTTCTCAACCGAATAAACTGACAAATCCCTCTATTTATAAAGTTCAAAACTTGTCTATGAAGATACCTAATTAGATCGGAAATATAATTATAAAACTAATTTTAGTAGCAAAATACCAAATAACACTTAATACTTTAAACTACTAAAAATCCACATGTATATAATGTAATTCCTAATTTGTAAAAATTTTAATTTAATTATACCAACATTAATAGTAATGAAAATGACTCTTAGTTCGTGAGCAATGCCCACTCCATAAAATAGAGTTTCTCTTGTCAATAAAATTACCACTGCTAATCTTACGTGTTTAATTAGTACCATTGGCAGCTTCCAAGATATTATTAGCTTCTCAACTTTCCTTGTCACCTTTAAAAGCCTTTGCTTTAAAGAGAAATGAGATTATAATAAACATTGTTCTTTTGGCATCTTAAGTTGACTATAAAACTACAAACCAATAGGCGCATCTGGTCTGGTGTAACCAGTCAACCACTTTAGCTTTTCACAAAACTAATAACTTTGCCATAAAAAAATAAAATAAAATAAAATAAAATTTGCCTTTCATTTTCCCCTCTAAATTTTTAAGGGATTAAATTTTTCTTCTTCGAAAATTGTCCTTCCAAGACAAATTGAACGCAGTTTTCTGTCAATAAATCCAGTTACAACATCCCTATATAATACAGATTGACGCATAATATTCTGCCACGACCCATGTAAAGTTGAGATAAGAAAACTACAAAAGTGAATTGCATCAAACAAAATCCATGTGATCTGGAAGACCAGGTGTCATCCACTGATGGAGTAGACAGCATCGGATACCAAAATATGGAGACCACACTTTAGAAAAATTTAAAAATTATGTAGACAGTTAGTAACAATTATTGTACTTTTTTAATCAGCTTTTAGAAAAGCAAAAATAATGTAAGGAATCTTTTACTTTATCTTATTAGATTAGTTAACATCCGGTTTTGAAATTCTTATTTAAATAAGGACAGACATGTTAGAAAATATGACCCTAATAGGACATATAAGAAAAAGCTTTATTGTTATACATGTAGCAGTAAGAGACATTTAAGTTCAGCTGTCCTAAAAGAATTAATATGGCAAATAAAAAGGCTATATTAGTAAATAATACAGATCAAGATTATCTAGATGTAGATGAAACTCTTAGCGACACTTGAAACTATTTATTCTATTGTAAGTTTTGAAGAATTATTAGAAGAACAAAATTTAGAAGAGAAAATGAAGTAATAGACCAATTTTTAGAACCAAAAGAACCAGATTTAGAAGAATTTATACATGAATTGAAAGGAATAAATTTTATGTTTAAAGCAAAAACTAAAATACCAGAAATAGATTGTGACCATAATTGGCAAAAGAATAAAGGATTAGATTCAAAACCTTGTTTATTTTGTGACTGGTACCCAGCTAGAAATAAAAGAAGTAAATGTAATTTATGTTTTAATGAAGCGTGTATAAGTTGTGTAGAAAAATTATTTCAGCTTATGTTTTTTAAGAGTCGAGGATCCCATCCTCCTCCCTTCTCGTGGTATTCCGGTGCCCCTAAAAATGGTATCAGAGCCATGACTTTGAATTTTTCTTGTTGATATTTTATGGTAGTAGAGATCAAGTAAGCTCCCCAATACAACCACTGATGGATTCTGGTTGAGATAATGATAGACTAAGTAATTGGTTAGACAGAAATCATAGTAGAAAACTAAAGATAAGGAATTTAATATTAAGAAATATAATATTAAGTGTTAAAGACCAGACTTTTTATTTAACTTATTGCATAAGAGAAATACAGATTTTGAAAGACAGATTTCCAGTTAGATTAGCTTATGCTTTAGATGCCTTTGATTTAGAAATAAAATATTATAGACAAGCATTAAAGAAAGTATTAAGAACAAAAACTATATAAATGACAGACATAGATAGAAAAGTAATTCCAAAGGCTATTCTAGGAGGAGGAACTAATATACCCATGACACAGACTGAAGTACATAATGAAAGACTTACTTGACAAGGAATTTTATATTATGATAAAAATGATGGTAATTTAATTAGTTGTTCTTTGTATGAAACATTTTATATAATTAAAAATCAGAAATATGGATATATTTATGAGATTCATTTAACAGATTTTCCAGAGTTATTTATGATGTTACCAAATCAGACAAATTACAATAGAATTTTAGAAAGAGAAATAAAACAACATATAGATTTAAATATTCAACATAAGAAAGAAATACTTAGAATTATTAATCCCTTAGACCAAGAAGCCAAGATGATAATTTTAGAAAAAATAGAAAATGGAGTAAACCACTTAGAGAATTTTTATTATCAGTCACATCAGAAGTAGTAGACAAAAATTATAATATAGAATTTTTTACAACAACAAAAGACTTTATAATATTTACATCAGTACCCGAAGATAATAGTAATTACACTGGATATAATGTCTTAGATTATTTTGATTCAGATGAATATCCTGATACAGATTAAATGTCTCTTAGAGAAGAAATATATTTTAACACACAAGTAAGTTGGAAGTATTGTTTAGTAGATACTAATATGAGTACACAAGAATCAGTAGAACAAACTATTACACATTTAGAAGAATGCCTAATGAGACATACAAAGATATCTAAGAATAACTTGAAGCTAGAATCCTAGAAGCCCAACCTGAAATAAAATTTAAAGAAGGATTGATAATTAGTATGTTAGACTCTATATACAATATAAAAAGAACTTCCTAAACAATAGACAAAAATATAGAAAATATGATAACTATTATTTTTGAGACAAAAAATCGAATAAAGAAATAAAAGGTATAAAACAAAATTTAGATTATTTAAAAATAGTAATAGAAAAACTAGAAAAGAAAAAAGAAAATAAAACTCTTAATTTAGAAAAAATAGAAAATAATTTAGAAAAAATAGGAAAACAAATAGACAAAATAATAAAAGTTCAGCAGATAGAATAATGGAAAACAACTTAGATTACAAACTAGCAATAGAAGAAACTAAAAATATTTACAAGACCCAATAGGATTTTCAACATTTGAACCAGGCACACCAGCAGATAAACAAATAGTAAGACAAAATAATACTATAATAGCATTATTAATAGCAATACAGATTAAAGTAGATAAAATAGAACAAAAAATAGTAAAAATAGAAGAATATTTAAAAGAATTAGCCTCACATAAAGAAGTAGATGAATTAGCAGAAGCAATAAATAAAATAAATTTAGGAACAAAAGAAAAGAAAAAGGTAAGACAACAACCTTCTGGACTTTTTTGTGTTTGTTTTAAATATTTGTTATTTTTATATCTAGGTTTTTCTTGATAGAGAAAGAACTGAGACAATAGCCGCAGAAACTAGAAGAAATAGAGAAGAAAATAATACAGTAAGTACAATAGTAAATAGAATTCAAAGATTCATAAGGCCAAATAGAAATCAAACTGAAGAATTAATAAATTTAGGAGAAATTATCGATATAGAAAGAGATATAGAAACTTTTAGAAATAATAGGAATAAATATAATTAATTCTAATGCATTATATGAAGCATCAGATCAAACTAGACTTTATAGACATTATAGAGAAGTTCAAGTAAGATGCTTAGAAGGAGACACAGTTCATTTACATTTAGTAACCCCATCACACAGACAAAGGTTATTAGAAGGAAATTTTAGATTAACCCATTTAGGATTAATTGTAATAGGAATAAAAGCTTTACATAGGACAAATTTAGGAGGAAAAGTTTTATTATTAATTATGGATACTAGAATAAATGATGCACATAAAGCTATTATAGGAGGAACAGAAATAGATATGCAGACAGGAGGTGGAATATTTTATTGTTGTCCTAATTATATGCTAGATACTAGAGAATTTGCAGAACATATACAAATAAAAATAATGACTAGAGGATACCAAGATTTTGAGGGAAAAAATTTATTATTATGCACAGCATTTTTAGGAAAATTAACTCAAAGCAATACACCTAGATATAAAGTAAATATAAAAAATACTTGTAGAAATGTTAGGAAATAGAGGAATAAAACTTTTACCACCATTAACAGTAGACAATATAGACCAATCAGGATTACCCAGGAATTAGATAGACTAGTAAATAAACCAGAAAAAATAATAGTACCACAAGAAACTATATATTATGAGGATAGTATAGGAAGAAAATCTATATACATCTTTCTCCTAGCTTTTTTTAAAAATCTGTAAAGACAAGTAATAATAATGAAGAAGATTAAAAACGAAATATTAGATTTTTAATTATATAAAATGTTTCATACAAAGAACAACTAATTAAATTACCATCATTTTTATCATAATATAAAATTCCTTAAAATAAAAAATAAAGAAAATAGAAAAATTAATTGTACAGGATGTAAAGAAGAATTTGATAATATTAATATAATATTTAAACATGTTATTAATTGTTATAAAAGAAATGATAATTTAATGACAAAACAAAAAATAAAAACAATAGAAAATTTAGAAATAGAAGATGATATGAATTTAGAGAGAGCATATGAATTAAAAGATGAAGAAATAATTAGTTTAATTTCAGAAGAAGATATAAACAAAACAGAATATGAACCTAGTATAATAGAAACAAGAGAAAAAATTTTAGAATTAATGGAAGCAAGTAGCAGTAGTAATCTACAACCAATACCTTCAAATTTTTCTGGAAATAAGCCTATATATACTACTGGAAATATACCTAGAAGAAGAATAGACCCAACAGAAATAGGAAATATTTATACACCACCTTTACAGATAATTCCATATAAACCTATAGGACGTAGAGATCCTATGGAGGCTCCTTATACTCATCAGTATGGAGGACAACCATTTATATTAAAAATAACAAACATAGATCCTCAGAGATGAGAAAAATTACTTTATCACATTATTAATTAGGACTTTACTAAATTTATATCTTCTGTATTAAAAAATCTTTGTCCATTTTTTCCTGTTATTGGATTATAATGGTTTTTCTAGATAAGGCTATGTGGCAAGAATGCAAGGATAAAAATATAATGAATTAGCTGAATTAATTTCTATTAGGAACAAATCCTTTTAATTTTGGAAATACAATACATCAAATCATAACAGGAGAAAATCCAAATTTTGGAAGTTTAGAACAACAAAAGTCTCTTAAAGAAATTAATTCAGCTAATTCATTAGGATTTTTATTATGAACATTATTCTTAAGCCTAATATATCTACTATGCCTATATTAGTGGAAATACTTGGAACATAGACATTGGTAATAAACTTTTTAATAAATTACCAGGAGCTTTAGGATTAGAAATAAGTAAAAGGTTTAAAGAAGAAATAATAGATACAGGAATAGGAATATCTTTAGGACAAAGAATAATGTTCATAATAAAAATATTAGTAGAAAAATGTACTAATATACAAATAGGTAGACAATTAAAAAATGAAACAAGCTTTTGTAGCCAAATTTATACTCCTCAATATTATGATAAACAAGAAAAACCTAGATATAAAAACAAAGAAAAAATATAAGAAGAAGAAACAGAAGAAAATATAAATTTAGCCAATTTGGAACAAAAAATAAAATTTTGTAACCAAGACAAAAAATTAAATTCTATAAAATTAGAAGTTACTTTTAAACATCATAATAAAATAATAGGAACTAGTGCAATTATAGATACAGGATGCACAACTATAATTGCAGATCCAAAATTGATAGATACAACTAAAATATTAAAATTCAAAGACCCTATAAAAGCCACACAAATGGATGGAAGTATAAATGAATATAATTATTACGCAAAAAATTGTAATATAGCTTTTTTAAACAATTGCGATAATTATAGTCAATATTATTTCATGCCATATGTATTAGTTAAAGAAATCTTAGAAAAACATGGGGTAGGTGTAATTATAGGATTAAAATTCTTATTAGATTTAAATGGAGGAATAATTTTAACAAAAGAATATGTACAGATTTTTAAAAATGTAACTACAAGTCCTTGTAATCCAACATCACTCCCACCTATTCATCCTATAAAATTTGATAAAACAAATAGAAAATAACAAAATAGACAAAAAATGTATAGAATGCCTAAAAGGAAAAGAAGGATGTTGTAATAACATAACTGTTTTAGAACAAGATTATTTAGAAGCCAATGAATTAAATGAATATTTAATAGATAGAATTAATCTAAAAAATTTATTACATTTAAAAACAAAAACAGAAATAGAATCACATATAGAAACTTTACCATTTATAGGAGAAGACCCTATAAAATTATGGGATAAAAATAAAATTTATTGTGAAATAAAAGTTAAAAATCCAGATTATATAATAAAAACTGCAAAAATAGAAGCTAGTCCGCAAGATATAGAAGAATTTAAGATGCACATTAAAGAATTATTAAATTTAAAAGTAATAAGACCATCAGAATCTCCACACAAAGACATTTATAGTTAGAAAACACAAGAAATAATTAGGGGAAAAAGTAGGATGGTAATCTATTATAAACATCTAAATTATAATACTATAGATGATAGTTATGATATTCCAGACAAAACATTTTTGATAAATAGAATACAAGGTAAAAAGATTTTTAGTAAATTTGATTGTAAGTCAGGATTTCTGGCACATCAAAATACACCCAAACAGGATAAAATGGACTTCCTTTACATGTCCATTAGGATTATTTGAATGGTTATAATTACATTTGGATTAAAAAATGCACCTAGTATTTTCCAGAGAAAAATGGATAATATTTTCTTAGAATATTCCCAATTTGTACTAGTATACATAGATGACATATTAGTTTTTTCAAAAAATGAACAAGAACATGTAGGACACCTTAACACAGTTTTTAGAATTTTTTATCAACATGGCATAATAATAAGCAAAAAGAAAGTAGAATTATTTAAAACACATATAAAATTCTTAGGAGTAGAAATAGGAAATGGTCAGATAAAATTACAAGATCATATAGCAAAGAAAGTATTAGAAATGCCTGATAAATTAGAAAATTTAAAAGAATTACAAAAATTCTTAGGATGTCTTATAAATTATGCTAGACCATTTCTTAAAGATATTGGAAAAATTGCAGGACCATTATATTCCAAAACAGGAAAAAATGGATAAAGATTTTTTAATACTGAAGATATAAATTTAGTAAAGAAAATAAAAAATATGATAAAAAATATACCCTCATTACAATTACCCCTAGAAACAGAATATTTAGTAATAGAGACAGATGGTTATACATTTAGGATATTGTCTCTTATCAAATCTAGATGTGTATAAATACATTAAAAAACCAAGAAAAATTATGTAGATATGCTAGTGGCACTTATAGAGAAAAAGGATATAAAACTAGTTTAGATTGTGAAATATTAGCCATAATATATGTATTAGATACTTTTAAATTATTTATAATTTCAAAGAAAGAATTTACAATTCGAAGTGACTAAGAACAGATTAGTCAAATACTCCAAACTTTGAGTAGAAGGATAGGCATAAGAGATCTTATACACATCCTATTGGTCTATAAGTCCTAAGGAATATAATATTATATGTTGAAAATATAATAGGAAAAGACAATAAATTAGCAGATGAATTATCTAGAAAAATTTATAATAATTAAAAATGAAGTTGAAATCCATACTGATGAGTATAAGGAGCCTCCATAGGGCCTCTACGTCCTATAGGTTTATATGGAATTATCATGTAAAGGCCCTGTATAAATATGTCCTATTTCTGTTCAGACATTTATAAGTATAGATAATCTATTTCATTTTCCCAGCATATTAAAACAGACTCCTAGTGGCACAGAAAAAAGATATGATTTTAATGGACATAGTTTATGTGCCATGCTACCTCATAATTGACAGTCGAATATTAGACACTTATAGGAGTATAAATGAGCAACAAAAAGTAATTTTAGATAATTTATGGATTTCTTATACACATCTATTTATACATTTTATTAATTCTTTAAATGCTTTATCTGCTTATTTTAATGGACTAAATGATCTTTCTAAATTTGAGTGTTATGCAGTTTTTCATGGCACTCCAGGCAATGCAGGATTGTACAAGACATGGGTTGAAGTCCTCACTGCAATAAGATTGTAAAAACCTTTGTCATTACCAAGGTTTTAAGTAATAATGAAGGACTTGAAGCTGTAGATTTTACTTAGGAAACCAGTTCCATATTTGGACCAAATTAATACGGACCTATTATTCGACCTGAAATTTAAAATCTGTATATTTTTCTACACAACTGTGAGTCCCTGTAAAAAATCTTAAAACCTCTGTATTTGAATTTTTTAGAACTCTTATTGCAGTGAGGACTTCAACCCATGTCTTGTACAATCCTGCATCTGAACAGATGTGTACAAGAGACAGTATAAGAAGACAGATTGGTCAAGCAAACATTTACTATCTAGATGTGTAAAAGAGACAGGGCTCTCACAGTGTTTCCGGTAAAGGAACACCTAGTCCGGTTCAAACGGCAGCCAGTAAAGACAAGACAAGTCCGTTGATAGTTGGTGATTTATACAAATCTACACAGACCAATACAGGGTGTCAGCCTGTATCTAGTCCTATCTTACACATCTCATGTTTATAAGAGACAGTATCTATACAAGTGAGTTAATGGTGTCTCTTATACACATCTAGATGTGTATAAGAGACAGACCTCTTCCTCAGAAACAAAAAGAGTAGATAAAATTAAGTTTCGATTTAAGAAAAAGAAAGTTGACATTACGAAGACAATTAAATTAGCAACTTCTTTTAAAACAATTTTCTATTTGTTTTATCAAATCTGGATGAATAGGTGGAGATGTGTATAAGAGACAGGTCTTCAAGTCTTTGTCTTTGTCTTCCGAGACAAATTCCACTCAAGACTCTACTCAAGAAAAACAAAATCCATGTGATCCGGAAGACCATGACTTGTAATAAATGGAGTAGATTAAACATCGGATACCAAAATGTGGAGACCATACTTTAGAATAATTTCAAAATCATATAGACAGCTGGTAACAATTATTGTACTATTTAGTCAGCTTTTAGAAAAGCAAAAATAATGTAAGGAATCTTTTACTTTATCTTATTAGATTACGTTAACATCCGGTTTTGAAATCCGGAATTCATTTTATAAATAGGACCATTTCCTCACTTGTATAGATATCGAGGAAATTATCAAGGCTCTCAACTAACTTCTCTTGTAAACAATCTTTCAATATCAATCAAATTTTCTATTCTCTAAAAGTCTTCAAGACTTGACTTCTCTTTCAAGGCTTTCTTTCTCACTTTTTCTTTGTAAGTTTTCTTTTTAATTTAAGAAGAAAAAGACCAGGGGGAGAGGCCGAAAGGTCTCAAACCCATAAAAGATCTACAAGTTAAATTTAAAGGACATACTCAGACAAGAACAGGACTCCAGGCACCATGAGGTATGTTGGCAATTTTTGGATGAATTTTCCTTTCTATGGTTAAAATCTGGGTTAAAAATAAACCTTGTATTGAATTTCTGAAACAAAAGGTTAGGGCCTTTAAAGTACCCGCTAAGGCAATTGTTGAAGCCGTTAAAGGGGAAAATGCCCGTATGATGAGTTTCAGAAAACCTCTATATTTGGCTAGGGTTGTTTATATCTCCAGATACTATAGATTGTAATGCATATGGGTTGGTATGAATGGTTGATGTTATGATGCCTGTTTTCTTGTCCTTATCCCGAGTCGGTATGGAATAATCCTTCTCCTTCAATCATTTGATTCTTACTTGTTCTACACCGCTTCTGCTATCTCCATCCTTCGTATTTCGACACATACAAGCTTTAGTAGGACGAGATTCTTTCTCTAAATTGTTCATCGTTGTGAACTAACTCATTCTAGAAATATGTCATTTTCGTGAATTTGATGTTATTCTTAACTGTTTATGAAAAGTTATACGTTACTTATTTTTTTTAATTAAAAAAAAATACTTATCTAAAAACAATTTTTAGAGTTACTTTTAAAAATAATTTTTAATTTTTCTAAACAATAAAAACAAAAATAGTTTTTCAATTCAACAAATTTAAAAAAAAAAAATTAATTTTCAATTAAAAAAAAGAAACTATAAGCACATTTCAATAAGCTATTGAGAACATCAACCTCATGTAATTTGCGTATTATAGCTATTGAACTCGTGACATTTTGCACTGTAAACTCTAATTTTAAGAAATGAGTTGTTATATTATTCAAGAATTCAATTTAACCTAATTCTTAACAATATACTTTAATTCGAGAAAAGTATTTCATCATATGACCATCTGAAGCAATAATAACACAAATTTCAGACATTTGCATGTATAAATAATCTGGCTAATCAATTCAATCTATTTCACATAAAGCTTAAACATCCTACTGTAGATTATGTCAGATTGGAGACAGGATCCTCGCAAATTGAACTTTGGACTCTATCATTTAACAACAACTATCATCTTCACAGCGCGCTATAGAGAACTAGTATTAATTTTCTATGAAAATTGAGTTACTCACAACTTTTCATTTAAATTCACGATATATTTCAAAGAATATGTCAGCTATGTATGATTACTATTTCCATTACAGCGAAAGTAAATTTTGTCATGAACTCTAAAATGACAAAGAATAATTAGTCAATTATTGTAAAGAAAGTTGGTGAGTTAGTATATGCTAAAGAAGATAAAATGCTTGGTCCTTATGAAAAAATTATAAGCTGTTTTTTTTAAATTGAAAAAAATCTAATTGTTTTCCCAAGCAAATTTTAACTTCTTTTATACATGAGATTTTTTTTTTTCAAGAAATTCTTTTTAAAAATATATATTTTCAGTTTAAAAAATCTATAATCAGTTTTCAATAACAAACCCTAACTTCTCCATATGCTAAAACTACAAATATATATCATGGTCATTGGTCAAGTGCCTCGGGTAACTGGGGAAGATACTTAAAGAGTTTGTATAGTTTATACTTGTTTATAACTAATTAATTAAGATTATCAACACAATGTTGTTAAAATCCTCTCTCATTAATTAGAATTACTTAGTATAGCACATAAATTTGAGAATAAATCATTTTGTTAAAATTGTGGGGACTGATTGAAGGGCAACAAGAAGGTTAGGTGAAGGAAGCAAGAGTCTTCACTGAGAAATTAAGAATATATAATTATTCGGCTGACCAACCGGGCAACTCCAAGCGTCCAACGTTTTTAGCTAATCATTTGATGACCACCACTAATCTTTTTCCATTATGATCTAATGTTGTGATTTGAGCTTTAAAATTTAATATAAAATTGTTTATGACATATTTATAAAAACGTTTTTGGCCTAATTCATTCACCTGACATGTGAATCCTTGGAAAGCTTTGTTTAGTACGTCCGCGTCTCCCAAGATTAATGACAATAGCTCTTGTTTAATGATAAATATAACCCTAAACATCCACAACAACTCCATTACATGAAGTATATATGCATTTTTTTAATATTTTATTTGACATTTTTTTCTTTATTATTTTTATTTCTCTCCAATTTTGTAAATGTCTCGCGTGCTAATGACCAAATAAACCGCTCAAGATTTGAAATTTGGCAAGAGAGAAAGGGGAACATAAGAGAAGGGACTAAAACAAATACTCAAGAATTAAAAAACATGAGCCTTAACTAATACGAACAATGTGGTTAATTCTGTACTAAAAGATTCATTACCTACAAATGATTGATGTGACTAATTCTGTATTAAGAGGTCCATCAGCTACAAACAGCCAGGTAGACCTATATTAGTAATAGTATATTAGCTAGAACATGGTAGAAAAGAAAATTGAGGGGAAGAAAGAATGGAGGAAGACAGGAATGGTTATTTTAGTTAGTCAAGTCTTGTTTTGTAAGTGGCGTGGATGGCACGTCAATTGAGCAAATTCAGACATTTTAGACCACGATCGAATGGTGGATGCTTTTCCCTTCACTGCAGGAGAACATAGATGCATTGCGTGTCTAAAATTCCACATTCAAGAATAAAAATGAACGGGAGGGTTAGGTATTAGAATAGAAAAATACGATATTATATTGTTATGTTTTAAATATTTATATAATATAAATCTTAAAACATTATGATAAATCTTAAAACATTATGATATTTTACCTTAATAAAATTATAAGAATTCCCCATTAATATATACATTGAACATATGTAAACAGTACTACTCTGCAAGTAATGTATCTTGTTGCAGGAATATAAATCTAAAGAATGTACAAAATGATAAGAATTAAAATTTTAGAGAAAATAAAGTCACTGAAAATTCATATGGGTATTTTTCTCAAGTAAACACTACAGTATCCTAAAGACGAGGGGATGGGGAGAGGAATACTTTTCTGACAAAATATAAACCCGATTCATAACAAGCCTACCAACAAACTAGTCAAAGATCCAATTTGGTTTAGTAATAATGTCAACACTCCATCAAAATGGGTAAAGATCTAGAACAAATTGAAAGAAAAAAAAAAAAAAATACAGGAGTGGTTTGACATGATCTCCAAGTGTACATTACTTACCGACCAGTGCAACCATCGACTTTGCTTGGCTAATAATTTGGAATAGGATTCTTTTTAAAAATTATGGCGTATATATAACTGTTTTGCAAACATTTCTAAAATTGTAATTATTAATTGTCTTTTAAAATGCGATATTGAACAAATTATGCACTTTTAAAATGCACAACATTTTGGACCTAAAAAAGTTGATAACTTTAAAAGAAAAGAAAAAAAAAAAAACACTTGATTTCCCACTTTGAAAATGCGAAATCAAATTTATTTATTTTCGTAAAAAAGATATTACAGTTCCCTAATTTTCAGTATTAACCATCTAAAGTGGGTCTCAATTTAAACAATTAAGCATATAACTATATAAAAGTGGGTTTAAAATTAAACAATTAAGCAAATTTATTGTCTAATTTTTTCTACATCCTATTCAAGTTGTTCAAATAAATAATTAAAATGTCAACATCTCAATTAGTCAAAAACGCCTTACCAAAAAAGTATACAAATATCAAATATCTATACACCAACTATAATGAAAAACATCCATCTAAACATGCTAAAAAAAATCACACACATCATATAACTGAATACCGAACCTTTTTTCAAATGCAAATTCACGCCAAATTATATTCACAAAAACCATCACAACTATCCTCCAAAAATTTGTTCCAAACATCAGTAACATATACCCAAAAGAAATCAACCAATAAATATGAAGCCATTATTTCTATGCAAGATTATAACAAATACATAAAAAACTATCATCTCTCTTTCATAACTACATTGTTAGAACAATTTTTTTAACAAATATATAAACTTTAGTGAAAACTTTAAATTTGCTTCAAATATATCAAAAATACCAATGTAATCTAGTAACCCATTGCAAATTGAACTTGATCTACAAATAAACAACATTAATACACATGGTTTGATATAGCTTGCATGTGAATGAAAAAAAGGAAGATATATATATATATATATATATTGCTCTTTATTTCTTTTTATATATCTATATATATATATATATATAATAAACCAAAGAGAAGGAGAAGAAAAAGAAAGGCGGAGGAGAAACCGAGGATACTGGGGGATTTATTGAAATGGGCTATTGCAAATTTTATTAAACAAATCTGATTTCGCACTTTCAAAGCGTGAAATTAAACTTTTTAAAAAAATTTATAAACTTGTTTAGGTCCTAACTGTTTACGCATTTTGAAAATTTGTAATTTGTTCAGTATCACATTTTCAAAAGGCAATGATCACGCTTCTAGAAACACGCCCAAAATAATCACACATATATAATAAGTTTCAAAAAGAATCCTATTCCAAGCAATTAGTCACTTTTCTTTCATAAATATTTACTCCAGTGCAAATAGGCCGAAATAATTGAACTAAAAAACAAACAAATATAGTAAATCGATTGACCTTAGAAACCAGCTTAGAGATCAATTTATTAATTTGTTAAATTAAAATCCTTGCCTTAATAATCGACCTGAAAACATGAATAAGAATTCAATTGAGAGCCCAATTAAGTATCAATTTGGAAGCCACAATTTCTGCAGGTCTAAAATTGCGTCTTCCATTTTGTTCTCTCAGATTGAAAAGTTCAGCTCATAAATTTGGTTAACTATCTGAATCGAAAAATCTAAAAAAGTAATAAACTATTGTCCTTTCTGTGAACATTTTTTTTTTAATCTTCTAGAAAGGAAGTTTCTCCCAGATTAATTGGTTTAAATCTTAATCTATATTTTTGCTACCCCTCTTTTACCAAAATAAACCACACTTGAAAGCATTAATTTTATTTCATCAGCATTAATTTTATTCATCTCCCTCTCTAGGTCATTAACTATCACACTCTCTAATCCACTAGATGAGATACATTAATGTATTCCTTTAAAGTTCATATCAGCCGGATGAATATATACACAACACAAAACGGAAGACATGCAAACATTGTAGATTAGAGAATGTGTTAGATAGTAACTTGAAAATCCAAAGACATCTATCCTTACTGTAGTCACTCAATTCCCCTCAAGAAAAGGCAGGCTAAAGTTTCACCGCACTTTTGTCCTTCTTGATCCCCATAAAAGCTGCTCCAATCTAACATCTTAGAAATCTTCCAAACTACTTTCTAACCCACTTTTTATGCCCACTCTTAAGATTTGATTGCTCTATTCAAGTTTACATCAAGAAGTAAAGCACATGACTTTTATAATAAGATAAAGGGAAATATTCTTGTATGGACCAAGAACCGTATACTTGTGATTTATATTTATCTACATCCTCCAACTTCTTTTAAAAAATTAAAAATTAAAGTGGGTTTAAGACATAGGAGGGATTAAAAGGTTCCAGGTCCAAAAAGTCGGGAAGCCCCTCATGTACATAAATTTGGCATCTTGCCTTAACAAAAGGTTAAATTTTGAATGCCATCCCCCCAATATATTGGGTCTGTTCCTCAATTTAGGCTTCCTTACTTTCCACAATAACTGAAACATTTCAGTGTCTAGGTGTGGAAGTTAAACTAGGAAAACACATACAACTAAATTGTACATCCTACTAGGCTGAAACTTGCATTGAACAAATCCAACACGTCCCAGATTTGTAAAACTGGCAACTTCACATGTCAACTGAGGTCCCTAAACAAGGTGAAATCTGTGATCATTCTTGACACACTCTCTTCGAGAAGGAACAAAAAGAATACAATATATTGTTAGGACATAACATTCATCATGGGTAACTTAAAAATCAAATTATACAGTCTTTTTCTCGTATCAGAACTTTTTGCTTATAAAGTGTAAATCATCATTTCTAACAGTATTTCAACGACAGTATACTGAGCTTTGACGATAGAATGTGATGACAATTCCATTGACAAATAAACAATATTTCAACCATTAGTAGAGTGGCTATTCAGAGATGCAGAGATCACATGACTCGACCAGAGAGACAGGGGTAGGGGAAGAGGAAGAAAGTAACAGGCATAGTCCAGCTCCTTTGCACACTCTATAAGCCTTAGCAGGGTTACATGGATCGTGGTACGGATTGGTACGTGGTACGAGACTTTTTTTAATACATGGTTCGGAGGGGTAGGTTTAGGTGGGTCACTTTTTAGGATCGAAATTCGTTATTTATGATCGTTATTTAGTTTAGAATTGAGTAGAGTTAAAAAATTATAAGTTTTGGTAAGTAATAAGTTTATCCATAATTTCCTAATCTCGTTAAGTAACTGTATTCTTATCCATAAAAAGAAGTTGACAAATACCTAAATTCTTATTTCTATTATTTTCTCTTTCCTATATGACTCCTACTCTCCGTAAAAGAATTTGACAAGTACAAAACTTCTGTTTCTATTCTTTTCTCTATCCTATTTGCCTCTTACTCTCCCTCTCCCTTACAACTCTTTGGGAAGGCTCAGAATAGCGGTTTGGATAATCCGTGTTCCGCAACCGCAAGGGAAAAGAACGATCCATGTAACATTGAGCCTTGCAAGGAAGCATCAATGAAACATTCAGCACCAGTTTGTAAACAAACTGATCAACTTTCCTTGTTTCCAAAAGGAAATTTTTTCATACCAATCAATGTGAATGCATGTGTAGCTGCATCCACATTTTCAACCAATGTCTATTTCTAGGCACTGAAATCCCTAGGCTGCTCTAAACGTTCATATCTATCAGCACATGGCCTCTCTATGGTTAATCAAAACCAAGTATCAATGACATCGACATAAGCGGCTGTTCTATTAAGGAACTAAACCATTGGAGTTTTGATTAAAGGACAAAGATAAATAAGAACCTGATTTAAAAATCGTCAGTTCGTCACTTATTCCTCCCCTTTTTGTATGTTTCTAAACCTATAACTCAGAACATACAGAATTTTCCAACCCTAATAAGACTCGCAATAAGTGCCTAACCTCTGCACAAGTAAGAAAGTTGCTGTACATTCAGCTATGGAATTCACTCCACACAAATGTGACAAAAAAGGCAGTCATTTCAAGTGTGATAATAAGAGAAAAGATAATACCCTTTATTTTTCAGTACAATAAGCCAGAGCTTAAGCAGAAACTACAGTTGATCTAACAAGGTTTTCAAAACATTCCAGCTTAAAGAACATAAATGAGTTTCTTTTTGTCTTCTTTTTATGTATCTTCTTTTTCTTCCTTTTTAGTCCTTCATTTTCCAGGGAAAGGGAAGTTGAGGGGATGTTGCAAGATGACAGAAACAGTTTGTTTCAGGAGTCTAAGAGATAAATTCAATCTTAGAACCTTGGTCATCACAACCTCATGGTAACATCCTACCTTAGGTTGGAACGACTTCAGAAAAAAGGATCCATATGATGCAGCACATCTTTAACTAATCCAAATTAACTTATGAAATCAGTGCCAAACCTTGCATCACTCCTACACCATGCCAACTATTTTGCAAACTAAAGAACAAGTTCTTATAGAACCCTATACCATCCTTTACAGTAGGAGATATTCATTCCAGAAAAATATGTGAATGAAGGTTGAAGGTTGAAGGTTGACTAGGAAGCACTCGTCTAGGGAATGATTTTTTAAGTTTTATCAAATGGAAACTTTAACTCCCTGCGGAAAGTTGGAAATAACAGTTTTACAAGTTCATCTTAACATGATTAAAAACTGACATCGAAGAACCTTCAGATGCATCAACATCAGAACACAAACATCAAGCAACAAGCACCAAAATCAAGATCAATAGAAAGAACAGCAACCATATCATGCATAGCATTTTAAGAAACAGTAAAGTATATAAATTAAAATTACATTGCATGTCAAATATTTATGTAAATTATACTAAGAAAAAATCTTGAAACAGAAGAAAATACATAAAAGTGTAAATTGAGGAATGGAACAACGAGAGTCTCTTCAAAATAAGCAACAATTCAAGAAACCCAATAACAAGAGAGTTCATTATTTCTTGTTGCTTTTACCTCCAGCATCACTTCCCCCTTCTGCCTGTGCTGCCTTCTTTGCAGCCTTTTCTTGGAGTGCTTTTGCATCCCTACAAGATCATTAATCAAGTTACATAAAAGCATATCAAATTAAAGCTAAGTTCATGTTTCACATGCAAAAATATGCGATAACATACTATATGTACAAATTTTCACAATAATTAAAAGCACACTATAAGGAAACAAAATTAACATACTAATAATCACTTACATTGACTGGTTATGACAATTGACGTGTTCATGAACATATCACATTATCACCTAATCATTCACATCACACCAACACAAAAAGTACCTAATCTTACCTCATTTTTCAGGAATGACATATCTACAGGGGTGTGGGGAGGAGCTCCACACCCCCTAAAAGACAACAACACACAACAAACAAACCAAGTCTTATTCCCACTACGTGTGGTCAGTTATATGAATCCTGCTACGCCATTGTGTTTTGTCATAAACCATATTCTCATTAATTCCTAGATAAGCTATATCTTTCTTACAAGTAGCTTACCAAGTCTTTTTTTGGATTTCCCCTACCCTCTTACATTGACTACATTTTCTAAAATCCACTCGCCTGACAAGTGCCTTTACTGGTCATCTTAGCATATGATCTAACCACCTTAAGCGTGTTTCTCTCATCTTCTCATCCATATATGCTACTCCAATCTTATCCCGATTATGCTCATTGCGTATCTTATCCATATTAGTATACCCACGCATCCATCTTAACATTCCCAATGCCATTTGCTATTTCATCCAACCCGCTCTAAAGAACTGAACCTAAATATTTAAAATTTCACCAACAGCAATTTGTTGATCTCCGATTCTAACACCTATTCTATTCCTACGCCTATTTTTGCTAAATTTTAATTCCATTTACTTAGTTTTTGACCTATTAAGTCTAAAACTTTTCGACTCTAGTGCCTCTCTTCATACCTCGAATTTAGCAATAACCCCTTCTTTTGTCTCATCTACAAACAACATACACTATGGTATTTCATCCTGTATGTGCCTAGTAAGTTCACCTATGACAAATGCAAAAGGATAAGAACTTAAAACTGAAACTTGGTTTAAACCTATATTTACAGGGAACTCTCGCGTCAACCTCCTGGTATTCTCACACTTGTAATTACATCCCTATACATCTCCTCTATTGACTCTATGTATGCTACTCTAAATCCTCTTTTTCTAAAACTCTCCACATAACTTTTATATGAATTCTATCATATGCCTTTTCGAGATCAATTAAAACATGTGTAAATCATTTTCCTTATCATGGTATCTCACGGCAAGTTTCCTTAAAAGATGTATGGCTTCAGTAGTCGATCTTCCTAGCATAGAACCAAACTAGTTATCTAACACCAAGTCTCGTTTTTTAACCTTTTTCTATCACCTTTTTCCAAAATTTCATAATATGGCTCGTTAACTTAATACCTTTCTAATTCGCACAATTTTGTACGTCCCCTTTGTTTTTAAAGAGGGGTATTAGAGTACTCTTCCACCATTAGTCGAACATCTTTCTACTTTTCAATATCTTATTGAAAAGATTGGTAAGCCAACTTATGCCTTTCTTTCCTAAACATTTCCATACCTTAATTGGAATATCATAGGGGCCAACTGCTTTTCCTTTCTTCATCTTCTTTAAAGCCTCATTAACCTCTGATTCCGAAATCCTTCGATAATACATTACGTTTCTATACTCCTCAAAGTTATCTAATTCTCTCCAAAATGACATTGTCTTCATTGCCTTCATCAAATAGTTGATGGAAATAGCTCTCCCACCTTTCCCTTATTGCCTCATCTCCTACTAACAACTTATTATTTTCATCCTTAATGCGCTTGACTTGGGTTAAATCCTTCATCCTATGTGCTCTTGCTTTAGCAATTTTATAAATATCTCGCTCCCCTTCCTTGGATTCTAATTTTTGATAAAATTCTTTAAAAGCTGTATGCCTCGCTTCACTTACAGCCTTTTTCCCCTCTTTTTTGGGAGGCTTATATTTCTCGATATTTTCTTCACTTCTACAACTATATAAAACCTTATAGTTAGCCTTCTTAACTTTAATTTTATCTTGCACCTTCATCCTACCACCAAATTCCTTGTTCAATGGGACATAACCTTTTGACTGTCCAAATACCTTCTTAGCCACTATTCTCATTCTAGCTGCTATGTCATTCCATAAAATGTTATATTCTCCCTATGTTACATGGACTCTCCTCTCACCCGTCCAGAATACCCGTGTCCTACCGCGTCAACATGGATGGGGTTTGGGATTCGTGTCCATATGGTGAACTTTCAATTGGGTGCTCACTTTTTTTACCGAGCCAAAAATTATATTGACTTCTTCGCAAGCATGAAAAGACCGAGAATAGAGATTAAGATTAGATAGGAAGGAGGAACATTTGAGAATTATTTATCAAATCACTAAATTTTATTAAAGTTATATCCTTCTATTATCTTCTTTTTCTCTGTGCAACACTATGATTTAATGTTACGCACGCAAACATATTTATTTTTTTGAAAAAATGAGTTATAAAATAGTAATGTAAATTGGTTTATGTCATCAAATTTTATTACTACTACACTAACATAACAAGCAAACAAGGCGCACCCCTGAACTCGTATCCAACTCTTTTAGAGTGTCCCCATATCCTAAATTTATGATATTGACGAATCTGACACCTAGACATGTAACCGTACCTGACACAAGTATCCGAGTCCGTAAAACATAGGAACATTCTCGTTGTAAATCCCAAATACTTAGCCCTAACAAATCTTTCTTAAAAATTCTTCTTTTTCCTTCTTTAGATTCCTCCACTTAATTCTAGGTATTCTAGGTAGGTTCCTTGATGTGATGTTCTAGCCTCGAGTCCACTACCAAACGCGTATGTTGTGAAGTTAAACTTTCTTCAGGGATAATTTTACAATCTCTACAAACTTTTCTATCTTTCTTTCTTTCTCGTAAGGAGAAAGTCATTCTGTAACTTTGTTGATCCACTTATAAAGGTAACTAAATTTTCCTCCCTCTTCACAAAAAAAGTATTGAGAATGCAAAGCTCGAATGCCATTCAAAACTCAAAAATTGATTTTCTTCTTCATTTCTTCTCCCATAACTGTATCCACCATGCACTTCATAATCCTTATTATCTCTTCCCACATGTTCATTTAGGTCATCTCTTATAAAAATTTGCTCACCTTGGGGGACTCTACCTAACATCTTAGCTAAATCCTCCCAAAACCTAAGTAGCCTTATGGGACTCATCTAGACCTATTTGAGGTGCGTAGATACTAAAAATATTAATACTTTCACGTGCTAGAATTAGTTTGAGGTGCCCCCTTAAGTATCCAGAAAAAATGTAACTCCACCCCTTTCGTGAAAAGGGGTCTAAGTATGGTTAATCAATAAAGAGGGTGTAATTTTAAACAATTTGTTATCAAGAGCATTGGAACTAACTTGTTTACACCACTTAAACCCCTTTTTTTCCAAACATCGTGCAGTACCTTTTGTACAAAAACCAGCGCAAATGCCCTTTTATACTAAATAGTTCGAAATCATACCCTCTTTATCAATTAATCATGCTAGCATGCCCATTTTACTATCTTCCTAAAAATTACAGAGTTTCCCCCAAAAGACTTTAAAATCTTATGTATTACACTAAAGCATGCTCTCACATGTATACTAGTCTATATTATACAGGCATGCAGAAATGCGCACGCACACACACAAAAAAGGCATTTTTATATACACAAAGAAAGTTACATAAAGACTATAAAACTATCAATCTTGCGGAATCTCAATTATAAGCAAACAGGGTTAAGCCTTTATTATACCACACCTTGCCAAGACTAGGGGTCAAACAGGAAGCAAACTACCCAATACTCAAATTAATTTCCAAGATTTCCAGCTCGCTAAGAGCTCAATTGACTTCGGTAAGTTAACTTACCAAAACAAAACAATTCAGATCAAGATTGGGCCTTCGTTAAATTTTTTATTTTTTAAATAAAAAGCTTAAAATTTAAAACAAATAAATAATCAGACTCAAAATAATTATTTTTGAACTCGTTAATGAATTCAAGTGTTCCACTTGTTTAAACTCGTTTAAACCCTCAGACAGGACAGCTTAAGAATTACTAATAACTAAGTTAAAATCCAAAAAAAAAAACAAAAGAAAAAAATTAAAAATCTAGGAAGAAAAGATTTGGGGTACCTTTCACGGCGTTGCTCAGGAGTCAAGCCATCATCTTTGCCCTTGCCTTTGCCAAGTAGTCCTTGCCTGAGATCTTTCCCTGTCTTTTTCCCTCTGGTTTCCGCGTTAGATTCCCATCCAGTCAAAGAAATCCAAAATTATTTCAATAAAAAAATAAAAATTAAATTTGCAAATCCAAAATAATCCAGAAAAGAATACGTAAATAAAGGATATGAGTCATGGTGAGGACGTCGGAGGAGTCACCGGAGAAGAAGGTCCACGCGTTCGGAAATATAAAAAGAAAAAAGAAATGCGGTTGAGTATGCGTGTTTTAGTGCGTTTATTCTTGTCGTTTTGGACAGGAAATAGGGCCCAAACTACGAAACAGCTAGACATCACCTGTCCGCGGGCCGGGTTTGATTTTCGGTTAATCTGGGTAGGCAATTAGTCTAGGAGTTCTCGGTACCTGGTCCATATATCATGCTACTATGTACTACCCCCCACCTAGTTTCACTGGGTTAGGTAAAAAGCATGTGGCTATCTGGTCCATGCAGATTGCAGATTGGGTACAAATCCAAACTAAACAAATCGGACTAGTAAGTACAAAAAAATAGATCATTATATCTTAGATAAGGGTTAAATAAAGTAAATCACCGGAGGTTTAGACAGTTTTATACTAAATTTCTTAACGTTATTTTTTTTCTCTCATTGTTTCTCTTTCGTCAATAATTTAACTATTAGAAAGTTGAGAAAGACATTTTTATTCTCGGACACTACAAGAAAATATAAAATTGATTCTTTAAAGTTTATCTATTTGTCATTTTAGTCCCTAATTTTAGTTTTGTGTCTATTAGCCTACTTTAGTAATTAATCAATGTGGAAGTATTGTCAAAGCAACTAAAAATATAATGATGCCCACCAATACCAATGATTTTCGTAAATTACTTGTGAAAAAAAATTTAAATACAAAAATTTCCTAACATTATCAGTATTTCTCGGTCTTTTTATTATACTTTATTTTTATATAAAATAAAATTTTAAATATAAGATACCTATAATCATTTATTAAAGTTATATCAGTCTATTTTTTGTTCTTGATTTTTATCTAAAATGATTTTTTCTTACTTTTTTTCCTTTATTAATATAATTCAACTATCGCCTAAATTATACGAAGTAACTTTACACATACTAGTGATAATGGCACACACCTATGTGTGTTCAAATTAAAAAAAAATGATAAAAATTTATAATAGGTGAAAAAAATTGGAAGTCATGAGAAGTTAATTATTAGATAGTTATGAGAAGTTATGAGGATAATTAAGGAAATACATTAATTTTGACATTACATCAAAAGTACTTGGCCTTAGGCTTTATATAATTAGATAAATCAAAACTCAAATTAAAATAATTTAGATGAAATAGCTTTAATAATTCATCAAAAATTTTAAAATTAATTATTTCATCATGTTTTTAAGGTTTAAATATCAAAGCATAATTCAAGAATTATAATGTTAATTAATTTGCAGCATACTTATATTTTGAATAATATTGATAGCACTATTGCTTTTATGTATCCCAAACAATTAAATGATACAAGGACAAACTTACATGAGGGACTAAGTAAAATCTCACTTAAATTTTAAGGGGTTTACTAAAATTAACCTTTAGGGATAAATTTTTCTCTTTCAAAAAACTAATCACAGAGTTGCATTTGACCATTAGTCAGAGGGGTAAAATGAGAAAAAAAAATAACATTAGGGAGTTTAGTACAAAATAGTCCAAACCTTAAGAGGGTTTACTGTTTTTAACCCTCTAGATAATTATCATGTCCAGAAGGGGAAAAATATCATTTTTTATCTCTTATCTTAGGCCTCTTGTCCAATTTGATCCTTTATGTATAGTCCATTATCTTTAAATGAGGTGACCAATATAGGACATTTAATGGTTGTCCCATTAATTGAACAAGAAAATTACTATAATTTTGGTCCTATATCTTTTGAGTCTTGTCCAATTTAGTCTTATTTGATGTAATTTATACCAATTTGACTCAGAAATAAAAGAAATGTAAAATATTTGCAAACTTTTTTTTTTTTAAGAAAAAAAACACTACTTCGTACCACAAAATTTCTATTATCATTGCTAAATTTCATTCGAAAAATCCACTTGAAATACCATTCCAAAAATTTCATTAGAAAAATCCATCTAGAATATCCCCCAAAAAAAATTATTCCAAAAATGTATGAAATTTTTAAAATTTTGCTTTTGCTAAACTTGAACTTTTCTGGTAATGTTTCCAAAATTTAAAATATAGCTTAAACCAACGAATGTTATCATTTTTTATCTCTTATCTTAGGCATATTTTCCAATTTGATTCCTTATGTATCACAATTAGTCAATATAGTCCATTATCTTTAAATAAGGTGGCTAATATAGGATATTTAATGGTTGTCCTCTTAATTGAACAAGAAAATTACTATAATTTGGTCCTGTATCTTTTGAGTCGTGTCCACTTTAGTCTCATTTAATGTAATTTATACCAATTTGACTCAGAAATAAAAGAAATGTGAAAATACTTGCAAACATTTGAAAAAAAACACTAATTTACCACAAAATTTCTATTGTATCATTGCTAAATTTCATTCCAAAAATCCACTTGAAATACAACTAAAAAATATCATTAGAAAAAACCGCCTAGAATATCAAAAAAAAAAAAAAATTTATTCGAAAAATGTTTGAAATTTTTAAAATTTTGCAACTTTTTCTAGTAATGCTTCAAAAATTTTAAAATATAGCTTAAATCAACAAATGTTATCATTTTTTATCTCTTATCATAGACTTTTTGTCCAATTTGATCTCTAATGTATAGTCCATTATCTTTAAATAAGGTGGTCAATATAGGATATTTAATGGTTGTCCCGTTAATTGAACAAGAAAATTACTACAATTTTGGTCCTTTATCTTTTGAGTCTGGTTCAATTTAGTCACATTTTGATGTAATTTCTACTAATTTGACTCAAAAATAAAAGAAATGTAAAAGTACTTGCAAACGTTTTTAATAAAAAAACACTAATTTACCACAAAATTTCTATTATCATTGCTAAATTTCATTCAAAAAATCCATTTGAAATAGAAAACCATTCAAAAAATTTCATTAGAAAAATCCACCTAGAATATCAAAAAAAAATTATTCCACAAATGTTTGCAATTTTTAAAATTTTGCTTTTTATATTTGAACTTTTTTTTGGTAATGCTTCCAAAATTTTAAAATATAGCTTAAATTAACAAATGTTATAATTTGAGTAGAAGCAAAATTTTCTAAAAGAAGTAATAGAAAATTTTAAATTTTAAATTTTAAACCTAAATTGTTTGAATTTAAACACTTCTTTTATCTTGATGATTTTATAGTTCATTTGGTAGCATACTTTCCAAAAGTAGTATTCATGGTGTATTTTTGAATAAAATTGGTTAAAGTAAATATTATTCATGACAGTAGAATTTTCGTGAAATTTTGGTGATTTCTTTCAAGTATTTTTATATTTTTTGTATGTGAGTCAAAATTTTCTGGAAGCATTACTAGTAAAATTTATATTTGAAGAAAATTTAAATTTTTAGAAATGTTTACATTTCTAGAATTTTATGATGATTTCTAAGTTCCTGTGGTATTATTTTCAAAATTCAATATTTTTCTCACTAGTAGTACACTTTTCAAAAATGGAATTCAGGTGAATTTTTGAAATGTTTTTTTTTTTTTTTTTTTTTTAAATATTATATGTGATATAAGATTTTTCATGAAAAATCAGTGATTTTAATAACATTTTCAAGTGATCTTTTCTATTAACTTTTTCCATTTTTTTTTTTGTCTAATTAGTCACTTTCTTTAAAAATGGGGGACTAAATTGGCTAGTAGTAATAAATAAGGGACCAAGTTGTAGAAGACCCTAAAGATAAGAGAGCAAATGGCATTTTTCCCTTTTCTCTTATAGTTTAGTTAATTAAGATGAGATTGAGAGGTATTCCTTGATCATAAACTAGGTAATTGTTGGCTTGAGATTGGGGTAATAGACAAGGGATCATGTACTTATCTCGGGTGGTTGATTTTTAGGGTTTTCATAGAGTGAGATTGAACCTTCGACTTAAGAAGTGTGATAGAAGAGGGATTCGGACATCCTTTTAGGTTTTAGAAAGAATAATTCATTAAGAGATTGGGTTGAATTAACTTTGAAAAACTAGACCTCGAATAGGTAATTCTTGATCCCGTAGGTGATTACATAAACCTATCCTGGTAATTTAGATCAATAACTTGTTTTTTAGTTAATTCTTGTCCTTAGGTTTAGTTTGATAGTAATTTAATTAGAAACTCTTTTAAATTATTTCTATAAATAGTAATTGAATCAAATAATCGATACTTGCGAACCAATACTTGTGACAACAACACTCTATTTACTTCTTTATTTGCTCCTTATTAGTGATCTCCATACTCAAGACACTTCTCATATATATAAGTTGATAAAGTTCTCTTTGTTGGCCCCAAAGCAACCTCTTATACAATTCTAGATCTGTAAAAAATACTTTGAGAAATATATGAGATTTTCAAATTAAATGCAGATATAACAAAATCAATTTGATAAAAAAAGCTCCAAGAGTTTGGATTAAATTCAATACTGTCCATACTAGCAAGCTTGAAGTATCAAATCTCTTGAATGCTTCACACACTTGGTGAGCCAATAATCTTTGCAAAGTTGGGAAGTTCTTGCTCACACCAAAACTCTTTTAGTTGAGCCAAGAATCTTACTTACAACCACACTTTCATACAAGATTATCACTCCACTCAAAGTTGAATTACACTCACAATTGCACACTAATACAACAAAGCACTATAGTCAATTTGCACTCAAATTACTCTTTTCTAAGGCTTGTATTCAATGTATTAGATGATCTTTTCAGGTTATTAAAGCACCTATTTATAAGAGCAATAAATAGTGGTTTCAACTACTTCCTAACGGCTAAATAATAAATGCACAAAAAATAGCCGTTGGGGTTTCGGACGTCCGAGAAGTATTGAATGCGTCCGTGGCATCATTCGATCTTCTTTCAGTTTTGTTGAGAAGCTTCGTTCGGACGTCCGTACATGCGTCCGTTCCTTCGTCCGACAGAGGTTTCGGACGGTCGAATGAGCGTCCGAAAGAGAGGCAGTAGGATCGCATTCTTTCTGCCAGTTCGTTCGGACGATGCAATGCGTCCGAGGAGTTTTGACCTAGTTCGGACGGTTCTGTGTGACCGAAAGATCTGTTCCTGCAAAAGCTTATTTTACAGAGTTAAGTGTTTATGTCATCATCAAAATAAGGTTTGGAAAACATCAATCTCCCCCTTTTTGATGATGACAAACCTTTATGTAAAAATAATTGGATATGACTAATCAATTTGTAATATATCACAATTGGATATCAATCATCATAGCACGATAGTATAGGGAAGACTACTCCCCCTTTTGACATCAATCAAAAAGACTCCCCCTTAGAACATGCAAGTAGTTTGACAGAAATGGAACAAGTTTCATACATCCAACTGAAAAGTTTAATGGTGCTAGAGTCAAGGAAATATACAACCAAGCCACAGAAATGCTGAAAGGTTCTAACAAGCAAAGAATTGCTGAAAACAAAATACAAATGTGAAAAGAACTAATGTTTGAACCCTAGGCAAAGTGAGTCATTACGCTTCTTGGAGCACTTTTCAGTCTTTTGTCGTTTGGATGGAACACCTTCAGCAGTGGCTTCACTGTCATCCTCCTCTCCAGTGCGACGTTGCATGATGAAGTCAAACGTGTCGTCAACATCCTCATCATCGTCGTCATCGTCATCGGTAGCTCCTTGAGCAGCTTCTGCATTGTCTTCACGGGTATGTCCATCTTCAGGTTTATCACTGTCAAAAGATGACTCAAGTGGATATTGGGACTGAAGATTAGCAAATTGAACCTGAGTCGAACAGACATGCCAAGGCTGAGTGCCTCTTGGAGAATCATTTGACGAGTTTCAAGTCGCTTTAGTTTTCGATTTGTGTGATGTTGAAATGAACTGACTTGAGTGCTCAGAGAGGTGAGAAATCCATAGATATGTGAAAGAGATGGTTCAAATGTAAGTGGAGGTGGTTGAGGAGTAGGAGAATGAGGAATAGCAAAATCAGAGGTGGAAGCATGAGATTGTGACTGTGCCAATATCAAAGGCTGCCTTAGTTAGCCATTGATCGTTGAAAAAGAGATCTTGCGTTCAATGTATGATTTGTTGTCTCTTAAGGATCTAGATTGTTTGAGACCGTTGAAAGGAATGTTCTTCTCATCAAAAATTTTGTGAGAAATTTGCCAAACGGAATGTTTCTTCGGGTATCAGTAAGAAAGAGTTCCCATAGGGAACAAAAAAGATATCCAAAATCAAGAGGAACACCCTTGAAAGCACAAAAAAATAAGTAAAGTTGCATTTTTCCGGGTTCAGTACGATACCCGTCAGTTGGCAATAACATATTTGTGACAAGAGTGCACAGAATATTGAGTTCAGGAGCTAGCAATGTAGTTTTGGCTTCCGAGACCTGTTTAAAAGGGATGTTAAAAATAGCTCTAACTTCATCGAAATCAAATTGACTATCATCAGCGGGCCATTTGTCTAACGAAAAGAAATAAGAGAAATCAGTGGGGTTTGAGACTTCACATTCAAAAATAGTGTTAATGTCATGTTTGATGAAATCTCAAGATCGGTGTTGTTAACACGAGGAGTGAGAGTGCGAACAGTAGGGCCTTTCCGAAGATTGGCCGTAAACTGAAACACCATGTCATGATAAACAGGTAAATCAAGATGCACAATATGACCCCAATTTTGTTTTTCAAAACAAGATTTGATAATGGGAAGTTATATTCATCAAATAGAATATGAGAAGCAGAACGTTGAGCGATTATAGATTTACTTAAAAGGGAAGTATACCGTTCGGATTCCTTGGCATGGATAAATTTTGATAAGATTGGATTGATGGAGACTTGAGAATTAACTGATTATTCTCCTCGTACTGGAGCCTTCCCCTTAGTTTTTCGACCCCGATTTGCTGTAAAGGAACCTCCGCGAGATTTCACCATTGTGATGGAAGAAAAAGAAAAGAGGAGAAAATTGAAATTTTTGAGGATTGGTGAGAATTTGAGGAAATGAGATGGTGGATGGGGGAAATTAGATGTGATTTAGGTGAAAAAGGGCTTTGGGTAGGATAATTTTCCAATCAATTTTGGAAGAGAGAGTGGGAATTTGGAGGGGGTGGTGGAGAGACAAATTTCGCCAGAGGGTTTTTGGGGGAGGTGGTGAGTCTGAAATAGGGAAGATGGACGGTTTTAATCAAATAGGGGCACCTTTCAGACGGCCGAACGTTTGGTATGCGTCCGACCAAGCGTCCGAAAGCCAAAGAACGGACGGCCGAAGGAGGAACCAATGCGTCCGAAGTTCTTTTGGACGATGGTGCGCATCCGGAAGATTTTCAGAGAGTTTGGTAAAAAAAAGAATAATGTTCGGACGATTATGAGCGTCCGAGAAGTAACAGAAGCTTTCGGACGATCCAGAGCGTCCGAAAGAATAGTTGTTCGGACGAAGAAGTGCGTCCGAACTATGAACCTATGCCAAATTTATCTGTAAAATCCCCAAACATTTTCTGAGCAATTCAAAACGATCTAGAGCTAAGGGTTTTGTAAAAATATCTGCCAATTGATCTGAAGTACATGGCACAAAATTAACACGAATTTCTTTTTTACAAACAATGTCTCTAATGAAATGATGCTTAACATCAATGTGTTTGGTTCTAGAGTGCATAATAGGATTTTTTGTGAGATTAATTGCACTAGTGTTGTCACACAATAAAAAAATATACCAAAATCTTTCAGAGTATGTTTCATCCAAAGAAGTTGAGCACAACAATTTCCAGCAGCAATGTATTCGGCTTCAGTAGAAAGAGAAATAGAATTTTGTTTTTTGCTAAACCAAGACACAAGACAATTTCCCAGAAAATAACACATACCACTGGTACTTTTTCTATCAATTTGACATCCAACAAAGTTGACATCAAATAACTAATCAAGTCATATATAGAGGATTTTGGATACCACAGACCAAAATCCATTGAACCCTTCAGGTATCTAAAAATCCTTTTAACAGCTATCAAATGCGATTCTTTAGGGCAAGATTGAAATCTAGCACATAAACAAACAGCAAACATGATATCTGGTCTACTTTGGCAGTTAAGTAAAGTAGACTTCCGATCATACTTCTATAGTGTTTTTCATCAACACTATTACCTTCTTCGTCTTTTGTAAGTTTGGTTGAAGTGCACATTGGCGTGCCAACTTGTTTGCAATCTTCCATTCCAAATCGTTTGAGTAGCTCCTTTGTGTACTTGATTTGTGTAATAAACGTTCCTTCCTTAGTTTGATGAACTTGTAATCCAAGAAAAATTGCAACTTGCCCATCATACTCATCTCAAACTCTTCTTGCATTAAATGTGAAAAATCCTTACACAAACTTTCATTAGTTGCTCCAAAAATAATATCATCAACATAAATTTGAACGATTAACAAACCATTTGAATCCATTTTTATAAAAAGAGTGGTGTCAACTACACCTCTTTTGAATCTATTTTTTTTATCAAGAACCCACTTAATCTTTCATACCAAGCTCTTGGAGCTTGTTTCAAACCATATAAAGCTTTGGAAAGTTTGAAAACCTAATTTGGAAGATTTTTATTTTCAAAGCCCGGAGGTTGTTCGACGAAAACTTCTTGGTCGATAAAACCATTTAAAAAGGCACTTTTGACATCCATTTGAAATAATTTGAAATTATTGAAACATGCAAATGCAAGAAACATGGGAATGGATTCTAACCTAACCACGGGTGCAAAGGTTTCATCAAAGTCAATACCTTCTTCTTGAGCGTAACCTTTTGCAACAAGTCTAGCTTTGTTTCTTATGATTTAACCTTTGTCATTTAATTTGATTCTAAAAACCCATTTAGTACCAATAACGGGATGAGAAGAAGGTCTTTCAACTAAGGTCCATACTTTATTTTTTTTCAAATTGACTAAGTTCATCTTGCATAGCATTAACCCAAGATTCATCACTCAAAGCAACATCTATATGTTTAGGTTCAATGTGAGAGAGTAATGCACAATTACTATTCAAAAGTTTATGAGAACGAGTAGTTACCCCATCGGATAGATCACCTATGATTAAATCTTGAGAATGAGACTAGAGACGAATCTCCAAGCTTTCGGAAGATCATTTTGAGCATCCTCATTCTTTTCATCATCAATTTGATGGTTGTTGACATCAACGCTTGATGTAATCTCTTGATGATCTTCATGAATAACGAGCTTTTCGAGCTCCTTTAAAATGCCTACATCTTCATCTTCACATAAATTCTTTGAGATAACATCATTAGTTTCATCAAATGTAACATGCACAACTTCTTCAATCAAAAGCGTTCTTCTATTGTAAACTCGGTATGCTTTCTTGTCACTAGAATATCCTAGAAAAATTCTTTCATCCGATTTTTTGTCAAATTTTCTAAGGTTTTCTTTGATTTTTAAAATAAAGCATTTGCAACCAAAAACTTTGAAATAGCTCACAACGGATTTTCTAAAAAAAAGGAGTTCACAAGGAGTTTCATTTAAAGAGGATCTTAATAAAACTCGGTTCATAACATAACAAGCCGTGTTAACCGCTTCGGCCCAAAAGTATTGTGGTAAGACTGTCACATTCACTAATCATAGTTCTAGCCGTTTCTTGAAGAGTCCTATTTTTCCTTTCAACAACACCATTTTGTTGAGGGACTCTAACAACCGAAAACTCATGAAAGATACCGTTGTGATCACAAAAGTCGGGAAAACCCCCAA
Source organism: Cinchona pubescens (assembly GCA_025175665.1). Taxonomy (NCBI): domain Eukaryota; kingdom Viridiplantae; phylum Streptophyta; class Magnoliopsida; order Gentianales; family Rubiaceae; genus Cinchona; species Cinchona pubescens. Next base: position 7,917,907 of record JANKKI010000051.1, on the reverse strand, counting down.
ATTTAAATTCGGCACCATTGTCACTCCTTAGACGAACAATTTTTGTATCCAATAAATTTTGAATTTTGGAAAACAATTTTACAAATTTTTCAAATGCTTCATTTTTGTGAACAAGAAATAATACCCAAGTAAACCTAGAATAGTCATCTACGATAACAAATGCATATTTCCAACCACCTAAACTAGCATATTGAGTAGGTCCAAATAAGTCTAAATGCAACAATTCTAAAGGTTTATGAGTAGACACAAAATTCTTTGGTTTAAAAGAAACTTTGATTGTTTAGGTGTCTCTTGGCAAGCATCACAAATTTTATTTTTCAAAAATTTCAGTTTTGGCAAACCTCTTACCAAATCTTTCTTGGGTTCAGATGGAAGATGTAAGTTTTTCAATCAAATCCATATTAAAATGACAAAGTCTTCTATGCCAAAGCCAAGGATCATGTATGGAAGCTGTAAGACATTTTACATTGCTATTGCTAATTTTATCAAGATGAATCACATAAACATCATTGTGCCTAGTGCCCTTGAATAAAACAACATGATTTTTATCAAGGATAAGACATTCATACTTGGTAAAGAAAACATATAAATTTTTGTCACAAAGTTGACTAACACTTAATAAATTATAGTTCAAATTATCAACAAGAAGTCAATTCTTAATCAAGGTTTCACCATTTTTACCTACATCACCAATGCCGATTGATTTTGCTTTGTTGTTGTCTCCAAAAGTGACTTTTCCACTATTTTTGGATGTAAGATTTGTGAAGAGAGAGGCATCACCCGTCATGTGCCTTGAACATCCACTATCTATGAACCACTTAGCATTGTTGGCGATGTTAAGTACCTACACAATAAATCAATTGATAACTTTTGGTACCCAGTATATGTTTTCTTGGGTCCATTTGAGTTAGTGAAATTGCTTTCGATCCATGCAACTTTCATTCCAAGTTTTTCATTCCTCTTGACATAATACATATTCTTAGCATGTCCATGTTGTTGGCAATATCTACAAATAATGCTTTTATAAAGAGGATTTTGGTTTTACAATACATAAGTCATCCCTTCTAAACATGACAAAATTTTTGTTGATTGCTACATTTCTATTTCTTTTCATATCAAAAATATTTTCTTTCTTTCTAGTTAAAAGAGCATTCAAATCATCCATTTTTTTCTTCAAGGTGGCTTGTTCTTCCTTGATCTTTGATCTCACATGCATTCTTTTCTTCAAATCACGATTTTCTTGCGATAGTTGATTGTTTTCATTCACAAGTTTAGAGTAGCATTCAATAAAGCATTTGACTTTTTAGCTAACTCCTTATTTCTAGCGTATGATTCCTTTAAGCTATCATGTAATTTCAAAATGAAAGCTTCAAGATCATCGTTCACCATTTTCATCATTAGAGTCATAGGTTAGAATTTACCTCATCATCTCCAATGGCCATGAAGGCCATTTGTGCCGACTCCATTTCTTCTTCAACTTCTCCTTCGGAGTTACAATCATCCCATGTGATTTGAAAGTTGTTGAATCTTGGTTTTCTTCCTTCCTTCTTTTTCTTGGAAGGATACTCATTTGCAAATTGCCCGATTTGACCGCATTCAAAGCATTTTTCGTTTTGCTTCTTCATTTCAAGTCTAGACTTCCCTTTGAAATTATTTGAATTTGTAGCTCCGCCTCTTCTCATTCTTCGTTTGTTGATGTAATGTTTAAAAAATCCTTTGGTGATGAGTGCAAGATCTCCTTCATCAAGATCTTCATCTTCTAGATTGATGGAGTTGTTTTCATCTTCCTCTTGAGAGGTCTTTAAGGCAATGCTCCTTCTTGGTCTTACTTCTTCATCATCCACTACCTTGGCCTTTAACTTGAGTTCATAAGATGTAAGAGATCCTAATTGATTAGAGATTCAATAGGTATTAAATTTAAATTCTTGGCTTCCTCTATAGCAATTGTTTTGGCATCCCATTCTTTGGATAAAACATTTAGGATTTTTCTATTTTTTTCACCCAACGAGTACTCCTTATTCAAGGCTTCAAGATCCTTTATAATGTCATTGAACCTGCAGTACATTTTGTCTATGTTCTCATGTGGTTCCATCTTGAAGGACTCATACTTGGCAACAAGTAGGGATTTCTTTTGCTCACGAACATCGTTGCTCCCTTCATGAATTTCCTTCAACTTATCCCATATTTCTTTAGCGGAAATGCAACCCTTCACGCAAGTTGATTCATTTGCATCCAAGGCATTATATAACACATTCATGGCTTTTGCATTCAACGTCAAGTTTGCCTTGTCTTGTGGAGTGAGTTCATTCCTTGTCTTTTCTCTTCTTCTATTTGTGTGATCATCAATGATAGAAGCTTCAAATGGACCTTCATTGACAACATACCACAAATCAATGTCAATAGATTGCAGAAATATTTTCATTCTATCTCTCCAACTAATAAAATTTGCCCCATTAAACATATGGAGCCTAGTAACGGATTGACCCTCAAAAAATAGAGCATTGTTGGTTGCCATATTTCTTTACTCAAAAGCAGTTTAAGCAATATAATGAGACCAAGCTCTGATACCAATTGTTGGCCCCAAAACAACCTAAGAGGGGGAGTGAATTAGGTTTCTTAAAAAATACTTTGAGAAATATTGAGATTTTCATATTAAATGCAGATATAACAAAATCAATAGAACAGTAAAGTAAAGAGAGAAAAATTAAACGATCAATACTTCCAAGCTACCAAGCTTGAAGTATCAAATCTCTTGAATGCTTCACATACTTGGTGAGCCAATAATCTTTACAAAGTTGGGAAGTTCTTGCTCACACCAAAACTCTTTTAGTTGAGCCAAGAATCTTACTTACAACCACACTTTCATACAAGATTATCACTCCACTCAAAGTTATATGAATTACACTCACAATTGCACACTAATACAACAAAGCACTATAGTCAATTTGCACTCAAATTACTCTTTTCTAAGGCTTGTATTCAATGTATTAGATGATCTTTTCAGGTTATTAAAGCACCTATTTATAAGAGCAATAAATAGTGGTTTCAACTACTTCCTAACGGCTAAATAATAAATGCACAAAAAATAGCCGTTGGAGTTTCGGACTTCCGAGAAGTATTGAATGTGTCCGAGGCAGCGTCCGATCTTCTTTCAGTTTTGTTGAGAAGCTTCGTTCGGACGTCCGTGCATGCGTCCTTTCCTTCCTCCGACAGAGGTTTCGGACGGTCCTGAGCGTCCGAAAGAGAGGCAGTAGGATCCCATTCTTTCTACCAGTTCGTTCGAACGATGCAATGCGTCCGAGGAGTTTTGACCTAGTTCGGACGGTTCTATGCGTCCGAAAGATTTGTTCCTGCAAAAACTTGTTTTACAGAGTTAAGTGTTTATGTCATCATCAAAATAAGGATTTGGAAAACATCACTCTTAAAATTCTAATGTGGGATAACTTAATTAGATATGGGGGGAAGCAAGTTGAAGAAAACTCAAATTTTGAAGTATAAGAACTTTGAAGCATAAAATCCTTGATTTAATGTCATTTTGGCCCTCCAAACTAAACAAAAATCTTAATATTGCCCTCCAAACTAAAAAAGTTTCAAATTAGCCCTCCAAACCAGAAAACTTATTCTAATATGGCCTCCAAATTAATAGAGTCTCAGATTAGCCCTCTAAATTAAACTAAAGCAAATGTTCCATTGTAGCCCTCCAAAGTGAAAAGGTCTCAATTCAACCATCCAAACATAACCTTTATTTTAATTTGGCCTTCCAAGTTAAATATGTATTCCAATATAACTACCAGGCCCAAAACCGGGACAGTGACTCATTGTGTTGTTATTGATCAAGAAAGAATCCCAAAGCTTAGGATAACCATAAGCATACAAGGTATGATACAAGAGCCATTATCAACCATAAATAGGAATAATTTAAAGATTCCAATTGTCGACTACAAACCATAAAACATAATAGAACATGTTATAACATACTTTAAACATTCACTCTCACCAACCTATGATCAAACATAGTAAACAAAGAAAGATAAATAGAATAAACAAAACTAATACAATACAAGAAGCACTTATCTGAACTGGCACATAGGCCAAACAAAAGGTCACAATGTCATACAAACCAAACAAACACATTCTAGCCTTATATCATAATTCCTCCTTGCTCGAGTTTGCTACAAGATCAACAAACAGAATAGATAGGCTCACATTACAAAAAATATTGGGATGAAAAAATCAGTGCTCAGTAAATAGCACTTTACCCTATTTATTGAATGCAACCATACAACTAATACAACATTTAATCATACAATCATGCACATACACTATAAACCATGATTAGTGGAATGCTTTTAATTCAAATGACAATTCAAGGACTTAGCACTTTAATATCATATATATATAGAGAGAGGTCACTTGAGTCAGGTATCTAGTCCCTCAAACATCAATAGCAATTTACAATCAAGTAAATGAGTATTTGAGTTTTCAAGTGTTCAGTTATTCGAGTATTCGGATATTCAAGTATTCGAATATTTGAGTATTCTAGTGTTCGAGTATCCGAATGATAGGTATTAGAGTATTCAGGTCGAGTAACTAGTACCTTCAAACATCAATTGGAATTCGGGTTAGGTTTTCTTTCTCCTATATCAGTCCAGGATGGGCCACAATTTCCCCAACATAAATAACAATCTAGTCACAAGTTCAATATTCAAAACAAGCAAAATTTTCAAGTCAGATTTTCTGGTGGTTGAGTATTAAGTCAGATAACTAGTATCCTCAATCAAAATCATCATTCAAATCGAGTATTAAATTGCACAATCAAGCATAATATATCAGGTCAGTCACTTGGTATCCTAAAATAAATCAATGAGCACTTCATTTTACTTTATGGCAATTCATACAAGTGACATACCCAAATCTATTCATATAAATGAGCTTAGAGAAGATTAAGTAAAATGTTGCAGTCTAGCAGTGTTTTCACTTATCTATAGTTCATGACATGTCGTAAAAGTGAATCAAATCCATTTGAACAAGGCTAGGAGTCTATGTACAATAAATGCAAATGAAATGTTTAACTTACTTTTTTTTTGCATTTGATTATGTATACGTTTACAAGAAAACTATTTCTTTTTCAATTAAACAATCAATCATAACACTTACCTTGCCTTAACAAATGCCCCAAATTGCAATACAAATGCAAGAATATATCTAGTCATGAATGTTATGATCTATATAACTCATGTATTTTCATAACTAGATAATACAAGATAGCTTAAATTCATTCAAAAGTTTACTAGATTTAGGACATGAATAAGATATGAATAAGATAAGTATAGATGTAGTACCCCACTTCCTTTATACACTGATCATGTATGTATTCCCAAGTTATCTACACCCACCTTTATGAAACCACAACTACATACAATGTCAATGCAAAGAATAATCAATACTAGCATGCTCTATATGTTCATGAACTCAACTAAGCATATCTTCATAAGTAAAGTACCCTCTTTCATACCTTCATTTAACAAGATATATGACTTCTACAATAGTAGTATACGAAACAGTCAATAAAAAGGTTTAAAAACTACTTATCTTGCAATTTGCGCTGCTTTGGAACCCTAACTTCACTTGCTACAAATTGAGCCCCCTTAGCCTAAATCCATTGGAGTGTAATACCACACATTAGAGTAGGGCTAGGGATACAATATTGGATAAAAAAGTAAAAACAAGAGGGAAATTTTGGATGATTAAGCTAGCCAGTGAACATTGAACAAGCTAGTAGGTAAATTATGAAGAAGCTAGTTGGTCACTCCAGTCCAGCCACAAATTTTGGTCATTTTAAAGCTCAAACAACATGCCTAAGCTCAATAACCAAGGTTAAAACAAGTGCAAACCAGTTGGGATTGGTCTAGATATGTAAAAATAAGATTAAAATACGCAACAAAAGCTCTAATTAGAAACTATAGAAATCATGCAAGAACAAGCAAGGAGCACACATCCAGCAAAAAACCCTTCAAGTCAGGTGTTTAGGAAATGTTTCTAACCATGAATCAAAGTTGGAAATAGTCAAGAACAATTCAACAATGTGAATTAAGCAAGAACACTGCATACTTGCGATTATTAACCGACCTAGTTAGAGGTGACATGTTTTTATCAGGGTAATGAATTTTCCTTCTACATTCATTAACTAAACAAAAATGGAAATCATCACAACTCATTTTTTAAAGGGTAAATTACCATAAACCCCCCATGTGGTATAGCTTTAATACCCATAGCCTCCATGTATTTTGAAAATATACCTTAAAACCCTATGTGGTCTAGACTAAATTGTAAAATAGACGAAAATATCCAAACTAATGGTTTTGATTGAAATTACATTCTTATCCCTATGTTTAAATTAAGATAAATTACTGTCATTTATATAGTATGACCCTCGAAATATGCCCATAACCCTCATATGTTTTGAAAATATATCCTAAACCCTTATGTGGTCTGAACTGAATGATAAAACTGAAAAAAAAATCATCGAAACTCATGTATTTGAAATTACATTTTTACCCCATATACGATTTAATATTAAAGTTTTCAGATAATTAATCTCGCCCTATTTTCAAAAATTTTAAATTTGAATTTGTTTGATGAAAAAAAAAAGAAACAATGACATTATTTTATTATCACAATTAAAGATTTGTAATTTAATGCGTGAAAAAAAAATTATGGGAAAAGTACCCCATGCACCCCTGTAGTTGTGCTTTGGTTGTAAACGATAGATAAGTGTAGCAAATTTGAGAATAGGTTTATGTAAGTAACAATATGGGTAGGTTGGGTATATAATGTGTTTTTTTTTTTTTTGGAGGAAGGAAAACAATTTTTCAGGCAACAACTTGCAATAGGTGTGCATATGTAAGTAAATATGATTAGTTTGGATGATTTATATTTGTTTTCCTATTTAGAGATTCCAACATACCACATGGGGTTTAGGGTATTTTAGAAAAGTATATAGGGGTTATGGGTTCGAGATTTATACCACATGGGGTTTATGGTAATTTATCCTAAACTTTTTTTGGAAAAATTATATTTTTCATTGAACACCCGCTTCGGGGCACTTGCTTTGCAAACACCATGAATTTGGATGATTTTCATAGAGGGTTTTAAGGTATATTTTCAAAATATTTGGGGGTTATGTGTCAAAAGGCTATGCCACATGAGAGTTCATGGTAATTTACCATTTTTTTAATCTTAATGGTGCAATGGTATGTTACGTCCTAGTGAGAAAGGAGCAAGACAAAGAGGATCTATTGAATACTTATCTTATTTACCAGATCTTAAGATTAAAGATCACGGGTTAGTTATTACCCAAAATGTACAAAGTTGGAGATCAATTATGTCACGCTTGCATATGATCTTTTTCTTTTATTTGCTTTTGTTTATAAATCTGTTCAGTTGTTTAAACTTGTGTAATTGCAAAAGAGTAAATTTAGAGGTGTGTTATAGGTTCAATTCAAGATAATTGAATCAACTCAGACTACGTTGAAATTAAGCTTTTTTGGAAGGTTTGTGTTGTATTTCCTCAATGGGGCTAAATTAGCTATTACTATTAGAACTCCCAGATTAGAGAAATCCACTAAATGATGAAATTCTTGAATTAAATAAATCACCTTTTGAGAATCTCTTTTATAATATCAACACTATGCCTATTGAATTTGTTGCAACAAGTGTTCATTAGCTTTGACAACATAAGCTTCCATAAAAATAATACCATTCATGTTAAAGGTCGGAGTTGGGAAATGCAAAGTTGTAGTAGTTTGATAATCTTCTAAGTAGTGCATGAAGAAAGATAATAAATTAAAGAGAATCTTTACTCAAACCTTCAAAAATAATACCATTCCTTGAATTCCAAATGCTCAAAAGACTAATGGAAACTAATTCCATATCTTTCAATGGCATTTCAACGAGTAGATAGTATGTCCAGCACTACAAGGAAAACCTACCTTTTGTGACCTGTTTTATTTTGGAGGTCACAAATACAATCATGTCACTACAAGAAATGAGCCTTCAATGACAATTAAAAGTTGTCACAGTTATTGAAAAGTTGTCATAAAAACACATTAGTGACTACTTTTCTTGTCGACACTTGATTGTCACAAATTTTATGTAACAAATAAATCCATGTGAGAATTTTAAGATGTTGTCACAGATGCCTATGTTGTCATCACAATTGCTTTTATGTATTTTTGACAATTATTTTTGTCACTTTTTCATTTTCTATTTTGTCACAAAAAATTGTCACTAAACCAAGTCATTTGTGACAACATCTTGGCCAGAAAACAACCATCATTTATGACAACTTTTCTCGTCACTAATTGAGTTTCTTGTCATAACACATCTATGCTCCCAACTTATTGGTGACAACCTATTGTCACAAAGTTCATTTAACCTATAGGTAGTGACAACATCCTTTTACAATCAATTTTTGTTTTTCATTATTGTCAATATCTTATTCTAGAAACCTATTATTTTTTTATCCAATTATAATATATAAACCCACTTTTGAATAATAATAAATCATAAAATGTAATAGAAAATTCCATCCGTGTCAAGCTACATTTATTATCAAAAGCATCTAATTCAAGTAACAATAAGCAGAGTCACAAATCAAAATGCTAAATTGCTAACCATAGTTGTACTATTGTTGGCATCTAGAATAGAGTTCTAAATGTACTTGTATCTGCAAAAAAATCACATAAATAACATATCCTCATCTACAAGGCATAGAATGATGTGCGAAAAATTGTCTTCTTCGTTTCTTCACATGATGGTCAATGACTAAGAACTGCATTGATACCAAAATATGATCTCAATTAGAATATGCTAAAAAAATATAATAGTGAGAAAATTAAAAAGGTCACAACAAATAGCCTATCTATATACAAATCTAATTAGCTTTTCCAAGCACCTATTAAATGAAGTCAAAGAGAATTACATATCGTAACACATGTCATATATTTCATAAACCATTAATAAAGTTCCCAAGAATTACAAGTTCTTTAACTTTATCTACTATCACCAAACTCTATTTCCTTTACCAATATATCTATTCATTTCCGAATACAAGAGTAATTCTGAGTTATCTCAAGTTATGATCTCCACAAATTAAATATAAATCAATCCAAAATTTACAATCCTAATATTACCACGAAATTGAAAATTGCAAAACTAAATGGAGCCATTATCGCATTTTTGTTCAAAGTCAATCTCAAGAGATCTATCCCATTGCTCTGTGAGGGATATTCTTACTTGGATTGGGGCAATATTGCATGGATTCCTTGGTTCTAAAGAGAACACATCACCCTAAAGGGTCTATGGCACAGGCCAAAGACCCGTTCCAAAAAAGAATTTCACTTTTTGTGACCAATGAAGTAAAATCTACAATCATTAACTCAATATTAGTCCATTTGAACAGCCAACCAAAGTTCAACTTATTATAATTTGACTATCCAAGGAAAAAGATACAGGAAAATGATATTGCATAGAAACAAAAAAGAGAAATACCATAGTATTGGTGTGTCCTATTTTTAAGTGGTGCTATGAAAGGAGAACTCTTTCCAATGACAATTGTTTTCTTCACATAGCCAACCACTTCACCCAACATAATCACTCCACTTAGTGAAAATTTTCTTATGTAGGCTAAAGGTAACACATTTAAGAGCTCATAATGTTAGCTATTCATTTAGTGTTCTATATTATATGAAAACAACAAAACATTTCAATCTTGTAGACAAGAATAATAAAGTACAATTAGAGCAGTTATGGACCATAATATAAACAACGACCTAAATATTAGGATTGCTGGTAATTCATCATTCACATTTATTACAATCATAAGTTAAAAATCACATAATATTGTAAACAACATTATAACCCTTTTTGTTTATAAAATATTTGTTATTCTTCTATAAAATCAACAAAACTCTAGCAAGATTGATTCTTTATACATAGTCACTTTGCCAATTCTTCTTCAATGTATATCAGCCTGCTCATTGAAGCATAGTTATTAAATCCAACTCGAGAAGGAACCCAACGACAAAGGTAGATCAATGGGTTACTGGATATATTATTTTATTAATATATAATACCTAGAAATTATTAAATACAAGATACACGGTGAAAATGTTGACAAAAACATATTTTGTTAAAATATTTTAAGTATAAATGATTTGAAATAATTCATTTCTCTACAGAAATTTAATAAAATGGAATAAAATAGTTAACTCCAAACTATTGTATATACATAATTCAAAAATATTGACTATAAGATATATAATGATATATACAAACACATATAAGAAATTAACTTTACAAAGATTCAAATAGAAAAAAGGCATATAAAAAAAATACTTACATAGCTAGATGATAAGACTCTTTATCACCTAATTAACTTTAAAAAAAATGTTTCCATAGTTAAGTGATAAGACTCTTTATATCTATTTAAGAGGTATTTGATTAAGAAGCAAAACTTGCCAATTACAATTTGGTTATTTCCTCAAGGAAACAAACCTGCCGAGTTTCTTCAAACTCGGGACTGAGTTTCCAGGTTACCGGTTGAACCGCCAGGTTGCACAAAACCCGGCAGGTTCTTTCCTTGTCTAGTCATCGAGCAATCTAGTCCGGTCTCAGGACCGGTTCATCGGTTAAACTGTCGGGTCGGGTTAGGTCGGGTTTAATGACTATGCATTGAGGAATGCAACAAACAACTGGAGGATTGCATTTTGTCCCTACAAGAGCAACAAATATTCTTGCTCAACGAATACTAAGGAAAATTCTTTTTTTCTTTTTTTGTTAGATTTCTGAAACCCTATTGCACCTACCAAGATCAACAAACAACATACACAACTTCAAAAATATAAAAGATTAAAACTTAAAATACTGAATAAGTTGTTTCGTATAATCCACCATTTATTAAAACTTAAAATAGTGAATCAGTTATTTAGTATAATCCACTATTTTAAGTTTTAAGTATTACATTAAAACTTAAAATAGTGGATCATTTTGTGATACTACACTCTAATACAATTAAAAAAAAAACTAAAATTCAAGTTACCAATAATGGTGTGTTCGCCATTTGCAAGTCATAATTGTTTTTTGACTTTGTTGACAGTTACCCTTATTTTGGAGTCACAAAACTATTTTATGACTCATATCTTAGTTTTGTGACTTTCAAATAAGGGTCACTATCTACAAAATTACAAAACTATTTGTGGTCATACCATCATTTCATGATTTGATTATTAATTTTTTGTAATTTGTATTTGAGTAAAGTGTCACAAAATGGTTATGTTCGTGACTTCTAAAATACTGTGTGTCACAAAAAGTAGGTTTTTCTTGTAGTGCAAGAAGAAATCCCTTGAACATTTTTTGGTTTAATCATGGAAGATAGAAAGTTGAGGGCCCAAGCTTGTACTACTGTGAGAGAATTAATGTAAAGGTGATTTGAGTCTTCTTCCAGAGCTAAGCAAAGTGGACAAATTTCCTTCTCATAGATGAACCCCTTGGGTATAAAGATTCGAAGCCGTAAGTAGTATATTCTTGCAACCTCCAGACAATTTTATTTTGTTAGAAATACAAAGTTTCCAAAGATTTCAAAGATTTGCTGGTTGGCCCAAGGATTTTTTAATGTTAGGCTTCCCAATTTGATGAGGATTGATTTCGAATTAGATGATACTCATTGCTAACTGAAAACTCATTTTTAAAGATGTTCCATATCAATTTGTCTTGATTTTGACTATCACCTCTGGGAATACGTTGAATTAATTCAATTTCCTCTTATCAAAAGAGCTTCTCTAGTCAATCATGTTTCCAACAGTTAAGGTCTTCGTCAATCAGGCAATCTACCAAAGAGTCAGGTGGAAGTTTGTCCGATCTTGAGATTATTTGAAGTCCAAGACAGCCAATGGTCTTCTTCTAGATTTTAATAGAACTTATGTTATCAACACACCATTTGCTCTATGCTGTAATGAACTTCCGAGCCTCGTAAATTTGTTTGCCAAGAAGGGTTTGGATCCTGCATGAGCTTGGAAGAAGTCGAAGTTAGTGAAACATTTTATGTAAAATACTTGGTGAAGAAGTGTTGCAAGCTTAGATTGATTAAAAACCTTTAGGGGTATTCAAAAATCAGTCAAGTCAAGTAAAAAAAAACATTTGACTTGACTTTTTCGACTTTCAACTCAATTTTGACTCGAAAATCAATGAAGTAATCGATTTCTTGACTTGAGTTTGACTTCAACTTCCTAATCAAATTGTTGGTCTAATAAGTTAAACAATTATATATTTTTAATATTTATTCTTATAGTAATAATATATTAATATATTTGTGTACATAATATTTTAATCATAATATTCTTAATTCTTAATAATTAAATATCTTAATAATTGTTAATATTTTTAATTCTTAATATTTAACTATCTTTTCTTTATATAATTGTTGGAGCTATTAATGTACTATTTTACATTATGTACAATTTTTTTTTGAATTAGGTAACCACCGGAATTGTTTTGGTGAGGGGTGTGTTGGTGATTAGGCGAAGAAGTTTGAAGAAAACTATTTGGAGTTGGATTAAATTCTTTCTTGGTTTCTTATTTCACTCTTTGTTATTATTTTTAGTTACATATGGAGCTCTATTTATAGCTGAATGGTTACATGAACCTAAACTCCTAGAACATTGCACTAGACTTCTAGGAAATGTTTCCAACAGCTAAAAGAAACAAATAGACATTCAACTACTTGGAATTCTAAACAAACATTTGACTTAATTAATTAAGCACATTACTCAACATATTCCCCCTTTAATGTGCTGTTCTTGAACTCCAAGCATCTCTCTAAAATAACAAAACTTGTCTTGAGGTAGCGGGTTTGGAAAGATATCCGCAACTTGATCTTCACTTTTGCAAAACTTGAGTTCAACTTCACCGTCTTCAATTGCTTCTCTTATGAAGTGATGTTTGATTGCAATGTGTCGAGTTCTTGAATGATGAACTGATTTTTGGCAATGTCAGTATGGCTGATTTGTTGTCGCAAAACATCACCGTAGCTTCTTTTTGCTTTTCGTCAATGTCTTCAAGAATTCTCCTTAGCTAAATCACATGTGAAGTTGCCAAACTAGCTGAAACATATTCAGCTTTGGCAGAGGATTGTGCAACACTTTGTTGTTTCTTTGAAACCAGAGAAAACATGGCTGAACCAAGTGTGAAACAATAGCCGGAGGTGCTTTTCATATCATCATGGCATCCAGCCCAATCACTATCACAAAATCGATGCAAAGTTGTACCAGCTCCTTTGCTGAATTTTAATCTGAAATTGGTTGTTCCTTTGATGTACCGAAGTACTCTCTTGGCTGCTCCAAGATGCAATTGACTCGGATTGTTCATAAACCTTGATAATAAACTTGTAGCAAACATAATATCCGGTCTTGTGGCTGTAAAATATAACAAATTTCCTACCAAACTTCGATACAAAGTTGGATTGGCTCTCTTATCACCATCATTCTTGACAAGCTTATTCATTAACTACAAGTGGTGTAGTTATGGGCTTACAACCATGCATGTCAAACTTAACAAGAATATTTTCAGCGTATTTTTGACAAATAAATACTCCATCATCATTTTGATCAATCTCTATTCCAAGAAAGTAATGTAGCAATCTCATGTCATTCATTTCATACTTCTTCATCATGTCTTTCTTAAATTTAGTAATCATGTTCTCATTGTTACCTGTATAAAGCAAATCATCAACATACAAAGCAACAATAAGAATATTTGAAGTACCTTGCTTCTTCACATACAATGTTGGCTCATTTTTGCTTCTCTTGAATCCTTGATCCATGAAGTAAGAATCAATTTGACTATACCAAGTCCTTGGTACTTGCTTCAACCCGTACAATGCTTTCCTCAATTTGTACACTTTGTCTTCCTCTCCTTTTTTGACAAAGCCTTGGGGTTGTTGGATATAAACTTCTTCCTTCAATTCTCCATTCAAAAATGCTGATTTGACATCAAGTTGAAATAAAGACTCCATCCTTTGTGGGCTGCCAAAGCAATAAGAGTTTGAATTGTGTCAAACCTTGCTACCGGTGCAAATGTTTCATTGTAGTCGACACCGGGCTGTTGAGTGAACCCTTTTGCAACAAGTCTTGCCTTCTTTCTTTGGATTGAACCATCCGGATTCAGCTTTGCTTTGTAGATCCACTTCACTCCAATGATCTCCTTGTTTTGTGGTTTGTCAACAAGCTTCCAAGTGTTGTTCTTTTCAATTGATTGAATCTCCTCCTCCATGGCTTTTCTCCAATCACTTTCGGCATTTGCTTCTTCAAAATTTTCTGGTTCAATTACACAAAAGTTGTACCTTGCATAGAAATCATTCAATCTCCTCATCTTCTTTGGTGTTGAGGTTGGTGAACTTGAACTTGAACTTGGTGAGGGAGACGGATTGTTTGGTGTAGTGGCTGGAAATTCTTCCTCATTATGTTGTTCATCATCAACCAAAACAGTACCTTTCTCTTCTTTTCCATTATTCCAATTCCATGAAACATTTTCATTAAATAAAACATCTCGACAAACAATGATTTTGTTAGTTTTCAAGTTATACAAACGATAGCCTTTTGATTGTGAACTATAACCAACAAAGATGCATTTTTCACTAACTTCATCAAGTTTGTACCTTTTCTCCTTTGGAATGTGAGAATAGCAAACACTTCCAAAAATTTTCAAATGATTCACTGACGGCTTTCTTCCACTCCATGCTTCAAGAGGAGTTTGATTCCACACCGCCTTGGTTGGACTTCTATTCAACAAGTACACGGCTGTATGCACCGCTTCAGCCCAAAATTCTTTAGGCAATCCTTTGTCATGCAACATGGATTTTGCCATCTCCATCACGGTTTGATTCTTCCTTTCGGATACTCCATTTTGGTTGAGGTGTGTAGCCAACCGTGAGTTGTCTTTCTACTCCTTCATCTTCTCAAAATTCCTGAAATATATTGGAAGCATACTCCTTCCCTCTATCAAGCTCCTTAACGTCTTAATACAATGACCACTTTGTTTTTCTACAAGACTCTTGAACTTTTTGAATACATGAAACACTTCAGATTTTTCTTTCAGGAAATACACCCAAGTCATTCTAGAAAAATCATCAATGAAGAGTATGAAGTACTTGTTACCTCCATGAGATGTTGTTCTCATTGGTCCACAAACATCATCTATGAACCAGCTCTAAAATTTCTTTGGCTCTCCATGCAACTCCTTTAGGAAATGGTTGCCAGTGTTGTTTGCCAAGTGCACAACCTTGACACCCACCATCCTTCTCTTCAATTTTTGGCAATCCATACGCCATTCCTTTTTGTTGAAGGACTTTGAGACTGCGAAAATTCAAGTGACCAAGCCTTTTGTGCCAAAGCCACGAACTATCAATCACTTGAGCCTTCAATGCTTGATTTCCACCATAGCTGAAATTTATTGGAAAACTCCTATTTCTTCTCCATATGAATTTTCACAACAAGTTGTCTACCATGTTTTTTATCATAAATTGAGCACTCACCATCATCAAAGTTAAGTGCATATTTATGTTCAAGAAGCTGTCCAAGACTTAACAAATTTTGTTCTAAATCAGGCACAAGTAAAACATCATGAATAAACTTTGTACCTCTTTTGTTTTGAACTCCAATAGTTCCCAATCCTTGTGCTTGAACAACAACTCCATTTCCCATCTTCACTTGAGTCTTTATGGACTCATCCAAGTCAACAAATCTGGATTTGTCCTTGGTCATATGATTGCTGCAACCGCTATCAAGAAACCACATATTTTCTTTGCATTCGGTTGCCATGTGACAAGCATAGAACAAGTTGCTTTCTTCTTGATTCTTGGCTGTAAATTGTGCTTGTTGGTTGTCTTTGAGTCTACCATCCTTTGCAATATGGCCGAACTTCTTGCAATTGTAGCATTGTGGCTTGTCTTTGTGCCAACAATCATTCTCCACATGGTTGATCTTTCCACAAATGTTGCAAGATTGAGAAATGTTCAGATTTTCAGCATTGTTGGTTCTTTGATAGTTGCCTCTTCCTCTTCCTTGATAATTTCTTCCTTGTCCTCGTCCAGGGCCACGTCTTCCACCTCTTTGGGTATGTCCTCCTCTTTGATTGTTGCTAGAAGATTGCTCTCCTTTGTTACTATTGGGGTTGAAATTTATTTTTAATTGAAAGACACTTTCAATGGATTTTTCAGCATGCCTAGCAATCCTTTTCTCATGAGCCTTCAAAGATCCCATCAACTCTTGAACACTCAAAGAAGTAATATCTTTTGTTTCTTCAATTATGGACACCATAGAATCAAATTTTGGGGGTAAACTCACAAGGACTTTTTCTACAATTCTACTATCACTAATTTGTTCACCAAAAGTTTTCATCTCATTTACAATTTTGGTGATCTTTGTGTAGTAATCTTGGACAGTTTTACTATCACTCATTTTTAGATTTTCAAGTTCTCTCCTAAGAGTTTGAAGGGTGAAATTCTTTACCTTGACATTTTTCCTTCGAATTCTTTTTGTAGAATCTCCCAAGCTTCCTTGGCATGATCCGCACCCATGATTCTTGAGAAGATATCCGGACTTACACCTTGTTGGATATAGGAGAGTGCTTTGGCATCTTTCTTCCTATGCTCCTTGAGACTTCTTAATTGTTGGTCATTCATGTTGGTGGTAGAATCCAGTTCTTCATAGCCTTCTTCTACATATTCCCACAATTCTTTTGATCTGAAAATTGTCTTTATTTTGACGCACCAATGATCATAATGCTCACCAGAAAATATTGGAACCGATGTGCCATCATTTTGATTTGCCATCTTTCACTCTTTTATGATTGTTTTTTTTTATAAACCTGGTTGCTCTGATACCAATTTATGTTGGTGATTAGGCCAAGAAGTTTGAAGAAAACTATTTGGAGTTGGATTAAATTCTCTCTTGATTTTTTATTTCACAAAGAAAAGATGTTATTATTTTTAGTTACATATGGAGCTCTAATTATAGCTGAATGATTACATGAATTCTAAACCTAAACTCCTAGAACATTGCACTAGACTTCTAGGAAATGTTTCCAACACATAAAAGAAACAAATAGACATTTAACTACTTGGAATTCTAAACAAATATTTGACTTAATTAATTAAGCACATTACTCAACAGGGTGCTACTCCCAATTTTATTAATTGAAGAAATTTTAGTGTAAAGAGGGGACTAGGCTAAAACCTCTTACAATTAACACAAAAATGAAGCAATGAAAATAACAATATAGATCACTTCATTTGCCTAAGACTAGGACATCCAAGTTCATCCAAATGAAGAATACATGTCAAACAGTTGGGAATAAACGCTGATAAGAAGGTGATATCTGTCGAAGTCGAATCACTTCCTATTTTTGCCAATGTATCAACTACTCTATTATCTTTCTTGTAGACACGAGACAAATGATATCCATCGTGTATAATAAGCTGCCGAATGTGTCGAACCAAGGAATCCACCCTCCAAGAAATGTGAGATTTTCAAGTAACCTTATCCATATTGAACAAAACCAAAAAATCCGTCTCCACTTCAACCTCAAGGCGGCATGATTGAGCCATTTGCAAACCATGGAGCAATGCAATTGTGTCGACTTCAAGACTTGTTGCAAACTCCAAAGAAAAATAAAATCGAAAATGATCATGCCATTAGAATCTCTAACAACACCACCGCTACCAGTTTTACCCGGATTGCTCAATGAGGATCTATCAACGCTAAGTTTGGCATTATCTTGTTGTTGTTTAGCCCAAGCTACAACCAAGAAGGTAGGGCAAGGCTTCCTGGCTATGCGAACACAAATTCTTAACATTGGTAACAAGTCATAATGCTTTCTTTCTGCCTTTGACAAAGAAATCTACCGTGCATAACATACCTAGAGGAATGAATCATGAAGTCTAGGGATACCAAGCTTAGCTCCAAAAAATTGCCATATTATGGAAGCATATGGATAGCGAGCAAACTAGTGGTCAATTTCGTCTAAGCTGTCATAGGAAGGGCATTTTCTCCATGATGGCAAACAAAAACCAAAATTCATGAGGACCTCTGGAAAAGAAATGAGCCGATTATCTTCCAAACCAAGATGGACATTTTTAATGGAATCCGGTTGCTCCAAATGTGTTTGCGTGAGAGTAAAATGCTTTCCTTCCTATGAATTTGCTCAGAAGTTTGCTTGGTTGTAAACAGTCCCAAAGAAGACGAAGACCAAATTATTGTGTATTGGCCTTTCTCAAGAAACAATTTGGACTTCAACACTTTTTAGTGAGATGCAATAGGGACTTGTGAATTAACAATATCCAAGTTCCAGACTTGCACATTTGAGAAAACCTCACTGATATGAACGTCTACGACTTGTCCCTTCTCATCATCATCAAGAATAGGCCCGTCGCCTAGCCACTTCTCAAACCAGAGAGAAGAATCCCCACTTTGACTTAGCACTTGAGAAGATTCATGAAACAAATCTTTAACTGAAACCATTCTTTTCCATACTAATGAACCATTAAGAATTAAGAATTTCCCATTCCATTGGCATAACGAAAATGCATAAAAGAAGACCATAGAGAGGAGGAATTACAGAGTCCCCACCAAAGCTTAAGAGAGAATGAGCAAATAATATATTGAAGGACATGAATCCCCAATCCATTCTCATTAATCGGATTTCAATAATTAATAAGATCTGTTCACATTATGTACAATTTATGTACTCATAGATTAACATAAGTGCACAACTTTATAATGTAACACTTTTATTTCAATAACTAATTAAGTGGATTACTATTTTTCCTTAATATATGTAGAGACTGGAGTTAAGTAATTATATATAATTTAACACTTATTGAAATATCTATATATCTACATGTATACATGTTCTAATGTTCATATAGAAAGCATAGTTAAGTAATTACATATACAATAATCCTTATTGAAGAATATTGTGATTCTTAACTTTTGTACTTGGTTATGTTTTTGGTTATATATTTTTCTTGTATTAGCTAGGAATTATAACCTTTGAATTAATTTTTAACATTTTTAGTATGTCATATTTTGGATTTGTGGAATGATAGTATGTCATATTTTGAATTTATAGTTTGACGTATTAAATTTTGGAAGTAGAATATGGAATGAAAATGAATTTTTGTTCGACTTGTGCGACTAAGTCGAATTTAAACAACTTGACTTTAATTGACTTTGAATTTATATGATATGATTTTGACTTTGAAAATTTTAAATTTAAAGTAAAACAAGTCAAGTCAAATAAGTCAAAAAGTCAAACACTGGTTGAACAAACAACCCTACCTTTAGTTGTCGAAACCTATCCCCACCTTCTTCCTTCTTATGACAGAACTTTCTTTTTAAGGTTTCTCTACCAATATTTGCTTATTACTGCTTGAATATCTGAAATCAAAGAATCTAAATATTTGAAGTAAGACATTGAGTAAGTTAGGATCATTTACACAACAAATTTGAGTAATACACTTTACCAGTTGAGGATAGAAGTTGTTCGTTCCAGCCTTGAGCTTTCACCATATCTATCCTGATGGCCTGTCTTTCATATAGGCAAAAACTTTCCTTTTTGAATGCCCAAAAATAGTAGGAAGGCCCATGTACTTTGTCATGTTTCTAAACCTCCTTTATGTTCAAAACCAGGAAATGTTGTCTCTATTATCCAGGTCGGTATTCTTGCTAAAGACAGTGGCTGACTTATCCTAGTGAACCTCCTAACATGAGGCAACACCATAAACATCTAAGATAGCTTTGATGTTTTTGGCCTCTTACATTGTAGCCCTAGCAAAATGGAAAGTATCATCTCCAAAAAGGTTAGAAATTTTGGTACCATTATTACCCACTTTTACTCTAGAGATTTTACCACAATCTTTTGCTTTTTAGAGTAAAGGTTCAGCACAAATGAGAAAGAGATGTTGTGAGATTGAATCTTCTTGTCTTATATCATGTTCTAGTCGCAAGAAACCAAACTGAGAACCATTTGACGAAAATGAGTAGGAAACTGTGTAAATTAAATGAGAAATAATATCATAGTATATTAGTTATACAAATTGACAAAATAACAAAAGTCATTGATATGTCACTAGATTTAAAAAAAAAGAAACAAAATTCGACCAAAAATCTAAAATTAGGAGATTGGTGATTTATTAAGATTGTACTAGGTGGACTAGTTTTGACAAGTGATTCTAAATCTGTGACTTTGTAAATCATTTTTTGTAATATCAACAAGAATATAAACATAAATGATCATCATATTTTTGACGAAAGACCATTCCACGCTATCCAATTTGATGGACATAGATCCCTCTTTGCTTCAAGTTTTAGGTTTGAGAGAATGGTTAGTTTCATAGGTAACAATAATTTCATAGATCCCTCTTTGTTAGTAAATAAATGTCTTGCAATAAAAGTTGATTGATTAGCTATAATTTTTATGCTAATTTATAGACTACATTTGTAAACTAATGGGATGAATTGGAAAATGTCAAACGGGTTTTGGAATTAAAATAACAAAGGTAAATTTTAGATTATCATCAGGGATGCCTTCATTATATCCATTAAACAAATTAAGCACACTTTTGGTGACGTCTTTTCCAACAATGTGCCAAAACTTTTGATAGAAGATGGGGACATGCCATCAGGACGGGAGGACTTTAAAGGGTGCATTTAAGCTAAAGTTATGTTTACTTCATTGGCTATGAAGTCATGCACTATTACATCACTCGTTTGCTTAGTAAAACAACTATGGACTCGCTCTAGGACAACTTTAAGATCATCAAGATTCAACTGAGTTGAAGTAAAAATGGTTCCAAAGTATTGCAAAATAATTATTTTAAATTCTCATCCTTTTGACACCAAATGTCCTCTGAATTGTGCAATGCCTTGATTCTATTATGGTTCCTTTGTTTGATAGCATGTGCATGGAAAAGGACGATTACCTTCCCTAAAACTCTAAATTACCAAAAAGGAGGAGCGGACCAAACACTTTTTTGGTGTATCGTAACAAATATTATGAACAATAACGAAAATAAAGTGTGAAATATGTGATACTCCTATTAAGGGCTATTCTATTCGTAAAACAAGAAGAATCTTAAGGTGAAATCTTCTTGTTTTGCACCGCAAGATGTTAGGTATACGAGAAATGTTTATAGGTTTTATTTGTCTACTGGTTCATATGACTTGAAAAATCTTCTGTAGACCACAGTGCAAAACCCATGTTAATGAAAAGTTACGAAAAAATGACACGTGCCATCCTATTTGTATTTCTTTCCTATCTATTAATTAAGTATAAAAAATCCTATGATTTAGCTAATAGCAACCTCGATGAATCCCAGATATTCAAAATCTTGATGTATAACATTGTAACTATTAGGGATCATCTTTGATTAGAAAAACTAAATACAAACTAATTAGTGACAAGCAAATATTTTTAATTTATTTTGTTTGTTTGGTCATTTATGTCTACCAAGTTAAGGTCATTCATTCTTTGCACAAAAAAAAAAAAAAAGACAATGAATTTTATCTTCTATCTTTCCACAAAATATAGTAGTAATGGGTTTTTATATAGATAATCATGTATCCAAGTGACACTTATATTGTTGTTATTATACACATATCTAATATAACTCAACTAATGACTAACCTACAATTAGATTTCAATCATATTTTATTAGAAAGAAAGATAAAGATTTTAAATTGATACTCAACGATCATATTCCTTAGTTGATTTGTTTTTTTTTTAGTTTCTAATATTTTACAACGTACTAATATTGTTATTTAGTTTCGTTTTATTTTTATTTTGCTTAATTAACAAAAGATTTATACAATTGCCAACCTTCCACTAACATTATTTATTATATAAATTGAGAAATATATATTTATCTTTAAAATACTGTTCTTTTGAAAAAAAGATTAACGAATTTTAACTTGTATCTTTGCAAAAAACATGACAAACATGGTTTTTTTAGAAAAATTATGTACGAAGTTACAATAATATCGTTATTAAATACAAATCCAATAGTATAATTTTCATCTAATAACTAACTTAAATAATTAAATTTTAATAATTTTATTGTATGTTAGAAATATAAAGATTTATGGATACTCGACAGTCATCTTCCTTGGTTATTTTTTTCTTTTTAATTTCTAGAGTGGTATAATTTGTTATGACTGTTATTTAGTTCTATTTTTATTTATTTGGTTTCTTTACCAAAAGATATATACCGTTATCATCTTTCCATTATATATATGTGTGTGATATATATTTATCATCTTTCCATTATATATGTGTGATATATATATATATATTAAATCAAAACTCCTTTTAGAGGGACCACAGGAAGATGACATGTGTTATCTCATCTTCACTTATTTTCCATCGGTCGCCACTTAACTAAAAAGTTAATACTACTATTTACCACACAACAAACCAAAGATGCCTCCAATGTTAAAAAAAATTGACTTTATTTTGATAGTTTTTAATTAAGAAAAATAAATAGAAATTAAAGATTTTGACAAATATTTTCACATTTTTGTGTTGCTTGATCATTTATTTCATGCTTACTGCAAAATTATGTTCCATTTCCAATTAACAATGAGTTTTATCCTCATCCTTGCAATGAATATGGTTTTCTTTTGAAAAATAAAATCATCTATACGGAGCATGGTTTTCCAACATGAACTACATTAGCTATAGTGTAATCTAGCCCCCAACTAATTTTCGTAAATGCTCTATCAAATCCTTCTTTGACCAAATTTTATTTGGGTTTATAACAGTTTCAAACAAAAGTTGGTCAGATATGGAACTCTTATTTGACCAACTATGTAAGAATTACTACTGTAAGTGCCAAGTATGGTTATTTGGGTTACATTCAGCAGCACATGTATTAGGGTCAGCTACTGGCTAGCAACTACAGAGGATATTGGAACAAGCAGCGAAAAAGGGCTGTTAGGGAGAGAAGGTGTGGCTGGGGTTAGGGCTAAATTCTAAAACTTCAATAGAGAAAACAGAGAAAAGAACAAAAACTGTGCCATTGCGGAAAACGTGGAAAGAGAAGAAAAATGACTTACCATGACAATGTCTAAATATTTGGTGTTATTTTTTCTTTTTAAAATTACAATTTCAACATTTTAATTGAAGTTATGTTTTGTTATGTTTTTTCATTTTTAGAAATTTTTAGTACGGGCTTCAAAAAAGTAAAAAATAACAGTTAGATGGAGATACATATTGGTGAATAAAGAAAACCTTTGTTTTGGTGGGCATTATTTTGTCAAACGTTTGTTGAGTTTTTAATATAATGATAAAAACTTTTGGATATAGGATGATATTCTGGAACTAACCTTTAAATAACAAATGATGGGGATAATAAATTTAGATACATAATAATATTCTAGGTAATCCTTTGGTTATATTCCTAAATAAGATCTTAAAAAAAGTTTTAAAGACTATTTGGTTGGATTGGAAATATTTCCCAAAAGAATATTTTCAATATGTTTCTTGGTGTGAGATACCGGAAAAATATTTTCAAAATTTTTTTTCTATATAAAATATTTTTCAATTTTCTTCCCCCTAGCTGAAACTAACATATGGACTTATTGAGCATAAAATTATTTTTCAAATAGTTCAGAAATGACAATAAACCACCTACCTGCATTGATTGCATTATTTAGGGTATTATTTGGGTGCATTATTTGAGGCATTATTTTTGTTATTTGGAAAATAACAACAAAATTGAATAAGTGTTTAGATTGTAAATAATGCAAATATTTTTTTTGCAAATAACTGTTTGGAAAGTAAATAGTGAAAATAATTTTTTCAAATAAGAGTTTAGATGGTGTTTTTTGTGCTAACAAACAAAATAGGTATGTGATAAGCTCATAATTATTGTGTATTTTATGTGTCATTCACCTCAATTTTCAAGTAATTTGGGCAATAATTGAGTTAATTATGAGCTTAAATATTTTATTTTTAGTTTGTATAGGTCTTGAGTGAAAAATGTGCCAAAAGATCAAAATGTTGGAGAAAAATCAAAAGGGTGCAAAACATACTCGGGTGAGGAGCGAATTCAAATACTGTTTGATTTTTTGTTAGTCACAACTTTCTTGTCTGAACTCCAATGGAGGTGATTTAAAATATTTTCAAAACCTAAGAGAAAGAGCTACAAGTTTCATATTTTACGTTTTCCCAAATTTTGCAGGAATTAAGGTCAAAATCGAGGTTAAAATTGAAACAGAGTGTAGAGCGCGCACGTACGCGAGGAATGTGCAAGCTGAGAAAAAAAAACTTTTGCCTCTAGAATTTGCGGATATGCACGAGTTAAGGCTGCGCATGTGCACATGTCGAGTAGCTTGTGCCGTGAATTGCGTGTTTTGGAAGTTTTCTCTACCCGGATAACTCTTTATCAAGTTTTAACGTATTTTTGTCATCTTAGGGGTCTTAAACCCTAATGTATACCTAGACATACCCCATTATGAGGGGAGTTGAACATAAGATGCAGCCATTAGTTAGATTAGACATTAGAATTAAAATTCATTAGATTAGAGTTAGGATTTTATTCTTCTTGTTCAAGACTACGAGTTTCATCAACTTTTCAGTCCATATCTAGTACTACATAACTGAGTTTGATTTCTTGAATTAAATTAAATTTAATTTCAGTTCTTATTTCAATTCCATAATTCCAATTTAATTTTCTTGCAATTTACTTTTCTAGTTCATTAGTTTAAGTTACTTACAGTAAATTTTATTGCTATTGCTAGTTTTAATTAGTTTGGTATTTGTTCTTGATTTATAGTAGTTAAGGGTAGAAGAAAAATCTTGCAATTGATTTGTGTAACTAGTTTGTAGGTTTCTGAACCCTAGTTCTCGTGGGAACGATCCTTACTCCCTCAATCTACAAACTTACCTCGTATCTTAGCAAGCATGTGTAAGTATTGATTAGGGTTACTAAGGCTTAATTTATTGTTTGTGAATTGAATTACTCAATCAATATTATACCGAACAAATTTTTGGCACCATTGCCAAGTACTATTTTTGGCGCAATATTAGATTTAGCGAACCTTACTAGATTAAACGTTTTATTTTCTTTATTCACCTGTTTTTTGTTCTTTTTTACTGTATATTTTTCTTTTTGATTTTTGCTTTAATATGCGAACTTCAGTTTTTTTCATATAGTTTATGGTAAATACTCATTTTTCCAACCACCTACTACTTCCAGGTTATTTGGAGGTTGAATGAACTATAACCAGAAATTGTAGAAAACCACAGAAATCAAGTCAAGGGGAGAATTTAATGGAGAATCCAAACCCTAATATTTGGGATCAAGAAGAAGTAAGCGGGTAACCATGGCAATGGAGGTAATGCTAATCCCCGACCCTCATAGATTATGCTGTATTAAATTTGAGGGGGCAAGTTCTAGCATTGCCTGAATACCTGTATAAGCCAACAACTTTGAGATCAAGCCAGCATTAATTCAAATGCTCCAAACCTACGCTATGTTTGGAGGTGGGCCAAATGAGAATCCCTATGCTCATATGATGAATTAAAGAAGTCACTGATACATTTAAATACAATGGGATACATCCTGATTGTATTCGAGTGAGAGCTTTTCCATATTCTCTGCGGGATTCTAGTGCAAATGCTTGGTTGCAATCATTCCAACAAAGTACTTTCACCATATGTAATCAGTTAGCTCAACAGTTTTTGGCTGAGTGCTTTCCACCGTCAAGAACCGCAAAGCTCCGCAATGATATTACATCATTCCGACAAATCACTGGAAACAGTAAGTGAAGACGAGAATGCTTCAAGGAGTTGCTTAGAAAGTGTCGGCATCATTCCATTCCACAACGGCTACAAGTAGAGACATTTTACAATGGATTATTTCTGGAGACCAAATTGATTATCGATGTAAGCACAGGAGACATTTTCCCTCTTAAAACTCCAGAAGAGGCACAAAAGCTACTAGAGAAGATGACATCAATGCATTACTTCTATAGCGCAATCGCTCCTTTGGTTGGGCAACAATTGCAAATAGTCCATCAAGTTAATGCCCAACAAGGAGGTATGATTGATCTAAATGATATATTCTTACCTCAATAAGGCATGATGTTGAATATGATGACCAATCTGATAAGAATCAGGCCCTAGAGATTTGGGAAGGAATAAGGTGAATTCCATAGATTCAGAACCTCAAGGGATCTTAACTTGTGATTTCTGTGTAGGAAATCATCAAAATAGCCTTTGTGAAACACCCATGCCACAAGCTGAGCAAATTCAATTCAGTGCCAATCAAATTCAAGGCTGAGGAATCAACCTAATTTCTATGGCATTACCTAAAACCCAACTTGGCAAAACCATCCAAATCTCTCATAGAACAAACAAAACAATGTCCAAATCCATATTTTCAATCAAACTAGCCACAACAAAAAATTTTCAATCAAACTTCATCTTCTAGACCATACTAACCACCACAGTAGAGGAATTGCCAAAACATTCCGCCTCAACAAAATAACTTAAACCAGCCTCCACCACCAAGATCCCTACCTCAAAATCCTTGTTATCCTTCATATGTAAACCATGATTAATCCACTCAGGATAATTTGAGGAGGGACTTTGAAGCTTTGAAGAGGGAGCGAGAATTTGTACATTGAGCTTCTACAACGAATATGGAACTTCAATTGGGACAGTTAGCTCGCCAAAATAATGAAAGGCCTATGGGAGCATTGCCAAGCTACACAATTTCAAATCCAAAAGAGCAATGCAATGCTATTTCACTGAGGAGTGGGAAGAAATTAGTTGTACAAAATGACAAGACAAAGATTGATACTGAAGTTGCGAAGCCAAAATCCAAGACAATTGAAGAAAAACTTGAAATTGAAGATGACGATAAGAAGATGACCAAGGAGAATGCAATGAAGGAGTCGATTAAATTGGATCTTGCAGTAAAAGTGCCATTTCCTCAACGACTAATTGATCTAAGAAAGGTGGAAAAAGAGAAACACCTCCACAAGTTAAGTGATATGTTCAAAAAGCTTAATGTAAACATTCCTTTGGTTGACATTCTTAACTAGGTACCTAATATTGCTCGGTTCATGAAGGATCTCTCAACAAAAAAGTGGCAGTGGGACAATGATGAGATTGTTAAGTGCAGTCAAGCTATTGTTCAACGGAGGTTACCCCTTAAACTCAAGGATCCCGGTAGTTTCTCTATACTGGTGAACATTGGAGGACACACGTTGTATCGCTTACTTTGTGATTTGGGACAAGCATCAATATCATATCAAAGGTCATCTATGATAAGTTAGGGATCACTAGTACGTATCCAACCAACATTACACTCCAATTAGCGGATTTGTATAAGATAAAACCTTATGGCTTGTTAGAGGATGTACTTGTTCAAGTGAAAAAGTTGGTGTTACGCAAGCCGGGAAAAAAAGAACTTTCGCCTCTAGAATTTGTGCACAATGCATGAGCTGATGCTATGCATGTGCGCATGTCGAGCAAATGGTGATGTGAACTGCGTGTTTTGGAAGTTTTCTCTATTCGGTTGGATTCCTTATTAAGTTTTAACGTATTTTTATCATCTGAGGGATCTTAAACGCTGATGTATCCCTATAAATGCCCTATTATGTGCCTATAAATGCCCTATTATGTGGGGAATTGAGTGTAAGATAATAGCCATTAGTTAGATTAGACATTAGAATAGAAATTCAATAGATTAGAGCTAGGGTTTTATTCTTCTTGTTCAAGGCTACGAGTTTCATCAATTTTTCATTCTAGGTATGTTACTGAGTTTGATTTCTTGAATTAAATTAAATTTAATTTTAGTTCTTATTTCAATTCCGTTGTTCCTATTTAATTTTCTTGCCATTTATTTTTCCAGTTCATTAGTTTAAGTTACTTACGGTAAATTTTATTGCTCTTGCTAGTTCTAATTAGTTTGGTAGTTGTTCTTGATTTCTAGTAGTTAAGGGTTACAAAAATCTTGCAATTGATTTTTCTAACTAGTTTGTAGGTTTGTGAACCTTAGTACTTGACCAATAGTCCTCGTCAGAAAGATCCTTACTCACCTGATTTACAAACTCACCTCGTATCCTTGCAAGCATGTGTAAGTGTTGATTAGGGTTACTAAGGCTTAATTTATTGCTTGTTTGTGAATTTCTTTGAATTACCGAATCAATATTACACCGAATACTATGCGAAAGTAAACTAAGTTGTTGATATTAAAATATGCATTCCCATTCGTATTCGTTTTTGCACCATCATGATTAATATTAAAACCACAAACACAAGTTCCTTCTCGTTATTTGAAACTCGCATCACGTAAAATTAGCCATACATATGCGTGAATGATATATGATTATTTTTAAAATTTAAACAAAATGTATTCAATAAGAAAGAAAATCTCTTAAAATTTAAATAATAAAATGGGGTTTTTTCTTTATCTGGGTTCGGATGTCTGTAATTCTTTGTGCAAGGAAAAGGATGAGGCTGTGAAGGGGTTGACTATAGGAAGTTCCAATCCGGATAATTCTGAACTCTGATAAGAAGGAATTCGGATAGCTTTTGTAGAGGTTAAGGATAAGAAATCCAAACCCGAATAAGTTTGAATCCAGATAAATCTGACTCCAGATAACTTTTGCAAAGGTTGAGGATAGGAAGTACGAAGTCAATCAAATAAGTCCGAACTTGAATAAATTTAACCCATATAGCTTTTACAAAAGAATAATAAATTTGAATCTGGATAAATCCAAACCCCGATAAGTATTAGGAAAATCATTTTATTAATGAATTGTGTTAAATAGTGTAAAAATTTGTTTGAATAATGTAAGTAATGATTAGTGATTTTTTTTTGAATTGTGTAAATAATTAATTGTATTTTGGGAATCTAAGTAAAAAAGTTGACCAAACATATGTTTTAGCAACTGCAGCCAAAAATGAATAGTTAAGTAAAAAGTAACCCAAAAAAAAAAAAAACCAAAGAAAGCAATCTATGTGGGCATATATGTTTTCAAATATGTTTCATGAAATATTTGTATCTTAAATACATACATTAATAATTTCAATTAATAAACTTATTTTTGTTTCTCAATTCTTGCCAGCTCATTTTCTCTTTATCAGGGGTCGCACAATAATTTAACTAGAGAAAAAGATCAATTTGGTCCCTTATTTTTTAAAAATTAAACTAATTTAAGGATTGAAATGGAAATTGTGATTCAACTAACGGAGTCATTGACAAAATATTTACTGTAGGTTAACGGCCACCTGATTATCACATGACTTGGTCTATTAATTTGTCATTAATTTCTATCACAAGCCTTAGATTGGTTATTTTTTTTTTAAAGATAAGGGACTAAATTGGTCTATATAGGGAACCAAATTAATCAATGCCCCACAGAAAAGGGACCAAATTGGTATACAGTTGAAGTCCAGAGTTTGGGCGGAAAGGAAAGCCAATGTCAATTCACTCCAAAAAAAAAAAAAAAAAAAAAAAAAAAGAAGCCAAATACAAATTGAGAGAGATAAAAAACAGCCTCATCCAAAACTCACCTTAAAAATTGTGTAGATCTGTACTTGGTCGACCCATCATTATAACTAGTGGGCATGGTCACACACTGTGTGTTTTTTAAAGAACTAATAAAATAAGGATAGAAAGAAGTTAATACTTATTATAGATGGAACTATCTTCTAGTAGTTAGTTTTTTTTTTTTTAAAAAAAAAAAAAATTTAAGAATATGAAAAGAGCCCAAAAGAGATAGGCCACTAGACTCTCCGTTTATATTATATATTGTATACTATATAGATACATATTGTATAGATATTACAACTTTAAAATTCATAGGACATTTTCTCTATAATTCTAAGACACTAGCCTTGACGCCCTCCTCTCTCGTTTCTCTTTTGTAGTAGTGCAGCAGCAGAGGCAGTGATGGAAAAATGGCGGACAAGTTGTTGACTATTCGTTCTAGGAAGTTCTTGAGAAATCGCCTTTTTTTCAAAAAGCAATTCGTCAGTTTTTTTTTTTTTTTTGTCATTCTTTTACTTATTATGATTATGATGATGATGATCATCATCATCATCATCATCATCATCATCATCTCATCATCATCATCATCATCATCATCATCATCATCATTATTATTTTATGTATTATTTATTATTTTATTATTTTTTTATTTTTTCCGATGAACAAGGAATCTTGGTGGTGGAGTGAATAAGATAAAATCCAAGTTAAGAGGGCTAACTATAAAATCCTTTATAGTTGTAGAAGTGAAGAAAGTATTGAGAAATATAAACTTGCTAAAAAGGAGGCAAAAAAACTGTAAGTGAAGTAAGGGATAGGGTTTTTGAAATTTTTTATCAAAAATTAGAATCCAAGGAGGGGGAGCGAGATATTTGTAAAATTGCTAAAGCAAGAGCTCATAAAACGAAGGACTTAACCCAAGTCAAGTGCATCAAAGATGAAAATAATAAGGTGCTAGTAAGAGATGAGGAAATTAAGCAAAGGTAGGAGAGATATATTACCATCAACTATTCAATGAAGGCAATGGAAACAAAATCATCTTGGGAGAGTTAAATAAGTTTGAGGAGTATAGAAACGTAATATATTATCGAAGGATTCAGGAATCAGAGGTGGATGAGACGTTAAAAAATATAAAGAAAGGAAAAACAATTGGTCTCGATGATATTCTAATTGAGGTATAGAACTGTTTATGAAAGCAAAGGCATAAGTTGGCTTACTAATCTTTTCAATAAAATATTGAAGAGTAGAAAGATGCCTGACCAATAGAAAAAGAGTACTCTCATACCTATATTCAAAAATAAAAGAGACATACAAAATTGCACGAATTATAGGGGTATTAAGTTAATGAGCCATATGATGAAACTTTGGGAGAGGATGATAGAAAGAAGGTTAAGAAACAAGACTAAGGTGTTAGATATTCAGTTTGGTTTCATGCCACGAAAATTGACTATTGAACCCATCCATTTTTTAAGGAAACTTACTGAGAGATACTGTGATAAAGAAAATGATTTGCACATGATTTTTATTGATCTTGAGAAGGTATATGATAGAATCCCTAGAGAAGTCATGTGGAGAGTTTTAGAAAAAATAGAAATCAAAGTAGCATATATAGCATCAATAAAGAAAATATATAGGGATATAGTTACAAGTACGAGAACACCAGAAGAATTGACATGAGAGTTCCCTATAAATCTAGGTTTGTACACCAAAATTCATCTCTTAGTCCTTATCTATTTGCATTGGTCATAGATAAACTTACAAGCCACATACAGGAGGAAATACCATATGGTGTATATTATTTGCAGACGACATTATTTTAGTAAATGAAACAAATGATGGGGTTAATGCTAAAGTTAAGGTTTGGAGAGAGGCACTAGAGGTAAAAGGGTTTAGATTTAGTAGATAAAAACCAGAATAAATGGAATTCAAATTTAGCAAGAATGCACGTAAAAATAAAATATAGATTAGTATTGAAGATCAAGAGATATCCATAAGTGAAAATTTTAAATATTTAGGTTCAATTATTCAGAGTGATGGTGGTATAGATCGAAATGTTACACATCGGATATAAGCGGGTTAGACTAAATGAAGAATGGTATCGAGAATATTATGCGACCGCAAAATTCTTTTACAATTTAAGGGTAAATTTTAAAGAATGACAATTAGACCAACGATGTTTTATGGGTGTGAATGTTGGGCAGCCCGCATGAATTATACACATGAGCAAAAATTGAGAGTAGCATACATGCAAATGTTAAGATAGATGTGTGGGTACACTAGGATGGACAAGATAGGAAATGCACATATTTGTGATACGATTGGAGTAGCATCTATTGGTGAGAAAATGAGAGAAATAAGTTTAAGTTGGTTAGATCATGTGCTAAGACGACCAGTAGAAGCGCTTGTCAGACGAATAGAATTTAGAAGGAATAGTCATCATAAGAGGGGAGGAGAAGATCGAAAAATACTTGGTGGCTAACTTGTAAAAAAGATATAGCCTATTGAGGAATTAAGGAGGATATGGTTCATGACAAAATATATAGTGTAGCAGGATTCATACAGCTAACCCTATTTAGTGGGAATAAGATTTGATTTATTTGTTTGTTTGTTTTATTTTTATTTTTATAAATTTCTTCTCATTTCACTGTTTTAATTTGATTTTTTTCTGTGGTACAAGTTATTGATGTCCTACATGGAGGAAGGCCTAATGTTTAAACCAAGGTTTTCATTTTATTTTACATATATATTTATTTTTTTTGGATTTTTTATGTTTTCAATAGCCAAATGTAGGATTTTTTGTAATTCTTTTTTTTTTTTTTTCCTTTTTATCTTTTTTATTGTCTCATTAAATCTTGATGGAAGCAATCAGTTTACGCGTAAGATATTCACTTGAGTTGGGGTTATAGCTCGAGTTGTAAAATGCAGCCATTTTTTGAGCATTTGCTAGAGTTCGGTTTTGTTGCTTTTTAAGTGTAACCTTGTATATTCACTAGATTAAGGGTAAGCTATTGGTATAAAGGGGTGCATTTGCAAGGTCTCAACTCTCATGGCTTATAAGTGTAACTTCGGATATTCTCAATACTGTCGGTTAGCTCGAGTAGTAACAACTTACCGTTTTTCAGTATTTGCTAGGGTCGGCTCTCAATTCTATTAAGAGTAATTTAGGATACGGATTGATGATTATCTCTAGGGGTGAAAGCTACTGTTTTTGGAGCATTTGCAAGTACATTTAACTCTTTTTGCTTGCTGGCCCCCTGCACTTAAATAGATATTCATGTCCTCGAACAAAAAAATTGAATTTCACTATTGCTTTTTTTTGCTTATGAAATACGAACAAAGTACCGGCTTTTCAGGGTAATTTACTTTGCGTGTCCTATGCATGAGTTCATTTCAAGCCTGCAATAGTTAGTTAGATGTTTTCCTGTACTTGTTGCATTACATTGACCATGCTTCTCTAAAGAGTTCAAATGTTTGAAATTGATTCTCTCTCTGTCAGTCTTTCACAATCACTTGTATTCTACATATTCGACTTATGACTGTTGATTCATTATTTGACTTGAACTGAAGTAACCAATCTCCCGACTTAATTTGATTGTCAGGATCATATTTTACTGGAAACTCTACAAAATTTCTGTAATTTTACTTCATGACCAATTCACAGTAGGTTTCATGCCTAAGTCCCCCCTTTTTCCGGATTACATGACCTGAGGCTCACAGCACACAGCTGAACAGGTGATAGTCAAGGTTTTCCTCTCATTCTTGATTTGCATATTTAACAATCTCAAAACCACTGGTCGCTTCCTCCTAATCTCTACTAGCTTCTGCTACTATCCGCCCCATCTGATCTCTCTCACATATATCTAGGGTTGTCTGAATTGGTAATAAGCGGTCACAACTCCACAGTACATCTAAGCTTCTGGCTTCTGGCTTTCACACTTGTTTTGTGTGGGGAGGGGGGAGGAGGAGGGAAGCAGGAAGAGGAGATGAAGTAGATTTAATAATTGTAAAATCATGTACCTTGTTTGTTGTCAATTTTCTACGAGGCTGGTTGGGGAAGTTTATAACCTATACTGTAACTTGTCTCTCTTGATTCTATTACTGTAGATAAGGCAGTGTGTGTGAGTTTACTGAATATTGGTTCCATTTGCATTGTCAGTTGTGTGTAAAGGACTTTCCATATGATATCTATATGGTTTTTCCTCTTCGGTACTTGTTATATTGTGTCATGAAGCATGTGTTTGACAATCTACTAGCTTTGTATAATACCTAATAAGCTGGTTATTCATTCTTGAATTTTTTTTATGCAGAATGGTCTGGATACCAAGGTAGAAAGATCTAGAAACAACTCAAGGAAAAGAAGAAAAGATCCAAGAAGAACCGTGATGTAAAGAAGGTAAGTGAATTGGATCTGTTTATTCAACCTGCTGGGTGGGGAGATACAGATGCGATGAATTTAGCCCTTATTAGAATCTTTTGGCATCTAATAGTTAACAGATCCATGAGCAACTTCTTCCAAGAAGAATAAAGACCCCGACCCTTCTTTCTCCCACCCCTCATGCCCTATTTTTTATTACTTGATACAGAGATATCACTCTGTTCTGATTGGGTTGATAATTTTTTCTGTTAACCTCTGTGAAACTCCCTTTCGAACCCCACTTTAATCGGCATTGTTATGCCAGGATCACATATGTTCAGCCTCACTTCACACTGCAGTGCTTTACTCCACGCTCGAACCCATGACACTCTGGCCTTTTGTTCTCCCAAAGGAGACGTCTCTCACCAATTGAGCTAAGGTGAGGCCCGAAAAGGGGGTTTCACAACCTCTTTGCAGACAAAAGCCGGAGATGCTGCCAAGGCTGGAAAGAAGAAATAAATTTCTTGGAGTTGTAGGGCTTGTTGAGTTGTTTTGCAGCAGGGTTGTTCCCTATTGGTTATTTTAATTTGTGTTTTTTATTCCTCTAATTTTGAAACTGTGATATGAAGACATTTACATTTTACAAACTTATAATCTCTATTTAGTACTTTAGACTCGAGAGAAAAATAAAGATTTTTAGAAAGTTCTTGGTTGGAGAATTTTGGAATTCGGAATAAGAGTTATTCCAATTCATGGTGCTTGACGCACCAATATCAGAATGAATTTTTTGGAATCACTTCTAAAATTTTAGATTTGGTAATTTCTGACCAAATTGGGAGATTTTGTCAAAATTCAAAATTGATTCTAAGATTTTTTTTAAAAAAAATGTGAAGTATGGGTATCTCATCTCCGTGAGCTCTCTTCTACAATTCAACCCCGAAGCCCTCCTCTCTCCCATCTCCTCACTTCGTCGCCCACCTCCTCCTCTATCCTCATTGCCCTGCCATCCACTTGCCCCCTTCCCTACTGTCCCCCTCCCACCTCAATCCCTCGCTCTCCACCCCCTACTGCCATTGCCTCTCTCCACCCCAACCCCCTACGACTGCTCCAAATTTCATTCTTTACCAGAACATTTCTGTCATGGTAATCTATTTGAATTATGAGGCTTATGACATTATTAGTGGTAGACAAAGCAGTCGTTTTGAATTCAAAATTTGGATATGTTGTTTCCATTTTTTACCAAGTAGTGAGTTGGCCTCCATCGATAGGTTTGTGTTGCAGACTTGTGAGGGAAGTGGGCAAGAAACAGATCAAGAGAGATGCCAGTGGGTTGCTTGGGAGAAGATGGTTATTTTTTTTTTTATTAATAAATTTTTGATTCTTATTCCTAAGTATATTTTACCAAAATTGATCACAAGCATCATTCATTGTAATGATTCCACTTGGACAAAACCTATACTAGATTTTTATATATGAATCTAATTATCATTTCAATTCCGAAATAACCAAGTACTCTCTTAATTTTATCATCATTCAGTATGCCTATGCATACGAGGGTTTATTCCTAAGGATCGAGCATAATTCAGTCTCTGCGTTCTAATTTTGGTGTTTGATGGAATGAGAAATTGAACCACAGACCATACTGCATAAAATAAATTATTGTCCAGACAACTATGGTAAGTGAAAGATGAAAAAATTCCTCTCTACTTTTCTGCAATTAATCCAGTAAAAAAGTATATACAAGCAAGCTAGTTAAACATACAATTTTTTTATTTTTTTTTAGAAGGAAACATGAATCTTACTATGAATGAAAGCTAGTAAAACGTACATATAATCATGACAATCGACAAATATCGACATTGCAAGAGAACTCCTGACATACAACCAAAAATAAAACATTGGTCTGCATCTGTAAAATCCACTACAAAATTCAAACTTTCATGAAGTTTGCACGAGATCAACAAAAAGTTGAAATTCTTAATATCTACTCAATTAAAAGAGGAATATTATATTAGTAGTATTTGGTAAAACATTACATAACAAATCCACATCAAATATAAATTGCTAAACATCAAAGTTAATTTATAAACAAAAGTTGCGTATTAGTAACATAATAATATTTTCAAGAATCTTGAGCTTTCTTGGGGTCTTCCATTGGACAATACCTACACAAAGGACACACCATTTTCTCATTCAACCACTTGGAAATACATTCACAATGAAACGAATGGTTGCAATACATGGCTCTCACATCCTCCTCAGCCTTTATCTCATCTTGACAAATCCCACAAACATTCTCCCCATCTTTTTCTTGATCAACATTATTATCATCAACAAAAACCTTTTTCAACACTTCAAGAACTGGATGAATAGTTTTAGCCAGAATTTTAGCAACTTTTACGCGAATCTTGAGTTGAGTCTCTTCAGTAAAACAGCACGAAAATCTCGACCGGTTTCTCTAGCCCGTGACATGGCTAACTCTGCCGTCATGCCACCAACTTTTGCGTACTTATGTTCTCTAGTTGTTAATTGACATGCCCCATTGATTTTCTTCCTCGGATTCCACGTCAAATATTGTTGAATAATCATCACCGTTAAGTATTTCAGCCGCAGCAATGGCTATTTGAAGCTCTTGTTGGTCCTGCTTCATTGTTATTAATATTTTATTTTTGCTAGATAGCAAGAGAAATTCAGGAGAAAGTGAATTGTAAGGAGTGTTGTTTGTGAGAGACATTTGTTTGGATACATTACATAGGATATATAGAGAGAGGGAGAAGGGGCATTGTGTTGATTTCCTTTGCAGATCAGGAGAAGGTTTGACGAACCCGACTTAGAACGTTGGCGGTAAAATGTTAGTTTCCCAACTCTACAACTCCAAGGAAAAAGGTTTCCTAATTCCTAACACCGACTATCACTGGTTATGGTATTAAGACGCGAGCATTAGGACCTTCAGGATGACGTAGGAAATTTCCCCCTCCCAAAAAACAAACCTCAATTTTTTTTTTTTTTTTTTTTTGTGAATTAATTTCTCTATCCAGCTTGTATCAAGATAAATTAATTTGTTGGGTTTGTATATATTAATTTGTATTATGTGCTATCATAATTAAAAGGTCCAATTTAAGTGATTAATATGGTTTAAAGACAATGGGTCTAAATCATCTAATTATGAGATTTTATGTATGAGATTTTATGTATAGATACCCTAAAATCTTATTTTTTGTTTTATGATGGTAAAACTTGGGGAATAAAGAAAGTATCTTTATTAATAGGTTATGGTTCTCAAATTTTAAATGTTACTTTTTCTGTCATCCCATCATCAGAAAAATGATAATTCTACTCTCTAAAATACATACATACTAATTTTGGAAGATCAATAACCATAATATTCAAGAATAAAATCTATAAACTCAAGAATCACATTCGAATATTTAAGATATTACATTAGTTCTTATGGATTCAGATACGTTTTGGCTTCTAGTATTTAACTTATGTTCTTGATGATAAAACATGAAAGATACGTGTTACGATAATGCTGATTGTTATGACATTAAAGTTAATTTAATATTCCAATATAATTATCTTAATTTTACTATGTTTAATTATACTTGAGAAATGAAATGTGTATCATCGGAAGTGCAAAACCATGCTAATATCTATTAATGAAAATAAATTTATAAAATTACAAATTTAATTTAATCAATACCGTATGTGTTACAACTTGATCCAATCTATCTGTCTTTTGCCAAGTCATGGCTACTAAATGTATCTATGTCAACTGTAGCTATCAGTCTCTTATCTCTTTTAATAAGATCTTTCTGAAACGCTGGCACTTTCAACTTTATCGTTCATAACTCTCTGAGCAAAATTCTCAAAAAGTGGAATCGCTGTGAATATTCAACAACTCATTCCTAGAATATGTTCGAAAGAATTGAATCTATTCTCTCGGCCTTGAGCAGCAGAGGATAAAAATAATCTAGATCTGTTTCCCTCAAAGCCACCTAGGAAATTTGTTCTAAAGGGGCAAATACATGTTTAAATTACTTCTCAAAATCAATTTACGTTAAAAATCATATTGAGTTACCAAATTTTAAGTTTAGATATTTGAATGAATTTCTTTTATTTTAGCGGATTTAGTGACATAGTCTTGATTTTTTTAATTTATCACTTTTATAGATGCTGTCGTTTATAAATTCACATTCGATTCTAACAAATTGTCTCATCCTTTGTGAACTTTTGAATGAATCATTATAGCAATAATAAAGCAAAATTCAAGGATTTAAACGATAATAAAAAAAAATTATATTCTATTTATTATTTTAGTCGTTAAACTTATTGGAAAGTAAAAAAGATGACCTAAATTTTAAAACTTCTAGTCACACTGTCTATTTTCTTATTAAGTGCTCCATTAATTTACTCGTGCATATGTGATTTTTAAAAAAGAATAAATTATTAAAGACACCCAATCACTGTCTAACCCTATCTTTTACACCTCAGTATCTCCTTCTTTTTTCCTCTTCTCGCTCCACTTCCCTCCTCCTCTCCTCCTTCTACCTCTGTTCCCCCTTCCCCTTTCTCCGCCTTCCTCCACTCGAACCTGTTGACATTACTTTGTTTGTCGCGAGATCAAGAAAACCGTTGTTGCTACAAAATTATCCATAGTTTTGGATGAAAGGGTTTCATTCAAATAGGAGAAGATGCAGTAGATAGAATCCTAGGCGGGCTATGGGACAGGCAATCAAACTTAGAAGAATGGGTGGATAAAGCTTTAGGTACAAGCTTTGAACAACTCAAAGCCCGGCTACCATCCGCCGTTGAAATGCATCAGTCTAGCTTCAGGTCGAGCTGAATTCTAGTTTGGATAGTCGGAGCAATGGAGATTTGTTGCCTGAAAAAGTTGCAGTACTGGTTGATGGAATATGAAACCTTATGGGTCATGATTTATAGACTATTCCTAAATGTCTCAGGAGATGCAGGTGTAAATATGAAAATATTGTAGGGAAAGAGGGTAATAAAAGAAGAGAAGAAACAGTTAGACAGGGTGAGATAGATTCAAAATAAATGTACCATTTAAGAAATCTGGGAAGATTAAAGGTAAACGATCAATGGTTGGTTTGCTTAGTCTTGATAATGATCATGTGCCTAATGATAAGATCAACAACCTATCTTGAAGCAAAAACTAACCTCCAAAAATCATGTGAAAAGCTAAATTCTGACGTTAATACTAGTGGACAAAGAAAGATTAAGATTACTCTCAAGTCTCAAGTCTCAAGATGAAAGTTGGTGGAGAGATCAATCAAAATTAATATTGATCGTGTTAAGTTGTAGAATGAGAACAGTACTAATAATAATTCATTTTGGAAATGAGAGCTACAGGGGACCCTGTTTTGGTCATCCAAAAGAGATTGTTTCTATCAGATGTGAAAATCTGGACTTCAAAGATTGTTGTGAAAATCTCATGGGTCCTTGACAGAAGAAGTGAGGAGTAGATTCAACAAAGGTAACAAACGGGAAGTGATTAATGCCATTTTGATCGAGACATTATCACTTGCTCATCATCAATCAAGAAAAAAAGTTGAAAAAACGGTATATTGGAATTCTGAAACGTACGCTTTGGTGAGTGGCTGGAATGAGGTTGCGAAGAGGAATGGACTTCAACTAGGAGTCCAGGAAAACTTGTTCAGCTTTGGTCATTCAAGAATGCCTCGCTAAATGTACTTTGCGCTGGTTTAGATTATAAAGAGACTGCTAATTAATACTGATGATTCTTAGTTTATTGGACC
Source organism: Cinchona pubescens (assembly GCA_025175665.1). NCBI lineage: Eukaryota > Viridiplantae > Streptophyta > Magnoliopsida > Gentianales > Rubiaceae > Cinchona > Cinchona pubescens. The sequence goes on along the minus strand of JANKKI010000051.1, from coordinate 7,878,156 downwards.
TTTAATTACAGCAAAGAGTTTCTTAAGGGAAAGAACTCAGTTTGACGACTCTGCTTAGAGATGCGTAATTTGCAAATTAGATACAGAAAGAATGGTATTTTTTCCGTTTTCGAAAAGTTGGATATATAGCTGCAATCATTTATGTACTCCAATTTTTTGAGAGTTAAAGGGAATCTCAATAAATCAACTGTTCTTGGAAATTGGACTGTTATAATGTTATTCATCCACTCCTATTTAACAGAAAAGGATTCATGAATCAATAGTTAATGCATTAATTGTAGTGCGAATAACTAAAAGAAACTGCTAATCAATGATGTCAAGGCTCAGTTGAAGTTGACAGTATAAAAGGAAGACCTGCATAAAACTTGGGCTTCTGTCTAATTAACAGAAAGTATAAGAAACCAGAAAGCTATATCCCCTATAATCTTGTAGTGTATAGGAAACCATGGAAAAGCTGGAGCAACACATTTTTCTCTTCAAGCACTAAACAAGTTGGAACAGACTTAACTAAAATGGCTGCAGAGGTAAAAGTCAGATACTTTCTCTCTTTGAAATTTTTGTAACTTTTCAGTAAGTCTTAGTAATTTTTTAGTGATTAATCTATAAACTTGAAGATCGAAAAGTAACATGAAACTTCTTGTTTCCAAAATTTCTGTCCGCTTTGTATATAGACTGACCGAGAGCCAAAGGATTTGTGCAGTCGAAGCCACTTACTGGGAATAAGACTTAGTTTGTTTCATAGACGTTAGACATAATCAAGTATTTTATTGGTTCAGAGTTGCATTAGTCCAAAATCTATGTTCGTGCATTTGTGTGTTATACTTAAAAATGGTTATTATTATTAGAACTTTTTATGATTATCTTGATTTATTACTAGGACAAACTGGATCCTGTAATTGGAAGAGAACAAGAAATAGAGCGTGTAACACAAATTTTATGCAAGAGAAGAAAGAACAATGCATGCCTTATTGGCGATCCCGGTGTTGGCAAAACTGTCATCGCAGAAGGGCTGGCACAGCTCATTGTTAATGCTACTGTCCCGGACAAACTCCAGAAAAAGAAGGTTAATTAATGCCGACTCGTTAATCTCCTATATATAGATATATGTGTATATATATATATATGTTCTGCAGTTCATTCTTATTTGTATTAGTAACAAAATTTGGTACGTATCAGATATTCTCAATTATAATGGATATGGGGCGTCTTATTGCTGGATCATCTAACCGTGGAGAGTTTGAAGAAAGATTGGAAAAATTAGTTGATGAAGTTAAGAAATTTAACGGCGAGATTATTCTCTTCATCGACGAACTACACACCCTTATTGGTGCTGGATCAGGTACACAAGCCCTTGATGCTGCTAACATTTTAAAACCACCACTCGCTCGAGGGGAGTTAAAAGTATGTTGCCACTGATATTGGACTAATACTATAATTTTTGCGTAATTACTTAAACTAAATATTTTTGTGATTCAGTGCATTGGAGCAACCACATTGGATGAATATAAGAAGTGCATTGAGAAAGATCCAGCTCTGAAACGGCGATTTCAAGTGGTTCAAGTACCTGAACCTTCCATTGATGAGGCAATACAGATTCTCAATGGCCTGCAGAAAAAATTCGAGTTGCACCATTCTGTCTTGTACAAGGAAGAGGCTCTGATTGCTTCTGTCAAGTTGTCAAAACAATACATCAGGTCGTTTAATGAACGTTGTAAATTTTTGATCTATTAATAGTCAGATTTATTGTTGAATTGTGCGAGTATTAATGATTTTGGTTGTTGATTTCAGTGATGGTTTTCTTCCTGATAAGGCGATAGATGTGATGGATGAAGCTGGGGCACGAGTTCAGCTCTATGGAAAAAATGATAGTTTAGTAGGTGACAATAATGTGGTTACAGCGGCTACCGTGACCAGCGAAGATATCAAACAAGTAATATCTTTGCGGACTGGGATTCCCATTGAAAAAGTTTCCGAGGAAGAATCAATTCGGCTTATTGACCTGGCAAACATTTTTCAAAAGCATATAATAGGACAGGACGAAGCAATCCAGGTGGTGAGTCGTGCTATAAGGAGAGCAAGAGCTGGCTTAAGTGTTCCAAATCGTCCCATTGCCAGTTTTCTCTTTATAGGCCCAACCGACTTTCGGGAACTCTCAAGTTGCAAAGTTACTAGCAGAGGAATACTTTGGATCAAAAGAAGCCATGGTAGACAGAATAGGCTCGACATGAGCGAGTACATGGAAAGACATTCGGTTTCAAAACTCTACGGTTCGCCTCCCGGATATGTTGGCCATGACGATGGTGGCTTCTTAGCAGAAGCTATTCGTAACAGGCCTCATAATCTAATTCTGTTTGATGAAATCGAGAAGGCTCATGGCGATGTCTTCAATGTCTTATTGCAAATTCTTGATGATGGAAGATTGACAGATGGTAAAGGGAGAATCGTTGATTTCAAGCACACGATCATAATAATGACATCGAATATCGGATTCGATTCATGGCAGGATAATGAGAAAGTGAATGAAGAAAGTATAAGTATGCACCTGAAGATGTGTTTCAGGCCAGAGTTCTTAAACAGACTGGATACAGATTATAGATATTTAAAAAGTTGCTTAGAAGTGAGCTGATGCAAATTTCTTCATATAATGCTTGGAGAAGTTTGCGAAAGAATTCGAATGAAAAAGATAAATCTTGAAATTGCTGAGAATTTTAAGGACACAAAATTGTCTTGGAGAGCTGTGGTTTCTCAAATAACTATGGAGCAAGGCCCCTGAGGAGAGCAATTACTACGTTGTTGGAAGACAAATTGGCCGAAAGTATCTTAAATGGTGATGTGAAAGAAGGTGATTATCTAATCGTAGATGTTAATCAAAAGGGTGAGGTCCATTTCTACTCCGAAAAGACGAAAAACAAGACAAGTGAAGGGTGAGGTTTCAAGATTTGGATGCACAAGTTTTAATTAAAGCCCTGTTCAGAAGTTGGAATTTGCTTTTTGTTCATTGAGAAATATGCTTGATTAACATTAATCTTATAAATTTAGTCTCACTATTGATACTGTGAAAGAGTCTCACGTGGGGTCATCGTTGGACTGAAAATTAAAAGTATTTTTTGAAAATCGCAACTTGTCCACAATGTCATATCATATGTTATTGAATGTTAAAACATTAAGTAATTTTTTTTTAACCATCAATCAATATTAACATTTTGGATGTTAGAATTAAGCACTCCATTTTGGTGAATTAAGATTAAGAGCGTTCAAAATTCAGCCAAGTCGAACTAGAGTTGAGTTATGTCGAAAAAAAAATTTGTTCAACTTGTTCGACTTTGATTCAAAATCAATTAACTAAACAACTTTTCGACTCGACTTTGATTTTAACTTCCAAATCAAATACCGATCTAATCGACTTTGACTTTAACTTCCAAATCAAATATTGATCTTCAGATTGACTAGTTTATTGGTCAAACAAGTGTTCAACTTTGTCGGTCAAATAAATCGAACAATTATATTAATTTTAATATTTTAGTATATATTGTAATATATATTAATATGTAATATTTTAGATATAATATTCTTAATTCTTAATAATTATATATGTTGCTAATTGATAATATTCTCTCTTCTTAATATTTAAATATCTTTTTTTTTTCTATATAATTGTTGGAAGTATTATGTAATACATCACACTATCTACAATTATGTAATTATATATTAATATAAGTGCACAACTTAAGTAAATAACTTCATCTAACACGTTTGTTTCAATAACTAATTAAAGATAATTAACTTCCTTTTAATACATATAATTACTAGAGTTAAGTAAGTATATATAATTTAATATTTATTGAAATATCTATATATAATATATCAATACATACATATTTCAATGCTCACATATTAAGATTCGCATAACTTATATTTGCAATAAAAATATATTTTACATAATATCTAATTTATATATTCATACAGTATATCTATACAAAATAACAGATACAGAGTGATAAATAAAAGTCACTGATAATCTGACCGATGATCTAAAATTAGGGGAAGTCGTGATTTGATAAAATTTTGCCACGTAGACTGGTTTTGGAAACTGGATTTCAAATGTGACTTTGTAAAGTATTTTTTCATACTTATACTAAATAATTTATTAGTGTAATATTTTATAATCAACAAGTATATTAAATGCATTACTAACTTATCTCAATACACAGGTATTCATGTATATTTCTATATACTTATAGAATATCGCCCACCACTGTTAAATAAAGCTTGCTTTTATTTCTGGAGAATGTTATAATTGTAATTTGGTTATGTATTTTTCTTATATCTATATCTATACTATATATAAAAGTACGAATTAACTAAATGTTTTTGATATTTTTGTTCCAAAAGTACTCTCACTTTAGTACTTTATAACAATTAAAAGAAATGGCATTAGTGGGAAATTAAAATAATGGAATTAAATTCAACTTATTTAAATAAATTTAAAAAGTCGCTAAAAATTAAATGTCTAATCTCATTAAAACTCATCATAACCAAAAGATTAAAAAAAAAAAAAACTAATATCCTAATAAAACATCAATAATTGTCCAACAAAACATTATACACATCTAATGTTTTGTAAAAAAAAAAAAAGTATCGTGGAAAAAACTATCTCGAGTCCCAGAATTCCTTTCTACATGACAATCGTCTTTGCGATTTTTCCCACTTTTCATATGCGTATTCATCAATTTTAAGATAATATTGATGGTTATATTATCTTCTGAATTAGAATTATCTCGGTCTAATAAAATTGTGCAGAGACAAAAGAAAATTCAATTCTTTGTAAACTGACTATGAAATGTGTAAGTCTTTAGATCCGTAGAATATTGCTTTATTGGATTTTAATTGTTACACACTGATTAATACTTTTCTTTCACTTTTTATTTTACTTTATAGAATAGGTACGAAAAATCATCTATAGTATACAATTTTTATCTAGAAAAAACATAGTATCTATTTTTTCTTTTACTTTTCTTGATTGTTAACTAAAATAACATAACATATTGCAATAAAAAATCATTTCTATGAGATCATTTCAAGTTCAAAGTAGTTAAAAGGCTTTCATATTAATGATTGTATTTGTTGTATGATGAGAAAATAAAATGAGTTTTAACTTGTTAGAAATTCAATGACATTTAAATAAAAGTATGAGTTCGCGTAATGTTTTTGACATTTTTGTTTCAAAAATATCCTCACTTTGGTACTTTACAACCATTTAAAGAAATGGCATTAATCTATCCTATTGTCTATACTATATACTATTTATAAAAGTAGGGAATTCTGCAGCTCCTTTTAGGGACTATTCTCTTGACTTTAAAAGATTGTACAGTACAACTTTTTAAAGCAGATATTGTTGCACTGTACAAGCATTTGAAGCATAAGGGAATGGTTCCTGGGACTGTAGAATTTTCCACAAAAGTATGAGTTAATGTTTTTGACATTTTTTGTTCCAAAAATACCCCCATTTTGGTACTTTACAACCATTTAAAGAAATGGCATGAATGGGAAATTAAAGAATGAAATTAAATTCAACTTATTTAAATAAATTTGAAAAGTCTCTAAAAGTTAAATGTCTAATCTGATTAAAACTCATCATAACTAAAAGATTAAAAAAAAACTAAAATCCTAATAAAACATCAATAATTATCCAATAAAATATTAGATATAAACCAAAAAAATAGTACTGTGGGAAAAAATTGTCTGTCGAGTCTCAAAAATCTTGTATACATGACAATCATCTATGAAGTTTTTCCCATTTTTCATAGGTGTTTATTCATCAATTTTAAGATGGAATTGATGGTAATCTTATCGTGAATTGGGATCTTGGTCTAATAAAATTATGCAGAGACCAAAGAAAGTTCAACTCTCTGTAAATTGACTATAAAATCTGTAAGTCTTTGGATCCATAGTATACTACTTTTCTGGATTTTAATTATTACATATTGATTAATATTTTTATTTTACTTTATAAAAAAAGTACGAAAAATCATCTATAATATATAATTTTTATATAGAAAAAACATAGTACATATTTTTTCCCTTTACTTTTCTTAATTGTTATCTATTATAACATAACATACTGAAAAAAGTAAATTATTTCCATGAGAGCATTTCAAGTTCAAAGCATTAAAAGGCTTTTCATATAAAAGACTGTATTTGATGTATGATGAGAAAACAAAATGAGTTTTAACTAGTTAAAAATTCAATAACATTTAAATTACTTTACTCATAATAACAGGATTTATATTTCGGAAATAATTAATCCATTGAACCGAAAAAATATATTAGAGATTTTCAAAAAGTATAATCATATACTAATCGAATAAAAAGTCACCTGAATCTTTTTATTAACTGAGAAAAACCAATTCACATAATGTATGCCTAAATTCAGAACAATTATTGGCTATTGATATCTTCCTGAAAAATGATCCTGATAGATTTTTATATATAATCCAATTAACTTTAAAATTTAAAATTATAAGTTTTTTATCAGAAATGAATTCATACATATTATAATTTCCATTTCTTTCTTTGCTTAAAGCTAAATTTACCAAATATAAGTAAATAAAAATATCTCATATGTCATAATTTAATCTATTGAAATAAAATATATACTCTGGATTTGCAGAGGTTGGATTTTTATGAAATTGCAATTGTAATGTCGAAGGATAACAGAAAAAACTCATGATCGACAAAATTTTTTATTTTATTATACATTTAGTACATTGCTTGTCCTTCTTAAGTTAGAGATCGTATCACTCGATCAATATATGTAAGTAAAGATCATGTAGTCAAATATTAGTGCATCGAATGTTTTAATAATTTAGCAAGTTAGAGAAAAGTTAGAATTAAAAAAAAAAAATATTACCAATGTAATGTGTGCTACTATTTGAAGATATTTATGCTATGGTTTGTATGAGAAAATAAAAAAATTAGATTCTTGAATCATAAATAGGCTACAGTTTGTTTAAAAGATAAGAAATTTATATGATTTCTATAATTTGATTAAGATACATTATTGTCCTTGCAAATATGGTTGTTAGTTAAAGTTTTAGTAGTAGCAGAAAAATAGTTCCTGTGAAGAAGTGCAAAAATGATTCTAAATTATAACTATATACTACCAAATACTTTTATTTGATGTAAGTTTCACCACATCAATAAAAAATTGAGTTTTGAACCTCCTATTCTTGTCTATATTTATCCCACACAATAGTATAATATGATATGAAGAAAAGGAAAATGACACACTAACGAAAAGTTGCGAGTGCGTCTATACAAAATGACAAAGTGACAGCAAAATCATTGATGTGTTATTAAATTCAAAAAAGAAAAACGGAATGAAATCCGGCCGAGTTTAAAATTAAGGGGGTTATTGATTTATTATGCTTTAGTCACGTAGAGTGACTTTTGCAAGTGGTCCTAAATTTGTGAATTTGTAAATTATTTTCCTAAAAGTTTCATTTACATATGTAAAAATGTTATATAGCTTTAAGTTCATTTATATGCATGATATGTTTTAACTATGTTTATTACTTTAATTACAATGTACGCAAATTAACCCATAATTTTGATTCCTAAACAAAGTAATTGTATAATTTGAACTTGTATAGGTATCAATTATGTAGGAATTATATACTAATCAAACTTGAAAATACAAAATAACCAAGAAATAAAATAAATAATAAAATAATAATAAAGAGTGGAATATTGAAGAAATGCTAATTTTTTTATAAAGTTTTGAAGATATATTTGTATGTGGTATTGTAACTTAAATGACTATAAAGGAGAAACCAAAACAATACTTAACTATTTTAGAAATTAAATTATGAATTTTTAATATTTAATTAAAAAAGTCTATACTAAAAGACAACAAACACTTGCTTCAGTGAAATTTGGATAGATTAATAGGACCAAAAATCTAGTTGATTATTCATAAAGAAAAAAAGCTATATTAAAAAACAAATCACATGTTTTGATATAGAATTGAAATTCAAAATTAAAATCATAAAGACAATAAAAAATAAAAGAATCCGCGCAACAATACATTACCAACAAAAAAGTCTACAAATCTGGATATCCTTTAATGTAACATTACTTGCATTGAACAAAATTTAACTTTTATAAATTCAATTTTAGTGAAAATAAAGTCATTTAGTTGTAAAATTATCTACTAAACTATGTAGTTTTTTTTATGCTAAACTATGCAGTTCTTTATGCTAACTACACTAAAAAAATTCAACAACACGTGCAATGTCATACTTTGAATTTGTTGAATGATATACTAAAATTTTAGAATTAGAATATGAAATAAACAGTGATTTATATTTGACTTGTTCGACTTATTTAACTTACCGGTCGAATAAGTCAAATTTAAATGACTCGACTTTAATTGACTTTGATTTTGAAATTTTCAAATCGAAAAGTCAAATAAGTTAAATCAAATAAATTAAGAAGTTAAATATTAGTCAAATAAAACTCCTAATTAAGATAACATAACATGGTTTAAGCTATCTTTTAAAATCATGCGTGTTGGATTACCAACTTTTTAAAAATATATATATATATATATTTGTTGAAGCCACAATTCTCGGTTTCTGAAAAAGTAATATTACTACTGTGATAATATTCCAAGACAAACAAGAAAAACAAAACTGAAAAAAAAATGAATAAAAGCATGATAGCGTTTCTTATGGTCACATTTCTGATCCAATAATATGGTACCACTTGATTTTACGCGAAAATGAGCAAGACCATGCAACCGTTACTTGTCCTGTAGGTTGTAATGATAAAGACAGAAAATCACAGTAAAATAAATAGGAATGATACTTGGATTCTTCAACAAGAAACTCACAAATGAAACAGTAAAATGATTAACAGTAAATTTTGAGAAATTAACTGGAGTTTCTATACCTAAATACCAGATTAATGCCGAGGTCAGATAAGATGGAAGTAGCAAGGAGGTGTAGGAAATGAAAGGAAAGTTATGCAGGAGAGAGAAGAGCTCAGGAGAGCCAATTTCTTTTTCAAGAAAATGTTATATACGACACTACAAGAAAATGAGGCTTTAGTGACGAAAAGTGTAGTGATGATAAAAAATCTTGTCACTAAAAGGTGTTATTAGTGACGGTTTTTTACTTGGTTACTGCAAAACGGAAGGATTTGTCTTTTTAGTGATGAAATACTAAAAGTCATCACTAAATCGTCACTACATCATCACTAAAGATTAGGCGGGAAATTGTGCGAAAATATCTAGAATTTAGTGTTGATATTTTGTCGTCACTAATATTTTCAATTCGCAGTGTTAGTGACGATGCTTTATAGTGTCATCACTAATGTTTTCAGTGTTAGTGACAAATGTATTGTAGGATTTAGTGACGTGTCGTTTCCTTACTAATATTTTCAATGTTAGTGACGAAAGTACTCTAGAATTTAGTGCGATAATCCTTCGTGATTGATATTTTCAGTATTACTTACTAGTTTTGGTCGTCAATATTGACTTTATAAATAGAAGGTAAATGTTTGAAAATTTTTCTATGCAAGTTTAAAGTGTGATTGTGTTGAAAAAGTTAGCTAGTTTGTGCAATTATTTTTTTAGATATTAATGCTGGATTACATGAGTGAAAGAATTTAGATGTGTTATTTTAAATGAAAATAATAAACTAAATATTGAGTTAAAAAGAAAAATAAAAAATTAATATTGTTTATCATATATTTTTTAAGTTACATAGTTTTAAATATTTATAAACATTATTAACGTAAATTTTAATCCAACATTTGTAACTGAAGGAAAAAAGTGTCTTTCCCCTAATATGATGGCCCCATTAAATATGTTAAATTAAAGATTAAATAAATTAATTAATATTTTTTAATTATCAGTATAATGGCCAAATGAAATGGAAAAAATTAATTGGGCTACCTTCTTAGATTATTCCTAATAAGGAAATTAATTCTAACTCGAAAGCCCAATTATATATAAAAAAAAAGCCCAAACAATTTGTTGCCATACGGGAAGCGGTTGAAGACTGACCATGACAATGATGTTTTAGGTGATCCCTGAAATCCGATTTTTCATTTTTTTTTTTCATTTCAATAGTAAGCAGGCAAGGCTAAATGGAAAGGTAGCACCAAAGAGCATCTGGCACCCTTCGTTCAATGAGAAATGGGTCAAATTCTGTAGGATCAAACCTATGGGACTTAAGGAATGGTATAAAAAAAAAGAGAGGAAAAATATTAAATAAAAATGAAGTAGAAGTGACAATATAGCAGCCCATGCATGTATGAGACAAAAAACCTATTTAGATGGCTTATGTTCGTATGTTGTAGCCCAAGTGGGTAGATGTGGGGTAAATAATTTTGTAGATTCGAAAAGATGTGGTGTAATTTGGTAAATTAAAAATTGTAATGAGAACATTAAATTTTGTTAATTCTATGTCACCCTAATGTTTATGATATTAATTCCCCACATCTTAAAGAAAATTAATCCCAAGTCCTTTTTTTGTCATAAAATGCACTTGAGAAGTTAACAAAAAATTAAAATGACTTTTTTAATTTCTGAAAAATTTGCTTGCTTAAGTAAATTATGATTATATCACCTATAGTTAACTGATATAAAATCACTAATCTAATATACTTTAGATTTGTATGAAGAAACTTAATTTCAGAGTTCAAGTAACCAAAATTCGTATAAACATATCTATATGTTAAATTAATATAGTATTATCACATTTTAGTGAAAGTTATCCTTAGTCTAATTGTTTAGTGAAGAGAAAATATAAAATGAAAAAACTGCATTCCTTTATCCTATGTTTCCTTTTTAGTAATTTTTCTTAATTGGGTTCTCATATACTGATCCATTTAAAGTGGAGATAACAAATTAGGACACATAATATAACTAATTGGGCTTGGTACTTGGTAGCCAATTAGAAGTTTATAGAAATTATTATCTTCAACTAGTTTTCATATAAACCCAATTTGGTACTTCATCAATTTTTAATGTGATATTTAAATTTAATTAATTTTCTTTGACATTCTAGTATTCTAATTTTACCCTAAAAATTTAATTAATGCTTGATTTTGTTTCTCATGAAGTGCAGTATAATTACACTAATGTTGGAATGATTTTATAATTCTTTTTAGTTTGTTAATTTGTAAGTAAATCATTATTGAACAAGGAGTTCTTATTTGAGTCATAACTATTAATCTAAAATAATTATAAGTTCATAGTTTAATCTAAAAAGAACGTGTTCTTTTTGGTTTGTTAATTTGACACTTATAAAGAAAGATAACAATAAATATCTTATTAGTTAGTTTCACACCAACAAACTTCTACATATACAGTGATTTACCAACAAAATTTTAGTACTTAATTTCATTAACAATTACTACTATCATTATTATAATGTTTTTGTTTTATTAACTCACAAACACATATTTTTATTAAATAATAAGTATTCAATTGACTTATAACTATTTATTTACTATTTTTGCAAGTACTTAGTACAATCACATTAATATTTTTTATTTTATTAACTCACAAATCGAATGATGTATGCAGGCATCTTTTAAGTAACCTAGGTAGACTGTTGTAGCTGCAACCTAGACCACCACCATTGTAGCCGGCAAAATATTGAGAGCATTTATGTTATCCTATAATATATTGCCCCTACAGAGGGGGTACTGGGTGCTGTCCCCTTGGACAGTGGTCTCGCTCGGGGTCCAGGGGCAACACCCCGGCGGGGCCTCAAGGGACAGCACCCCTAGGAAGCTAAAATTAATATAGTTCTGTATATGTGAGAATTTTAAGAAATTTGAGGGCAAAAAGGATAAAGTACAAGTTTTTTATAGGGATAAACTTGAAATTTAAGAACTAGAGCATTATCCTATTTTGTTAAGGTGTAAGATTATTCAAATGTTTACTCCTTTTCATTTCCTTTCTTTTCTCTTATGCGCCGCACTCCTTTTTTTTCCCTTATCTTTCTCTTTATCTTTATCTTGATCTTTATCCTCTATTCAATTTGAGGCCCCGATTTCTCTTCATCTCCATCTTCTTCTATCCAAAAAAATCTTTCACTTCTCACAACATTATGTATGAGAGGAAGAATGGCAGATTAGAAAGAAGGAGCAGAGAAAGGGTTTATTTGGCTGCCAAAAAAAATTCTCTCTCTATTTCTGATAATTCTTCGATCCTCCTCCTCCTCCTCCTCCTCCATGCCTGATACCATTGACTTCGATTCTCGCCCTATCCAAATCTCCAAAGGTTTTTTTTTTCCTTCCATTAATTTTAATTTTATTTATTTATTTTTAATATAAAATTATTGTTATTGATTTTGCATTTTTAATTTGTATCTTTATGTTAAACATCAAAACCCTAGATTGAAGACCTTCAGGTGTGTTCGGTATTATAGCGACATAAGAAAGTTGTATATAGTAAGGTTTAGGGTTTTGATTTATGAGGTGAAAGCTTTCCTTTTTCAAATAGAACATTGGCAAAAGGGAAATGCTAATGTTTTTTTTTTGTTATTTTTTTCATTGTACCGTTTTGTATCCTGGATTTTGGAGGAAAAGCTTAATGAAATTTTGGTTGTTTTTGCTTGATTCTGGATTTTTTGAAATTATTTTGGGATAAACAGCATTTTTGTTCGGTTTTGTTTTCACTTTTTTTGGTTTTTTTTCCCAAATTTCTGAAGTGCACCACAAGAAAAGGAATAATATGAGTAAAGAACTTCAAAATAAGTGGGGGACTGGAAAGAACGGATCTCTATCAACATACTTTTTTTCTATTACGGTAATTTTGTTTTTTCCACTCTTTTTATGCCTAAAGTCCTTTTTTTTTTTTTTTTTTTTCCATTTCTTTGTCATATTTTTACCTTGATTTTTTTTTTCATGACTAAAAGCATAATCCATTAAAAGTAATTTTCAGTGACAAAAAATAATTTTTGTCTCAATTTTTGAGCTAGAAGTTTTTCTACATAGGAGGGGTAAAAGGAATAGAATACCTCAACAGGGTTGTTGGTTATACATTGTTGCTATTATTGTGTAGATTTTACTTGGCTGTGATTTATTTTTGCTTTATGGTTGTACTATAGAAATCTCACTTCATGGTTTTGTTGTATTGTTACTTAAGAAATTCTTGGATTCTTTGGGTAATTATGATAGATAAAGTAACAAAGTGGAGATCACAAAATGAAATTAGTTGTGGTTGAACTTTTATAAATATAAAACTTTAGAAGAATGTCTTGTATATTTGCATTATTTGATGTAAACTGTAGGATTAAATGGATAGAAAAGCTTTGTGTTTAATTATTTATATAGTTCTCTCACACTATAATATTATCAAGTGTATTGAGTTTAATACTTTTATTAAGAAAATGTTTTACCTTATAGGTTTCTTCTTTTAGATTACTAGTAAGCTATTGTTATACATTGTTTATATATATTTTAGAATTTTTTTGCATCAATTTATGGTTTCTTTCACCATGTCGATGGCTTCCTACCATCTAAGCAAGGAGGGAAAGAGAAAGGTGCTTCAATTCATGACATTAATTAAATTTCCTGATGGTTTTGCTTCAAATGTCTTTCGCTGCATAAAAGGTGAAGAGTTCCAATTGTCCGGAATGAAAAATCACGATTTTCATGTTTTCATACAACGGATTCTTCCAATTGCAATTAAAGGATGTTTGATGAAAGAAGTTCGACAAGTTTTATTTGAGATTAGTGAATTGTTCAAAAAGTTATGTTCAAAACTTCTTTTTTAGATGTTCTAGAGGAGGAGGAGAGGAACATTGCTTTAATATTGTGCAAGTTGGAATGAATTTTTCCACCTTCCTTCTTTGACATAATGATATCTTATGATTCACTTACTATACGAATCAAAAATTGTTGGTCCATCGCAATACCATTAGATGTTTCCATTCGAGTTTTATATTTTCTTTCCTCAACCGACAAAATATACAATTAAAAATTAAACATTTCAATTATGTACAGGAAAATGGGGACATTGAAAGGATATGTCCATAATAAAACTTGCCCGAAAGGTTGCATTGTTGAGCGGTACATAGACAAGGAGTGCCTAACTTTCTGTAGTATGTACTTGCATGATATTGATAGAATTTTCAATAGAGTTGACTGCAATAATGAATTGACAGAAGGATTAGGTGTAACATCTATTTTTTTGGGAAAGGGTCGTCCATTTGGTAGGCCTAGAGTAGATGTTTTAAAATCACTTGAACTGGAGATGCTTCATACATTTCTACTAACCGTTTGTGATGAATTAGAAGAACTCATATAGTAACTCTTTTTCTATTTTACTTAAAACATTATGCACTTCAAAATTTTAGGATCAAAATATAGTATTGTTTTTTAAGCCGATGGATTACATGATAATACTTTCATTCATTTAGGGAGCACAAAGAAAAGTTTGAGGCAAAAAGTAATGCAAATGTGGGAATCAAATGATCAACATCATGATAAGCAATTTGATTCATGGTTTAGTCAACGTGTAAGGTACATAGAAAATGTACGTTGTTTCATTACAAAATTTAAAATTATAAATTACTCATAAATTTGTTGCCCTACTATACGTAGGTCTTGTCTTGTCTTGAAACCTACAAGGATGAATTAAGATCTTTGCTATTGGGACTAGGTAATAGAATTAATTGGTACACTAGTTGCATGGTAAATAGCTACCGATTTCAAATGAATAGGGAAAAGAGTAGAAAAACTCAAAATAGTGTGGTTGTGTGAAGACAGAGCATGGAAATAACATTATTGATTTTTTTGGGGCATTGGAGGATATTATTGAAGTTGAATACTTAGTGGGAAAGAAAAATGTATTGGTGGAAAACCATAGATACAAGTGGATTACATATTGATAAAGAATGGGACATTTATAGTGTTAAGTTTTCTAGAACATGGTACCACGATTAGCCCTATGTTCTAGTGGACCAAGTTCAACAAAAAACCGTTTTTTTATTTGAAAGATCTTAGGTTAGGCAGCAATTGGCATGTTGTACAAAGGTTTAGTCCTCATAACTCATATGATGTTCCATAACGGCTAGACGAAGGGCTAGATGAAGAAGTTTATCAAGAAGAAGAACCAAGCATAGACCTAGTCATTGATTTAAACTTCGACGTTCCATCTCTTGGAAGGGGAATTTTGTCTTTGCAGTTGTTGCCTTCTAATTTAGTTCACACCAATGCGACGAAGGGTTCATCAAGGGTCTTTCTAGTTCATGATGACGACTTTATCAATGATGATGACATTGATGAAAATCAATCAATCTCTAACGATAAAAATGAGGACTTGCGGCCCAATGACTAGTATTCTCCAAATAGGTGCTTCGAATTATTTTGGAATTTTCTTATTGTTTACTAGTTTTACATCCAACATCTTATTCTGCATGTCAAGCTGTCATCAATTTTTGTTGTTTTGCTATTCTGTTTCATCTTTTGTTCTTTTCCATTAGGAAGTAGTTGCAACTGACTTCCTAATAATGATGTTTTGACCTTTTCTACTTATTGCAGATGGTTGGACCTAGAAGAAAAAGACTGAAAAAGACAAACATTTCCAAATGCCAATCGACCTGCAGAAGTGAATAGTAAGGTTGGTTCAAGTGCTCAATCTCCACTAAGTAAGTGTAGGATAGATCAACGTCCGATAAAAAGTCCAGTTGTGCAATCTTTTCCCAGATGAAATTCACACCCCTCACCTAAGAAGGTTACCACTACTTTCTATCTTAGGGATGAATCAGGAGATGAAACTGAGCAGCCAGTTTTGCAAAGAAATGTAGCCAAAAGTTCTAGAATAAAGCGATCATTGAATTTGGCAGCCGACACATTGTGGCGAGTAGCCCCTCACACTACAATTGGGCAGCACTGCCACTATGAGGATAATGAAGAAGTTGAGCACAACCACCATGAGAATGATGAAGAAGATGAGGAAGAGAAAACATCTCCTCCAGGTAATCCAGCCCTTTTGTCTTATTGGATGACCAAACATCTCTTTCATCTATACTCAACTACTTTAATTGTTTCTACTTTTTCTTTTTCTTCTTTGGGTTGGGTTGTAATTTTCCTTTCCTGGGGTATGGGTGCATTTTTTTTGATTTCTTAGTCTTCATTTTTACTTAAAATAGGGAGTCAAAAATGCACCATACTAGTATTTCTTGCTGTGGACCTTACTTTCTTTCTTTCTCAGGGTTATGAACACAGCAAGAATATTGTATGGTTCGGGTACTGACTTCTCAAATTCATGAACTTTATTTCTATGCAATGCAATTAGTACATGGATTACCTCTATTGTAGCCCCCCCCCTAAAGTGTTTTCTAATATTATCTATTTCTATGTCTTACAAAAAATGAATAGTCGTATCAACAAAGAGAGGTCCTACAAGGAATGTCAAATTGGTCAACAAAAGGAGGAAAAACTCACCCTTGACTATTTGTGTAGATGAAGTATCTGGAGGGTAGTTGGGGATGATGCTCAGCATTTCTTCGGTTATACCATAAGTGAGAATGGATGTATTGTTCGTGAACTTGCCTCTTCGAGTAACCGAACATGGTCCAAATTGAGCTCAGAGTTGAAGGAACACATATACAACAACTGTACAGTATTGATTCTTTGATAATTAGAACAAGTATTATACAATATTGATGTTAATTGCCAAGGAGACTCATTTAATTTTCATGATTTTTGTAAATGTAGCAACAATATGAGATTGGAGAAGGTCCAGAAATGAAGAAACGTATTCAGCAGTAGCTTGCCTCTCAAACGAAGTCATTTAAACATAGGCTACATAAACGCTTTCAGAAGTATCCATAGAAAAAGAGGAAGTAGTGAAGCATGTTTCCTGAGGGCATTGAGAAGGAGGCGTGGATTAAATTATGCAAGGAATTTGGCTGTAAAGAATTCAAGGTAAGTTCACTAGTTTTAAACTTCTTTTATTTCCTATTTTCTTATATGAGTTCATACTTTCATAGTATATAAGTATGAAGTTTGAAACTTTGAATGAAAGCATAGAGCATAGATTTGTGAAGGATAGACTTGGAATGTCACTAAGATGGGTTACTACTAGCTTGTCCATTTGTTTTTCTTAAGGAAAGAATCTTTGATGATATTTTTCTGAATATGTTGGTAGAATTTTGTATTTAATTTTGATATTCTTTGCTTGCTGAAGTGGTTTACAACAACGATCAAAGTGTTGAGTAAAATGGGATGATATCAGTAAGTTGTTCGTACAGGTAACATTAGCTCTAGGATTGAGTCAAGTGAAGGTGTTCGGTAATCAAGTTATTCTCCTCATGACTTTATATTTTATATGAGATTGTTCTGTTTGATGAATAAGTTAGCTTAATATTGTATAGATTTGTAGCAAGAGCAACTCCTTGTACTTAAAAGTCATAAACTTTGAACTATTTCAACTAGTCAGTGGAATCAAGTATTAATAAGATTTCTGTTTATGTAATGTTATTTGGATTAAGAAAAGAGATTTTTTATCCTGATCAAGGCATCAACTTTAAAGACATAGATCTTGAAGTGATTCTATTAAAAAAAAGTTCACTAGTTTTAAGTTATGACCATGTTACTTTGTAATGGACACAATTCTGTTTGCATATGACCTTTCAAATTTGTTTTCTTTAGGATCAAAGTGCAAGAAATCATAAAAACTGTGCAGGATGTTGAATTTCAACTACTATTGGGGCAAAGTCAATTGCAAGGGTGATCGATGAAAAGGTATACACAAAATTTGACTTATTTTACATGAAATGTTCTTTCATATGTTTTTTGCCTTAACAAATATTTATTAAAATTGCCATGGAGGAGTGTTGAAGGCCAGGAAGTTTCTGGCATTGATGCTTATAAGATGAATCATTTCTCCAAGAATAAGGGCAAGATAGTTAATGGTAAAGCTGATGAAATACTGGTGAGTACTTAGAGTTATTATTACATGATTAATTGCTATCATCGAACATGTAAGACTCATAACGAAGTATTTCCATCACTATAGAAAAAATTGGAAAGTTTGTAGCCAATATTACAAAATTGACACCAGATTTTTTCTAAAGGTATCACACCAAAGTTGAAAAAGATCTTTGGTCTGGCAAGTCAATGCTTAACAAGAATTGATCAAAGAACTCATAGACCAAAAAATGGCTACCGACGCGAAAATGGATTCACTTCTTGAGAAAGTTGGTCTATTAGTTAGGATGCAGTCCGAAAAAAATGTAAGTTATCATCCATTTAGTTTCTACATTTTTTGGATTGTGGATGTATTATTGTTATCAATCATTTATGATCTTCCACAAAAATGAGAAACTATAATTGTTACAAATAATTGAGCTTATTTTGAGAATATTATGGCGCTAAACTATTATTGGAAAAATAAAGGAAATAAATTGTTTTGATGTCTGTCTACATTACTAACATGTTGAACAACTATTTATTGAATTTGGTGTTTGGTTAATGAGTCCAGTTGTCATACTTTAACTGACCTAATAAATTTTCTAATTAATGTATTTTCTTTTCCTTTGCGACTTATTACTTGCAGTGACTTGCATTAAAACTCATTGGCAAACAAGTTTATTTGGGAAGAACTGTAACATTTTCTTGCCCATGTTTTTGATGTTGCATGCCTTGTTTGCCTCTGATGTACTGCTAAATTTATGCTAGTTATATTTCAAGACATGGTGATTGTAATTTAGTAGGTGTTGAAACTTATAAAGACTTAACTGTTATAGTTATTTGGTAGTCTTTCGTGTCAAGGTATGTTATTGGAATATGATTATGGTAATGAAATCTTATTTTGTAGGCTATAAGTTTTATAATTGGATTTTAGTAAAATTTTAATGTGTGTTTTATTTTATTTTATTTTTATTTTAGCATTATTAGTAATCCAATTTCCAAGGAAAATTGCTGTCATTGCTTACAGGTCACTACATCTAAAAAGCTTGTGACCAACTCAACTTGTCAAAAAAAATCTTCGAAGGTTGTCACTAAATGCGTTGACGAAACACATATTTAGTGACTACTTGTACATCATCACAAAATGTAGTCATCACTAAATGCATTGACCAAACACATATTTAGTGACTACTTGTACATAATCACAAAATGTCATCACTAAATGCATTGACCAAACACATATTTAGTCACTTCTCTCTTGTCACTAATTGCACTAACTGAACACATATTTAGTGACTTCTGTACCGTTATCACAAGTTATCATAAAATGTCATCACTAAATGCATTGACCGAGTACATACTTAGTATGTTTTCCTGTCATAAAAAATGTCATCACAAATATAACATTTTAGTGACGACGTGCCATATTTAGTGACCATTTTTTAGGGCTTTTGTGCCACGAGTACTCATTACTATTCTTGTGATGAAGGATAGTCATCACAAAAAACACCCATTTTGTGACTACTTTGATTTGTGTCACTGTGAGGCTTTAGCATTGAGTCTTTAGCCACGCACAATGAGCAACAGAATCGTTATCATTAAGGTGTTTTAGTGACGACTTCTTGACTTTTTGTGACGACTTGGCTTGGTGACTACAAGGCCCTATTTTCTTGTAGTTAGTCAAAATCTACCTTTCTTTTCACTCTTACTAGCTATATAGCTGCAATCATAGCTAATTGTACTACTAAACAGAATAAAATGACAGCTTATCGTGATTCTAGAAACTATTTCTAACTAACTAGCTGAGTTGGAACTTATGCATTCTTGTGCTTGTATTAATCATACTTTCCTCATTTGATTCTTGTGTCTTCATTTTCCTTTTCAGGTATTCATTCCATTTCTCTTGATATGCATTCAACAACTTATTTCTTGCATGTACAAAAAAACTCCAAACCTTACTTGTTTCACATATCACTGAATACAAATCAATGACTATAGGAAACTAATCCTCAAGAATGGCCTAGTCCCATTAAGAAATCTACTCTTAACAGGGATGAATCTGTTTAATAAAGATACTATTTGGGTGATCAAAGATGGGTAGGTTGCTAGGTTTTGTATAGATACTTGGACTGCACTTGGTCCTATAAGAGATCTCACTATCTTGAGGGCTCTTTAACCATAATGAGAAATCTATGCTTGTATATTATTGTGTGGTGACCAATCACTCTTGAAAAATAGGGGCGGCTCAATTGTTTTGGTAGTCTAAAACCAATTTAGACTTGAGACTATTTTTATTTTCTACGTAAAATCAATAATAATTTTCATACAATTTTTTTTTCTACCTTTTTTAGATGCAAATTACTATATAATGTTCTCTAATCAATTAAATCTAATATTCATTTCTCAATTGATAATATACCTAATCTATTTAATCTTTCTTTAGACATTGTTAATCCATTTAATTTTTCTTGAGCCATTGTTGATCTTAGGTAAGAATTTATTAGTTTTAGTTTTGAAAACAAAAATTATGTTTAGAAAATAGAAACAAGAACCCTAGCATTATTCTATAGGCAGTATATGCATTAGGAAAGAAAATAAGCTATTTCTATATAATTATGTACGAAAACTGGTGTCTTATCTTCCAAGTGTACAATTTCTCTTAAAATTCCTTTTATTTTAAAACTAAATCTAAACCATAAATATTAGAATGAGTGTTATGTTTTAAGAATTTTCAAGAATAAAGCTGTGGTCTTCCAATTTTTCACTATATATGACCTCAAGAAATTTCTATTTTGAAGTGAAGAAATTTTTTTATCCCACTATGCGAAAGAAATAATCAATCCTAAAAGAATTTTGAAGAAATTATTTTATTTTATTATTTAACATTCTCATCAAATTTTTTAGTGCATAATCAAACATTTTTCATGAAATTTAGATTAATTATTTAGTGTAATAAAAGAGTGAAATTAAGTGGTGATAAATAATAGTAGATGAATAAAACTAAAATAGCATATTCATAGAGGAAAAGAATATTGTTAGAAAGGGAACATTGTATCAGAGATATTGATAGATAAAGATAGGAATTTAGATGACAACTCTTTGAGATGAGAATTGTTTGCATATGTTTTAGCTAGGTTTTATTGCAAATCTTGAGTGTTTTTCGTGTTTATTTTAGGGTCATTTTGCACGTGAAAATGTGATTTTATGTGTTTCAATACAAGTTTAATGTATTTTCAATGTGTTTTGTAGATTTCAAGAGGTTTGGGGCTTGCCTGGATTGAGAAATGCAAGAAAACAGCGAAATCGGTGTTGTGAGCGAGCTCACAGTGCACAACCACAGTAGCTTAAGGTCAACCCACTGATCAGCTAGGTGCCGCAGCGCCTAGCCCCTTAGTGGCTGCCACTTAGCAATATTTCTAGCAGCTTCAGGAATGGCCTTTCTAATAGAATAATTGCATTCTTATTATTTTCCATTTTAAGAACACAAAAATCTGTTGGAAAAATAAATCATCTATTTGAACCAAGACATTTTCCAATATACCCTTAGGATAGGTGGTGCATCTTTCAGCAAACTAAATAATCATGCTATATCTTGCAGTGGACCAAGTTTTAGTGCATCATAAAGAGAATAAGGCATTACATTGATAGACGCTCCTAAATCTAGATCAGCATGGCTCTCTCAATTCTCATTACCAATCTTACAAGGCATAGAAAACATACCTGGATCGCTACACTTTTTTGGTAAATTCTATTGATTAATGGCTGATACATTCTTACCCAACTTCACCTTATCCACCTTTCTCTCCTTTCGTTTCCTCTTGTGAGTACATAATTCCTTAAGAAACTTTGCATAACGAGGCACTTTCTTAATAGTATGAACAAAGGAATATTTAACTTACATTTAAGAAAAGTTTCATAAATGTCCATGTTGGGATATTTCTTCCATTATTTGAATATTTTTGGGAAAAGGGAGTTTGGGTTTTTCATGGATCCTTTCAATAATCTCACCTTTACTTACCTTTTCTTTTACTGGAATGATATCTGCCTCTTCTAGAACCTTTTCTTTCCCCTTCTCTTGGGGTGCTTTGACTTGCTTCTCACTTCTTAACTCAATGGCATTCGCATTTTCTCTTGGGTTAATCACTTTCTGTGAGGGTAGCTTCCCAGCATGTGACAGCGTCGACCAGAAACCTACGCATGTGCACGAGAAGGGTTTCCAAAATTTTGTTCTCTGGAGTTTGTGCACATGCGTAGGTTTCTGGTCGCACATGTGCACAACTTCCAAATTTCCTGAACAAACTTCCACCTCAATTTTGACCTCGATGCTGATAGAATTCGAAAAAACTCAAAACATACTCTCTCTTAAATTTTCAAAAAATCTTGAATCACCTGAATCAGAGCTCGAACAAGAAAGTTATGGTCGAAACACTGAACAGTGTTCAAATTCAGTCCTTGCCAGTGCACATTTTTCATCCTTATGATTTTCTCCAGCTTTTTAGTCCTTTTGACTCCTTTTTCATTCAAGACCTGCACAAACTAAAAATAAAATAATTAAGATCATAATTAATTCAAATATTGGTTGCATCACATAAAAACTGAGGTAAATGACACCTAAAACATAAGACAATTATGAGCTTATCAAATACCCCATACTTAGCTTTCAATCGTTCTTGAGCAAAAATAAAATTTAAGGAAAAATAGATAAGCTCATCACAAATGCATCCAACACATCTCAACAATTGTCCACATGAATAATCAAGAACCAATCCACCATTAGGAGTAATCTACAAGCTCATGATTTCAAATGCTAATAAAATCCTAGACATGAAGTTTGGTGTGTGTGAATATAGCCATTCAATAAAAATTCGGCTTTTAAGACATTTTGAACAAATCATGCAAACTCTTAGAATTTTTCTAAACACCCCATAACTCACTTTGCTTACACATCTCCACTAATATAGACAACTAACTTAATTGAAATCAGGCCGGATTTTTTAGTTTGTAACGTTAGGCTAGGATATTAGCTAATCAAGGAAGGTATAAGGATTTCACAAGACAAAAGAAACAGATTTAAATCAATACTGGCCACACATCAAAGTAAAACTGCTTGTGTAACACATCAAACCACATATCCTTATAGATGAATAATCCCATATTTAATCAACAAACACCCATAAAAATTTCATACAACCACAGTGAAAAGTCTTCTTTCTTCAAAATAAACCGATCACGCCAAACTTTTTCTAGACATTTATTTATCATTTTTCCATGTCCGCTCCCAATACAGGTATCAATGATAGGCACTACCTGCAAACACATCACTTCAAATACTAGTGATAGGCATTACCTGTAAATATAGGTACCATTGATAGGCACTACCTATATTTTCAAGAACTTATTTTGTTCTCAATATTTTCCAGTACCCTTCCTTACCCCATAGTTGTACACCACTCACTCCTACAATTTCCTCCCTTATTCAACTACCTTTTACCCTTATATCCCCAAATAAATGCATGCAATAAAGCTCTTAAGGGACATGTAGGTTAGAAAAATTAAAGAATTTATTAAGCTTATAAAGATTTGTTAAAATGAGTTTCAATGAAAGAAAGTGAATTGTGTTTCTCTCCATTATTACACATTAAGGCTTAAATAGGGTACTAAGGATAAAAATTTCAAAAGAAAGGCTGGCTTGAAAGGCTTCCTAGAAACGACCAAAGAAGGCTCTACCCTTATCTTTAAACTAAACTAAGCTATATATAAATGTCACTTCGAAAATGTAATAAAGCAGGTTCTCGAATGCAATATAAGTGGGTTTACATAATTATCTCTAAGTGTAAAAAATGAAATATTTAATGGCTATTAGTGCTAAAAAATTCTCAGAAATCATGCAAGGAAAATATTAACATCGACTACTCATTTATGGTGGTTCAGTTCAAAAATTATCATGCCGAAAATCAATGAGACAAGTTAAGTGATTGCAAAATTTTCATTAATTTTAAAGATATATTCAACCAATTTGAACAAAAATTTTCAAAAATCTTAAAAAGCTCTCAGATCAAAAGAAAAGTTAAAATATTGCAGCAAAAATTGAACTAACTACAGCAAACAAATGTAATGTAAATCCAGATAATTCCCCACCCCACACTTAGAAATAAACATTGTCCCCAATGTTAAAGAAAATAAAAGAATAAAAAGGGAAAGGAAAGGCTTCGCTCTAGCAATGAAGAACGGTTGATGTAGTCTATCCTGTCATAAATAACCTTCATGCAACTTGGAGTTTAATCACTAGAACAAAAACAAAATGATAAGCCCTTCAAGAAATTAAGAAAAAGAAAACAAACACAATCTAATATATTTAGCTAAACGAAAAAACAATAAGAAAGCAATAAAATCTTGGGTGGCCTCCCAAGAAGCGCCCTTGTTTATAGTTTTAGGCTCGACTTTGGCATGTTTGATCATTCCAAGCACTTAAGGATGGTCGGCCATTCGTTTCCTTTTGACTTCCACGAGAAAAACTTAATAGCATTTTTCTCTACTCTTAAAGCTTGATTCTGAACTCTGACTTGAACTTGTCATTTCTTCGAAATCTTAGCCAACACTACTGAACCCATTAACACATCCAATTACTTCTCAAACCATTTTATTTTCTTTTTTTGCAACTTTTTAACTTTTTACCATCACAATTTTTCCCATCACTTGCACTAATCTCATGATCCTTCATCACATCACCACCCTTATTGGGTAGCTTTTCTTTCAATTCATTTCTTAGATCTTCTTTTATTTCTAACACTTGCTTCAGTGAATTGCCTTGGTGAACTTTCTTTTGCTCCTCATTTGACCTAGCAATGAAAGAAGTAAGAGATTGGTTAGCACATTTTCCTTCAAAAATGAGAACATTATCATTATTCAAAACATCAATTTCAATTGATTCATTTTCAACTTGTAAAACAAACTTGTTGGCCCCAAAGCAAATTAAGAGGGGGAGGGGTGAATTAGGTTGTCTCAAAAAACAAACCTTTTGAAGTGCTTAATGAAAATACAAACTTTGTGCAACAAATGAATACTTAAGCACAAATGATCAAAGATAAATATTTAGCAATTAAAGCTTAAAGAACAAATAAAAGATTGAGATAAAGAATATTAAACCGAACTCCCAAGCTTCTTAAGCTTGGAGTACATCCACTAGTAGTGCCTCTTCAAAGAAGATGAGGCAATAACCTTCTTTGTACACAAAGTAGGCTCACCCTTGCACCAACTAAGTTCCTCTAGTTGAGCCAAAGGGTTTTACACTACAACCTCACTTTTGTACACTTGTTATCCCTCCACTCTTACACTTGAAGATCACTCACTAGTCTACTCTTGCTCACACTAATTCCCACTAGTTGAGCCAAGAGAACTATACTACTCAAACCAATACAACCCACAATATTTTAGCCTATTTCTCCCCAAATAGCTCTTACAAGTGTTTGTATTGAATGTAGTAGTTCCTTACATCATTTGGAAGTCCTTGGGCTATTTATAGATGAAAGATGTGTTGAAATTTGAGTACTAACGGTCAAAAAACTAGCTGTTAAAAACTAGCTGTTAGGGGTTCGGACGTCCGTTCATGCGTCCTACAGCTTGATGAACAGTGTCTCGGACGGTCATATGCATCCTACAGCTTGATGAACAGTGTCTCGGACGGTCATATGCGTCCTACAGCTTGACAGAAACTTACTTCATTTGGATATGAGCTCCTTTTTTCGGACGCTTCCTTGAGTCCGATCTCCTTTCTTTCGGACGGTCTTCATCGTCCGAAAGGTGTTGTTCAACTTTTGGTTGTTTTTCTTGATTGTGTTTGGATGATCATTTTCATCCGATCCTTCCTGTTTTTCTGCACACTTGTTTGCAAACCATTAGTATGATTTGGTCATCATCAAAATATGATTATCATAACTGGAGTTCAACACAACTTTCCTTTGTTAACATCAAATAATGCATGGACGGTTGACAACAATAGCCTCCCTAGAACTAATGGAATCTCACTATGTTCACCCATATCTAGCATCAAGAAATCAGCGAAAAATACCAACTTTTCAATTTAAACAAACACGTCCTCCAACAAGCCATATGATTTTCTCTCGGACAAATCCGGCAATTGGATTGTAATGTTGGTTGGTTTTGTGTTGGTGATCCCTAACTTATCTTAGATGACCTTCGGCATAATATTGATGCTCACCCCCAAATCACAAAGTGCTTGATTTGAACTATGCAATGTTTTTCCTCCAATAATCACCAGTATTAAGAAACTAATGAGTTCTTTGAGCTTAGGGGCTAATCTCCACTGAACAATGGCAATACACTTGGCATTGAAGCAAACTTTCCCGTCATTATTCCATTTTCACTTCCTAGCCAAGAAATCCTTCAAAAATCAAGCATAATTGGGCATCTTGTAGAAAACATCAACCAAAGGGATGCTGACATTTAGCTTTTTGAGCATATCGAGGAACTTGTGGAATTGTTTCGCTTTTTTCTCCCTTCTTGGATCAATGAGTCGTTGAAGAAATGGCACATTCACTGTAGGATCCAATTTCAATGATTCATCCACTTGCTTCTTCCTCGACTCCATTATTGCATTTTCCTTGGCCATCTTCTCATCCTAACCTTCAACTTCAAGTTTTTCTTCAGTTGTCTTGGATTTTTGCTTCGTAGCTTCTTTTTCAACCTTTTTTGTGTCATTTTGTACAACCATTTCCTTTCCTCTCCTCAGTGAAATAGCATTGTATTGTTCATTTGGATTTGGAATGGTGTCACTTGGCAATGCTCCCATAGGTCATTCATTATTTTGCCAAACTAACTGTCCCAATTGCAGTTCCATATTCCTTGTAGAAGCTCACAAATTCTCATATTCCCTCCACAAAGCTTCAAAGTCCCTCTTCAAATTATCCTTAGTGCATTGATCATGGTTTACATGTAGAGGATAATTAATATTTTGAGATGGGGTTCTTGGTGGTAAAGGTTGGCATAAGTTATTTGGTTGAGGCAGAAAGTTTTGGAAATTCCTCTCGTAAGGTGGTTGATATGTTCTAGAAGATGAAGCTTGATTGGAAAATTTTCATCATGGCTGATTGGGTTGGAAAGATGGATTTTGAAAATTTTTATGATTATTCCATGAGAAGTTTGGATGATTACGCCATCATGGGTTGCAGGTGTTACCATAGGAATTTGGCTGATTCCTTGGCCTTGAATTCTGATTTGAAACAAACTCTGTGATCTCGAAACTTGCTCACTTTGTGGCATGAGTGTTTCACAAAGTCCATTTTGATGGTTTCCTCCGTAAAAG
Source organism: Cinchona pubescens (assembly GCA_025175665.1). NCBI lineage: Eukaryota > Viridiplantae > Streptophyta > Magnoliopsida > Gentianales > Rubiaceae > Cinchona > Cinchona pubescens. Next base: position 7,850,894 of record JANKKI010000051.1, on the reverse strand, counting down.
TCACAAGTTAAAATCCCTTGAGGTGCTGGATCTATGGAGTTCATCAGATTTCTTCTGATGTTTTCTAAGGCATTCATCAAATTTGTCATCATGTTCAACATCATACCATGTTAAGCCAAGAAAGCATCATTAAAATTAATCATACCTCCTTGTCAGGCATTGACTTGATGGACTTGTTGTTGTGGTTGTTGCCCAACTAAAGAAGTGATTGTGCCATGCTAGTAATGAATTGATGCCTTTCTCTCTAACAATTCTTGTGCTTCTTCTCGAGTTTTAAGAGGAAAAGCGCCTCCTATACTTGCATTGATGATCAATCTCGTCTCCAAAAACAATCCATTATAGAATGTTTGTACTTGTAGCCACAATGGAATTGCATGATATGGACACTTCCTAAGTAGTTTCTTGAAGTGCTCCCATGCTTCACTTAAACTCTCCCAGATAGTAATTTGTCTGAATGAAGTAATGTCATCGCAGAGCTTTGCGATCCTTGATAGTGGAAAGTACTTTGCCAAAAATTCTTGAGCTAACTGATTTCACATGGTAAAAGTGCAATGTTGGAAGGATTGTAACCAAGCTTTTGCCCAATCCCTTAGAGAAAACGAAAAAGCTCTCATTCGAATACAATTTGGATGTACTCCATTGTATTTGAATATGTCAAATGAGCATAGGGATCCTTGTTTGGTCCATCTCCAAACATAGTGAGGGTTTGGAGCATTTGAATCAAAGCCAGCTTGATCTCAAAGTTGTTGGTACGGGGTATTTGGGCATGCTAGAACTTGCCCCCTCAAACTTTAGTAGGGCATAATCTCTGAGGAGTCGGAGATTAGCATTACCTTCATTGCCATGATTAACTACTACTTCATCTTGATCTCCAACATTGCGATTTGGATTCTCCATTATATTTTTTCCCAGGCTTGATTCTTGTGGTTTCTTGCAGTTTCTGGTTAAGGCTATTTCGTTCAATCTCCTAATCACCTGGATGTAGTGGTTGTTTGAAAGAACAAGTATTTACCATAAACTACAAGAAAGATACCAAAGTTCAAATATCAAAGAAAAATCCAAAGAAAAAAATTAAAAAGAACAAAAAGTAATTATAAATAATTTTAAGAAAATAAAAAGTCTAATCTAGTAAGATTTGCTAAAGCTAATATTGCACCAAGAATAGTTCCTTGCAATGGCACCAAAAACTTTTTTAGGTAAATTGGATTAGGCAATTCAATTCACGAACAAGTAATAATTGAGCCTTAGTAACCATAATCAATACTTACACATGCTTGAAAGGATACGAGGCATGTTTGTAGATTGAGTGAGTAAGGATTGTTCCTAAGAGGGCTCTTGGACAAGTACTAGGGTTCACACATCTTTATACTAGTTCAACAAATTAATTGAAAGATTCTATTTCTACCCAACTAAATTAATTCCAACACTAGAAAATAAGAAAAAATACCAAATCAATAATTGAAACTAAAGAAAGCGATAAACTTTAACGAAATCAAACTTTAAATAATAAACTAGAATAGTAGATGCAATAAAATTAAATTAAAACAACAAACTTGTAGTTAGAACTAAAATTGAATTAAATATATATAAAGAAAGCAAACTCAATACCATAGCTGGAACAAGAGTTGATAAAGCTTGAAGATCTAGTTAGAAAACGAAATCCAATTAGAGATGAGCTGCCTATGAGCATCAGGGCATTGATCTTGATAAGATAATAAAACCGTAATCTAATGATTTTTCTAATCTAATGTATACTGTAACTAATGACTACTACACACGTTCAACTATTCATACAATGGGGTATTTATAGGGAATATATCATGGTTTAGTCCCCTCAGATGATAGAAATATGAAATTTTTTGAAAAGGAGTCCAACCGAGTAAGAATAAACTTCAAAAATAAGTAATTTCCAAAACCGACTGCACGTCATATGCACATGCGCATAAATTCCTAAAGCTAACATGTGGGCAAGAAGGTTTTCAGAAATTTTGCTCTTTGGAGATTGCAGACATGCGCGGGCTTCTGATTGCACATGTATGCAACTTTTAGATTGCCTGTAAAAATTTCCACCTCGATTTTGACCTAGATGCTAATAAAATTTGGGAAAACTCAAAACATGAAAGATATAGCTCTCTCTCTTATCTTTCTAAACAATTCTGAATCATCTCAATCGGAGCTTGGATAGAAAAGTTATGATCAAAATGCCAAATAGTGCCCAAATTCACTCCTCGCTGGTACACGTTTTTGATCCTTTTGATTTTCTCCAATTGTTTATTTCTTTTATTTAATTTTTCATTCAAGACCTGAAAAAATTAAAAATAAACATTTAAGATCATAATTAACTCAAATATTGCTTGCATCACATAAAAACTGAGGTAAATGACACATAAAATATGAGACATTTATGAGTTTATCAAGTAGGTTTGATACGTAAAATATTTAGTTATAAAATTTATAAGATCCTGATTCCAACTATTAACTAGATAACGCACCGCAAGTGTATGACATCAATAGTATATAGCGGAAGTAGGGGTCGAACCCACAAGGATTGGTTTAGCAATTATTGGTTATTTGACTCGAACGCTATTTGAAGAAATCATTATAGAAGAGAGTTGACTAAATTAATCTAAGAACTAAAATTATAATTAATCTATGAAAGAAAATAAAATACTCTAACCATTAATTTATGAAAGCAATTAAAGAAAGCATTAAATTTGAAAGTAAAGAAAACTATGTAACCATAGAAAGCATTAAACAATAAAAGAACCATAAAACAAGAACTAAATAATGTAAGAAAAGGTTTAAGAGTGCTATTGTAATGAAGAATCGCAAGTTCATGGTCCAAGGTTGCCAATCTTGAACCTTATCTTCAATCCTTCCTAAAAATAAAGAAAACCCTGGTCTAAATCTCATGAAATTGTATCTACTATCTAATTTAATTAATGGTTGATCTCTCTCTTCAACTCCCTCTACCATCATAATGGGGTATTTATAGATGTTTTTAGGGTTTTAGGGCTCCAAAATGAAAAGTACAGGATTTCCCACACAAACGGGCCCACGAGAGGATTTTTCTTACAAAATAAGCAAGCCCATACAGCCTATCTGGCGACCGGTACCTAGGCGCTGCTTCCAGTGAGGTAAAGTGGCCTTTCTGGTCTTGGTGCCTGGGCGCTGGGTCCAGTAAGGTGGCTCTACTTCATCTTTATTTTTTCTATGATTCACACATAATTTGGTAAAATTCAAAACATAAAAGTTGTATCTATACGTCTTCACTTTCCAAAATATCTTGAATCACCTCAATTGGAGCTCAGACAAGAAAGTTATGATCAATCTACCAAACTCTATTAGAATTACTCCTCGGTGGTGCATATTTTCCAACTTTGCAGTTTTGAAGGAAATGCCTATAGAATTATGAAAAATGCAAAACATGAAAGTTGTAGAAATATTCCTTAGGTTTCCAAATCATCCAAAATCACAGAAATGCATGAAATTCGAACAAGTGAGTTATGCTTGATCAGCCAAACTATATCTGATTTGGTCCATGCCAGTAAACGTTCCTCCAATATTGTGATCTATTTTAACTCATTCTTACTCAAACCCTTAAAAACTCAAAATAAACTATTTTGGCTCATAATTACTCAGTTCTTGCTCAAATTACATTAAAAAAGAGGTAAACAACACACGAAATATGCTACATTTACGAGCTTTTCAAATACCCCACACTTAGTTCTTGATCGTCCTCGAGCAAAACATAGAAATGAATCACAAACATACTTAACACATTTCATCAATCATCCACATGAATAATCATGAACCAAACCATCATAAAGAAATATAGTCAAGTGATAATAAACCCCTAGCCATACAAAAATAACTTTTAAGACACTTAGATCAAATCATGCAAACCTTTTGAATTTTTCTAAACACTCCATAGCTTATTTTTCTTACACTTCTCCACTTGTAGACATTTGACTCGACTAAAATTAGAAGTGATCTATAGTAGGACTTTTAGCTTGTAACATAAGACTAGGGTATTGGCTAACAAAGAAGGGAAAAAGGATAAACAAATAAGAAAACGAGGTTTAAATTAATGCTGGCCACACATCAACATAAAATTTCTTTTTGAATATTGAAACACCCATCCTTCAAAGGAATAACCCCACACTTAATTCTCCAAACACCCATAAAAGTTTGTGCAACAAGCAAAGTAAAATCATAAATTTTCAATTTCAACCTTTCTCACCAACACCATGTAAAAATATCTCCTTTTTTTTTCTTTTTTTCTTCTCCAAGACGGGTACCAGCCATAGCCACTACTCGCAAAAAGTATTTATGCAGGTACCAGTGATAGGCACTACCTGCTAACACTCCAATACAGGTGCCAGTGATGGGCACCACCTACAATATTCCAACGTAAGTACCAGTGATGGGCACCACCTGCTATGGTCAACAAAATTTTTTTCTAACATCCCTACACCTTAATTGTACACCATTCATTCTAACACTCTCCTGAATATACAACTACCTCCCATTCTTATATCCCCTTAATAATTAATGTGGCATTAAAGCTTTTAAGAGACATTTAGGATCGCTCACAAAGGTAGATAAAAAATGAGTTAGAAAAAAAAAAGGAATGGTGCTTCTATCCATTCAAAACAATTTAAGGCTCAAATAGGGTTCTAGGGATAAATTTTATAGTAATGGTTGGCTTGAAAGGCTCAATTGTCCAAAGAAATGCCTACCCTCATCTTGAAATCAAATCAAATTATCTAAGATTTCGCTTTCAAATTGTAATAAAGCAAGTGTTTGGAGTGCAATATAAGTGAATCTACACAATTATCTCTTAGTGCCGAAAAGCTATAACATTGCAGGCTATTAGTGCTCAAAAATTAGAAATCATGCTAGGAAAATATTAACACCGACTACCCTACTCATGACAACTTAGCTCAAAAATTATCAAGTAGAAAATCAAAGAAACTTGTTAAGCAATTTGTGAACAAAATTTTTAGAAATTTGAACTTGTGTCATCACCAAGCTCTCAAATCAAAAGCTAAGCTACAAATATGAAAGAAAAAATTGAACAAAATGAACACCAAACAAATAGAAATTAAGAAAACCCCCACCCCACACTTAGAGAATAGCTTTGTCCCCAGTGCAAAAATAAAGAGTAAAAAGGGTATAACGAAAGCTTCTCTGTTATGAAGAACATTTGGTGCCATTTATTTTAAAATAAACTCACTAGAGTCGAGGTGGAAAATATCAATCACTAAACCAGAAACAAAACATAAAAACACTTAAAATAATAAGAAAAACAAAAAAACCAAGAAACTAAACAAAAACATAAGAAATAAAATTAAGAGAAAACATGGGTTGCCTCCCATGTAGTGCCCTTGTTTATAGTCCTAGACTCGACTATTGCACTCCCGCTCATGTGAAATATGCTAGGGTGGTTGGTCACCCTCTTCCTATAGGCCTCTATGGAAAAAGTTTAATCTCACTCTTCTTAACTATCATTTCTTGATTCCCGGCTTTTCTTTCTATAATGGAAGAAATCCACGTTTCCTTGTAGTCACCAAAGCCAATATCCTAAATAGCATGTCCAATTGTTTTTTGAACCATTTCCTCTTCTTTTTGCGCTCTTTAAACTTTTGGACGTCACAAACTTTCCGATGCTTTGCACAACTTTCTTGATTCTTTCTCACCCCACACAAATCGTCAGGTGCTTTTGATTCTTCATTTGACCTGCCCATAGAAGGATCAAGTGAATGATTAGCACCTTTTTCTTCAAAAATAGAAAAATTATCATTATAATCAAATACATCAATTTCAACCAATTCATTTTCAATTTGTAAAATCAACTTCCCGTTATTAACATTTATCAGTGCATGTGCTATTGATAAAAATGGCCTCCCAAGAATCAACGGTATTTCACTGTCCTTGCTAGTGTCCAACACCAATAAATCAACAGGAAACACCAACTTCTCTACTTGCACAAGTACATCCTCCAACAAGCTATATGGTTTCTTTTCAGACAAGTCTGCTAATTGGAACAAGTGTAACGTTAGTCGGGTTGGCATTGGTGATTTCTAATTTATTATAAATGGATTTCTGCATAATGTTGATACTAGCCCCTCAATCACAAAGGGAATGATGTAGCATTATTCCTCCATTATTCACCAGTATTGAGAAGTTACCAGGATCTTTGAGTTTAGGGGGTAATCGCCGTTGAAAAATTGCACTACACTTGGCATCGAGATAAATTATCGAGATAAATTTTCTCACCATCATCGTATTTCTGTTTTCTTGCTAATAAATCCTTCATAAACCACACATAATTAGGCATTTTGGTGAGCACATCAACGAAAGGAATGTTGACATTAACCTTGTTGAACATGTTGATGAATTGTTGAAATTGCTTGTCTTTTTCCTCCTTTCTGGAATGATGCCTTTGAGGGAATGGAATCTTTACCAAAGGAAGCAAATTTAAAGGCTCTACTATGTGCTTCTTTTTCAGCTCTGTGCTTTTATCCACTTTTGTCATCTTGTTATCATCACATAACATCTAAGCAACTTCATTCTTCTTCTCAATCACCTTGGATTTTTTCTTCTCTTCGTCTTTACCATCCCTTTGTTTTTCATTCGGCACAACCAACTCTTTTTCACTTCTTAGGGAGATAGCATTGCATTGCTCTTTCGGGTTTGGGATTGTATCACATGGCAATGCTCCAACTGGTCTCTCATTGTTTTGTTAGGTTATTTGTCCCAATTGTAGCTCAAGGTTCCTCATGGTAGCCTGCAAATTTTTACACTCCCTTTGCAATCTCTCAAAATCCCTTCTCAGATTATCATCATTCGGTGTATCATGATTCACATATGTGGGATAAGTTGGATTTTGATAAGGCGGTCTTAGTTGTGGAGGTTGGTATGTGTTGTTTTGATAAGGTGGAAAATTTTGGGGATTCCCTTGATGTGGTAGTAAGTATGGTCTAGATGATGATGGTTGATGGTTGATGGTTAAAATTTTGTTGATGTGCATTTGACTGAAATGACAGATTTTGAACATTTGTTTTCGGTTTGACCAGGAAAAATTAGGATGATTTCACCAAGACGGGTTATATGTATTTCCATAATTGGTGGGCTGATTTCATGACGTGGGATTGTGATTATAAATAAATTGAATTTGCTCACCTTGCACAATTGATGTTTCACAACAGCCATTTTGGTGTTTTTCTCCGTAGAAATCACAATTCAAGATCCCTTGGTTTGTCGAACCTATGGAGTTCACTGAGTTTTTTCCCATATTCTCTACAGCTTTTGTCAAGTTCATAATGGCACTCATCATCATGTTTAGCTAAGATAAAAAAGAATCATAGCTAGGCATACATCCTTGTTGAACATTAGCTTGATTCATTTGTGGTTGTTGTTGTCTAACTGAGGGAGTTATTACTCCATGATAGTAATGAGTAGATGCCATTCTCTCTAGCAATTCTTGCGCTTCCTCCAGAGTTTTATAGGGGAAAGAACCTCCTACACTTATATCAACTATTAGTCTCGTCTCCGAAAATAATCCATTATAAGAGACTAGATCGTTTGGACTTGAAGCCTTAGAGGTATAGCATGATGAGAACACTTCCTCAACAGCTCATTGAAGCGATCTCATGCTTCACCTAAGTTCTCTGTAGTGATTTGTCTAAACGATGTAATCTCGATTTGGAGTTTAGCAATCCTAGTCGGTAGAAATTGTTTGGCTAGTAATTCTTGAGCGAGTTGGTCCCATGTTGTGAAAGTGCCTTGTCAATATGATTGCAGGGAAGACCTTGCTCTATCACATAATGAAAAAGGGAATGCTCTCATCCAAATATGATCGGGCTGAATTCCATTGTATTGGAATGTATCAATGACCTCATCAAACCTAATTAAATGCTCATAGGGATCTTCATTGGGTACTCCTCCAAACATGGCATGTGTTTGGAGCATTTGTATCAGTGCAAGCTTGATTTCGAAGTTATTTGCTTGTACTGGCAGCCGTGCAATGCTAGAACTTGCCCCCTCAAAATTAGGTATTGCATAATCTCGAAGATGTCGGCTGGGGTTAGGATTAGCATTAACTAGATTACCATTGTTTCCTGCAACCTCCCCTTGTTCATTACGAGCATGATTTGGATTCTCCATTAGATGGTCTCCTCGGTTTGAATCTTGTTGTCTACGATTTCTACTTGTTGTCCTTTCAATCTCTAAGTAAATAGGATGAAGTGGTTGATTGGATGAATGAGTATCGACCATAAACTACAAGAAAAGAAGACCAAAGATCAAATATCGAAAACAAAATCCAAACAAACTCGAGAGAAGAAGAAATAATTGTAAATAAATAAATAGCAAAAGAAATAAAAAGCTAATCTAGTAAGACTCACTACACCTAATGTTGTTACCAAAGAAAAAAAGTCCCCGACAACGGCGCCAAAAACTTGATATGTAAAATATCTAGCTATAAAATTTATTAGATCTTAATCCATCTATTAACTAGATAATGCACTGCAAGTGTATGGCATCAATAGTTATATAGCGAAAGTAGGGGTCGAACCCACAAGGATTTTCGACTACATAAGTTTAGCAATTACCGATTATTTGAATCAAACTCTATTTCAAGAAATCATATGGAAGAGATTTGGCTAAATTAATCTAAGAACTAAAATTATAATTAATCTATGAAAGCAAATAAACTAGTCTAACCATTAATTTACGAAAGCAATTAAAGAAAGCATTAAATTTGAAAGCAAAGAAAACTATGTAACCCTAGAAAGCATTAAACGATAAAAGAACCATAAAACAAGAACTAAATAACATAAGAAAATGTTTAAGAATGCTTCTCTAATGAAGAATCGTAAGTTCTTGGTCCAAGGTTGTCAATCTTGAACCTCCTCTTGAATCCTTCCATAAAATAAAGAAAAACCCTAGTCTAAATCTCATGAAATTCTATTCTAATGTCTAATTTAAATAATGGCTGATCTCTCTCTTCACCTCCCCTTATAATGGGATATTTATAGGTGTTTTTAGGATTTTGGGACTCCAGAATGAAAAGTACATGATTTTCCACTCAAATAGGCCCGACGGGAGGATTTTTCTTGCAAAATAAGCAAGCCCATGCAACCTATTCGGCGACTAGCACCTGGGTGCTGCTTCCAGTGAGGTAAAGTGGCCTTTCTAGACTTAGTGAGGTAAAGTGGCCTTGGTGGACTTGGCGCCTGGGCGCTGGGTCCAGTAAGGTGGCTCCAGTTCATCTTCCTTTGTCTCCATAATGTACGAAGAATTTGGGAAAACTCAAAACATAAAATTTGTAACCTTATGTCTTATCTTTTCCAAAACTCTTGAATCACCTCAATTGGAGCTTGGACAAGAAAGATATGCTCAATCTACCAAACTGTGTCAGAATCGCTTCTCGCCAGTGTATATTTTCTAACTTTGCAATTTTGAATGAGATGCCTATATAATCCTTGAAAACTCAAAACATGAAAATTGTAGAAATCTTTCTTAGCTTTCCAAATCATTTAAAATCAAAGCAATCGGATCTCAAACGAGACAGTTATGGTTGATCTATCAAACTATATATGATCATTGCTCTACATCTGTAAAAGTTTTCCTCCAATATTATGATCCATTTTAACTCATTCTTTACTCAAACCCTATAAAACTAAAAAAAAACTATTTTGGCTCATAATTACTCAATTCTTGCTCAAATTACTTTGAAATGGAGGTAAACGGCACAAAAAATTCTACATTTATGAGCTTATCAGGGATTATAATTTCTATTCGATTATCCTTGAAAACCGCCTATGGCCCCAACTTGTTCTTGAGTTCAAGATTGTTGAAGAGTTCGACATGCATCAGTAGGATTTCCTACATTTGAGTTGATTCCACATGCTTTGATTATCGACGTTGTCCCTGCAGCCATTTGATGAATAAGAGAGGTTAAACAAGCCATTTGTTGCTCAAGATTAGACAGATTTACCCATTCACATGCTGGTCTTGTCTGATTACAAATTGTTGAGCAATGGCAGCCATGCTAGATATTAAGCTTCTAGTGGTCTCTATGGTGAAATCCATTAATGCACCTCTACTTCTGTCTCTTAGACAGCCACATCGATAATGTTCCTCTCATGTGTCAAAAGTCCTTCATAGAAATATTGAATTAACAAGGAATCACTAATCTAATAATGGGGGCAACTGGCACACAACTTCTTAAATCGCTCCCAATAATCATGCGACGTTTCACCAGGTTTCTGTCTGATGCCACAAATCTCCTTGTGGTTGTTAGCGTCCTTGAATTTTCCTAAAAAGACTCTAATCGTCTCATCCCGTGAGTGAACACTACCAGGATAAAGATCAAAGAGCCAGTCCTTAACTGAATCTCTCACTACAAATGGGAAAGCCCTCATCTTGATTTGTTCTTCAATAACTCTATTGGGTTTCATACTGGTGCACACTACATGGAACTCCTTGAGAAATTTATTTGGGTCCTCTCCTGGAAAACCATGAAAAGAGGGTAAAAGATGAACAAGTCCTCATTTAAGTTCAAATATTGCATAACAATTCCTGATTTAAGTTCAAATATTGCATAACAATTCCTTTATTTGGGTTATGACTCTATTGGTTGTTGATTTAGATTTGGGGCTGCCAAATCTTTTGGAGTTCTTTGCGCCATGAAAAATTGGCTTTGTATCTCCAGATACTTAGCAAGAAGGAAGTCAAAATTTTGATTGGCCCCTTGTTGTCTATCTAATAATTCCTTCCCTAATTTGCATAACATTTTCTATTGTTCTGGATCAAATTGGAATTCAATTTGTTCGGTAGATCATGCCACTGGCATGCACAATTAGTGAAAGAAATAATAAAATGAGAAAAGAAAATAAACACAAAAATTAAAGTTCCAAAAATAAATCAAACAGTTTCCCCGGCAACGGCCTCAAAATTTTGGTAATTTGGTATGGTAATACTGTCGCTTGCACCCAAAATTAACTAGAATTCTATACTAATGTAGTAGTGATAGAGTCCGAGTCATTACATGAAGAAAGAAGTTTATTATTCATAATCAAGTAAGAAAGGGGGGTTGAGTAATTATTTATATTAAAAAAATATCACAGAAACTAAAATATCTTTTGTGGGAAATTCAAGAAGAGAAAAGCCTTGGTTCGGTCACATCCACTATGGAATCAAATTAGTCTATCATCGACAAAAAAGCATACATCAATCATTCATCAAATACTAATTGAGGAATTAGTTTATCATCCAGTTCAAAAACTTATTCTTATTTCTTCCCTTAATTTTTGTTAATCTTCAACAAGCAATTCAATTAACCCTAGGTATCAATAATATCCAGACAAGCATCAAAAAATTAATCAATAGAAGCGTTAAGAACTAGAAAGGCAATTAGGCTAAAATAACATAAGCACAAGCGGTAATACTAATTAGTTGACTATTTTCCTTAGATTCAATAACCTATAACCCAGTAATCACTAAATCTAATTGCTTCACAAATTAAATCGAACAAAGCAGCCAATACTAATCTAGTTATAGATTGATTCAGATAATTAACTATAGTGCACATATAACAATTAAAAGAAAAAAATCATGAAAATAATAGTGCAAAAAAATTATCAATTTCTCTACATGGAAGAATGAATTGAATTAAGATAAAAACAAAAGTCTCACAATATCAAAGTTCCCATGGTTTCAGTTCCTACACCAAGAAGAAGAGTTTAGGCACGAATGGCCATGGAAAAATACAAAGCTGCTAAAGAAACTCACGATTGTGTGTTCTATGTCTTTCATTTCTTCTATTCACCTATCAAGGGGTATTATAGGGAATACTAGGGTTAAAATCCCTATCTAATGATAAGAACATGAAAATGCTTGAAAAAGAGTCCATCCGGACAAAGAAAATTGCCAAAAATAATACTTTCCGTAACCTTTGCTGCTATGCACTCACATGCGTGCCATAACTCGCGCATGTGCACAAGAAACTGGTCCTCAGAATGTGCTCTCTTCAAGTTGCGCATGTGCGCAAGCTTTGGGTCATGCATGTGCGTGATTTCCAGAACCTGTGCCTCAACTTCTACCTCGATATTGACCTTGATGTTGACATAATTTGGGAAAACCCAAAACATGAAATAGTTGTAGTCCTTCCTGTTATCTTCCTAACGCATCTTCAATCAACCCAATCACAGATTAGACATGAATTTAATGCTAAAAATACAAAACTGTGTCCAGATTTGCTCCATACTCGTGAACGCTTCGACTTTGCAATTTTTCTTCATCGTTTTCATCTTTTTCATTCCTTTTTCACTTCATCCTTACAAAAACTATGAATAAACTAGTTAAGCACATAATTAACTCAAATCTTACTTTCAATGCATAAAAATATGGTAAATGATATTGAAAAAGTAAGACATTTACTAGGTTATCACTTGAGCACAATTGAAAAGCTTTACCCAAAATTTTGAAGTAGAACACCTCTTGAAACCTGGAAATTTTCCTTGAAATCTGGAGAAAAACCTTTTTTTTCTCCAATTTGATGGTTGGAATTGAAGATTATAATAATTTTTGGGTTAGATTATGGTGAAATTTGGAATTTTTATGAAGAGGAAAAGAGGTTGGAGGAGAGAAAGGAAGAAGAGAATTTTGAAAAAGGGAGGGTAGGGTTTGAAAGGCAGTTTGCAATGAAAAAAGGGCTAAAATATGGGTTTTAAACATTCTACCTAACTATCGATACCATGGTATGTGGTTAAATTTTTTTCCTGGACCTCGATACTATAGTATGGAGTTAAAAATTTTTTTGTGAAGGGTTTGTTGATACCACGTTATCAATTTGGATATTACAGTATGGAGTTGGGTTGAAAAATAGCCTATGCTGAAGTTCGCATCGATATCATGTACAGGAAATCGATACCACAATATCATCTGTAGATTTTGACTCAGTACTGCCATATGGGTTAAACTTCAGCAGACCTTTTTTCCTGTACTTAGCCAAATTTTTTCAACTTCTTTTCAGTTTCACCCCATATTTCATCAACACCTAAAAACATGGAAAACACAAGTATTAGTATTCATGAATTCCGTAACAAAACTTATTATTAACATAATTAAACAACTCAAACCTAAATTTAAAATAAATTTCCCTACTCAAACTTACTTATTAAAGCATAAATCAACATAAAATTCAACTAAAATGAGACAAAAACATTAAATTAAAGCTTGGGATGCCTCCCAAGAATGCTTGTTTATAGTCTTTAGCTTGACTATGGTAATGAAGTGACCAAGTGGTATTGAAATGAACGGTTTCTCGTTCCTGCTCAATGATTCCACCATAGTAAAGCTTGAGATGATTTCCATTAACTTTGAAATTTTCTTCTTTCACCTCTGATTCTACCGCACCATATGGATAAACCTTAACCACTTCAAATGGACCACTCCACCTTGATTTTAGCTTGCCCAGAAATAGTTTTAGTCGAGAATTGTAGAGTAATACTAAATCTCTGGATTTGAACTCCTTTCTCAAAATGTGCTTGTCATGTCATGCTTTTGTCCTTCCCCTGTAGAGCCTAGAATTCTCAAAAGCTTCCCTTCGGAACTCATCAAGTTCACTGACATCTAAGAGCCTTTTTTCACTTCCATCTTTCCAATCAAAGTTGAGACTCTTGATTACCCACCTAGATAATATCCTTGTGCTGTAACTCAACCAAAAGATGACAAGGGTTTCCATACACCATCCTATGGGGAGAAATCCAGGTAGGTGTCTAGTAGTGTTGGAACCCAATTATGATAATAATGTTTTGATGATGACCTAATCATATTAACGGCTTGTAAACAAGTGTGTAGAAGAACAAGGAGATTCGGACGATGAAGACCGTCTGAGAGGGCATTGGTAGTGATAAACTTATCGGACATAAATGACTGTCCGAAAGACATTGTCCGACACAAAGAACCTGAACCAGTTTTGGGCGAAGAATAGCGTCCGATCATATTTCCAAAAGACATTGCATCAATCGGACGCAAGATCGGATGCATTCTAGGACGTCCGAACGAATACCTTCAGAGAATGGACATAGTGTTAGACGCAGAGTTTAGCAGCGGCAGTACGAAAGATCCAACGGCTAGTTCGTTCGGACACATACCCACTGTATCAACCATCCGAAAAATCTAACAGCTAGTTTTTCAGTAAATGAACACAGAAAATAGCCGTTAGAGAATTGTTGAAGGCAGTTTTTGGGCATCTATAAATATCCCCAAGTCTGTAAATGAGAAAATTAGAGAGTAGAACTACTACATTCAATACAAACACTTGTAAGAGCTGTTTCGGAAGAAATAGGCTAAAATATTGTGTGTTGTATTGGTTTGGTTTGGGTAGTGTAGTTCTCTTGGTTCAACTAGAGGGAATTAGTGTGAGCAAGAGTAGAATAGTGAGTGGTCTTCAAGTGTAAGAGTGGAGGAATAACTAGTGTACAAAAATGAGGTTGTATTGTAAAACCCTTTGGCTCAATTAGAGGGATTTAGTTGGTGCAAGGGTGAGCCTACTTTGTGTACAAGAAGGTTATTGCCTCACCTTCTTTGAAGAGGCACTACTAGTGGATATACTCCAAGCTTGAGAAGTTTGAGAGTTTGGTTTGATACTCTCTATCTCAATCATCTTATATTTGTTCTTTGAGATTCAATTATTGAATATCTTCTGCTAGATTCATTTGTGCTTAAGTGTTTACTTGTTGCATAAAGTTTGCATTTCTCATTAAGCACATTAAAAGGTTTGTTTCTTGAAACAACCTAATTCACCCCCCTCTTAGGTTGCTTTTTGGGACAACATGTAGGTGGTCTTATAAGTCCATAGAGCATTAACCGACTTCCTTGACCAATCCTTTCTTGAGGAATTCACCATTTTCTTCAAAATTCTCTTCAATTTTCAGTTTGACACTTGTACTTTGCTGGATGTTTGAGGATGATAGGAAAGAGAGATTTTGTGCCATACACCATAATTGGACACATCGGACTTGAAAAGGAATTCTTTAAGTTAGTTCATTTATCACTTATTATGGCCTTGGGTACCCCGAATTTAGCAAAGATGTTCTTTCTCACAAAGTTTACAACAACCTTAGAATCATTTGAGGGTGATGCCATTGTTTTAACCCATTTAGAAACGTACTCTACCACCACTGGTATATACTTATTGTTGTAGGAACTTGGAATCAAAAGGTCCCATGAAGTCGATTCTCCAAACATCAAATACTTCACAAATGAGAATATTGTTGAGCAACATCTCATCTCTCCTTAACAAGTTTTTCACTCTTTGACATTCATTGCATTATAGTGAAATCCGTTGCATCTTTGAAGAGACTCAGCCAAAAGAACCCACATTGCAAAACCATGGCCGTCATTCTTTGGGATCCATGATGTTCTCCCTCTGACTATGTGGCAATGATGTAGAATGTCGAACACTTCTTCTTTTGGGATGCACTTCCTAATGATTAGATCCTTGCAATTACGATAAAGAAAAGGATCCTCCCAAAAGAAATATTGGAATTTCGAAAGAAATTGATTTTTTGGTTTCCATCTATGTTTGAAGCAATTACCTTGGCGACGAGATAACTAAGAATGTTGGTATAACAAGGTATCGAGTCTTCAATCCTCAATAGTTGCTCTTCTGGAAATGTCTCTTGCATGGTGAATCATCTTAATTTTTACCCTTTTGCCCTATTTAATTCTTGAAAGGTGATCTATGACGGTGTTTTTGCTATCCTTTTTTATCAACCACCTCCCAATCAAACTCTATCTAATAAGTATAGGTTTAGGATCACTTTTTGAAAGCAAATATTTCGAAGCTGAGTGATTGATACGAACAATCACTTAGCTCCCAATAAGATATGTCCTAAACTAATCAATAGGAAAGACAATAGTAAGGAGTTCTTTCTCGGTAGTAGAATAGTTCAATTGAGACTCATTCAAGGTACGACTAGCATAGTAGACAACATGCAAGACTTTATGTATCTTTTGGCATAAAACTTTTTCCATGGCTTAATTGCTCACATCATACATCAATTCAAACAGTAAATCCTTGATTAAAAGCGATTATGACAGGAGTAGTGATCAAAGCATTTTTTAACACATTCAAAGCATGTAGGAAATTATCATCAAATACAAGTGGAGCATCCTTTTACAATAAAGAAAAAAAAGTTTTGGAAATGCTAGAGAAATTCATAATGGTATGCGAATCGCTAGTAGAAACCGACATGACCCTAGAAAGTCCAAACTCCCTTCACATTACATGGGGGAGGCAATTACTCTATTGCGTCAACCTTGGCCTTATCAATTTCTATCCCTTTAGAAGAGACATTGTGTCCTAGAACTATACCTTCCTTCTTCATGAAGTGACATTTTTACCAAGTTATGCAAACATGCATCAAATGAATTCCCAAAAATAATAAAATCATCCATGAAAATTTCAATAAACTTTTCGATCATATTATGAAAGATTGCAAACATACACTGTTGGAAAGTGCTTTGAGCATTACATAACTCAAAAGGCATACACCGGTAACAAAATGTTCCATAAGGACAAGTAAAAGTGGTTTTGTCTTGGTCTTTTGAGACTATGACAATTTGAAAGTACCCCGGGTATCCGTCTAGAAAATGATAAATTGTATGCCCTGAAAGTCGTTACAATATTTGATCAATAAAAAGGGTAGGGAAATGATCCTTTCTTGTGTCCTCAGACTCTTAAGTTTCTGAAAATCAATGCAAATTCGCTAGCCAGTTATGACTCTTGAAGTTGAAAATTCATTTTTTCATTAGCTATAATCGTGATCCCCCCTTTTTAGGCACAATTTGGATTCGACTAACCCACTCACTATTACTTATGGGATAAATAATCTTAGCATCAAGAAGTTTCAAAAACTTCTTTCTTATGACCTCTTTCAAAATAGTATTCAAACGTATTTGAGGTTGCCTACAAGTTTTGAAATTATCATTCAAAATAATTTTGTGCATGCAAATGGTCGGGCATATCCCTTTAATGTCACCAATGTTCCAAGAATGTGCCTTTAGGTGTTTCCCAATACAACAAGTAATTTTGATAGATTATCACTAGAAATGTAAGCACTCGCAATCACGGAAAATGTTTCATTTTCCCCTAAAAAAGTATAGAAAATGAGAAGGAAGAGGTTTCAACTCAACCTTTAG
Source organism: Cinchona pubescens (assembly GCA_025175665.1). Taxonomy (NCBI): domain Eukaryota; kingdom Viridiplantae; phylum Streptophyta; class Magnoliopsida; order Gentianales; family Rubiaceae; genus Cinchona; species Cinchona pubescens. The sequence continues at coordinate 7,833,674 of JANKKI010000051.1, read as the reverse complement.
GGATTCATTGATGGGAGAGACCCCCATTTACCTTTACTTTCTTTGAATCGGATAACTCTTCCTTTTCTAATGATTGAACTTCCTCCTTTGAGCTCATGGTTGAGTGGTATTGTCATCATAAAATTCCTCGTTGTCTTGTGAAAGTTCCATCTTCAATGGAGGCTCCTTGAAATGGTCCCTTCAAAAATTTCCCACAAGTTCATCAATCATGTCCACTTGCATAACATCATCATATAATTAGGAAAACTTAAGATAATTAAAAACATTAAAAGACACAATGTGCTCGTTCACTCTGAATTGAAGTTTCCATTCTTGAACATCAATTAGGGCTATTCTGGTTGCCAAGAATTGTCTTGCAAGAATAATCAGCTTGTTGGCATCATCATCTATTTCAAAAACAATAGAATTGGTCAATAAGAACACCTTCCGCATTTTCACTATGGCATCTTCTATTATCCCAACCAGTTGCTTGATACTTCTATCAGCCAATTGAATAATCAAATTAGTTGGCTTCAAACCACCTCCAATCAAATTTTTGAATAAAGAGTATGGCATAGCTTAAATTGATAGAAGCCCCAAAATCACATAATGCCTTCTCTGCCAACTCCCCCAATCTTACAAGGTATAGCAAATGACCTTAGATCTTTTAATTTTGGTGGGAGCTTCTATTCAATTATTACACTACACCCTTAGTTAGCATTTTCTTCATAAATTTAGCATAGCTAGGTGTATTCTCCAATGCCTCAATGAATGGGATATTAATATCTATTTTCTTGAACATTTCCAAGAATTTCTTGAACATCTTTTCTTTGCTCTCAACCTTTAGCATTTGAGGACATGGAATTCGGATGTTTATTGTGTGCTCCAAAGGACTTTTTTGGTTTCATCAAATCTTTTCGAGGGGATTTGGTAATTCATTGGCTCATTAATAATTTAGCCTTTCCTATTTGGCGGTTCATCTTTTTCTTCATGTTGCCCGATTTTTTCAAGTTCATTCGCCTCTTTGCTTACTTTATCAACCACTTGGTTGTTCAATTCTTTACCAATTTCAAGGGTTATAGCTTTGCACATATTCCCTCGGGTTGGGGACAGTATCAACTGGAAAAGTTCTCATTGGTCTCTCATTTACATGTCTTGTCACTTAACCTAGTTGGGTCTCCAAGTTCATTGTTGATGTACCCTAATTCCTAACAAATGAGTCATGCTCCCTCAACATTTCATTCTCTCTTCTCAAAGTCTCGTACTCTCTCTTTAACTCCACAAGTTGAGCTTTTATATCATTACCTTGCCTATTGAAGTTTTGAGCATTGTTCATGGGTGGTGGGTTAGGATGTTGATTTGAGGACCTTGATTGGTTGTTTTGGTAAGAGGACTTGGGTTGAGAGTATTTGAAGATGGTTTGAGGATTTCTTTCGTGAGAAGATAGGTATGCTCTTTAAAATGAGGTTTGATTGGAGAAATTTTGTTGACTGGTATTTGAATGAGTTGGTTGGTTACTCCATGAAAAGCTTGGATGGTTTCTCCAAGTGGAATTGTGTGTGATTCCATATACATTCAATTGAGCAGGGTGTCTTGTGGTTGAGAGTTGGTTGTTGACATAATTCAATTGTCCACTTCTTCCCACCGGTTCTTCACATTGTTCACTCAAATGGCTTCCAGAGTAAAAGTCACAAACTAAAGGTCCTTGTGAGAAGAATGATATAGCAATCACATTGGTTCCTTTTCCAAGGTTCTTAATAGCTTTTGTCAAATTAGCCATAATATTAACCATCATTCCATTTTATGCAAAAAGAGTATCATTGTAATAGAATTGGAGTTGTTTGTTGCACATTGTGTTGAGCATTGAGTTGAGCCACCAAACCAAGTTGATAGTAATTTAAAGCCATCTTGTTTGGCAGACTTTTGAACCTCCCCTAGTGTCTTAAATGATGAGGAGCCTCCCGTTGAGGCATCAACAATGGACTTTTTCTCTTGGTAAAGTCTATTTTAGAATGTTTATACTTGGAGACACTACAGTATTGCATGGTGAGGACACTTTCAAGAAGCTCTTTGAACCATTCTCATGCTTCACTGTCCCAATCCTTCCCCCGCCTCTTGCTTGAATGAAGTTATCCCGTCCCTCAATTTAGCAATTCTTAATGGTGGAAAAATGCTTGGCTAGGAACTCTTGGACAAGACCATTCCAAGTTGTAAAGGTGCCTTGCTCATATGAATGAGCCACCACTTTGCTCGATCTCTCAAGGAAAATGGGGAACACCCTCATTCATACACAATCGGGGTGCACAACATTAAATTTAAAGGTGTCAAACACCTCCTGAAAATTCATGAAGTGAGTGTAAAGGTCCTCATTGGCCCTCCCCCAAACATTGCATGCAATTGAAGCATTTGGATTAGGTCAAGCTTTTTCTCAAAGTTGTTTGTTTGGTCCCGCATCATAGCAATACTTGAGTATGGACCTTCAAAGTTGGCCATTGCATAGTCCGTAAGAGATCTTCCATTAGCATGTAACCCATGACCACTATTGCCTACTTCTCTATTACTATTAGCTGCTACTCCATTTCCAAGACCACCTAAACCATTGTGTTTCCCACTACTTTATTTTCGTCATTTCTAGGATTTCCATTAAGCATTCTTACATTGTTTTGAGGATTTTCCATCTCGATTCTTTCTTTCTCTTGTTGAAATCCTTTTTCTTTTCTAATTTCCTTTAGCCTTCATTCAAGTTTCAAATCAACACTAATGAATGTTTCATCTTCAACAAGTATATACGATAAAAGAAGATCAAACAAGTCAACTCAAGTGCCAATTCTTCAAAGAGCAATAATTAAAAATTAATAAGAAAACAACCAATTTGTGTAAACTAAAATTAACAACTAAAAGAAAATCTAATCTAGCACGAATAATAAGTATTTGATACTGCCATTTAACACACACTCCGGAACAATAGCTACAAAAACTTATTGGGGTTAACAGGTTTTTGATCAATGATGTAATGAGATTAGCACAACCAACTCAAACAACAAGTAATAAAATAAACTCAAATGATCACCAAACCTCGCCCACACTCTCATAAGTATATGAAGTAAGGGTTATAGGTATTGGCGAGTAAGTATCGTGTATCATCTCACAAGGATTGAGAATAGCAATTGCTAGACTTAATGGATCTTTGCACTATTTAGACAAATCAATAAGTAGTTTGTCACTAACTAAAATTATTACTAGGAAAGAAGTTAAATAAATACTACGTTAACTAATTAAACTAAGAATGCAAAATAAATGGTAATCTATGAAAGTAAGTAGAGATTAACACTATTTACTACACTAAGAGACATAATAAGAAACATGATAAAGCAAGAAACTAAATCTAATAAAGCATGTAAGGATTAATCCACAAAAGCAAGTAAATTACTATAAGAAAAATAGTAAATTTTACTCCACAAAAGCAAGTAAATTTAACTTAAGAAAGCAACTAAAATTAATATTAGTTTACTACTTTTAAGAAACCTTGATTAAAATTTAAAAGTGCTTTAAACTAATCTTAACTAGGAAACCAGTTAATTAAACAAACAAACAAACAAACAAACCAGAATTGGTAGAGTTAACCTTAATCATACTAAGTAGGGTCGACTGCATGAATTCTACTACGCCATTGCGCTCTATCATGGACCATATCCTCCTCAATTCCTAGATGGGCTATATCTTTCTTACAAGTTACCCACCAAGTCTTTTTCGGTCTTCCCCTACCCTTCCCATGTTGACTACTCTCTCTACAATCTACTTGCCTGATAGGCACTTCTACTAGTCGTCTTAACACATGACCTAACCACCTTAAGCATGTTTCTCTCACTTCTCATCAATAGATCATACTCCAATCTTCTCACGAATATGCTCATTGATTATCTTGTCCATCCTAGTGTACCCACACATCCATCTTAACATTGAATTTCTACTACTCTCATTTTTTGATCATGTGTGTAATTCACTACCAACACTCAGACCCATAAAACATCACTGGCCTAATTGCTGTTCTATAGAATTTACCCTTAGTCGTAAAAGAATTTTGCGGTCGCATAATATTCCCATGCCATTTCTCCATTTAGTCAAGGCTCAACCAACTTGTATCCGATGTGTAACATCTCGATCCATACCACCATCACTCTGAAGAACTAATCCTAAATACTTAAAAATTTTACTTATAGGTATTCCTTGATCTCCGATACTAACCCCTATTCCATTCCTACTTGCACCCTTGCTAAATTTAAATTTCATATATTTTGTTTTTGATCGACTAATTCTAAACCATTTTGCCTCAAGTGTCTCTCTCCAAACTTTGAGTTTAGCATTAACCCCATCTTTTATTTCATCTACTAACACAATGTCATCTTAAATAACGTACACCATGGCATTTCCTCCTGTATGTGCCTTGTATGCTCATCTATAACCAATGCAAATAGATAAGGACTTAGAGCTGAACCTTGGAGTAAATCCATATTTATAGGGAACTCTCGTGTCAACCAACCAGGTGTTCTCAAACTTGTAACTACATCCCTATACATCTCCTTTATTGATTCTATATATGCTACTCTAACTCCTCTTCTTCTAAAACTCTTTTAAGCACATAACTTCTCTAGGGATTCTATCGTATGCCTTTTCAAGTTCAATAAAAATCAAATGTAAATCCTTTTCCTTATCTCGGTATCTCTCGGTAAGTCTTCTTAAGAGATGTATGGCTTCAGTAGTTGATCTCCCTAGCATGAAACCAAACTGATTATTTGACATCTTAGTCTCATTTTTTAACCTTCTTTCTATCACCCTCTCCCAAAGTTTTATCGTATGGCTCTTTAACTTAATACCTTTATAATTCACACAATTTTGTATGTCCCCTTAATTTTTGAATATGGGTATGAGAGTACTTCTCTTCCATTCGTCAGGCATCTTTCTACTCTTCAATATTTTATTGAAAAGATTGGTAAGCCAACTTATGCCCTTCTTTCCTAAGCATTTCCATACCTCGATTGGAATATCATCGGGGCCAACTGCTTTTCCTTTCTTTATCTTCTTCAAAGCCTTTTCCACCTCTGATTCTTGAATCCTTCGATAATACATTACATTTCTATACTGTATTCTCAGACTTAGCTAACTCTCCTAAAATGGTATTGTCTCCATTTTCTATATTGAATAGATGATGGAAGTATCTCTCCCACCTTTCTATATTGAATAGATGATGGAAGTATCTCTCCCACCTTTCCTTAATTTTCTCATCTCTTACTAGTACCTTATTACTTTCATCCTTGATGTACTTGACTTGGGTTAAGTCCTTTGTTCTATGGGCTCTTGCTTTAGCAATTTTATAAATATCTCGCTCCCCTTCCTTGGACTTTAATTTTTGGTAAAAACTTCAAAAGCCCTATACCTCGATTCATTTACAACCTTTATTGCCTCTTTTTTAGCAAGCTTATATTTCTCAATATTTTATCACTTCTACAACTATATAGAGCCTTATAGTTAGCCCTCTTAACCTTGATTTTATTTTGTACACCTTCATCCTACCACCAAGATTCTTTGTTCATGGGGGCATAACCTCTTGACTCTCTAAGTATTTTCTTAGCCACTGTTCTCACTCTAGTGAATGCCATGTCATTCTATAAAGTGTCAGATTCTCCTTGTAAGTCCCAGATACTTTGCCCTAACAAATCTCCCTTAAAAATTTCTTCTTTTTCCTTTTTTAAATTCCTCCACTTAATTCTAGGTGATTTACGTAGGTTCTTTCGCCTAATGTGATGTTTAAGCCTCATGTCTACCACCAAAAGCCTATGTTGTGAGGTTAAACTTTCTCCCGGTATGATTTTTCAATCTCTACAAGCCCTTCTATCCCTCTTTCTTGTGAGGAGAAAGTCAATCTGTGAATTTGTTGAACCACTTTTAAAGGTAACTAAATGTTCCTCCCTCATCTTGAAAAAAGTATTAATAATGCAAAGGTCGAATGTCAATCCAAACTCCAAGATTGATTTTCCTTCTTCATTTCTGCCCACATAACCGTATCCACCATGCACTTCTTCATAATCTTTTTTATCTCTTCCCACATGTCCATTTAGATCACCTCTTATAAAAATTTGCTCACCTTGGAGGACACTTAGACACTAGACCAATCATCTCATATAAATCTTTCCAAAACTTAGCCTTAATGGACTCATCTAGACCTACTTGATGTGCATAGACACTAAAGATATTAATAGTTTCACGTCCTAAAATTAGTTTAAGGGACATAATCCTATCTCATCTCCTCATCACCTGCACTACATCATTCTTCATCGACCCATCTATAATAATACCTACCCCATTTTTAGTCCTATTTACTCCTGAGTACCAAAGTTTAAATCCTGAATTATCTTGTAGTTTAGCCTTTTCTCCTACCCATTTTGTCTCTTGTAAACACAAAATATTAATTCTTCTCCTAATCATTGTATCTACCACCTCCATTGATTTACCAGTAAGAGTTCCAATATTCCAAGTTGCTATTCTAATCCTATTCTCCAGAACATTTTTCTTCCCCACTACCCTTCCCCTAAAGAACAATAAGAATTTTTTAGGAAATCTATGCTTTTACCCTTCTTGGATTCCAAGAAATTGAAATGAAATGCAAGTAAGAAATTATATCTTCTTAAAGCTAATAGAAAGCCCACTAAATTAAGCTAATAAAGATTCAAACTTGAAAGAAAATTAAGAGAAAATCTAAAGATGAAATGAAGGAGTACTTTTAATTGAAATGAAAACTTTTTTGAGAAATTAAAGTGAAAACTTGAAGGTTAAGAAAGGTTAAAACTATACTAAAATCTAACTATACTACTACTATGTGTTTTTTGGTAGAGTACAAGTTTAGTTTTAATAGGGATGTTTGAGCCAAAAGTGACAAATATTAAACTGATGCTCGTGTATCCAATCCATGGTATCGTAATTAGTACATCAATCGATACCACGGTATTGATCTCAAATAAGCCTTCAAATTCTTCATCGATACTGTTGGTCCCAAAGCAACCTAAGAGGGGGGTGAATTAGGTTTCTTAAAAAATATACTTTCAAAAATATTGAGATTTAATAAATATAAACTGATATAATAAAATCAATGGGACAATGAGGTAAAGAGAGAAAATTATATTAACAACCAATACTTCCAAGCTAGCAAGCTTGAAGAATTAAATCACTAGAAAGCTTCACACACTTGGTGAGCCAATAATCTTTACAAAGTTGGAAACTTCTTGCTCACACTAAAACTCTTTACGTTGAGCCAAGAATTTTACTTACAACCACACTTTTGTACAAGATTATCACTCCACTCAAAGTTGAATTTCACTCACAACTGCACACTAATACAACAAAGCACTATAGCCAATTTGTACTCAAATTTCTTTCCTCTAAGGCTTGTATTCAATGTATTAGATAATTTTTACTTGATATCAAAGCAGTTATTTATAAGAGCAGTAAATGGTGGTTGCAACTACTTTCTAACGGCTAAATAATAAATGCACAAAAAGTAGCCGTTGGGGTTTCGGACGTCCGAGACAAAATGGAAGCGTCAGACACAGCGTCCGATCTTCATGCAGTTGCTGAAGAGCTTCGTTCGGACGTCCGTGCATGCATCCGTTCCTTCGTCCGATAGAGGCTTGCGACGGTCATGTTCGTCCGTAAAGAGAAGCAGTAGGATCCTATTTCTTTCTGCCTGTTCTTTCGGACGGTGCAATGTGTCCGAGAAGTTTTGACCCAATTCAGACGGTTCAGTGCGTCCGAAAGCCCTGTCTCTAGCAAAATAGATAACAGTCCTGTAAAAACTAGTTTAGAGAGTTAAGTGTTTACGTCATCATCAAAATAAGGTTGGGAAAACATCAATCTCTCCCTTTTTGATGATGACAAACCTTCATGGAGTAATTTATGTAAAAACAATTGGACAAGACTAATCATTTTGCAATATACAATATAGAAGACATAGAAGACTACTCCCCCTGAGAACATGCAAGTTTTTAACAGAAATTCATAAAAAAAACTTCATATACTTAATCTTAAAAAATTAATATTACTTAATTCAAGGAAATAAATAAAAGGGTAAATCTACGGGAAGTCCTAAAAAATAAAGAAGTGCTAAAAACTAAACACAGATGTCAAAAGAACTAATGCGAATCATTTTTTCTTCTTGGAGCGCTTTTCAGTCTTTTGACGTTTTGATGGAACATCTTCATCAGTGGCTTCACTGTCTTCCTCTTCTCCGGTGCAGCGTTGCATGATGAAATCAAATGTGTCGTCAATATCCTCATCGTCGTCTTCATCGTCATTTGAAGCTCCTTGAGTATTGGCAGCCTCTTCCATCTTCATTTTCATCACTGTCGAAAGATGAGTCGAGTGGATATTGTGACTGAAGATTGGCAAATTGAACCTGAGCCGAAGCAGACATGCCAAGGCTAAGTGCCTCTTGGATAATCATCTGACGAGTCTCAAGTCGCTTTAACTTTCGATTAGGGCGACGTTGAAAGGAACTGACTTGAGTGCTCAAGGAGGTGAGAAGGCCACAAATATGAGAAAGTGACGGTTCAGAGGTAGATGGATGAGGATCATGAAGTGGTGGATCTGGTTGAGGAGGATGAGAATGGGGAATAACGAAATCAGAGGTGGAGGCATGGGATTGTGAATTTGCCAAATCAAAGGCTGCCTTAGTTAACCATTGATCGTTGAAAAACTGGAGGCCTTTTCTTTCAATATAAGATTTGTTAAAATAAGGAGGAAATTGTTTGTTTCCGCTGAAAGGAACTTCAAAGAAATCAAAAATTTTGGTGAGGAATTTTCCAAAGGGAATGTTTCTTCGGGTATCAGTAAGAAAGAGTTCCCATAGGGAACAAAAGAGATACCCAAAATCAAGAGGAATGCCCTTGAAAACACAAAAAAACAAGTAAAGCTGCATTTTACCGGGCTCAGTGCGATGCCCGTCAGTTGGCAATAACATATTTGTGACAAGAGTATATAGAATATTCAGTTCAGGAGTGAGTAATGTGGTTTTGGCTTTCGAGGCCTGTTTAAAATTAATGTTAAAAATGGCCCTAACTTCATCGATGTCAAATCGAGTATCAACAGCAGGCCATTTATCTAAAGAAAAGAAATAGGAAAAATCATTTGGGTTTGAGACTTCACATTCAAAAATTGTGTCAATAATGATGTTGGATGAAATTTGAAGGTTGGAGCTGTTAACACGAGAAGTTAAGGTGCGAACAATAGGGCCTTTCCGAAGATTGGCGGTGAATTGAAGCACCATGTCATGATATACAGGTAAGTCAATATGCACTAGGTGACCCCAATTTTGTTTTTCAAAACAGGTTTTGACAATGGGAAGATTATACTCATCAAACAGACTTTGAGATGCAGGACGTTGAACGATTACAGATTTACTTAAAAGGGATGTATACCGTTCAGATGCCTTGGCATCGATGAATTATGGCAGGATTGGATTTGTGGATACTTGGGGAGTAGCAGATGATTCTCCTCGTACTGGAGCTTTCCCCTCAGTTTTTCGTCCACGATTTCCTGTAGAAGAGCCTCCGCGAGATTTAACCATTGTGAAGGATGAGAAGGAAAATTTAATTTTTGAAAGATTGGAAAGAATTTGATGAAATGAGATGGTAGATGTGGAAAAAATTGATATGATTCAGGTGAGATTATGAATACTCTAGAGAGGATAATCTTCCAACCAATTTTGGGAAAGAGGGTAGGAATTTGATGGGGGTGTTGAAGGAACAATTTTTGCTAGAGAGGGTTTCGGGGGTTTAGGCAAGTCTGAAATGAGTAAGATGGACGATTTTAATAGAACAGGGAGACCGTTCGGACTATCGAACGTTTGGTGTACGTCCGAGGAAGCGTCCGAAAGCTCATGAACGGACGGCCGATGGAAGATCCAGTGTATCCGACGTTCTTTCGGACTATGGTACGTGTCTGGAAGAATTCCAGAGAGTTTAGTGAAGAAAATGAATATCGTTCGGATGAAACATGGCGTCCGAAAGGTAGAGTCGTTTGGACGAATGAGTGCGTCCGAACCAAGAATCTATGCCAAGTTGATCTGTAAAATTCCCAAACATTTTTTGAGAGTTTCAAAGCTATCTAGAGCTAAGGGTTTTATAAAATATCAACCAGTTGATTTGAAGTAGGCACAAAATCAACACGAATTTTCTACTTTTTACAAACAAGATCTCGAATGAAATGATGCTTAACATCAATGTGTTTGGTTGTAGAGTGCATAACAGGATTTTTTGTGAGATTAATTGCACTAGTATTGTCACACTTTATAGGAACCCAATCAAAAAAGACACCAAAATCTTTCAGAGTATGTTTCATCCAAAGAAGTTGAGCACAACAATTTCCAGCAGCAATGTATTCGGCTTCAGCCGTAGAAAGAGAAATAGAATTTTGTTTTTTGCTAAACCAAGACACAAGACAAATTCCCAAAAAATGACACATACCACTGGTACTTTTTCTATCAATTTTACACCCAGCAAAGTCAGCATCGGAATAACTAATTAAATCAAATGTAGAGGACTTTGGATACCACAGACCAAAATTCATTGTACCCTTTAGATATCTAAAAATTCTTTTAACAGCTATCAAATGTGATTCTTTAGGGCAAGATTGAAATCTAGCACATAAACAAACAGCAAACATGATATCTGGTCTACTGGCTGTGTTAAGTAACTAAAGTAGACTTCCGATCATACATCTATAGTGTTTTTCATCAACACTATTACCTTCTTCGTCTTTATCAAGTTTGGTTGAAGTGCACATTGGCGTACCAACTTGTTTGCAATCTTCCATTCCAAATCGTTTGAGTAGCTCATTTGTGTACTTGATTTGCGTAATAAACATTCCTTCCTTAGTTTGATGAATTTGAAGTCCGAGGAAAAATTGCAGCTTGCCCATCATACTCATCTCAAACTCTTTTTGCATTAAATGTGAAAAGTCCTTGCACAAATTTTCATTAGTTGCTCCGAAAATAATATCATCAACATAAATTTGAACAATTAACAAACCATTTAAATATGTTTTTGTAAAAAGAGTGGTGTCAACTACATCTCTTTTGAATCCATTTTCTATCAAGAAACCACTTAATTTTTCATACCAAGCTCTTGGAGCTTGTTTCAAACCATATAAAGCTTTGGAGAGTTTGAAAACATAATTTGGAAAATTTTTATTTTCAATTCAAAGTCGGGAGGTTGTTCAAGGAAAACTTCTTGATCAATAAAACCATTTAAAAATGCACTTTTGACATCCATTTGAAATAATTTGAAATTATTGAAACATGCAAATGCGAGAAACATGCGAATGGATTCTAATCTAGCCACGGGAGCAACAAGTCAATACCTTCTTCTTGAGCATAACCTTTAGCAACAAGTCTAGCTTTGTTCCTTATGATTTCACCTTGGTCATTTTATTTGTTTCTAAAGACCCATTTAGTTCCAATAATGGGATGAGAAAATGGTCTTTCAACCAAGGTCCATACATTATTTTTCTCAAATTGACTAAGCTCATCTGGCATGGCATTAACCCAAAATTCATCACTCAAAGCAACATCTATATATTTAGGTTCAATGTGAGAAAGTAATGCACAATTACTATTCAAAGGTTTATGAGAGCGAGTAGTTACCCCATCGGATAGATCACCTATGATTAAATCTTGAGGGTGACTAGAGACGAATCTCCAAGCAATATATGCTCTCGGAAGATCATTTGGAGTATCCTCATTCTTTTCATCATCTATTTGATGGTTGTTGACATCATTGCTTGATGTGATCTCTTGATGATCTACATGAATAACAAGCTTTTCGAGCTCCTTTAGAATACCTACATCTTTATCTTCACATAAATTCTTTGAAATAACATCATTAGTTTCATCAAATGTAACATGCACAACTTCTTCAATCAAGAGTGTTCTTCTATTGTAAACTCGGTATGCTTTCTTGTCACTAGAATATCCTAGAAAAATTCCTTCATCCGATTTTTTGTCAAAATTTCTAAGCTTTTCTTTGATTTTTAAAATAAAACATTTGCAACCAAAAACTTTAAAATAGCTCACAACGGGTTTTTTTACATAAGAGGAGTTCATAAGGTGTTTTGTTTAAAAAGGATCTCAGTTAAACTCGGTTCATGACATAACAAGCCGTGTTAACCGCTTCGGTCCAAAAGTATTGAGGTAAGTCGCATTCGCTAATCATAGTTCATTAGCGGTTTCTTGAAGAGTCCTATTTTTCCTTTCGAAAACACCATTTTGTTGAGGGAAACACAACCGAAAATTCATGAGAAATACCGTTGTGATCACAAAAGTTGGGAAAACCCCCAAATTTAAATTCGGCACCATTGTCACTTCTTAAACGAATGATTTTTAAATTTAATAAATTTTGAATTTTGGAAAACAATTTTACAAATTTTTCAAACGCCTCATTTTTGTGAACAAGAAATAATACCCAAGTATACCTATAATAGTCATCTACAATAACAAAAGCATATTTGCAACCACCAAGACTAGCATATTGAGTAGGTCCAAATAAGTCTAAATGCAACAATTCTAAAGGTTTATGAGTAGACACAAAATTCTTTGGTTTAAAAGAAACTTGACTTGTTTACCAAATTGGCATGCATCACAAATTTTATTTTTCAAAAATTTTAGTTTTGGCAATCCTCTTACCAAATCTTTCTTAGCAAGTTTTTCAATCAAATCCATATTGCTTAAAATGACAGAGTCTTCTATGCCAAAGCCAAGGATCATCTATGGAAGCGGTAAGACATTTTACATTGCTATTGCTAATTTTATCAAGATGAATCACATAAACATCATTGTGCCTAGTGCCCTTGAATAAAACTACATGATTTTTATCAAGAATAAGACATTCATGCCTGGTAAAAAATACATATAAATTTTTATTCAAAGTTGACAACACTTAATAAATTATAGTTTAAATTATCAACAAGAAGCACATTCTTAATCAAAGTTTCACCATTTTTACCTACATTACAAATGCCGATTGATTTTGCTTTATTGTTATCTCCAAAAGTGACTTTTCCACTATTTTTGGATGTGAGATTAGTGAAGAGAGAAGCATCACCCGTCATGTGCCTTGAACATCCACTATATATGAACCACTTAGCATTATTGGTGATGTTGAGTACCTACACATCAAATCAATTGATAACTTTTGGTACCCATATTTTCTTGGGTCCATTTGAGTTGAGTTTAGTGAAATTGCTAACAATCCATGCAACTTTCATTCCAAGCTTTTCGTTCTTCTTTACATAACACATATTCTTAACATGTCCATGTTGGTGGCAATATCTACAAATAATATTTTTATTTCCATATAAAGATGATTTTGGTTTTACAATACATAAGTTATCCCTTCTAAACGTGACAAAGTTTTTGTTGATTACTACATTTCTATTTCTTTTTAAATCAACAACATTTTCTTTCTTTTTAGTCAAGAGAGCATTCAAATCATCCATTCTTTTCTTCAAGGAGGCTTGTTCTTCCTTGACCTTGGATCCCACATGCATTCTTTTCTTCAAATCATGATTTTCTTGTAATAGCCTATTATTTTCATTCACAATTTTAGAGTTAGCATTTAATAAAGCATTTGATTTTTTGACTAACTCCTTATTTTTAACATATGATTCCTTTAAGCTATCATGCAATTTTAAAATGAAAGCTTCAAGATCATCTTCATCATTTTCATCATTGGAGGATCATAGTTAGAATTTACCTCATCATCTCCAATAGCCATAAAGGCCATTTGTGCCGACTCCATTTCTTCTTCAACTTCTCCTTCGGAGTTGCAATCATCCCATGTGATTTGAAAGTTATTAAATCTAGGTTTTCTTCCTTCCTTCTTTTTCTTGGAAGGGCACTCATTTGCAAAGTGTCTGAGTTGACCGCATTCAAAATATTTTTCGTTTTGCTTCATCATTTCAAGCCTTGTCTTTCCTTTGAAATTATTTGAATTTGTAGCTCCGCCTCTTCTCATTCTTCGTTTGTTGATGTAGTGTTTAATAAATCCTTTGGTGATGAGTGCAAGATCTCCTTCATCAAGATCTTCATCTTCTAGATTGATGGAGCTGTTTTCATCTTCTTATTGAGAAGTCTTTAGAGCAATGCTCCTTCTTGGCCTTGCTTCTTCATCATCCACTACTTTAGCCTTTAACTTTAATTCATAAGAAGTAAGAGAATTGATTAGCGATTCAATAGGGCATTAAATTTAAATTCTTGGCTTCCTCTATAGCAATAGTTTTGGCATCCCATTCTTTGGATAGAGCATTTAGGATTTTTCTATTTTTTTCACCCAAAGAGTACTCCTTACTTAAGGCTTCAAGATCCTTTATAATGTCATTGAACCTACAGTATATTTTGTCAATGTTCTCATGTGGTTCCATATTGAAGGACTCATACTTGGCAACAAGTAAGGATTTCTTTTGCTCATGAACATCGTCGCTCCCTTCATGGATTTCCTTCAATTTATCCCAGATTTCTTTAGCGGAAATGCATCCTTTCACGTGAGTTGATTCATTTGCATCCAAGGCATTATATAGCACATTCATGGCTTTTGCATTTAAAGTCAAGTTTGCCTTGTCTTGTGGAGTGAGCTCATCCCTTGTCTTTTCTCTTCTTCTATTTGTGTGATCATCAATAATAGAAGCTTCAAAAGGACCTTCATTGACAACACACCACAAATCAATGTCAATAGATTACAGACAAGATAATATTTTCATTCTATCTCTCCAACTAATAAAATTTGCCCCATTAAACATAGGGGGCCTAGTAACGGATTGACCCTCAAAGAATAGAGCATTGTTGGTTGCCATAATAGTTCTTTTCTCAAAAGCAGTTTAAGCAATAAAATGAGACCAAGCTCTGATACCAATTGTTGGTCCCAAAGCAACCTAAGAGGGGGGTGAATTAGGTTTCTTAAAAAATATACTTTCAGAAATATTGAGATTTAATAAATATAAACTGATATAATAAAATCAATGGGACAGTGAGGTAAAGAGAAAAAATTAAACAACCAATACTTCCAAGCTAGCAAGCTTGAAGTATTAAATCACAAGAAAGCTTCACACACTTGGTGAGCCAATAATCTTTACAAAGTTGGAAACTTCTTGCTCACACTAAAACTCTTTTAGTTGAGCCAAGAATTTTACTTACAACCACACTTTTGTTGTTGACCTAGCACTCCACTCAAAGTTGAATTTCACTCACAACTGCTGTTGACACTAATACAACAAAGCACTATAGCCAATTTGTACTCAAATTGCTTTCCTCTAAGGCTTGTATTCAATGTATTAGATAATTTTTACTTGATATCAAAGCAGTTATTTATAAGAGCAGTGAATGGTGGTTGCAACTACTTTCTAACGACTAAATAATAAATGCACAAAAAGTAGCCTTTGGGGTTTCGGACATCCGAGCCAAATTGGAAGCGTCCGACAGAGCGTCCGATCTTCATGCAGTTGCTGAAGAGCTTCGTTCGGACGTCCGTGCATGCGTCCATTCCTTCGTCCGATAGAGGCTTCGGACGGTCATGTTCGTCCGTAAAGAGAAGAAGTAGGATCTTATTTCTTTCAGCCTGTTCTTTCGGACGGTGCAATGCGTCCGAGAAGTTTTGACCCAGTTCGGACGGTTCAGTGCGTCCGAAAGACCTGTCTCTAGCAAAATAGATAACAGTCCTGCAAAAACTAGTTTACAGAGTTAAGTGTTTATGTCATCATCAAAATAGAGGTTTGGAAAATATCAGATACCATAGTATTGATTCCTATACAAATAACAACACTGCAGTATGGAGTCTAATTTCAGCAATTTTGAATTTCTTCTTTTTGTCCTTTTTGTTCCTTGAATCTTCTATTCTTTAAGCTCAATATCTTTTAATCTAAACTTATAAAATACCAATAAACTTATCAAGCAACAAATTATACTAAAATTAATACTAACACCATATATTTACAAAAATGTAAACACAAATACTAAATGCAGTGAAACTAAACAAAAACACATAAAACACTATAAAATATAGAAAATACTAACAAAATATTTGAATAAACAAGTAAAATAACTCCAATTTTCTGGAGTTATCATAACCCTAGGCAAATTTTACCACAAGATCCAGACAAAATTCAGACACTTGCTTTGTCATTTTTAGTGGATTTTATTGTAAGATTCAATACAAGCTAAGGAATGTAGTAAGGAAGGACTTTGGAATGTTGATAGATATCCACAACTTGCCTAGGCAACTTTTTGAAATTTATTGGAACTTTTGGTATCTTTATATGGGTAGAGAATTTTTATTGTATTATAACTTTATGAAACTGGATTTTGATATCTCTTTTACAGATTTATTTATTATGATTTTAAAAATATAAGGAAAAGAATCTAAAGCTAAATTGGTCCAAATTAATAAGAGTCATTTGATATTATCTTATGAATGGATTGGTTTGCCAAATATGATGCTAAAATGGACTATGAAAATAAGTGGGCAACCTTTTCTGGATTAGTTGAGTTAACTTATCAAGGCTATGTAAGTAAAAGAAAGACATCTCAAAGAATTTTTTTTTCAGAGCAATACACGCAAGTAAGACATTAATTAAGGAAAGGTTGTGAATGATACTTAGTTTATATGATGGATACTTAAAAAAGAATGAGTGAAACTCTATGTTCTATTTTTCAGGAAATCCAAAAGAGCTTACTAAAAAAAATTACATGGAAGACGCCTGGTATGGAAACTGAACTTTAGATATAATCCAAATTGGTACATGAGGCAAAGCTAATGTCTAAGCGCTGTACAGGAATGGCTCAATTGAGTTGAAGGAACTAAATAAACAATCTTAAAAATTATTGAATATGAAATGCATTTCGCTAAGTGTTTGACCTTGGGAACCGATGTTGTTCGTAAAGAAGAAAGATGTGAGTTTGAGATTCAGTATTGGTTATAGAAAGTTGAAAAATTACTATTAAAAATATATATCCTCTCCCTAGAGTTGATTATATCTTTGACTTATTTGTGGGTGCAAAAGTATTGGATATCAATGGATGAAGATTAAGGAGATTGCTATACTTAAGAGTACTTTTTGAACACATTATGGACGTCATAAATTTTTGGTGATGTCATATGGTTTGACGAAGATTCCTGCAACATTCATGGATTTAATGAATAGAATTTTATGTATGAACTGAATAAGTTTGTAGTTATGATATTTTGATTTATTTTCTAAGTAAGAAAACTTGTAAGGAGTATTTAAGATAATTATAAGAATGCTTGGTATTATAAAGGAAGATAAGTTTTACGCCAAACTTTGCAAGTGTAAGTTTTTGTCATTAAGTGCAACTTTTCTAGGATGTGATTTTCATACAACGAGTTTTGGGGACCTCAAAAGGTTGAGGACAAAGTGGACTAATCAAGATCTACAAGTATTATTGTGTTAAGAAAATTTTCATATTAGTTAGTTATTACTATAATTTCATTAAAGTATTTTTAACTATTGTAACACTATTGAGTGGGTTGACATAAAAAGGGTATATTTTGTATGATATTTGGAAAAAAAAAACTTTCGACATTGAAAAAGAAGTTGATAACAACACCAGTTTTAACCTTTCCATTTCGAACTTGGCAGTTTGTAATTTTAAAGATGCGTCTAAAATTGGATTAGATTGTATATTGATGCAAGTGATAAGGTTATTATTTACTCATTAAGATAACTAGAACTCTATGAAAAGAATTAACTGACGCATGACTTGAAATTAGCGATTATAGTGTTCGACTTAATTCAAAATTTTGGAGACATTTATAGACTGTAAGTCACTTAAGTAATTGTTGACTTAAAGAGGAGACAAGAACTTGTAAAGATTCAAGGAATTGAGAGAAGACACTGTACCCGATTTTAGTATAAGGTGCAATGATAGTTTATTGATGAGTTAGCTATTATGTGTATCTAACAACGAAGATTTAATGAATGAGATTATGAAGGAGGCACATTATTGTAATTATTTAGAGGCCCTAGTGGACCAATGATGTATTGAGACCTCAACAGATATTTTCGGTGTAAATGAAATGAAGAGGTTAATTGTTGAATATGTAACAAAATGCTTAAATACAAACAAATTAAGCTGAATATCAATGACTAGCAAATTAGCTTAAACTTTTTGAAATTTCGTAATAGAAGTGGGAACATATAATGTTGATTTCACAGTATAATTTTCGAAGAATAATGATTGGTCATGCCACTATTTGGGTAATGGTCGATCATTGAACTAAGTCAACCTATTTTATATCATCTGTGCATAGTAGGAGAACTATGAAAAGTGAGTAGAGTTATATGTGGGGCAAATTATGAGTTTGATTGGAGTGCCTTTGTGCACAACATTGGACTTAGACAGTCGTTTTACTTCCTGTTTTGGATTTGGTACAAAAGGGTTATGAGAATAGATTGAGATATGACACCATTTTTATCCTCAAATAGACAACCAATTCGAGTGAACTATCCAAACACTAAAATATATGTTATGAGGTTATGCATTAGATTTTAAAGGAAATTTGGATCAACTTAAAACTAATGGAGTTACCAGAGGATATTAGAATGACTATATTTGAAGCGTTAAATGAACGTACAAGTTGATCTCCACTATATCGGAATTAAATCCGTAAAAATTTGATTTTTATATTCGATTAGGTGACAAAGATATTAGAAAAAGTTAAGGGTATTTGTGTTAAACTCTTGATGAGCATGATCATTCGAGATATTGGAGTAAACAGGAAAACTAGTATATTAGTTACATAAGTTTTGATACCTACAAGAGTGCATAATACATTTTAGGTGTCGCAACTGCAAAAATATATACCTAACTCTAGTTACGTGATTAAGTCTATATTTTTGGATGATAGAGGAAATTCTGATGGTAAAATCAGAATTGATAATCATGAATGTAAGGATGAAGGATTTCAAAGAAAATAAATTCCATATTGAATGGACTAACTAGGATGCGAAGGAAGTGTCATGGGAAATTAGAAGAAGAAATGATCGCTGATGTCTGGTTCTCTTTGACTGAGGTGTATAAGTTTTGTGAATGAAACTTTTTATAAGTACTGTAGAATGTAAAACATTGTGTTTTGGCAACAAAAAAATGAAATACAAATAATAATAATATTCAAGAACATCTAATATATTTAGAATTTCGTTGGAAATTGATTTACTTATTTGTGGTGGTGTGTTTGCATAAGAAGAATTAATTCTTATCAAATTTGGGTATCGAATGTATAATGACGATTAATTTTTATTGACATACTGCTTTTAATTAGAACGTTTTTCACTTTTTCTGCAACTCTTTCGCTAAATATTAGTTACTTTTCGTAATTAATTTGTAGTTAAATTTTTTAGCCTACTTTTAATACCAATTCATGATAGGAGTAGAGAACAAAAAGTGAACTTGTAGGACTAAAAGTTTAGAACTTTTGGGACTTAATATTGATAAATAAGGTTCATTACTTAGTCGCAATTTTGGAGCATTGGTAGATAACGCATACTGTCTTGTGTAGATAACTCGTACTTCACAATTCGGTATATTTTCTTGAGTCGTAGTCTTTTTGATAATTCCGTTTATAATTTATTTATGTTTCTCGCATATTGAATAATATGTCTAGGATTATTTTTTGTTAAGTATTATTTGGATTAAAGGATAAATTTTGGTTAGTTACTGGTTGATTTTAAATCTAAAATTATTAAAAATAAAAAAATAAAAAAGGGACCACGGACTGCCTTGGATGACTGCCGGTGGCTCCCCTTTTTTCGGTCTAATTGGCGATCCTGCTGGAGCAGAGAACCGTGGCGGCTGGGCTGATTGCCGCTGCTGCTACTCAAGTCTGCTGCTGCTGGTGGGATGCCGGGGAGTTCAGTTCGCGGGTTTTGGTTGATGGAGCTGGAATGATAGTTTGGTTGGGCAGCCAGTAGATTGTTTGTTCCGTTTAGTAGTGAACATTAAATCAATTGATACTGTAATATATAGATCAGGTTTGATATTGGTTATTTGGTTGCATTGGCGTAAGAAGAATGGGAAAAAAAAAATGGAAAGAATCTCCAAGCATAATGGAAAGAAGGAATTTTAAAAAGAAATAAAAAGAAACAAAATAAATGTATTTTATTATTTAATATTATTTTCTGTTCTTGATTGACATCTAATTTTAGTAGTAAATCATATACGTAGTTTGTCTATAATATAACTTCTAGAATAAATAATGGGGTACTTTTTGACATAAGTAATTATGAGATACTAAAAGCCTATTTGTTTAGTAACGAAATAAAAATCTACTTTTGAAGTATTAATTAGTAATAATAACACTTTTGTAATATTTTAAGATGAATGATTCCCAACATTTACTTTTATAAAATTATTTTAGTAATGTCTATCTAAGTAAATATTTTAAAATAAATAAGTATAGTACTATTGTGGTATTACTTTTGTGAAATAAATATGATATATATTTTCATGATGTAACAAAGGTATGGTTATGCATTATTTCTAGAATAAATATTGTCAAAAATTAGTGGAATAAAAGATAATGCTTTTTATAGGATACTTTGGGCCTTGGATAATTTGTAAATGGCATAATAATCTATAATATGAGTGGTGTTTTTCATTTGAACTTAAGTAACATGGGATGAATTTTTGTTTATAAAATCAATTAGATTATGGCTATAGTTTGTGTTTTGCTACATCGAAATAAGTGGTTATTATCTCTTTTTTCTTTCAAAAAAAAAAAAAAATTCACTTAAATGTTACTTTTTGGATAAAATGTTATTTTATAATGTTATTCAAATTGGACAACACATGGATAATTGGCTTGTTTTGATATTATGATCTAATATGTAACTAGCATGATTATTTTTGAAATTTGTATCCTTATTTTTCATGTGTATGTGTTTAGATTATTTGCTCGATAACTAATAATGAACCATGATACTAAAATAATCATGAATTATCGATAGGGATAATAATTCTGCACTATTTTTGAACCTGCAAGATGATATGATTTTGACCTCTAAAGTCTAAACTTTGAATTAAGTTAAGTTTTGGTTGGATCCCTTGACAATCTTTTTTAGTTGCATTTCTTAACTCTAGGTTAAGCTAAGTAAGCCGATAATGGCATGTTTGTATTACGAGCATATAATGAACCATGATATAAATTTTGAACTCTAATGATGAATTTAATTATGGCTTTCTGATTCCAAATTTCTGAACTTTGATTTTGAAATATGAAATTTTGATCTACGAAATCTATGTTGTAAATTTTTTATAAATATGTAAATATTGTTCTTTTACAAATAAAAAAACTATTTTGCAAAGAAACTTTTACCGGTATATGAAATAAGATTTTACTTTAACTTCAGATAAAAACTTTTTTGGATTACTCTTTTATGAATATGTGATAAAACTTTACAAATATATATATATGTAGATGTATATGTATATGTATATGTAACTTGTTTAGTCCAGTAAGAGTAATGTTAGCTACTTGTTGATCACCCTATTATAACATTTTTGTAGAATTACAGCTCTTTTAGGATTGCAAAATTTAACAATAGATAACTACTAGTATCGTGTCGATGAATCAGTTTCCAACACCTTCAAGGAGATACTTTCGAAAATAGTGTTAACTCCTTCGTTTAATAGCAATAGTGTGGTACTTCCTAATGGAAAATCTGATTTTGTCGGGCCTGATTCTCTATGGTATGCTTTTTACCATTTCATAAGGAAAGCTAAACTAGTGGCCTATCAAGTAAAAATTGGGTCTTAAACCCAGAATTTAATGACTGAAGTCAAAGACTAAAAGGTGAGAAGACAGAGAAAAGGTATCTCACTCAAAGAGTACAAGCTGCATTATCTAGTTTTTTGGTGGCAACTAAAGAGGTCAACATTAGATAAAAAGAAGAGTAAACCATCAGTGAAATAAGGACATTCCATTATATCATATGAAGGGCATGAGTGAAAGGATTGTTGTTGTTGATTGACGATCATGTGTATGAGGAGTTGGTGTAACCCAATCGTTAGATTTCTGACTTCTATCGAGAGTTATATTATTATTTGATTAATAATTAGAATCATGTTGAGATATTTTTTAATTTTTTTGTGTTGCTTTGGAGCCAATGTATGGTTTAGTTTATACTCATTTAGTGACATATTCAAGATATCTGTTGTTATAGAATGTTTAACAATTTAATGAAATTAATTTGTTTATATTTTGTTTTGATACTTTGTACCTTTAAGGGGTAAATTTTAAAGGTATGGTGGCTGTCATGTGTCTATGTATGCAGACGAAGTGCGTGGCACTTCTGATAGCCAATATTTTGCATGTTCAATAGCTATCAAAAATCCAATACAAAATTAATTGAAACAAAGATTGAATTGTACAAGCTAAAATCAATTAAAAAATAACAAATACCATAAGAAGGTATGTATCTTAAGTGACAAGCTCAAGATAAAAGGGTAGGTCATCGTGGAAAAGGAGATGCGAAGGGGGTATGTGGTACATGCTCAAGTTGTACGTTGAGGAGGCCGGAGAGGGGATGCGGTGGGAGGAGGAGATATGAGGAGGAGAAGTGAGGTGAGGAGGGATAAGGGAGGAAAAGGGAGAGAGAGAGACAAAGTGGACAACTTTACCCTTTCCAAAAGTTATGTGAGAGTCATTTGACTGACAAAATAGAGCATTTAATCGACAGTTTTGTGATCTTACAGATGCATTTTGAGAAAGTAAGAGATCGTTTGAGCCAAAAAAAAGAAAAAAGAAAAAATTAGTTTAGTAACTAAATTGACAACTATAAAATAATTTGATTGCTCATTTCTTTAATTGTTAATTTAGTATTACTAATGCAGAAAGCTTAATTTCACAACAGATAGTAGTTAAATGGCTTTTGGGAATAGCCCCCCTAATTGGATTAGTTGACTAATTGACCGAGGAGTCAATCGCACTAGGAATTTGACTTAGTTTCTGCCCTAATCCTAGTTTGCTTATTTGGAAACTTGTCTATTCTCATTATTTTTATTGCTTGTTTTATCTCGTTTAGATAACTTTAGTAATTCCTAGTTTTTAATAATTTATTCCTATTTTGAAAAATCTCAAAAACTATAATTTTCATTGTCTAAATGGTGAATGGCTAAGTACTTGATAATAGCTATTCAAATTTTCATGGGAGCAATTCTTATTTTGGCTAACTATTGATTGATACAATATACTTGCAGGTTGTCAAATAATTAGTTTAATAGAATTTAGTATTTATAACTTAGAGACATATCAACCTTTTTAAAGAATAATATCTATCACAAATTTAGTTATTATCGAAATAATTTATTCATCCTAATTACATGAACATCCATCTTCCAAAAATGATTTTAAAAATTTGAAACTGTCATTTTGGTTGAAAAATTAGTTTCATAACATTTCCTCTGTTTCATTAATTTCTCAACACTTGAAGTTACCATTTTTGTTTTCAACGATTTCTACTAGATTTTTTCAAGTCGAATAATCTATCATTAAAACTGAGGATACGAAAAACATTATTGTTATAATATTTTGGGTGTATAGCAAAAATTGTATAAGAATATTGGTCTGGTGTTAAATTTCAACTAAAATGAGATAGATATGAGAGTTGAAGGTACAAAATTTGCAAAATTAAAAATTTAGGGGGCAAAGTTAAAAATTAAGTATAAATTAAATGATGCAAAATGAAATTAGTCATATAATAACATGTGTTTTGGTCTGTGTTCTATTTTAATTTTCTATTCATTAGGCAAGGACAATCCAATTTTGAAAGCTTCCACATCCGAGATTTATAAATTGCAAATGCAAAATTGGTGTGGGATTTAATAAAAAGAGTTTCGGTCAAAGAGATTGGTACTTTACACATCATATAATTGTTAAACACGAGATACAGAGAGATTACGCAAATTTTTAAACATTAGATTTCTGAATTTTTAAAAGGTACGAGTAATTTATAAAATGAAGAATAAAATATGGAGAGTTATATTACTCTTTGATTAATAATTAGAATCAGGTTGAGATATTTTTTAATTTTTTTTGTGTTACCTTGGGGTCATTATATAGTTTAGTTTATATTTATTTAGTGGCATATTCAAGACATCTATTGCTATAAAATGTTTAACAATTTAATGAAATTAATTTGTTTATATTTTATTTTGGTGTTTTGTTGCTTTTGAGGAATAAATCTTAAAGGTACGCTGGCTGTCATGTGTACAGGTATAACCGATATTTTGCATGCTTCACTAGCTGTCAAAGATCCAATACAAAATTAATTGAAGCAAAGATTGAATTATATAAACTATCTCAATTAAAAAGCTCAAGAACAAATACCATAAGAAGGCATGTATCTTGAGTGACAAGCTCAAGCTCAAGACAAAAGGGTAGTTCATCGTGGAAAAGGGGGAGGTGAAGGGGGTAGGGGGGTACATGCTCAAGCTGTTCGGTGAGGAGGCCGGATAGGGGATGTGGGGGCGGAGAAGATATAAGGAGGAGAAGTGAGGTGAGGATGGGTAAGGGAGGAAGAAGGAGAGAGAGACAAAGTCGACAATTTCACTCCTTCCAAAAATTATGTGAGAGTCATTTGATTGCCAAAATAGGGCATTTAGGTTAGTGATCTTACAGATGTATTTTGAGAAAGTAAGAGATCGTTAGCGCCAAAAAAAATAATAATAATAAAATTAGTGAGTAAATTGACAATTATTATATAGTTCGGTTACCTTTTAAGTTGTTTGGTCATTTTCAATTGTTAATTTAGTATTACTAATGTAGAAAGCTTAATTTCACAATAGATCGGAGTTAATGGCTTTTGGAAATAGACCCCTTAAAAAAAATTGGGTTAGTTGGCTAATTGACCGAGGAATCAATCGCACCAGGAATTTGACTTAGTTTCTACCCTAATCCTAGTTTGCTTATTTGAAAACTTGTCTATTCTCATTATTTTTGTTTCTTGTTTTATCTCGTTTAGATGACTCTAGTAATTCCTAGTTTTTAATTATTTCTATTTTGAAAAATCTCAAAAACTACAATTTTCATTGTCTAAATGGTGAATGGCTAAGTACTTGATAATAGCTATTCAAATTTTCATGGGTGCAATTCTTATTTTTGCTAACTATTGATTGATACAATATACTTTCAGGTTGTCAAATAATTAGTTGAATAGAATGAAGTATTCATAACTTAGAGACATATAAACCTTTTTAAAGAATAATATCTATCACAAATTTAGTTATTATCGAAATATTTATTCATCCATCTTCCAAAAATGATTTTAAAAATTTGAAACTGTCATTTTGGTTGAAAAATTAGTTTCATAACATTTCCTCTATTTCCCTCGATTAATTTCTCAGCACTTGAAGTTACCAGTTTTTATTTCAATGATTTCTACTAGATCTTTTTCAAGTCGAACCATCTATCATTAAATACTGAGGATACGAAAAACAATGTTGTTATAATATTTTGGGTGCATGAGCAAAAATTATATTAAATTTGGTGATGGTGTTAAATTTTGGACTAAAGAGAGACAGATATGAGAGTTGAAGGTACAAAATTTTTAAAATTAAAAATTTAGGGTGCAAAGTAAAAATTAAGTATAAATTAAAGGATACAAAATGAAATTAGTCATATAATAATAACACGTGTTTTGGTCTGTGTTCTATTTTAATTTTATATTCATTAGGCAAGGACGATCCAATTTTGAAAGTTTCCACATCCGAGATTTATAAATTGCAAATGCAATTGGTGTGGGATTTAATAAAAAGAGTTTCGATCTAAGAGATTGGTACTTTGAACGTCATATAATTTTTAAACATGTGATATAGAGAGGTTGCGCAAATTTTTGTAATAAACATTAGATTTCTGAATTTTTAAAAGGTATGAATAATTTATATAATGAAGAATAAAGGGTGATCAGTTTATGTAATAGTGGACAACCGACAGAGTGGAAGGATTTTAAAGAGCAAAAGTGCTAAATTTCATAAGAGTAAACGATATGATAATTTTTATGTTAAAAGATCGTATAAGTTACTAAATTTTTTAAAATTATTAATTTTTTATGATCTGATCATTCAACTATTAAAATTGTCGTGTAATATCTATTTCATATATTTTTAAGGTTAGAATAACGGTCGAAACATGTGAATAGCTTATGGAATTTTAATGCGTAAAAATATCCAAATCATAATATATTTACTTAACGAATCAAGTTAATAGTTGAACAAAAAATTTAGTAGAACAAAGTAAGATTTTAAAAAGTTTTTCCCTGTTAGGAGGTCCTCTGCATGGGGTGCATATAAAAATTTATTCTTTGAAGACTGGCAGATTCCACAAACAGCACTAGGCCACACCAAACAAAACTCCCAATAAGCAAACAAAGACAAAATATAGAATAAAAAGCATTACTTCACCAGGCAAACACATGTTTGTTAACAACAGAATATTCACTCACCAATGTTCATTACTGCTGCGTTCACAAGCTCTCCTTTTTTGATCTTTCACCCTAAACAGCCGTAAATTGTTTCTCCCTATTTTTTTTTTTTTTTTTTTTCCGCTTTGACTTCCGCGATTATTGAAGTACATAGCGAGAATGGTTATTTTAATTTTGGGGACGAGTTTCCAAAAATGCCCTTCTCCCGGTTGCCTAAATATGATTATTTCGGCGTAATTGGTTTACAGGACTACATCGGTTAAAAAAAAAAATACTAGTTTAACTGTTTAAGAATTAAGTTGGCTAAAATAAAAAGTTTAAAGGCTAAATATGTTTTAGTAAAAAAGTTTAAGAACTAAATAAGCTATTTTGCCCAAAATAATGCGGAAGAGGTTCGTATACTAGAATATCTAATTGTAAGATTTGCGACAAGCCTATTGCTGAATTGATTGACCATCATCCACAAAAAATAATAATAATAATAATAATAATAATAAAATTAAAAAAATAAAAAAATTCTAGTAATGCTAATAAATTACAATTTTCCACGGATATCCTTTGATCCTCCTGTAGTAATTAAGCATGTGAAAAGAATTGGCAAAACGAAAAAGAAGTAAGTCTTCTTCTTCACCTACTTTTTATGTTTTTATTACTAGTTTTTTTTAATGTTTTGGGTGAATTGATGACGCGCTTGAATAAGATATAGATAAATTATTAGAATAAAATTACAAGGTCTATTAATGTAGGCATTGAATTTGGAGCGAGAATTTGGTTGCAAATTAAAAATCTTTAAGCCAATCAGGTGGTTTTGTTTTTTTTTTTTTTTGGCGCTGTCTCTTATGTCTTATCTGTCTTTTTCTTTCGCAAAGATAATTGGCTCTAGAAAAGATGAAAGGTTTCGAAATAGAATAATTCTAACGTATAGATATTGTCATTTTAAATATTACAAACATCAATTTGAACAAATAAGCTCTAGTTATAACTCTGTAGTATGAGTTTCAATTTATCGTATAAGAGTCTAAAAAAAATGAAGTAGTTGTGTATTAGAGGTGTTCATTCGATGAGTGTTCAACTTTTGACTTGTCTGACTTTTAATTTGAAAATTTTTAAAGTCAAAATCAACTTATATAAATTTAAAATCAATTAAAATCGAGTCTTTTCAATTCGATTTATTCGATCTAACATGAATCTTTTTTCATTCTATATTCTAATTCAAAAATTTAGTGCATCATCTTTCAAATTTCATATCGTTTCACAAATTTAAAATATCACATAGTAGAAATACAAGATGACACAAATTCATTGAGAATATAAAAAATAACACATAAACAAATTACAATCACATCATTTAACAAAATATGCGTACCAAAATGTAATATATTATATATACAAGTTTAAGATAAATTATATGTACAAATTTATACACATATTTTTGTATCTCTGTGTATATATATATATTAAAGTTAAACAATTTTAGTATATGAATGTATATTAGTATATATATCATATTTACATATTCAAAATGATTTACAAAATCACAAATTCAATACAATTTAGTAAAGATAATTCACGTTGTAAAGTTTTATTGAATCACCGACCCCTGTTAAATCATATCATATATAGAGGAATATATATGATTTTCTAACTATATCTACACTAATAATAAGTTAGTAATGATTTTAATATATTTGTTGATAGTAAAAATATTACATTAATAAGTTATGTAATAAAAGTATATTAATTAAACGTTATGTAAAATATATTTTTACTACAAGTACAAGTTATACAAATCTAGAATTAATATCATGTTTGTATAGTTACAACGACACTATCATGTGCAAGTTTTTTGCCACCACACATAGAGGTTCAACTCAGAAATGATTCCAAAAACTGCCAATTAATTAGGTGGCTACATTCCTTGACCTAGCTAAATCTTTTATAAGGCACTTCTGAAGCAAATCTATCCAATAAAAGGATCACTTCTCACTCAGTGAATATTGGATAGAAGTCTAATGAGACTCTAAGTCAATATGTGGATCGCTTAAATAATGAGGCGGTTTAAATAAAAAATTTTTGATGAAAAAATTATGATAGCTGATTTTTGTAGCAGGCTTTGGCTAGGAAGTTTTAATGCTGAGTTGGCCGAAAAGATGCCTTACACATTTCTTGAATTGTTGGAAAGAATATTTGATCACATTCAAGGGGAAGAGTCTAATAGAACCAAAAGTGAGCTATATGAGCCGAAAAAAGAGAAGGATAGAACTGGTTCGGACTCCTCGACCAAAAAATTAAAAAAATTCGACCGATTAGGATTTGTAATCCAAGGCTCCTTGCTGACAGGGTATTCTCAATAACGATATGGGTGACAGACTAATCCGCACAAAGGTCTTGCCAGACACAGATTTACACCATTAAACACTTTGAGGAAGAAAATTTCATATGAAGTGCAGCATACTGGAATTTTAGTGCCCTTCCTTTAATGCTATACTAGCCTTGATCAGCATGACAAATCAAAATAATGTACTTTCTATGGGCAACATGGTCATAATACTGAGGTCTGTAATAACCTCAAAATCGGAATTGAGAGAGCAATGCAAGTTGGCCATCTACAACACTTCATTTAGAAGGCAGCTGTTGGGTATAGGAGAAATAATTCTCAAAAAAAAGAAAATCGAGGCCCACCTTGGCAATATCCTCCTCGACAACTAAATTAGCCTCACAATAATCATCCTTAGGATGGAACCTTAAAATAATATCGCTGGGGCAATCAATACTATTACTAGAGGGCCCACCATAGGAGATTCAAGCAATACTCAAAAGATATATGCCAATACTTGCCCAAGGATAAGGATCAGGAGAAAAAGCTCAAAACATTTATAAGTCTAGTATTCACTTCAGAGGATCCCACTACTAGCCATATGCCACACGCCGACCCAGTTGTTATTCATTTTATGGATATGGACAACTCAGCGGATATTATTTTCTAGATAATTTGATCTAATGTGGATAGATACTTGGGAAAAAGATACATATGGACCACTCTATGATCAAGCTTCTACGACCCTTTTGGTCCGATTTAATGGCGACTCAGTCTTACCTGAAAGACAGATGACTTTGCCTCTAACTCTCGAAGCTCCCTCAAAGCATCAGGTTGAGATGATCAACTTTGGCATTATGAAAAGACACAGTTCTTACAATATGATTTTGGGTCGACCCACCGAATATACTTTCAGAATCTTTCTTTCTGTCTTTCACATTGGCATTAATTTCATACTATGGAATGGAACTGAAGGAACGATGATTGGGAGTCAGCAGGAAGCTCGAACCTATTATATGATGTCTCTTCGACCACAATCTCGAACAATATCTCTAATAGATAAAGCTCATCTTGAGACATTTGAAATTGAACCTTCTAGATTGGGAATTTCTGAGCTCCCTTTGATCCTAGATCCTAAGGGCAAGGGAAAAGCAAAACTTGATCCTAAGGATAAGGCCCTAATTCAGAAATTGCCTTTGCGATTCGAGCCTCCCCAATTTGAAAATTAAAATCTATGCTATTCTGCTAGCTAAACTTAAAGGGCTTTCTAGTTCGGTTGTCATATAAGTACAAGGATATTTTTCCTTGGAATGTAAAGGACATGCCTTGCAATCCTTGGGAAATTATCGAACACGAGCTCGGCGTTGACCTAGATCATAAACCAGTTATGTAGAAGAAGAGTCTCTTGAAACTAAAGAAGAGTTCAGTTATAGGAGCCGAGGTAGATAAACTTCTTCTTGCCAAAATAATTAGAGAAATTTTTTTTATCCAAGTTGGCTTTGTAATCCTGTACTTGTAATTAAACGTGATTCTTCCTGGCGAATGTATCAAGATTTTACTAATTTGAATAAAGGCTGTTTCATGGACAGTTACCCTTTGCCTCGATCAGTACTATAGTTGATTCCTTTTATAGGTAGGGCTAGCAATTTCTTTCCTGAAACAACACGACACGGTCCAAATCTTATCGAGTCATTATTTGATTATTCAGCCTTTTTATGACACGAAAGTTAACAGGTTGGGTTGAGCCAATTCGTGAGTTGACACGATAACCCATTAAGTTGTTGAATGAATAGAATCTGCAAGTGTATTACCTCGATTATAATTTAATATAGCGTATTTTAATATTATGAATAATAGTTTTAATGTAAGATTGTTACATCAAACCTAATAACTATTTTAAATATTATTTGAAAATTTTTAATAATTTTAATAATTTCTCTAAATTGCTATGACAACAAGATTAGTATTAATAATTGATTCAGTTATTAAAGAATTAAAATTTTAGATTTTAATTCAAATGGATTGTAAGCTGTTTATCTTGTCAAATAGGTTGATACATCTTTGGTAGGAGTAAACGGGTTAAACAGGTTAGATACTAACACGACATGAAATAACACGATAAGAAAGGGACCTTACATGACATGAAATGAAAATAGGTCAGACAAGACATGACCTATTGCCTTATTTATAGGCTTTATAAATTTTTTTACTTGATGCATTTAAAGGATATGATTAGATATACATGGCAAAAAAATGAAGAAAATATCTCCTTTATTACTGACGAAGGTATTTACTTCTATTTAACCATGCCTTTTGGGTTAAAAAATGATTAGAGGCTGGTCAACAAAACCTTCAAGCCTCAAATAAGTAGAACTATGGAAGTTTTGTCGATGACATGTGTGTCAACAATTGAACCTATGAAGAAACTTTTGATGATTTAAGGGAAACTTATGAAACCTTGAGATCAATTCGAATGAGGTTGAACCCTATGAAGTGTACTTTTGGGGTCCGCTTAGGGAAATTTTTGTGCTTCATTGTATCTCATCGAAGTGTTGAGGCTAACCCATAAAAAGTGAAGGAAATAATTGATTATGAATCCCCCAACTTTAGTCAAAAAAGTTCAAAGGTTAATAGGAAGAATGTCTTCTTAGAACCGTTTCTTGTCCAAATCAGTTGAGAATGGACTTTGATTTTATAAAATCATTAGAAAAGGTATGATAACTTTCAATGGACTTATGAAAGTCCAGAAAGCCTTTAATGAGATAAAAGAATATTTGGGAAGCATTCTGAAGTTAGCCTGTCTCAAAAGGACAAGCAACTCTTCATGTACTTATCCACCTATGATCATGCGATCAATTCGGTCCTCATTAAAGAAGTGGCAGGGGAAAAGCAACATACCATTTATTTTACAAGCAAAATATTTCAAGGATCGAAAAGGAACTATCCACTAATTGAAAAAACAACATTTTCTCTAGTCATGTCACCATCGAAATTATGATCATATTTCTAGGGGCACAAGATAATTGTATTAACTCATTTCCTTTTGAAATATATTCTTGCAAAACTAGATATATTTGGTTGGATGTTGAAATGGTCTATGGAGCTCTTCGAATTTAACTTTGAGTTAAGACTAGGATGACCATTAAGGCACAAGTCCTCTAAGATTTCTGAGTAGAGAATTCAGGCTCGGATCAACAAGAAGTGGTAATGTCTTTAGAAATATGCCTGTCAAATTAGCCGAACCTTATGAAGATACAATTTGGGAATTGCATATAGATAAAGCCTTGTGTGAATCTGGATGTGGATCCAATTAGGTTTGCTTGCTTGAGGAGGTGGGTTTGAGCATGGACAATGGTCATATCCACGTCAATAAGGGTAGACATCAGCTCGGTGTCCACCACGGTGGTAGGGGATTGAATAGCCCCCGTAGAAGCTTCAATCTTCATACAGATGAATGGAGGAGGATTAGCAATAGGGCTTGGGATAGGAAGAGTAGGTTTAGGGATGCTCAGCCCGCCAAGAAATTTACCAAGGCCACCTAATGCATAAACAAGAATTCAAAGAGGAAAAAATAAGGGTCACAATAGGGATTGCAATACAATAAAAGATGCAAGTAAGACAAAGTAACAAAACTAGGAAAATTGGAAGGAGACCTATAATATGGTCAAAAGACTCAGGGACACTCTAGCTAGGGAGCAGTTTGGACCAAGCTAATAGATCATTATACCTACATTTTAATACAATTTTTCTTAGTAAAGTCAATGTGGGTCTCGGCTTTAAGAAGTCTTAGAGCCTCATTAGCATCAGGAGGAGTAGAGTTTCACATAGATATTGATTCTTTAAATAAATTCCAACGTTCTAACAATGATTTACCTACCAAAGAAGAACGTCTTCCCATTGTGGATAACATAGGGATTTCTAACAATGATTTACCTACCAAAGGTTTGATGAGAGGTATAAAAAAATCCATTTGAATGGTTGAATCTAAAGAGGAATTGGAAAGTATCAAGGGTCGAGAGCTTTTCATATAACTGGCTAAGAAGGCAATACCCGGCTATGGTTCGAATGGCATTTGGCATTAGTTGGGAAACACTAATGGCCCAGTGTTCTGCAATTTGGCAAAAAATGAGAGGAATGCTAAGGCGAATCCTTCTTATTAGCTGGTCTTCATAGATGGTCAAGTACCCTGTAGGTGGATTGTGACCCCAATCAGAGGGACTCGGAAGCTTAATATGGACACATTCCTTTGAAAATGATACATATCCTAAGGTGCCAAATTTCCTCCATGAGAAGATGTTTTGGAATGAAAGGATGGATAAATTAGGGTATGCATTGCTAGGGCAGGTAGTTCAGGGATGGCTCCCTTAGAAAAAATTTGGGAGATAATGTCTGGGGAAGAGTCTTCGGAAGGATTTAGAAATATATCACTCGATTTCGTAGCAATACTAAAGGGGAAACTACTAGTGTGGTTGGTGGTGCCAATAAAGAAGGAAGGAGTAAACCTACCAATTTGTCTATAGAAGTCATCATTGTAGTTGAAAATTTGTCTAGTCGGAAGATGAAAAGGGATAATATCAACGTAAAGATGATTGTGAGGAAGTGGATTTGATTTGTTGCAAGAGAGGATTTGCAAGTAGTGGTAGATGATCAAAGTTGCAAGGAAGAAGAAGGTAAAGTGAGAATTTGGCTAGTGTGGGAATTTATAACTAAAGGCATTAAAAGATTATTTGCGCTTGAAGCCCTAATATTCAGATTTGAGTGCAGATCAGTTACTTGGAGTAACAGGTCAGGTTTTATTGAAATGGGTAACATGAAGTAATGTGATGGCCATAAAAAGGGTCAAAACATGGGGAGTGAATAGGGTTGTCAATGGGTCGGATTATCAGATTATCGTATCGTGTTAGGTGTGATCCATTTCTTATTGTGTTCATGTCATGTCGTGTCGTGCCGTATGGGGCCTGTTTCTTATCCTGTCATGTTGGTGTCTGACCATTCGGATTCGTGTCGTGTTTGTGTCTGACCCGTTTACTATTGACAGAGAATATTAGCCTATTTAACAATTACATAACTTGCGATCCATTTAAATTAAAATATCAAATTTTGATTATTTAATAACTGAAACAATTATTAATACTAACCTTATTATTATAGTAATTTAAAATGCATAATTAAAATTATTGAAATTTTTTGGATAATATTTAAAGTAATTATTATGTTTGATTTAATAATCTAATATTAATTATATTATTCACAAAGCTCTTAAAATATACTATATTAAATTATAATAAAATAAAATTTTTAGTAAAATCTGTTCATATAGTAACTTAACGGGTTATCGTGTCAACTCACAGGTTGACCCAACCCAACCCGTTTAATTTCGTGTCATAAACGGATTGACCCAATAGTGACCCAATAAATTTTGAGTCATGTCATAACCTGTTAATTTTATGTCATGTTTTTGTCGTGTTATCGGGACGTATCAGAAATTGCCAACCCTAATAGTGAAGCTAGAAATTAAATGTGGGAACAATTTAGAAAGGAAGTAATGATTCAAAATTTCACATATTTGAAGTAGACATGCCAAAACAGCAAAGGGTAAACATGAAAAGACAAGTAAATATGAGGAAATTCAACAAGGTATTAAATTGTCTCTGATTGAGCATTCTGAGTGTCAAGATCCTCGGATCGAGAACTACAAGGACAACGGAGCTTCAGATTGGAGATTCCAGGAATAAAAAGGGTTCAGGGAACCTCGGATCGAGGACTTCAACTGCAAAGAACCTCATATTGGGGACCTACGGACAAATATAGGCAGCCCTATGTCTACGCTTAGTATTCGGTTGGACGGACTATTGATGATACAAGAACTAGTTGTCTACGTGACAATACATATTTATGTAAAACTGTCTACTTGGCAAACTCATTAACGACATTTATATAATTAGCCACTATATTTAACTGGCACTAGATAGCCAAGGTATCTCTTACCAATGTCTATAAATAGGGAGTCTTTAAACCAAATCTATATATAAGTCAGTCTCAATTTAAGGCAATTTATTTATTTTCTCTTCTTAACTTTTTACACTCATCAGTCGGCTAATTCGAATAATTTAAGAGATAAAAGTTATGGAATAGACATTAAAAAAATGCCTATCATATTATAGCTTGTTATATTCATTTTTGTCTATAAAAATAGCAAAAAATTAATTTTGATTATAAAAATAGCAAAAAATTAATTTTGATATTATAATAAAGGATTAATTACAGCTTCTTCATTTTGCATCCTTCATCTTATATTAAATTTTCACTTTGTACCCCTAATTTATATTTTAGTATTTTGCAACAGCAATTCTCAAATATATCCAATTTCATTCCAAATTTTAGAACAATCACCAAAATTAACGTAATCCTTCCGTATATATAATGAATTCAATAGATTGTACAACAATACTGCTATAATATTTTGGGTACTGGAACAAAATTCGACTAAATTTG
This sequence comes from Cinchona pubescens, assembly GCA_025175665.1. Classification (NCBI taxonomy): domain Eukaryota; kingdom Viridiplantae; phylum Streptophyta; class Magnoliopsida; order Gentianales; family Rubiaceae; genus Cinchona; species Cinchona pubescens. Next base: position 7,798,351 of record JANKKI010000051.1, on the reverse strand, counting down.
TTGATGTTGTTTAAAATTGGACTGAACCTCAACGAATTTGAGAGTTGAAGATGTAAAATATCCAAAACTCAAGTTGGGGTACGAAGTGAAAATTAAGTATAAATTGAATTTTGCCCAAAAAATAAAAGCATAAATTGATGGCTCAAAATGGAACTAATCCTGCACAAAACACGTGTTTTGGTCTGTGTTGAGTTTTAATTTTCTATTCACAAGGCAAGGACTATTCAATTTGAATGCTGCATCCAAGATTTATAAATATCAAATGCAATTGATGTGAGTTTAATCAAAAGAGAGTCTAACAAAGATATGGGGTCTTTAAACCGCTCACCCATTTCTCTTCTCTCAATTCTCGTTCTTCTACTAGTCATCATACAGTCTGATTCAACTCTTGTGCAAGAAGATTATGTTGGATGCCTTCACTGTCAAAGTTTACTCTCAACATCCAATATTATTTACACCCCAAAAAACCCATCTTATTTGTCTATTTTGCAATCCTCAGAGCAAAATCTACGACCTGGTTCAATTTGGCCACTAAAACCGATTCTCATCCTTACACCACGTCATGAGTCTCAGATTCAGGCAGCTGTATACTGTGCTAAGAAGTATGGCATTCAAATTAGAGTCCGGAGCGGCGGCCATGACTATGAGGGTCTTTCGTACATCTCAAGTATCCCTTTCGTTATTGTTGATCTCAGAAACCTTAGCAAGATATCTGTTGATACAAAAAAACATACAGCGTGGGTTCAAGCTGGTGCAACCCTAGGCGAACTTTACCACAAGATTTGCTGAGAAAAGTAGGACACTAGCTTTTGTTGCCGGTACTTGCCCCACTGTTGGTGTTGGAGGACATATCAGTGGAGGAGGATATGGCATGATGTCCCGTAAATTCGGGATGGCTGTTGATCAGGTTGTTGATGCCAAAATAATCGACGTTAATGGTCAAATTTTGGACAGAGAATCTATGGGTGAGGATCTGTTTTGGGCCATTAGAGGAGGTGGTGGAGCAAGTTTTGGGATCATTATTGCATGGAAAATAAATCTTCTCTCTGTTCCTGAAAATGTCACGGTTTTCAATCTTACCAAGACATTGGACCAAAATGCTACTCAGCTATTACACAAGTGGCAATACATTGCGGACAATATTAACAGAAACCTGCTAATCAGGCCCACAGTAACAATGACAAATTCTTCGGAAAATGGAAAGAGAACCATTCAAGTAACATTTAATTCTTTATTTCTTGGTGGAGTTGATGAGCTCCTTCCAGTGATGCAACGGAGCTTTTAAACCGGAGCTGGGATTGGAGAAAGAAGACTGTACTGAGGTGAGCTGGATCGAATCCGTACTCTACTTTTCCGACTATCATATAGGCGGATCAGTGGACGTTCTTCTTAGCAGAACTCCATTGGGAAGGGCATATTTCAAAGGGAAATCAGACTTTATAAAGCAGCCCATCTCAGAAAATGGCCTGAAAGGAATATGGGAAATACTTTTAGAAGAAATGGGAGTAGTCGAGGTGCAGTTGAGTCCATACGGTGGGAGATTGAGTGAAATCTCAGAATCAGCAACGCCTTTTCCCCACAGGGCTGGGAATATTTACATGATTCACTATGTGGTTGCCTGGGGGGGTGAAGATGCTAATGCTGAATCAAGAAAACACATAAATTGGATCAGAAGGCTTTCTAGTTACTTGGCTTCCTACGTTTCAGAGTCACCAAGAGCTGCCTATATTAACTACAGGGATCTTGACTTGGGAGTGAATAGTGAAGGGAATCCAAGCTATAATCAAGCTAAGCAATTGGGGGGCTAAATATTTCAAGAATAATTTTGAAAGATTGGTGCGTGTTAAGACCAAGGTGGATCCAAGTAATTTCTTTAGAAATGAGCAAAGCATTCCACCATTGTCATCATCAGATCTATTATTTCGGTGGAAATTATAAAACAATTCAACAACTAAATGACCATAAAATAATTGATGTCTGTATTATGTTCAACATGCACTTCAATAATGGATGAACATCTGCTGGAATTTGTTCTTCTAAATTTCATTAATCATGGAATCACAGAGTTTCGCGTGCTTATTGTATTGTACTACGTCATCTAGTTAAATTTTAGGGTTAATTTCGTTTTCCCTTTAATATTTATGATCACTATTGTTTTAATTATTAATGTTATTTTTCAAATACTTAAATCTCTGAACTAACGATCAAAATTAATGGTATTAGATATTTTATCTAAAAATGACATTTCTATCATCTTTTTCGTGACACCTAAAATATTTTATTTTCTTTCCATTTTAAATAGAGAAATTTAATATTGTTATGAATGATAAAATATTATTGAATTATGTCAACTAAATAAGAGAGAGGAAGAAAATGAATCAAGTAAAAAATAAAAAATAAAAATGAAGAAGAGAAAATAAAGATATGTTTATCTAAAGAAGAATGAATATTGAGTTGAATTCTGATAAAAGAATTGGTCAAACGCAATGAATCAGTGCAGTAAATCTTTAGAACTATGCCCTATATAATTCAATTGACTGTGGAACATTACAGCCTCCCATAGTCATTTACGGTCAGTTAATTGTTTTGTGAACCTCCAAAACAAAATTCAGGTAAGACTAAATTTTGGATTTTCATACCATATCCATCTTAGATTCAACCAACAAAAGCTTTCAACACCCACAAAAACCTGAGAGGTCCCAACATTGTAATAATTTGGCACAACATCCATGAAGTGACATAAAAACTTTACATTTTCTAGACCATTATCATACACCAAGAAATCAAAATGTATTCTTTAATATCAAATTTTTAACATAGTTTAAACAAAACCAATTTTGAACGTTTAATATTTATTTTGGAATATTATTATGTATATAATGGTTTCTCAAAACAATATCTATTCATGATTTGCAATCAAAATAGTTATTTGAAATATTACTTAGTATCTAAATAAATGTCCCATTATTTCAAAAGTCAATATTCTTTCTAAAAAAATTTGATCAAATATTATTCACCAAATAATATCCATTATTTCCAATCAAAACGGACCCAATAGTCTCACCCTTATCTGCTCAACTAAGAAAGGGAATGACCATTTTCCAATGCTATCAACCAAGTCCAAGAATAATTGGCCAAAAAATTTATCAATTAAAACAATTAACCAAATTAAACCAAAGACCATGACAAAATAGGGTAAAATAGACCGAATCCAAGTCTAATCTACAACATAAATAAATAAATTAATGCATAATATACTAAGTAAAGCATGGAACAAAAAATAACATGAACTAGATAAGTAAGCAGGGCATCGAAGCATCCTGGATAAAGCTTGAATTAAACTAAACCGATTTAAATAATGAAACTTAAAAATAACTTAAATAAAGAGTTTAACAGCTAAAACATTCAAGCATTAAACTACAAACTATCTAATCTAAGAGAGCATGAAAATTCTAAATTAAAAAAGGTTCCTCCTTAAGTGGAAAGGACAAAAAGTAGAATGGGGGAAGGAAAAAGAGAGGTCTAATTTTGAATCCTAATGTTCCATTTATAGAGCTATACAATGTTGGACATGAGAAAAGACCAAAATGACTATAAAATGGGCTAAAAGTTGCAGAAATCATGTTTCTTCGTAGACTAAGTTTGCCACATAGGGAGGCGGTGAAATATCCATTAGAGTGGTCTGCTATTGGCAGTGCATTATAACCTTTGGGGTTTGCCTGTAGTCGCTTGAGCTATCGGCTCAAATCTTTTGTTGATGGCTTGACTCCCTCGTCCGGTTCCTTTCTTCTGCTTGGATCTTTTCGCTTCATCTGGGACCTACGCAAAAATATACCAAATAATTAGTATATATGAATAATACTACATTAACGATTAAAATAAAGCAAACAACTTAAAAGGTCACGGGTGCACACAATGCTTGTCAATTTATTCATTAACCTATTTTTAGTCTAAACAATCATTTAACTTCTAAGAATGCGTCTGTAACATAACTCCATTTACTTTGTCCATTAAATGCACCATTTGGCCAATCACAATACTTTCACATGACTTTAATAAGGGCAAAACTATCAAATAATTGATTAATAAATCTAGTAAACTAGAGTTGTTTTACTCTAAATCATGACATTTTGTCAATTTAAATTCTGAATTTTGGTTAATTAATTGAATATATTAGTTAATTTTCGTATTATGTGTTTATAATTTAGTTATGTTAAACATGATAAGCTTTGATTAGAATTATAGTTATATTGATTACTTAATTGGTTTAATATTATGCTGGTCTAAATTAGAGGTTGAAAGATGGAATAAACGCAAAGCACGAGGATCAAGATGCAATTTGAGAAGAGTTATACTCGCATGCATATTAAATGTTCCATTTTTCATGGACAAAATTAGCAACACACAAATAGCTAAAACCTCTATCACCACCACCCGAAAATTCTTACTTACCATCACCAACCCTGTTCCCCTTCCTTGTGACTTTTCGTCCGCCAACTCGATTCCAACAGTTCCAAGCCTCTTTTTTTTTGGGACAATTTATTATTTAAGGTTATGTATTATCCATTTTGCACTTGAATATACTATATTTTATATACATGTGATTATTTCAAGCCAAAATTTATCCATAATTGGGTTGAGGGACTAACATAGTACGTTTTGAATTTGTGAGGGATTAAAAAATATAAATGTAAAATGTAAGAAACCATTAAGATCATTTTCCCTTCTAAAAATTAAACTTAAAAGTTAATATTCACCAAATTTTACAGGCCCACGAATTTGCAACAGCACGTTCTCACTTTTCTACTACCCTCATTAGAACTATCATCAATTGAAGCTGTTGTGTTGTCTTCCTCGTATCTCTTTCTCTTTTCCCCTCCCTCTCATCTTTAATTCTCTATTCACACTTACCTATTCAAATCCATTATGCCTCACCCTCGCAATCCAGACGTTAATCTCTTTCAAATCTCATATTTGTCCCTTTTTTTTTTTTCAATGTCCAATCCTTTACCTTATATCTCCTCTTGGATATTGACGTATTCATGGTTTTGTTTTTTGCCTAATAGTGTATGATTGCATGAATAATTCGGTACTATTTTCTGTTTCAGACGTTATGCTTGAAATTTTTTTTTTGTAATTTAGAATCTATTAACGATCTATGTCTGAATCAATTTAATAATCAATGTTTTGTAAGTCATATTGGAAAATTTTCTCTTGCAAATAAAGGTAAAATTTCGCTCGTTAAAATCTACATTCTAAAAGATGTATGTATTTTTAATTTTGGGGATAGTGTATAATTGCCTCTTACAAATAGACATAAATCTAAATCCAAAACAATTGTAAAGATTCCGTTAACATTACATCCATTATCTATTAAAATCTAAAACTGAGAAATTGCATTCGAAGAATCTTATGTTACATATGACTCCGATTAATGGCTGTAATGATTTTGCTGTCTTTGAATCTTGAAGGGAATGCCAAGGCTGCTATGACTGTTGATAATGCAAGAGTGGATGGATTCATAGTCTTTTTGTTGATTTCTAATGCCACAATTTCTTACTTGTTTCCCAAAAAAAAAAAAAAAAAAAATGCCACAATTGCATAGTTGGTGAATTTGACTAATTTCTTTGGTGACAAGTACACTAGTGCTTCAACTTTGCAAGTATTTGGGAATACCAAAGCTGCTATGTTTTCAGTTTGGTCTTCAAGAATCCGGTGGTTAATTGCAAGTAGCATACGCCAATATTTGGGGAAGTCCTTCCTATTTGGATGGGCTTCTATAGTTTCAAAAAAAAAAAAAAAAAAAAAAGGGCGTTTTTTTAATTGCTTATTTTAGTGTTATACATTATGCCTCTTTTACCAATTTATTCTGCAACATTGATACTTTTTATATAATTGTATTAAGGAGTAATTTTAGAAATGGCAAACTCAATGCAACTAATTCATTTTTTTGGGGAAAAAAAAATTCATTTTTTGTGACTTTTGCAGGTGGCTTGCGGGAAGCGAGCTGGCGCTTTTACCTGCTTGCTTGATGAAACAGGGAGGTGTGACTCTCCTGAATATGAACATGTGGAACATAAACTAGAATACATGGTTATAAACCAGATTACAAGGTTTCTTCTCTTGCTGAAGTTCATTCACTATTACAAGCAGATTTTGACCTTACACCTTGAATCCAAACTCTTGAGAGACTTTTAATGAGGAAGTGGCCAGAAACACAGATTATGCAAGGTCGTCCAAAAATGTTTCCTGATTTGATTGTTTGTTGATTTTCCAATGCTTTTGGGGCTAGAAGCTGCATAAGAAATGAGGAACCAAGAAGAAATTATGTGTTTCATTCTGGATTGTTCAACAAACAAAAAGTCCTTTCTTCAATCTAGTTAATGGTAACTAATGGAGCAGCAGATGGCTAATACACACAAGACAGTTAATTCATAACTTAGGAGAGACTGGCCAGTGGATACCTAGCTAGCCCTGTATTGTCATATTCTCTAGAGAGAGGAGCTCCTGGTACATGTTGTGGCTAAGATTTGTTCTTCTCAAAAGTAGTTTTATGGATATGTTGAGAAACCTCGAGCTTGTTCTTCGAGATCTGTTAAGGCAATGATGTATTTATACGAACGTCTCTCGCATCTTCGATCAAGCAGCTCTTGCATGTACCTTAGCTTATGCATTTCCTTTTTCAAGTTAGGTTTACCGTGGGGATAAGGTCCAATGGAAAGGACTTGGGGTTAGATATCTTTGTTGAGTGCTGTTGAGAGTACCTAGAATCAGGGAAATTCATCAAGATGATTCCGAACTACTTGAATAAATGAATATGTTTCTGTTTCCATCTTATAACATACACTTGCCCATGGACAAAAATTATATCAATTCCTGTTTGGTTACATGTGTTGTCGAAAACAATTTACGTGAATCAACGGCCCTTTTGATGTCATGTATAATTAACATTCATGAGGCATTCTACCGGGTGGTGAAACGAGTTAAATTACTATTGAAAGGCAAGAAATATTATCTAAATGACAAAATTAATGAAACAGTAGGGAATTAAAACCATGATGTTTAAGTAACTAGAACAAAATATGCAATCAAACTAACTAAACAAAAAGAAAAAAATTGCCATATATTAGATACTTGAGCCATGTCATGACATCACTTATTCCATGTCGCGATATGGACTCATTTCAGTATATTAGTAATGGCAGTTTTGTAATATTCTAACAGCCAATTCCTAATCTTGGTTTGTGCAACACTACTATTTTTAAGGTACTAGATATATGTGATAGTACACATAGTTTAGTGTGTAGTTAGTAGTTTAGGTTAGATTAGAATAGAATAGAAATACTTGATTCTCAAGTTTTAAAGGTATGTAAATGCTCTCTCAGTTCAAATTCTCTTTAATTCACCTTTAGATCTACCTTTTAATTTTTTTCAAGTTTAGATTTTGATTACATATTAGTAGTGGGTTAATCTTTAGCTTTAAGTAGATATAATTTTTACTTGTTTTCTAGTTTGACTTGTTAGAAATATCTTTACTTCCATTTCAAGTTTTCCTAGAGTAATTAGTGTGATTACTATAATTCAAGCATTCAATTCCTTGCCTTAATTTCGAATTAATTTTTAGTGGACTTTCTACATTCTTCTAAAAAATCTAAAAATATTTAGATTTCAAGCATACTTCTTTACAAATTCTAGACTAAAAATGGCATCTTCTTGTTTTACAAGCTTTCTTAGCATTCTTTCATTATGTTAATCAATTGCTTTTTACTTTTAATCGTAGCCTAGTTCAATTCGAATAGAATCATATGGTCTTATTTACTTGCTTCCATTAGAATAGATTAATTAGTTTCTTAATTTTAATTACTTATTTTAGTGTAGATATATAGTTTAACTTCGGTTTTAACTTGTTTAATTACATTATGGCTGTGATTAGTTTAGGATATTTCTTCTCAATTTGATTAGCCTAACTATACAAAGGTTTATAAATATCAGTAATTGCTTGCAAACAATCTCCGTCAGAATGACACCCACCCATTCTACACTACTTCCAACTCCTTATACTTGCGCAAATGAGGTAGAGTGTAGTGATTTTGTGAGATTTTATTATTACTTGTTTGCTTGATTTGACCTCTACCTAAGGGCTTGATAAGTTTTTGGTGCCGTTGTCGGGCATTGTCCTTTGTACTTGGCAGTATTGAGTGCTTTACGGGTCATGTAGATTAGGCACTTTTGTTTAATTTAGTTGTTAGTTTTTGTTCAATTGCTTACGTTGGTAATTCTTCTTATTGAATTGTTTTGGTACTTGAATTAATTACTTGTTTTGGCTTTTGTAATGCATAGTTAGAAAAGGCAAAGGACCTTTGATTTACTTGGATGAAGAAAGAGAAAAAGAGTTGAGGGAAATCCAAAAGCATTAAAATGTGCAACAAGAGATTGAAAGAATTAAAATGGAGAATATTAACAAAAATCAAAGATATTTGAAAAATGGGAATGACGAAAAAGAATTTGCCGAAAATCATGGAAAGGGTGATTATGAAAATGGGAATGGTATGAATATGAATGGTAGACCGTTGAGAAAATATGCCTTACCAAGCTTTGATGAGGTAAATTCTAGCATTGCATGAATACCCGTGCAAGGAAAAAATTTTGAAATTAAGCTCGCTTTGATACAAATGTTACAAGCTCACACAATGTTTGGGGTGGTCCTAATGAAGATAGATACACACACTTAATGAATTTTGAGAAGATTTTAGACATTTTTAAATTCAATGGTATGCACCCAAATTGTGTGAGAATGAGAGTATTCCCTTTTTCTCTGAGGGATAGGGTGAAATCTTGGCTTTAATCTCATGCCCAAGTGACGTTTACATGTGGAACCAACTTGCATCAGGGGAAGTATACAAGAATTTTTGGCAAAACATTTCCCACCTTCAAGGACTACTAAATTGCGAAATGAGATTACCTCCTCTAAGCAAGATGTTGGTGAAAGCTTAGGAGAGACTTGGGAGCAGTTTAAGGATTTGCTAAGAAAGTACCCTTATCATACGATTCCATTATGGTTTCAAATTCAAACCTTCTACAATGGATTGACACAAGAAACGAAATCAATAGTAGATGCCTCAACCAATGGCTCCATATCCTACAAGATACCAGAGAAAGGTTAAGAATTGCTCAATAGGACAGCCTACAAACATTCTTATCATGGACCAATAACTCTACCAGTAGCTCAACACCAAGCCAATAAGATAATATGCAAAATAGAGTATTGAATTTGAATATGCAATGTGCTTTATTGAATCGACAAAGTATCATATTGAATGCGATGAATAATGTTGCAAAAGTGTTGGAAAACTTAGGAAAATCGAGTAGTGTGAATGTAATATCCTCATCTCTAACTCAAGCCAACTATTGTGTATGATTTTTGGGGGAGTCGACATCTAACTGGGCAATGTGAAATGCCTTATGGTTGTAATGAGTAACTAAACTATGTGTCTAATCAATCATCTTTTCCAAGAAACCTGCCTAGAGTATATGGGAACACATATTATCCCACTTGGAGGAATCATCCCAACTTTTCATGGAGAAATGCAAACAATCAATCCAACCCTCCTTATTAGCCAAATGCCCTACCTCAAAACTTCCACAACCAAGCTTCAAGTGCCTCATCTTGACCCTATCAGCCACCACACAAAAGAAAATTTCAAGCCAACTTCTATCAATCTTCCTCTAACCTTTCATTTCAAAATTAATAACTAAGACCTCCATTCTAGCATACAAATTCTTCCCAACCTATGCATAATGACCAATTTGCTCCAAGAGAGAATGTATGTGATGATAGTTGGAAAAGAGAAGCGGAGTACTTGAGATGGGAGTTGAAAACAGAAAGAAGATATAAGGAAGAACAAATATCAATATAGAAGGAACTTTGAGAATTTGAGAGCATCAATCAGATATTTTGAAATTCTATTGGGTAAATTAGCAAGGTCAAATAATGAATGACCTAGCAAAGCACTACTGAATGATACTATTACAAATCCCAAGTAGCAATGCAAGGCCATTACCCTTAGAAGTGACAAGGAGGTGGAAGAAAGATTGGGAGACACTCATTGATGGGTAAAAAAAAAGAGTAGGATGAAGATAAGGAAAAGGAAAAAAGAGGATTCTTTAATGGGACAAGACAAAAATATGAATGAACCTACTATGCCCAAGGTGTAAAGCAATAAAGGCAAGGACCCTACCTATCAAGGGCCGAAGCAAATGAACATACCATTTCCTCAAAGATTGCAGGCTGAAACAAAGACGAAGAAATTCAAAAGTTTCTTGAAATATTTAAGAAGTTTGAAATTAACATTTCTTTCATTGAGACACCTGAGAACATGCCCGCTTTTGCTAAACTTATTAAACAAGTACTCACTTTGTCTAGAAAAAGAAAATTATATGGGGATGAAATCTTATGTCAAACAGAGAATTGTAGTGCACTCCTCACAAAAAGTTACCACCCAAGTTCAAGAAGCCCAGGTCCTTTAGCATACTTTGAGAGATTGGAGCTTCAATAAGCCTCATGCCATATGCGGTGTTCAAGAAATTAAAGGGCGGACAATTGAAACCCACAATTATCTCATTGCAACTTGCGGATCGTAGTACAAAGTTTCCAAAGGAATCATTGAGGATGTGATCATTAAAATTGACACACTCTACCTTCTGCCTAATTTTATTGTGCTAAATATGGAAAAGGATAAAGAGATGTCGATCACACCTGGGTGGCCTTTCCTTGCGACTGTTTGTGCACTCATTGATGTTTAAGAAGGGAAATTGAAATTTTGGATAAATGATGAAATTGTTACATTTAATTTTGGATAAATGATGAAATTGTTACATTTAATGTCTTTAGTTCATTTAAGCTTCCTTCAATTTATGAGGTTGTCATAAACCAAATATAAATGTAATGGATGATTTAATTGATGATTGTTGCAGGAATGAATTGGAGAATTCTTTATTTGAGGATGATATTTTAGATTCAAATGCCCTAATCCAAGAGGATGAAGAAGGAATAAAGAATGTGAATCACTTGAAAAATGTTGCTTTATGGCAAAAAGAAGAAGACGAGAATAAAAAAAAGGTAAAAGGGGTCCCCAACCAACAAACCTCCAAGTTGGAGCTTAAACCTCTTCCTGCTGATTTAATATATGCATATCTTGGTGAAAATGAAACATACTTGGTAATTGTGATTGCATCTTTGACAGGTGAGCCACTTGAAAGATTGATTGTGATGCTTAAAATGCATATAGATGCCATTTGTATGCATAAAATTTTGTTGAATGAAGGGAACAAACTGATAAGGCAACCTCAAAGGAGATTAAATCCTACCTTACAAGAGGTTGTGAGGAAGAAGGTTATTAAGCTTTTGAACGTCGATGTTATTTACCCTATTAGCGAGCATAGCGAGTGGATTAGTCCCACTCAAGTCGTTCCGAAGAAAGATGAATAAGTGAAATCAATGATCCCTTCCCCTCTAGGTTTGTCACGGATTGGCATATGTGCATTGATTTCTGTCAATTGAATGAGGCCACCTGTAAGGATCATTTCCCTTTTCTTTTTTTTGATCAAATGGTTGAGAGATTGACGGGTTTTGCATATTATTATTTTCATGATGGTTATTCCCATTATCTTCAAATTGTGATTTGTTCCGAAGATCAGGATAAAATAACTTTTACATTCCTATTTGGTAATTTTGGATATAGGAAAATGCCCTCTGAGCTTTGCAATACTCTAATACATTTCAACGTTGTATGTTTGCTATTTCATGATATGGTTGAAAAATGCATAGAGATCTTCATGAATGATTTTAGTGTATTTGGTGTCTCATTTGATGGTTGTCTTACAAATTTGTCTAATTTGTTGAAAAAGTGTGTTAAAACTAATTTGGTGCTCAATTGGGAAAAATGTCAATTGGGAGCGTTTTGTGGTGCTAGAAAGAATTGTTATAGGTCACCAGTGTAATCAAGAGTAATAAAAGTTGATAGGGCAAAAGTTGAGGTCATTTAAAATTTACCTCCTCGCATTAATGTTAAGGGGTTGAGAAGTTTCTCAAGTCATGCGGGTTTTTATAGAAGATTCATTAGGAATTTCTCACATATAGCTAGACCTTTGTACTCCTTACTTCAAAAATATTGTCCTTTCTACTTTATTTATTCTTGTTTGAAAGCATTTAATGAGTTGAAATATGCTCTTGTAATTGCACCTATCATTGTGGCACCCAATTGGTATCTTCCATTTGAGCTTGTGTGTGATGCTAATGATGATGCAATATGTGCCATTTTGTATCAAGGTGAATAAAATGTTGCATGTTATTTACTATGTAAGTAGGACCTTGAATAAAGCACGACTTAATTATTGTACTACAGAAAAGGAGCTACTTGCTATAGTCTTTGCATTTGACCAGTTTAGATCATATTTGATTTATGATCTGGGTCTAAGGTAATTGTGCTCACCGATAGCTCCACATTAAAGTATTTATTTTCGAAACAAGGTGCCAAACCACGTTTATTGAGATGGATACTTTCATTGACGGAGTTTGATTGGGAAATAGTAGAAAAAAAAAGATGTTAAAAATATGGTAGCAGACCACTTATCAAGGATTGAAGCATCTCAACTTGTCAATCATGAAGAAAAAGCCATTAATGAGGAATCATCTATTGAGAAATTGCTTGAGGTGAAGGAAACAAACCTGTGGTATACGGACCTTGTGAACTATGTACTTGCAAGGATAATATGAGATAAGGAAGTTCTTTACACAACTTATGTTTTACTTTTGGGAAGAATTGTATCTATTTCAAATATACAATGATTAAGTTCTAAGGAGATGTGTTCCGAAAAATGAAGTGATCGGCATTTTAAGACGGTGCCATTCATCTCTCGTTGGAGGTAACCATGGAACTCTACGATGGCTTTTAAAGTCCTTCAATATGGCTTTATAAAGCACTATATTGGCTAACTGTTTACAAGGATTCTAGGAAGTTTGTACTCAAGTTGATGAATACCAAAGAGAAGGTAATATTCAAGAAAACAAGAAATGCCCTTACATGGTATTGTGGAGTTGGAAATATTTGATGCTTGGGGCATTGATTTTATGGACCCTTTCCAACCTCATTTTCCAACAAAATCATTTTGGTTGCATTGGATTATGTGTTAAAATGGGTAGAAGCAAAAGCCATCCTAACCAATGATGCTAGAGTAGTTACTAAATTTCTTTGAAAGAACATTTTCTCTCTGTTTGGAGTGCCTAGAACTATTATTAGTGATGGGGGGGCACACTTCAAGAATTCACATTTTGAGGCCTTAATTACTAAGTTTGGGATAAAGCAAAAAATTGCCTTATTTTATCATCCTCAAACTTCGGGTTAAGTTGAAGTTTCGAATCGGGAATTGAAGAGAATTTTGGAAAAAACAGTGAATAATGCAGGGAAGGATTGGGCAATTAAGTTGGATGATGCATTATGGGCATACCAGACAACATTCAAGAATCCCATAGGCATGTCTCCGTTTCGAATTGTGTATGGCAAGGCATGTCACTTACCGGTTGAATTTGATTATAGAGCATATTGGGCAAACAAATGCTTGAATTTTGATTTGAAGGAGGCATGTGAAAAGAGACTTCTTTATTTGAATGAGTTGGATGAATTCCGAAGAGAAACATTGGAAAATTCCTGTCTATAAAGAGAGGACTAAGGCATAGCATGACAAACTCATCTTGAGAAAGGAATTCAAAATCGGTGATTTGGTATTGCTCTACAATTCAAGGTTCAAACTATTCTTGGGAAAACTCAAATCATGGTAGAGTGACAAATTTGAAGTGGTTCAAACTTTTCTGCATGGAGCGGTAGATGTCAAAGGGAAAGAAGGGACATTCAAGGTCAATGGGCACCGGCTCAAACCCCATTTGGGAGGAATTATTGAAGAAGATCGAGAAATTGTCCAATTTGTGCAAGAGGATTGAGCACCCATGCCAAAGTCAAGTTAATGACTATAAAAGAGCACTTCTTGGGAGGCAATCCAAGTTTTTAATTTAGTAGGTTTTTATTTCTTTTGGTGTTTTTTTAATTAGTCTATATTTTGAGTGATTTGGTTTGAATTAGGTTACAAATTTTAGTTAAAATCTGTGTTTTTTAATTGAATAAATAATGCTAAAGAATGAGTGAAAATTGTCATCTAAACTTGTTATTTTGATATTTGTAGGTTATGCATGGACTTGAAAAATTGGTAAAGTTAGGTGAAATTTTGGCTAAGTGTGAAAAATACACTTTGTAGTAGTTCAGGTCCATGTCACGAAACGGATTTTCATGTCGTGAAATTGACCTCAAACTTTTGGGGGTATTTTGGTAATTTGGGCCAAATTGTGACATGGGAATCTAAATCGCGATTTCAACTTCAAACTTCTGCAAGGTTTTGAAAATTTTTCCCAAGTCGAGATCACGTCATGGATTCTGCATGATGTGTACGACATCAGCCCACATGCTGGGCACCTGACCAAGTCAACTTGCAACGTTCAATTCTCCATGTTGTGACATGGAGTTGCGTACCGGCAATTGAGATCAGGCCATGTCGCGACATTGACACGATCAGAACCCAAATTTTAAAAGGATTCTTTTTCTTCTTCTCTCAAATTCTTCATCTTTTCCAAGCAAAACCCATACAACTCCTCTTCAAAACTTTCACTTTTCTCAACTTCTCCCATTTTCTTCCATAAAAATCCGTTCTAAACACCGTAATTCACCTCCACAATTTTTCTACATTACCTTTGGAGCATTAAAGAGGGAACAATTTGGAGTTTTCTTGAGAAAATTGAACACCAAGGAGAGACTTGCACCCAGTTACGTGGGGAGTTTTTGGCATCAATTGGGTAATATTCTTCCTAAATTTGTGATTAAATTGGTGATTTATAGAAGGTAATTTGTGGGTGCAGGTTAACCAATTTCATCTAGTATTTTGGAAAATAATTTGGGTAAACAAATACACTTTTGGACAGAATTTTTGTGTAATGTTTTTGGACAAGATAGGATATTGAATTGAATAATTCTCTAAATTCTTTGGATTGTGGTTGGATTATTTGAATTATCATTGAGAAATTGTGAAATTTTGTTGACAAAATTGGTGGAATTTTTCTTGGTTGTAAATTCAAAATTTTTCAATGCTTATTTGTTAAATTGGTTGATAATTATTGTGGAAATGACAAGAGGTATATATGGAAGTGATAAGAGGAGGGTAAGAACGAGGGGTAGAGAGGGGAGTTCAAGAAAAAGGAAGACCGGTGAAGGGACAAGTAGAGAATGGGAAATAGGCCTGCGCAGTGGGGGTGGTGAGCAAGTAGAACCTCAATTCTCTTGTGATAAAACTCATCAAGTGTATAAAATAATGAGAAACATGAAGTGATTAAGAAGAGGAATTTTAATCTATCCATGCATTAGGACAGTATGAAAAGGCTAATAAGGAGATAGAAGCTCAAATCAGAGCTAGGCGTTATGGAAAGATTCAATACTCCAAATGATCCTAGGTATACACAACTTGTGAAAGAATTTCATTGAAACCTTTGTAAGCTTGAGGATGGGAAAGTGAGAGTCCGAGGATATTGGTTGATTTCAATTTTGATTTGATTAATTCTTTCTTTAACATACCTCATGTGCATCTTAATGAGTATTCAAAACTTTTGAATAATAACAAGAAGGATATGGATGTTATTAGAAGTGCTATTTGTGACATAAATGTGGATTGGTTTCGAAGCACTACAAGTAGTACTGAATTAAAATTTTCTCGTCATGGACTCTCACTTCTGGCTAAATTGTGGTTCTATCTCATTTGTTGTCAAATTTGGGGTTCCAATTCCTTGAGCTTTATTCAGAGGGATAGAGTGTTGTTGGTTTATGTGATTGTAATAGGAATACTGGTGGATGTTTCCAAAATTATTAGACAGGGATTTCTCAAAAATGGCAGGTCTAGGAGACCTAATTTTTATGCACTTAGTCTAATTCACTTAGATTTTGTACAATTGCAAGATGCCACATTGACCCGGCAGAGCCAATGACATCCAAGGGCAAGATAAATCGAGAATATTGCAATATGATGGTACGCGAGTATGAGAAGAATCACCCTAAAAAAGGCCATATCCCACCACTACCACCTCAGGGAGAATCATATATCCCTCTGTCACCCGGATATGTACTTAATGCTTCAGTCAATGAAGAAAAGCAAAATGAGTTGCAGGGGTATTGGACCTATAGTCAATTGATAATGCACAACAATCTGGCAGTGATAGGAGAAGCTCTCAAGACCACTACACTTGATGCATGGATCAAACCAACGCCACCTCCACTTTGGCATTATGGGCAATCTCGTGGGCAATATTACACACCACTGGCAGTTGATGCACATTGAGTAGAACCCCAAAAAGTTAGAGAGGCCAAAGGAGCTCAAGGTGATAACCATGAGGAGACTCAGCCTAGTGAGGTAGAAAATGGTCAAGAAGACATGGAGCAGGAAAGCTGAAAGTAGCAACCGGTCGCAATGGATAATGATGATTGGGACCCAAACACTTGATGGATTTTCATGAATATTGACAATTTCTATTATTCTTGATTTAGCACTTTTATTGTTAGTTATTTTACTTTGAGATACTTTATTTTGAAATAGATTGGATAACAACCTTAATCTAACTTCAAGTAGATTTCTTTTTATGACTTGATGGAATAGATCATTTTGAGGATTAATTTGCTCAATAATTGGTTCAGTTTTTTATCATTTTTACTGCTTGATAATAGTAGATTGGCTAAGGGCCTTAAGTTGAGGCCGTGTTTGATTTTATTGAAGCTTTGACTTGGATATTTATTTTTCTAGAGTTTAATTAATTAAATACATGGATTAGTTAAGTACCCTTAGTATTTTCATTTGATAGTGGTTTGAGATAAAATTTTGTCTTGTTTTACATGTCTTGTGCAACTGTTTTTAAGTTTATTATGTCAGAATTTTGGGTGAGTGATAGGATTCACCAATTAGAATAAAACAGACAAGTTTGGGGATGATTATTTCTTATTTTGGGAATAGTTATTTTAGGTGTATTAGTGTGAGTTGAGACGAGTGGATGGAAAGTTGGTCAATTGAGTACTCGATGATGATATTTGACTTACAATATTATATGGATGAAGTTGGGTCATTTCATGGACATAAGTGTAAGTGAGTAGTTCTTTTGCAATATAAAGAGGTACTAAAATTTTGGAGAAAATTTATTTGAAATATTGTTTTTGATCAAATCACCAATATTATTTTTTTAGTCAAATTTTCTTTTTGGAAAGAGTAGGTTAAATGAAATAGAAAGAAATTGGGACATTTTGTGTGTTTGCATAGGGAATGTTCCTCTAATTTGTGAATAATTGGAATTTGAAATTAATTTTTAGTATGTTTCACTCTTTTTCCTTGGTTTAAGGCTGTCTTTAAGAAGAAGAAAAATTTGCTGCTAGTAACAAGGTGAGCACGGGATTCTAGTATTTACCCATGTTGCAGATTTCTTTAAATTAAGCCACTAGAAGTTACGTTTTAATATACCAATAAGTTAAGGAGGAAATGTTTGTAATACTTGTCATTGATCTTATACTACTAATTCTTTATTGAGGTATATTCCTAAAATTGTGTGTCATTTGCATTTAAGTGGATTCCTAATGAACATCTATTTTCATGCGACATTGTCAGGATAATTGACTAACTTTATAATATTTGTGATTTGAGGAGAAATGATTTTTTGAATATATAAATCTAAAACATTTAGTAATTCTTTTTGAGAATAGTAAAACTTGGTGACTTGAAATTTTGCGTAGTAAATCAATTTGTGGTTTTTAAGAAAATTCATGAACTTGGATTGACTCCTTTAACTACTTCAATTATCATATAGTATTGAAAGTTCCTTGACAGATTTTTCAGTTGCTCTAAGTACATCCATAGTTCATCAAGTGTTTTGTCTTCTTTGGTGGTGTTATTTTGCTTAGTTGATAGAAGAGTTCTTTTTACTTTTTGCTTTGCTCGGGACTAACAAAATGCTAAGTTTGGGGTGTGATAACTCTAGTAAACTAAAATTATTTTTAAATTATACATTTTGTTAGTTTAAATTTTGAATTTTAGTTAATTAATTGAAGATACCAGTTCACTTTCATATTATGTGCTTATATTCTAGTTATTGTTAAATATGATAAGCTTGATTAGAATTTTAGTTAAATTGATTACTTAATTAGTTTAATATTATGCAGGTCTAAATTAGAGGTTGGAAGTAGGAATAAAGAAAGTATGATGACCAAGATGCAATTTGATCATAATTGAAGATTTGTTGAAAATGATGTCCATGTCACGATATCAACTGTGCTAAACCGTGACATGGACATGGAAATAGACTAATGTAATTTTAAGATCATGTTGCGACATTACTTATTCTATGTTGCGACATGGACTCGCTTTCAGCATCTTGTAATGGCAATTTTGTAATATTCCAGCAGCCAATTCCTAATCTTGGCTTGTGATCGGGTAATACTCTACTATTTAAGGTACTAGAGACATATGATAGTACACATACTTTAGGGTGTAGTTAGTAGGTTAGGTTAGATTAGAATAGAATAGAATAGAAACACTTGACTCTCAAGTTTCACTTTCTTAATATAAATTCTCTTCAATTTTCCTTTAGATCTAACTTTTTATTTCTTGCAAGTTTAGATTTTAATTACATATTAGTAATGGGTTAATCCATACCTTTAAGTAGATATAATTTTTACTTATTTTCTAGTTTGAATTATTAGAAGTCTCTTTACTTCCTTTTCAAGTTTTCTTAGAGTAATTAGTATTCTTATTAATTTAGTACTTTCTAATTCAAGTTTTCAAATCCCTACCTAATCTCAGTAATTCTTGCCAACAATCTCTGTAGGAACGAAACTCACGCATCCTATACTAATACCAATTCCATATACTTGCGCAAGTGACGTAGAATGTAGCGATTTTGTAAACTTTTTGTTGGACTCCAGTTATGTTAATATGATTCTCTTTTGAAGATGACCAAATCATACTAACGGTTTGAAAACAAGTGTACAGAAAAACAGAAAGGTTCGGAAGTAAATGACCGTCCAAAGATAATCAAGAAAAACAACTAAAATATGAACACCTTATGATGATGAAAAACGTCCGAAAGAAAGGAGATCGAACGCAAGAGAGTGTCCGAAACATGACCAGAAGCTTTAGGTTGCACATGACCATCTGAACCAGAAGCTATGTGATAGGACGCATATGACCATTCAAACCAGAAGTTGTAGGACACACACGACCGTCCAAACCAGAAGCTATACGATAGGATGCATATGACCGTCCGAACCAAAAGTTGAAGAAATGAGTTCAAAATGAAGAAGTTTTTGTCAAGTTGTAGGATGTATACGACCATCTAAAGCACTGTTCATAAAGCTGTAGAACGCATGATCGGACATCCGAACCACCATCCGAGCTCCTAACGGCTAATTTTTGATAGCTAGTTTTTTTATCTTTGGATCTAAAATTTCAGCACATCTTTCATTTCTAAAATGCCCAAGGACATTCAAATGATGTACGGAACCACTACATTCAATACAAACACTTGTAAAAGCAATCTGGGGAGAAATAGACTAAACTATTGTGGGTTGTATTAGTTTCAGTAGTATAGTTCTCTTGGCTCAACTAGAGGAAGTTAATATGAGCAAGAGTAGACTATTGAGTGATCTTCAAGTGTAAGAGTAGAGGGATGATAGGTGTACAAAAGTGAGGTTGTAATGTAAAACCCTTTGGCTCAACTAGAGGAACTTGGTTGGTGCAAGGGTGAGCGTACTTTGTGTATAGGGAGGTTGTTACCTCACCTTCTTTGAAGAGGCACTATTAGTAGATATACTCTAAACTTGAGGAGTTTGGGAGTTTGGTTTGATACTCTTTATCTCAATCTTTTATTTGTTCTTTAAGCTTTAATTGTTAAATATTTGTCTTTGATCATTTGTGCTTAAGTGCTCATTTGTTGCACAAAGTTTGCATTTTCATTACTAAGTACTTCAAATGGTTTGTTTTTTGAGACAACCTAATTCACGCCTCCCTCTTAGGTTGCTCTTGGTCCAACACTTTTATTCTTACTTGTTTGCTTGATTTGACCTCTACCTAAAAGCTCGACAAGTTTTTGGCACCATTTCCAAGGATTGTCCTTGGTGCTGGGCAATATTGACTGCTTTACGGGTTGTGTAGATTAGGAACTTTTGTTTAATTTTGTTGTCAATTTTTGTTTAATTGTTTATGTTGATAATTCTTCTTGTTCAATTGTTTTGGCACTTGAATTAATTACTTGCTTTGACTTTTGTAGTGCATGGTAAGAAGATGCAAGGAATCTTTGATTTGCTTGGACGAAGAAAAAGAAAAAGAGTTGAGGGATATCTAGAAGCATAAAAGAGGGCAACAAGAGCTATAGAGAATTCAAATGGTGAATGTTAATCAAAATCAAAGAAATTTGAACAATGGGAAAGTCAAAGAAGAAGTTGTCGGAAATCATGGAATGGGTGATTATGGAAATGGGAATGGTATGAACATGAATGGTAGTATGTTGAGAGAATATGCCAAACCAAACTTTGATGGGGAAAATTCTACCATTGCAGAGATGCCCGTGCTAGGAAAAAAAATTTATATTAGCTCACTTTGATACACATGCTACAAACTTACGCAATGTTTAAGGGTGGTCCTAATGAAGATAGGTACACACACTTAATGAACTTTGAGAAGGTATTCGACACTTTTAAATTCAATGATGTGCACCCGAATTGTATGAGAATAACAATATTTCTTTTTTCTCTAAGGGATAGGGTAAAATCTTGGCTTCAATCTCATGCCCAAGGGATGCTCACCGTGTAGAACCAACTTGCACAATATTTTTTGGCAAAACATTTCCTACCTTTAAGGACTGCTAAATTATGAAATGAGATTATCTCCTTTAAGCAAGATGTTGTGAAAGGTTAGGAGAGGCTTGTGAACGGTTTAAGGATTTGCTAAGGAAGTGCCATCATCAAAGGTGCGATTCCATTATGGCTTCAATTCAAACCTTCTACAATAGATTGACACAAGAAATGAAATCAATAGTAGATGCCTCTATCAATGGTTCCATATCCTTTAAGACACTGGAGGAAGGTCAAGAATTGCTCAATAGGATGGCCTACAAACATTATTATCATGGACCAATGACTCTACCGGTAGCTCAACACCATGCCAATCAAGCTAATGGCAAAATAGAGTATTGAATTTGAATATGAAAGATGCTCTATTGGATCAGCAAAGTATGTTTTTCAATGTGATGAACAATGTTACAAAAGTGGTGGAGAATTTAGGGAAACCAAGTAGTGTGAATGTAATATATCATTTTCTCCAACCCAACCAACCATTGTTTGTGATTTTTGTGGGATGGGCAATGGGCAATGTGAAATGTCTTATGGTTCAAATGAGTAATTCAACTATATGTCTAATCCATTATCATTTCCAAGGAACCTATTCAGAATATATGGAAACACATATAATCAATCCCACTTTGAGGAATCATCTCAACTTTTCATGGAGCAATACAGACAATCAATCCAACTCTCCCTGTCAACCAAATATCCATCTCAAAACTTCCACAAACAAGCTTCAAGTTCCTTATCTAGACCCTATCAAACCCTATACCAAAGAAATTTCCAAACCAACTCCTATCAATCTTCCTCTAACCGTCTATTTCAAAATCAACAATCAAGGCCTCCATTCCAACATGCAAATTCTTTCCAACCTATGTATGATGACAAATTTGCTCCAAGAGAGAATGTATGTGATGATGGTTGCCAAAGAGAAGCGGGGTACTTGAGATGGGAGCTGAAAAAAGAAAGAAGAGATAAGGAAGAAGATATGAGGGACTTTGAGAATTGGAAGCATCAACAAGAAATTTGAAAATTCAATTGTGTTAATTGGCAAGGTTGAATAATGAAAGACCTAAAAGGGAACTACCAAGTGATATTATTCCAAATCCCAAGGAGCAATGCAAGACCATTACCCTGCTAGAAGAAGTAAGGAAGTGAAAGAAAGGGTTGGAAGCATGCATTGAAGGGTAAAGAAAAAGAAAAGATTGAAGATGAAGAGAAAGAAAAAGGGGAGTCTTTAATAGGACAAGGAAAAAAGATGAATGAGCCTACCATGTCTAATATGCAAAGCAATGAAGGCAAGGATCCTTACTTATCAAGAACTGAAGCAAATGAGGATACCATTTCCTCAAAGATTGAAGGATGAAGAAAAGATAAAGAAGTTCAAAAATTTCTTGAAATATTCAACAAGCTTGAAATTAACATTCCTTTTATGGAGACACTTGAGAACATGCCCACTTATGCTAAATTTATGAAACAAGTCCTCAGAAAGGAAATTGCATGGGGAAGAAATCTTATGTCTAATGGAGAATTGTAGTCCACTCCTCACATAGAGGTTACAGCCCAAGCTCAAGGACTTTGGGTCCTTCAGCATACCTTGTGACATTGAAAGTTTACAATTTGGGAAAGCTTTGTGTGATTTCAATTATGGGAGATTCAATAAACCTCATGTCGTATGCGGTGTTCAAGAAATTAAATGGATGACAATTGAAGCCCAAAGGTGTCTCATTGCAACTTGCGGATTGTAGCATATAGTTTCCAAACGGAATCATTGAGGATGTATTCATTGAAATTGACAACTTCTACCTATCAGCGGATTTTATTGTGCTAGATATGGAAAAAGATGAAGAGATGCCAATCATACTTAGGAGACCTTTCCTTGCCAACAACCATGCACTCATTGATATTTAAGAAAGGAAGTTGAAATTTTGGATAAATTATGAAATTGTTACATCTAATGTTTTTAGCTTGTTAAAGCTTTTTTCAATTTATGAGCATGTCATGAATATCAATGTAATGGATGATATAATTTATGAGTGTTGTAGGAATGAATTGGAGAATTCTTTATTGGAGGACAATATGTTAGATTCAAATATCGCAATCCAAGAGGATGAAGATGGAATGAAGAATGTGAATTGCTTGGAGAATGATTTAGTGCTCTATGGCAAAAAGAATAAGAGGAGAATAAAGAAAAAGGTAAAGCCGGTCTTCAACCAACGAACCCCTCAAGATAGAGTTTAAACCTCTTCCTACTCATTTAATGTATGTGTACCTTGGTGAAAATGAGACATATCCAGTATTTGTGAATGCATCTTTAATGGGTGCGTAGCTTGAAAGATTGATTGTGGTGCTTTAAATGCATAAAAATGCCATTTCTAGTTCTAGTGATGATATTATGGGAATTAGCCCTTCCATTTGTATGCAAAAAAGTTTGTTGAATGAAGGAAATAAACCAGCAAGGCAACCTCAAAGGAAATTGAATTCTACCTTAAAAGAGGTTATGAGGAAAGAGATTGTCAAGCTTTTGAAACTGATATTATTTACCCTATTTGCAATAGTGAGTGGGTTAGTCCTACTCAATTTGTTCCAAAGAAGGGTGGTATTACCATAATATAAGTGAAACCAATAAAGAATGGAATTTTGTAAATTTAATGAGATAGAGAAAGCCACCCGAAAGATCATTTCCCTTTACCTTTTATTGATCAAATGCTTGAGAGGTTGGCAGGTTTTGCATATTATTGTTTCCTGGATAGTTATTCTAGTTATCTTCAAATTATAATTTGTACACAATATCAAGATAAAACAACTTTTACATGCCCATTTGGTACTTTTGCATATAGGAGAATGTCATTTGGGCTTTGCAGTGCTCCTAGCACATTTTAATGTTGTATTTTTGCTATTTTTCGTGATATGGTTGAAAAGTGCATAGAGATCTTCACGGATGATTTTAGTGTATTTGGTATCTCATTTGATTATTGTCTTGTAAATTTGTCAAATGTGTTGAAAAGGTTTGTTGAAACTAATTTGGTGCTCAATTTGGAAAAATGTTATTTTATGGTGTAAGAAGGAAATGTTTTAGTTCACAAGGTATCATCAAGAGGAATAGAAGTTGATAGGGAAAATGTTGAAGTGATTGAAAAGTTACCCTTCCCATTAATGTTAAGAGAGGAGGTGAAAAGTTTCTTAGGTCATGCAGGTTTTCATAAAAGATTCATTAGGAATTTCTCACATATAGGTAGACCTTTGTGCTCCTTACTTCAAAAAGATTGTCCTTTCTACTTTGATGATTCTTGTTTGAAAGCATTTGATGACACCCAATTGGTCTCTTCCATTTGAGCTTATGTGTGAGTGACTATACAATAGGTGCCGTTTTGGGCCAAAAGGTGAACAAAATATTGCCTGTCATTTACTATGTAAGTAGGACTTTGAATGAAGCACAACATAATTATTCTACTACGGAAAAGGAATTACTTGCTATAATCTTTGCATTTGACAAGTTTACATCATATTTGATTGGGTCTAAGGTAATTGTGCACACTGATCATTCTGCACTAAAGTATTTATTTTCTAAATAAGATGCTAAATCACGTTTATTGAGATGGATACTTTTATTGCAGAAATTTGACTGGGAAGTAATGGACAAGAAGGTTGTTGAAAATATGGTAGCGGATTGATCTACTTATAAAGGATTGAAGTATCTCGACTTTTCAATCATGAAGAAAGAGCCATAAATGAATATTCATCCATTATTTGAGGTGAAAGAAACAAGCCCGTGACATTGTGAATAATGTAGTTGCAAGGATAGTACCAAAGATGCTCAATATCAATGAGAAAAAGAAGTTCTTTGCGGAGCTCAAGTTTTACTTTTGGAAAGAACCGTATCTATTTTGAAGATGCAATGATCCAATTCTAAGAAGATGTGTTCGAAAAGTGATGTGACTGACATTTTAAGAAATTGTCAATCATCTCCTGTTGGAGGTCACCATGGAACTCAACGAACAGCTTTTAAAGTCCTTTAATGTGGCTTATATTGGACAACCATTTCTAAGGATTCTAGGGAGTTTGTGCTCTAGTGTGATGAATGCCAAAACATAGATTATATTTCAAGACGACAAGAACTGTCCTTCCATGATATTGTGGAGTTGGAAGTATT
This sequence comes from Cinchona pubescens, assembly GCA_025175665.1. Taxonomy (NCBI): domain Eukaryota; kingdom Viridiplantae; phylum Streptophyta; class Magnoliopsida; order Gentianales; family Rubiaceae; genus Cinchona; species Cinchona pubescens. Next base: position 7,773,235 of record JANKKI010000051.1, on the reverse strand, counting down.
TGATGCTTGGGGCATTGATTTTACGTAGGAATTTTTCCAACCTCATATGTTGACAAATTCATTTTGATTGTGGTGAATTATGTATCAAAATGAGTTTGATGCGACGCAACCCAACTGTCTAAGAAGCAAGCCAAGGAATACTAAAAGTTGGTCAGAAAAACTGAAAAATACAGCCGAGAATTATGAATGGATGAACATACACAATATAGATAAGAATATAATTGAATGGATGATTTAATCAGCCCATACTATTATCCAAGAAAGAACCAACTAGTGTCTTAAGCCAAATATTAACACGATACTGAGAATTAGCTGGAACCAATCTTTTGTGTTGGTTAATACACTCACAAGTTGCTCAAACATGGAGCCCAACAAATACTCCATTCAAAGACTAAAAGAAGAGTATTAAAACTCATAGAACTCAAGTTCTAATTTTCAAATTTGCTAAATATTACACAACTATAAAGGCCTATTTATAGGCTTAAAAGTCCAAAAAAAAAATGGCCTATTTATAGGTTAAAAGGTCCTACAATGCATTTAGGGCAAGGAAATAGGTCAGTTAGCCTCCAAAAACCCTCAGTTGTTTCTTGCTAAACAAGTAAGAAAAATAAACCCTAATAGTACTAAATATAGGGCCAACCAAAGGCTCCAATTTGGGCCAAATAGGCATTATTAAAGACTAAATAATTAAGTTTAAAACTAGGAATTAAAAACACATTTAAACCAGCCCAATTTACATATTACTTAAACTAGAATTAGGCTTTACAATGCAAAGATCAAACTAAAATAAACTTGAAGTGACATCCAACCTTCTTGCACTTAAAGGATCTACCCACTTGTGCTATGTTGACTAATCTGGTTGTTGGGAATTCAAACCAACAAGTCCATCATATCCGATTTTAGTACTTTTGCAATTCATTAACTTCAATTGCTCTTCATGTTGGTCGACTCTCCCAAACTTGCATTGGTCCCAAAGTATTGGTGAGTCTTAATTTAATTGTCCCATAGTCACTCTCTTATCACTATATCTCTGTATAGAGAGCTTGGGTTGTTTATTGTCTAACTGGGATAAATTCACTTAGCAAGCATAATTTTGGCTGATTTAAGTCTAATTGGACTAAATTCACCTGAAGAGCATAAGCCTTGCGAGATAACGCAGAGTCATCACTTGCTGCCCTACCAGAAATAGTGTTCATAACTATTCTTCCTTGATTCTATACCCTAGTTACTTCGTTTCCCAGAGATAGACATCGGTCTTTCCTGTCTAGGCTTCGGCCTGTCGTTGGGGTGACCTTCCTCTACACATTCTTTGGATGAATTATCTCAAATATCTTCTTCAGATCAAGTCCCTGATTACATTTTTTTAAGGAAAGGCAATCATCAATATTATGATCATGGTCTTCGTGGAAATAGCACTACATGTTTTTGTTGCACCGCTCCGGATCACTCTGCATTGCTTCTAGCCACTTCTCGCAATGCTCATTCTTAATCACTGCCAGAATTCATGAATGTGTGGTATTAAGAGGGATATAGGCTTTAGGAAGGCAGAATCGAGACTCCTCCTATGAGGCACGGCTACAGATAGCCGGTATCTTGCATTACTCTTCTTTGAATGACTTATTGTATTGGTCTGGCCATTAGTCTTTTTCTTGTTACTATCCACTCCACGTACTCCAGTCTCTCTTTTTTTCTTCTCACCTTCATCTACTTGGGCAAACTTCTTAGCCTTGTGGAAGAAATCATTGAGAATTGTTGGAGGCTTGAAGTTGATGTTAAAGGAGAATTTTTTGGGCCTTACCCCAATCTGGTAGACAATGATTTGCATATCCTCCGTGACGTCTTGAGTTCTGATAGTCTTCTTCTTAAACCTGTCCATATAGTCCATGAGTTATACGTCTGGTTTCTGCTTGAGGGTTAGCAAATGCGTTTTTGTCTTTGGGATCCTTCCCTGATTCTGAAACGTGTTCAAGAATAATTCTTCCAGCTGATTAAAATTTTTTATGTATGCTTTATTGTATCCTCTGAATTAGTCTAATGTAGCATCCTTGAGGGTTTCGGAAGGCCTATGAACCCTTGACAAAGGATAGCATCAAACGCTCCTTGGGGCTATATTTTGGAGTAGTAGGCATCCAGGTGCTCTGATGGATCAGTACTCCTATTGTACGAGTCAAAGTAGGGAATTTTCCATCTTCTAGGAAAAGGTTTCTACACAATATCATCAGTAAAGTGAAGGAAATACTTGTATCTAGTACCCCTTCCTTTCCTATCATCCTTTTTGTCCACTCTAACTTGTAACTTTTCCAAATTCTTCCTCAGGTCCTTCTCCCTTTCTTGGACTAGTGCACGGTACGATCTCTCTCTTGGTATTTTCTTCTCTTATGAGCTACAGATGTTGCTTCACCTAGACTCCATTTTCTAGTACCACTAGGCCTTGATGAGGCAACTCTTTTGGAGTCTGGCCAGGTGGTTCACTCTTGCTTGGTAGACTAATGAGGGTACTCCTGCTGGGCGGACACAATAGGAGATAATTCCCTGGTCCCCTGGTCCCCTGTTCCCCTGTTCCCCTGTTCCTCTCTCCTTGAGGTTTTTCTTTCTCCCTTGCCAGCATGAAATTAGGAGTGGACAACCCAGGGATTGCTATTCAAATGGTGAGGGTGTTGTTCTCCTTAAGAGAGGTATTGCTCCAACTATTGGCTAATGACCATTTTCTTCAATTGAGCAATTTGTTGCATCAACTTGAGACTTTCTTCGTCCTTATCCACAACTCCAGGACCAGAATCCCCTTCCCGACCTTCCTACCAATCTATCTCCCTAACGAACGGGTCGGAGTGATGTTGAGTTGAAATTTCTTTTCCCTTACCAGCATTGCTCCTATGAGTGTTACGCATGTTAGGTGTCTTGCTAAAGTATGACTTTTAGTTCTGTTACCACAGACGGTACCAAAAGTGATATAAAATTTGAGCTAGGATTAGTCTGTGTGGAGTATCGTCCAAAGTAAGATTGTACCTCACATGTGGTACCTACATCTAGATCACCGAAAAATAAAAGGGCGAGGCTTTATTTCCTGGGGTAGGTTCCGACGTTCAAGTGTTAGTATTTCCACGAGAACGTAAATGTCAGAGAGAAAAATAGAATTTGAATAATTAAGAAAGTAATTTCTTGAATCTAACCTATTACTTTGGGTTTGTACCTGAAACCGATGGATCAGATCGATCCGTAGGTTGAATATATAATATTTGACTCATTTGGACTTATTTGAACTACAAAAGTAAAATTACTAAAATACCTCTAATAGATCCAGATCCGACATCACGTGTAATATTATCATTGGTGTATTATTTTGATATCATCAGTTGCTATCTAGCTATTACAACAAAAATTATACCAATTATGAGTTGAGCTCAACCTCAAGTTCGAATAGACAAGGTTTGTACAAATGGAGAAAATGTACGGACAACGTAATATGTCTAACTCAAGTTTACAAAACATGGACATGTTCATTGTCCAGGCTCGCAAAACCAAAAATTTGTAGTTCGTTACGATCCGTCGAAGGCAAAAATTTGGGTAATACCAGCGTCGGATGTCATTCAGGGCCCATAATAATACGTGCTTTAGCTTGGGGGTTTTGGATGGATGCCTTAGTGCAATTTGTAAGGCCCTTGAGAATTTTGAGATTTGGTTTATTAAAATTTTAGCTTGCAAAAATCTTGGACTAAATTGATGGAACTTTAAAGAATGGCGATCTAATCATGGAGGTTGATCGTACGACATTGGAGAGGAACTATTTCAGTGGGAAGACTTCAAGAATTGTTAAAACGCACTCTATTAATGGTAAATTGTCTGATACAATTACATATGTGGAGAGTTTGACATCACCCATTCGTACTATACAACTTAGCCTTGAATATATTGACAGGTATCAAAGAGAATGCCGACTTAATCTCTATTGCCAGATGATTTGGCTTAAGTGGTAAAACGTATCTATATGACCTATTGTTATGGATTTAAGGCACTAAGGATAATAAAGAGGTTTTTTTTTTTTTTTTCTTTTGTTCTAAAACATTTTGTTTGTTGTCAAAAAAGGATTCTGCTTTAAAAATTTTTTAATATTAGTTGAGATTGAACTTCTTGTTGTGGTTTTTGTTATCAATGTGGTTCAGCATAATTAAGTAAAAACAACTTATCGATGTTATATTCTCAACTCCTTTTGAACCTGAGAAGGCGCATGAAACGACTGTTCAAGAATTTAACCTAAATATGATATAATTTGTTCAACAATAATGCCTAAAACTTGCCAGATTTTTTAGCTTATTTCTTGCTTTTCTTCCCCCCCAATCATAGTCTGGCATGAAAATTTAGAATTTTGATGGAATTTATCTTGTGCGGTTCATCTCTTGTAGTTTGATCTTCAACAACCATCACGGTATATTGATCCCGATTCGAATTGGGATATACGCACTTTTTGCCAAATAAATAATTATTTATGCCAATGTCAATAAGCAATCAAATAACAGCATCATTACTATATACTACATAAACAAGTAAATACCAATGAAAAGAACAGGATCTCTAAGTTAATTATAACAATTAAACATTAAAAATTAAGAATCTAAAAGATCCTTAATGAATTCTAAAAATATAAAACAAGGGGAATTTTACAGTCTATTTTAAGAATTATTTCCTTAATTTTAAAAGTTTAAAAAAATTTATAGAATATAAATTTTTAAAATATATAATATTGTATTCTATAATCATTTTAAATATAAAAAAATAATTTACTAAAAGATATTGTAAAGTTTTTTCTAGCTTCCTATAATACTAGCGTAGAAACCGTACTATGCACGGAATAGAAGTATTATGATATTTAAAAATCAAACAATATGTATTGATGGTATAAATATTTTAATAATTAAAACAATGATCATAAATAAAAGAAAGTAACAATAATACTTTTGTCTCATGCATAACATAGGGATTTAAGCAAGTAAAACATAAAATTAAGAAAGCTTGTCTCATGCATAACATAGGGATTTAAGCAAGTAAAACATAAAATTAAGAAAGCAAAATTCAAAAGTTAGAGTTATAAAATTAAGTATATAAATAAGTACAATAAACATTACTTTACACATATCATAATGTAATCTAATCTTACGTTTGCGTCTCATTTGGTCAAGATTGTATCTAATTTTAAAACATAATTTTCCTTTTTTTAGTGTAGTACAACTTATATAAAAATAAAAGGATTTGTAGGTTGTTATTGTAATAGCAAAAATTATTTGTGACTAAATTTATAAAATAATAGTGAATTAATATTTTGCAACATAAATATAAATAATACACATTGGGTGACACTGATTATAAGATGTATGTTATGAATTAGTAGCTCTATTTTCTTGAATAGATGCATTATTGACTTGAAACTACTGATAATTTTGGTGGTAGTTTGTCCCACCACATAAATTCTCATGATATATATTTGTTTGGCCGACATAGTTTTTCATTAGAGAAGATAAATAGAAAAAACATATCAAATATATGTAACTTGATATTGTAAATTTAAAACTTTAAAAATAGTTTTTAGACTAACTTTACAATTATCCTTTATTAATTTTTTGATAAAAGTAAATAATATTTGACTACGATAATCCAATTAGGTTTCAAGGATATATTACTCATAGATAGTTAGGTAACACCTCTTTCAATTTATTAGGAATAACCCTTTAAGTTGTCTACCTAATTTGATTCAAATAAATAAATATTTATTTTTCTAGCTTATTCAAACCAATATAATTTTATATTTAACATGCACAGTTAATAATCAATACGTATGAAATAATCCATAACATACTATTTGTTTTGCAACTCTCTTGGTAAAAAAATTAATTATAATCGTTTGGCCTTCTTGTAAACTACTATTATAAAAGTTACATTAATTTTTATTCTTTTTTTCTTCTAATCTAGTAGTGATATCTCTAAATCAACAAACATAAAGTAATACAATCAATTAATGGTGATGCCAATAAAAACACATACTATTAAAACTATTTTTATAATGTATTATGATTATATAATCACTTAAAAATAACGTCTATTGACATTGAGTAATTAATTACCAATAAATAAAAAGTTGCAAGAAGTTTATATGTGAAAAGAAGAATTTGATCTTACTACCTTTTATCTTTTTGTGATATAAAAATTATTGTTCTTGTTGATAAAAAAAAATGAATTGAATATAATTAGATTGTAAGAATGATATCATTCAAACATAGGTAGACTAAATATCTTCGTACTTTTATGAAAATTATTATTTAAGTATATATATCCATATCTAAAATTAATTTATTAACAATTATATATAGCTAAAATTCTGGCATAATTAATAAATATTTATTTTCGTAACTTATAGTTAATAGTTCATGCTTACATGATGATTTATAATACATGTTTAATTTTATAACATTTTTGGAAAAAATTATTGATTTCACACGGTAAAAGTCACACTTATTTTTACTATTTTTCCTTCAAGTATATTAGTTATATTTTTAAATTAACAAACAAACAGTAATACAGTCAATGGTAACACCAATAAAAAGACAAAACATTAAAACTAATTTTTAATGTACTACGATTATATAATCGCTTAAGAATAATCTCCATTGTTGTTGAATAATTAATTATGTCTAAATATAAAGTTACAATAAGATTAAAAAAAAAAAAAAAAAAAAAAAGGTTGATCTTATTATCTTTTTATCTTTTTGTGATATAATAAATTAATGTTCTTTTCTATAAATATTCATTGAATGTAATTAGATTGTAAGAATGATATCATTTAGACATAGTTAGGCTAAATATCTTCCAACTTTTATGAAAATTATTATATATATATATATATATAATTTTAACAATAGGGGTGTTCATCTTGATCCGTTAACTTAAAAAACTTGATGAAACGGTCCATTTCGAACCTTAAAAATATGGTATGCAAACCGGTTAATAAAATCGAGTCAATTAACAGGTTGGTTATTACTCTTACTAGGTCAGGTAGAGGGTAAAAAAATTTGCTATCTAGCATATACCTGACCTGGTCCATATATGGACAACTCTGTAATTTTGCATATTATAATTATAATATTAATAGACTAGATTTTTATAATTCCCATTGTCCCATAAAAACATATATTAATTAATGACTCATATTATATATATATATATATATATATATATATATATTAAATTTGATATTAAAAATATAATATTAGACGGGGTCAAATACTCGATTTTCCAATCCTCTTTGAACATGTACCATATGCATATGAATTGAGTATCGGGTCACTTTTTTTTCAACTCGATATAATCGGGTCCAGTCGGGTAATTAATATAATAATTAATTACCATTAAATATAAAGTTTCAAGAAAATGAAACGATGAAATTGATCTAAACACTTTTTTTTAATTTTTATGTGATATAATAAATTATTGTTATATTTAAAAAATACTAATTAAATGTAATCAGGTTATGTAAATTAATTTACTTAATAAAGATATAAAGATTCAAATTTTGTATTATTAATAAATATTTATTTTCTTAACTTACAAATAATAATTGATATTTTATTATTTATCAAATAATTTTTTTAATCTAATATGCCATATATCAATTTGTTGCGCCTCCTTTACCACTAAAAGAAATTTTTGTATAATATATATATATATAGATACTACTTCCATCATAAAAGGACTGCCGTTATTTGGGAACCGTGCATTTTATCATTATCAACAGCGGCATCACATGCGGTGTAATTTGCTCTTCTCACACTTCTATCCATAGTTGTTAGAATCCCGATCCTACCCTTACGATCCTACGATTCTACGATCCAAATTTATAAAATCGATCCCGATCCTAGAGGTAGGATCGCTATTATAGATAAACTCTAGTTGGTGCCATTAGTCATGTAATTTATGTATATATTTACTTAAGTTAAGTCATTATTTTGATAATTTTTCATTCAAATGTTATATTTTATGACTTTATACTATTCATATTATTTTTTAGTTTTTAATTAAAGAACAGTATTAAATTTACGATAACGCATAACTTTTTACAATAGGAATATATAATGTCAAATGTTATAAATTTTAGTTAAAGAAACTTATTTCATGATGAATATTAAAATTTTATATATTTATTTGTATAAGTTTTATTGAATATTAGCTTTAAAAATAAATAAAATTTATATTTTTGTCCTTTTGATAGGATCTTACGATCCTACGATCCGATTCTGTAACCTTCAAAACAATCCTACGTAGGATCCCGATTTTACAAACCTTGCTTCTATCCTAGAGAATTTGAATTTTGAGCATAGTTATTGGACGTTGAAACACAAGTGGGTCAATATTAATACATTTTAACGTGGCTTGCACACTCCTTGGTCACATAATTTATGCATGCTAGTTTGTGAGATGCAAGCGCCAGCTAGTACATACACAAATATTAATCATTGGGGTGCACAACATAGATTTAAAATGATCTAGTGCATTTTTTGTCATTTTAAATAAGGGTACAAACAAAATAACAAAATGAAATGCTTTCCTATTTTAGGTGTGTGACATAAATTTTGGTATAAATAAAAAAATATGATATTTTTAATGAGATAGAAAGAGAAATTTTGAGTTCTTTATTTAATTTACCCCTGACTAGTCTAGGATTAGCAAATTGACTTTAATTTTTTTTTTCTTTTGACAAGAACAAATCTTAATTAGCAAACTTGAATTACATAAAACGTTTTAGTAGAATAGGTAACAAATTCTCCCGCTAAATTTTGATCTTCATAAAAGCGAAACATTTGGTCTAGATATGAGTATTTAAGGGGGGAAAAAAAAAAGAGTAATTAACCAATAAAAAATAATTCTTCTAATGAAAATCCAACCAAACACCTTTCAAATTAGTCAATTAGGTGGGTTATTGGGCATGTTCTTTTTGGCATACCAGCCTTGAACCCAACACCCTACCAAACTGTCAAAACACCTTTTGTTACCCTAATTACAATTAGCCTTTCATCTACCTCCAGTTCCCTTTTACATTTGAGGAGATTTTCTGCCATTTAGTCCTTCCCCACCGGTAAAAATCTTCTCCAAATTTTCTGCCATTTGGTGTTTCGAATGAACTAGAGTCAACAGAGTCAAAGTAAGTTGACTCTGGTTTCTAGCATCTCTAATGTAAAGGGGAGCAAAATCAGAACGTTTGACTAAGTTTCAGTTATGATAAGTTAGACTCGATCGAATTTTTGAACTCTGATTACAAGAAGTAAAAAGGAAACCTTCATTTCTTTAACTTCAAATCTTCTAGGCAAAGGATAAAAGATAGGAGCCCATGTCAACTTTGACAACTTATTCACCTTTTGCCTATCATGTTTGAGGATTGTGAAACCCGGATTTTTAACCCACAAATGGTAATTAAGCCCAATAATTCGTATTAAACTGTGAACTTTTTGTAGGGTTAGTTAATTGTCGATAGAAGTGACCTTCTTTCTAATTTTCTTTTTTTTAAAAATAATTAAATGCAAAATGCCTTCTAAACTTTCACTCCAATTGTAGTTTATTTCCTCTACTTTTAATAAGTATTTAACCACTTTTTTATTTTTTTTTATATATTTTGGGATAAAATTTCCCCCGTTGTATTAATTATTATTGTTTTTCTTTTTTTTTCTTCTTTTTGTTTTCTCTCATTTATTTTTTCTTTTATTATTTTACCATTCTCTATAAGAGACAGTATTACTATCATAACATTATTTTCAATGGTTGATTATTTAAAATTCTAAATTTTCATATGTGTCTAAATAATTTAATTTATATATTAGTCATGCTTTACTACAAGCAATATATCTTATTGAATATAAATTTGTGATTAACAATTAGTTATAAGATTAGCAAATAAACAAACGGCAATGAAATTTTTGAGCCAAAGGAAATTAAAAAATATTTTAATATACATATAAAATAGTAGAATAAGAATTGAGTGCAACCATTTATTTCTAGCATAAAAGCACCAAAATGTAGTAAGAAACAATATGGTTGCCTAATGTAAAGATTTTTGGAGTTACAGTAAACTCATCCAAAATATGATACATGAACAATCTGACAAAAAAAATTTTGTTGCAAAGGATAAATGTTTTAAGTTTTGTACAAATTATTATTATTTTTTTGGTAGTTTTTTATTTGTTAATTTATAGTATTAGTAGATAACACAAAGTCCATATTATACTAATGAAATAAATGTTCCTTGTAGTAAAAAAACTTATTTTTTCTTGTGAATTATTTAAACAAGGATAAAAAAATTAGAGCTTGTACTTAATCAATTATTGGTAGTATAATAGTTTAATAAGAAAGAATGAGAAAAAACTAAAAGGAAAATATGAGAGAGAGAATAAGTGGATTGGTAAAAAGAGAAAAAAGAAAAACAAAATTATTAAAATAGTAAGGGTAATTTTTCCCAAACATGAGGAAGAGGGTTAATTACTTACTAAATAAGTTGAGGGGACAAACTACAACTTGCATGTAAGTTTAGCAGATGTTTTAAATTCAACCCAAAAAGATTAGGATAGTTAATATGGGGAATCAAGGGTTATTTCAGTTAAAGGTTATTTCAGTTAAAGGTTATTTCATTGGGAGAAACTAGGTTTTTGTGATAATATGGGTGTCGACCCACTAAATTTGACTCTAGTCTGAATATGTGAATTGACTTGGAAGGGGTAGGATAAGTGGGAGAAAGTGAAATATCATACTTTAAGGCTAAGCAAAACATCGACTAGATGTGGAGGTATATTCAAACAATAAATTTGGAGAAGTGTACAAGATAAGGGTAAACGACGACACAGAATCTCCAAGAAAGGAGATGGAAATATGGAAGAGGGAGAAGGGATCTCAATCTAGACTAAGACTAATAAGTTCCATGTTCTTTGAACCTTTATTGATCAAGAGTGGTGTGATGTGAATTATGCTCCACTAGAATTTTATTCAAAGTAATTAGATTGAGATACCAGACTGCTAGCGCTAAAGGAAAATTTCACGAAACAAATTAGATCTGCCTACGTATTCTGTAGTTTTGGAATTTAAATTGCCTACTTTCGTTATATAGGCAATAGCATGGACTTGATAGAGCAGGCAAACGAAAAATTTATGCTTAGGATTTAACAGTTTGTTGCTCACATTGGGTATATATATTGTTGATATCCGCAGATTGTGCTCACTTTGACAATTAAAGCTAATTAGATAGTGAAAAAGAGGACTTGCTTGTTTGTGTAATTAAATTGTGTGGTTCACTTGATTAGACGTTGAGTTAAATACATCTTTAGTGTCATAAGTTTTAAAAGATAATTTAGTTGGATAACTTGGTTATAGTGCACTTGCAAAACCCCAACATCTTGAATTTGATAGTATGTGGAAGAATTGATGGTGTACTACAGGATAACAATATCCATTGGTTTTCATTTAGTATGCTTTATGTTACCATAAAATAAAATTCATATTTTAGGATATCTAGTTGGAGTTAAATTCATTGGATGAACTTTAGTAGATTCAAATACACATTACAGACTAAGCAATGATATCAGCAAACAAAATAAAGTTGAAAAAATAAACAAGTATAGGATATTAAGATTTTTATTTAGAAATATATACAATTAGGAAAAACACAAGATTTCCAGTCAAATAACCCCTACTATGCAAATAATGAAAGCAGCATATAAAGTACTACATGGAGCATCCAGATGACAACAACATCAATATGTCACACACAAGTGTAGAGATCAATAAATATTCTATCCTAAGTACTAGGAATTCAAATGAAGTAGGTTTGAAAGAATGTTACCAAACGAGGAGCAAACTGAAAATTGGAATCAGCAAATGTGTAGAGCTTGTTGAGAGAAACTCGTGGTTAAAATTTCATCAACATTTGGTATCGTTTCACCGTCTAATCGTGGCTCTAAACTCGCAGCTCTTTTTTCTCCTTAGCTTTCTTTCCCCCTCTTTTCTCAATTCTCTCTCTCATTACTTTGCTCTTTTGTGGCTGAATCGTCTCTCTTGTGGAAGAAGGAAGAAGAAGACTTCTTGGTTTCAAGTCAAATTGAGTCGATAATGGGTCATGGGCCAACCCATATTTGGTGAACCCAACCCCAACAATCTCTCCCACTACTAGAAAAACAGATTTTAATGACCGATTTAGCGACCAATTTTTGTTGCTAAATTGATTAGTGACCAATTTTCCTATGGAAAAATCCGTCGGAATATTGCTCGTTGGTAAAAATTTAGCAACCAATTTACAAATGAAAATTTAGCGATGGAAATTTCCGTTGGCAAATCCGTCACTAAATTTGGTGCAAGAATACCAAGTTAAATCAGTTTAGCAACGGATTTTTGGTTGCTAAAATTAGCGACTGAAAAATCGATCGCTAAGTGCCAAATCAGAAACGGATTTTTCAAAATCCATCACTAATTCCCAATTTAGCGATGAATTTTTTGGTCACTATTTTTAACAACCAAAAAATCCGTCGCTAATTTTTCGAATTAGCAATGAAAAAATTCATTGGAAAATACATTTTAAAAATTAAAAATCTTAGCGAAAAATTCAAATTATTGTCAAATAAAAATATTAATACCATTATATTCTAAACCTGGAAACAACAACCAAATATAAACCAAGTAGCATCTAAACATTCCAACAACCAAATATACATTCAAATATGTCAACAAGATCACCATAAATCAATTACATATATATATATATATATATATATATATATTTATAATAAGAAATGTGCCATAAAACAAAATCTCTACAACCGAAGAAAAGTAGCAAAATACAAGTAAATAAGTACAAATTTTATGAACTAGTATCTAATAGTAATGTGTAGAAGTCACTCATCCTCACTCTCTTCTTTCTCATTATCCCCACAACCATCTTCATCTTCGTGTATGGGATGTAGTGGCTTTTTTAACTTTTTCACACCACTTTCACCATCATAAGGCACTTGAGGCATTGTGTAAACCGAGCAAACCTTGTAGGCGAATAATGTGGCAAGAAATTGGTCAAAGTTTGACTTGGATGCTGAAAGGTCATAAAACTCACCTCTAGAGACATCATTCTTTCAAATGATTCTATTTTAGACTTCAAGCTGCCTACTGTACACTTGAGTTCATTATTACTCGTTTGCAAGGATACAATTGTGCTTTGAAGGTTATGGATGTGCTTGTTCTGTCTATTCCTGAATCGTGTTCTCCCAATAGTCAGGCATCGTAGATATGCTCGAAGAGGATCCACTATAATCTAATCTACCGGCACATGGCAACCCAAGTACTCTTCCTTTCTTCATCCCTCCAGCAATGTCTGTCTGTACTTTAATTTCACTAGGAAAGGAGGATTTTGTGATGGCAACCTTCACCATTAGAACTCTAACTCGACTGCACCTCAGACCACTTAATAGCAAAATTTTCCTATTCATGCCTCAATCATTTCATAAATGACTTGTTATTGAAAGTAATTATAAAAATTCATAAACACTAGAAGTAGGTAATGCTAGAAATGCTATCAAACTCCCACACACCGAGTTTAAGAGAACCCAAGGTAATTTTAGAAGAATTTGAAACCATTCTTAAACAAATGGAAGAACAATAACTAGATTCTAATGGTCTTGTTAGTTACATGAATATTTTCTGCTCGTGGGGTTATCTATTGTCTAATGCCATCCTTGTCTGCCTTTCTATGTATGGGTGTGTAGGAAAGTAGCAGCAAGACCAACATCACATCCATTATTTTCTTTTGTCTAACAATTTTAGAACATATGGCATAATGAAATATCAAAAAATAGAAAAAATAACACTTAAGTGGATGAGCCAAAATAAAACATAATTTATAAATACATACCAATTTATGTCGATGTTCCAAATAGGTAATGTTGCCACTAGTATGACGAAGTCCTTTATCATCGCAAGTGGATGCACGATTCGTCTTATTTGTTTGACTTAAGGACTTGAACTTTTTTTCATTCCATATTTGCAATAATTGAGCCCATGTGGAATCTCTAATCCATCTTGGTCGAGTCTCACCTTTACGATTACCTGCACGCATGTCGTGCATCAAATTCTTCACTAATTCTGAGCCACGATACTCAAATATATTGCGAACATCTTTCGCGTCCTTCGGAAGCCAACAATATGTGTTCTCCATACAAAGACAAAAACACCAATAAATTATATTATTAAAATTATACATTAGAAAATATTAAAATGGAATAAACAAAAAAGTAGCTCACTCCAAATTCTCTAAACATCATGTCTCACAGCTCTTTTGACATCTTCTTGGAAGTAGCGTAAGGACCATTGATATTAGATTTGAAAAGATGGGTGATATGAGAAACAACTTCATGCTAATAATGTTCAAACCCAGTTAAGAAAAATATAAATCATAAACATATGAACCTGAATAATCATAACATTGAAATTAAATTTTATTATCAATAAATATACTTTAAGTAAAATATAATATAGCTAGTTTGATCTCATTACTCAAGACCACATCACTGTAAAAATTTCTTTATAGTATTGCTCTCATTTGGAATGCCAGTTGAATTAGTAATTATAGATGCTACAGATGCTTTATTTGAAGCACCTAATGACTGTGGTGAAGGATTTTGACCCCCAATCGCCCCAGTGTATCCTTGATCAAAATAATTGTAGGAAATCTCTTGCATGCCAAGCGTTAGGATGAAAGTTGTAGACTGATCGTGCTTGGACCGGCATGTGGTGAGATAAAAAGAGATGGTTAGCTCATAGGAAGAAACATACTAGATGATACATATGTAGATGACTGGCTCAGAGGAGACATACTAAACGACACTTGTGGCCTGGCTCAGAGGAGTAGGCATACTAGACGACATATATATAGGTCGCTACCTTAGAGGAGGCATACTAAATGACACGTTTCTGGCTCAGAGGATGAGGTATAACAGAGTGTCTAGATGTAGGTGGCTAACCTGTAGAAAGAGGCATAACAAAAGGGATAGCTTGTAAGGGGTGACGCAGTGGATGACATAGATGTAGGTAACTGACTTGTAGGATGAAACATACTAAATAGCATAGATGTAGGTGTTAGTCCTGTAGTACTTATAGGAGGAGGCATGAATGATGAAGTACTAATGATAGACTTCTTCTTCTTACTCGTGCCTGCATACTTATCTTTTCGTTTCTGTATTCTTACCTTAACAATTAATAGTTAATAGTACTTATTAAGAGATCTACCGTTACTTAGTAAATAAAAATGCTAATACTACTATATTACTACTACACCAAATAATAGTTATTAAATATACTAATACTTCAAACAAATAAAAAATGGAATAGCATGAATCCATAAATCAAAATAACAAAAGGGAAATGCAATACTGGTATACAAATACGACAACAAAATACAGATAAAGAGAGACTACAAATTTATTTATTCATGTAATTAAAATATTCATAAATTTCTATTAATCATTGTATTCATCTTCATCTTCCTCATTTTGTTCTTCTTCCTCTTCCTCTTCCTCATCTTCTTCCTCTTCGTTTTCTACTATACCAACCATTGTAGATCTACTCAATTTATGATCATCAATTTCTTCGAATGCCCCATTACTGTCTACTAGAAATCCAATAGGGTTATTATCCGTAACTGTAACAACAGGACAATGTGTATCATGGTAAGAATTTTTGATGGTATGATCTTTGTCAATTCTACCTGTGGGTCTTGTCTTTATATCACAACAAGCCAATCCAGTTAGTCTCTGATTCGTCCTGGATATGGAATATAACACACTTGAGATGCATGTTGTGCAAGTATAAAGGGATCAAAGTTTAGATACCTTCCTATTTTTCTAACTTCAACAATTCTATATTAGTTATGAACTCTAATACCTTGAGTGCTCACTGAATTATACCAGTCACAATTGAACAAAACTACCTTTTTTGGACTTGGATATTGTAACTGAATCACCTCGTTAAGTATACCATAAAATTCTCTTGAACCTTTACTTTTGATACATACTCCACTATTTGTAGTTTTTCTACCATCTGCCCATTTATTGTGTGAAATATGTATCCATTGACAAAGAATTTTGGCCATGTTTCAACCTCTTTACTAGGGCCCCACGTGAGATCTAACCTAGTATAAAAATAAAAACTTTAGCTTTACTTTCTTTAAAATTAAATGATGCTAGCTAGTATTATTACCTACATATGATAGAAATACTTCACAAGATTTTCCTCTAATGATAGTTCAACTGCTTTATCACTAATGTTCGTATAGCTTGCTTGTACATCCTATAAATTATTTTTTATATTAAAGACACTAAAGATTATGTTAAAATAACATAATTAAATAAAAAATATTATGCTTACATCAAGAAAGTCTTCACTTCATCACAATTTTAGAGTACATGCAATGCAGTTGTAGCCATCTCCTGATCTGTCAAAAATCTCCATTTACACTTTCTTGTCGGCTGACCTGGTTGATTGAAAACTGACAAGGTAGGTGGTATGCTTGCATCAAATCCATCATCTTCATTGCATACAATTCTTGTGGACTTATATTGAACATTAGATTCAAAACAGTAAGAACAAAAGTAAGAGGTTTCCAGAGACAAGTCCGCCTCACATATCGAATTTTATGATGTTTAGGAAGTAAATTTTCTCTCCTATGATGAGGATGAAACTTCAATAAATTATGGAATTATGTCTATGTGATAGTGATTTGTGCTTGAGATGTTATTGATGTCTACCTCATGATTGATGGAGTATTTTGGATATGAGTTTAATTGAAGTGGTTTTTCTCATTATTTGAAATATTTTATGTGAATGCTTGGCTTTGATTGTTTAGATTGAGATTGGGTACTAGTTGTGATTCAATGTCTTGTGGATACAATTAATAATTTGATTTTAATCCATTTGAGTAAAGAGGTTTATGCTTTAGATTTTCCTAATGATTGTAGATGTACTGTGCTCCCTATAATTTGTTGAGTGTGGATTCCAAATCCTAGGTTGTCAGTCATTCGATAAAGCTTTCTTATTGGGTTGATTATTTTTCTTTGGTTGTGTTAGTTTAAGATAGATTCTCTCATTAAAGTTTTCTATAGTAATTAGTTTTTTTTATTTATTTTTTTTAGAGTTAATTAGTTAAGTTTAACTAGTTTCCTAGAATTTCAAGTCTCTGTGGGTTCGACCTTGTATTTGCCATTCCTACACTATAGTTTGATTCGTGCACTTGCGAGTACAATTCTCTAAAAGCACATCAGTTTGCCGTTGCTAAGAGATTACTTATTTTCAACCGATCTTCTTAGCAACGGATTTACCCATTGGTAAATTCCTTTAAATATTATGGGAAAATTGAAGAATTTGGACGCTAATTCCGTTGCTAATAGCAATCGATAAAATCAGTTGCTAATTTCCATCGCTATTTTATGTTTTCTAGTAGTATACCTTTACCTCATATGGGAGGGGGGGCACCACCAAACTTGCTTCCTATCTAGCAAATAAGAGTTTCTTAGTAGGTATCACCTTAGCCAACATATCAGCACCATTATCATCAATATGTCTTTTCCCAAGTAACAACATCTTAGAATTTAATACATCCCAAATCCAGCCAGACACAAATCTTTCATTACAAAGGACTTGCTTAACTCCTTTTTCAACCAGTCAATCTTCAAAGTATCATGGCTAACAATTAGCATATATCAACATAAGGCAAAAGGATAATAAAACAACCATCAAAAAAATTCTTCACTGAAACACAATGATCACATGTAGTCCTGTGATACTCATAATCTGCTATGAAGTAGTCAAATTTTTTGTACCACTGTCTCAGTGCCAATTTTAGTCGATACAATCTCTTCTTGAGAAGACATACAATGTTTTATTTTTCACTTTCTTTGAACCCCTTCAGTTGCTCCTTGTAAATTTCTTCTTCCAAGTCACCATGTAGGAAGGTTGTCTTCACATCAAGCTACTCAATTTCTAAGTTCAAGATGGGTGCAATTCCAAGAACAACTTGACCATAGGATAGAATATTTCTTCAAAGTCTATACCTTTCTTCTGATTGAATCCATTCAAAACCAATCTTACCTTGTACCTTGGATGTGAGCTGTTTTGTTCAGTCTTCAACCTGTACACCCATGTGTTTTAGAGTGCCTTCTTTTCTAGACAGTTTCACCAAATCATAAGTGTGATTCTCATGCAAGGATTTTATCTTTTCTTTCATGGCTTTCAACCACACTTCTTTCTTTTCAAGCTTTAAAGCACTCATTATAAGACTTTGGTTCACCTGCATTTGTCAACAACAAGTACTCATTAGGATTATACCTGTTGAAAGGCCTTTTATGTCTAGTAGATCTCCTAAACTAATTTTGTGGTGGTTGAATTGGTGGTGGCTCTTGCTCAACTTCATTATCAACAGTAACGTCATCAACATCCTTCTCCTACTCTGTGGCTCAACTCTCCCATAGTCAAGATGAACTGGTAATGGACGAACTGAATCCATTCTAGCAAGAATTTTATTTGAGGAATTTGTTTTATCATCTTTATCAATGTCTTCAATGGTTTGAATTTCAATGAAGACAACATCTATGCTTCTTATTACATTCGTATCTATAGGATTCCATAATCTGTAATCAAATTCTTTATGTCTATAACCCAAGAAAATGCACTTCTTTGATTTGACATCAAGTTTTTACCTTTCATCTTTGGGAATATGAACAAATGCTCTACAACCAAAAACTCTCAAGTGTTTGAATGATACATCTTTATTTCAACCCTATCCAAACTCTCTCTATAATGTCACCCTCCAAAGGAATTGAAGGAGAAAGGCTGATCAAGTCAATAGTTGTCTTCATTTCCTTACCCTAAAAGGACTTTTGGCAATTTGACATTTGAGAGCATGCACCTAATCTTTTCAGTAATTGATCTTTTCATCTTCTCTGCTACACCATTCTCTTGAGGAGTTATTGATATTGATTTTTCAAGTCCTATTCCATGAGATCTGTAATATTCTTCAAATGGGCCCCTGTATTCACCATCATTGTCACCATGAACACATTTCAACTGGTTGCCAGTCTCTCTCTCAACTTTGCTGTGAAAGTCCTTGAATTCGTCCAAAACCTGGTTTTTAGATTTCAAGGCAAAACACCACACTTTTCTAGCAAAGTCATCAATAAAAGTAACAAAATACAAAGCACTACCAAGAGACTTGTCTTTCATATAAAAAATATCAATGTGTGCCAACTCTGATGGATTTAGTTTTATAGATAAGAAATTTGTTTAATTCAAATGGAGCTCTATTGTTTTCCATATATGCAGTCAACACAAGTTTTAAGTTCATTACTTCTTATTTCAAGAACGAGCTATTTTCGAACAAGTGTTTGAATATCTTTTTAACTCATGTGTCCAAGTCGCCTATGCCAAAGGTTAATGGAAGAATCTTGAACTGTGTTCACTTCTCCTTTCTTCAATTTGCCTTGCATCAATTTGAGTGTAACTTGCTTCTTTCCTTTGGCAACAATGAGCTCCCTTTAGTGAGCGTCCATTTTCCTTATCCTTGATGCTATGGTGGCCCTCATCATCAAGTTTGGCTATGGAAATAAGGTTAAGATGAATGTTAGGAACATGTCTAACATTTTGTAAAATTAACTGCCACCCTATAACTATATATAAGTATATATCTCCCATGTCAACAACTTTGCTTGAGACTTCATTTCCCATCCTAACATAGCCAAAATCTCCCGCAATGTCGGTTGAAAAGAAGTACCTGTGTGGAGTAACACGAGCAAAAGATGCACCTGAGTCAATGATCCAATCACAGTCATGACAAGTAATATTGACACAACCATCATCACAGAGCACAAACATATCATCATGGACTGCCACTGTAGTTTCCTATTCATCATTATTTTCCTTCATCTTGCTTTTACCCTTTTTCCCATCCTATTCTCTTTTCAATACTTTGTACTGAGACTTATAATGTCCTATTTTTAACAATGATTTAATATCTTTTCAATTGTTCGTTGACTCGAACCTGCCCCTGGATTTGTTAATCTTGTTGTGAGGATCTCTACTCTTGCTTCTTCCTTTTCTTTCTTTCTTTTCTGTCACTAGGGCCTGAGAATCACTTTAAATTCCTTTATCCTTCCTCTTGATTTTTTCATTCATCACAATCTCTTTAGTAATTGCCATAGTCAAAACCCCATTTGGAGATGAATTACTAATTGAAACCACCATTGTCTCCCAACTGTTAGGTAGTAAATTGAATAATAATAAAACGTGCACCTTATTCCAAATTCATATTCAAAGTAGTTTCCTGGTTTATCAAGCCCTAAAATTTGCTAAAGTATTAAGATATGTCAGCACATTAAACCAATTTTCTTTCATACATACTTTTAGGTTTCTTCCAAAGTTCATCAACACTAGTATCTTTGACAAAATAGTAGAAGATAGTTTGTCTAATCCACTACCTAATATTATCAAAAGTTTTCCTGTGCAAAATAGCCCATTTTTCTTTAGTCATCTCACTTGATTTTTCCTTATCCTCCAGAATAGGTTCATGCAAATCTTTACAATATAACAAGTCTTCCCTTCTAAGCGTCCAAATTGAATAATTTGAAGTTGACAATTTAATCATCACACCACTATCTGTTGAGTTATCCATTTTAATCAGTATAAATTAAATCAGCCCAATCTGACTACTCTGATACCACTTGTTGGAAAAGAGATATTGGTACAAGCATAGATTCAACAACAACTAGGATCAAATTTCACTTTCCTCCAGTATTGAATAAAATATACAAAACAATCAAACTAACTAAGTAATGATATCAACAGACAAAACAAAAGCTGAACAAATAAAAAGCACAGGACACCAAGATTTTTACGTGGAAAGCCCAATTACGAAAATCTACATGACCTAGTCCAATCAAATGATCTCTACTATGTAAATAATGGAAATAAAAAGTTCTACTTGGAGCATCTGGATGACAACAACATCAAATATTGTCACACACAAGTGTGGATAAACAAATATTCTCTGCCAAATACTATTACTCCAGAGAAAGTAGGTTTGAAAGGATGTTATCAAGCGAGAAGCAAAAAACCAAAATTAGTAGATGTGTAGAGCTTGTTGAGAGGAACTCGTGATTAAAATTTGATCAAGATCAGGCTTCGTTTCACTATCTGATGGTGGCTTGAAAGTCTCAACTCTTCTTTCTCTCTCTAGCACTCTTTCTCCTCTTTTTCTCAATTTTTTCTCTCCTCACTTTGCTTTCTTTGTGGCTGATTCTTCTCTCTTGTGAAGAGAAGAAGACTTTTTGGATTTTTAATTCTCAAGTCAAATTAACTTGCTAATGGCTCATGAGCTAACCCATATTTGATGAACCCAAACCCAACAACTAAGAGGCGAATTGACAAATTGTGAAGTCACTTTTTTAAAATATTGGAGAATTTGAAACAAAGAATTAATCATTAATGTCTTGTTTTCAACTATGAAAAATTATAGGTTGTATGCTGGATTTTTACGCATTAATATTTTTGTTCAAATCGACACACACAAGCACAATACATAACCATAAATTTTTGTTAATAAATTTATAATTTTTTTGAAAATTATATTTTGCAAGTTTGAGTTTCTGATTTTCAAACAAAATACCACTAATCATATTTATTTAATACTATATCATATGATGTGTTCTACGAATTCTAAATTTTTATTCAAATCGATGCACACAACACATAAACATGTGCAAAATTTTCATAAATGAGCTAGCTAAAAAAATATATCATGAGAATATATATATATTTTAAATTTGTAGACAAGTTTACGAGTTTGTGATACACCCAAAGAAAATGCTAATAATATTTATTCTATAATAATTTCATTTTCAATTTTTTGTAAAAATAGATAGAAAGAAACAAATTAATGCACACACATATTTGTGTAAATAAGTTGATAATGCCAAGTGAAAATTGTCGAAAACCTTAGGGGTAGTTTATGAAATTATGCTTTCGTAATATGACCAAAGTACCCTGGGTATAAGCGTTGTTTCATGCATTTTAGTACATGGAGTAGGACCTATTGACAAGAGAGGAGAAGTAAGTTATATTTTTTAAAGGTCAGGGGTACCACGTGATATTAGCATAAACCTCATAGGAAACTTA
Organism: Cinchona pubescens; assembly: GCA_025175665.1. Lineage (NCBI taxonomy): Eukaryota > Viridiplantae > Streptophyta > Magnoliopsida > Gentianales > Rubiaceae > Cinchona > Cinchona pubescens. The sequence goes on along the minus strand of JANKKI010000051.1, from coordinate 7,751,011 downwards.
TGAAATTATCCCTATAATTCATGATAAATTACCATAAACCTCCATGTGATAGCACCTTTTAACCCATAGTCTCCATGTGTTTCAAAAATATACCTTAAACTCCATTATAGTTTATCCTAAAAAGTAAAGTACATAGAAACCATCCAAACAGGTTTTAGTAATGCTAATTACCTTTCTTCCCATAAACAACAACCTATTCAAAACGAATTTCTTGAAACCCTCAATAAGATGAGGGCATCTAGGACTATAGGTATAGAGGGGTGAGATGCCGATACGAGAGATGAGGGATGGGCTTTGCAAGAAGAAGTTTGGTGCTAAGAGAAAAAGGAAGAGGTAGGTGGTGGTGGTGATGGTGGTAGTGGTAGTGGTAGTGGTAGTGCTGTTGGTGTTGGAAGACAATGAAAGGATTGCAGGGAGAGAGAATGGGAGGAAGGAAATAGCTATAGAAATAGATGGGGAAGGGTTTTGGCTTCTCAAGAAGAAAATGAGGGCTAGGAAGGAGGAATGATGGGTAGTAGTGGTAATGGAGGAGAACGGGAGAAAGATTGCCATGAGAAAGAGAGGATAGGAACATGTTACTGTAATGAGAGGGAGTTTGGATTCACAAGAAGAAGATGAGGGTTGTAAGTAGAAAGAAAGGGTGATGGTCATGGTTGAACATAGTGGTCAAGTTAGAGGAAAAAGGGGAACAAGAAGAGAAGAGGAAAGAGAGAGAAAGAGGAGAAAAGGAAGGGGTTACGTGCTAGTGGTGGAGTGAAGGTGTAAAATTTGTTTTGGCCATTGAATAACTACTAGACATCCTAATAGTTTCTTAACAACCAATAGGAGACTCCTATTTGGAGAAATATGTCCCACTATATTTAGTAAAGCAGCCACCCAATCCAAATGGGTTCCTCCCATTAACTATTAAGTAACTACTAGAATGTCATTAGTTGACGAATGACCATCATAAATATTGTTAGATGGAGGGGATTGAAAGAGAAAGGAGAAGCTGGTGGTGTTAGTGGAAAGTGGCAATGGTGAAAGGTGGTGCTGGTGGTTTTTTTAAAAGGTAGAAAGATACGGGTATTTTGGTCACATAATATTTTTAAGGGCAAGGGTAATTTTTGTTAAATACTCGCACAGACACCGGGTGGACATCAAATTCTACTAAATTAGATTGTTTCGTCCACTTTACCATATGTGGGTTTAAAATATATTTTTGAAACAAATGACAAAAAGAATAGATGTTCTCAAAAGTTAATAAAGAGAAGTGCTAAAAGCCGTACATCCCTCCTTAACTTTCAAAAGTTACTAATATTACCCAGTGCAATTTTTTAAGGTTGAAATTGTTAGTGAACTTCCAAAATCATCGACCAATCAGAGTGGCTATTAAGTTAAAAAGTTTGAGACGCACATGGATATTTAAGGGGTAAAAGCGTCCAAATGATTAGTATTTTCTTAGTAGGTCAAATTAATGATTAAAAAAATTTGAGTGGGTGAAAATAGGAATATTTAGAAGTCATCCATGTCAAATTAATATTTATTAAAAAAGTATGGGTCAAACTAATATTTTAAAGAATTTTCTTCTTCTTAGTTATTTAGTGCTACTTGTTGATTTAGATTTGCTGACGGTGGTCCACCACCTTTGGCGGCCAATAACACCACTTACAAATCTTATTTTTGTTCATATGTTAGTTGTAGGAAGTCCTTTTTCACTATAATAACGAATATGAGCTCTTTTTTCTTCAATTTCAATCCCTACCATCTGGAAAAATAAAATTTAGTTGCGATTCGACCCGTTTATGTCCATAGCATTTTTTAGCCAACTTTAGCAATAAAAATTGTGGGCATCATAGAACAAAATGTTACATTAATAAGATGAAAAAATCCATCCGTTAGAAATTAGGGGTGTAAATGAATATAAACAAATCGGATAGTCTAGTGTTCAAATTTGTTTGATTATTTTAGTCAGATTTGTTGGTGAATACCAAATAAAACTTAATATCATGACAACCGATATTATCATAATTCCGATCTTTCATGATTAGCCATCAAGAACAAAACTTAAATATTAGATCAAGAAGTGTACATAATCCATAAGAACTGATGTGATTTTTGAACCTACAGATTTGATTGTTGAATATTGTGATTATTGACCTTCGAAATTACTATGCATATATTGTAGAGAATAGAGTTCTCATTTTTCGAGACATATGATGGGATGTTAGGAAAAGTAACAAATAAAGAATTTGGAGACCATAACCTATATATACACATACTTTTCTTATTCTCTAAGTTTTGACCATCATAAAACAAGAAATAAAGTTTTAGGGTATCTACACATAAAAAACCCATTCTAATTAGATGACTTAGTCTTGTTTAACTTAAACCATATTAGATCACTTTATATTGGGCCAATTAATTATGATAGCACATATTATAGAATTAATATATATGTAAATGTCCACAACTCAACATTCTCCCACATGACTATATATATATTATTGCATAAAACTTTATGAGTTCAAAACCTTCTGCTATCATGACCCAAATCATCCCCAGACAATCTTGTCCATTAATTATGCAATATATGATCAAGATGATTTTCGTTATATTAATCGTAACTAAACCCATTTTTGGTCATGTACATTAACACAACTAAATGACATAGATTAAGTATGAATGTGTAGCATGAAAATTACATGTAATGTGATCTCATCTATCTGTACTAAATAATCCTATTTCCAACTGGTCCAACGTTATTTTTTATAAAGATCAAATTGAAACAAGTTGGAGTGAAACATAAATTGAATGCTTTATTTTTTAAACTAAATTCTTTATTTCTGTAGAAAATATCCACAATCATAAAATGTGCCTTAAAGCATATAAACTGAATACATATTCCCACTAATCCTGAATATCCTCATGTACTATAACACCCATATGAGCAATATGCTCATGAAAGACTTTGGGTGGTAAATCTTTAGTAAGCAGATTCGTAATCATAGAGTTTGTTTTAATATGCTCTATACACAACTGACCACTCTGAACTCTTTCTTTAAGAACTAGGAACTTCATATCTATGTATTTAGACTTCGTTGAGCTCTTATTATCGTTGGAATATAGAACTACTAATTTATTGCCACAAAATAACTTAAGTGGTGTTTCAATACCATCAAGAATTCGTAACTCTGTGACAAAATATCGTAACTATATTTTATGATTGGATGTCTTATATAATGTAACATGCCATAAATTTAGCTACCTTGGTAGAAGGAGTTATGAGTGTTCGTTTAATTCCATAAGATAGTACCAACAAGAAGTAGACAAATATAGCTCGAAGAAGATCTATGATTGTCTAGACATCCACAAAATCAAAGTCGGGATTCCCAATGATCTCTATCTTATCCAATCTCTTATATGTGAACATGTAATATTTTGTTCTCTAAATATACCAAATAACTAAAGATATTGAACAACCAGTTTGGCTGCTTTCCAATGATGATTCAGTTCTGAAATACTTAAGTATCTGCCTAATATCCCAACAATGTATGCAACATCTGGATGCGTGCAAATTTGAGCATACATCAAACAACCTATGGCTGAAGCATAGGAAATCTTCTACATTTTCTTATTTTCAAAATCATTCTTAGGGCACTGAGTGAGACAAAATTCGTCTCTCATAGCAATAGGGGTATCTTCTCGTTTGCAATCCAACATGTCAAATCCCTTAAGTACGTTTTTGGAATATATCTCTTTTATGATAATCCAAAAATACCTCGAGAGCGATCTCAGTGTATCTGAATCCTTAATACAAAAAAGGCATCCCTAAAATCTTTTATCTCAAATTCTTTTGATAGAAATATCTTAGTTTTGTGTAATAAACCTATATCATTGTTGGCAAATAGTATGTCATCGACATACAGAACTAAAAAGTGTGCTTACTCCCACTGAATTTATGATATACACAAATCATCAACTAAATTCATCTCAAATCCAAACAAGATGATAATTTGATGAAATTTGTGATACTATTGACGGGAAACTTGCTTAAACCCATAAATGGATTTTTTTAATTTTCAAACTATATTCTATGTATCTTTGGGCATAAACTTTTCTGGTTTCACCTTATAAATAGTCTCATCAATGTCACTATTGAGAAACGCAGTCTTTACATCCATCTGATGTAACTCAAGATCAAAATGTGGCACCAAATCCATTATTATCTTGAAAGAGTCTTTCAATGATACTGGAAGTTGAGAAAGTTTGTTTTTTAATCAATGCTTTGCTTTTGAGTAAAATCCTTTGTGACAATACATGCCTCATATCTCTCCACATTACCCTTCAAATTTCTTTTGGTTTTAAATATCCATTTGCAACAAATAGATTTCGCATTTTCGAGTAGTGTGACGAGTTCCCAAATGTCATTGTCTTTCATGGACTTAATTTTCTCATTTATGGCTTCAATCCACTTTGAGAATTAGTACTTTGCATGGCTTGATAAAAGTTTTTTGGATCATTTTCCATTAATCCAATGCCATCCTCGTGTTCTTAGAGAAATACGATATAATCATCCGAAACTACACTTCTTTTTTCTGTAATAGATCACCTTAATGGCATTTGTTATTGAGTTTGTTAAGTTTGTTCTTCAGGAATAACCTATTACTTTTGATGGGGAAGATTTTCAACATTGTCTTGTGCTACTGGTATTACTTCTTGGACAATATCAGAAATAGAAGACTAATCATTTTCTTTAACAATTGTAAACATAGGAAGATAAATAAATTCCTCTTCAAAGACAAAATCTCAAACTTTATCTCTCCCCCAAACCTAATATCCTCAAGGAACTAGGCATTTCATGTCTCAAAGAAGGATTTGGATGTGAGATCATAAAAGTAATACACCCGAGACCGTTCAAAGTAACCAACAAAATAGGTACTAACCGTTTTTTACTCCAGTTTCTTTTCATTTGACCTATAAAGCCTTGCCTCAGTTGGATAACCTCAAATATGTAAATTCTTTATATTGGATTTTTTGCCAGTCCATAGTTCATGAGGGGTTTTGGTTGTAACCTTAGTTGGGACTGTATTAAGGATATATGCTGCAATCTTTAATACCTCTTCTCAAAATGAATCTGATAAAATTGTATGACTAATCATACTTCTCACCATATCTTTTAAAGTTCTGTTTCGTCTCTCAGCAACACCATTCATGCTAGGACATTCTGACATAGTGTACAATGAGACGATTCCACACTCTTTTAGGAATTTGGCAGTTAAAGACCCTAGACGTTGTTCACTTGATCGGTCATATCTGTCATAGTATTCACCAACACAATAAGATCTGACAGTCTTAATTTTTTTACCAAGTTGGTTCTCAACTTCAACCTTAATAGGCTTGAACATGTCTAGTAATTGAATCTTATGAATTAGATAAGGTAGCCACAACCAGAAAAATCGTTTGTGAATATAATTCAATATTATTGGCCATTCCAAGAAGTCATAGGGAAATGCCCTACAAATATCTGTATGTATTATCTTAAGACGTCCGGAGATCTGTTGGCACCTATTCTCCTTATATTTGTTTGTTTCTCCTTAATACATTCAATGCAAATTTAGAAGTTCGACAAATCAAGGGGATCAAGAATTCTGTCTGACACAAAATTTTAAATTCTTTGTTTAGATATATAGCCTAAACTCGTGTCATACTGAAGTAGAATTCTTTAAACACACTAAAATGAGAAGTGTACTTTTCATGACATTTAGTACAGTCCTTTATGTATCAGATGTTCAAAATCTTACAAAAGTAACAATCAAATTCCTTAGTTTGTTTCTTTTTCCTTTTCTTTTAAAGTTCACAATCTGTAGCTTCTTTATCCTTTTTCCTATTCTTGTTGTTGTTCTTAAAGGTACTTGTCAAGTGAGCACTTTCAATCTTTTTTCGTTGCAACCTTTCCTCTTCTTGCACACAATGAGAATTGAGCACATTAAGAGACCATTTATCCTTTTGATAGTTGTAACTGACCTTAAATTGACTAAATTGGGCAAGAAGAGAAATCAACAACAAATGCACAAGCAAGTTTTCAAACAGTTCTAACTTTAGTGCCTTAAGTTTTGAAGCAAGATAAGACATCTTTAAGATGCACTCCTTTATGTTTTCTTTTCCTTTATATCTTATTGAAATCAAGTTTGATAGAATCGTATTTGTTTCAGCTTTATTATTTTTGACGAAATGCTTTTTAATTTCCTTCCCATTTTATTTGACATAGTCAAACTTGCACATAGTTGAACAGACTATGTCGAAATTTGATGTTTGACCCACTAATAAGATGCTTTTTTCATAATTGTCCTTCAATTATGATACAAAATTTGTTAGTTGATTTTGGTGCTTTAAATTTTTAGATGATTTGTGAGAGCAATTAATGTAGAGATATAAATTTAATGCTATGTTTTTAGGTCTTGTATGAAGGGTAAAATAAGTAAAATGAGCATTAAAATTTTGTCATTTTAAGAAGTGACAAATAATTAGGACAAACTAAAATAGAAAGGGTGACATATAAAATGAGATGGATGGAGTACCTTTTTAGACACATCGCCCCTAATGGTTTTCTGAAATTGCATGTTTCATGATCATAAAATTCATGCGATTTGAGCTATTCCACTTCTCATAGTCCCATTTATCCTCTTTGGAACTATTACTGTATGAGCAGTGGGTTGTTCAATCCTTAATGGAAGGTCTATATCCATGCAACCAAGAACGGTCATTACGTTCTCTTTCCAATTTTTAAAATTAGTTCCATTCAGCATTAATAATGGAATTTGATGTTGGTAGTTATCAGAGAAGAAGATATATTAACTAAAAATAAAATAAAATAACACAATCACACATATTCCGAATCTTAATTAATTAAATTCAAATAATGGTGAGGCCCATCACAAAATACCTTGCACAATATTAATATTTTGTTTTTGGATAGAAATATTAATTTGTAAGTGATACTCTTGGTATATTAATCAAATATTGACAATAAATCCTGTCAAACAATAATTCTATCTTTGGACCGACTTATTATTCACATAGAATACCAAATAATTGTCACATATTTATCACTACAAGTGTATATATAATTCGGCCAAATATTAACTTTCCTTTAGGCCAATAAATATTCATATGAATTACATATACACAATCATCCTAATATTCGAATGGCCAAATATTAACTTTCCTCTAGCCGATATTTATTCACATGAATTACATACGCACAATCATCTTAATATTCGAAAATAAATTGACTTACACAAGAGAGGCATAACTATTTTGATAGCATGCTATTTCAATAAATAAATTTTGAACATTAGACATCTTAATTAAATATCAAATTTTGAATTTAATAATTTACCAAAATTTGAATTTAAATTTACCAAAAATATTAACCGCAACAGTTTGGCCATGAACAATATATTTATGACCAACTGTCGTTCAATCTTGATCGCACAGTTCATGCTCTTATGATTCTTTATAGTCATAAACAGTAGTCCTTAATTTTAATTTTTGTTGGAATTCAAAAAAATTTAAAAATAATCAAAGTTTGGCCATGAACTGTTAAGTTCATGTACGTCCTTAAGGTCATAAACTTAAAAGTTCATGACCAACATTCTTTAATTTTTTTCTTTTTTAATAAACTAAATTGATTCAAAAGAATCAAATCATGACCGATCCGAATGCACAAATCCTTCTCGTCATGAACTTTTTTTCATGACTCAATCCTTTTCTTTTCTTTTTTCTTTTTTTTTTTTGAATTCAAATACCAAATGAATCCAAAAGAAAAAAAATAAAATCAAAATTTTGAATTCAACAATTAAATATGAATAAATATAAAAATTATTGAACTCAAAATTTTAATCCATAATATAAACATAATTATTCTTAAACACAATAAATTAAATCCAACAAAAAAAATTTGTTGAATTCAAGAATTAGATCTGTATAAAATCACATGATAAATCAAATCAAAAAGTTGATTTCTCAATGATTCAACATGAAGATGCTCTGATATCACTTGTTGGTGAATACCAAATAAGCCTTAATATCATGACAGCCGACGTTATCATAACCTAGATCTTTCATGTTAAATCATCAAAAGCATAAGTTAAATATTAGATGTAGAAGCGTATATGAATCCATAAGAAATGATATGATTCTTGAATATCTGGATGTAATTCTTGACTCTACGGATTTGATTCTTGAATATTGTGGTTATTAATCTTCAAAATTACTATTTATGTACTTTAGAGAATAGAGTTCTTATCTTTTTGATAATGGAATGTATACATGAAAAGTAACATACGTATAATTTGAAAACCATAACCTATATATACCCACACTTTTCTTATTTTTCAAGTTTTGCCTAACATAAAATAGGAAATAAGATTTTAGGGTATCTATACATAAAAACCCATACTAATTAGATGACTTAGACCCATTTAACATAAACCATATGAGAATACGTTATATTAGGCCAATTAATTATGATAGCACATATTACACAATTGATATATATGTAAATGTCCAAAACCCAACAAGATTGAAATTTTGTTCAAGGTTGGTTTGTTTATCTTTCGAGTTGAATTCAAACAACCTTGTATTGAGGCGTACTCGAATCGAATGCGAGTAGTTTACAATTTTTACATGTAAATTTAAAATTTTTAACTTACCAAGTAGAGTAAATTGTACACAAAAAAATTTAATGAATACTAAATTTTTATTTTTTTTCTTATGAACAAACCAAATTTGAACGAACTCTTACCAAGTCGACTACAATTAGAATATTGAATTATGGAGGTTAAATTCATTTATAGCCTACTTGAAATGTCCCAAAAAATAGAAAACCTCGGGATAATCTTTGATTGGTATGATTTTTCAGAAATATTGAAACTTTTCTATTTTCCAAAAAAAAAAAAAAAAAAAGAATCTTTGCCAACAGTGATGGTGGCTTTGCTAAGTTGAAGCAGAATAAAGGGGAGGGAAGGGAGTCGGGATAAGGGGGAGGAGAGAGGGAAAGGAGTCAGGAAAAGTGAGTAAGGGGTGGGGGTGGGGAGAGAGATGGTAGTTTGTGGAGGACGAAATGGTGGTGGCGGAAGCAGCAGTGGGAGGAGGAGTGGGGTCGGGGATTGATGGGTTCAAAAAAGAAAAAAGATGGTGGCTAGAGTCTATAGGAATGGTAGTGAGTTAAAAATAAATATTATTTGACCTTGTTATCTCTTGAAAAATTATGTGGAATGCACGTTCTAAGAAGTAATGCCCTATTTAATGATAAAAGTGGACAAAAGGACAATTGAAGGAAAAGAATTCGTTTGATAGTCAAGTGACTATTTTGATCAAAAAAAAGTTTAGCGGCTAATTTCAGTAACATATGAAAGTTAATAATTGTGTTTAGCCTTTTGCCTAAAGAGAAAGAAAAAAAAAATTGTACAATCAAATAAACATAAGATGTATATTCCCAAAAATCAAATTAACATAGGATATTACGTATTTAATATTTTCTTTTCTTATCATCTCAATCCAACTGTTAAAAAATTTCGTTAATTCAATGACTTCCATTAAAGGTTGAACTAAAATGACAAGAAAATAAAATATTAGGATGTAAAGTGATGATGAAGTACATTGTAAAAAATGATAACAAGTTTAGGGTGCCAAGTAGAACTCATAACCTAATAGAAGATCCATTTAGAGAAAAAATTGGATTGCACACACAGAGATCAACTTAAGACCATTTATTGAAATTCCATCAAGCTAATGAGATCTACTCTAGTTAAATTTAATGGTTCGAAATCGGATAATATGAATTTGGTGGGAACTTGATGCATAAGTCCATTCTGAGAATGTGTTTGTGCTCACTTTACCGATCTAAGGCAAAGAGATAAACAGTGCTTGATAAATCGGCAAAGAATCCAAAATAATACAGCAAACTTTGAACTTTTGAGGAAATAAAATTAAGAAAAAATGGAGAAGTTGGTAAATTTATAAAACAATGCATAAACACTCAAAAGACTAGCTGATAGAATACTTGCACAAGAACGTAACAACTTCAACTCTAAACCACTTCAATATTAAATAGGATAAAAGAAACATTAGGCCTACCTTTTATTACGAGGTGCAAGCCGTATAGTTCTTAAATTTCCTATCAGTTGGCGGAGATCTTTTTGATTTGATTTAGTTGTTGGAGGAGGTCGTTATAATATCTCTAGGTGAAATCAAACTCTCCAAATATGTGATCACATCAGACATTGGATGATTGTTGTGGGTTTTCACTATTTGTGCAGTCTTCGTGACAAAATTGTACCTTACTAATTTTCTTCGATCACAACATCCGCTATCAACTCTCCATTCTTCAAAAAACAAATCGGCCTAAAGAGTTTCAAATTGGGTTCAAATTCTTTCAGTCTCACCATCCTAACCCAAGATTCGTTCCTTCCATATTCTTTCATCATCCATATCTCGAATTTCTTTATAGGCTTACAAATCGTGCAAAGGCGTCCATCCAAAACCCCCAAGGTATAGCATGAATTAACAATACCACCCTGAATCACAGCGGGCGCATGTAGCCTCCGAATTTCGCCCCGTGAAAGATCATACGAAACCACAAAATCAAGCCTATTAGGCATGTTAGGTTCGTATGTCGGCCAATGAACAATTCCATTAAGAAAGGTACCCCTGTCTTCAAATACTTTGCTAATGTACACTGTTTCCCCCGTCTCTGTCCAGCGGTACGAACTCCTGTCCGTGTTCGTGTTCGAGCTCCATACATAAAGAGTATTTGTTCTTCTGTCATCAAATCTATCGCCAGAAACGCCTACTATTAGTTTTCGTAATTAGTACCACCATTCGTACTATCACGGCCGAACCAATAAAAGTTTGCACAACCATAAGAAGGTTGGGACAGCTCTTCTACCTTTCTCGAGGAAGGATTCCACAAGAATACGTAATATCCTTTGCTCAATAAACATATTAAGCCATCACAAGAACCCATGATTTTCAAATCATCCCGCGAAAATTGCCGTGGAAGGGGAATTTTTTTGCTGATCCTGTTACTTTTGCTATCTTCTTTGTCATCACATGAATTATAAGGAATCGTGACATGTGGGAATATTAGGAAGATCCGACGATGGTTTTGATCAGGATCTTTTTTTGATTGCTCCAGTTGCCGGTGGACGAAAAAAGAACTGGAGATTATATCAGCCCAACAACGGCATACACATTTGAACCTCAGCAGATCCTTTACTTCTAGCCTGACGAGAATTTTCTCGTATACTTCTGGAGGAATATGCATATTTTTGTTTTTTTTTTTTTTGGCTCCGGCACTATTCTCTGGTGTATACATCTAGTGTCTTCCTAATTTTCTCACTAATGTATGCTTTGGGTACAAGTTTACGAACCCTAATTTTTTTGGGCAAATTTTTTGCATGGGCCCAACTGAGAAGTTCTCATACAAACTAGGTTTTAGAGAAAATCCTGACAACTGCGAGATTCCGTGGCGAACTTTTGCATGGACCGGATGAAGAAATTCTTGTAGGGTTTTTGATAGGCAAATACTTAGTAGACCCGGTTTTTTACCCTACTTGTAAATCCTGTGGTGTGGATTAAAGTTTAGGGAATATATTACATTAGTTGATATAAGTAAGATTTTTTAAAATTTTATCCTGACTACAGAATCTACAGTTGGGATAAAAAATCGAGTCTACCAAAATATTTTCTGTTCCTATAACTCAACCGACTACTACTCAATGCTAAAAATTACGGTTGTTTAAAATATTTAAAAACTGACTCGTGAATGGAATGATCGAATCGAAGAAAATCGAACAAATAAAACAATATTTTCAAGAAGTTAAGCAGAATACACCGAAATAAATAGAAGCCAAACCGACTACTGTTAGTTTTGGTTTGGATTTATGAGATTAGAAATAAAGAATAATCAAGCCAAATCAAGTACATATCTTTTTTAAATATTTTTTATATTTCAAACAATATATGAGAAATTCTTGCATACATTAGGTCTTAAAGAAAATCCAGACAATTGTGTGTTTCTATGGTGAACTTTTGCATGGGACGGAGGAAGAAATTCTTGTAGCGTTCTTGATAACGCAACCTAATATTACATAATTCTTAAAAGTAGGGCTGTTCAAAATTCTTTACAAATAGACCACCGAACTGATGTAATCTGAAAACATAAGATGGTTTTTTCAAAAGTTAAACCGCATTGAAATAAATTGAATCGAAAATGAGTATTGTTGATTTGGTTTTAATTTATGTACAAGATTAAAAACCGACATAAACTAAAACAAATCAAGTATATGTCTTTTCCAAATATTATTGTATTTTAAGCAATATATAGGGAATTTATATGGTTTTTTTTTTTTAATTATACGTTTTTTTTTTTTTTTTGAATACATGATTACATATTGCCCACAGTGATAGGATTGAAGACAAATGAAGCACCAAGACCCAAATATAATGACATGAATATTAATATTACGTTAGAATCAAACTCACATACAGTAAGATAACCTAAACTAGCTACCCTACTACTCATATACTAGTTGTTTGTTTCTTGAGTGCAACTTTTCTTTTTTTCTCTATCTCACATATAGCAAGATAACCTAAACTAGCTACCCTACTACTCATATACTAGTTGTTTGTTTCTTGAGTGCAACTTTTCTTTTTTTCTCTATTGAGGCTCATTCTTTGCTCCGTTGAGACTCTTTCTTTGTCCCTAATATTGGATGTTTTTTACTGTAGGAGCAAGGATTTGATGCCTAGACCTCTAGCCCTCAAGTGACTTAAAATGTTTATGGTAGCCAACAATCCAATCGATTGTTGGTTGTTATATGATTCTGTTAGAATATCATACCTCGGTTGTACTTTATATCTGTGATATATAAGCATACAAAGTACAATGATATGATATTATAATGGTATCATAGAATATTCTACACTATATACATATCTTGACAAATTCTTCGAGAGTTCATTAAGTCTTGTCATGGGCCAGCAAGGAGCGACGAGAAAGAGGAAGAAAAAAAGGAGGAAAATAACAAAATTAATTTTGGATAATTTAGTCATTTGCAATTTTATTGATTTTGTGCTAAAAAATTTAAGGGTTAATTATACTTTACCCCCTTTAACCTACCCCCCAATTAAACTTAGCTCCCTGAACCAAATAATGCACACTTTACCCCACTGAAAGATTTCATACAATAAAATGTTATAAAGGATAATTTAGATGGTTAAACTCTACTTTCCATCCCCAAACTTGTACACGATTCTCATTTTGCATCTATACTTTTTTTTTGGACATTTTGTACTCTGAATTGTCTGATTCTTTTCACTTTTGTCCAAAATTCAATTCCATCAACAAAACTAATTGATCGATTTTTGGGCGTGTGATTAAAATTAAAATCATCCATTACTAGCGCGTGTTGTTCGCGCACCTTAAAACCATTAGTTTTGTTGATGAAATTAGATTTTGGGCTGAAATTGAAAAAATTAGACAATTAAGGGTACAAATTGTCCAAAAAAAAGTATAAGGTACAAAGTGAAAATCGTGTACAATTTTGAAGCTAAAAAGTGAAGTTAGCCCTTTAGATATTTATTTTAACAAAAATGTCCTTCCAAAATTTTTGAGAAAAGTAATTCTCCTTTTATTTTAATTTAATTATTGTATATATTATATTTATTTTGTTGTTATTACACGATTATAAGAAAACTTCATGAATTATTATATTTTCCTTAATACATTTATGCATTATTTTTTTTTCCCGAATGAATGCGCACTTTATTAGAAAGAAGCAAATGTACAATGAGGGGAGTATGCCAAATCTCCTTAGTACATGAAAGTAGGATATGCTTAATTAGGAGAATTACAAATTCGAAAATGCAGTGCAAGGCACACTTTGTTTGTCCAAGGCTGTCAAACCAAAAATTATGCATGGAAGAAATTAAGCTGTATATGAGGAGCATCTTGTTGAGCCCGCAATCGGCGATAACGTCTCCGCTGCCTAGTTGGTTTGTCGAAAGCTGTGCCGAAATAGAAAAAATGAAAACTTTTTTACAACTATGTCATGTTCATTTTTGTTTTGTAGTACCTAAATATATTAAATATAAAATTAGTAACTAAAATATATTTTCTCAATACATTTTATCTAAGAACACCTTGGCCGTTTCATTATTAATTGCCAAATGGAAAAGTTATTTAAATAAAGATATTTACTTACTAAATTTTATATTTAATATTTTTAGTTCTTACAAAATGAAAATGAACTGAAAGTAGTTATAAAACTATCTTTTCTATAACTACTTGTTTTTACTTCAGGCACAAATTAAAAATAGGCAAAAAGAATATATAAAACCATTAAAAATGAAATACATGAAAAATAACTAATTTGAATCCAACGATTTTGATGGTTTTTTGTCAAAAACATAGATCCACATTGTCCTTTTGTATTTACTTGTATTATGAAATCTTTCAAAGGCTGTAAAGTGTATTTATTTAAATCAAGGGCAAAGTGCACAACTAAAATATGAGTTATAAGAGAAAAGTGTAATTAACGCAAAATATAATTCCAACTCATAAGTAATAGTTTAGTCTTTTTACTTGATCTATTAATCGAAGTTAGTGATACGATATATATAATTTAGTTTAAATCATAGAGTTTGTTTTGTAATTTGATACCTCAAGCGAGGTAAATGCAATTATCCCAAAAAATAATAAAAATAAGGGTTAAAGTACTTTGTTCTCCTAAAATTTGAGAGTAATTACATTTTATCCTTTCGAATAAAAAAGAATATACAATATGCTCCCCATTTATACTATTCATCTTTTAATAATTTTAGTATGTCAAGTTGCTAACAAAAGATAGTTGAATGATTGAAATATCGTTAACATATTTTAGTAAATTTTTTATGTATTTTTTCTTGATAGTTGTGGGACACTTATTGAAAAGAAAAAGAAAAAATAAACTGTAAAATATCTTAATATAATAAATACCAATATATATTTTGATCCAAATCTTTTAATTCTTGTAGTTCATTTGACGTTATTTCAAACTTAGCATTTTTCAAATTAATAACACACTTTCCAAAATTGGCTTTTTAGTGGAATTTTACATCAAAAATTTCTTTTAAGGATCTGGTGTAACAGTAGATCTCCCATAAAAGTTTTATAATTTCTCAATGTCTATGAGAATGTAAAATTTTTTTGTTTTTGTATAAATCAGTGCGAATTACAATATAAAATACAATTTGAGTTTTACTCTCTCAAGGCACAAGATATCCATTTACTTTATATGTTTTTCCTAATTTTTTATAACCACTTTCAAATACAAAATACATGAAAATTAAAAAAATTAGTGTAAAATTATATTTCAACCATTTAACTAGCTTTTATTGACGGATTAACTTAACTATGTATACTATTTTAGTTTAAAGGAGATAAGTATAATTACACAACTAATTCAGAGAAAAAAATATTATTAAGTCTAAATAAACGATTCAACTAATACTTAAACGAATGAAACAAGTAATGAAGCAGAACCAGACCTGATTTAGGAATTACCATCTGTACATCGATGCGAAGCATTACAAAAATAAGACTGGAGAGGGTAATCCTATGTATTCAAGCAAGGGATCGAAAATCATGCAAATATCCCCCATATATACATAATTTTTTTTAACTCCTAATATTTGAAATGATTACTTTTAGCCCCTTACAAAATAATAATGCACAATTTTAATATATCTCTAAATTCATGTTTGTCATTAGTTTGAATGGAAACGTACAAACGCTCAAATGTCTGGTTCTTTTTTTAGTCTCTCACAAATTTAAAACATTTTTTTTAGTCGCACACATAAGAAAAAAATATTATTTTGGTCCCTCACATATACAAAATGTTTTTTCTATCCATCACACATTAGATTTTTTATTCCGTGTGTGGTTGTAGACTTTGAAATTAAAGCATATTTTTGGATGAATTCCATGATTTTTCGGCCGTGGGTGATTCTTAAGTTGTTGTTAATTTTTTTTTTTTTTTTTCTTATAAAGATAAGATGTGAATAGCAAAAATGTGTGGGATTTTTAATGGGGGTGTGGAGGATTCTGAAATGAGGAAGTTTGAAGTGATTGATTTTAATGATGGTGGTGAGGGTAGAAAAGAGGTGTTAGTAGTAGATAGAGGGAGGTGGTGAGAAGGAAGAGGTGGTGGATATGAGAGAGATTAGAATAACTTTTTGATAGAATGAGAACATTTTTTTTTTTTTTTTTGGGGAAGTGAGGATAGCATAGCTGGTGGTTCTAGGCGGCTAGGAGGAGTGGTAGGGATAGGAGGGGAAGGAATGATGTGCTTTTTAAGTTTAACCCCTAAAAGCCTATATATGTGAGCTACTTGTGTGTGTTTTCCGTTTAAACTAACGGCAAACATGGCGTTAGGAGGACGAAATTCAAGTGTTCTTATTTTTTGAGGGAATAAAAGTTATTATTTCAAATGTGAAGGATTCAAAAAAATATTTTCTGAATATTTAATGAACTATATGTACAATTTTTCTTCCAAAAAAGAAACATAAGCAAAAAGTCTCTAAAAGGAAACAGAAAAAAAAAAAAATACTATTTTGCAGTTGAATAAACATACGATGTATGTTCTCTAGACATGAGAAATAAAACAAAAATAGGATGTATAATGCTCTAGACATACATGAGAAAGTTTTCCTAAGCCATGAAATCAAGGGTCTCTTGAGGTTCAACTGCATCGGCTGTAAGTTGGTACCAAAGGATGATAGTGCCCAAGAATTTGACATGAATTTTTGGTTTGTAGAAAATATGATAGTTTCGGTGAGAATTTAAGTTTTACCAACCTTGTCAAAAATTTAAAAATGAAATTTTTTTCCTATATTTCTTCTTTTCCCAACTCACCTTCTTTTTAAAAAGAAAGAAACGACCAGACGATTTATTCTTCAGGCTAGTTCCCTACTCTGTTTAAAAAAACAAAAACAATAATAATAAGTATGTGTCACTCACTCCGCAATGTAGAGTAAGTATTATTGTTATTAAAATTATTGACAAAAATAAGGAGTTCTTTACTTTTCAATCATTCAATGGTTTAAAATACTAACTCTAAATTACGTAGAAAATAGCAAAGATTTTTTCTAAAAAGGGAAAAAAAACCAAATTAATCTCTTATTTTTGAAGTATGAATTAAAATCGTTCTTTATTTATCACAAAAGACCAATTTAGTCATTTATTGTAGAAAAAATTAACCAATCTAAAGTATGTGATAGAAATCATGGACAACCCAACAGAGCAAGTCACATAACAATCACGTGGCCATCAACCAATTTTTGATTTGTTGTTAACCATTTTGTTAATTTGTTCATACTTTCTGTTACAAATATTAAATAGGTAAATTTATTTAAAAATTAAAGCTAAATTAATCTTTTAAATAGATGAAGGATGATCGATGGCCTAAATACAAAGAATTCTTTCTCTGAATTCGAATTAAATATAAATAAATGAGTATTATATAGTGTATAGATAAAATAATGTGAGTTCGAACTAAATGTATCTTTATCCCTTCTAAAAAAGAAACCTCAAACATTACGGGTTCACCTTTGTCTGTTACCTTTAGTTACCAGTAGACTTAAAAATATATATATATCTAATTGTCTTGCCTTATGAAAGTCAGTTGTCAATTGTCGCCAAAAATATAAATAAATAAAAAGGTCTGTACAGAGAGCTACGCAACTAGTATATCTAAAACAAATAAAAGTTGGTATCTTGACACTCAAAACTAGAAACTTAACCCTGTATTTTATTTTATCTATCATTTTCGATAATTTACTTCGTGCTAAGTTATGTATTATTTTTAAAAAAATAAAAAATTATAAATGAATTTTTTTCAACTTTACCCATAGGGCCATATTTATGAAGGATAATGTTATTGAAGAACAATAAATTAAAATAATAATAAAATCCACTTTTGTTACCTAAATTATTTTGAAAGTCATAAATACAACCATTTTGTGACGCTACTAGTCACAAAACTAATAATTTCAATTTACAAATGATAATGTGTCCTATATTTACAAGTCACAAATAGTTTTGTGATTTTGTAGAGTGTGACCCTCATTTGAGAGTCATAAAATAAAAATACAAGTCACATTTCAGTTTTGTGACTATTAAATGTTGGTCACTATCAAGAAAGTTACAAAATCTCTTGAGACTTGTAATTGGAACTCACATTATTATTTGCGACTTGAAATTATTAGTTCTTATGACTTCTAATATCAGAAGGTGATTATGTTTGTGATTTCCAAAATAATGTAAATGAAAAATATGAGTTTTTCTTGTAGTGGAATATAAATGCGGATAGCTATTTTAGTCATTTTGAACTATTTTTGTATAAAAATAATTCAATTTGATAGCTTTATTAATTATTGTACACCAATCCAAAATTACATGAAATTAAAATAGAGTAGACAGAGTACTATTAGCATAACTTACTCCACTTTGCATCCTTTATAGCCGATTTGTGCTTTGTACCATAATTTATTTTTGTTAAAATTACACCAAAACTCTCAGTTATCCCATTCCAGTCAAATTTTTATCGCCAATTATGAAAATTAACGAATGTTCTAACTGTGCGAGTCACATACCTACAGTGGAACATTCATTAGATCTTTTAACACTATTGGAAAGTGGACCAAAGTTGCACAATTCTAAATGTTAGGGCTGCGATGTGTTTAAAATTTAGAATTCGGAGTGCAAAAATACGAATTGATCATTAGCTAGTGAATGCAAAGTGGAATTAGTCATAACTACCTCCACTGTTACAATACACTCGTAAACATGTGCGTAGTATGATCTTATAGCATCTATTAATTTTAATAACGGTGTTAAATATTTTATTGAAGTGAGATAAATATGAGTTTGAGATGCAATATGTCCAAAATTGAAATATAGCAAGTGCAAACTAAAAATCAATTGCGTGTTAAGATGTACAAAGTGGAGTAAGTCCTTTTATTTTTATAATTTTTTTTTTTTTAAAAAGGAAAATTTACAATAGACTTATTTTAATTTTAAATGTCCATAACCTCATAGAATCTGCAAGCAAAAAACTGAAACTAATTCCATCGAAGGGTAAAATATTTTCTTTATGAAAATATTTTTTGCAAAAAACTTTTCTCTAAAAAATAATTTCTTTTTTGGTGTTTGGTTAATATTTAAAAATTATTTTCATTGACCGTTACTAGGCTCTACCCCTCGTGATTATGAATATCTTCTACCTCCCATCACCATTCCTCATCCACGTTATTAGTTAAGTATAAGTAAAATTGAATTGTGAGTGTTACACTTGAGCAGCCTACCCACTTGCAATAGATGGAATGAGTTTTCTAACTTGTTTGCTTACTTGCTTGAGAACCATTCCTAGTCATAACTAACCCACAAAATCAGGATAATATAACTGTAAATTTCTGTTACTATAACATGTATATAAAATATATATATATATATATATATATATATATATATCAGGAAATGTAAAGGGAAGGAAGTAATATTAAAAATCTCTCATGTCCAATATATATGTTTTCTATTGTCTAAAAACTCATCTGATAAATATACATATTGTTTAATTTCTCTCGAATTACAATACATATTATTTCAATTACACCACTAAACTAGCAATCTACTAAACTACACTCTACTAAACTTTTCAGGCAATGATATTGCCACAGCAAAAATCTTATTGCCACAACATATTTTCATCAAATGACACAACTGCCCTGTCATCAGAAAACACACCTCATTTTGTGAGCCTCATTGCAGAAGCCTCTCTCCCCTCATACCCTCACTATTGTTCTCACTGCAGTCCTAACTCTAGCTTCTATTTTCTTTTAGGAGAGAAAAAGAAAGCTCAGTAAATTGAATTGTCTCGGATTAAAATTAAGTAACATTTTTCAATCACCTACACAGAATGAATAGTTTCATTGGAAATATAGGACTAAAATTTTTAATTATATATATATATATATATATTTGTTGTTTTGTTATAAATGGTACAAATGCTTGAATGGCTTAGAAGAATCATTTTCACTGATGAAATCCTGTGTACTGTGTTCCTGTATGGCACCTCGAGTTAGAAGAGAAAGAAGAAAGGTGAGACTAGAAAATTGAAGGTGGGATTTTCGACAAAGGAAAATTTTGAAGAGAAGTGGTTAAATGAAAGGTTGGGCTAAAGGGATTCTTTGCTGCAGATACAATTTTTATGTGAAACTAATGAAGAGAGAGAGAGTGGAGAGAGAGAGAGAATAATCATCCTCATCGTCATCATCTTTAGTGTGTGCGGCATCAAAAGAGGCTAAAAACGAGGAATTCTAAAATAAAGATCTGGTTAATTAGGTAAGCTGTGCTAGCCTGCTTGATGGGTATAGTCACAAAGAGAAACGGAATTGAGGGAAAGGTTTGTGGGGTCTCACCTCACAAAATAAAGGAGAATTATTGAAAGTGTAGTTGTGTTATTTAGCAAAAATATGTTGGTTCAGTAAGATATTTTTTGTGACAATATCATTGTCCAAATTTTATATACAAACAACTTAGAAAAGGGTACTATCAGTTCGATGAGTAGTGTTTTATTGCTTCAAAAATTACTTGGAGGTTATTATATCTTGGGGAATGAATACTACACTAACTTAGTGCAGTAGAAGGCACATTAATCCTAAAGAGAGAACTAATTAGCGTGTCTCAACCATAAATATATTAATCTAATCATTGAATTAAATTATTATTTTTATTTACAGGCAAATTATCATAGTGTAATTATTTTCCTTTTTTGGATAAAATTTTTCAATAGTTTTAGGAGTGATAAAAATTAATTTGTTTGAATTCTTGTTCATTGTTCAAAAAAAATATTACGGGTTCAAATAGCTTTAATTCTTGCGAGGTAGAAAAGTTTGATGCAATGAATTTCAAATGTTGACAGTAATAAACAAATAAATTTTGGGTCACTACTTTAACTTTGTAGTATGTTATTCACAATTCTTTAACAGCAAGAAAGAAAGAAAAATCTATGAAAGACTCATTCTTATACTAAAATTGTTGAAACTAATAAGATTCCTAATTCTTTTGATTTTACCAAAAAAATTTCTAGCAACCTTAATAATAATTCAGTTGTGTCATGGTAGAATTTTAAGTGTATTATCTCGCTCAAATTTATAACCTTTTTTGTACCACCAAAACTGCTATTGAACTGTGGCATATTTTAGAACATAAATACGAAAATGAAGATGCTAGTCTGAAAATATACTCTGCTGAAATTTTTTTGAATTTTCAAATAATTGATAGAAAATTTGTTAGAGAACAAACTCATGAATTTCAAAATACTATATTTATATGAACAAGAATGGTATGCAATTATTTGATTATTTTCTTGTAGAATCTGTGATTAAAAATTTTCTTCCTTCTTAGTTTGGGTTTGCTAGAGATTTAAAACAAATGATTGATACTTTTTCTTCAATGAATTGTTGTTATCTCTAAATAGGAGAAAAACATAGAAAAAAACAAAAGGAAAATAATGATCCTAATATTCAGTCCAAAGCTATAGTTGTTGAAAATGTTCATAAATCTAAATCTGCAAATTTTAAGTAAAAAAATAACAAGAAAAAAAATTCAACGACAATTACAATAATAATACCACTAAGAGTAATAATAATAATAATTTCAATTCAAGGAAGGATGGTTGTTATGTCTATGGAAAAATAAATCATAAAGATAAGGAATGTTTCTTTAGTAAAGGTCAAAACGATAAAATATATCGTCCTCCAATAGCCCAAAATCCACAAATTAATATTCTGACTATGGAGGCTTGCTTATCCAACCCAAATGGTAGGAATCAGCCATAAAATCTGTTACAATGGGAATAAGAGTTTAGTCAAGATGCTAGAGGCAGGACGCATATATTTAAATTCGATTTTGAGCAAGATTTTTATACTAGATCTCTAGAGTATTGCATGTTTGTGATATTCCAAGAAATTTGATTAGTAATACCTTAATAATACAACAAAGCTTCAGAATTGTTATGGAATTAAAGTTGTAATTTCTTTTAGAGGTTATTTTATTGGAAAAGATTATGTGTGAAGGTTTGATTAAACTTAATATACTAGATAACACAGATATTTTTTCATCTACTTCTTATGTTGCAAATGTTGAATATTATGATAATTAGCATGGTGGACTTGGACATGTAAATTTTAATAGAATTAAAAGGAAAAAAAATCCAAATCTATGTTCAAGTAAAACTACGTAAAAAAACTTCTAAATATGTTGAGAGAAAAACTATACTATTAGAATTACTACATAGTGATGTGGGTGTAGATATTATTTTGACTACAGGTGGCAAAAGATACTTTATAATGTTTATTAATGATTTTCAAAATTTTCTGTTGGGTATTTAATATCTCAAAAAAAGTGAATAAGAAAATAAAAATATTAAGATCTGACAAAGGAGGAGAATATAATTCAAATAAAATAGAATAATTTTTTGAACAACATGGCATAATACGTCAAAAAAGGTTAGCATATGCACCACAATCTAATTGGGTAGCAAAAAAAAAAAAAATAGAATTTTGATGGATATGGTAAATACAATGTTAACCAACTTGTTCTGCTTTGCCTAAAAATTTATAGTGTAAAACATTATTTTCTATTTCTCATAGCCTTAGTTTTGTTCCTTACAAAAATTTGACTAAAGTACCACATGAACATTGAAGAAATAAAAAACCTACTTTAAATTACCTTAAAGTGTGAGAACGTTTAACAAAGGCTATGGTGCCCGATATCAAGAAAAGAAATTTAGGTCTAAAATTATTGATTGTGCATTTGCAAGATATCATTTAGAGAGTATTGGTTTTGGTACTTAATTTGGAACATTCAAAAATTTCTAACAATACTATTATGGAATCAAGGGATGTAATATATTTTGAAAATATTTTTCCTTTTGAAGGAAACAATTAACAATATACAATAGGTTTATTGGTGAAATTTCTAATACCACAATAATGAGAAATTAGATTTTCAAATAGAACAAAGAAGGAGTAAATGAGTAAGAATAGAAAAATAGTTTGAAAATAATTTTTATACTTTTTTAGTTGAAAGTGATCCCAAAACATAGAACGAACTCATGACTTCTTCTGGTGCTCCTTTTTAGAAAAAGACGATAGATAATGAAATGAAATCTATCATATCTAATCAGACCTGGTTTTGAACTAATATTCCACCTAGAAACAAAAAAACAAGAAGTAAAAGGAAAAAAAAAACTTAGACCTTATGGCTTGGATAAAAAATTTAAAGAAAGTCATGTAGCAAAAAGACTTGCATAGAAAGAAGGTGAATATTTATTTGAGACTTATTATAGGCATTAAATTAATGCAAAATGAGAATGCAATTGTATTAGCACAATCAATTATATTGAGTATTTATTGAAAAATTCTATTATTATAACATGAAATATGTTTTTGTTCTTTTAGTATTTAAAGAAAATAATGGTGAATGTATTTCATAACACAAATATTCGCAAATAATTGGGTCATTAATTTGTCTTCTAATTGTATAAAATATAATATTTCTTTTATTTTTTTAAAAATTAAGTAGATACACTAGTAATCCTAGTGTAGATCATTGGCAAGCCATAGAAAAAATATTTAGATATCTTAGTGGTACTATTGATGGATCTTGGACTTCAATATTTTGGATTTTCACATGTATAAGAAGGATACTGTGATGCTAATAGGATTACATATTCTCATGAAACTAAAACAACTAGTGGCTATATTTTCAAATTAGATAGTGGTGCAATTTCTTTGATAACTAATAAATAATCTTTCATTTCCAAATTAACTATCGAAGCTGAATTTATTGCTTTAGATCTTGTATGTAGTGAAGATGAATGGTTAGAATCTCCTTTATCTTGTTCGCCTTTACCTGCAAAACCCATTCCTACAGTGTATTCATTTTGATAATCAAGCAACTATGGATCTAAAGAAAATAATATAAATTTCAATGAGAAAATGAGGCATATCAGGTTAAGGTACAGCTCCATAAAGCAATTGTTACCTCAAGGTGTAATCACATTTGACTTTGTGAAGTAAGAAATAATTTGGCGAATCCTTTCACAAAAGGATTTGCTTGAAAGCTAATCATTAGAACATGGAGAGTAATGGGACTAAAACCTATACATAAGTAGTCATCATAGTAGACAGTTAACCTCTGTGACTAGAAATCCCATGAATGAGTTTTAATAAGTAAAACCAAAACTGCAGAGAGACTCAAATGATCATATTATTATTTTTTATAAGGGGTATTCTCTAATCTCATTCTTAAGATGTGGTGTTCATTACTATAATGCTTATTAGGAAGAGTTTATCTTTGAATGTGTTCAAAGAAGATATATGCGCGGTAATAATCATTGATTACCCTTTCGAGAATACACATAAATAAGTGTCCCAAGGGGATCACTACTATGGGAAGTTAAGACTAATTATATGCAATTTCTTAAAAACACTTATGAAAGTAAGATACGTGTGCCTGACTGCCTAATATGACCTATCATGCTAGAACTAAATTTATTTCCCTTACTGTAGGTATATTCAGTTAAAGTTTCGTGCAAAGGATCTAGTTCAATAAGAATTTAAATTCACTATGTTTCTTCAAACTAAACTTTATTGTCAGTAAGTGTAGGTTCAAACCTATAAGACACTATAAACCTATTAAACAGTAACAAATATTGTAATCATAAATTTTAAATTATGTGGGAATTGTCAAGTATAATTAAAATTTAATTGTGAGTGGACTCTTTTTGGGACCACCCACTTACACTAGTTGGAAAGAGTCTTCCAAACTTGATAAGTATTCCCTATCATAACTAACTCACAAAATGAGGAGAGTATAACTACTTAACATTAGTCTAACGTGTATCAAAAAATCGGGGATGTAACGGGAAGAAAGTAACGTTAAAAATCTCTCTTCTCAAACAACTATTTTTTTATTGTCTAATAATATATAAAACTATTATATATAGAAGTCTTCTGCATTATAGAACTTATATGATAAATATACATACCATGTTATATATCTTTGATTACAATATATATTATTACAATCACTCTACTTAACGTTATATTCAAATATTTGAGTATTAGGGCAATATTAGTTTGTGGGTTATGTTTTGCTGATCATTGTATCTTAGTAAAGGAAAGTCACACTAATCTAGTATAGTAGGGAGCACATCACTTTTAGGAATAGTGTTATTTAGTGTGCCTCGACCATAAACAATTATCTAATCCTTGCATTAAGTTATTGTTTTAATTTATGGTGAATTATTATTATGTTATTATTTTCCTTTCTTTGAATATAATTTTCGAACAATATCAATATATGTATTTTGTGCCCTCTTTCTTAGGTTTTGTTGATGTCTCTTATCTCTTTCATCTATTTATCTATCTCTCATGGCCCCTTTCCTCCCTAGATATGGATTCTCTTTACAAAAGATATATGTTCGAGTAATAAAGAGGAAGAAAAGTAGAAAGGGGAGGAAGATATATATGTGAGTGAGAGAGGAAGAATAGTGGGAAAGAGGTGGAGGATTAAGAGACCCGGTGAATTTTTCTTTTGAGAGTTGTTGGAAATGGTGGTCAGTAGTTTTGTTCATTTTCTTGTACACACAAAAGGTGATCTATATGTTGTTTCTACAAATTAAATCCATTGATTGAATATTATTTTTAAGAGATGTGGAAAACAATTTCTCTAATTCTAGTGTGAAAGTTATTTTACACCTAGGTTGCATTTGGTTGAATGGAAAATATTTTCCTTGGAAAACAATTTACTTGAAAAAGTACATTTTTCATACAATTTTTGGATATTTAGATGAAAAAATGAAAATATTTTGAAATATAGTTTATTAATATTTTTTGTCCTTAATTTTATCAATATGAGTTAAAACGCTTTTGTAAATTATAATTATTTCATAAGTAATACTGGTCAACAAAAGATTGATTTTATTTAAAATTAAAGTATAAGATAGTGTAGTGGTACAATAATCATAATGATAGTTATATTATTGTGTAACCAATAAGAAAGAGAAAATACATGGACAACAATAGAAAACAAGAATAAGTTCAGTAATTGAAATTTTACAAATATGTATTTCAGATATAATATCACTCTTAAATATGTCCGTCTTTAACTATCCAAAAATAACTTACACTCAACACTTTTGTAAGTTATTTTTAGTTGGAAGACAATATTGGAAAATATTTTACTTCAAAAAAAAAAAAAATTCTAGTGTTTGGCGCCAAAAAAAGAAATGATTTTTCTAGAAAATATTTTCAATCCAACCAAATATACCCTTAGTTATGTAAAATATTGTCATTGGGAAAAAAATTTCTACCATATTTTTGCTACCAAAAATTGAAAATTAACAAACCCGAAAAGTATTTTACATAACTGGACCAAAAACTTGACCCTCATTTTCATGGCCTACACGAAGTAAAATAAGAAATGGCAAATTACATAGAACCCTCCCTTGTGGTTTGCCTAATATTTATGTTACCTCTATGGTTTGCAAACCTACAATATGTTCCTTTACGGTTGTCTTTTTTATAAAATGGATGAAAAAAAGTTAAAAAGCTAACGGATTTGTGTAAAAAGTCAAAAATACATCTCCATCACCAAAGAAACCCCTTACCGGAAGGTAGGGATTGTTCATTATATTAAATACATAACTAACCTTGATTAGATGGTTTAAATGATTAAAATAACCCTTTAAATCAAAAAATTTCAATCTCCTAATGGACATTTAACAGAATATTTAAGGGTTTC
The DNA here is from genome assembly GCA_025175665.1 of Cinchona pubescens. NCBI lineage: Eukaryota > Viridiplantae > Streptophyta > Magnoliopsida > Gentianales > Rubiaceae > Cinchona > Cinchona pubescens. The sequence continues at coordinate 7,724,112 of JANKKI010000051.1, read as the reverse complement.
ATTTTAACTCAAATCATAAAGAGGCAAATTTTAGGTTGCAAACTGTAGGAAGTAGTACGAACATTAGTCAAACTATAAAGTGTTCCTTGTAATTTACCCAATAAAAAAATTGATAAGACTTACACAAATTTTTGAGGGAGTCGAGTTCTCCTGGAAGAAATTCTAAATCCATCTACAACCTCATATAGGAAATCAAAAACATATTTATCATAGTGCAAAGGCATAAAACCACACAAAACGACCTAAGTAGTAGGATGTGACCACACGCATCTACAATATAGGTGGTGATGGGTGGGAAGGGTTAGAAATTTGCCTATTTAAGCCCATGATAGCCTTTCCGGGGACGGGCCAACAGGTCGATTGGGGTCCAAGACGGATGGGGGTGGCCCGTAATCGGCCCCTGGTCTAGGCCCCTATTTAGTCAGCACGTGACAGGGCAGGCTTGCCCACGTGTTGGCCTCCAAACTGGCTCTCGAATTTAAATTCTTACTTAAATTTTAAAGTTATTTCTTCAAGAAACTTAAATTATTACTTGTTAATAATTTATATAATATAAAATTATTACTTAATAGTTATTATTTTAAAACTAATAACTTGTTAATTTAAAATCATTTACTTAATATTCATTAGTAATTGATTAAATTATAACTTAGTAATTCTTTGAGGTACTAGTTACTAGTTAATAGTACTTTATTAATCAAAATTGGTTCTTACCTATATTAGACCAAATTATTAATATTTGAAATCCAAAGTCCAAACTAATACTTATTATTCGAAACTAAAGTTCTTGGTTAATATTCAAAGACCAAAGTTAGAAAGTAATTTATTATTCTAAATTTGTACTTATTTGACCAAGTTATTACTTCGCAGTATAAGCCAATACTTTTTATTATAACTTATTATTTATTAATCATAAAGTAAAAATATTTAATTAGGAAAAAAAAAACCTTGAGATGGTGGGGGGTTCAGCATAGACCCATATCTTGTATATTAATATTATAAAAAATAACTGTACAAGGAGGGAACTATTGAACTGTACCTCCAAATCATTACAAGTTATAAAACTAATCTAAGAATTTAAATAAAATTAATAAACTATTTACTACATACATAAAGAATGTGACATAGAACCTTACCTGTAAACAAAAAATTATTAAACATTAAAATCCTATGCATATTATATATCAATTGGTGAACTACTACTACCTTCATCTTCCTTACCCTGAAACGGAAACGTGTATCATTAATCCTTGTTTTCTTTCTTCAACATCTAACCAATCTTTTAGACACACTAACATTTCTAAAGTAACATGTGTCATTTGAGTCCTTCTGTCATCTAAAACTCTTTTACCTGCACTAAAAGCACTTTTCGATGTAACTGTAGAAGCCAAAATTGTTAGCAAATCACGAGCAATTTGAGATATAATAGGATATTGATGTTTATGATTTTACCACCAAGAAAAAACATCAAAATTGGGATTGCACTCGTCATCTCTCATATGTAGTGGATCACTTAAATATTGAGTATTTCATTAGTATTTTCAATTCTTGATCTTTTGAAGCAAAGAGTAGTTGATGAGGATCAAAACGTATTCTAACATTTATATGAGACATAAAATATTGTGAATCTGATGTACATGAACTAGAAGATGCACCTTGTTGCATGGGGAGTTTTCTTTGTAAATTTCACATAATTCACGAAAAGATTTTGTATTAGTTTCTACAAGTAACAAGATCTTTGTCTATGATATTTGTGGTACTATAATTATTAAAAAAAGTCAATGAAAGCATTTAACATATAAATTTTAGTATGTGAATCAAATAATACAAGAATGGAATATTAACACTTGTCAAAGTTTTCTTCCATTGTGCCAACCATATCATCAAATAACTTATTCCTTTTATGATTGAAAAAAATAACTTTAATAACACTTAGTTCAAATAAAACAATATGGGAGAAAGTTCTATAAGTAGCGGAGAACAAGTTGGTAGCATAGTAAAATAACTTTAAAATTTTCGTCATTGTTTTAAGTCGATTGAAATTCTTCTCGCCTAAATAAATTGCATCAATTGAACCAATATATATGCTCGTTATAAACTACAGAAAGTACATTTTCATAGTCTAAAGTACTTAATAATATTTGACTAGTAGAATTCCATCTAGTGAGTACATCTATTAGAAAATATTTGGGTTTCATGCCATTTCTAAACTAAGTCGTTTGAAGTCTTGTTGACAAGTAAAAATATGAATGTACAAAATAAATAGCGCTTCTAATTGGACTAGTAATATTTTTAACCATTTTTACATCATCTTGAAAGCAAATATTAAGTATGACATGAACATTTATTAAGAAATAATTCACCACCTAAAACAGGTTTTAAAATATTTTTTAACATAGGCACAGTTGCAATATTATTTGAGACATTACCAAAAGATATGGATATAATTTTTTCAAGCAAACCATATTCACGGGTAGAATTAATCAACCTTTTAATTTGTGGGCATTGTAAGGGTGTTCAAAAATTTGAAAACGAATAATTCATTTTTGAAAAATGTCAATTTACATCTATCCAATGTGCAGTGATACAAAATAATCTTCATTTGTGATTGCTTTCCAAGAATTGGTAATAAAAGCAACTTTACAATTATTCAATGTAAAGGCACCTATCAATTCATTTGTCTTTCTCCCATACATTCTTTTAATATCCCTTCTCAAAGTACTTATAGGAACCTTTTTAAAGTATTGTGGATTCACGGCTTTGTGCATGTATTATTCTAAATTGCAATTTTCATTCAAAACAAAATGCAATTCATCTCTAACTATACATTTAGCCATTTCCTCTCTATTTTTTTATGCGAATATTAGAAATTTCCTGTTATCAAACCTTGTGTGGTGTGAATATGTGTTTGAACCATTTTTATTTTTCTTGAGGTTCACTATGTTTTTTTATTAATGTACCTATTAAGTGTTCTGGTTCTCTCCCTTTTTTGTGCTTAAATGATAGAGGTGGAACACATAATTTACAAGTAGCATTCTCATTTTCTTCATCTTTTTCAAAGAATTTCCAAACGAGAGTTTTCATTTTAGTGGTAGTAGGTTGTTTAGTAGGAGCTTATTCATTTTGTTTATCTATGTTATCTAAATCAACAAATATTTTAGGACCACTTGTAGGATGTAAGGTGCTTTTGATCCTTCCATTTTCTTATAATGGAAAAAAGTTTTAAATAAAAAAACAAACAAAGTGGACTATTATGAAACTAAAGATGCAAGCTACTTAATTTTCAAGTAAAAGAATGCTAAAAAAACAATAATAAAGAAAAAAATAAGTAGAATATTGATAAAGAAAAATAATAAATTATAAATTATAAAAAACGAATTTAGAAATTGAAATATTGAATTTTAATTTATACACTTGAGCACTTGAACTCTACTTGAGAATTTGACCACTTGAAATTTGGATGAACATCCGAACTCTCCTCTTAAGAGTAAATTTAAATTTCTAAAATAGTATCTATTATAATTTAAGTTGTATGAAAGAAATTGTAATAACACTTGGAGATAGAGATAAATATTAGAAAGACGAAATAAGAGAAAGCAGAAAGAAATTATTGTGCGATTTGTTGGAAAAATTGTGTGGTATTTAAAGGAAAATTTTCCAGCATTACCCTAAAAAACAAGCCGTTTTATAAATATTGGGGGCTAAAATAGTCATTAAAAGCCTTTAAAAAAAAAGTTCTAACAGTTGGCCTGCTGAGCCCTAACGGTCGACCCACGAGTTCAGCCCGTTGGATTGGGGATGGTCCGAATCAACAAGTTGAACCATTGACTATGCCGATATTCAGTAAATATACGGTTCGGACCGGTCCATGAGTTGGAAATCCCTGGCCCAGGTCCGACCATATTCCCACTCCCAGACTAGGGCCAAGTTGATACAGTAAATTATAGGCTAGCCGGGCGGGGCCGGGCTTATGGTTGGCCCAACCTACTACCATCTATATCTACCACTATATTTGTGCTCCCTTTAACCTATATATCTAAGGCAAAGGAGATTAACAGTCTTCCATAAATTTGAGAAAGAATCCAAAATAACACAGTAAACTTTGTACTTAAGGAGGAAATAAAAGTACAAAAAAAATGAAGAAGTTGGTAAATTTGTAAAACAATCCATAGGGCCACTGAAAATACTAGTCCGAAGAATACTTGCACAAGAACATAAACAACTTCAGCCACTTTGTACGGTCTTGTAGGAAAAACCATTTACTTTGTACTATACTCTAATGTTGAATATATAAAGAAAATAGGGAAAAATACAATTTTTGCTCTCAAACTTTGGGTTGTGGTCACTTTTAATCCCCAAAATTTTAGGTAAAACATATTTTGTCCTGAAACTTTCTAATTTCTACCAATTTAAAATAAATTTTAAAATTCTGTTATTACAAATGGAAAAAGTTACGTGCAAAGTATGTGAGCATTAAATTTCAAGTTCCAAACACAGAAAAATATATTTTTATCTCTCAAAGTTTAGGTCATAATCTATTTTGGTCTCCAAATGACCAAAAAAATATATTTAATTCTCAAACTTTCCAATTTAGTATAAATTTAAAAATTTGGTCAATTACAGATGGAAAAGTCACGTACAATGCCTATGACTGATAGATCTAACATGGGTTCTTACACCTCCTAACCAATTTCAACCCATTTAATCTTGTGTTGTAAAAGTTATATCCAAAGAAAGGATAATAATAACACAATAATAATTCATGTGATTAATAAATAAAAATAATATTTTAATTCAAGCATTAGAAACACCTATTTGTGGTCGATGCACATTAATTAGTACTCTCCTTAGAAGTGATATGTCTCCTGCTACATTGGGTTAATGTGGAGTTCATTCCCTAAGATACAATGATCGTGAGTAAGTTTGATATAATAAAACACTAACCACAATCCAATTTTCCCTTATACTCAATTATTTAGTATATAGTTTGGTAGAGTGTAGTATAGTATAATGCCTGTAACAATGTGGAGTCTTATTAGAGAGAGAAGTAGGGTCGAAGAAGATTCCTATTAATAATAATTTTTATACAATAAATAATAGTTGTTGGAAGTGAGAATTTTTAACGCTATTTTTTTATCGTTACATTCCTTGATATTTTAATATAGGTTAGTGAAATTATATAATTTTTATCTTCTTATTTTGTGAAGTTGTTATATTCAGGTATACTTATAAGCAATTAGTTGCAAGACTTCTTCGAACTAATACAAGTAGGATGGACTCCATAAGAGTCCCACTCATAAATAAATTTTTTAATTATAATTAAGTCTTTTCATGACATTAGGATTTAGGAGTTAGATTAAAATTCCTTGGAAAATCCAAATAATTGAAATAGTAGTTCTGAAGATGGAAGTACCACTTCTGAAGTTGGTAATGATAATTCTAAAAATGAAAGTGATGGTTCTAAACTTAGAAATGGTGAGTTTAATAATGGGTGGTAGTAGAATGATGATGCCACAAATAGTAGGGGTAATAATGAATCTAATAATTATGTAAATTTGTCTTTCCTAACTGACCTGATTATGATATGAGTGATAATAAGGATGATGAAGTATTTCTTAATAATGTAAACAAGAATGCTGAATGGTTAGGTATAGATAGTTAGAGGAAAAAGTAGAAATATGATTAAAATGGTTGAAATAAGTTGGAAAATGTAATAAATCACGATAGATTTAACAGTCACCTACAATGCACATGACTTTTTCGGTATTTAATTGACAAAATTTTCAAATTTATCCTAAATTGGTAGAAATTGGAAAGTTTGAGGATTAAAGGTATTTTTTGGGACTATGGTTTTTTCCACATTTGGAATTTGAGATTTAATAGTTATGTGCTTTGCATGTTACTTCTTTCGTTTGTAATTGACAAAATTTTCAAATTTATCCTAAATTGATAAAAATTAAAAAGTTTTAGAACTATATGTGTTTTACCTAAAATTTTAGGGATCAAAATGGACTACAATCTAAACTTTGAGGTTGCTTTTTTCCTAAAGAAAATCTTAGGTTACATTATGAGAAAATTCTACGTCCCTATAGGAAAAACCATACTCTGCACTCCACCAGATTTAAAGCTCAACTAGATATTCCTTCAAAGGACAGGTAGAACTCACCTATATTATGAGTTATGATAAGCATTTTTAATCAAGTATAGCCTATCAGTTTCAATGCCATTGGTGACGTGGACCTAATTGTATAATATCCTTTGGTGAAGTCAAACTCTCCTCAGATGTCTGATCACATCAAATCAGACAATGGAGGATTACTATGAGTTTTCACTAATTTTGCAGTCTTCGTGACAAAATTATACCTTACAAATGTTTTTCTACCAACATCCCATCAGTTGTCCATTTTTCAAAAAACAAATCGGCCTCAAAATTTTCAAATTGGGTTCAAATTCTTTTAATTTTACCATCCTAACTCAAGATTCTTTCTTTCCATGTTCTTTCATCATCCATATCTTGAATTTCTTTATGAGAAATATTTAAATAGATCTGATATTTGATTTCACTTGTAAATTCTGTAATGTAGATTAAATGTTATAAAATTTATGATATTTTTATGTTCCTATTTTCTTTTCTTCGTAGGCTCGCGCAAAGACGTCCATCCAAAACCACTAAGGTATAGCATACTTTAACATTACCACCACCTTTAATCATAGCTGGTGCCTGTAACCTCAGAATTTGCCACTTGAAAGATCGTACGAAACCAGAAAATCAAGCCTATTATCCATGTTAGGGTTCGTTTGTCGGCCAATGAACAATTCCATTAAAAAAGGTGCTCGTCTTTAAATACTTGGCTAATGCACATTGTTTCCCCGATATTTGTCTAGTGGTGCAAACCTTTTTTCACATTCGAGTTCGATTTCTATACATAAAGATTATGTGCTCTTCTTTCATCAGATCTATCACGAGAAACACCTACTATTAATTTGCTTTTAGTACTATCACGCCCAAACCACCAATAAAACTTTTCACAACCTCAAAAGAGTGTGGATATCTGTAGTACCTTTCTTGAAGTAGGATTCCATAAGAATACGTAATATTTTCTACTCAAGAACATATTAAGCCGTCACAAGAACCTATAATTTTCAAATCCTTCGGGAAAATTGTTGTGGAAGGGGAATTTTTCTAACTATTCTGTTACTTTTGCTATCTTCTTTGTTTCCACATGAATTATGAGGAATCGTGACGTGTGGGAATATTAGGAAAATCCGACGATGGTTTAGATGGGGATCTTCTTTTAGAGCACTCCACTAGCCAGTAAGCGAAAGGGGAACTAGAGATTAGATCAGTCCAACAACGGCATACGCATTTGAATCTCAGGAGATCCATTATTTCTAACCTGACGAGAATTTTCTCGCATATTTCTACGGGAATATGCATTTCTTTTTCTCTAACTGAAACTACTTGTTCATGTACCCCTCCTAATTTTTTTCACACTGGTATAGGAACACGGACTTTGCACGTTTAGAGATACTCATTGTTTGATTTTTATTGCAATAAATCAAAAAATAAAATATATTTAGAAATACTAACTATTTAATTCTTTTAGTCCGCTTAATTTTTTCATATATATAATTTATATTTCAACATTTAACTTATCCAAAGAATTTTTTATAGATTGAGTTTAGAGAAATATTTGCTCATAGGTGATTTTTATACATTTTTTGTAGATATACTTTGTTAGACATACAAGAGATTTGTTTAGTAAAATAGTTTAAGCAATTTTATAAAAGCTAAAGAATTGCGTGATGCTTTTATTTTGCTTGTGAATAACACATCTATTTTGTAATTTTTAAAATAGAAGACCATTTCTTTAATTGAGAATGATTGAAACATTTTGCAATGAGCACATTGGTACTCTATTTAATTTCAAAAATTAAAAAATTTAAAGTATCATCAAATTGGAGCACAATGTATCATAGAAAATATATTAGCATTTATTATTATACCCATTCTGTAAGTTAGTAATCAAAGAGAGTATCGTAGTTTTGAAAATATTGTCAATTTCTAGATTTAATTGGAACCTTTTATTCTCTTCAATTATTCAAATTCTATCCTAACAATTTTGAATTTTATAAGCGTATTAGAGTATTTGATTATTTTTGAATCTTTATACCTCTCCAGGAACTAAATTGATGAAGGAACCATTCATGTGCAAATACTAAATAGCAATTTCTAATTTAAAAAATAAAATCTTTCTTAAACATATAGTTTGTACAACTATAGGAATTATATCATGAAAATAGAAAAAAAGTGAAAAATAGTCAGTCTCATATCACCATAGCAATTTATGGCATGAAATTTAGTGATTAATTTTATTATGTTAAAACTATCAATCTGTATATAGTAAAAAAAGGTCGATATTCAATATTGGAATAAAATCAATAACATATAGTAGTAGTGGTTATTAATATGTGTAATATTAATTCAAAAGTAACAATAAAGATTTAGTATTTATGTTTTATTAGACAAAGTACACTTTAGATAAAATCTAGTTAGTAACTGATTTGATATCCCTATTTTTTAGTATGTAATTTATACGGTCACTAATATTCAACATTAGATATTTATACGTCTAAAGACAATAATAATAATTTTTTGTAGAAGGATAATAATTACTTATTAAAAATTTTAACTAATATAATTTAGGAACTAATTTTTTGTTGCAGGAAAAGTGTAAATTAGATTAAATATGAGCTAATTATTCAATGCATGAAAAGGGAATTAAAATGAAAGCAAGAATTGCAACACAAGGATTATGTTCTTTTAAGAAAAATATATAGAAATAGGTGCGTATCACTTTTTTCACCTACTTTCTTACTCATTCAATCAGTCTAACAGTAACGAAAAAGATAGGTTCTACATTATATTTATTTTTTAGTACACTACACAGAAGTCAAATTCTTTCATATTATGTACAACGAATTTCTTTCATAATTACAAAGTCTAGAAAACAACATTAAAGACAAAATAAATGACATTGGCAGAAAGAAGATAAAGATGTGTTGACAATATCTATAAAGGATAATGTCTTTGTTAATTCAAATTTAGATAGTCATGAAGTTTTTAAGTAATTTTATGTCTCATTCATCTTTTGTTTTTTTTTTTTTCCCTTTTTGGTATCAACAAAAAAAAAAAAAAAAGATAATTTCAGAATTATTCTCTTGAAAGAGTCCAAAAATTTTGTACATGATAAGTCCTACTTTTTTTATTTAAAGATAATTCCTAATATTATTTAACTTAATTTTTAATCCTAAAAAATTTTTATTTGTACGTTTGTATAATTTCTAAAATTATCTCATTTGTGAAAAATAGATACAAGATGGAATTCTCTATTTTGTACAAAAATCTTATTCTAACAGTAAAGAAATTACTAAGATTGAAAGTATATTTTAAAATAATATATTTTTTAAAATGTTAATGGTGTTTTTTGAATCGAAATACAATCTTGAAAGTAAATTAGAACAGATTTTTTGTTTGGAGGATCGAATTCGGATACATATTGGGATATTTGTTTTAGTTTTGAGCACCAAATTGAGACTCGTTGGATTTAGAGGACTACATTGGAATATTTTTCATTTTGGAGGGTCAATCGAGACCTTTTTAGTTTAAAAAGCCATATTGAGGCTTTTGCCTAGTTTGAATGGCCAAAATAGTATTTAACTCTTTGAAATTAAAATAACGTTGCTTTCCTTTTCTTTCATTTATAATTTTTCTTTTTCTTTTAATAGTTATTAATAAATTATTAGTTTATTTAATTTCATATAAATGTTATCTAATCTATTAATATATTCACAACCTATAATATGTTGATAATAATCATATAAATAATTCAATTTAATGAAAAATTTTATTCCATTAATTTTTTTGATAATTTTATTTAATATTCACTTTTAGTTTTTAAATCTATCTAGAATTCTACTCTATGATAAAATTTACTTCAATCAAATTTAATTCTAAATAAAATCTCAAAAAAGTTGTTTTTATTTCACGTGCACATTTTTAGGATTTTTTTTTCTCTTAAAGGTCCAACAGTAGAAGTGAAACATGAAAATTTATTTTCCAAGTAAATTTTATATTTTTATCATTACTCGATTTCTAAAACCCTTCACAAAAAATATTTCTTACACATCTTTAATTTCTAAATCACATTCCTAATGTTCTATTGTATAAGGAAATTTATTTCTTAATATGAAGTCTTAAAAGTAGGTTTTAATTATTCTTTTACTGTTTGAGGAGTATTTACTTAAATACCCTAAAAATTTATAAAAAATGGATTCAAGTTGGGAACATAACAATGTTATTAAATCCTTTATAGTGAGCGTGACTTGGGAAAGAAAATCTAAAAACTAAATCATTCATTCTTTTATTATACTATATATTCAATTAATTTTTTGAACAAGTTTATTTAACATTCATCTTTTATTTCTAAATCTATCCTAAAATTCTACTTTATGTGGAAATTTACTTCAATCAAACTTAATTCTAAATATAAGTTTAAAAAATTAGTTTTATTTCTTGTATACCTTAAAATTTTTTTCTTGTTAAGGGTCCAAAAGTAAAAACAAATGTATAAATTTATTTTTCAAGTAATTTTTTTTTTTTTGTTATTGCTTGATTTTTAAAATCCATCCCAATAAAATTATTTCCTACTCTTTTTTAATTTCTAAAACTCATTTCTAATATCGTATTACGTAAAGAAATTTACTTCAATCAAATTTATTTACTAATGTGAAGCCTTAAAAGTAGGTTTTATTTGAACTAAATAATTATAAAAAGGCATTCAAGTTAAGGAAAATAACAAAGTAATTAAATTTTTTTCTTGTAGTAAGGATAATTTCGAAAAGAAAAGCTATATAACTAAATAATATTGCCTCTTTTAATAGAGTATACATATGTGTGCTTTAAGTACAAGTTTACAAACCCTAATTTTTTAGGGCAAATTTTTGTATGGGTCAACCAAAAACATTCTTCTATGACGAGGAATTTAGGCGGATCAGATACATAGTAGTTGCTATGGACCCGTTGGTCCAAAGTCAGACATTAAAAAATATACTAGTATACATCTTAATGGAGATGTGAGTGAATTTTGATTAAGGGGTCTATGACACCAACCATATATTTAGTCCACCGAATAATTTCCTTGTTTTGGCTAGGTTTCAAACAAAATCTAGTGTTAGTTTTGAGAAAATGACACAAATAGTCCCCATATTTCTTTATTAATCCAATATTTGTCACTTAATTTTAAATTGCGACCATTTGATTCCTTATACTTTTTTTATTAGGCAATTTGGTCCCTACCAGGTTTTGCCAAAGCAATTGTTAAAATCTAATACTTTGTAATTCCACCCAAATAGTTGTCCATAAGAGGGCAATTTGATTATTTGACATCTTTGAGAAGGCAACACGAATCTCAGTTTGATTATAAGGGGAAACATTAGAAAAAAATAAATAAACCAAATTAGGAAAAATTAAGGGAATATATTGAAGAAAAATGCATTAATCGTTTGCCTCGATTTGATTTCTTCAACTTTTCCCTAATTTTTTTTGTGCACTGTAATCGAACAGAGACTTGTGCTACCTTAAATGTGTTAAATGACTAAATTACCCTCATATGAGCAGCCATTTGGGTAGAGATTTTAATAATTGTGGTAGCGCTCCTTGGTAAGTACCAGATACGCCCAATAAAAAAAGTTTGCAGACCAAATCATTCCAATTTAAAATTAAGAGATAAATACTAGATAAATAAACAAAAAGTTTGAAGACCATTTGTGTCATTTGCTCATGAGTTTTTATAATGAACTGTTACTATTTTAAGAATAAATTCTTGTAGCTTGTTTGATAACTCAACACCTATTACTACTTAATCAAATTAAGGGTAAGTAAAGTCATCTTTCCTCAACTTTGACTGTTGATTCTATTTCATCCCTGGTGTTTTGAAAGATCTTATTAAATCTGCTAACTTTGACACTTGGCATTAAAACACCTCCAATCCAACTTTCGTTAATTTTGGAGATAACAGCATCTTTCACGTGCATTTTATGTGACTCGAATAGGGGCATAAATGGGATTTTTTTTTGGTAAGTTTGTGAAATGCTGGAAAAAATACTCCAAGAAACAAATATAGTATTACAAAATATTGTCAAAGCTTACTAACATGTTGCTTAGCTACTAGTATTAAGCCAATATGGTGAGTTAATTAGTGTTTGGCTAATAATGATAAAAGATAAATTATGTACCAATAAAGAGATGTATGCATTAAACAATAAGTTTAAATAATATGAAAACAGCTTCAATGTTATTAATTTTCGTGTTGTTTATGCAAATATGTATAGACATATCTAATAAATTATAAATGTAAATCTTTAATAAAATAATTATTACTAATTTAAAAATTCATAAAGCAAAAAACGAAGAACCAAAAACATTAGATCATAAGTTATTATTCTTGTCATGATTATGTAAAGTAGTAACATGTTAGACAAAGAATTGTACTATATATGTGTCAGTATAGTACAATCTAAACTAGTATGGTGTTCTACCGCATTATATAAACTAGTACTTAAGCCACAGTCGATGTATGTGAAAATAAAAAATATTAAAATTATGACTAAAACATTTTTATATAAAATTGGCATTACATTTTAAAACAAAAAAAATAAATAAAAATAGATGACTTATGGAATAACATGTAAAGATTAATTATTTATTAGTTGCCAATAATTATGGGTATTTAATTTTTAATATTATTAAAACACTAAAAATAGAAAATTAAAAGTGGAATACTAATAAATCAAGTGGTGCTCTCCCTCATTAATTTTAGATGTGATTTACAAATTTATATATATATATATATATAAAAATTATATATAAATATATAATTGGATAGATTTGTTAAATTATAACCCTAAAATATTAGGGTTATTTTCAATTCAACTCGTCCGATTTTCAAGTTAGTTGAAATTTTAGGTTAAAATATTTGTATTTTCGTGTATTTTTTTCTACGTGTGTTTAATTTTTATCATCATGTTTTATTATATAGTATTATGCTTCTTAATCTTTCTTGTAGGTTTGGATGAAATTCAAGCACAATCTAGATGGGTTGTAGTGCGTTAGCCACGGCAAGCTCAATTGATGAAACATTGCTGAAAGCCGATCATCTGAGGTGAAAGTTTATGTGGTCATCTTTTTCTAGGCTAAAAATCTTTGTTCGCGACCCGCATATTGAGAAATGGCTGGAAATTCTGCTTTTTGTACTATTTTTCATAGTCTCCATATATGTAGCCACTAGGGCTTTATTCAAGGATATATATATATATATATAGGTCATCTTCTCTTTCTCTCTTTTTTCCTCTCTACTTGGGGACTAGGATCCTTTGTAGTTTAGGTTTTATGATTTTAATGTCTTCATTAGATTATCTTTTATTTAGTTTAAAGATTAAATCTTTTAAATGTTAAACTCTTATTTTTTGTTAAAATTTTCATCTTTAGTTAATTAATTCATTTTCATTTTAGTTTTAATCCTTTTTTTAAGGATTTTCTTTAAAAAATAATTGAGTCAAAGAATCAATACTTGCCACCAATATCCCATGTGAACGATATTTTACTCATTTCTATATTACTTGATGACCCATGCACTTGTGGTATAAACCACCCTAAATCGGGGAAAAGGTCATCCAACTATAAAAGAAGCATTGTGAGAAACAAAAATAGCCCTAGCGGATACCATAAAAGGTATTACTTCTCACGATTTTAAATAATAGTACTTTCAAACAGCAATGGAATTTTTTGATAAAAAAATGTTAGTACCATTAAATATGGTAAAAGATGCTACACTCTCTAGATTGTATATTTTGGAAAAGAAAATAGACAAAAAAGTAATATTATGGAAAAAAAAAATACCATTAGTTACAAGATTTTATATGAAAAAATTAAGAAATAGTATATATAATAATTTTCATAGTAGCTTCAATAGAACAAAAATTTTGTTAAAAAATAAATTCAAAAATACAAAATCTTACATAAAAGATTTAAAATGTTAAATGAAAAAAAAAATTATATCTGCAGTGAACGAAAAAATTGTAATAAATATCGAGACAATGCTATACAAGGCAAAGAATGTAGTACTAACGATTAAAGTAGAGGTGTTTAAAAGATGATTATGATAAATAAATAAAAACACTATTGCTTGCAAAGCTTTCAAAAAATAAAAAATAAAAAAACACACTATTGCTTGCAAAGCTTTCAAAATAAGTTATTTGCACCAAGTATAGTCCAATAGTTAAGATACTTTCGAAAATCCAAGAAAGAATTTTAAACCGATGGGTGTGTGTATAATGAATACACAAGGCTTTTGTTATAAAATTCCCCAAAATCATCCTGTTTCTGTATTTTGTAGTAGATAGTGTATTCACCTTCTAGCATGCCTATTATAAAATTTTTAGCGATTATTTGATTAGGAAAAGGTAGTAGCAAGGATATACAAAAAGAAAAAGGTTGCAAATTCTTTAGAGCACAGAAAAGGTAGATTTAGAAGTTAAATATGTGACTTGAAAATTGATATTTAATTGACATGGACCAAACATGTTTACCAAACCTCAGATGAGGGAGTTAAATGCACTTTTGAGAACTTGAGAGAGCTATATAAAATTGTCATAAATTTTGAGGAAAGTTTATAAAATTATCCCTGTCTTCATTGAGTTAATTAACATGAAATTTAAAGAAATATTTGTTAGTTAAAAATATAATAGGTTTATAAATTAATTCTTCTATCTTCCATTTTATTACTTTTTAACCACAACCAACCTTATGTACGTTATCTAATATTAGTGAGTAGTATGATATAAATTACTTTATTGGTCGATTTCTTTTCTTTTTTTTTCATTTACTTTCACAAAATTGTGGGATGTTGAAGATGGAGCCTATAGTTGTGCAAGACATTATCGTTGACATGATAGCAACTAAAAAATAGTAGAGAAACTACAAACTCTTACCCGATCGAGAGAGAGAGATTACAAACTAGTTTTAGAGTTGCAACATTACAAACTAGTTTTAGAGTTGCAACAATACAAAATTTCAAGAGTAAAAAATAGACGAAATTTTGAAAAAAAAAAAAAAAACTAACTAAAAATAATAGCATATTTACTTGATCTAGATGATAGGATATAATAAGATCACCTTCAAAGCATGTTGATAGTATACACCATCAATGCACAAATTTCTTTAATTATACAAAAAGATTTATATTTATGCACCTGCATAATAAGATCTTAATTAATTTATTATGTCTAATAGCGTAATACTACATCCTTCCGAGGAAATTATATTAAAAAATTAAAGACTTGATAACAGTACAACCTTTCAAAACATGTTGTATATATCATATATATCTTCAAAGATATTATAAAGTTCTTTAATGGGATTCCTATAAAATTTCAAATACTTGTGCAGTTTACATCAAACAATAATTGTCTGTAGAAGTTAATTTAGTGTAAAATTTATATCAAATCTCAAAGAGGAGTTTTTGTTGCCCAACATTGGACATTTTACCTGTTCTAAATTTTATTGTCCCTTCATTATGAACAAAAACACATGCCAAACTCTAGGGATACGTTCTGATCGAGTGATTAAGGTGGATTTAGATTTCAAATATTTCATAGATTATCCAAATAAATTGAAGAATTTGAATGTGGATTTTTAAATTCATTGACAAGAGAAAGGTATTTTAATTATTAAAATGAATGAATTTTAAAAAAGAAAATTCACCATAATCACATGTCATTTGAATCTAATTAAATCAAGTCTGTTCATTTACTATCCTTCTTGGAACCCAAATCCACTTATCGAAACAGACCTTGCAGCCATTCATCTCATCTCCGACGACAAAAAAGACATTAAAATACTTTTAAAATACAATTTACTATTAGAGATTTTTAGATGTAATCCATTTTTATTGGGAATAAATTTAACAATAACTCTAGGAAGATTCTTAAACACTTCCTCCTTCCATCCTTTCCCTTTCCCAGAAAAAAAAAATGATGATTTTTCCCCAATAATATTATTTCCACCGATCATGAGTCGGAATTTGATGCAAATAAGATAAAAGTATATATGACAGAAAATCATATATAGTTTTTTACTTTTGACAAACTATGGAAAGTATTTTAGTAAATTGCTTAAAATCTAATCATAAAACAATTTTCTAAAAGAAAGAAATAAATCCTAAATACTTAAAAAGGAAAAGGAATTCTAGAATATTCCAGGGTTTTCCAATTCTGTTATTATATCTATTTATCTGATGTCATTGCTAGAGCAATTCTTATTCAACTAGAGTAATTTTACTTACTCAAACAAAATTATCCTTTAAGAAGTCAAACGCATCATCCTTAAACATTTTTATTGTATCCTTTAGTTCATCTCTCACTGGCCACTACTTAAGCCTATACTATGTCCATCAGTGGCTTCATTTCTTTGCCCTACTACTATTGCTTCTACTGCTAATACGAGTAATTTTGCTTCCACCACCCTTCTTTCCCGTCCTTTACCACTACCACTACTACTACCCTCACTTCACCGCTACGATCTTTTTTCCCCACCGCTTTCACCACCGTCATATTTCTTTCTCCACCACCCTCTTTCACTACCACTGAATCCAACCCAAACCAGTCAATTCCAAGTCGAACCTTTCTCAACATGATACTTGAGGAACAAGCTCGTGAGTCCAAACACTCCATTGAAGAGACCGTCAAGCTCCAAAACATATTCTTTTAAGCTCGTAGAAACTAATTGTTATAAGGTCTTTATAATCACTGTGGATGAAATTTAAATAACTAAATTAATGATCTTAGTTATTTTCTAATGTATTATCCATGAATCATCTGATTAGTTCCTTGTGAACATTGAAAATAACAATTATGTTAGATTTGGTCATAGATCATTGTTTACGGTCTTGGAGTTTTTCCGACACTTTTTCTTTTGCCAATTTTGTGCTCGTGATAAATGCTATGAATCGATTCCAGATTTTGTGCGGTCAATGTTCAAAATCGATAATGACGATATTAATTCGTGTTATCCAGTTAGAAAAAAATATTCGGCGTTGGCATGACTACCGAATAAAGCCTACTATCTATTATAGTGCATATCTCTTCTTGAAATTATTTGCTAGAACAAAAAATAAGAAAAGTTGTTTATGATGGTAATTTTCTCCAAATGAGAAAATTTATTCTGGTTGGATTGGAATCGTTTTGGAAATGACAACCAATCTATTTTCTACGACTCAATATATCTCCCTCCTCTCTCTGTAGTAAATTACACCAAATCATACTCTATAGTGCATCTACAGTGTTAGTTGATACAACTCATATCGAAATTAAGTAAAGAGTAATATCATTCATGAAATAATGAATCTTGAATCACAAATAGGAACTTTGGTCTTAACACGAAGCTTGATAAGATCTAACGTTTTACAATTAGAACACCAAAACAATCCCGTACAATTTATGTCTTTTTTTAATGTTTTGGTTTTTCATCCTTGCAATTTTTTATCACAGAAAAGTAAGCCTTCATCAAATGCATCCAAACAAAGCCAAATCAAACCAAACAAATTTAATACAAATTGCATGAAACATAATCAGCCAAATTGAAAAATGACAAAATTCCATAGTTGTGTTGAATTTTCAATTCAAATTATTTTGCAAAATAAAGGCATAATTTCAAGGCAATCCCAATCATCAATCATCATAAAATCCTATTATATTAATCTGGCAAAATGATATGCTAAAATGAGATTACACATATATTGAGAAAAATAAAACAACTAACAAAAGTTAAATTTAATCCAGCTTTATTTTAAACCAAAAACTGCTAAATCAAGAAGAAATTAAAGTAAAGATAATATGATTCATCATAATAACCAATACCTGAAAATTTAATCCACAGCCCCAAAATTTTTTGTGAGTGGGCTCATCAAACATCATCTTCTAAACTATCAACCTCGTCTCAAAATCCAAATCTGACACCTTGATCTGCTTAGGCTCAACTTTCTGCATATCAATTTCGGGATCTCTTTTGATCAAACTCTTCCACCAATTTAACCGATTCTGCTTCGTCAATAAGATGGAAGGAGTTTTGTCATCCTCTGAACCCCAGTAACACTCGTCAGATTTCACCAAGTCGAAGAAATTGCATTCAAGAACCGGTGGCAAGTTATTTAGTCTGACTCTGATATGATTTTTCTTGATCTCTCACACAATGAATCGTGCTTTTTTTCCCCAAAGGAAAGAAGATGGTTTTCTTGACTTCTTGGAGAGATCGTCCCCATGAATAGTTTCTATATTGAGTCCGTTCATTTTATTTAGAATTAGACGCTCAGGCCCAGGCTATTGTTTCCTCTTCGTTTTGCTCCTTCAACTTAAGCTGGTCGACAGTTGAGACTGTTGGGGCTGGTTGTCATCAACGTTGATATAATGTTCAAAAATAATGGCCATGGATGAATTTGCAAGGGTTTCAGGTGATATGAGTTTTGAGAAGTACTATTGAGTATGATTTGTTGGATAGTGAGAGGGGCATATATATATATATATATATATGACAAATATTTAGGTAGACCCGATTTTTGATCCTATTTGTAAACCCTGTATTGTGAATTAAATTTTAGAGAATTTATAACGCTGATGTAAATAAAATTCTTTAAAGTTTAATTATGATTACAGGATCTATAAATGAATTAAAGATCGGATCTACTTAAACATTTTTCTATATATATATAGTCACCAGAAAATTTTCATAAGAGATTTCGAAATCTCTAGAATGCTCTAGAATTCCCTTTCATTTGAAGTGTTTGGGGTTTTTTCTTTCTTTCTAAAAATTGCGTGATTATTAGATTTTTTGGCAATTTGCTAACATTACTTTCCATAGTTGTCAAAAGTGAAGAGCTATACATTACTCTTCACATCAGAAGTACATACATCAAATCCCGGTTCAAGTTGGTAGAAAGAATATTACCACAGGGAAAACTGTCATTCTTTTTTTTAGGAGGTGGGGGAGGGAAGGGGGAAGTGCTTGTGGTAGTAGAGGGACCGGGTTTGAATTTAGATTTGTTGATTCTAATTCATTTTTCAAATATGGATATGCTTCAAAACCCATTTACCCGGTTCCGATTATATATGATATTCAAGTTTTTTTGTTTAGAATATGTATTATTGGTTGTTCTTAGGTAATATTAAGACAAATTAGTGTATTCAAAATTTTTACTTCTTTAGCTATGTTTCATAAAATGTTGTATATGTACATCTTCAAGGAATTGATTGAAAAAAACCTTCCACCTATGCTATTGTATGTATTTCTTAAGTAGTCAAATGCCCAAGGGTTAATGAAATTTGCACCTTTGAACTACTGTGATTTCACACTTATTGTCTCCCTCTAGAATGAATTTTAATAATTAATGCCTCAAACTTATAATTTATCACACATTACATTAAATTACCAGGACACTGGTAGGGGGACCACTATAATGGCATATGTGTCATCACCGTATTACTAAACTTCCCAAAGTACCCTTTTGCAAGCAAGCTTGTGGAAAAATCTATCCACTTTTTCATGTATCCACTATCACTGGCTTTTTATTGCTCAACTCATTTCTAGCTATGCTCTTTCTCTCTAAAAAAATAGACCTAAAAACATTGAAAATGTAAAGTCATTGGAGTATTATTGCAAAAGTAATAACGTGGAACTTTGAAGTGGTATTAAAAAGTTTTCAAAGTATGTTTAAATTCTTTCAAGATAAGAGGACTCATTAATATATAGATTTTGCAAGTATTTGGTGTGATACTCATATTTAAGTGTATTTATATTATTTTATTTGAAAGATATTCGTGGGACTTTGATTTTAATTTTTTATTATTCTATAAAGATGTATAGATTGTAATTTTTTCCAAGAATAGTTATGCATAGTTTTAATTTATGTTGTGCAGGCTTATCATATATATAAAGATCTTATCAATACATGATCACTACTATTCTAGATGAAAGCTAACGGATGCATAATGAATATGATCCTATTCTACCTCTCAAGAGAATGACCAAATCGATTAGGCCCAGAAAATTGAGAAAGAAATAACCATATTAGAAGAAAAATGCAACTAATATTAGTAGACAATTTGAGTAAAGGGTGGCTCAAGGATAAGGCAGCTAAAACCTTTCTTGATGCTCCAAAAGTCTAGAACTTAACATAATTAAAATAGTAATTATAAAAAGGTCAAATTTTTTTAGAATTAATATTTTAGGCTCCAAATATTTTTCAATCATACTTGATTATACTCCAAATAAAAGTCATCAAGAGCAAAGATTCAAAGCTGTTGATATTTCATCAAGTCCAATAAAAATTATATATATATATTTTTTTTTTTGTTTTTAGAATTCTTAAAGTAGATGATACAAGTAGAAAAGTTCTTTTGATATTGTTGTGGGTGAAATAAAAAAATATTGGACTCAATGTAACATTTTGAGAGGACAAGGATATAATAATGGATTAAATATGAAGTGAAAAAATCAAGAGTGGAACAAAGACTTCTAAATATGTATCCTATACTGTGTGATTGTTCTAATCCAAATTTATTAATTTGTGACATAGCTAATATTTACATTATTTTTGTAATGGTAAAATGTATATATTAACTATTGTCTTCTACTAATTAAATGATGAAAAATTTTGAAAGATATTGTATCCAATCTAACTCTCAAATCATTACCACAAATATATTAATAAAGTCGTACTAAAAGGGTTGAAGCTATATGGTTTCAAACTCTGCAATAAGAGATGCTTTGTTGAAATTAGAAGAAGTTACAGAAGATACAAAAAATAAAACTGAAGCTAATTGTTTATCAATATTTGAGATTGAAAATTTTGAATTTTTGTTGAGTGGTATGGTATATTGTTTGCTATTAACTTTGTTTGCAATAATTTACATTGTTGTTGTTGCTATACATCAACTAAAAGGTCTTACTTTCTTTATTTTTATTTTTAACATAGAGAAGAAGGATTTGTAAATGCTATAATATTTGCTAAAGAAATTATACTTGAAATGAATAAAAACTAATATTTTGTGAAAAATTTTTTTTGATTCATAAACTGAAGTAATTTGAATAGAATGTTGATAATGAAATAAAAAAGTCCTGCGAATAATCATTTAGAATTTGTTATTTCTTATACACGGTGGACAAAAAGATTTATTCACTTCAAAGTCAATTTGAACAATTCAAAATGTGTGATTTTCTATTTTTGTATTGTAAATTGGGATCATTAAACCATAAAATTGGCAAGACCGCTCCTTTAATATTGAAAAAAACAATCTTAAAATGTAATAATATTTTGATATTAACGATTTAAATTTATTTAGAATTAAAAGGTATAATAGATATTGTACAAACTAAAGATAACACTCTATTTTACATTCTTAATTACATAAAAAGAGTTGATTATTTTCTTAATGCATATATTGCCTATAATAATGTTAATCTTCCTAATTTTTGTTACTTCATTAGAAAAAAAAAATTCAAAATTATTATTAATAAGAACATACATAAAACTGATATTATCTCAAGAAAGATTAAATGGATTTGTTATATTGTTAATTGAGAAAGAAATATTAGAGTAATTTGGTTATAAAAATTTAATTAGTAATTTTGTATCTCAAAAAGTTAGAAAATAAACTTTTTATGAGAATTTATATTAATTTTATGGGTTAGTTTAACTTTACCCCGTAACGTTTAGGGCCGCCATCACTTTAGTCCCTAACATTTGTTTTTAGGCATTTAAGTCATTGGACTAACGATCAAAGATAACAGTGTTAAATTTTCAATCTAAAATAATATTTTTACCCTCAAATTAGATGTGTAGACAAATTTTTTCATAAAATCTAAAATATCTTATTTTCTATTCATAAATATAGTTTGATGAAATTTAAAATAGAGTGTTAATAAAAAATTACCAAATCATGTCAACAAAATGAGAATGAAAAAAAAGAATCAAGTAAAAATGAGAAAAAAGAAGAAGAGAAAATAAGGGTACTTTTGTTAAAAGGATATTCTATGTTGAGTTGGATTTAACAAAAGGATTTAGGTTTCTAAAAAATAATTTTACGGGCTAAAGTGATAGTGACCCTAAACGTTAAGGGGGTAAAATAAAATTAACCATAATTTTATTTAGAAGATGAAAAAGGCCTTATGCTTAAATTGGAGTTATTTCCCCAAAACCATTGAGTCGCTCCTGGTATGAATACGTAAAAAGGTGTGGTAAATATGGAGGATAAGAATCAGAGAATCTTCAGAATAAGTTAAGCTAAATATTTGAAATCTATTGGATGTGCCTCCTTTTTACATTCTAATTATTGGTTATAATTCTTATAATTTTAGATTTTTTTTTTCCATTTAAAATAATTGCAAAAGAAAATGTGATTGACAAAAGCAAAGGAAAAAGAAAGGCTAACAAGGACAATAGCAAGGGACAGGAACGGTTGCAACTAATATCCATAAGTACTTTTCTCATTGTGGTTGGACCATTAATGTCCCTGTAAACTATGCATTTCCAGTATTCTAGTTCGGGTTTAAGGCAGGTGGAGGTAGAGGAGCTAGTAGAGCTAGCAGTAGTGAAATAGGGAAAGGTAGAGCAGAGGTAGTGGTGGTGAAAACTCATTTGGTCCATATGGTCTAGGTTCTAATACTAGGGGAGGTTCTCTGCTGTTCACTTAGTAATTTTGTACTGCTCCATATGGTCTAGGTTCTAATACTAGGGGAGGTACTCTGCCGTTCGCTTAGTAATTTTGTATTGCTCACCTTGCATTACAAACTAAGTAGCTAAACATATGATTGTATGAAAATAGATTCACTTTATTTTCACTCAATCAATGGCTCTTGTGAAACCCAAGCCCGTCCACTGTTTGATTAGTTAAGATCTAATAATAGATCAGTGGTTTTGGAATCCATAAGTTATTAGGTTGGATGGATTAATAATTAAATACTAGGAAAGGAAGGACTCAATTGCTACATACTAAAAGTCGAGTACAATATATTGAGGGTTAAGTAATGAAACGACTTATATTAAGAATTAGGGTTAAAAGTCGTACAATAAAATTGGAAGGAAGGAGGAAAAGAATTGGATGGATCCAACAACCCCCGGTGGAGACAATCTTCTAATCAGCTTTTGTATTAGTGTGCTTGTTGTTCTTGCAATGAAAGGAATATGACAATGATAAGCACTTGATACAAATAAATAAATAAATAAAAAGGATTTGTGATGTTCTAATATGATGTTTAGGAGAAGTTGGTACTCTCGCATAGCCTATGGATTGTCCTGTCAAATATGACTGCATCATAATCAATTTGTCTAGTTGTTCTTTTAATGGGAAAACTATGTATTGTTTTTACTTTATGGCCATGTCATTCTCTTTTCCTAGTTTTATCATATGGAATTTCAGTTAAGTTGGCATATAGAATAGTTAATAGAGATTTTCTTTGGAAAACAAACCAAGACATCCTTCAAACTATTACTCGGGCAATTGTATAAATTGAGTGTGGTGAATATTTTTTCCGAGGCTTGTTTTTATAATAGTCAAAGAGATAAGAGTTTAGTTTTGGCTTTTAGGCATCGAAGAATTGATTGTGATTTGTTTTAGGAAATTATAGGCATTATTTGGTTGGAAATTAAATTCCATTTGTAATTGTGTTACAGGCAACAGAAATTATTTTGGGATCCGAATATCTAAGCTTAAGTTTAACATTTGGATAAATTGTTAAGGTAAGCCTCTTTCAAGTTATAGAAAGTCTCTTTCTATGAAAATTATATATTTGCAAGTATTATGTTATGTATGAAATTCAAAATGAGTATGGTTAATTTAATAATTTTTAAAATGAACTTAATAAGTGGCACCTTGATTGATTATAATGTTTGTGTGATGTATGCTTCCTTATTTTGATATGGAAAATGATTTGCCTCTTAGAACAACTTTGGTGATGTCAGTGGAAGCTAGTTTCTATTTCTCCACCCAGTTGATTTGTGTAGTTGGCCCATGTTTAACTCCACCCAGTGGAGGGTAGCTAGCCAATGTCTGGTCCTTGTCTAATGGGTATAATGTTTAGCACTGGACGTGTATTATTATTATTATTATTTGGTTTTGCTTTATGTAAGGAATATAAAATGTTCACTTTTATTTGTCTCTTACATATATATAATTGTTTGGAACTTGTGATTTTTATAAAACTGTACCTATATATGTATATGCATGCTCTAATGTGTGAAGCATAATTAGTAAAGTTATAGTTATGTAACGTACTCAAACTAGCGAAAGAGTAACTGGACTATTTGCTGGGAAAGTATTTGCTCACCCCACTTAAATAAATTATTTTGCAAATAGAGTTGATGATCTGGGGTAGGAATAGAAATAAATCTAGTCTTTAGGAGTAGTGACTCTTCATTGGCTTCATACAAACCTAGTTATTAGGATTTGGATTTTTGACGGTTGTGCCAAGAGAATCTATTTGATTTAAGCATGTTTGGATGAACATTTTTGTACTCTAGAATTTAGAGAGTTTTATTTGATAGAAGAGTTATTTTTTATTAGCAATTAATGGTTATTTTATATTGTTCATGATATTCATGCCATGCATCTTGGGGTTGTATTTTAGGGTATGGCTGCTGTGTTGCTGTTTTGGGGCGTGACATTTAGTTGTATTAAGCAATAAGTGATGATTTTTGGGTGCGTCCTATGTATAATTTTTAGGATTCTGGATAGTAGGGTTTGTTGATAATTAGGTGTGAATATTGGTTTTGATAATTAGGATATGTGATAAACAGTTCCCTTAAGTTCAATACTTAGGGTGTTCGGATTTTGTGTCTTGATTTGTCTTTCAAGGGTTGTTGGTTGAAGTGGATCTATTTGGCCTGAAAACTTAGGACATCATGTGATCCTTGTGTGAGGATGGTCAACTCACCTTCAAATCTTTCAGATACTTTGGAGTGGAGCACGGATCATCAGAGGTTATTTTGAATTAATAATTCATAATATCAATTTAGTGGGGGCTTGAATGAATTATAATTGTTGATCAGAATGCATAGCGGAAGCATGGTTTTTGCAGTTTTGAGGACGAAACCTTTTTAAGATGGGTAGAATGTGAAACCCAAGTCCATCCACAATTTTTTATTAGTTAAACCCCAATAATATAGTAATAGTTTTCGAGCCCACAAGTTATTGGGTTGGATCGATAGATAATTAAGTATTAGGAAATGACTAATTGCTAAACACTAAAAGTCGAGTGTTATATATTGAGGGTTAAGTAAGGAAACGACTTATATTAAGAATTAGGGTTAAAGATCGTAGAAGAAAATTGGGAAGAAGAAAGAAAATAATTGAATTGATCCGATGACACTCTTCTAATCCGCTTTAGTATAGTGTGTTTGTAGTTCTTGAAATGAAAGGAATATGACAAGGATAAGGACTTGATGCAAATAAATAAATAAATAAAGAGGATTTCGGATGTTCTAATATGATGATTAGGAGAAGTTGGAAATAATTATACTCTCGGATAGCCTTAGGATTGTCTACTCAAATATGGTATCATCATAATCAATTTGTCTAGTTGTTCTTTTAATGAAAAAATATGTACTGTTTTTATCTTATGGCCAAGTCACTCTCGTTTCCTAGTTTTATAATATGGAATTTCAGGTAAGTTGGCATATAGAATAGTTAACAGAGATTTTCTTTGGAAAAAAGTTGAAGACATCCTTCACGGCCAATTTTATAAATTGAGTATGGTGAATATTTTTTACCTAGGCTTGTATTTAGAAAAGTTAGAGAGATAAGAGTTTATTTATGGATTTTTTAGGGATCGAATAACTGATTGTGATTTGTTTCAGGAAATTATAGGCATTATTTAGTTGTGAATTAAATTCCATTTTAACTATGTTATAGGTGACCAAGATTGTTTGGGATCAAAATATCTGAGCTTAAGTTTAGTATCTGGATAAATTGTTAAGGTAAGTAGTTCTAACATATTTCATATTCTTAAAGTACCTTTCTACATTGAAAATCATATTTTTTAGTCTTATATTACGTATGAAATTTGGATTGACTATTGTTAATTGTTAATTTAATATATTTTTTTTAATATGAACTTAATAAGTAGCACTTTGATTGAATATAATGTTTGTGTGATGTATAATTTCTTATTTTGATATAAAAAATTATTTACCTCTTGGATTAATTTTGGTGATGTAACTAGGAGTTAGTTCCTATCTCTCCATCCAACTGAGTGTAGTTGGCCTATGTTTGACTCCATCCAATGGGGGGTAGTTGGCCTATGTCTGGCCATTGTCTAACGGGTATAATAATTAGTACTGGATATCTAAGCTACTAATTAAGCCTTACGAATCCCTTGAATCCAACGATATAAGTATGTACGATATAGTATTATTATTATTATTATTATTATTATTATTTTGGTTTTACTCTATGTTATGGATATAAAATATTCACTTTTATTTGTCGCATATATATATGTAATTGCTTGGAACTTGTGATTTTTATAAGGAAACTATACCTATATATGTATATGCTTCTTCTAACGTTTAAAACATGATTAGTAAAGTTATAATTATGTAACGTACCCAATTCAGTGAAAGAGGACGTGAACTATTTACTGGGCAAGTATTTACTTTTCCCACTTAAATAAATTGTTTTGTTGAAGGAGTTGATGATCTGGAGTAGGAAGGAAAATAAATCTGTTGGAGTATTTTAATAAAAAAAATACATATAACTTTTCGGTTATAATATACTATCATTATTGGGGAGTTTTATAACTTGTGTAATGGTCATTATTAATAAAAATATGACCGTTATGTAATGAATTTGAATAATAAATTTTGTAATTGAAATTTATTTATCATATGCTAATGCTATGGAATTTGGATAATGAATTATCATTTATCCTCCTTTAATTCACAATAATTTAAATACTTTAAATTGCAATTGAAATCTATTTATTTTACTTTAATTCTAAAGGTTTAACTCTTCCTATTTTTCAATCTATAAATATCATCATATCAGGGTGATTATAAGAAGAAATCACTAACCCTTTCTCACTATCATATCATCTATCTACAATCTTTCTAACTTTTATTTTTTATAATAATACTATGAACAAAAAAAGGTGTGTGGGGAAACTTCTGCTTCTCTTGATTGTGCATATCAAATGGAAGCAACAACCTTGAGTTGGGCTATTGTATCCTGGAGGTGACACATTGTAACCTTTTGCATCGGAGTGAAATAAACTCCGTAGGGCTGTGACTCGTCTTAAAGAGAGCAAATACGAACCTCAACCCTACCGTACTTCTTGATAGTAAAATTTTTTCTCTTTTATTGTGGGAAACAAGTTAATATTTACATTGTTTATTTTTTTGTTTAAATTATTTGTGACATTTATTATGATTAATATGATTTTTTGTGATGATGAACCAATAATTTTAAGACGATTCTAAGCCTCTCTGACAAAATATTATTCTTGGTTTAATCTTGCAACGACATTATGTTTGATTAGATGAATTAGAAGTAATATGAAGTTATTCAATCTATGGGACGTCGTCTATGAAATTCAGTGTTAATGATTAGTTGGTTGGTATCAGTTTAAACATGATTTGTCCGGCTTATTTTATAATATGGTGATTAGTAATTTCTTCTAGTTTACAGTGTTCTGAACATGCCTATGGATTTTGTCTCCAATATTTGGTTTTATATTACATATATATGTTGATGCTTTTGGATATTATTTTCCAATTCCTAAGAAGTTAACAGACTAGTTGAAAATTTGATATTAAAACTTTAATTCAAGTAAACGGCTTCAAAACAAATCGAGATGAGATGTGGAAAACTTCTTCATGCCTTTAAACAAGGACTGTTGGAGGTTTATGCCAATTGATAAGAAACAAATGTAGATCTAATCTGCTAAGAGGTTGAAGAATTGAGGCTAGTATGTGCATCCATTCATTGGCTTAGATATGATGTATGTAGACTACATTTTACAACTATATAATTTGGATTGAATTTTTTTTTTCCATTTAAATACTGAATTAAAAACTCGATGATATGTTAGTCTAGAGAGCCCAAATCAATTCTCAAAGTTATGTGATATGTTAATATGTATTTGAGGTTTTACCATGAGTTTCTTTTAATGATATTTTCAATCATATTAGGTGGTATTTAGTCTATTTACACATGATCCAATATTCTTTTAAGAAAAAAAAAATAGTTCAAATACATGGCACTGAATTTGATCATGAATTTACTATCTTGGCAGCCATGTTATAGAATCTACTGTCGAATAATTGTCTGAGAAAATTATTCATAAACATTTATATGCACTTCTGATGTTCCTCTTTTTTGTTCAGTTATAACAATAAATACGATAAATTGGTGCGTGTGAATTCGTTCCAGAAAAAAGAGGAAATTGTAATGTATACCTCATGTTGATTTATACATGCCACTTTGATCTATAGCGTTCATGACTTCTTTATGCAACTGCGACTTTGTTGAAGGATGATATGCCAATCGTTAGAAGAAAGAGATAAGTTTACGTAATTTTTCCTTAAATAAGTGTGATTACGTTTTTGTGTTATCGAATGTTTTGGTGTCTAACTCAATATATAATGGTCCTTCCTACATGTCATACTTTTCACACAACTGAAGTTACAGTTATAATGTTACCTCCATCTCTATTTTCCTTCTGATCGATAATATCTAATATATGTTTAGATCAATGAATAATTCTAAGACTTACTCTAATCTATACCTTGCATAAGAATAAATTAGAGATTGTAAGTGAAACTTGATAGTGTCAAGTGGTAAAATTATGCTAGTGGCAGGGGTGTTGACCAGAAAGAAAGAGAGAAAAATAGGCAGATAAAATCTTTATCTCTTGATGCTTTTATATGGTGTGCCTATGGAAGTATTAAAGCCATATGTTTTGCAGTTTTCCTTAGTTCCATAACGTTCTCTGTTTTAATGTAATTGCGTTACATACAATTACTTACGTGCTATAAGATTGAGAAATAGTGGGGGGTCATAATTTCCATGATTGTACATGATATGTATAAGCTACTATGCTTGCACATTAGTGAATAAATGAAAAATAATAATATGTTGAAAAGAGTTAATTATATTATTACCACTAGTAGAATAATGTATTCACAATTATTTCTAGTGTCATGGAATTGTGAATAAAGGACATTGATAGCCATATGATGGCATTATGTGATATTATGTTGCTTGCTCAATTTGCAAGCACGAATAACTGTCAATGATATTAGTATGACAGTAAATATTTATGTCTTGAATTTTATTAATTTGTGTTTGAGTATGTGCAGATTAATACTCATAATGAAAGATATTGTGTAGATCACAATTTGAAAAATAAATTGATACAGATGTTTGCATCACAAATGTAATATCCATGAGAAAGAAATTTATGAAAAATTCTACTGGCTCCTAGTAGGTAATTAAACTACTGGCCATTCGAAAAGTGATTGAAATACGTAAAATAAAGTGGTTTCTAATCGTAGACTATTTGTCATCAATGATGATGATTATAGTTCTTAATAAATACTCTACTGGCTACTACAGAATAAAATATTGAGGATATGTGACTTCATCTAATGTGAACACATATACATCTATTTGATGGCTATAATTATATGGGAGATTTTCTCACCAGAATGATGATATCCTGCTACTATTATCTTGAGAAAATCTGAATTATTTTGACTTAAATATCAAAATATCATATCTTTGTTATTCTAATAATTTGTGAAAAATACAAATACCAAGCTTGGGGCAAAGATATGAGGTACATCGAGAGAAATGAGACTAGTGCCTAAAATTTGTTAAATTGGAACCATCTATGAGGATACTTCTACCTAGGACTTGGATCCCGAGAACTAGGTTGAAGAAAAATGAATCATAGAATGGTTTGGGAGAAAAAGCATGCACTTGGTGCTCAATTCTATAAGTCCATTCCTATGGTGTAAAGCATGCATGTGATTCTATGATGAGAAGGTTGAGATTCAATCTCTTAATGAGTTCTATAGCCCTTATGTTTCGGTGGGATGTCTTAGTCATGGGAGCATCCTTGATAGACCCACCTAATAAGTGTGGAAGTGGGGCCGCTCTCTATGAGAATATGGCTAATTCTCTAGAGTACTCCTAAATCTAGGATAAAGTACAAGGCCGTAATGTGTTGGTTTAAGAAGCTTATATTAACATATCATGTGTGAGACATAGTCCTACATATCCTAAAACAGTCTTAATTTCAAGGTTTAACCACTTTGACTCTAGAATGGGGATTATGGAAGCACTAAGTGAAGGTTTCAAGGTATTGCCACTTTCATTACGCATGATGTTATCATTTTGTCCATAAACAAATAATAGTACTTATTTTTTATTAAAATAAACGGGGGATTGTTGGCGTATTTTAATAAAAAAATACATATAACTTTTCAGTTATAATATACTAGCATTATTGGGAATTTTTATAACTTGTGTAATGGTCGATATTAATAAAAATATGACCGCTATGTAATGAATTTGAATAATAAATTTTGTACACCGAAATTTATTTATCATATGTTAATGCTATTGAATATGGATAATGAATTATCATTTATCCTACTTTAATTCGCAATAATTTTAAACACTTTAAATTGCAATTGAAATCTATTTATTTTACTATAATTCTAAAGGTTTAACTCTTTCTATTTTTCAATCTATAAATAGGGTGATTATAAGAAGAAATCACTAACTCTTTCTCACTATCATCTATCTACAATCTTTCTAACTTTCATTTTTTATAATAATACTATGGAAAAAATAAGGTGTGTGGGGAAGTTTCTGCTTCTCTTGGTTGTGCAGATCAATGGGAAGTAACAATCTTGAGTTGGACTGCTGTATCCTGGGGGCGACACGTTGTAACCTTTTGCATCAGAGTGAAAGAAACTCCGTAGGGGCACGAATCGTCTTAAAGAGAGTGAATATGTGTCTCAACCCTACCGTATTTCTTAGTAGCAGTTTATTTGTGAAAAACAGTATAAATTTTTTTTTCCTTTTATTGTGGAAAACGAGATAATATTTACATTGTTAATTTTTTGTTTAAATTATTTGTGATGCTTATTATGATTAACATTTTTTTGTGATGATGAACCAACAAAATCTAGTCTTTGAGCGCCTCTTCATTGGCTTAACAGGAACCTAGCTGTTAGGTTTTGAATTTTTTACAGTTGTTTCAAGACAATCTATTTGATTTAAGCATGTTTAATGAATATTTTGCTACTCTAGATTTTAGAGAGTTTTATTTTATAAGAATTTAATATTTGTTTGAAGGATTTATTTTTATTAGAAATTAATAGTTATTTTAGATTACTCGTGGTATTGATGCCTTACATTTTGCGATTGTATCCTAAAGTGCCCTGTGTTGTGTCGCTGTTTCGGGGCATGGTGTGCATCCCGTGGAGAAGGCTTTCCTATTGGGAGTTTCTAGTGAAGACATTTTCCTAATTGTGATTAAACAGTAGGTATAGGTAGGGGAGAAAAAGAGTACAAAAGAGTATATAGGTTTTTACTACTATTAAACTTGCAAAATTATACAAGCTCCAACTGTGAAAATATGGAAATGTCATGTCATACGTGTTCATCCAAAGATTTAGCCACGTCCTAATGACAATAACAATTTCGTTAGGTACTTATGTCATGCTTCCAGACTATACTGTAGCACTAGAGAAACAAAGATCAAATCACCAACCTGTTTCGTTGATGAAACGGGAGCTTTGGTTCAATTTGGTTGGTTTTTGAGTTTCAATGATGACATTAATCAAAAAGAGCAAATGAAGTTAGCTCTTTTTTATTTTAGTTAGCTAACCGCCAATTGGTGAGGGTTGCTATCTCAAAATTTTATTAATTTATTAAAATAATTACAAGGAGAGAAATAAAAAATCAAAATCTCTTAGAATACAAAATTTTATAAATTATTAAAATAATTACAAGGAAGGAAATATAAAATCAAAATCTCTTAGAATATAAATTTTTGAAATACAAATTTTGATCTAGCTAGTCTATCTTTTAATTCTAAGGTGTTAATACATCTGTCCCTATCTAAACTAGCTATTGATTTAGCATATGAAGGTAAATTTGTATAATCAAAGATCACATTACAATTATTATTACAACTTCAAGTTTTTAAAAGTTTGCTAATGAATTAGCTTCTGTATAAGCATGATGGTCAACAGATTCATCTTGCAAATGATGTGAAAACATTGCTCCATTAAAGTATGTATCCTCCATGGAATGTTGATAGATTTGTTGAGGATATTAATCAAAATTTGGAAGTCTAATTCGATCTCCACATGAGTAAATCTTTTTTAATAGCACAGTTGTAATCCCTGTAGAAGAGTATTTGGTTTTGCTTGAAGATTTGTACCTGCATGGGAGTAAAGGGTGGAAAATGCAAAAATAACCATATCTTTATTATCTCTTAAAACTCCTCCCCCTGCTATAGGGTCAAGATTTCCTTTGCAAAGTCCATCACAATTATGCTTGTATGGTGCATGAATTGGGAAATTCCACATAAGAGTAATGAATTTTAGGGATAATCTACGGTTTATGATTTGAATGCCAGCATGAATCCATAGATTATCCAATAAGTTAGCTCTTCACATTTTGGATTGTCTATCACTGTTCTTGAATTTGTACAATTTCTCAAATAGCTTTTATCCTAATAACTATTTTAGGATCAATTATTTCCAAAGTTTGTTTGCTAAATTTAAAGAAGACATATATTTAACAATTTTGGTTTTCGCATGGATAATCCCATTCTTTTATAAACGCCATTATTAAAGTGATGTTGGAAATGGCTTAAGCCTTCAATTGTCCATTCTATATGAAAAATTGCATTTAGGGAATGAATCATCTTTCCAGTGGTTAAACTCTTTAAATAAATTTTTAGCTTTATTCCTTTCTTTGGCTTTTAGGATGATTGTTTCTAATTTTTTTCACAACAAAAAATTAAAACCAAAATAAAATCTTTGCTTTGGCAAGGTACAGGCCTTGGTGTTCGAGTACGCTGCACATCTTAATTTCGAAAATGTAAAAAGTGCAAAGAGAATGCCTAGTCAATAAAGCAAAGTAAAGGGTTTGGTGTCCAGATACACTTCACATTACACTTCAAAATATAACCAAATTAAGACATAGAATGGCTAACAAAGTCGTGAATAAAACATTTTTTAAGAAAATAGAAGGTTAAATTGGTCAAGGATAATTCATGCCTGTGTGTTTCATTGCCATTATTTGAATGCATTAAAAAAAAAAGTCCTTTCTTGTTTTGAGAATACTATGGTTGGGAATGGGCAAGTCCAATTGGACAGGTGGTGTTAGATTAAATTTTTTGGCATAATTTAATCCAGATGGGGTGGATTGGCCTACGATAATATTTGAACGTTTGAACTTATATTTATCGTAAAAACTAGTAAATGAATTTGTGGGATGAAGAATAGAGTGATAAACGTGAATGTGTTGAACTTGTCTACTACTTTGACATTTGAGATAGTTCAAAAACTGAACAACTTTCTAGACCTTTTTAATATGTATAAATTTGATGGTGCAGATATGAACGAAGTGTAGTTTAGATAGTAAAATACTTCTTTTATTATTCAATAGTCATGAATTTAAATCATTAGAAGGTCGGAGAGAGGTGTTTTTTTTTTTTTTAAAAAAAAAGGAAAAAACTTGGTACTGTAATTTTTGTGGTTTATTTTGTTGATTTGACTTGCTCAAAACTATCAAAATGCCAAGTCGAGGTGTAATATCTCATGTAAATAGACTTATTATACCACTCAAAAAGTTTTTTTTTTATTGTTATTTCTTGAGTTTGAAGGTTTATTAGGCTTAGTTTTAGTATCCTTTGCTTAAATTGTATTTTAAAATATTTTAGTGATTAAAATAATTATTTATGTTTTGTGTTGGTTAGGGGGGTAAAATGGTTCTTTTACGGGTTTAGGAAGTCATAAACAAGAGCCCACTAGTAACAACTAACAATTTAGGGTCTTGCGCTAGCGGAGCAAGACCAAGCCATATCTGATAGCACTACTTTTTGTCATTTTGTACTTAGTTCAGGGATTTAGGAAGGATAAATTTTTAGGTAGATCAAGATATATGCATTTTGTGATCATGAATAAAACACGTAATTTAGGTAAGAAAATTGATTTATAGTTTTAAAAGATAATGATTTATGTGGATAAATATAAACTACAAGATATATGACAAGATTATGCACCTTGATCTATCTAAAAATTTGTTAGAATTTAAAGTGAAGTCTTTTCAAGTTCTCTCTTTTCCTAGCTTTTCTAGTGTAGGTAGACTGGCAAATTTCAATTGTGTAATGTGTTGAATGTTAATATCTACTTAATGGGTTTTATTTAGGTCAACTTAATTGGTTTTGTTCATCTTCATTTATACAAGTAAAGCTACTCTCTTTCCTTAAATTTGATAGCTCGTTTAATTTTTCTTTCATTTATTATGCTTTACGTTATCATTGTTTTGGCAAATATGAACTTTTACACGAGTTAGGGCTTAGATATTCTAATTCCCAGTGGGTTTCGGTTAATTTTAGACTGATTACTTTCGTAGGATCTAGTTAATTAATTGTGCAATTACCATTGGGTTTAAAGCATACACCAGTTATTCTAGATTCCACATGGTGATAATAGCATGCTATCAACAAGGACTTGATCTTTTTTTTTTTTTTTAAAGAGTAACAATGACTTGATCTTAGAAGTGTTGGCTTCAATTGATACTTCTTGCTGCTCATATAGAGGACCTCATTGTCTCATGTGAAATTAATTATTAGAATCACAAGGATCACCATAAGATTGATGAGCCAAAATTTGGAAGGAAAAAGGAATAAGGACTTTGATTCCATAATGATTAAAAAAAAATTTGAGATGGATTTCAATGAAGCTGATAATAATTCCAAATTCTTCAAGATTTGACACACCAAAAAAAAGTAGTGTTATCTAATGGAGTTAAAGATTGAGGGTCCTAACGACGGCGCTGGTATAAATTTCCAATTACGTGTGGCTGCTAGGGAAACTCCTAAAACAAAATAGTGATATTGGTTCTAATTCCAAAATCAGGTGAAATCCAAGCAGCAGTCATTAGAATGATGCTTATTCAGTAACCCGTACCCATACTGACTTTGTAAATATCATTTCGTTTCAAGTTTGAGAGTAAGAATATGATAACTCTAGTAAATAGAGTGATTATTTTTTGCAGTTTAATATATATTCAAATTTGTATCTATAAATATTGATCAAGTAATACTGTATATGTAGAGATCGATTCCATTAGAATTATGTTTAACACAGATGACAATTATCAAAATGGCACATATAAAACTCAATTGACTATAATAGTAATGAAAACAATAATTAATAGACTCACACACTAAACAAAAAATCAATACATATTAAACATAGGGTTTATTTTTCATTTACCAATCCAATTAATTGATTTGATTTATCATTCCTTCAATTGTATAGTCTTCTTTCTAATCTATGGTTTTTCTTGTAATTGCAAGTTTTTGTTAAGAACTCAGCAAATCTACTAATCGTAACTAGTCTACTATGTCCCTATGTGGATTAAAATCTCTAATTAGTGTATAAATGTGACCCTAATCGACTACTTAAGGTGAATAAGTATATGTCTGTCCGTACCCATGAAATAGTTCAATTTATATGCAATTGTTCCAAACAAAAGTTATTTGAACACGTCGTAATCTTAAGTCACCTCTTCTTATTTTCACTTAAGAATTACAATTCACTCTAGAGGGTGATGAGTCATCTAGAGGCATTAAGAATAATTCAAATAAGTAAACAAGACATGAAATGAAAAGGAATATATAAAATCTCAACAATCAACCTTCGTAGTAAAATCTGAATAGAACCCTAGCCAAGAATTTAGTGCTTAGTCATGGATATGAAGATATCAAAATATTGTTTCACAATCATCATCGAGTATATTGAATCACAAAGGAAAGAAAAAGGAAGAAATACTATGCTTAATCTTGTTCTTCACTCCTTCGCCTGATAATGTCTTCTCGGAAGTTGATTTTGATCTTCTGATGAATTCCTTCCACAATTGCAACAACGTAATAGGTTAAACTACGTTATTCTATCTCCCTTCTATACTATACTATGCATTTCTTAGACATGAAGACACATAGTCATAGTGCTTAATAGGATTTCACAAGTTTGTAAGTTAAAAAAGTCCTAAAGAATCCATAAACTCTTAAAACACATGTTTTCCCATTTCTGCCCATCGCGTGGGCACTGCTCAAGTCTCTCAGGCACAGTAGTGCCTTAATTCGCCATTTTCGCTCCATTTGTGCTCAATTTTTGTCTGTTTTTACCACAAAAACATTTCAAACATGTAAAAATACTATAAAATACATAAATATGTGTATTTAAACATGAAACACATAAATAACATTTAGATACTAAATCTTAAAATTACCAAAATACCCCTACTTATTAAACACAATGTCTAAGAAATCGATTAAAACACAAGATAAAATGCATGTAAATGACTTTCTTTTAGGAAGTTAACAATTTTACCTCTAAAGCCATCGTATTTTGGTTGTTTTAGTTCCAATTTTAAAAGTGTTTTTTTTGTGTTTTTACATAAATTTCAGACTTAGTATTATTAGTGTTAGAATAATATTACTTTTTCATAGTAATGATTTATAAATTGATTAGTAAATGGCACTTATTGTATTTTGATACCCATTTATATGGATACTTTGCGTTTGGGACAGTAACTTGAAAAATTGAAGAAGTTATGGACTAACATGTAAAGAGAAGAAAATTGAATACCAAAGTCCAAGTCTGTAAATACTCGCACTGCAGTGTCAAAGCCAATCAAGACTTCAAGTGTCCGACACTATGATGCCACTTTTAAAGGCATAAATTTTCACACCGCGTGCTGACTAGTTGAAACCCTAGTCAACCTAGTACGGCACTGCGGTACCGAATCCTAAGAAGGCAAAAATGAAACTAGAGTCGGGATTAATTTTTAGACTAAGGAAATGTTGGCCATTTTTTAAAAGGTTATGAAAATTGTAAATTAACCTATTGTGTACACCTAGAATACATAGTAAAACATAGGTGCTAAAGTGTTTTGTAGTAGTAGGGTAGTATAAGATTTCTTTAGAAGTAGTAGAACTTGTTAAGGAGGTTCCAAAAAATTGAAAAAACTTGAGACAACCCGAAAAAAAAAAAAAACAAAAAAATAAATATACCAAATTTACGTGGTTCAATTGAAAGACCTACATCTACAGGGAAAGATGATCAAAATATTTCACTATCAAGAAGAATATAAAAGTTTTAAGAGAGCGCTCCTAAACCCACAAATTCACTAGTACAAAAATACAAGAAAGTCAAAATAAGACAAAAGGCTTAATCATCAACAAGAACCAATAGCTCACGAACCTCTCCTGTATATATTTAGTACTTGGTACACCAAAATCCAAGACCTAAGGTCTATATTTATAAGACTAAAGTTACAAAACTCTCTTTAGTTTAACCAATGTGGGACAAGCCACATAACAAATCTCCATTTTAGTGCATACCCACATCTAAAACATAGCAAAATAATTAAGTTGCTCAAGTTGACCTTCTCGACAAAATCCCCCCATGAGCTTAATCACCAACAACAAACACCAACCAAGCCCAAGCACTACTTGAACACTTGGTGCTAGTCTTCTAAATAAGAACTTTCCTCTAAACAATAGTATCCCGAATGAATTGAAACTTCACATCAATGTGCTTTATCCTCTCATGATATATCTGATCTTTCATCAAGTGAATAACACTTTATCATAGTAAACTATAATAACACCATGATGTAGAATGAGTTCGCCAAACAAATCTCTCAACTACAAGGCTTCTTTGATTACCTCAACCAGGACCATATATTTTGCTTCTATAGAAGAGAATGCCATAACATGTTGTAAAATAGCCTTCTAACTGACTGCACAACAGCAAACGCAAACACGAAATACATAACCAGTTAGTGATCTTCTTTTGTCAAGAGTCTCGGTGTATATAGAGTCTACAAAACTAACCAAAGTTTCACTATTTTCCCAAATTCTAAAAAAGTGTTTGAAGTACTTTTCGAAGTATCTGAGAATCCATTTAACAGCCTATCAATTCTCTTTTCTAGGACAAGTCATATACCTGCTAACCACATAAACTGCTTATGAAATGTCTGGACATGTACAAACCATCACATACATAATACTGGAAAAATTACTAGAATATAAAACCCATGCCATATAAACATCTTCCTCATTTGACCATGGTGATTGACTAGTTGAAAGTAAAAAATGACTCACAAGAGAAGTACTCACAGGTTTCACATCTTTCATGCCAAATTCTCTAAAACTTTCTCAAGGTAATGCTTTTGGGTTAGGAACAATTTTATAGTTCCTCGATCTCTTTTGATATCTATGTCAAGAATTTTCTTAATTATTCCCAAATCTTTCATCTCAAATTCACTGCTTAATTGTGTTTTCAATGTGTGATTTTTTACAAAAATGTTGGCAGCAACGAGCATGTTTTCAATAAACAAAAACAAAAAAATGAAAGTTCCATCATTTAATTTTGGAAGTAGACACAACTATTATACATGTTCCTTGAATAAACATGACCCAACATAAAGAAATCAAACCTCTTATACCACTATCTTGGAGATTTCTTCAACCCATACAAGGATTTTTCAACAAGCAAACATGGTCTTCTTTTCCTTCAATTTCAAATCCTTGAGGTTGCCTCATATAAATTTGTTTTTCAAGTTCACCACATAAGAAATCTGTCTTGACGTCAAATTGCTCCAATTCAAAATCATGCATGCTCACTAAAGCAACCGAAACATGAATAGAGCTATGTTTAAAGATAGTTGAAAACACATCATTGAAACCAATACCGTGTGCTTGATTATAGCCCTTTGTAACCTACCATTCTTTGTACCTTGCATTTTGAACCTCTTGAGTTCCTTCCTTTTTTTTTTTTTAAAGATCTATTTGAAATCAACAATTTTCTTATCCAAAGGCAGCTTCACAAGAACCTAAGTTCCAATTTTGTGGAGAGACTCAATTTTTTTTCATTCATTGAAACCAACCACTTAGCATATTGAATTATCACAAGAAACCACTTCTAATTAGGTAGAAGGCTCACCATCTCTATCCATTTCTGGAGCAACTGACAAAGTATATGCAACTAGATTTGCTTATTGTGGTGGTGGTTGA
This sequence comes from Cinchona pubescens, assembly GCA_025175665.1. NCBI lineage: Eukaryota > Viridiplantae > Streptophyta > Magnoliopsida > Gentianales > Rubiaceae > Cinchona > Cinchona pubescens. The sequence continues at coordinate 7,684,667 of JANKKI010000051.1, read as the reverse complement.
TTCTCTCTCCTTGGTCTATCCTTCCTCCTTTTCTAGTTCTTCTTCAATAGACTCTAGTTGATCTATTGAATTTCTTTGAATAGCAAAGGCTGAATGAGAAGGATCAAAACTACCAATTTTTAGCTCCACTTGCTTCTATGTACTATCATCTACACCTATTTCACAAGAACTAGAAGACTCTTTTTTCGAGGACAACATAAACAGTTCATCAAATGTAACATCTCTACTACTCATAAATTTTGGAAATTTGGGATTAAAACACCATAATTTGTTGCCTTTCTCTTAAGCATAAACAAGAAAACTATACTTTTAACTGCTAGTTCTAATTTTCCATTATTTACATGCATATACAATGGACACCCAAAAACTCTAAAATTAGAGTAATCTATTAGTAAGAGTACATGACAAAGCCTTCTCAGAAGTCTTGAAGTCAACAGCTACAAAAGGAGCGCGGTTGACAATATAACAAGCCATAGAGATCAACTCCGCCAAAAAGTCCTTTATCAACCCTGCATTAGAGGTCATACAATGTGCTCTCTCCAAAAATATTCTGCTCATATGTTTGGCCACACCATTTTATTGAGGTGTTATCGTTACTGTATGGTGCTAGACAATTCCTTTATTTTTGCAAAAATTCATTAAATTTGCCTTCACAAAATTTCATGCCATTATTTGTTCTAAGCCGCTTTACCCATTTATCTGTCTATTTCTCAATTAAAACTTTTCATTACTTGAAATTTAGGTAAATATCATACTTATATTTCAAAAAAAAAAAACCAATTTTTTCTTGAATAATCATCAATGGAAGTTAACATATACCTGGTACCACACTTAGATGGAATACTAGCTGGCCTCCAAAGATCACAATGGAAGTACCTTTTGTCCTGTGGATTGGCAAGACTTGTGAACTAAAGATAACCCTTTTCTTCTTTCCAAAGACAATGTTTATAGAAATCTATCGCTCTGGTACTCTACCCACAAAGAAGCAAAATTTGATCAATATAGTCAAGCCTTTCTAGCTCATGTGCACCAAATGTATTTGCCATAATTTGGTTATGTTAGAATCAGACAAAGATGATGAAGAGATTGCTGCTGAACCTACGAAGGCCATGAGGTTGGGAACGAAGGTTTGGTTGACCTTCTTTCTTTTCTTGCTAGCTCTGCTCTTAGATGGAAGGCCAGTGGCATCAGGTAACCATACATGAATGGGGAATTGTGCAAATTTAGCAACAGCAGTAGAACCCTGCAAAATAGACAAAGTACCAAACCAGCAAGGTTTCATAATAACTATAGCACCTTTCAAATGCGTCTTTGTACCTAAGAGCCTCAAAGGTGCCTAAAGAGATTAGATTCTTTTTCAAATAAGGAACATGTCTAATAAACCTAAATCCTTATGAAGATTTGGTTCTTTTTTAAATAAGGAACATGTCTAATAAGCCTAAATCCTTATCATGATTATTTTTCAAGGTAGTAAGGTTGCTAGTGACTTGACTTTGAACACAAGTGTATGAAAACGTCATAATGGATGCATTATGGTGAAAAGATCAACAACCTGACTCTCCGATAAAATGGAAACAAGAGAGTGTGTTGGAGAAATGATGTCACACAAAATGACAATCAATTTTAGTATGTTTCACACACCCATGGATAGCATCAATCTTTATGAGTGATTTGAATTACACTCTGACTATCACATTAAATAGAGATGCTATTTGAGAAAGAAACACTCATGCCTAAAGAAGCCATCGCAACCAAAGAAGCTCATTAGTAGTATCAGCCTTTGCACAATATTTAGATTCTGAACTATAGCAAGAGGTAACAGTTTGATTTTTACTATGTCAATAGATAAGAGAATCACTAAGAAAGAAACAATAGATGGTGGTAGAATGATGATCATTAAAATTTCCAGTACCCAATTAGTATCTGAATAGGCACAAAGAGGATGAGAAAGTGAGTGTAATCCATAAAATATTATGACTTTAACATACCCTAAGATTTGTATTATAGTAGCAAATCGGTCCCGGACCCACTCACGATCTACACCAAGACAGCTGTAGCATTAGCGCCACATCATCTCTTTGTTAGTGCCATGTCAACTTGCCATATCAAGTCAAAATAAAGTCAAATTGGTCAAAATAAAATGTTGTCATTGATGGGCTTACCCAATTTCCAGGCTATTTAGTTCTCATATAGGCTATTTTGGATATGCAAAATGTGTCCGACTGAAGCAATTCGTAGAAGTCCTCATAATGTGATTCTTTAAGATGAAATTAAGAAGGCTCATGTGGATGTCTTCAACGCATTTCTCCAAATTCTAGACGATGGAAGATTAACATATAGTAAAAGGACAGTTGATGGATTTCAAGCAGGCTATCATAATAATAACATCGAATTTCATATTCAGTTCATCCTTCTAAAAACGTACGATCATGAACTGATTGAAGAAGATGTTGAATAGCTGAAGAAAACTTCTAGGCTAGAGTTTTTAAGCAGACTCGATGTGATTTCACAGCCTGAGAAAAATGGCCTGATGAAAGTTCTAGGCATAATGATTGAAGAAGTTCATGAAAGAATTAAATAAAAAATATAAGTCATGACATTGTTGAGGCATTCCAAGTGAAGTAGATCTTGGAGAGTTGCGTGGCTTTAACTCGAATAACATACGGAGCAAGACCGCTAAGAAAAGCCATCACTAGATTGTTGTAAGATAGATTAGTGGATGATATTTCTGAATGGAAATATCAAATAAGGTGACTCTGTAATCATTAATGTTAATACCAAAGATGAGGCCCTGCTTAAAAACAAAAAGAATTGTTTCATTCAAAGTGATTTTACAAAGTGAGTGCATTATGTTTTATATAGAAGATAAGTAACAAACAATCAAAAAATTATAATCTATACAAGATTAATCACAGTCTAGAATTTTGATTATAATCAAATAAATCTATAACTTTGAGTTGTTAAAATATAGGTTAAATAACTACCAAATAAACTGATCTTGTAAACTCTAATCTCGGCAACAAATTTCAAGATTCAAATCTTAAATCATGATATTCTTTAGGATTGAATTTCTCTACACTCCCCCTCAAACTTGGTGCAAATGAATGAGCAAGGCAAAATTTGGCATGTAAAGCCTAAAACGGAGCACATGTTAATGGCATTTGTAAAAATGTTTGCAATTTGATTAGTAGAAAACACAAATTTCATATGAAGATTACCAAGTACAACTTTCTCACGTGCGAACATGAAATACTAGCTTGGCAGCCACATATAGTGCACTACAATTATCATAGTGTGATAAAACTAGATAAAAAAGAGGCATCTCAATATCTCAAACAAGTGCAATAAGCTAAGTCACTCCATCTGTTGTTGAAGCCATAGTACGGTATTCCACTTCAACACTAGACCGTGCTACAGTAGTTTTTCTTTTTTTCTTGCATTTTTTTTTTTGGCACTCCAAGATACACAATTAGTACCAAGAAATGTACAAAACACAGTAGTAGATCTTCTAGTCAAAAGAAAACCAGTTCAATATTCATCTGAAAAAGCATATAAATCTAAAATGTTTTGATTAAGTATATTAATTCCGTAATCTAGTGTGCCATCAACGTATCGCAACATATGATTTATAGCTTTAAAATAGCCAAATGTTGGTGCATGCATGAGCTGACAAGAAAAATTATCTGCATAGGAAAGATCTGGGTGTGTAAAAGTAAGACATTGTAGAGCCTCAACATTACTCTTATAGAGTGTGACATCCAAGAATGGCTTAGCATCAGCAACAGTAGACCTCAATCGAGCAACAATTAGTGTTGAAATGGGTGTGAATGGTTTCATATCATGCCATTTGTGATTTTGTGAGCATGTCTCGTGCATATTTCCATTGAGATAAAAATAGGCCACTTGAAGAATGTTGAACTTCTACACCTAAGAAGTATTGGCGAGATTACCCAAATCTTTTATGACAAATTCATGCCCAAGCATTGTAACAAACCAATCTGTAAGTTTATGATTAGATTCTGTAAGAATCATATCATCAACATAAACAAGAAACAACAGAGGCCCGTGAGCATTATGATTACTGTAAGAAAATCTTAGGTTCAATAAGAAGGTTCTAAGTTATTCAAATCAACTACGGGGTGCTTGTTTGAGACCATACAAATACCTCCAAAGATGACAAACATGATTTAGTTTTTAAGGATCTTGAAATCTAGGAGGCCGTTCCATATAGACTATCTCATTCAAAACTCCACGAAGGAAAACATTGTTTACATCTAGTTGATGAATGCTTCATTTTTTAACAGTACCAACTGTTAAAACCACTTGAATGCTAGTTGACTTTACAACTGGTGAGAAATTCTAAAAAATAAATAAAACCAATCTAGTCAAAACTTTTAGCCACAAAATGTGCCTTTGGTCTATAAGGATTTCCATCTAATTTAAGTCATATTGGTTTTGAAGACACACTTACAACCCACCACGTCCATATCAGGTTTGCAGGGCACCGATTCTCACATTTGGTTATCCTTTAATACTTGCATTTCATCATCCCTTGCTAATGTCCACCTGGAATGTTTCAGGGCTGACTTAATGGATTTCGATTCAATTAGAATGTTAATGGATAATAAATTTTGATGAAGGATTGCACATCAAAGATTTGGTTTGATTATATCTCATTGAGATCATGTTAGTATGTGGTGAGAACGAGTAAGTTGTTAAACTATAGAATAAGAGACAATTTCCTGGGCGTGAAATGTAATAAGACAACTAATCACATGACTCTAATGTTGTCACTGAAGAATCTAATATTGTAGACTTAATTGTTGGTGGGTTAGGTTTTAGGACTTAAACAGTTGAATCTCCAGGTGGTTCAAGTGAAAAATGAATAGATAGTAATGGAATATCAACATTATGAGATTGATTTGTTTTTCTTTTTGCACTTGTAGATAAATGTGAACATTAATAATTAAAATAGCACATTCATCAGAAAGGGATAATTCCCCTTCAATAGGTTGAGTACCATATAAGGAATTTGGGGTAGCAAATGGGAAGCTAGCCTCATCAAAAATAACATGCCGGGAGAAGAACATTTTTTTAAATGAAGGATAATGGCATTTGTATCCATATTCTTGCTACCATACCCCATGAAAATAAAAGGAAAGGATTTGGGCTCCAATTTATTTTTCCTACAAGCACGAAGATAAGGAGAACACTTGCAATTGATAACAAAGTGTAACTCGAATAATAAGACTACACTTTTCTTGTGACTTAGGTCATGGGTTACCAAGGGGTAAGCAGAAATTCACTATAAATCCTTTATTTTTAAAAAAAATAAAACAAAGGAAATCACTTACAATTTTAGGAGTTGAAGCATATTATAATTAAGTAAACTGCTATAGCAACATCCAGTTAGTATGTGAGCATGAAACATCATGGTTAACCCTAATTATGTGATATATCTGTGCTTTTATTATGTCATACCATTTTGCTCAGTAGTATTAACACAAGCTGGTGGAAGTGGAAGCCTTGGTTAGAAAGAAAATTATGTAATTCCTTTCCACTCAATTCACCACCCTCATCAATTTGTAAAATTTTTATTTTTCTGGTTAATTGACATTCAACATAAGGCTTGGAGTGGATAAAGCACTCAAAAAATTCTGACTTCCTTTTGATGGGATAAAGCCATGTAAACTTAGTGCAATCATTAGCAAATATAATATAATAGTGAAAATTTTCAAAGGACTTGATTGGAGCAAGTCCCCAAAGATCAATGAATTCTTACAAAAGACTTTTGTATTCAGTATGTTCATTCAATTGAGCAAAAGGAAAACGACATGATTTCCCAAATTAACAACTATCACAAATTTTCCTAGACTCAACATTAGAGATCAAATTATATGATTATGTTTTTAAAGAGAATCAACAATACAAGAATGAGGATGCCCAAGTCGACTATGTCATCCTTGTCTTTATTTGTCCGTCTACACCTATTAGTCAAGAAGGCTTTGTGTTTTTCCCATAAAGAATAAAATCCTTCTTTATTGTCGTATGTTGCTATTACTCGCTTGAGCTTCAGTCCTTGATAAAAAACTTATCAGCATCAAATTCACTAGAGCACTGCAAATCTCAGGTATGTTAGCTTGTTGATACAAGATCATTTTGAATATCAAGAACAAAAAGAACATTCTTTGCTTCCCCAACGTGAGAAATTTTCACCATCTCATACCATGATTTCATCTTATCCATGATACGTTGCATTTTATACAACTTACCAGAATTACTAATCATATGTGTTGTTGCACCAGTATTAGGATACCACTCCGATGCTTATCTTCCATTTAGAAGTAAGAGCTTGAGGAATATCATCAACTTGATAGGCATGATTGAAGCGACTGAAACATTTTAGCGTTGTGTGATTTTTTTTTCCACAAATTCGACGAATAATAATCTGATCCGCTGTCTCTAGATTTTGCAATATATTCTCAAATTTATTACTTTTGTGGACTTGTTGATTTTGCTTGGGTCCTGCATTAGAAAGAAAACTACTAGCTTTTTCATTTTTGTTAGAATCAGGATTTGTGGAGAAGAGCTTGATGTATTTCCTTTCTTCCGATACTGGCCATTTTTCACTCTTTTGACTAAAGAAAGCCATTTGAGATTGAAAGGAACCATGATGTTGGGTATGTAATTCATGATTTGACAAAAGAAGAATTAGATCACGATATGATGGAACTGGGGGCTAAGTGTTGAAGTTACGAAATTCTCATATTCTAGTCCTAAACCACGTAGTAACCATAAAAACTTTGTTGTTGTCAAGGACAATTTTAGTATTAAGATTATGACAAATAGCTTTGAACTTTCATATGTATTCCTATAATGGGTAGTGCCTTTGCGAAGAAGAGAGAGTTCTTGCATCAGTTGAAACTCCCTCTCTTGAGAGCTTTGAGCAAAGGCATTTTCAAGTGATCACAAAACACAACCAAGCAGAATTTCAATGTCACCACCAAGAAAACCTTGCATGTTTTGACTTTCAACAAAAGTCAAAAACTTGACTTTTCCAAAGTAGATAATTGTTTGGAATTAAATGGATCAACAAAATTTCCAACATTAAGAGTTGGGGGTACATAAATGGGTTCTTCACAACCAAAGATGATGCAATTGCAATGTTATTTAAGTGCGTAAGAACTAAAGAAATGAGATGGTAAAATTTTTGGCTATCTTTCTTAGAATTCACCATTTAGCTCTGACACCATTTAAAAAAAAAAAACTTATTTCATTAAAAGTGATTTTAGAAAGAGATTATATCATGTATTATATAGAAGGCATGTAACAAACAATCAAAAAATTGTGACTTATACAAGATTAATCATAATCTAGAATTTTGAATCATATCTAATCTATAACTCTGAATTGATAAAATATAGTTAAATAACTACCAAATAAGCTGATCATGTAGGGAAAGCAAGTAGCAAGTATTGTAATGTCGCCGGAGTTTTCTCTCTCTAAGGAGAGGACTTTCTCTCTCTAAGGAGAGTTCTCTCCCCCTCTTTGTAGTGGGTCACCCTTTAATATTAAATGAATATGCACTTCAAAACGTTTTCAAACAAGATTTCAAAAATTTTCAAACCTTTAATGCTGCCTAATTATTAAGATTATTTACATTTATCAGGAAAACATTTTCAAAGCAGATTTCTTTGCACTAAATTTCAAAAAAAAAAAATCCTATATTTCCTTGAATCTTAGTTGGTTGATCCTGTACTTTTGTGTTTTTAACTCTTTTGTCGACCACTACAATCTGACTAGGGTTTTGCTGTGTTGACTCCACTAGTTTGATTTGTCTCTTGTCTCTTCTTCCTATTTCTTTCATTTACATCCTCGATCTCTCTTCTCTTTCTGCTTTTATTATCTTTTGCTGTCTGCCAACTTTCTCTCCGAGCTAAACAACTTCTTGTGATTTCTAAAGTTTAGGGTCTCATTAACTGCTTGATCGATCTAATCTTTGATATCCCCTTCAAAATCATGGTAGAGGCTCTCTTAGAGGTTTTGAAGAGATTTCTCTCTCTTGGTGAATGAGATAACGGGAGCAGATCTGGAAGAAAGAGATTTGATGAGAGGGATGGAGGCTTGCTGGAAAAGTTTGGTGAGAAAGAATGCAGGAAAAAAGTAGATAAACTTTGTAGAGGCTAGGAGTTTCGCCAACTAGGTATGGAACTATCCGAAAAAACCTAGTTGTTAGTCAGATTAAGCCTAACTTCTTTCAATTCAACATTGGTATGAAAGAAGACATAACTAGAATTATGGGTAGTAGACCTTGGATTATTGACAATCAACTTTTGGTACTACAAAAATGGGAAGTTAATATTGAGAAAAAAGAGGAAAAATTCAAAATATCTCCTTTCTGGGTACAAGTTTGGGATCTTCCATTACACTAGCTCTCGAGTGATGTGGGTTTTAAAATTGGGAAGGTTTTTCATTCAGTTAAAGATGTGGTTTGCCCAAGTATTAGGAGGCAGGAAAGGGAAACACATAAAATGCTGGTTGACGTGGATATTTCTAAACCTTTACTAAGGGGGACTTCGGTGACGTGTGAGAGAGAAATTCATTGGGTTAATTTTAAATATTAGAAACTTCCTAATTTTTGTTTTCATTGTGGAATTGTTGGACATTTGGAAAAATCTTTCTTGAATAGAGGTCAAGTAACTACTGATGAAGGAGATCCTCAGTACGCACACTAGCTTAAGGCTAATGCTAGGAAGGTCAAGAACAACAGTCAGCGAACACCAGAGGTGCAAAACACCCAAAACCCTCAGAATCAAAATAGTTCTTTTAACTCTAAAACATTCAGAGAGATTACCTCCCCTCAAGAAAAACATTCAACTGCAAGAAATTGTAGGAACATCTTCAGGATCTAGTGAAAATCCTTCGCAAGATCAAATAAGAGGGATGAGGGTAGATCATACAGCTTGTCTAGAGCCCTTTAGAAATATCTCTTATGCTACCAATATGGAAGTGGATTTATCCTCCATTGAGAATAAGGAGAATATTTGTCAAGCTAGCTTACTGGTGGATAATAGCTAAGATCAACCAGGGAATGCACAAAGCAAAAACATTAATCTTGAATCTGCTGCCAAGGAGAAGTTGGAATAGATGATTGGAAATCTAAAGATTCGGCAGACTCAAGTGCATATGACAACCTGGTGTAATTCAACAAAAAAGGACAATAAAAGGAAATATAGAATTGTGATGACTCAAAGCCCTCGGGCTTCTCTTGCTGATACCTCTAATAATATGCAAGTGGAAGCATTGTTGCATAAAAGGAAGATTGGTCCTTTGGAGAAGGAATCAGAAATGGATCTAGAGTACAATGAACATCTGAAGAAATTGAGAATGGAAGGTGATACTGATAGAATTTCACATTCTGAAATGGGTGTGGTGACCAACCTTATTGGCCCCCCAGTTTCTAGTGAGGGCTTTGGTGTGCAATAGTCAAGGGATAGGGAGTTCCTTGGCTACATACCCAATTGAGAGAGAATGCCTTTCTCCTTTCCCTAGACATTATTGTTTTGTTTGAAACCAAGAATAAAAAACTCTTTCTTGAAAAAGTCAAAAAAAATATTAGATTTGATAACCTTTTGTTGTAGATGCTATTAGAAAACTAGGTGGTATGGCTTTGTTTTGGGGAAACTATGTGGAAGTTAAAGAAACTCTATCCACTGCTTTTACAATTGAAGCCAAAATTGGATCTGAGAAAGATGGAGAGTGGTGGTTCATTAGGATATATGCTAATTTTGATCCCGAGACTAAGAAAGAACGATGGACAATCATTCATAGAAGGACGTTTCTGAGGGGTGAGAGGTGGATCTTGGTAGGAGACTTTAATGAAATCAGGAGCCAGGAGGAAAAATAGGGAGAAAGAATCAGGGAGAACTAGACTTTTAAAGACTTCAATCAATTCATCACTACTAATGATCTGGTTGATTTGGGCTTCCAAGGAAGTCCTTGGACTTGGAGTAATAATACAGTGGGATGGTAGTAAGAAAATTAAGTAGAGATTGTATAGAATTTTGTGCAGTGGTCAATGGATTCAAGATTTTGGAAAGGCTACATGCTCCAATAGTAATGTTGAATCCTCTGATCATTCCATGCTACTTTTGGATACTGAAACTGATAAGGCTACAAGGAGCAGGTTCCATTTTGACAAAAGGTATAAAGAAAGCATGGAAAACTATAGTAAATGCATCAAGAATGTTTAAAGAGGCTAACAAAATTAAAGCAGGTAGGGTAGCACTCCTGAATTGGAATAAGAAGTTGTATAGAAATGCTAAAGTGAGAATCAAGAAAATTAAGGATAAGCTTAAAAGGATGGATGAATCTAATATTCCTAACAAAAGAAGGAGAAGGTTGGCATTGAAGAGTCAGCTTACCGAAGCTTATCAAGATGAAGAACTTTTTTGGAGCCAAAAATCAAGAGTCAACTGGCTCAAGAAAGGAGATAGGAACATCTCATTCTTTCATAATGCAAGTAATGACGTGAAAGGAAAAAAATCAGGAATGGGATTAATACTCTCCAGAATGTAGATGGCTAGTATCATGACTCTGATGATATGAAACAAGAGTTGACAAAGTATTATAAAGTGTTATTCTGTTCTTCCCAACCTCGGCATATTAATGAAGATTTGGAGGGGATACCATTGAGAATAACAGACCAGATGAGTGGGAATATTACCAGGCCCTTTAATGAGGAAGAAATCAAACATGTTTTCCCCATGGATGCCAACAAGGCCCCTGGGCCAGATGGTAGGTCTGCTTTATTCTTCCAACATTTTTGGCATGTTATTAACCATGATATTGTTGCAGTAGTAAAAGCTTTTTGCATTCTGGCTTTATGCTAAAGTCCATGAATGAAACTATCATCAGTTTAATTCGCAAAGTTCCAGCTCCTGTTAATCTTTCTCAAAATAGGCCCATTTCACTGTGTAATGTCATGTATAAAATTATTTCTAAGTTTCTTGCAAACAGATTAAAACCTCAGACATTCTTAAATTTTGTATTAGTGAAAATCGATCTGCCTTTATTGCTGGAAGACAGATTCTTGATAATGTTATTGTTGCTCATGAATGCTTGCACTTTTTGAAAAACAAGAGACAAGGAAAAATTGATTTTTTTGCACTTAAATTGGATATAACCAAAGCCTATGATAGAGTGGAGTGGCCATTCCTTTTTGCAATTCTTGAAAGATTTTGTTTTTTGTTAAACTTGGATCAATTAGATCAAAGCTTGTGTCTCCACTGTTTCATATTCGTTTAATCTAAATGGTGACAAAGTAGGGTACATAAAGCCTTCTAGAGGTATTAGACAGGAGATCCTCTATCCCATTACCTTTTTTTCCTGTGCAATGAAGCTATTTCACATCTTTTAAATCTAGCTTGTAGCAAAAAATAAATTACTGGTTAAGATTGTGCAAAAATGGAAATATGATTTCTCATCTGTTTTTGCTGATGATTCCATCATTTTTTGTAAAGCTAATAGTGTTGAAGCTAGCAAAGGTTGAAGGAGATCATTAACCTTTGTGAAGCTGCTATAGGACAATTGGTTAGCCTTGGCAAGTCATCCATATTCTTTAGCAGCAATACCCATGATATTGTCCAGATTGAGGTGTGCATTGGGGAGGTTAAGTTTGATAGGGAAGCTACATGGGACTACCTATGGTGATATCCAAATCAAAATCACAGGTCTTTGCAACAGTGAAGGAAAGAATAATGAATAGAATTAAGAATTGGAGGAGCAAATTTCTTAGCATGGAAGGTAAGGAAACTCTGATAAAGGCAGTGGCTCTTGCATTACTTGTGTATGTCATGTCCTGCTTCAAATTACCTAAGAAGCTATGCAAAGACAATAATAGTTTTATTGCTCAATTTTGGTGGGGGAATGGGGAAAAGGAACAATCTATGCACAGGATGAAACGGACAAGATTGACCAAACCCAAAGAGAGAGGAGGTTTAGGATTTAAAGACATCCAACAATTAATGATGCTCTCTTAGCCATTCTAACAATTATGGAGAATCATGACTCAACCTAATTTGCTGGTTTCTAAGGTTTTGAAAACCAAGTACTCTGCCAAAATTTTTCTAAGGGAGCCTCTTGGTTTTGGCAAAGTCTCTGCTCTGCTAGGAAAGCGATTGAGTTAGGGTTAAGGAAAAGGATAGGGGATGGGAAAACAGTAGCAATCTGAGATGACAAATGGATTCCAAACAATATGGATGGTAAAATTTCCACTGTCAAACTTGATCATTATACATTGACTACTGTGAACCAGCTAATTCAAGGAGTGAGGTGGAACAAGAGTTTGGTCAAAGAAACCTTTTGTTCAACTAATGCTGCATACATCTAGAAGATCCCAATTTCCTTTACAACAAGAGCTGATAGATGGTTTTGGAAAATTTATAGCTCTGGAAATTACACTATGGCCTCTAGCTACAGAATACTAAAGCAGTTTAGTGAATCAAAGATCAGAAATCAAAGTGGCCAGGAAGAATCAAGCAGAATGAAAACCTGCAAAAAGAGCTATTGAAATTTACATGGAATTTGAACACCAAACATAAAATTAAACATTTTTTGTGAAAATGTTTGAATGGCATTTTGCCTACAAATGGAGCCCTCCATGAAAGAATCAATAGAGGAGCTGTTTGTTTAAGATGTGGCAATGACATTGAATCTATAGAGCACATCTTTTTCTTTTGTGATCAAGCAGTAGAAGTTTGGAAGGTTGCTCCTATTAACTAGGAAGGATTTTGTGAGGCCAAGGGAAATTTTTGGTCTTGGTGGAAATTAGTTAAGACAGCAACTGAAGACAGAGGAGATCAAACCTTTGCTTGCTTGACTGCTAACATTCTATGGCAACTCTGGAAACACAGAAATAAGGTGGTATTTGAAGCCCATAATAAATTTTTTGCTGATGTGGTGAATATAGCTATGGCTGAATAGTCTAAATTTCAGAACATTAATGACAGGAAACAAAAGAGATAACACGGAAGAATCAAGCCTAGATAACATCAGCTCTACAGTCGAGAAAATGATGAGGCAAGAATGTATAATCATTAACATTGCAGGCAAAGTGGATAATAGGAAGAATAGAGCTGGGATGGGGATAACTTGTTCTAATGTAGTAGGGGAACTACTTTGCACCTGGGCTGAAGGAATGATTATGCACTAGACAACCCCATATTGGAAGCTGAGGCAGTGAGATTAGCTCTCTTTAAAGCCAAAGCTACAGGGTGGAATAGAATTAAACTGTTGCTCTCTTACAAAGCTATTGTTAATAAAGTTAACAACAACAATGGTGAGGATGTTCAGTTGGCTACGCTACTTGAAGACATTATTAGATTGAAGGAATTGTTTTCCGGGTGCTCTTTGTCTTGCATTCCGAAAGTATGTAATAGATGGGTCAATAGGTTAGCTAATTTTGCCGTGGATCTCATTAGTGGTTTTTTATTGAAAGATCATTTCCCTAGTTGATGTTGTGGTTTGAAAAAAAAAAGAAGAAAAAAGGTTGATCATGTGGTTTGACATGTTGACTCTAGTCTTTGCAACATGCTATAAGATTCAAATTTTGAATATTAAGATTCCTTAGAATTGGATTTATCTGCACTCCTTCAGTTAAAATACAGGAACAAAGTAAAATTAGGAGGGAATTCTCTAAGGATTTCAGTATAGACAATATTTTTGCAGATTGTGAAACCGTAAGTTGCAAAGTTGATTGTCCGGTTCTGAACTTGGAATTTACTTCTGTAGAAGAAACTGCTTTTTAGTTCCTTTGCAAAGAGTGTCAAGTTACTCTGTAAAACTTAAGCCTCTTATTTACTAGGTAGTATCATTTCCCAGCTATTGCATTCTAATTTTGTATGTGATGCTTAACTTGAAAATGCCAACATTACAAAGGGCTCACTTTAAACCTTTCCCTTTTCTTTTTTTTTCTTATTTTTATTTTTCTAACGCATGTTGGATTTTTTGATCTAGATATTCAGAATACCAACATCGTGCTACAAAAGGCTCTTTTGTTAACAGACATATGTTTAATTTATACTAAAAATAAAAAAGGCATTACAAGAATTGACCTAGGAGTCTAATGAGCCAGGATCTGTGAAAAGCCTTTAGGAGTACAAAATTCCAATCCAATTTGCAAGAGCAAGAGCTTCAACTTTTGTAGGCAGCTAAAACAAGAATTAACATGCAAACATTTCTACACCTAAGAACTGTTGAGGAAATTAAGGGCGTGCAAACACAAAATAATAGGCAAAAATAAATCCAAGATTATTGCTTCACAAACCATTATCTTCTGCAAGAAACAGCAAATATGCTCTTTTGGATGCATCATTATAGCTTGTAGGAAATTTTAGATGTTGTTCTGAAAACAAATCATGTGTGAACAATTAATGTTTGGATATATTATTGGATGAATAAATTTGAGTAAACTTATTAGTAATAGTATTATATTTTGGAAAAATTATAAAAAAACCCTTATGGTTTGACTAATATTTATATTACTCCCTTGTGATTTTCAAACCTACTATAACTCCCCTTGTAAATAATAATAAGTGTAGATTTTTTGTAAAATGGATAAAAGTCAAAAATTTAACAGATTTGGGTAAAATTTAAAATTACTCCTAATCCTAGTACCCTTCCACTATCAGAAGGGAAAGGCTATATTTTATATTAAATCACATAAGTAACTTAGAATAGAGATTTTAAATGACTAAAATAACCCTTTAAAATAAAAATAATAATAATTTAGCCTACTAGTGTCCACTTAATGAAATACTTAGTGGTTTCACTTTAACTCGCACCACAAAGTTACTTATTGTAGATTTGTAAACTTTAAAAGGTAAACTGAACATTGGTTGAATCATAAAGAGGATGTATTCTGTCTCTTATACACCATCTAAATGTGTTTAAGTGCTTTTCTTTTTATTTACATTATTCCCATTAATTTCAGTCCTTAAATTAGACAATTAAAAATGATGGTATATTCAAAATTAAGAACAAGTGTCACATGGAAGCATAAAAATTTCAAAGATTTTCAAGTTTAGTACATAAAATGTGTGCACTGTATATACAATTTTTATTTTAATTCATTTTTCAAGTAAAGATTGCATAAAATTGAACATTATGTAGTTTCCTCGTTTCTAAAATCGTTTATTCTACACATCTTTTTTTTATTTCGTAAAATAGAGAAATTTGCCAGAATCTGTATATACTCGTATTTAAAATTATTTATTGTATTAAAATGTTACTCTTACTTTAACATTTGCTAAGCACCTATTCAAAATTGTTGTCCCTGACAAGATCCTGGCTCCATCCTTATTTTGTGTTTATATACTTTTAATTATTTGGACAAACTTCATTACTATTATATTATCCTAATTTGGACATATTTTATATGCCCTTTATAATTATTTTGCCAAAATTTATTATTATCATTATTTGCTCATATGTCCATATAATATAAAGTTGAAAATATATGATATCAAGAGTTGAGAATAAAACATCTATATTTATTGATACTTTGCTCTAAAAAGGTTCCTAATGGTCTAAGATTAGACTGAAAGGCATGAATGTCGTCCATGGGCAACAAGAGAATATTCTTGTACTACCCTAGTCATTGCACCAACTGCGAAAGCATGGTTGCCGAAATAATGTGTCATCATTGATATCGATACATCTAAATGCTTGGAGTTCTTCTATTCAATCATTTCCCTTCTTTTCATATATTTGTATTTGCATATCAATTCCATATGTTGAATTAACACAACACCCAATTCTATTTATTTGTTCCATGAGATTATGCATCCAACAATAATAACTCGGTATGACTCACAAATATTATGTCCGCCGATCAGCGAGAATGACTAATTTTAAGTCATTTATGTAAAAAAACTAAAATAAACATATGATTGATTATTAGAGATAAAGTCACCAAACGTGATTAGAGGAACAAAACAAAAATGACACTTTACTTGTCTCTAATTGATTATTTTAAACTACAATAATAAAACTTTACTAGTTTGTAATCGGTTCTTTTTAGTTATAATTATAATCATGTGATTGGATGTAAGATATTTATGGTTGCCTTATACATCATTAACTTATTATATTCTAAATTACTATCATTCCTTCAAAATGAGACAATAACACGTCGCAACTTGAGACATCCTAAACATGCAAGGCATAATACATGAGCAAAAAACAACCATAACATATGTATTAATCTCCAAAACTTGCCAAGATCAAACCCAATATATACAAACAACAAACCACAAACTTAACAATCCATAATATATCCAGGCCACACCTATACACAAACATCAAGCCAAACTTTAAAATAACAATCTAGTATTCAAAATACATAGATAATTCATAATAAGTCCTTAAGCACACAGGCCTACACAAAAACAACCAAATCTCACACTAAAACAGTAGATTAACGATCCTAACTCTAGTAACCGGAATCTGTACCATTTTTCTCGCCCAAATTTGCACTCAACCCATGACTTGCTAACTCCTCTATAGTGTCCTGAACTGCAAGAGGGAAAAGTAATGGGATAAGCATATAATAATAGTATAGAAGATCTATAATAGATCTCTACCTACTTCTTGATGACTCGAACTTATGGCTTAGATTTCAAGGGAAGTGTAATCTTACCATTTGGACTACACTTCGTTGTTAGGTAAAATTAAAACCTAAATATGAATAACTAATATATGATCAATGCAGGATGCATTCTCTCGTCTTTCTGATAATTAAATATAACATTTACGAAATAAGATATTCAGTATTTCATTTTATTCATTCAAAGTCAAATCCACTAGAGTGACCCATGAAGCTCTTACACAAACAATCATTAACAAAATACAACAAATAGCTCAGAAAGATATATCATACCATAAGTACATAAACCACAAATACACTTACTTCATAATCATAGCTCAATTCAATAATACTTACCTTAAATCACAGTATTTCAGGACTGTATAGCCAACGGCATGCAAAATATCAATACAAAGGCATAAACATTATTTACTTGGAGAATCGACTTCGATGTCCCGTTGGCCGAAAATTCTAACTTTTCTTGTCCTATAATCAATGGAGAGTAACACTGTCCATTAATTCAAATCTAGGGGTACTTATAGGAGCCAAGAAACATTTGAAAAGAAAAAAAAAAATTCTAGACGGGATAGAACGTCACAGCACTCTACGAAGACGGGTTGAACACCACGACGTACACCAAGTTTTCTAGCAGAATGAACAAGAAGGCTGGTTGGAGCCAAGAATCCAGCAACCAGAGGTGACGCAGAGCATCACCCCAACTCTTAAACCAACTCGTGATCAAGAACAACCAAATAGGAAAATTATCTAGGTACAAGCAACGAGATTAAAAGTCCAAAAATCATAATTTGAAACCTTCCAAAATACAACTTCAAACTTGGCCTCTTAAATCCTCTTTCAAAATTTCACCAAATCAATTATTTAAAAGGTCAATTCAAACCATAAATCAAGTCTTTGCAGCTCCCTAACAAGTTTGGAAACAAAATCAAACCATCAACAACAAAGTTAAGCAAAATAATCTCTTGAAACCAACATAAGACTTGAAATAAAACCATGCAATTACTTGGAATAGAACTTACATTCAAAGCTGAAATTTATTCCCAAAGACACTTCTTTAACAAGAATTTGATTTTGGAGAGACAAATTCTTAAACTAAGTATAGAATTTTATGCTTTAAATGGAGGAGTTTTTTAGAGTTCTTGAGAGCATTTTTACTAGAGTCTTGATAAGGATATGAGAGATTAGAAGTTATTGACTTTCAAATAAGGAAGTATTGTAAGACTTTCAAAATTTATGCTTTGGCCTCTCAAATTTTGTAAAATTCCACTTGTTCCCTAAAATTTTGAAAATAACCAAAAAGGGTAAAACTGTCATTAAACACTTGAAAAAATATTGACGGGTATTTAAAGAAATAAAACCAAGCATGTAAACACATGAAAGGATAGAAAAAATCCAGATATTACAATTACAATGTACTTATATTCTAATCAAAAAATATAATTATACATTATTAAGTTTAGCAAATTGTAAAGTATGGATATGTGTGAGTGGTCAATAAAAAAAATCTATCACCCTTGATAAAAGGCTATGAATATCCTCCTAACATATAAATCAGAAGTATTTGGCCAAGGAGAGCTGGACATAAAGAAAAAAAAAATCTAATTTATTAGAGTTTGTCATTTAAATTGGAAATTTGTGATTATGTCTAGGGTTTGACAACTTTTTCATATCCTAATCTTATCGAAATATAGTATGATAAAGGGATTGAATTCTTAAACAAAAGAATAAAACATAATTCATAAATCTGATCGTTACATTGTTACTCTTCGAATACAAGAATACAAGAAAGCACTAATTAGTTAATTTATTATTTTAAGCAAATGGCTACAAGAATTTCAATTTAATTTCAGAAGTAACTAATTAGCTAGTTTACTGTTCTAACCAAATGATTACAAGCGTTTTAATTTCCATAGTTAGTGTAGTTTTCATCTAATGGCTATATGGCGATGATGAGTATTTTGGTAATTTTTGACATGATACGATGATATTATACTATAACATGACTTCAAGTTTTATTGAGTCAGCCTATTCATTACATGAAACTAAACGTGATAGGTCAGGTTATCAACCCATAGGTTGATAAGTTACTAAATTAATAGATATCATTTACGCGCAATTCATTTACGCACAATAATTATGTAGTGCCAACCTGTTTAACTATGACTAAGATTTTGAAAGAATAAAATAAAAACTGAAATCATGATGTTAAAGAATGAAACCTAACTCATATTTTTCTTTACCAAAATATCTTCTCGTCTCTATTGTAACTTTTTTTTAAATCTCTATATATCTTCTAATCTTTAAGCCTGAAGTTGAAGGTAAAAACAAAACAATACTTTAATTCATAAATCAATTTACATTATTAAACATACTTGTTAATTAGTGATTGTTCATTAATGCTTGATGGAAACGTAATTCTTTGATTATAATTTAATATAGCATAATAAAATCGTGACAATAATTAATAGTTTTAATGTGAGTTATTATTAAATCTACCATAATAATTATTTTGAATACTATGTATAAATTTTGATAAATATTAATAATATTTTTTAAGTTGCTATGAGAATGAGATTGGTATTCATAATTGTTTAATTTATAAATAATTAAAATATGAAACTTTAATTTACATGTGTCCCAACTATATGTTAACTTGTCAATTAGGTTGGTACATCTTTAGTAAATGTAAACGGGTTAAGTACAACCATGAT
This sequence comes from Cinchona pubescens, assembly GCA_025175665.1. Classification (NCBI taxonomy): domain Eukaryota; kingdom Viridiplantae; phylum Streptophyta; class Magnoliopsida; order Gentianales; family Rubiaceae; genus Cinchona; species Cinchona pubescens. The sequence goes on along the minus strand of JANKKI010000051.1, from coordinate 7,665,293 downwards.
AATAAATGGGTTAAACACAAATTATAATAATTTGGTCAAGTATGGACATGACACAACAAAAAACGAGTACTACATAAAAGACAATGAAGTATAACTCAGATGCAAGGAATAAACTTCCCCTATGACCTAGACATATTCCCCTAACCTAGACATAAATTCAAATTCTAGGCACTAAGGTATAGCAAGAAATCTACTTTAGAATTTTTTTTTTTTTTTTTTTTAAAAAGTGCCATACAAAAAAGCCATACATGGCACAAGAGAGGCTAATTTCTTAAACTTAGTGAAGAAAAAGAAAAATTTTCTTAAACTGTCAAGTTTTTTTTTTTGGCATTCTGAAAGTAGGAAGGTTGCATTTGGAAACACAATCTAAAGGTCGCTTTCACTGAAAGAGACTTTTAGGTTGCTTTTTTCCAAATGCAACTTATTGTCAAATATTTTTTTAAAAAAACTGCACATTATTTTAGTTATTAGGTTGATTTTCTTTTGTTTATTTAAGCTGTTTTAGGGATTTTTTTTTTTTTTTTTGTGGTTTGGAATTTAGAATTTAGACTTATAGAAGAAATGAAAATAAATTAAAATATTATAAACTAAAGCAAGTAGAAAAAATATGGGAACATTTTAAAATTAAGAAATTACATAAAATATTTAAAAGTAGACAAAATATTTTAAAATATTTCAAATTTGAATTTTTAACTGTAGTGGTAGAATATCAAAATTAAATATATAAAAAATTGAAATTTAAAACTAAGGGTATTTAAATCAATTAATTAGATTTTTTAACGGTGTTAAAATACAATTAAAAGTCGAACAGTTTTTAAATGATGGATATTGTCTATATTTTCTTCTTCTCTTCTTTGTGTTCTAATTTTATATTGGGATTGGTAGGAGCCAAGTAAATCATGTGGTTAAAGGTATGTTTTAATAATAGTAATTTATTAATTTATTTTTATTATTTAATATGTGATTTATTTCAAATGTTTAATTTTAATTATGTATATTTCATATTGTGTAGGGTGTAGCTAATATTTATATATTTCATGTTTCTTTTTTATATTAAAGTATTGATAGCTTATTTTTATATTGCATGTTTCTAATAGTTTATTTTGAGAATTTAATGCATTTTTATTATTTTCAATATCCATGTTCAGTATTTTTTTAGTATAAATAATTGTTTTAGCAATTTGTATCTAGTTTAAATAAATGTTAATATTTAGACGTGATGTGTGTTTATTGAATGCTTTGATAATTAGTGTTTGGACAAATAAGTGAACGATTTATACTTGTTAATATCCATATATCTATTCGAGTTTAAATTAATTAATTTGTTATGTTAAAATAGTGTTAACTTTTGTTTTTGTTAGTTTTTATCTCTAATAGAATGTGTGTTAAGTTTAGATGGATTTAATATGCATATGAGTTTAGTTTTTTTAATCTATGTATTAAATTTCTAAATTTTATGTTGGTTTAGACAATTAAAATATTGAGGGCAATTATGACATTTTACTATTCCTTTTAGATGAAAAAATTAAATTTATTAATTTTGGTGGGTAATTTGTGAATAAAATAAAGGGATTAATAACACTTTGCTCCTCTGAACTAGGTGAATAATTACACTTTATCTCCTATACAAAAATAATACACACTGTAGACACCTATTTTTGTCCCTTAAGTTGTCCCCTATTTTTCTTTTAATTTGTCTCTCAATTTTCTTTTAATTTTTGCTTTTCAATGTCTTTTTATCCTGCACTTTGATTTTCTTTTAATTTACCCTTTAATTCCTTCTTAATTTATGTTGTGATGTTTAATTATTCTTATGCAGATTTTATGTTTTTGAAATACTAAGAATAAGTTCTAATATTATTGAATTTTTAGATTTTAAAAAAAAAAAAAAAAAAAATTTAATTAATTAATTAATTAATTATTAATTAAAATATTATTAACTAATTAATTGGTTTAAAAAAAAAAAAAAAAAAAAAAGTTCAGCGCGTGAACAGTACCGCGCGCGAAGAAAAATCTTCCATTTCGAGGGTCAAAAACGTGGTAGAAAAAGGCTGTTGGTCCAGAGGATTTTCCAGAAAAATTTCTAAGTCTGGAAAATTTTCCAGACAACCAAATTTGAGCCAAGATTTCAAGCGATGGAAGAGGAACTGGATTAAACTCAAAGAATAAAAGTTGTAGACCGTTCCTGAAGGTACAACTTTTCTTTTCAAACCCGAAGCAAAATCGTTCATATTCTGGGTCAAAATCGTGGTGGCAAAAGGCTGGTAGCCCATAAAAATCTGCACAAAAAAAAAAAGAAAGGTTAGAAAATTTTTCCATTTTACTCCCCCATATTTCAGTTTTCTTTTAGTTTAGTGACGAGAATATTTTTTAAATTAGATTTAGGCCCTTCTGATAGGGCCCACTTGGTGCCACGTCATCGATGACGTGGCACCCCCAGATTGCGCCACGTCATCTGTGACGTGGCGCCACCAGATTGCGCCACGTCATCGATGACGTGGCACCACCAGTGGCGTGGCGCATTGCGCCACGTCATCGATGACGTGGCACCACCAGATTGCGCCACGTCATCGATGACGTGGCATTTTTAAAAAAAAATCCAAAATTTCAGAAAAAATTTTATTTGCTTTTTGGCCCTCCAGATTTCATACTTCTGCATTTTTGGCCCTCAAGTAACTTTTTTTTATTTACATTTAGGCCCTAAAGGAATTTTCTTTAATATTACTGTTTTTTTTTTTATTATTTTTTATTTTTTTTTCTTCAAATTTCTTCCAAATTACATGTTTTATGTGGTGTCCACTAATTTTTGCTTTGATTTCTGTATGGCATTTTAATAAAATTTAATTATCCTTGGATTGTGAAATTACTGTTTTGCCCTTATGAGTGTTTAATTGTAAATATACTTTGATCTTTGCACATTTTTTTATTAATTGATTTTGTGATGATTGGTGCTTTATTTTAATGTTTATTGGTCTCATTATAATATTTATGCCTTATCTTATTTGTTAAATTAGGTGAATTTACTCTTTTGCTCCTCAAATTTTGGATTAGTTGAACAACTAGAAGTTAAATATTTGAATAAAATTCAATTTAGTCTAGGACTTAATAATTGTATCAATACAAGTATTGGGCAGCTAGACACTTAGCTTTGATGTATTTTTGTGTCCCGCGCACCAACACACCGGTGGCGACTCATCTTGTTTTCCCTAGTTTAGATTATTTTTATACAATTCATAGTCTCATTGAAGGCCCCGTTATGTAATAGTAAATAGGTGATTCATTTTATTTGTAATAGTAAGTAGGTAATTTATGTTTGTAAATTGTAAGTAGGATTTTTGCATTCAATCACCTATTTCATGAGCACATCCTACGTTGGCGGTGCGGTCCCACCGGTGCCGGCCAGACATACACATCCTTAGGCGCGACACACACTATATCTCCAATGACAACATTCATCATTAAAAAACTTTAATATTGTGTTTGGATGGAGGGACTTGGGTCGATTTAATTTGAAATCCTAATCCTTAATAACTTATCTAAACAAATTAATTGATTTAGTTGTGGATTTGAAATTTACCAATAATTGAGAGTGTGATTTTAATGGTAAAAGGAGAGGATTTGAAATTCAACCAAATGCATGCATTTCAAATCCACAGGTTCAAATCCACCCATCCAAACATAACCTAACATCATTAAAAAAAAATCTACTTAATTGACTGAAATACCCTTAATGTTATATTTCAATTTTTTATGTATTTAATTTTAATGTTCTACCACTACACTTAAACATTCAAATTTGAAATATTTTGTCTACCTTCATGTATTTTGGCTACTTTTAAATATTTTATATACTTTTTAAATTTTAAAATGTCCCCATATTTTTTATACTTACTTTATTTAATAATATTTTAATTTACTTTCATTTTCTTCTATAATTCTACACTCTAAATTTTAAATCATAAAAAAACCCCTAAAACAACTTAAACAAACAAAACAAAATCAACCTAACAAGCAAAATAATGTAATTTTTTTAAATGTCTGACAATAAATTGCATTTGGAGAAAACAACTTAAAAGTCGCTTTCAGTGAAAGCGACCTTTAGGTTATTTTTTTCAAATGCAACCTTCTTACTCTCAAAAAAAAAAAAAAAAAGTTTTCACAATTTAAGAATGTACTTTTTTATTTTCTTCACATTTTAAGAAATTAGCCCACAAGAGACTCATTACCACCGTGGGACCTGGACATAATTGTAACTAAAGCATATTTTCGATTTGTAATTGGAAGTCTTAAAAAATTATTAAAAATAGAAAACATTACAAAAAAAAAACTTTACAATTTAAGAAATTTTTTTATTTTCTTCACAGTTTAAGAAATTAGCCCACAAGAGACTCATTACCACCCGTGGGACCTGGACATAATTGTAACTAAAGCATATTTTCGATTTGTAATTGGAAGTCTTTAAAAATTATTAAAAATAGAAAACAATACAAAAAAAAAACTTTACAATTTAAGAAATTTTTTTATTTTGTTCACAGTTTAAGAAATTAGCTCACAAGAGACTCATTACCACCCGTGGGACCTGGACATAATTGTAACTAAAGCATATTTTCGATTTGCAATTGGAAGTCGCAAAAAATTATTAAAAATAGAAAACTTAACCTATAAATAGAGGGTTAGGATTCCGTCAGAAACCCTACTACCCTAGCCTTCCAAGAAGAGAATTCCATGTTAACAAGGTAACTACAATATTCTAACACCTTGAGGTTAATCTGCTTCGATTTCTCGTCTGTTCCTCTCAAAATTTTAGGCACAAAAATATACAAAACGTTACGGAGCACAGGCTTCACTCAGTGGCATATCAATGAAGCATCATCTCCAAGATTGCAGCAACGACTTTAAGCTCTTTTGAAAATTTATGGACCAAAAATTGCTTGGCAAAAAACTGAAACAAAAACCATATTAACTGCTAATGCTAATCAAAGCTTCAAGGTTGAAGGTGGAAGTACAGAAAAGAAGACAACAAGGCCCAGAATGGAAAATCTGGGTCAAGGTAATGCCACAAAGCATCAGGCACTCAGCAAATATGCTATGGAATTAACTAAAATGGCAGCGAAGGTAATAATTTCTATGTTTGTTACTTTCTGAACTCTAGCTATATAGCTTATATGTTTGGATTATAGAAAATTCTACAATCCTGTGCTAGTGTTTCATATTTCTTTACCTAAAGGATACAGTAAAATTTCCTACCGCCGTTGGATTAAGAATCATTCCATTAGTTTTTAAAATCTCATTCTATTAGTTTTTAAAAATTGTATAGTACAAGCTTATTAAACTAGAAAAAAATTAATTGCTTCTCTTTTTTCTTTTTTTTTCCCCGTTTGTTGCCAAGGATGGTAAATTCTTGGCCCAAAAAAATAAATAAATAACTTCATTTTGTCTGGAATCTAGGTCAATGATAATTTAGAGCAAGTTGATTACTTTGACAAATTTTAGTGTACAAAGTAGGAAAATTATCTACAAGGTGTATGTTCATTTAGGAAGTGATGAAAACTAGTGAAAAAATTACATTAGTCCTAAAACTAAAAAAGTTAGTATGTTTATTTGGATACTAAAAGTAGGAGTACTAATTGTTGTTTGCTACTAGGGAAATTTGAAGCCTGTAATTGGAAGGGAACACGAAATAGAGATTGTAGTGCAAATTTTCGTGCAAGAAAAGAAAGAACAATGCATGCCTTATTGGAGATCCAGGGGTTGGCAAATTTTTTATTGCAGCAGGAGTAGCACAACGTATTGTCAATGCAACAGTTCCACAGAAACTCCAGGGGAAGAAGGTTTGATTCAATTGATCTTAGCTGTTAATACCTCCTAATTTATTCTGCAATGTATTTTTCCCTATGGTACTAATGTAATAAGTAACACTTGTGCATTTATCTACCAGATATTCTACATAAATTGGGACACTTTTATTGCTGGAACCAAGTTAGATACAGAGATTAAACAGAGGTTGAATTTGGTCATTGATGAAGTTAAGCAAAGCCATGGGGCAATTATTCTCTTCTTCAACCAGTTGCACAACCTTATTGGGAAAGTCACGGGAAAAAAAAATGCTGCGAACATGTTAAAACTACATCTTGCTAAAGGGGAGATAAAGGTGCCAAACTCATCTACAATTTCATGCTTTCTTCGCTAAAAGATGTAACGTATAATACAGTGAAAACATACTTGATGGACGACTTTATGATTAGTGTTTTGTCTTTTGATACATATTACCCGTTGTTCAGTGCTTCGGAACAACAAGGCGAGATGATTACAAGAAGTTCATAGAGAAAGAACCTTCTTTGGGAAAACTATTTCAAGTGGTTGAAGTCCCTGAGCCATCAATTGACGAGACAATAAAGATTCTTAGAGGCCTAAAGATGGAATACGAGAGGTACCATAATGTCAGATACGGGGATGAGGCTCTGATTACTTGTGCAAATTTGTCAAAACAATACATCAGGTAATCATTGATTAGTGATTTAGTTTTTCGGCAATTGTAGGAGATGTGGTAGGAACATTATTAGCTTATTGAATTGTTTGTTTTGGTGAATATATAAAAACACATTAATTCCAGGGATGATTACTTGCCTCATAAGGCGATAGATTTGATGGATCAAGCAGGATCACTAGTTGTATCCAGTCAAGTCAGGACTACTAAAGAAAGTTCCCAGTTGATGGTTCCTGCAGCTTGTCCTGCTCCAGTTGCCATTGTTGTGACCAGCGAACACATAAAGCAAGTAATTTCTTCCCGGACTGGGATTCCAATTGAAAATTTTACCCAAGAAGAATCTGCCCGGCTTCTTGACATGGTGAACATTTTTCGTAAGAACATAATAGGACAAGATGAGGCAATTCAGGCAGTGAGTCGTGCTATACGTAGAGCAAGAGTTGGCTTAAGAGACCCTACTCGTCCCATTGCAAGTTTTCTCTTTACTGGCCCAACAGGAGTTGGGAAAACGCAAGTTGCAAAGGTTCTAGCACTGGAATTTATTGGATCCAAAGAAGCCACTGTCAGGCTGGACATGAGTGAGTACATGGAAAGGCACTCAGTTGCCAGGCTATTTGGTTCGCCTCCAGGCTATATTGGATATGAAAAAGGTGGCCAATTGACCGAAGCAATTCTTAGGAAGCCTCATAGTGTGATTCTTTTAGATGAAATTGAGAAGGCTCATGTGGATGTCATCTCTTCAACACATTGCTTCAAATTCTAGATGATGGAAGATTAACAGATGGTAAAGGACAGGTGGTGGATTTCAAGCAGACCATCATAATAATGACATCGAATATAGGATTCAGTTCATCCTCGTATGATCATGAAGTGACTGAAGAAGATGTTGCTGAACAGCTGAAGAAAACTTTCAGGCCAGAGTTTTTAAACAGGCTTGACGAGATCATTATATTTAACAAGCTCGAGAAAAGTGATCTGATGAAAGTGTTGGACATACTGCTGGAAGAAGTTCGTGAAAGAGTTCAAATTAAAAATATAAGTCTTGAATTTGCGGAAGCATTCAAAGAGAAGTTGTTTTTGGACAGCTGTGGTGGCTTCAACTCCAATAACTACGGAGCAAGACCACTAAGAAGAGTCATCACTAGACAGTTGGAAGATAGATTAACCGAGGATATCCTGAATGGTAATGTCAAAGAAGGTGACTCTCTAATCATCAATGTTAATTCCGAGGGTCAGGTTTTTATATCTTTGTTTCAGTTAAATTACAGGAACAAAGGAAAAGGAAAAGGGAGCCCTTTAAGGATTTCAGTCTAGGTATTGTTGTAGATTGTGAAAACATAGACAACAAAGTTGATTAAACCTTTTCCTTTTTATCTTTTTTCTTGTTTTCTTGTATTTATTTCTCTAGCCCTTGTAGCGTTTTCCATCACATATTCTGCAGAACTTGAAAGCATGAATTCAGAATTTAATGCCCAGTTAAGAACTTGGGAATTTACTGGGAAAGAAACAAGATAGATTTTATTTATGAATTTTATCGTATTTGGTAGCAAATTTCCAGCTTTTTGCATTAGTTGCTTGCACTGGTTAGCTTCAGAATACCAACAGTACATTATGAATGGCTCTTTTAGTTTCTAACAGAAATAATGTGTTTTATGGAGAGAGCCTGAGTAACCAAATTACGGATTCAGGAAGACAGGAACCATAATAAAAGTTTTTAGAGTAGCAGCTACATACCTTTGGGTGACTAATGATGATGCTGAATCATACTTAATATACATTGTCTTCAGGTACTTCAAAAAGTACAGAAAGTGCAGTACTGATATGGTTAGACTATGGAAAGTAGGAGATGTTAATCATTGTGCGCTACAGCACGAGCACTAGCTCGAGCTCAGCTTCCAACTTCGAAGTGCGTTAATTGCTTGGAATCTGCATGGCACCCAATGTTAACTCCCTTTCAGGGTAACTTCCAACTGAGATATAACAAGCCTCTATTTTCTACACTTTTTTCTCACATGAAAATCATGGACAGGCGTGGCCAGAATGATTAAGCAGTTTTATTAGTACCTGACCCACTATATCCGAGCCTCAAACGTTGACTAATTCGGGTATTTTTTATTTTTATGATTCGCAATGGACAAGGTCGGCAGATTTTTCAAGTCTGCAGTTGAAATTTGCAAACTATTGTTTTCTCTAGATTCAGATGATCCAGTAGGAACCCTTTACTGCATTGACTATTATGCTCTTAGAGAAGAGGAGAGATTATTCGAGGCTAGAACGATTTTATGAAGAGTACGGAAGTGACAACTACCTTCGCCTATTTCCAAAATTTTCTTATTCCTTTGCCGTTTGTCGGGTTTACCTTGAAAGGAGGGAACACAGAAGATGTAGAAAACAAAGATGGAAAAGATGGTAATTGTTTCGGGTTGCATCTACCATAAATGATTAAGCCAACCAGAGATCCTAAATTTACTTCCATTGCGGAAATAGTAGGCCTCCCAAATTCCAACCACTGATTACAAGGGCCTTCATTTTTCCCCCTTCATCAACAACACATTCTGACACACACACACACACACTCTACAACAGAGAACTCTCCAACACCCTATCAAGCAATTGCCCTCCTCAACTTTAAAAATTAAGAAAAGTTTAAGAAATTTAATTTAATCTTATAACTACACCCCTAAAATTTGTCAAGTTTTTCTTTCTCTTTACATTATCCATAAAAATTTGATATCCTTAAATTAAAAATGATGATATATTTCAAAATTAAGAGTAAGTGTCGTATAGAAATTAACATAAAAATTGCAAAAACTTTTGAAATTTTAGTACATAAAATGAGCAGATAAATTTTTATTTTAAATTCAATTTTTAAGCAACTTTAAAAAATAAGAAAAGTTTAAGAAATTTAATTTAATCTTATAACTACACCCCTAAAATTTGTCAAGTTTTTCTTTCTCTTTACATTATCCATAAAAATTTGATATCCTTAAATTAAAAATGATGATATATTCAAAATTAAGAGTAAGTGTCGTATAGAAATTAACATAAAAATTGCAAAAACTTTTGAAATTTTAGTACATAAAATGAGCAGATAAATTTTTATTTTAAATTCAATTTTTAAGTACCCGTTGTATAAAATTGAACATTATGTAGTTTCCTTAATTCTAAAATCGTTTATTCTATTTTTTTTTTATTTTCGTTAAAAGTTAGGACAACTGTTAGATTCCTATAATTAAATAGGGAAATGTCAATGCATATAATGAAATCCGTTATTAAAAAAATGAAAGTAAAATTTAGTTATAGTAATAAACTAAAAAAATTTGTTCTAAATATACAAAATATAAGAGAAGTGGAAGAGAGAAGGGAAAAATAGAGCATGACAAAATTAAGAATAACTCTCACATGAAAACATAAAAATTTCAAAGTTTTTTGAAATTTAGTACATAAAAGGTAATATAATTTTTATTTTAAATCCAATTTTCAAATACATATTGTATAAAATTGAACGGTGTGTAGTTTTCTTAATTCTAAAATTGTTTATTCAATTATACTTTTTTTATTTTGTAAAAAGTTAGGATAATTACTGTTAGATTCCTATAATTACATATATATTTATTGGTAATTTATTCTAAAAGATTCCTATTAATAGGATTATCCATTAAATAATAATAATTTCATATGACTCGTATATGTTATACATATGTTGATTAGCGATAATGGCTAATTTAAGTTATTTGTATAAGAAAACTAATAAACATGTAGCAAGTTCATTAGAGATTAAGGAGGTGTTTGGTTTATGGGTATGAGAGGGGGGAATGGGAATCAAAGTTAATGATACCCATAGATGGTGTTTGGTTGAATACTATGGGAATCATTCTATGGGAATGAAAGTGTTAGAAAATACCTACTTTCATTCCCCACTTGTGACATGGGTTTCAAGTTAAGTAACTTATTAACATAATGAAATCCATTTCTATGTTAAACCAAACAAGTAAGGGGGAATGATATAAACTCATACTAATAGTGGAGTTTATGATTCTCATTCCAATTTCCGAATGTGAACCAAACACCTCCTAAATTCACCGTGACTAAAAAAACACTAAAATGGAACTTTACCAATCTGTTGTTGGTTGTTTTCAATTACATTGTAATAATGTGATTCTTAGATCTAAGATATAGCCTTATATATCATAAATTTACTATATTCTGACATTACAATTTACTAATGCTCTATTCAAGAAATATAAGAACGAATTATTGACTTTAACAAGTTACATGTTGGGATATGTGAATGGTGAAAAAGCAATTCATCACTCTTATTAAAAATGGAATATTCTTCTAACATATATATCAGAGGTACTTGGCCAAGACTGTAAGCATAAAAAAATACGTAGTAGAAGATAAATTTATTTAACACATATAAAAATATATGAGAGAAGATGAGGAGTTACACAACAGCGCACAACGGACTCTCATATTGAGACCCACATAAACTTCCAATATAATTGAGTTAACATTATACCAGAATCTCACTGTTCTAACTCTCTCAACTAAATTCTTCTCAACTGAATAAACTAAACAAACCCTCTAATTATTGGATAACAAAGTTGACTATCAAGAAACCTAGAAACAAAATTAGAATAGAAAAGTACTAAATAACACTCGATAGCTTAAACAACTAAATTACCAAAATCTAACAATAACATATTTCCTAATTGATAAGGAGTTTGGTTTAATTATGCTATCAATGTCTCCCTTAAAGCAAATTTTCCAAACTCTGGTCCATGAGGGTAGATCTACACTATGCAAGATCAGGACGACAAAAAATTTCCATGCAATTTTTTCTACCACAATTTGGCATCTTCAATTTGATTTAATTTTCATCTTCAAAACTTTTCAAACGATCCACGTGTATGGATTGATAAATCTTTGTCGTACACTTTTCTTTAATTTATCAAACTCTATGAATTTCATGATAATCAGTATCAAAATTCTCAATTTTTGTAAATCAATCACAATCTACTTGGTAGGATTTTTTTCCTCTATCACTGCCCAACACCAACAAAAATAATCATGACAGGATTCATCTTTATAGATCTCTGTCCAATTAGGCCAATTTCGTTACACTCTAATTGTCAAACGAGTACCCCAAGACCAACCCCAGGTAGTTTAATTTTCCGAAGTTCGAGTACTCCAGCAAAAAATGTTTTCTCCAATTTTTGACAAACACCCCAGGATCAAACTCTTGAATCTAGAGTTCTGATACCACTTGTTAGCATAAAAAAAAACATGCTTAGCAGAAGATAAATTTATTCAACACATATAAAAATATGTGGGAGAAGATGAGAAGGTACAAAATAATGTACAATGGACTCTCATATTGATACCTGCATAAACCCACGGCATAATAGCCTTAACATTATGCTAGAATCTCATTATTCTAGACTCTCTAAACTCAACTCTTTTCAACTGAATAAACTAAACAAACTCTCTATTTATGGGGAACAAATTTGACTACCAAGAAACCTAAATACAATAGAATTACTAAATAACACTTAATACCTTAAACAACTAAATTACCAAAATCTAACAATAACATATTTCCTAATTCATAAAATGTTTGATTTAATTATGCCATCAAAGGCAAACTAAAAATAAGAAAAAGATGTTTCTAATTTATTAGAGTTTATCATTTGGATTGAAAATTTTTGATTCTGCCTTGCGTTTGAGAACTATTCCATATCAGAAGATTGTGCTCTAAAGGGATTGAATTTTTTAACAAAAAAGGATAAAAAAATTTGGTTGTCATAGTATACAACTGATTGTTATTTTTCGAATATAAGAATATAACAAAGGAAAAGCAACTTTAATAGTCTCTCACATTTTACATTTGTACTTTTTTGCCCTTTACATTTAAAAATAATGCATTTTCGTCCATCAAAAATTCAAAAAACATTGTTTGATCCCTTGACAAAATACCAAACAAGTTTTAGCCTGAAATAGTTACAAGTGCATCACATGTCAAATTTATAGGACGAAATTGGCAAAAACGTATATCCTAAATACTAAATTGTCAAAAAAAAAAAAAAAAAAACACACTAGACATAACAACCTAATACCCCGAATTTACCCCAAACCCAACACCATTCCTCCCCCTCTCTACCCTAACAGGTCCAGTGCACTAGCCACCATCGTAACCCCAAACTAATCCTCTCCTTCCAAATTTCATCCCACAAAAATTTTATGCCAAATCAAAATCAAGTAAAGAGTCTAGCAATGGGCTTCAAATCCAGCCGCCAAAAGTCGTTTGGGTATCTAAAAGTAGGAAAAGGGGTTTAATAGTGTGGAAATCGTCGAGTTTGAGCGTAGGAGAATGAACATAGGTTTAAGGTGTAAGGTGTGAAAGTTTAAGGAGTTCTGAGTTTGGGAAAGAAGAAAGGGCTACAAGAAGAGGACCTACGAGTAGGGGCAGATGCATGACTTGGATTTTGGGGGCAAAATTACATTGACATATTTTGGAAGAACAACTTTATAATTTTTGTAAAATATTAGGGAATTAAAATATAATTTTTATGTGGGTGCAATTAAATTTTTTTAAAAACTCAAACTATAATTTTGAATATGTTGTGGAGAAGGCTATCTAAACATATATTTAAAGAACACGTAATGCTTTTTGAATAATTTTAGAAGGGCAAAATCTAGTTTTTATAAGAGTGTAATAAAAAAAATTGTAAAATTTTAAGAGAACAAAACACGAGAAAGCAGAATGAGGGCTATGGGAAAGAGGGAAGGGCTATAGGATGGACCTATCCATGTTCCGAAGGAAAGGGAAGGGCTACGGGAATGATAGGAAAGGGGGCCAGGGGTTGCATGAGGGAGAGGGAAGGGGAAGGGAAAGGAAGAGGGGCTGTGGAGGATAAGAAGGTTTAGGGCTTTGGGGGTTGCGGAAGAGGGTTAGGGCTGCCGAGCTAGGGATGGGGAAGGATGGGATTTGTGGTAGGAAGAAAAATGAGAGGGGAATCTAGTGGTGACGGTGGATGTGGGAGGTTTTATGTATTTGGTTTGTTCAATGTTCAGAGTCTGTGTTGCCAATTACGCCCCAAAAAAATGTGACATGTGATGCGTGTCGATTATTTTAGGCCGAAAATAGAGCTTGATTTTGAGGTAAAAATATCATTTTAGTTGAAAATCAAACACCATTAGATTTGACCGTCAATGTGGAGACTTTAGTGCCTAAAAAATAACGTTAGAGATTAAATTGATAGTGACCTAAACTTTCAAGAGGTAAAATGAAATAAATCCTAGATTTAAATAGGGTTTTCATGGTTAATCAGTTTAGTACATATTTAAGGATTTTTTGAGCTGAATCATGAGTTTTAGCTTTAGAAATTAAAAATAGAAACTAATTAAATTGATGAAAAAACTAACATCTTGTTTTTCAATGTGTTTGGTTCGATTTAGTCAATTCGTGCTCTTTTCCTCTTTTTTTTTTTTTTTTTTTTTTTTGTAACAAGAACATAAGCAATTTGATATATAAAAAAATAAGTGTACATAAAGTCTCAAAGTATTGAATCCTAGAAGAGACTGCCCAACTTAAATGAGATATAATAGCTTTTATCCAATATTTTTGCCAATACATTATCTTCATTTTGCTCTAGATTATAATCTCTGACAGAAAAATAGCTCCATGAGCAAAAGCTCCTGTCATGAATCCTGCAATATATTCATGATGAGTATATAATGCAGTTTGAGTAGTAATTCTTCTACTACGAATGCATAAGCTAATAAATAGTACATGTGTTGAACCACCAAGAAGGTAATTACCCCTAAAGAAGCTCACAGCAAGGCTTAATTGAAAATGCAGCAAATTATTGATTGTATCATATAGACATTTATGTTTCGTCCAATAATACATTTGTGTAAAACTTAAGAATGTGGATGTTAGTTAGAACGATTTTTATCAACTAAACCAAAAATATGCATTTGATGAAAATAATCATGCACATTATTACAGTTAGTTCGGTTTTGCTTTTTTAGTTCAAAAAGCATAAACCAAAACCAAACTATTCAATGTAGGTTTTGGTTTTGTCTTATGTGGTTTGGTTTTCATACAAAAATAAAAACTATTTAAATGGTTTTGTTAATTCAATTCAGACGGTTCATCAAAAATCTTCAACACTCGAGCTTTGACCTAATTGCTAGGGTGATGAGTATGTTGGAGAAGGGAGGACATAAATGATAAAATTTCTATGGATCCATTGGGTTAGTGTATCGTTGTGTTTTGAATTCTTGTACAGTATAATACCATGTGATTTGAATGCTTGTATAATAGAAGGCTTAAGGTAAGCACAACGATATAGTACTTAAGGGACCATAAAATTCCCCCATAATTGGAACTAATTTGTAATTAGAAGTTAGTAATAAGTTGCATATTACTTAAATTTTACTTCAGATAGAAAACTTTTACTTATAACTAAAGGGTTACGATTCCAACAACTACCCTACGGCATTAGGTTTCCTGTGCACTTTTTAGTGTGACACTACTTAGATGAGTGACATGTGTCTCTAGAGTAATATGTGCCACTCATCTAAATGGTGTCATACAAGTGTCATACCAAAAAATGTTATAGGAAACCTAACCCCCTTCCCCACCCTCTCAATTAGAGAATTCCAAGTTCCACAGCTAAGGATCCATGTGTTACCTGTGATCCGTCTCAAATTTTGGGTATATATATATATATTATTAAAGCCATATTTTTAAAATTCTGAGTTTCTATTGAGGAAAAAATACCAAGTTTGATATCTTATCTTTGGGGTATGCCTCAATAATAAAAATTAATGAAACAAATTTTAACTCACATGAGCTTTAGGTGTTCAACCTCTAAATATTTGTCTGTAAAAGTTACATGATATTTACAATTAGAGTATAGGTGGTGTTATTACCAGAGAAAATTTGTTATTTTGGACAAAAAATACCCCAATAGTAAAAAAATTTCCAATTAAAATACCATAGTCTACTATTTTTTTCCCTACTATAGTATACTAATTACACATTATTCTTGGTCTCATATGCCCACCACTCCTAGCAAAATCCCAATTTTTACAACTTCATAATTGCATAGGTACCATTTCCTACGTATCTCCTATATTTCTCATTGATTTCGTCCATTTTTTGTGTCATTTTGCCCCATGAAAGTAGAATAGTAATTGAGATTGTCAAGGAATTGAAATCATTGGCAATGAAAGATGAATAAGCGGATGAAAATGAATGAACAAAATTATGAGAAATATTTGGATAACAACTTAATTAGCTCATCGATTAGAAGTTATCGTCGTCATCGTGGCAGACATCCAGAGCTAAATTCTTACCCAATTTTTCTTCAAATTAGCTATTGAATTCTAATATGTGAACGAGGGAAAGGGAAGAGTATTTGTTCTATTGCTAATTATTTCCAAGAGGGCCTTTTGGCAACCAAACAAAGAAACAAACCAAATCTCATTCCCACTAAGTAGGATCGGCTGCATGCATCATGCTACGCCATTGTATTCTGTCATGAATCATATCCTTCTTGATTCCTAGATGGGCTATATGTTTCTAATAAGTTACCCATCAAGTCTTTTTTGATCTTTCCCTATCCCTCTTATGTTGATTACTCTCTCTAAATTCTACTGGCCTAACAGTCGTTTCTACTAGCCGTCTTAGCACATGACCAAATCATCTTAAGCGTGCTTCTATCATCTTCTCATCAATAGGTGCTACTCTAATCCTATCACGAATATACTTATTGTGTATCTTGTCCATCCTAATGTACCCACATATCCATCTTAACATTCACATTTCTACTACTCTCATCTTTTTCTCTTGTGTGTAATAAAATTCACTGCCCAACATTCAGATCCAAAAAGTATCGCTGGTCTAATGGCCGTTCTATAAAATTTACCCTTAAGTCTTTTGGTAACCAATAGAAGATAAATTAATAAAGGATGAAGAGTCTACTCCTTCCACTCTACTATCAATAAGAAAGAAACCGTGTAAAAAAAATATATGAGCAAAGCCTTTGTATCATTATCATATTATTACTATTGTTATATATATAGTTTTATATATATATATATATATATATATATATGTGTGTGTGTGTGTGCATGCGTGCGTGTGGAAGATGGATAGTTATGAAAGATTGTCTTTGTTAATAATAAAAAAAGAAACAATTAATAGTTATAAAATAATATTTTTATTTTATTTTTTGTTCGAGTATAAATAATTTTTCTACTCTTGAAAATTTCTACCTTCTTATTATGTATTTATACCAAATTTTCTTTATAACTTAAGGAATAAATAATTTGAATGGTCATAATAGTTATAAATACCATTTTATTTTATTCCTTGTGCTCAAATATAAATCATTTTATACAAATAAAAATTTATACTATCTTATTATGCATGTATGCCAAAATTTCATATAAATCCAAGGAATTTTGTTACAGTAGTTTTAAATATGCATATATAATAAATATATAGTAGTATTATAAAAAGTAGATGGATAGTTTTATTAGAATAAATGGAAAGTATTTTAGATAGGTAAATTCTACTTCATTAAGGACATATTAGGTATGAAACTATTTAATTAAGAATATGTTACTCGTGAAAAATAGTAAATTATTTCGGGTAGATTGTATGACAAAAAAAAAATTTGTATATCCTTAAAAATAGATAGTTAGAATAGATTATGAGTAATTTGATTATGTTTTCCTATTGGTAATTAGATTTCACTAAAGGCAGACATTTTAGGTATCACAAAAATAAGGAGAAACAAAAAGAAAAAATCACTACGAAATATCAATTAAACATCATTTTATAGATGTAGTATTTTGAAATTCTTTTAATGGGGTAAAATATTTATTGTATATTAAATGATGTATGGATAATAATTATAAAAGTGATTATTTAAAATTTCAAAAAACAATAAGAAAAAATGAATGCAATTAAAATGTAAAGAATACATACATTAAACAAAAACTATGTCTTATATCTATAAAAATAAAAATAGGTTAAACTATTATATTCTCCATATTATGGATAGGAATTCAACAACATATTAAGATAATTATCGAAAGATGAAAAATTAGAAATTGTTCTTTTATCTTACTCTGAAATGTACATAATGTAAATGAAAGAATCCTTTATCTTATTTTAAATGCACTCAACTATCATGCAAAACAGGTAGTTCTATAAATACATCTAAAATAAAATGCAATTTTTATATGATTTGTATAAGAATTAATTTTTTAACATATTGTGTAAAATATGTATGCATGTAGAAAATATATTGGTTTTTTTTTTTTTTTCACTTCAAGACTCCATTGATGTTCTGAAATCTTTTTCTTTTTTTGGACATCTGAATCTCTTTTATTTATCCTAAAGGGCTCTGGTTAGTTCCAAAATTGTATTTTAATGTAATATTTTACTATGAAATTAAAATTATTTAATACGTAAACAAAATGTAAAGCTAATAAAGATGTATGAATTTTATATTTTTATTTTCTACGTAATTTTTGTGATCAATTCCTTGAATTAGTTACCCAAATATTTAATATACATCTGTACTGTTTTATTAAATAGTGTAATAATTACATTGTAATTTCCTAAGTTGACATGGAAACTCAATCTATATTTGCAATTATTTAGAGTATTTAATAGTATGATTTTATTTGCATAAATTATGTTATTTATTTACATTACTTGTCTACTTATTTGTTCTGTAATTGTTATACAATATTGTGAACATGCATCGTACCATGAGTTGATCTTTTTTTCCCATATTTGATCGTTCAATTTTTTATTAGGAATAAAAAAGAAACAATCTGAACAAATAAAACTGTTATAAATAATTTTTTTTTTTAATTATTTGCTAAAGTATAAATGATTTTTTTTTTTAAACTTTTCTATCTTTTTATTATATTTATGCCAAAATTTTGTAAAAACTCAATGAAGAAACACAATAGTTATAAAGACTACTTTATTTTATTTTTACTCAAATATAATTTCTTTTATAAATAAAAATTTCTACCATCTTATTATGCATTTATTCGAAACATTTACATACGTCTAAATAGGTGGTAGTGTTCTTAGAAATAAGTAACTAAATAGAAAAAAAATCAATAAAGACTTATTAGCCGTAAAACTATTTAATTAAGGGTATATTTGGTGTAACAAAAAAAGGAAATAGTGTTATTTAAAATAGGTAATTAAATAAATTAGGAGTAATTTTATTATATTTTCCTATCATAATTTGTATTTTATTAAGGGCGGGTACTTTAGGTATCACAACAACTGGATAAACAAATAGCTTATGTTTTCCAATTAGAATTGAGAATTATATTTTATTAAGGTCGGGTATTTTAGTCATCATAAAAAATGAATGGGAGACACACATTGAAGGCAGAAATACTATGAGGGGAAAAATAAAAATTGAGAAAAATAACTCACATATATATAATATAGATAGATAGATAGATAACTGTACAAAACGTTAAAGGAGCACTGGCTTCATTGAGGAGCAGCATCTTCAAGATTCCAACCACGAGTTTAGTTGTTTTGAAAGAAATTATGAAACATAATTGCTAAGGGAGTAGCCATGAAGAATCTCAGAAATTATGTATTTTAGATGACTGCTATTGCTAACCGAATCTTCGAGGTTGAAAGTGCAAGTGTAGCAAAGATGACAATAAAGCCCACAATAGAGAATCTGAGGTAGGGTAATTCCCTTAGCAAGTATGCTATGGAATTAACGAAAATGGCAGCAGACGTAATAGTTTATATTTTTGTTACTTTCTTTTAACTCTAGCCATATATCTTTACGTATAATGATTAGACCCTTTGTATGTTCACCTTATTAGTCTTTGAGAAATATTCTCAGCAACAGATCTTAGTGTATTACGAGATAAGTGTTCTAAATTGTTAAATAATTACAAAGTTAATTATTTTAATAACGGTCATAATATTATAGAATAAATAAGTAAAACTTACTCAATTTCGGGTACGAGTGCACCTGTGCACAATAGGTCACTTTATTAAAAAATATTAGATGTCTGTACTATGTGGTTGGCGATACCGTGCCGGGGCGTAGGCCAACAGCTGGCTTGTGACATCCCAATGTTTAGGTACGGCATTGACACTATGCCAACAGCTCGCCCGTGACATCCCGGAACGCACAAATTGTTGTGTTGTAATGAGGTAATTATGTACCAAATGGTAGTAAATCAGCAAAATTTCCTTTTGTTTTTTGTGGCGAAGGATGGTAAATACTTGGCCAAACCATCATGTCATCTTATTTGGATTTGAGGAGAATGGTAATTTAGAGCAAGTTGATTACTTCGACATATTTTAGTATGTATATTTGGATATAAAAGTGAGAGTATTAATTATTAATAGGATCATCTTTGCTACTCGGGCAAATTGGATCCTTTAATTGGAAGAGAAAAAGAAATAGAGATTGTACTGCAATTTTGTGCAAGAGAATAAAGAACAATGCATGCCTTATTGGAGAACAGGGGTTGGCAAAAGAGTTATTGCAGCAGGAGTAGCACAGCGTATTGTCAATGCAACAGTTCCAAAGAAACTCCAGGGGAATAAGGTTTGATGGAATTGATGCTGGCTTTTAATTACCTCCTATTCTGCAATGAATTTTTCCCTAGGTACTAATGTAACAACACCTGCATTTATTTACCAGATATTCTCCATAAATTGGGAAAATCTTGTTGCTGGAACAAAGTTACCTACCGAGATTGAACAACGGTTGAGGTTGGCTGTTGCTGAAGCTAAGCAAAGCCACGGAGCAGCTATTTTCTGTATCAATCAGTGGCACAACTTTATCGGGATCGGCACTAAAACAAATGTGGCTAACATATAAAGTAACTCTTGCTCGAGGGGAGCTAAAGGCATGCATGTGCACTAGAGTTTAGCTTGTGAATCCTCAAAACTCCAAAATTCATATACAATTTCATGCTTTCTTCGCTAAAAGATGTAAGCATATAATAGTGCAAAGTTATTGCATGATTCTCTTGCAGTCCTTATGGACTACTTCATAATTAGTGTATATTTTGATGTATACGTACCCCTTGTTCAGTGCTTTGGAGCATATGATTCCAAGTACATAGAGAAAGAACCTTCTTTGAAAAAACTATTTGAAGTGGTTGAAGTCCCTGGGCCATCAATTGACGAGACAATAAAGATTCTTGGTAGCCTTCAGTGTAAATACGAGAGGCACCGTAATGTCAGATATGAGGATGAGGCTCTGATTGCTTGTGCAAATTTGTCAAAACAATACATCAGGTATTCATTGATTAGTGAATTAATTTTTCTTCAATTGTAGGATATGTAGTATGACTATTATTAGCTTATTGAATTGTTTGTTTTGATGAACATATTTAACGCATTAATTCCATGAGATGATTACCTGCCTTATAAGGCGATAGATTTGATGGATCAAGCAGGATCACTTGTTGAATCCAATCTAGGCAGGACTGGTGAAGAAAGTTTCGGGCCTGCTCCAGTTGCTGTCGTGACAAGCAAACATCTAAAGAAAGTAATTTCTTCCCGGACTGGGATTCCAATTGAAAATTTTACTCAACAACAATCTGTCCGGCTTCTTGACGTGGTGAACATTTTTCACAAGAACATAATAGGATAAGATGCAGGCTGTGAGTCGTGCTATGTGTAGAGTAAGTGTTGGCTTAAGAGACCCCCACTCGTCCCATTGCAAGTTTTCTCTTTACTGGCCCAACAAGGGTTGGGAAGGGGCAAAGGTTCTAGCACTGGAATATATTGGATCCAAAGAAGCCATTGTCGGGCTGGACATGAGTGAGTACATGGAAAACATGGCTGCCAGGCTATTCTGGATATGAAAAAGGTGGCCAATTGACCGAAGCAATTCTTAGGAGGCCTTCCTGTTCTTCGCATAATGTGATTCTTTTAGATGAAATTGAGAAGGCTCATGAGGATGTCTTAAACACATTGCTCCAAGTTCTAGACGATGGAAGATTAACAGATGGTAAAGGAAAGGTGGTGGATTTCAAGCAGACCATCATATGATAATGAAGTGACTGAAGAAGATGTTGCTAATCAAAACTTCCAGGCCAGAGTTTTTAAACAGACTTGACGAGATAATTATATTTAACAAGCTCAAGAAAAGTGATCTGATCGAAGTGTTGGACATAATGCTGGAAGAAGTTCGTGAAAGAATTCAAATGAAAAACACTAGTCTTGATTTTGCAGGAACATTCAAAGAGAAGTTGGTTTTGGACAGTAGTGGTGGCTTTAACTCCAATATGGAGCAAGACCGCCGAGGACAGCCATCATTAGACGGTTGGAAGATAGATTAGCGAGGATATCCTGAATGGTAATGTTAAAGAAGGTGTCTCTCTAATCATCGATGTTGATTCCGAAGGTCAGGTCCACCTCTTTCAGTTAAATTACATTGAAAAAAGGAAAAGGAAAAGGGAGTCCTTTGAGTATTTCAATCTAGATATTTCTGCAGATTGTGAAAACACAGATTGCAGAATTGATTAAACCTTTTTTTTTGTAGTCTTGTATTTATTTCTATAGCACTTGTCGCGATTTTCATCATATATTCTGCGGAACATGAAAGCATGAATTCAAATTTTTAATGCCCTGTTGAGAACTTGGGAATTATCTGGGAAAGAAACTCGCTAGATTTTCTTGATGAAACTTACCCTATTTGGCAGCACAAATTTCCAGTTTTTTGCATTAATGACTTGTATTGTTTGTGATTGGGGATAGTGGGACGGTTGCTTTTTTTTTTTTATTAAAAAAAAAAAAACTTGTATTGATGTGATGCTTAGCTTCAGAACACCAACATCACATTACAAACAGGGTTTTTTTTTTTTTTTTTTAAACAGAATAATATGTTTTATGGAGAGATCCTGAGTAACCAAATTACGGCTTCAGGAAATTCGTACAAATCGTGTAAAATCCTAGTCTATCCAATCTAAGTACAAATCTGACAAGTAAACATGCTAAGTTGTTACCTCCATTGTGGAAACAACAGGCCTCCAAAATTCCAACCATGAGTAGAAAGGCTGAAAAAAACGAAAAAGCAATGACGTGAAAGAATGGTACAAAATTAAAACAAATATGCTAGTTGAAAAGGAAGCCTCAATCACAATGTAGAGCTAAGATTAGATTCTTCATAAGAGATCTCCAGTTTGGGCAGAAAAGATAGAAGCCTCAATCAACAGTGTTCAAGTATAAATCTTACTTCAGCTGAACAAAAAATTTTAAACTAATTAATAAGTTCCTGGGTAGATTAAAAAGGGCGGACTGCTGAATTGAAGGTTTCATAAGATCTGGAAAGTCTAAAATGTTCTAAGCATTTTATTTTGCACAATGATTGCAAATTTCAGCTATTGAGGACGAACATAGATATATGAGACAGCACGGGGATAAAAGAAAGTCAGATTTGTATCACAAGAACTTCACTCCATGAAAGAAAGGCACCAGCTGATACTATCTATGGAGGTGCAAAGAGATGCTGCATGTTGCACTTGGATGTGCAGAGCTGACAGAACATAATTCGGAAGGAGATCTGCCAACAATTATTGGATCTAAAGTGATACTGAAAGGCTTGAATATAGAAGCGGACAATGCTAATACAGACTATATTCAGAAAGGATAAAGCTGAAGCACGAAATGCTAAGCTACATGAAATCAGTTAATAAAGATATAATAGAGCATCTATTCATAGAAGGCAAGTGGCACAATAAAGTGGACTTACCTTGGAGGCAAACCTGATTGCATGGTAAATTGGACTCGAAGAAAAAGAGTTCACGAACCAGAAGCACCTATTTGGCATTCATTAATTACTGTAGATGATGTGCTTTAATAGGACAAAATGCTACCATATTAATCTTGAACATATTAGAGGAAAGAGCCATACAGCATGTTGGATGTCAATGTACTAATAAGTACATTCCTCTGTAAGATAACCAAGAAGTACCAGAAATTTAAAGCCAAATTAAGCTATTAGTTTCCATCCTCTCTACTGAACAGTTATGTCAATGGTGGCTGCCAGTTACTGATACAAGAGAAATCTTTAATAATGTTCTATCTTCCATGAACAACTCCTATCGCCGCCTCCCAGTTGATCAGCCATGGAGTCAATTTCAATATCATCTTCCATTCCAAGCTACAAAATCACAGAAGAAGATAAACAAGAATTACCAGATCATGCGGCTCATGGTGCATCGAAATGGTAAAGAGTGGATACAAGAAATGAGAAGACTACACAAGTAAAATGCAGAAATTCAAGTCAAGATTTTCTCTAGAAAAACTTGCAAACATATTAGAGGTTACATCCACGAAGTACAAACATTCAAAGTTCTTGGTCTGCAAATAAAATTTTATACCTGAACCAACTCACTTATATATCACCATCTTGTTTAGACGCACAAAACCGCTATAAAAAGCTAATACTCTTGTCTCTAATAGGATGGTTCATCATCAATGAATCAGTTTCATTTGCTAGTTCTACAAGTTTGGTTTTTGGCATTGTTCAGTTTTATCAAGTCCATCGCAGAAAATTTCCTCTTTTTGTTCTTTCGCGGACCTAACGATGATATTCCTTTTCCCAAAGTTACGCACATGAAAAAATTTCTAAAGCTGGATATAGTTATTTCCCTTGAATGATGAATAATCGTGCAAGGAATTCCCAGAAATGCAGTTGCACTAAGTGCTTATTCATATTGTATCCGATCATAGGTTTGCTATTGCCAACCATGACAAGAAAATCGAAAAATTGGAAACTTTTTCAGATGATTTTCAGTAACTTTATGTTTACAAACTCTAAAAACAAATGAATTGAATGAAATATCACACAGATCAGTCATGAGTGCATAAAGAGGTTCTACCTCATTAGGAGTTTTGTTATGATTGAAGTGGTCTCCCTCAAGATAGAAGTGTGTTGTTTCCAATAGTCCAGAAAATACTTCTGGCAGTAAGCAAGAAGAAGTTTCTTCAGTTTGGTATCTCGTCTAATCTTGAAATAAGTCTTTCTCCCATCCTTTATATTCATTCAACATAAAAACCAATGAATTAGAGCTAACAAAATCAAGAAAAAATAACCATTAAATACAAGGTCCTTCCTCTTTTCCCCCTTCATCAACACACAAACACACACACTCTGTAACAGAGAACTCTCCAGCATTCTATCAGGCACAAATTAACTTGAAACAGAACAAATGGGTATTTATCATATATAAAAGTCTACCTCAAAAAAAAAAAAAAAAGTATTTCAGAATTTTATTTTCTTTGATTTTCAAGATTTTATGCATCTATCTTTTCCATTCTTTATGCTTCTTAATTTTAATTATATCCATATAATGAAAAAAAAAAATGTAGAAATTGTATATGAAACAAGCTGTCACATTCATACCTGGCTCTTGACCCTAATGGCAACAGAGTGATCAGTACACTTCTACGTCCATCACTCCCACAGTTGCAGCCATCTCTTACCAAACAAAAACAAAGCACAAATTAGAACTTGTACTAAAGATTGACAACTATCTTGCAAGAATCTCAACAGTTAATCAAGACAATCAAAAACCAAAAAACATATTTTACAAATGGTCAAAGAATATATAAAAGCAACCTCATTACCTCTCACAGTACTCAGAAGAAAATGGTAGTGCCAGTTATACAGCGGTATTATTTATTATTTTTTGAATGATATTTTACTGTTATTTCATAATACTTTTCTAATTAACATTTTTCTGTCATATATATTAAATATCAAAAAGTTGATATAGTAATTATTTTAAATAAATATTAAATAATATTTTTTAACAGAAGATTCTCAATTTATATATCCACTATATATAAAATTTGTGAATTTCATATGAACCACATATGTGGGACAAATTCTTGTTTATAATAACATATAGGATACAACAAGACACACAAAGTAAAAGGCCCCATTATGAGAAGCTATTTTAAGACTCGTATAGGATTCACACATTTTATATCCATCGTAAATTTCACAAAGTAAAAATGTCCTATTATGAAAACTATTGTAAGACTCGTATAGGATCCACACATTTTATATGCACCATAGATTTTAGTGTATAGAAAAATTTACCCTTTATACAGGGACCACAAGCCAAGGGATGGTAGCCATACTCCAAAATTTTTAAGGACCTAGGCATATTATGAGTATTTATAAGGATTGAGTATTAACAAATGTAATATTTGTCTTCCCAAATTTTTTTTTTATTTTTTTTTTAACGTCATTGTACCCAAATTTTTACTTTTCAGATTTTTCCACTTTAAATTTCCTAAAATATCAGTCACAACATTACAAAATTAGATTTTAAATTCCTAAAATATTATATAATTATAAAATTATCCTAAAATATATATCTATGCAGTTTTATGGCAAAACTATTATATAACTAATATCTATACCAACTTAATCAAAATTTTAATAATATGAGTTAACCGTTTTCAAGATTTTTTTTTTAACTATACTGTGTATAAGATTATCTCAATAGTTCTTTTTAATCTCATTTTTAAATAGAGTATCATTCTCAATTATTATAGAAAGTAAATTATTTTTACATTATTATCCTTTTCCATGTCAATTGTTCATTAACTTATTCATAAAATATCAACTTATTTATGTTGAACTATTATTTTATTTTTGAATAATTCATCATTTTAATAGTAAATTTTAGTGCCTATAGCCCTAATTTAAATTAAAACAAGTTAATATGTTGTTTCTTTATATTTTATTTTATTTATAAAATATTTAACATTCATTGTTTGTTTAAAGCTTTAATTTGACTCATTTATTAATTAAAAGTGTCTAAAATATTTTAGTAACATGTAATGTAAATTATCAAACTAATTTTCATTTTTAATAATTTACAAATTAAGTTTTTTTCTTTTTGATTGTTATTAGAATATGATTAAAAACTTATATCATTAACTATCACGGTGTTGCTATAAACAAATCAATTAAGTTAACGGACACCCCAAAATAATTTATTCTTTCTTTTAAAATATAAACATTAATAGAATTTTATTAATAATAAAACATTTGATAACCTATTTAAATATTATTTGTAGAGTGATATTTTAGTAAAATATTTTTTGATCGTGTGACATGAAGGTCATGGGTTCAAGTCAATATTTGATGAAAAAAAATACAAGATACAGCTATTTCTGTTAATATGACACTTTAACCTTACACATAATTTTATATAGTAAACTGTCTAATATTACATATTTTTGTCCCCCCAAATCTTCATTCCTACGTTCGCACGTTCGTCCTGATAAGGACCACACACTTTGCATGTAGTAGGTAGGTAAACTTTTGCTTAAATTGGGTCATTGGCCTGTATTATGGTGGATTCTTTGGTACGTCACGTTACCTACATAGATAATGTGATATTTTCAAGAAAGAATTTCTCTAATGAGTATAGAGATTATAATTCATGCAAGAATTGAAATTGATCCATTTATTCTAATTCTGCCCATATTAGTGTAATGAGGGTAGATTTTTATAATCGAACCACCATAGGACAATGGCAATGCTGCCAATGCAATAATTGCTCATTTGTTCTACTAACGTTTTCGTCTGTGACAAGCAAGTTTAAAATCAATTTTTGATTTGTCTTTTATACTGCAATAGAACTCTTTCTAAAAATGACTACTAAGAACTGGAAAGCGATTCGGTTCAGTCAGGTTGTGTTACCAAGGGAATCATCTTAGTCACATAACAAATTCGGCTTTTACCAAAAAAGAAAAAAAAAAAATTAAATTCGGCTTTTAATTTGCCTTTTGTGTACAATGGAAATCTTTCTGAAAATGACCATGGAGACAGGAAAGTGATTGGGTTCAGTCATCTATAGGAAGGGAACCACGTAGAGGGATAGGTACTGCCGCATTGGTGCAAACTGGAAACTGGCAGTCATGGCTTCCGTCTGGACAACAGTAATTACACTTTGCCCCCGGTGAACTTGAATAATTTCTCAACTTGTCCCCTAAAAAAATTTCAAATACATTTAGCCCTTCTCGACTAACGGTCAAAGCCAATCGTTTGTCAAAATGTTATAGAGTAGTAAAAATTTCTAAATTACTCTCATATAATTATGGGATTAGTTTTAGTTTACCCCTATAAAGGTATAAATTTATATTTTATCCCTTATAAAGTCCTAAATTTCTATTTTACCCTCTAGAAAGCCAAATAAAATACCGGGATCAGAAATACTTTTTATGCCAATGGCCTTTATTATTTTGTTGGATAATTAACATGTCAATTTATGTGCGGTCATCCTTTTAATGTTTATCGATGGACCATTTATGAATTTTTAGACTAGTAGATAAATAAGAATTAAATATATATTCATTAATTTTGTTGGTGAAGTTGTTACTTTATTTTTTGTTTTATAATCTATGAGAATCACATTCATGAAATTTTGAGTACGATTCATTTATATTCTATGCTTGTACAAGGAGAAAGCGTAAGGTCATAGGTTCTACATATCCGGAATCTCTTTAGTCATTTTCGGCTAGTTTGTTGCTATAGTTATAATTCTAGTGAAACTTCAACTTCGCATTTTATCACTAGAAAATTTTGCAGCTATGGCTAGATGGTGCCTCTAGTGGAATCTGCCATTCATAATTCTATAAGGTCCGTGAAATATTGACTTTTACAATTAATTTAGTAGTTTTATCAAATTGGATATAAAGTGTAATTTTGTGTCGTTATTAGTGTGAAGGTCTAATAATCTTAAAATTATATGAGGGCAATTTAATAATTTTGTACCATTTTAACGTTTTGACAAGCGGTTAACTTTGACCGTTAGTCAAAGAGGGCTAAGTGTATATAAAATTTTGTTAGGGGGCAACTTTAGACAAAGTCAAGTTTATAAGGTAGCAAACTGTAATTAACCCTTTTTTAAATACTATTTTGGAAATTCATAAATTAATGTTTCCCCGTCACTTTTTTTGTCCAATATAGTCTTGCCATTAGGATTTTAGATTCTACTATTTGACTTAAAAGAAAATGCAAACATTCAGAAACATAAAAATAAATAAATAAATAAATAAATTGATTTTCACGAAAATTCAATTATTATTCAAAAATTTCATATGAAAAAGACAACCAGAATACTACTCCATTAATATTTCATTCAAAAAAAAAAAAAATACTCAGAATATTGCTATGAAAAATTTTGTTCCATAAATGTTTAAAATTTAAAAGTTCTGCTTATGTTAAATGTGAACTTTTCTGGTAAAGCTTCTAATTACAAAAATTTTGAAATATAACTTGTATTAACAAAAGTTGTATTTCGAGTGCAAGGATTAATAAAAAATTTTCAATTTTAACAAATGCTAATTTTCTTATAATGTCTAGAAATATGATGATTTTGGAGTTTATTTGATATTATTTCAAATTTTTTCACACTAGTAGCATGCTTTCCAAAAGTGATAATTTTTTGAATAAATTTTTTTACAATGAATCTTATGTACAGTAAGATGTTATAAATTTTCGTGCAAATTTGGTGATTATTGAAGTTTTAAGTATTTTTATTTATTTTTTATATTCAAGTCAAAATTTATAATCATTACTAGAAAGTTTTCAATTTTAAAAAATATAAATTTATAATATTTTTAACATTTCTGGAAATTTTGATACTTTTCGGAGTTCATTTGGTATTATTTTAAATTCAGTATAATTCGTATCGATAGTACAAAGTGGTATTTTGGTGATTTTTTTTAAATGAAATTCCTTTTTTTATTTTTTAAAATCTTACTTATGAAAGTAGATTTTTCATAAAATTTTTGTGATTTTTTTTTTGTTTTAATGTTTCTAAGCATCTTTAGATTTTTACACCCATGTTATTAAATTGGACAAAATTCCAAAGATAAAGGACCAAAATGATAATCTTTAATTGTCATGTGCGAGTCACGTGACATCTTTCGTTACTTTTTTCAAATTTGCCATTAGGTGTCCTAGATTGGGTACTTTATTTAAAAGTAAGGGACTAAATTGATCAACGGTGATAGATAAAAGACTAAATTATACAAGAACTCAAAGATAAAGGATTAAAATGGTATTTTCTCTAAATCTTAATCATTCACGTAAAGGATTTTTTCGATTTATGGAAAAAACAACAATTTCCGTGACAAAATTTACTTCTTTTTTTTGTTTTTTTTAAAAAAAGTAAGATAATCCAACTTGGAACATGGATGCATTAAAACAACGAACCTCTCCCTTTAATCAAAACTAGTAAAATGCATGTGTTATTGCACGTGTATAGTTGTGATAAGTTCATGGACCATCTGACTTTTTGAATCTCTTCTAGCTCTAACCTCTCAACTTGAGTCATGGGTTCTAAACTAATTAAAGCTAAATGAAAAAGAAAAAAACTAATTAAAGTTATATATAAGAGGGAATGACAATAAACAAAGTTTACAGGTCACTCCACTCATTGCATTCACCTCATTGTTATGGTTAAATGAATTCTATTTCTTTTTTCTTGTTCTTGTCCATTGTAACTTATCTTTTTATATTTAGTTAAGAATGGCATAACAAAAAAATAGTGGCACGATATTTGGATTTAATTTAAAATGATAAAAATAATTTATGTCACCCATGGAGAAGTACCATTTGAGTAATGTTCGTTGTCTTATTCTTAGATTAAGATACTTTCACTTTCACTATCAATTTCGATACAATTGAAAAAGGATAAAATATAAACTTATCACTTAGGATCATTGGAGAAATTATAGTACTCAAAAACTACATCAAAAATAATATTTATGCAATTCCCCTTCTTATTTTATGTTAATAGTAGATACTTTTTATTCAAGTATCTAAATTTCATTAAAGCTTTGTTGTGGTAATTGTTATTGGACTAATTTCATTTCGCACCCCTCAACTTACTCCGAATTCTTACTTTGCACCTCAAACTTTAGTTTTAAATACTTTATACCCTGAACTCTCTAATTCATTCCACTTCAATTCTTTTTTTAATACCATAAAAAAAAATTAACAGAAATCTTGAGGCTTTTCATGTGTATAACAAATTCAACATGATGTACAATAATGTTTTTGGGTGCAAAAATTAAGATTCTGTTAACTTTTTTGACGATGTTAAAAAATGGACTAAAGTGGGACAAATTTTAGAATTGGAAGGGCAAAGCGTCCAAAGTTAAAATTCAGGGTGCAAAGTGTGAATTTAGGGGTGCAAAATAGAATTAGTCCATTGTTATTCGATAGTTTACATTGTTCTTTTTATACTGCATTTTTCTGATATTTTCTTTTAAGAGTTCTTCATCTTTTACATAAGTTTGGGGGTAATTAATATTATTTCTGTATTGCAACTTTTGATATTTTTATTTTACAGCAAAATCATAGGTCTTCCCAAAACTAAAATTTATTATTAAACCACAAGGAAGACATAATAAAATACATATAATGGCATAGAAAGATAATTTCTTTGAAAATACATTTTTACTCATAAATAGAAATATACTTATTAGAATGTATATTACTTTTTCAAGGTACTAATAAAGTAAAATATAAGTACAACATAAGCAAAATATTATAATAGAATTTTATGATCTACTTATTTACGTAAAATGCTTTATTATAAAAAAAAAGTTTGTAAATGATACTCATCATATTACTAATATAATTATTTCATTTAATTTATATAACAGTCAAAGAAATTATTACTTATGTATTAAAATAATAATTTATAAAGAAAATATAATTATGATTATTTATTATTTAAAATTACTAAGACAATTACTTACTATAGTTACAAATATTTGGGAATTTCACAAATATGGTAATAGTTGGATAAATTGGAAATCGTAAAATTTTCACTTTATTAATTTTTATTTTCAACTCTATGACTTTTTATTTTCTAGGCTAGATCTCTTTTCGTAGGCTTTATAGAATCAAGCTTTTCCTTATGTAACTAAGAATACGTTATTACGGATCTTACATACCTTATTGTCACAAAACTTCTACTTGACACAACACCAACGTGCCGAGGCAGAAGAAGAAGCCTATGATAGCACCAAAATTAACACAAACTTTGGTCAGCCCACCCGCACAACACTCGTGTTTAATTTTCACTCATTTATGGCAATCATTGCACACACAAGCACGAAATTTAGGCAACAAACAAGAGCAAAACATAGCCAACACGCAAGTAAACACTACACAAGCAATTTTCGACCCAAGGCCAACCTTTATAGCACTTTTATTCCGTCAAAAGCTTACAACAGGAATTTTTACAAACAGGTGGTATGCAGAACACTCTTGGCCTATATCTTATCATGAATGGCTTACAATCTCCTTGCCAAGTTTCTGACTACCACCCTTTTATAAGGGTAATGCGATTAACAAGGCCAACCGCCTAGCTTTGCTGGACAAATAAAAATGCCTACAACTAAGCTGCCTGGCCAACTAGCAGCACACCTAGCATGCCCATGCCTCAGAAGGTGGTAACTGTTCATAACCGCCCACTAAGCACATCACCACGTACTGCCAACATTTCCAGCCATTTCGTTGCTGTGGTCACATATGTTGCCAACTAGCTCAGCCAAGTAGTCCCACTCAGCCCCCACGAAGCCAACTTCCAACTGATTGCCACTCCCGTGCATGTGCACTTGCTCGACGTGCACGCCGCCTAGCCATTTTCCGCAACTGTCCAACACATAGGCAGCCTGTTGCCTACGTTCCTCGGCTAACTCGTTTGCCGACCAGCCTTGCCACCCACAAGCCTTCACTTGAGCTCCCAACAATGCCCAAGAATGCCACAAGCTATGCTCAACTCGTGTGCATGTGTGCACGATTCCGTTCGTGTCACTGCCCGTTTGCCAACGTTCACCCGGTAGCTGACACGATCATTCTTGCCAACGATCCATGCCTTGTCCCGATCAAGGCATAAAGGAGGGTCCTAGGCAAGGCCCAGGCTTAGCCCCACCCGGCCCCCAGCCAGGCATGTGAGACTACCATACCCTCCTTATATAAGGCTTTGAAAAATAAATCCTAAATGACAACAGTTGACACCAATTTTCTGAAAATCAGGATAGCCATTTGGGTCACTCAAGACCCCATCAAAGCTGATCCAAATGATGCCAAAACTTCCCTAAGGAATTTTGAAACACCAAGGCATAGTTTAGGAATACTTAACACACAAACAGCTCAAGTCGGCCCACGTTCGTTTGCCAAACTCGCCTACTACCTTGCCGACTGACAGTCTGCCTAGCCGACATGCAGGTCGTTTGGGCCAGGCATGCATGCAGCCTTGCCGATGGGTGAAACATTCCAAAGGTGCTAACAAACCTCCCCCACTTGAAGAGATTAATGCCCTCATCAATGCCAAGCTGTCAAACCCTAGGCATTGGCCTTTGCCAACCCAATCAGAACTCTCACGTTTGCTGAAGTTTGCACCAGTCTCGCCATTGTACAGCCCCATTACCTATTTTCCTATACGGCTTCAGCATTTTTCCCGTTCATTTGGCTAAATTTGTGACTACAAGCCTCTTTTTTTGACTCATCCTTCATTTAAGTTGCATTTGTTGCCAAAACTTTGCTGTAGCAATCCAACATCGTGTTTGTCACATTGTCCAGCCAACCTGCCTTAGTTTAGACAATGTACATGGACAACAAAATGAAGTACACAACATACTCTGTCAACCACTTAGCAACAACATCAGTCACTTGGCACCCCCGTGCCATAAAATTAAATAAGTAAAACGGAAACTTGAATAATTTAAACAAGGACAAAAACATTTTACCACTTACGTTCCACAATAGGAACTGCCCGTTGCACGTTTTTTAGACACCATGGGTTAGTCTCCGGGCTTCGGTAAGAAACCAACACGGCCTGCCTCTGTTTTCCCAACCTTGTCATTTTGGCCAACACACAGCCAAGGCACCATGCACAATGGCCGCCCTTTGTCCACACAAAAGACTTGCCTTGGTTTCCCTTCGAAACCAAGACCAACAGAGCCATATAGCACACTCCCCCACTTGTGTTTCGGCTCCCACAATCAGCAAGACTATATGTCCGATTGATTTTTCCCAAGTCTCATAGTGTTTATTTGCTACGTTCCCAACTGTGCCAACAAGCATTCTCATGCCCGTTTTGCCTAGCAGCCACCCATTGCCAGCACTCTTTTAGCTAAGCAGCCCACTTCTACTTAGCACCCGACAACCTACCCACTACCATGTCCTTGCACCCAAAGGACCCCTGTGCTTCCCAACACTTTAAGAGAGTTGGTCATTGTTGGTGTCGCACACCAACTGCAAGGAACCCATCCTAGCACAAGACGGACCTTCCTCGTCAGCTACAACGGCACCAAGCTACTCTCTCTTGGGACATTCCTTTGCTATATGTGGTCCTTCGCAAATAAAACAACCACTGAACTTGTTAGTTTTAATGAAAGGAACCTTACCCCCCTCGGTCTCAGTCACCGCAGCTCTCTTTTTCATCTTGTACTTGCCATTGCCATGCTTTGGGTCCTTTTCTTTGAGCAAGTTGTTCCCACCTCTTCCAGTCTTGTTGGTGGTTGCCTGGAAATCCATCAACCTATCAGCCAAAGTAATGGCTTGTTGCAACATTTTGCATACCTTGCCTTTGCAACTTTGCTTGAGCCCACTTCTGCAAGCCAACCATAAAATTGAACAACTTATCATCCTCGAACATCCCACGAACGTCCAGCATCAAGGAACTAAATTCCTTCACACAGTCACGAACACTGCCCATGTGTTTCAGCCTTTGTAGTGCCTCCCTTGTAAGCCACGAAATGTTGTAGGAAGGAATTACCTCTTTAGTTCCATTTTCAATGCCTCTTACATTGAAATTTGAGGAACGGTTTCATCACCAGCCAGTGTCCTCCACCAAAGTTTCGTTTCGCATCACTAGCAAGGTACATACTTATGATGGACACCTTTTCCTCTTCAGGCACACCCGCTGCCTTGAAGTATTGTTCCATGTCCCAAATGAAGTTTTCCAACTCCTTGGCACCCCTCGTACCATCAAAATGTTTTGAATCAGGAACTTTTACTTTGGCCCTTAAGGAATGGCTTGTGGAACTAGCTGTGTCCATAATAGCAACTGCCAGGCCATTTTTCAAAATAGCCATCTCATCTTGCAGCAGTGCAAGAGTCTCGAATTTGGCATTCTATGCCTGATCAACTTGTTGGAAATAAGCACGAATGGCCTCAAGTGCATCCCTGGTCTCATCAAAGGAAGTACGCAACACATAGCCTTCTGGAATTTCACCCAATTGCACCATGAGTTGGTTCACCAGCACTTCCAACCGTTGAACTCGTTCCACCACGCCACCAGCCGTAAGAGGAATGACCAGAACACCTTAACCAAGTGCTCTGATACCACAATTGTCACAAAACTTCTACTTGACACAACACCAACATGCCAAGGCGGAAGACGAAGCCTGTGATGGCACCAAAATTTGCACACAAACTTTGGTCAACCTACCCACACAACACTTGTGTTTAATTTTTACTCGTTTATGGAATTCGTTGCACACACAAGCACTCACTAACACACAAGCACGAAATTTAGGCAACAAACAAGAGCGAAACACAGCCAACACACAAGTAAACAGTACATTTAGTCAATCAATTTATGGCCCAAGGCCAACATTTGTAACACTTTTATTTCGTCAAAAGCTTACAACAGGAATTTTTACAAATAGGTGGTGTGCAGAACACTCTTGACTTATATCTTACCACAAATGGCTTACAATCTCCTTACCAAGTATCTGACTACCACCATTTTATAAGGGCAATGCGGTTGACAAGCCCAACTGCCTAACTTTGATGGACAAATAAAAATGACTACAACTAAGCTGCTTGGCCAACTGGCAGCACACCTGACACCCATGCCTCAGAAGGTGGTAACCGCCCACTAAGCACTTCACCACATGCTGCCAACATTTCCATCCATTTCCTCGCACATGTTGCCAATCAGCTCAGCCAAGTAGTCCCCCTCAGTCCCACGAAGCCAACTTTTAATTGATTGCCACTCCCGTGCGTGTACAATTGCCCGACATGCACGCTGCCTAGTCGTTTCCTGCAACTATCCAGGATATAGGCAGCTCGTTGCCTACGTTCCTCGGCCAACATCATTTTCCGACCAGCCTTGCCTCCCACAAGGCTTCACTTGAACTACCAACAATGCCCAAGAATGCCACAGGCTATGCCCAAGTCGTGTGCACGTGTCCGTTCGTGCCACTGCCCGTTTGCCAACGTTCACTCGATAGTCGACACGATCGTTCTTGCCAACGGGCCATGCCTTGTCTTGATCAAGGTATGAAGAGGGGTCCTACGCAATGCCCAAGGCATGCCCAAGAGTGCCCAAGATTAGCCCTACCCGGCCCCCAGCTAGCCATGTGAGACTACCATACTCCCTTGTATAAGACTTGGAAAAAAAATCCTATGTGACTGCAGTTGACACCAATTTTTTTGAAAATCAGAAGAGCCATTCCCCATCAAAGCTCATCCAAATGATGCCAAAAATTCCCTAAGGACTTCCAAAACACCAAGGCATAGTGTAGGAACACTTAGCACGCAAACGGCTCAAGTCGACCCATGTCCGTTTGCCAAACTCAAATGTTGTCGGCGACAGGCATCATCTGCCTAGCCGACATGCAGGCCGTTTGGGCTAGGCATGCACACAGCCTTGGCGATGGGTGCAATCATGCCAAGGGTTTTAAAACTTATGCAAATCAAAAGATGCAATACATGTTTCTTTTGGAATCTATCTTTAAACTAATTTATATTATATTTGCCTCTTGCACTTGTTAACTATAATTTCAAATATCATCTAATAGACCTATTGATGGATTTAACATGAGAACTTTGGTGGCAGACATATATAATTTATATAATCTAATTGATAGGGTACAAGTTCTTTCCAATTTTGATTTTTTTTAGGGTCTAAAAATTACTTACATGTTGTGATTTGATTGTTGGATCAATGGACTAACTTCGAGGAAGACTAGTTATGATTTTGCTCAATTTATTTTGAACTCTAAGTATGGTATTTATAGGTACAAAGGATGACCTCTCATATAGTGATATGAACCCACCCTATACATAAACTATAGTAATTCAAGATGCATGAACTACCGCTTACAAAAGTACATGCACACATATTGAATTTAGTTATCTAGAATAACTCAAAACACACGACACTTAGAGAAATTATAAATTTGTAAATTATTATTGGATAAAACTCAAGCATAATGAACTATGTGTTCATTAGTTATAGTAGTATATCATCATTTTATTATGGACAATATAGGTAGATTAAAAAGGAAGAGACACTTTAATAGAAAAATATTTTAATTGCACGTGTATTGCTTGAGACTAATAAAAATTGTATTTTTCAATTTCTCGTAAAAAAATTATATTTTTTGAATTAATTAAAAGTATTTACATTTTTTACTTGCTTTATTTAATTGGAATTAAATTGTTATAATTATTGGAAAAAGACTATTTTAGTCCTTATCTTTAGGGTATTGACCAATTTGATATCTATCAGAGCAAACAAATTTGGTCCCTTATCTTTAAAATAAAATAAAATTAACCAATCTAAAGTCTATGATGAAAATCGTGCACAAATTAATGGGTCAAGACACGTATACGATAATCACTTGGCCATTAATCTATAGTAGATGTGTTGTCAATGACTCCGTTAGTTTGTATACAATTTCAGTCACAAGTCTTAAATTAATTATTTTGTTTAAAGATGAGGGACTAAATTGGTCATTTTGATAGATAAGGGATCAAATTGGTCGATACCCTAAAAATAAGGGAATAAATTAGCCCTTTTCCCTATAGTTGTTGTTATAGAAAAATTAAATTAATCTTAATGAAATTATGTAGGGTTAATTGTATAAAACAAATGTGATATGGGTCTTTCTTTATCTGAGAATATTTACATGGTCAAAATTTTCATCTATAGAAAATTACAAGCTAATTTGCTTTTCAATAGCTCTTATAAATGGTTGAATTACGAACATAATGAACTACTTCATGATCCCAAAACTTTTTCATGATAGTTACAAAGCGAAGAAAAATTTGTATGACTAAATTTATCAAAAGGAAAGAAGAACATTACCCCATACATTCACAACAAATTTTATCATCATAAGACCCATCTAATCTGACGTGTTTTTATATTTTTGGATATTTGGCATGAACTTATGTTACTAAAAATCATGTGTTGTTTAAATGACTAATGTCTTTATTCTTTTTCAAAGTCACTTTTTTAGTTTTCTAGATTGTGGATTTTATCTTTACTTTTTACTCATTTTCTTCTTTCAGTTATAATGCCATAATGTATATTTCTATTAACTAATTTTCAAAAAATTATTGTAAGATTTTTTTATAATTAATCGGTTTCAATCTATCTCGGAATGCTCTTGGTAGCATACTTGGTAGAGTAGTATCTAATTTAAGAACACAATTATTGAATTTCTTTTTTTGGTAAGACATAATTATTGAATGATAGTAAACATTATTCTTTTTATATTGCACCTTTTGATATTTTCTTGTAAGAGTTCCTTATATTTTACTTAGGATGGGGGATAATTAAAATTGTTATTTCTATATTACAATATACCATATTTTCTTTTAAGAGCAGTCATAATCATAGGTCTTTCCAAAACTAAAATTACTAATTAAATTATACGAAACGCATAATAAAATGTGTGTATTGGAATAGAAAGACAATTCTGCCAAAAACACATTTCTACCCAGAAATAGAAATATGCTCATTAGACTTTTTAAAGGTACTAATAAGTAAAATATATAAGTACACATAAGTAAAAAATTATAGTAGAATTTTGTGATCCACTTAATTGCTTA
Source organism: Cinchona pubescens (assembly GCA_025175665.1). Taxonomy (NCBI): domain Eukaryota; kingdom Viridiplantae; phylum Streptophyta; class Magnoliopsida; order Gentianales; family Rubiaceae; genus Cinchona; species Cinchona pubescens. Next base: position 7,626,860 of record JANKKI010000051.1, on the reverse strand, counting down.
TAATACTTTATTCTAAAAAAGTTTGTAAATGATACTCATCATATTACTAATAAAATCATTTCATTTAATCTACATACAAGTCAAGCAATTATTACTAATATATTAGAATAATGATTTGTAAAAAATATATAATAATTATTATTTATTTATTATATTGAAATTACTAAGATAATTGCTTACTAAATTTCTAAATATTTTAGAATTTCACAAATATGATAATAGATTCGATAAATCGGAAATAACATAATTGTCTCTTTATTAGTTTTTATTTTCAACTTTATTAATTTTTTATTTTAGGATTCTAGGCTAGATACGTTTCTATAGATTTTTTTGTGGATGGGGACGAAAATTTTAATATATCACGAACATTATTTAATAATGAACCACATTGGATGATTTTATTAACTAAGAAAAAGCAATTAAGAATGTATTATTAGAGATCCTATATATCTTATCACAGTCCAAAAAAGCAATACATCTTTCTTTTAGAAATCATTTTCGAACTAATTGATACTTATACATAACCTTTACACTTATTGACTGCTAAGCTATACTTTTTATGGGGATGGAGATGAAAATTTAATTATATCACAAACATTATTTAACAAAGTATTGCATTTGGATGACTGGATTAACTTAGAAAAAGTAAATAAAATTACGTTATTAAAGATCCTACATATCTTATCACAATCAAAAGAAGCAATATATGTTTCTTTTGGAATCAATCTTCAAACTAATTGATACTTATATATGCACCTTACACTTATTAAAAATAATTCCACATGTTGTCTAATAGATCAAGTACTCNGTTGATGGATTTAACATGATAATAGTGGTACAAAACATATATAATATAATTCTTTGGCTACAACTTCTTCCTAGTCAAATTTTTAGGGTATAAAAATTACTTACATGTCGTATTCTTACATAGTGATTTGACTGTTGGATCGATGGAGGAAATTAAAGGGAAAACAATTATTATCTTGCTCACTTTAGTTTGACCATCAAGTAGAGTATTTATAGGTACATAGGGTGACCTCTCATATAGTGATATAAACCCAATTAATAACCTATACATGAACTATAGTAAATTCAAGATACATGAACTACCCTATGCAAAGAACATGCACACACATTGAACTTGGTTATTTAGAGTAGTTGAAAATACATGAATTTAGACATCTAGTTAAATTCTAAACTTGCAAATTATTATTAAACTCAAGCATAATGACCTATTGTCTATTATTTGTAGCAGTATATCATTATTTTATTATAGGCAATTTAAGTAAATCAAAATAGGAAGAAATAATAAGTTGAAGGAAAAACAAACTCACACTTTTATAATTGTATAAACAAATATGAATTAAGACGCAAAACAGAAATATCTAATCGTAAAAGAAGCTTAGCATACTACCCCAAATTCTTATAAAAAAATTTACTATTCTGCACATATAAACACATACATTCTATATATGCATATGTGTATGTATGTGTGTGTATGTATATATATATGTATATATGTGTGTATATATATAACATGAAACTAAGATAAATTGTCAAAACAAATTTTACATATAATAAGTTAAGTAAAAAAGATCTTTTGACTTGAATATTTCCCATGTTTGATTGCACTAATAAGAAAAGCATTAATTCTTTATAACTTCTACAATGAAATGATAAATGATAGTACTGTTACTTGAACCTTTAACTCCATTTCTCAATACAGTTCAAATTATAAAATATTATATTTTTTTATGATTTATTGAGACATTCGACAATATTTTAAATACCCCTGCTATAAGCTCCTCTATTAAATCCTTTGCCACCATAGCATCAATTAGATCTCCATCTTCCATGTGAAGCTACACATTTGAATAAATAAAGGTTAGAAATAACTATCAATAGATATTGAAAATGAAATGAAAACAATATATATTAAATATGCGAGTATCATATCTAAGATATCAAGAACAATTTAACTCTTCGGGGATTTTTCTCACAAGAACTTGGGATCTGTCGCATATGAATCTCACAACTTCGTACTCCAAATTTTTGACCCCACAATATTTTAAGAAGAGCTTTTTCAATGGTATGTGTCATTTGATTTTAAAATAGACTAATGAACCATCCTATATTTCAAGATATAAGCATTTGAAGTTGAGAAAGTAGATTTGATGCAAAAGTAGTTTGACAAAAAAAAAAAAAAAAAAAACATTGGAGGAAAGAGAAAGTCATTTATATGCATTTCAAAATATCAACAATATTTTATTTGTTCTCTCCTAAATAATTGTAGAAATAATAGCAACTAATATCTTAAAGATTTCCATGCGAGCGCAAACCCTTTATGCCACATTTATAAACTTTAATCTTAAGAAAGTTAATAACAACAAACCATGAGATATAATTCTTGATTACTCAAAAAAGATTGAATAAAAGAAAATTTTGAAACAAACTTTTGTCTTGTTAGGACAATAAAGAGAAATAATTTTAGAGCCAAGTGATAACTTTACACATTATGATTGCCTTCCAATTTGTTGGTTAGCTATGATTACCTTCCGACCAGTCAACTATTGCAGATATTTTACAACCAGGATCATAATATTATTCGGACTTCTCTTCAATTTTGAATATGAAAAATATAAAGACTTCCTCATAAATTTATGGAACAATACTAAACTAATTATTCAAGAGTGGTAAGCAGGAACCGTACTATGGAAGATCGAACATGCACAAATCTTTTAGAAGTGAAATTTATAGAAAGCATGTAACTAAGGAAACAAATGGATTACTCGAATCGAGATTCATGCTATAAGCATTAAGTACCACTCTATATAGAATGAGATTTAATCATCATTGAATAGCTAGATACACCTTCCATTTCCATGATGGAAAAAGAAATTTTGGTTGTAGTTTCTTGGTAGATTTTACGTTCATTTGCATGGAGAAAGGATATTTATATAATTTTGTCACTATGAAATTATGTACTAAAGTTTCAGAAAACTTAGATGACCATGAATTGCACAAATTTTCTTTTGATGCATGCAAAGCATTGTGAATAAAATGTAATCCAAAATTCTAGCAATATGAACAAAATCATTTTTCTTTAAGAATTTTGTAAAGAAACCCTATAACTCCCTACGTGGTTTTTTTCTTTTTCTTTTCCTTTTTCTCTTTCTTTATTGTTTCCTGCACATGCTTCATGTGCTCTTATGTCACAATTTTCTAAAAATTCTATTGCATTATTCAATCTTTCATAAGCAATCTATCAGGAGGTAAAGAAGTAAAACTTATAGGAATACATATTTTGTTCTTACACTATTTTAAGTTACAGGAGAGGTGTTATTATAACACTTCCTTCGTGTATTAGCACTACTTGTTGGAACTACTTGGATAATTTATCTACAATTAAGTGGCTTAAATAGTTTACTCAAAAATTACAAGAATCTAAACCTTTTTACTTAATGAATACAAGTGGTACTCATGTAAGGGTATAAATAAGGAAAATGGAGAGAAGTCCAGTTGTCCTAACTATTCAAGTGACTATTATAGTCATTGGTCAAAATTCTATTAACACTTATAATTTCAAAATTTATGCATGTGGATCCGAACCTTTTATTTTTTTATTTTTTATGAATCACTACAAAACGAACATATGTTTAGCCACGAATCTTAGCCATAAAAAAATATTGTTAAGTAGTAATGCCTTTAGCAACATAACTGGAATAAGATGAACCCGTGTGGGAAAAAATCATCATTGTCCATGTGATGATATTTGCCATGGTGATATTGTTGCTAAACTTTTAGGTAAAAATGGTAAAGTGCACTTGCGCGACAAATTTCAACAGTGATTGCACGTATCTCGAGCGACCGCTCCGCATATGACCTAGCATACAAATCACCAAACAATAGAAGGACTAATGTATCACCATTTGGATAGAAAGGCATGGATTCAATTTGGGAAGACACATCCTAATTTTGCATCCGAGCCTTGGAATGTTCTCCTAGGGTTATGTGCTAATACATTTTCCAAATGGAAAGACATATTGTTGCTGGCCTGTTGTCCTGACTCCATATAGCCTTCCTCCCAAAATATGCATAAATACAATGTTTTATGTTACTCACACTAATTATACTTGGTTCTCAGAACTCAAAAAAACTTATCTATGTCTAAATGTAATCGTTGATAGAAGAATTGAACCAATTTTGGTGTCTCGGTGTGCCTCGTGGTGCCACGACCAGAGATGTATTTCACATGAGGGTTCCCTCTTGTGGACAGTTAACAATTTCCTACTTATGGAACGCTATCCTAAGGAGTACAATTGGCATTCTTGAGTGTCCCATATTCGTAGGGAGAGGTCGAAGGCTCTCAGGTAGAAGCATAACAAGAAAGTCTGCTTCTTTGATTGTTATACACAATTTTTGTCTCCAAATACTCCTTAACAAAGGAATAAGGAGTTCACCAAGAAAAGAGTCAAAAAAACCCTACCACCATTGCATTTGTTAGGCAACAAAATTTTGGCACGAATGGAAGTTATAAACCGTACACTTGGTGACACTTTACACATACCTACTAGACACAGTGAATATCACAAGTGGACAAAGCAAAGCATATTCTAGGATCTACCACACTATAGGACTTGAAAAAAAAAAATTTACCCTTCCTTCTCCCATAAATGACCAATAAATTATAAGGGAAGCGTCTTATCACTTAACCTGTACTTCGTTGTCAAAATAGGGTAGGAGGACCAATCTTATTCATCATAATGCCGACATCATACATATAGAGAAGAACATGTTTGACAATACCTTCAAAACTATCATGATGTCAGCAGGAAACAAAGGACAACTTGATCACACAAGGAAAGACTTACTAGATGTTTGTGGCCGTGCAGCACTAGAAGTAGACATGTAGAGCACTAGTCTAAAACCAAAATTGGTGTACACCTTGACTGAGGAGCAAAAGAGGTCTTATGAGAATGGTTGAAGGAGTTGAAATTTCACGACGATTATGTCCTAAACATTAGAAGATGTATAGTTTTGACTAAGTGCAAATTGACGAGGATGAAGAGTCATGAGTGTCATTGGTTCATGGAAAGGCTATTACTCTCTTTTGCATTTAAGGAACTTCTGCTACCATTCAAGTGGCCAACCCTAACTGAGATTAGCCTATTTTATATACATTTTCTCGACGACATTAATAGTGGTATAAGAGACTTATTTAATCAGCCACCCTGCTATGGATTAAGGAGCTAATGTTTTCTGCAGCACTGCCATGCAAAAACTTGAGAATGACACTCCTATTATTCTTAGAAATTTGAACGGATTTTTTTTCGAAGTTCTTTGACTCTATGTAGCATCTTATAGTCCACTTGATGTATGAGGTGAGAGTTGTTAGTCCAGTACAATATCGATGGATGTATCCATTCAAAAAGTACAATGTTAATGGATTGATGTCAATATTTCCTTTTTTTGGTTAATAAACATTTTATTTGTTTATATTTTTACCTTCAACATTCATTTCCACACATTACTATTTCATTTGAAAAAGAACATTAAGAATAAGGCATAGATTGAAACCTCCATTTGCAATGCATACATTGTGGAAGAGGTAATGGCGTTTGCGTCATACTACTGTAAGCCATATATTCAATTAGAGACAAACTAGGAAGGAGCGATTAGGACTCAATTGATCCAATTGTCTTGTCACTATCTATTTTTAATTATTTATGCAAATCAACTGCCGTAGGTGAACTTGGTTACCTAATTAGCAAAGAAAGGTATTCTCACAGGCATATCTTGCTTAATTGCCTTGAAATGGAACCATACGTTTGGTGAATAGTTATGTGCATACAAGGTGTTATTTTTTTTGTGTTGGATATTTAAGTAAATTCTAATACTTTTATAGGATGTTTTGATCTTCATTTTACAGTATCCCTAATTATGAAATTGACCGAATTTCCAATGAACAATTTGTAGGTTGATTCAAAATTATCGTTAAGTGTTGTCAATTACTTAGCAGACCACATCTATTGATTTCAAATTTTGAATGGCATATTTTGCAAAAAAATATCATAATTGTTTAACACTGTTTCTCAACGACAATGACAAGGTCACAGAGCCAAGACCATTGTACCATCTCGCATAGGGTCCAAACACAAAAGTCAGGAGCTGTTGACAATTTCATTGACGAGTACTCTTTCCAAATGTGATAATATGGTTCTAGAAAGGATACTATGAACAACAATATATGTGTTGAGAATGCACCAAATGACTTCTACGGACTACTAGACTATATTATCAAGGTCGAATAGCCCAATTTTAGTAATGCACATTCTATTGTTCAAATATATATGGTATGCCCAGTCAAAAGGAATAGTGTGCATCAAAAGTACAACTTAGTAAAAATAAACCTTAAGAAGAGATAAAAGAATTAAGATCCATTTAACCTTGATCAACGATAGTTAAAGTATACAACACACTGTATCAAGAGTGCATGGAAAATTAAGGAACAATGGAAGTAAATGGTGTACCAATAGTCTAGATAACGGAAGCAATTGAGTCTGAATTGCATGATTTTCTAACGCTGCATGATCACAGTAGTGAAGTGGTATTCATCGATGAAATCGAAATACATCTATTTGAATTGGGACAATTTGAAATTGATAAAGAAAAAGAAGACGTCGATGATGATGAGGATGAAGAAGTCATCAAATTTGATTTTGACTAGTTTTCTGAGAATACTTTTGCTGTTCAATAGTTCTAGTGTCACCTACTGAAATGCAACTACAAGTGTACTTGTAATTGAATTTCTTTTTTATCGTATTTTTAAAAATTAGACAATTATCCATGAAAAAGTTTTTCATTGCTAAATTCATATATGAAGTCTTTGACCATCCAGTCGTGTAGTTGTACAACTTTAATTACATTCATCACTGATTTTATGTGTATAGCAACGAAATCCATTTGATGGTTAAGTATGCGTTCCAGCTGTTAATTGTAATCACATACGAAAGGTTATTGCTCTTAAATTCGTCACTGAGTAAAGTTGAATGAATTGAATTATGGATAAAAAGTTTTGTGCTAATGCCATGGGTAAGGCATTGAACAAGCAAATGTGTAGTTGGACTGTATTAACTACTTTTATAGCTAACTTCATCACTATAGCGTCTACTGCTTTTTTTCGTGGCCATGACTAAGTTCATTGGAAAATTTGAAATAGTAAGGAAACCTTTTTGTCACTAAATCCATCAATCAATGGGTAGCTTAACTGAATTAGACTTCCTCTTTCCCTGCCTCCCAATTTCATTCTCTCTCCCTCCCTTCCTTCCTCTACCTCTTTCTTTTTCTGCCTTTCTTCCCATTTCTTTCGTTTCTTTGCTTACCTTCTCTCTCTCACCTCTTTGTCCCTAAAAGGCCACCAACAGCCACCACCTTCTCCCATTCTCTTCCCAGTCACGTATTCATGGTGACTTTTGCTTGTTTTTTTTCCTGAATTTTGTTAATATTTTTTTTATTTGTTATAATATTTTTGTTTATTTGTTTTAATATTATTTTTGGTAGATTGTTATGAATTTATGGTTGTTTTTTAATTTTTTTCATGTTAGATATAAATTTTGTTTATATGTTTATGCTAGGAATTTATTTTTGGGCTAATTAAGGCCCTTGTGATTTGCCAATATTCACATTATCTCCAATGATTTGCAAACTTACAATCTGTCCCGCTTGTGGTTTGGATTAAAGTGAAATTGTTAATTGAAGGTCATAGGACCAAAAAATGTTGATTTTAAGGGATTTTTAGTCATTTAAAATCTTTAATCAAGGTTTGTTATACATTTTAACATAAAACATAAGCCCTTCCTTCCAACCTAGAATTTTTTTGGCAGTGCAGGGGTATATAGGTTTAGGGGTATTTTTTACTTTTAACACAAATCTATTAGATTTTTCACTTTCCATTTATTTTACAAAAAAAAAAAAAAAAATCTCAAAGCACAAGGAGATGAATTGTAAGTTTACAAACTATACAAACCGCAAGGGAGTTTCTTGTAATTTACGCATTATTTTTTTATGTTACAAATTTATTTATATTTTATATTATACTTTTTTTTAGGAATTTGAAATATAAATTTTGTAATTAGCATATTAATGTAACATTTTTATATTTCAATTTATAAGTTTTTTTATTAATCTTTTAATTAACTATTTTTAATTAATTTTTAGCAATTAATCAAATTAATTTACTGTTTTGTTTAACTAGGATTCTTTTCAATTTATCTATTTTTCATTAAACTTCTTAAAGATTTGTGTTTGTGTGACTAAAATTTTAAATTTTTAGAATCAAATATTTTTAAACTAATCTTTTAGTTAATCGACTTAATTAACTATTTTTTATTAGTAATTTTCAATCATTAATTGTTTTAATTTATAAATTTTTTATTAACTTTTTAAGTAACAGTTCATTGTAGTTAAAGTAAATATTTTAATACACTAGGGATTAATTATCTTTTTCCATTTTTAATATTTTTTAATTAACCTTCGTCAATTAACTTTTTTGGAGGCTAGAAAATGATTATTATGCTTAAATAAAATTAGTCAAAGTAAAATAGGTTAATATCTAAATTTTGATTTTTTAGGGTTACTTTTTTTCTTTAGATTAATTTATGATATTTTATAAAATAGGTTCATTTTAGAAATTTTGTGAATATCAATTATTTATCATGGGTTTGCTACTGTTGGTTACATAATAATTTATACTAGTACTATATGTTAGTAGTAATTCATCTCAGACTACTGCTACTACACATTGGTAGTGGTATTTGATAATCAGTAGCAGTACATTAGTGCTTATTTAACTATTTTATTGATATACTAATCTTTAACTATTTTTTCATGGACTAGGATTTAATGAACTTTTTCTACATTTTTTCTAGTTTTTAATTAACTGTTGCTAATTGACTATTTTTGCAGTTTGCAATGCTAATTATTGTGCTTAATTAAAGTTAGCCAAATTAAAATAGGCTAATTTATAAATGTTAACTTTGTAATGTTACTTTTTTTGCTTTAGGTTAATTTATGATATTAATATAAAATAGGTTCATTTTAGAGATTTTGTTAATATCAATTATTTATCATGGATTTGCTAATGTTGGTTACAGAATAATGTATACTAGTACTATAAAGTAGTAGTGTTTCATCTCATACTACTACCATACATAGTAGTGGTTCATCTCATACTACTACTATATATTTGTAATAGTATTTGATAATCAGCACTGGTAAATTAGTAGTTTGTTTGTGGAATTGGTTTAAATCATGGTATTTCATGTTAATTTTGGTCATGGCACAGTAAGAGGGTCTCTCATGTTCGTTCAATTGAATAGCAAAAATGTTTAATCCAATTTGTTGTATTTGCCCAGTTTGTGGTAATCGTTACTGTTGAAAAAATTGGAACGGACTTGTCGAAATGTTTGCAAGTGTAGATGTCTGTATAGGTATAAGTAATTTTTAAGACCAACTTAGGTGCAATTCATTTAGTAGTACTAATTAGTTAGCTAAATTATACGTTAAATTTACTATATTCGATAAATATTAGAAAAATTAGACAATTTAAGGGATATTTGAATAACATTTATGTTAATTTCGGGATAGTTTAATAATTATTTCGATAATAAAGGAAAAAATTTAGAATTCTAGACATATTCTACTATAATCGCTGATTGTGAAATGAAATAGAATTAATTATTTAATTGCAATACTAGACAAAATAAATTTGGTTCATTTACTAATATTAAAAAAATAACTAATTATATGTTTAAATTAAATATACTAATTAAATTTTTTTAGTTAAAATTTGAATTATAGTAAGTTTCAATTTATTAGTTAATTTTTTGGAATTGCGTTTGTATAGGCACATCGGTCTACTGGTATTGATGCCTGCTTCCTTCATTACGGGACATCTATATGTGCCCTAATATCCAGGTCAGCAATGGATATAGATGAGATGACCTGGAGGTTCTATACCACTCACCATAGTGCCTCAGACTTTACTCTGGATACATGACCACCATTCAGACGGGTGTGTCCTTTACTGTCGATGACCAATCCCACAGTAGAAGCAACAGACACTGGGCTCCTCATCACCTCCGAAGAGACCACATAAGTATTAAATAATGACAATTTTATTTAAATTTATTTATTTACTTGTTACAATCTAAATAATTGCTCTATTTCAATCTCATTGTAGTGTAGGTTTTCAAATTTGGGTACAGTTACACCACATTTAAATGGTATCATCTAGCTTTACTGGCACCACAAAGAATCAATGATGGAACCAGTTTCAAGCAAAAATATATTTTAATACTCATTTTTTGAAGAATAATTCATATTTCTTCCCTAAATTGTTATTTATTGACTGTGTTTCATACTTCTGTTGTGCCACTTTGTCAGGTGGGAGCTGGTTCACATTATTGAGATCTTCAGGAAGAAGAGCTACGATTACATCACAACATCATTACCAAAGGTGAAGAAGGAGAAAAAGAAGTCGAATTTCATGTATGAGGAGATCTGGTAGCGAGAACTTGCTGACTATTTTAATCCCAAGGCCTAGCAAATTACAGAACAAAACAAGCAAAATAGGACATTCGATGCCAGCCAGATGGTGAAGTACACCAATAGGTTCATCGATGTCTGTCGGCCTTGAGATAGCCAATACATTTTAAAAAAATTTCATTTTTTTTCAACAATTACTCATTGTACACTAACTTAATTTTTTCCTTCTTGCAATATAAGTCTCTGGGCCACGTGCCAAGACAAGATCTTCAACAAGTGTTATCAAAAAATGATAACACTTTGACTGGGCCCTGGGCCTTGTAGGTGTAAGAGTTGTTCCAGCACTTTTGGGTGACTCGTGCTCAACCGACATCATCTCCCACCATTTGTGAGTCCTCCCAAAATTCCATCACTCAATGAGATACAAATTTGGGGTAGAGGCTGCGGCGGAGTCAAATCATGGGAGAGTGTTTGGCTTGGGTCGATGGCCAGAGAGTTCCTAGTTACGTCCCATGCCACCTCTGGAGCATCTTCTGGACTAGCTACTTCCAATTCCTTTAGTTAGGCCTAGTTGTCGGAACTCGTGGAGAAGCTGTAGTGCAAGGACGATGAGCTGCGGGATGTACATAATATGCTAGATCAGGTTCTTGGTGTTATTACATACCTCTAGGATAGGGTATTTGGTGCAGACTGGATTTTCTCTTCCTCTGGACCCTCTACAAGAGGTCTTTTCTCTGAACTCTCACTCAACACAAATAGCTTCTTTTTTTTCAAAAAAATATTTAAATCAATAATTTTATGTACAAACTATTATTTATGTTGTATAAAATTTCTATTTTTCATTTCGTTTTTTTTCATTAATATATTATTTTTCGTTTATGGTCCTCAAATTAAGTTATAACAGCCAAAAGAAATGTTATAAACAAAATGGATTAGAAATATTAAATTCATTGCTAAATTTGTGTTAATTATGATTTTTGTGGCAAATTCATTGCTGGCTCGAGTTTAATTTTATTTTTCATAATAATTTTCCTTGGTAGTTCGTTGGTATCAAGTTGTCAATTTTATTTTGTTAAAAAATTTACCAACTCTTTTGTCACTATATCCCTTGCAGTTTGGTTGTGATTGTTTTTTGTCACTATAGTTGCCATAACCAAATAAGAAATATTTTAGTCACTGATTCATCGCTAGTTTGCAATAAAACTTGACGTTCCTATCCTTTGTTACCATTTTACATCATTAATATCGTCACTAACTTCTGTTGGAAACGACGTTACAAATTCAGTGCTCTTTTTCGAACAACTACTTTCATCGTTAACCTCTGACGAAATTATCAAACAAAATTGGCAATGAGTTTTTGTTGCTAAATCCATTGGCCACCGCCAACGAAAACAAGTCGTATTTGTTCATCATTATTTTGTGACAATCATTTTTTGTTTTGTGGCTAATTTGGCAAGCTACGAGGATTATTTCCACAATTTTTTTTTTGTTTTGTTTCTAAGTTCACTTTCATGTCAAATAGTGATAAATTTATTTAATTTTTTGTCTCTATATCCCTTGCTGAACATGCATTTTTTTGTAGTGAATGTTAATTTCAAAAGTGCAATAAGCCAAATCAAGAAAATTGATCAAATTGTATACCTTGGTATACATCTAGATTGTGACCACCAACCAGGAGCAACATTAGGTATTTAAGGTTGAATGTTTATGAATATGGTCCATTATAGATCATCTCATAAGGGGAAAAAGAAAAGAACAAGTTCACGCAAATCCGAAGAAGTTATCACGGACGAGCCACATGCAGGGAAACTTGCACGTGTGGTTCTGACTGGGCTTTCTTGAGGTATATAATAACCTTGCTTCTGCTCATTGCTGGCGCACCTCTCCTAACTATTGCCCATTTATTTACAACCCCAATCTACACAACAAAAATTACCCAGCTCGATATGTATGGGCTTAACCTAAAACCTCATAAAAGCAAATTTTTAGTTCTCGTACCAATCCAACATCTCATAATTCTCAACTTCATAATAGGCAAATAGCTAAAATTAACAACATAAGAGGAAAACAAAATTAAAAATTAACAACATAAGAGGAAAAATGTATGGTCAAAATTCTTGAATCATTTTCATATAGTGTCAATGATTTGCTCGATATACAGAAAGGCAATGAATTAATCAAAAAGAGAGCTCTTCACACATAAACATTCTTGCTTACATATAGAGAGAAACAAGAAAATCAAAACAATTTAGCATTTAGGAAATAGAAGGCTAAAAAAAAACCTGGGTAAGTATCTTGAGGTGTGGATCTTTACCCCTAGTGGTCTCTTCTTCTTGTTGTTGTGGTCACCTTCAGCCATTGTTCCTTGCACTAACAAGTCAGATGGTTATAATTTATTCTTTACCATAATGCAAATGGTGCAAGACCAACAAAACAAAGCAACAAGACAGAAAGATGTATTACCAATTATAGAAAATTGAGACTTGAGTGAATATTTTTTTTTCTTGTATATGTATCTATATTCAACCTATGAATTCTCTATAGATAGGATGACATTGATGGAGTAAGATAGTTTTAAATTTTTTCCCTGAAAATGTATGGATAGATTCGGGGCACTTAGGAAGACCTGTTGTATTTTTTTGGTAATAGGAAGACCTATTGTATTCGGGGCACTTAAGAAGACCTATTTTATATGTAAATCATAGATTTAAAGTGTTGTACCATTTTAGATAATACAAACTTTGATGCACAAAATCTAAATAATTATTGTTGTAGTCCATTACTCTATATCATTAGTTGGGTGTAACCAATTCTTTTTGACCAAAATAGAAAATTTTTATGTTTAAATTCTTGTAGATCCTACAAAATAAATGTATAGTTCCATGAAATCTCACTATTCTCTCACTTTATTGTCACTAGTGGGAAAGGCACACTCTATGGGTGTGATTTTAAAAAAAGTTACAACATGGCAAAATTTCAAGAGAAAAATAATAGATAATGAGAATGTTAACAAAATTTTATAAAACTTTTTTAAAAAACATAAAGAATGGAGTGAGGTGATTGGCATGAAAGTTATGTGTAGTTACTCATATATAATAAGAGTGAAAAGGAAGTAAATAAAAAGACATCACACAAAATTTTGACTCTTGGTTTATATATAGTATAGATACTTTTCAAAGAACGTTTTTGTATTTTTTTCACAAGACCTTAATAGTGTTAATTACAGTGAATCCCACTAAGATGATTTAGGAGTTGTCACTTTACTATTTTGAACAACATAAATTATAGTTTGCATATGTGGAACCAATAAAATTTTGTCTTATAACTCCGAAAAATGGAAGAAATTAATATAAGCCCATAAATATATTCTATAACTTGGTGATTGTACTTTGTTCCCACCGAATCAGTTTTCAATACCAACCCTTGATTTAAATACTAGGAAAAGAATTAATTACTCTAACCAAGTTGGTTATGCTGGAATAGTTAGGGTTTTAGTTCTTTTTCTTCCCCATGGGATGATCTATAATGGACAATATTCATAAACAATCAACCCTAAATCCCTAATGGTGCTCACGGTTGGGTGAACATCTAGATACATACCAAAGTATTCAATTTGATAAATTTTACTTGATTTGGTTTATTGCACTTTTTTTTACGCAAATGCCCGAAAGAGGGCAGAAATTTTATTAATGGAATCAAGGATTACAAAGCCGAATATTAGGGCAGCCTATAGCATCTAGGTAGACCAATCCCTTAACCGGCTGAGGAATGGTATAGCAATCATATTCAACATACATAGGTTTTGATGTACGACAATCAGCAACATGGTTAGACTCCCTAAAAACATGCTTGAATGAAATCTCTTTCACAGCACAGTAGTTATTGATGAACCGCAATTGGGGGTCAATGCTCCAAATCGGCGCCGATGATCCTTGCAAGGTGTTAACTAGCTGAAGAGAATCAATCTCAACCACCAGTGAGTGGATTTTATCCGCAAATTATGACACATCTTGAGCCCATCTACAAGAGCTAATGCCTCAACTTTGTAGGTTAGTTTGCTGTTGATAATTATTGGAAAATGCCCGGATGCATTGGCCATTGTGATCTCGGAGAATGCCGCCATCTGCTGCCATTCCTGGGTTACCTTTGGAGGCTCCATCCACATTGAGCTTAAGGCATCCGTGGGAAGGGCAGTCCCATTTAACGACTAGGACTTTCTTGGGTTTGGTTTGGAGAAGTTGCTTGCAAATGCCGCGTGAGAGTAACAAATCATCTGCTGTGGATACTCTTTTAAAGGGGTGGGCCGAGGAGATATTTTGCTAAGTAAGAGTAGATGTCCACTATAATCCTTGTTGTACTACTTTCTTTGTCATCCAGAACTGCCATGTTCCTAGCTTTCCATAAGAACCAATAGATTATGCTAGGAAGAATTTTATGAATGGCTCCAATGGCGGAAGGTGACGCAGCAGCCCACCACCATGAATTAAGTTTATCCAGTATGGTCGTGGATGGAGTAATCACCATCTCCAGATAATCTTCAAATAAATGCCAGATTTGTCGTGATGTTTCACATTCCACAAAAAGATGGTCCATGGTATCTTCATTGCAGCATAAGCAACACTTGGAGGCTAACGAAAAACCAATTTTCTGTAAGGTATCATCTAGAGGTCGATAATTTCCACATGAAAATGGATATCTTCGATTGGAGTCTTACATCCCAAATCATTTGCCGAGAATGAATCCGCATCTTGGGGTAGAAAATGGATAAAAGTGAGAAGGAGCCTATGTGTGTGAGGGTCCAAGCAATGAGATTCGGTTCGTCAAACAAGAATAGCGGTCTTGCGTTGAGAATTGCTGCAATATTTTGTATCTCCTCATTGGAATATCTCTCATCCAAGAGGGAAAGATTCCAGCCATTGGGACCCCCAACCTGTAAAACTTTAAGCTGTTCATCATATACTTGTTCCACCATGTGGGAGACAGGCCCATGTTTCGGTCTAAGGATCAAACCAAAAGAAACAATTAGCCTTCCGTAGTAAGAATAGCATCCACCTTTCTGCGTCTTCACGAACATGCAACATCCTTTTCCAAGTAAACGAATCACCTGGTGATGTCGAGACTAAGGTGGGATGTTGGTTCTTAAGGTAACGTCGTTGAAGGAAAGAACACCACAAAGAGTTGCCTTTTTAGAATTTCCACAAAAGTTTGAGACAAAAGCCGTGAACCACCTCCTCGAGTGATGAAATTCCTAGGCCATTTGAATACGTTGGTTGGCAAATTGTAGCCCATGAGATCCAATGATGCTTTAGCATCCCTTCTAAGCAGTCCCAAAAGAAATTGGCAAATTGCCATTCCAGTTCTTTGAATACTGATTTTGGAGGTGAAAGAACCGATAGTATGTACATAGGGATGCTACTAAGAACATGCTTGATAAGTACGAGCCGCCCTCCAGGAGAAAGGAACTGCGATTGCCAACCGTGAATTCGGGTAGCCACTTTAGTTTCTATTAATGGCTGGTAGATATTGCGTCTTTTTTTAGCTTTTTGATTGGGACAGCCCAAGTAAGTGAATGGAAGAGATTTGTTAACAAAGCCCGTCTTAGCTTGGATCAACCAAACTCGAGCTGGAGCCACCTTTGTGGGTAAATAGAAGGAACTTTTGGACTTGTTGAAAAGCTGTCTGGAGGAGAGCTCAAATCTCGAAAGAAAGCTCATAAGGTGCCGAATGGACTTAATATCTCCCTTTATAAAAATGACAATGTCAACTGCGAAATCCAAGTGGGAGATCGTTGGGCACTGGTTCGGGAGGGAATAATGCGTTATTTTGCCCTTCTTAAATTGATCCTTCAATTCTTGAGAAAATGTTTCAAGCATTAGGATGAATAACAGAGGTGATAAGGGGTCTCCCTGACGAACCCCTCTGGAGGATTTGAAGAAGCCTTTGGGTGCACCATTAATGAGTGTAGAAAACCAACAATCTTCCAAAATATGCTTCATAAGGGAGAGGAATTAGTCCAATGTTCGGCAAACCCAAACTTCCATAGAATTGCATAGAGGAAAGGCAAAGAAAGCCTATCAAATGCCTTGGCGAGGTCAAGTTTAACGATCATATTTTCTCCCCTTGTTTTTCGATCTATGGAATCGACCAGCTCTTGGACAAGGAGGATGTTATCCGCAATGTCTCTCCCTTGGACATAGGCTGCTTGTTCTGGTGAGATGAGTTCGGCAGAATGGAGGCAAGGTGATTGGCCAAAATTTTAGTGCAAATTTTATTGACAAAAGTGCACAGACTAATAGGCCAAAAATCACTAAAGGAATTGGGGTTGGCTACTTTTGGAATTAATTCAACAAGGGTGCTGGTGAACATCCATGGCAACCTTGCACCTTTAAGAAAAGCACAAACTGCAAGGAAGAGGTCATGGTGGATAATATCCCAACAAGTAGTGAAGAAGGTCCCATTGTAGCCATCAATTCCCGCTGCACTGTTAGGCTTTAGGGACAAAACTGCCTTCTTCTATAATTCTTTTATTGACAGCTCAGACAATAAATACTGGTTATCCACATCCGAGACCTTGTGTATAAGGTGGTCTAGTAATGATGGGTCTAAGGTAGTGGTATGATTAGAAGTCAGGAGTTCCTTAAAGTAGGTAATACCTGCATCTTCAATGAGCTGCAAATTTTTAGTCCATTGCCCGTCAATTTTGATTCTGGAGATGCGCAATCGCTGCCTTTTGGCAAGAAGGGTAGAATGGAAAAAATTGGAGTTTTTGTCACATTCTTTTAGCCATTTCACCCCCGCCTTCTGTTGCCAAAAGGTTTCCTCTTCCTCAAGACACCGTATGTGAACAGTTTGTGCATGAGCCAAAGCAATTTGATTACTTTGGCTGTGATGGAGTGGGAGAGGTTCTTCCTTGCTTTTGACTTCTTGTTCAGCCTCATACACCTTTGTGAAGACATTGCTGAACACAGTGTGACTCCAATTCAAAAATTCGGCTTTGAGTCTTTTATGTTTGGAAGCAAGAATCCATTAGAAATAGGGGAACTAGTGCAATGCAAGGACCAATTGTTGCCCACAACCTGCAAAAAATCCTTGTGTTTAGTCCACATATTAAGGAATTTAAATGGCTTTGGGCCTGGTGTTATTGGTGAAGAAGCATTGAGAACTAGTGGCGAGTGATCCATGCATGTCTTGAGAAGGCGCGACATTAATATGTTGGAAGGCTGCCATGAATTCAGCATTACAAACAAATCTATCCAACCGCTTCCAAACCACGGTTCCAAACCTGTTCCCACGCCAAGTGAATTTGCAACCTTGAAAAGGTAGAGCCAACAAGCCACATTCGCGAAGACAATCATTGAATTCACCCATCGCGTCCAAGTGCAAAGAGCTAGAACCTTGATATTCATCGGAGCTTGAGATAACATTAAAGTCACCGCCCACCAGCCACGGAGTTTGAGGTTGGACAGCTTGGAGATCCTCCCAGAGAACTCTCCTTTCCAATTTTGTGCATTTTGCATATACAAAGGAAGCTCTGCAAGACAGTATTGTGAAGAGAAGAGGAGATACAAACATGTAGAAGCTGGTCTAAGCTAAAAGTGGGAGCTAAACCAAGCTCCTTATTCCAAAAAACCCAAATTTTGCCATTGGTGTTACATTCACAGTGATCAAAACCTAATTTGTGTGCGAAGAAAAAGATTCGAGTTTTGTCCACCATGGGCTCCAGCAAAGCAAGAATTTTTATTTTGTGTTGTTTGATAAGTAACTTCAACCTACATAATGAGGGTTTATTAGCTATCCCCCGTACATTCCATATTAGGATACTATCCATTTAATACTGAGGGGAGGAGGGCAAAGTGGTAGTTTTCCTAACCAACCGAGTGCGCATTGGCTTTGGCATGGTATAGATTCTCTTGCGTCTTTTCTGTTTGGACAAGGACTTACCAGCTGGCTGTGGAGTGGAAGAAGATGGCTGGATAACCTCCGTCGTTGCATGGTTTGCATGGGGAGAATCATTGTTCGAAAAGTAACACGGTAACATTATCTTTCATAATTTTACCATGAGAGATGAAGGAATCATCCATTGAGGGGTTATTTGAAATTCGGTTATCCCTAGCTGCTTTTGGGGTAGCCGAGTCTAGTTGTAACTCTTCCAAAACGGATGTGGCTCCACCGTCCAAGGGGTTTAAGATTTGAACTTCCAAAGTTTGCTCATGTGGATAAGGCTCCATCTCCTGATTTGAATTAATGACCTTATCCAAGGTTGTTGGAATGATCCCATGGAAGATGGGATTTGAATTTTGAACCACAAGTTGTTGAGATAATCTCTCCACCATTTCTGGTTGCTCCTCCACTGGTTTTGGTTGCTCCTCCACCGTTTGTGGTTGCTCCTCCACAACTAGTGGCGCCTCTTTTCTTGGTGGCCTTCCTTGAGCTGAGTTTTCACTCGTATGTGCAACATCAATGCCTTGTGAAACATTTTGCAATGAGGTTATTGTGTTTGCGGCTGATGGGACATCATCAAATATAGCATAGCCAACCAAATTGTTGCTCCATTATCAACAAGTGTAGAAGGAGGGGTTTGCTTTGTTCCCGATGGACCTGCTTCTTGGTGCTTCACCGGAGTCCAACGTGTTTGAATAGGCTTTTTTGCTGGATTGTTTGTGCCCGGTACTATATCTTGTTTTGCTCAACTCGCTTCTCCTAGCCTTTGCAACACTTGTTTATTGCACTTTTTAAAATTAACATTCACTACAAAACACGTATTTAACAAGGGATATAGAGATGAAAAATTAAATTAAATTTATCGCTATTTGACTTAGAAGTGAATTTAGTGAAAAAAAAAGTTGTGGAAATAATCCTTGCAGCTTACCAAATTAGCCATGAAACCAAAAAAATTTCTTAAAATAGTGATGAACAAATACGGCTTGTTTTCGTTGGGCAATGGCCATTGGATTTAGCAATGAAAAATCGTTGGTAATTTCGTTTGATAATTTTGTTAGACAATAATGATGAAAGTAGTTGTTGGATAAAGAGTGCCGAATTAGTAACGTCAATCATGTCAAATAGAAGTTACTGATGATACTAGTGACGTAAATTAAGCAACAAAAGACAGGGACGACAAGTTTCATCACAAACTAGCAATGAATCTACGAAGGAAATATTGCTGATTCGGTTATGGCGACTATAGCAACAAAAAAAAACACCACAACCAATCTTCAAGGGATATAGTGACAAAAAGTGTTGGTTAATTATAATAAAAAAAAAAAAAGAAATTTATAGCATGATAGTGATGAACTTGCAATGAAAATTATTATGAACAATAAAATAAACTCGAGTTAGAGATGACTTAGCTATGAAAATCATTATCAAACATTAAAAAATATATAGCCACGAATTTAAATATATTTTAATCCATTTTGTTTACTTTTTGTTGTTGCTATTATTAGTTAATTTTAGGACTATAAACAAACAATAATATATTAACGAACAAAATGAAATGGAATATAGAAATTTAATTCAATATCAATATCAGTTTGTACATAAAATTATTGTTTTAATTTTTTTTTATGAAAATAATAACTATTCGTGCCAAGTGATGGTTTGGAGGAAGGGCACTGGTAGAGGGTTCAGAGGAAGGGACAACCTAGCCTGCATCCAATACCCGACCCTAGAGGTGCGTAACAACACCAAGAACCTAACCTAGCATATTGCATACATCCAACAGCTCATCATCCTGGTGCTACAATTTCTCCACGGGCTCCAAGAACTGGTCCTGACTATATGAATTAGAAGTAGGTGGTGTAGAAGATGTTCTAGACGTCGCACAAGATGTAGCTAGGAACTCTTTGGATATCGGACCCAAGCCAAACACTCTTGTGTTTGACTTCACTGCCCCACTTTTGCATCCCATTAGCTGATGCTTGAGAAGTCTTAGAGATGGTGGGAGATGATGTTGCGTGAGCAAGAGTCGCTTGAAAATGCTGGAACGACTCTTGTATATGCATACTAGGCCCACAACCCAGTTGAATGTTATCATGTTTTTTATAACACTTGTTTAAGATGTCGACCGACAATACTCGATCAGCCAAGAGACTTATGTTGAAAGTAGGAAAAAATTAAGTTAGTGTACAACGAGTATTAGCTGAAGAAAAAAGGAAGGAATTTTTTTTAAAACATATAGGCTTTCTTGATTTTGAAGGACGTTGATGGACCCACAAGCATACTTCGCTATCTGGCTGACATCGGATGTCCTGTTCTGCTTGTTTTGCTCTGTTATTTCCTAGGCCTTGGGATTAGAACAGTCAACAAGTTTTCTTTGTAGATCTCCTCAAACATGAAATTCGACTTCTTCACCTCCTTCTTTGCCTTTGGTAATGATGTTGTGAATGTAGTTATCGGTATTCTTCTTGAGGACCTTGATGATCTTAGCAATGTGAACTGGCTCCGACTTGAAGTGGTACTGGAAAAGTACGAAACACAACTAATAATAATTCAATGAAAGAATATGAATTGTTTTTCAAAAAATGAGTATTATATTATATTTTTATTTTTACCTCCATCTTATTCCATCATAGATTCTGTGACACTTGTATATAGGTGCCAATAAGAGGAGATGATACCGTATAGATGTGGTATAAATGTACCTAAATTTGGAAACCTACGCAAATTATGACGTTGAAATAGAGAAATTATTAAACTTGTTACAAGTAAATAAATAAATTCAAATAAAATGATAATTGTTTAATACTTATGTGGTCTGCTAAGGGGTGACATGCAACCTAATTTCTGCTACCTCTACTATCAAATTGGTCATTAGTGGTAAGGGATACACTCGACTGAATGGGGTCATGTATCCAAAGTAAAGTCTAAGGCTCTATGGTGAATGGTATAGAACCTCTAGGGTCATCTCATCTATATCCAATATTGACCTGGATATTGGGTCATATATATATGCCCCGTAGTGAAGGAAGCCACATATACTAGTAGCACTAGACCGATGTGCCTATCTAAACACAATTCCTAAAATTTAACTAATACATTGAAACTTACTATAATAAAGATTTTAACTAAAACCTATAATTAGTATATTTAATTTAACCATATAATTAGTTAATTTGATAATATTAATGAAATGAACCAAATTTATTTTATCTAATATTGCCTTTAAATAGTTAATTCTACTTAGTTTCAAAAATCAGCAATAATACTACAATGTTCCAAGAATACTAAATTTTTCCTTAATTATTGAAATAATTATTAAACTATCCCTAAATTTACAAAAAATTTATCCAAATGTCCCTTAAATTGCCTAATTTTTCTAATATTTATCAATATATTAAATTTAATCTATTATTTAGCTAACTAATTAATACTACTAAATGGATTACACCTAAATCAGTCCTAAAATTTACTTATATCCATATAAACATCCAAACTTTATAATAATTTTGAAAAGTTTCAACGGTATTTTGACCATTCCTAGTTTTTTCAACAACAACCAACTACCACAAAGTGGGCAAATATTACAAACAGGATTAAACACGTTTTCTATTCAATTGAACGAACACGAGGGACCCTCTTACTGTGCAATAACCAAAATGTAACTCGAAATACCATGATTGAGACCAACTCCACAAACAAACCACTAATGTACAACTAGCTTTATCAAATAATACAACAAATATGTAGTAGTAGTATGAGATGAACTACTACTAATTTATAGTATTAGTACTAGTTTTTGCCTTGCGATGAGCGAGGTTGGGTTCCAGTGTATAAATTATGCAATAATATACCATTGTGTATAAATTATGTAGTAAAATGTGAACTTAGAGAGATGTAGGAGATCAAATTTCATGTCCCTAACACTTTGCTTATCATCAATTTATTAGTTAAGCAACTATAAATAACTTGGATAAATATCCCAGTACTCTAGATTCAAGAAAGTATTAACTCACAAAAAGGTAATGCTTAGGTAAAACAAATATTAACACACATTATTACTCTGATGGTTATAATATCTCGATCACAAGCATCCCAAAGCAAGAAAGAATATAAATGTCAATCTATAAGAAATCTAAATTATTTATGTTGGCTGTTTGTGCTATTTTGGTAATATAAGGAAGAAATTATGAGCTCTCTATTATACTTTATACTCAAGATTTGTGTGAAAACAAAAGTCTATACTTATTATGTATCAGGTGAAGAAAGTGATCAAAACTTCACAAGAAAAAAGAAGTTTTAAAGCATTGATGAACAGTAATAAAGACCAAGCTTGTCAGTGATTTTGTAGTAGTTATTGCACTAGGCATATCTTCTTTGTAGAAAGATCAAGCAAAATAGCATCTCACAAGTTGTAGTTCATCCTAAAACTAGAAAACTAAAAGCTATTAAAACCTTCTTGTTCTATCCAGCCCTAATTTTCTTTATGATAAATTCTTGCATGGATCAGCCACAAGACACAAATTCTATGGAAACAAACTTTGTGTCTTGTGGGTGTATGGAACTTGGTCCATGTAGGAATATTTCCTTTTCTTATTTATCCAGTCATTTTGGTTATTCAGGAAGTAGACATAAATACAAATGAATCACATTAGCAACATAAGATACCATGGGGGGAAGTCCATGAAGATGTATGTGGAATTGTGAGTGACACAGAGAGAAATAGATAATCGTTGCTTTAACTTGGAGGTCAAAGAACTAGAACAATCAATCTTAAATGCTAAGAGATCTATTCATAAATTTCAGCAAATAAAGGAATATATTATTACAGGTAAAAGTGATTGACCCTCCATTTACATCAAGCTTTATCTCGGTAAATTAACACTATATGCTTCTACTGGCACACGAAATAAAGTGGCACCCCCTATGGCACAAAGGGCATTTTAAAGCATTTCATTCGTGACACTTTTCAATTATTTTTCTTTCCATTCCTTTCCACAATACCCCTTATTTGTAGGGATTCTGATTCATCTCAGAGGTACTAACTATTTTTTATACCAAATTCCATTTATCTTTTTAACAAATGAGTACCAAATTAGGTGTTAGGTGTGCAATATGAAAAATTAATCCAAAATGCATTTATTTTCATATTAAACTACAACCAATCAAAGGACTAAAGTCTGAACATAAAAACTAACAACAACAGGTGGCAATGCAGAAGGAGTTAATGATTTACAAATCAATAGCACAAATACAAAGCAAATAATCTATTACATATTTATCCACTAACCTTAAAATACATAAGATCAATTTCGAGAAGATATCCTT
This sequence comes from Cinchona pubescens, assembly GCA_025175665.1. Taxonomy (NCBI): domain Eukaryota; kingdom Viridiplantae; phylum Streptophyta; class Magnoliopsida; order Gentianales; family Rubiaceae; genus Cinchona; species Cinchona pubescens. The sequence goes on along the minus strand of JANKKI010000051.1, from coordinate 7,603,049 downwards.
GGACAATAAAAAAGAAACAACAGTAACCAAAATGTGAGCAAGACAATTTACAATTTTAAAGAAGAAAACAATAATGAATCACATAAGCACATACGAATCAATATATACAAACTTTGTCATAAAATAAGAACTAGAAGAGATTAAATGAATGTAAAACAAAATTAAACATAAACAAGAAAAGAAAGAGACCAGTCGGATTGCAGGTCAAAGAGAAAATAAAAAGTGAGGGAGAAAGGTGAAGGGAAAGGAAGGAAGGAAGTGAGAGAAGGAATAGGTTGTTAAAACTATCGGATATCAAAAAGATGGAAAGATGAAGAGACAAAATGGATACGTGAATCTTGACATAAAATTGGGCCAAACGACTTTTCACAAACCCAATGAAATGACAACCCTACCCATAAATGAACGACCAAACTAAAATTTCTAACTCAACTCATTCTTGTCTATTTAGTAGGATACATTGTTATGTAACCAACACCAGCAAATCCATGACAAATAATTCATATCCACAAAATCTATAAAGTGGACCTATTTTATTTTACCATAAAAAAATTAACCTAAAGTAGAAAAGTAATACAAAATTAATATTAAAAAATTAACTTATTTTAATTTGACTAACTTCAATTAAGCATAGTAATTAGCATTCCAACCTCCAAAAAATTGTCAATTAGCAACAGTTAATTAAAAACTACAAAAAATGGAAAAGTTCAATAAATCCTAGTTTATTAAAAAATATTTAATTTAAATAGAGCATTAAATTAATAAAATGGTTAATTAAGCACTAATGTACTACTACTACTGATTATAAAATACTACTACAAATGTGCACCAGCAGTATAAGATGAACTACTACTATTATAACTATAACACTAGTATAAATTATTATGTAACCAAAGCATTAAATTAATAAAATGGTTAATTAAGCACTAATGTACTACTACTACTGATTATCAAATACTACTACAAATGTGCACCAGTAGTATAAGATGAACTACTACTATATAACACTAGTATAAATTATTATGCAACCAACACTTGCAAATCTATGATAAATAATTGATTTTTAGAAAAATTCTAAAATGAACCTATTTTATAGAATATCATAAATTAACCTATAGCGAATAGTTAACATTAAAGAATTAACATTTAGAAAATTAACCTATTTTAATTTGACTAACTTTAATTAAGCATAAAAATTAGCATTCTAGCCTAGAAAAAATAGTTAATCAAAAAAATTTAATTGAAAACTATTGAAAATGGAAAAAGTTAATTTAACCCTGGTTTATTAAAATAGTTAATTTAATAGGATCTATAAAATAATAAAATGGTTAATTATAACTTTAATTTCAATTAAAAGTTAATTAAAAATATCAATTAAAAGTTAATTAAAAATATTAATTAAAAACTAATTGAAAATAGGTAATTAAGTTAGTTAACTACAAAAACAATTTAAAACATTTGATTTAAAAAATTATAAAATTTAAGTTATCAAAATTTAAGCCTTTAAGTTAAGAAAAATAGTTAATAAATTTAATTAATTTCAAAAAATTAATTAATTAAAATAGTCAATTAGAAAAAAATTCAAAAAAAAAACTTATAAATCGAAAACTAAAATAATGTTAATTTAATATTCTAATTACAAAATTTATATTCAAATTCCCAAAAAACTAGCATAATATTAAAAAAATAAATTTGTAACATAAAAAACAAAGGGTAAATTACAAGAAACACCTTGTTGTTTGCCTAATATTCAGATTACCACCTTATGGTTTGCAAACCTATAATTCATCCCCTTGTATAGGCTTTTTTGTAAAATAGATGGAAACTTAATAACGTAATGGCTTTGTGTGAAAAATCTAAAACGTCCCTAAATCTATTAGATTATAACAATACCCCTCCACAGTCCAAAAAAACCCTTTGTTGGATAGGAGGGATTATGTTTTATGTAAAATACATAACTGATCTTGATTAAAGGCTTTAAATGGCTAAAATAACTTTTGAAATCAAAATTTTTCAACTCAGTGGCCTTCACTTAATAGAAAATTTAACGGTTTCACATTAGCCCAATCTACAAGGGGACAAATTGTAGGTTTGCAAACCATAAAAGGTAACATGGATATTAGACAAACCGCAAGGGTGTTCCTTATAATTTACTCAAAATAAATTCCTAAATAAATGTATAAACAAAACTTATATCTAACATGAAAAAATAGAAAAACAAGCACAAATTCATAATAATCTACTAAAATATTAAAACAAATGAACAAAAAATATTAACAATATTTGGAGAAACACAAAACTCACCTGAATATGTGATCGAGAAGAGGAGGAGAGGAGGTGGTTGCGGTTGGTGGCTATTGATGGTTTTGAGAGATAAAAAGGTGAGAGAGAGAGTAAGCAGAGAAAGAAGAGGGAAGAGAAGGGAGGCAGAACGAGGAAGAGGGAGAGGGAAGGAGACAGGAAGAAATTGGGGGCCAGGGGAAGAGGAATTCTAATTCGTTTAAGTTACTGATTGAGTGATGGAGGGGAAGAGTAATTCCAATTCGTTTAAGTTATGCAATGAGCGACGGATTTAGTGACAAAAAAGTTTAGTTACTATTTCAAAATTTTCCAATGAACTTAGCCATGAGTATGGTCGTATTTCTATGAAATTGACCATGAGAAAAGTATTATTCGCTATATCGACGAAGTTAGCTATGAAAGTAGTTAATGAAGTTCAACTACACATTTGAATAGTCAAAGTCTTATCCACGTGATTAGCAATTTGCAACTTTTCTTTGCTAATTCAATTATTCAACTCTAATGAAATGACAAATTTAAGAACAAAAACCTTTCATGCGTGATTAGCTGGACTGCATAGTTAGCTAAGAAATGGCTTTCGTTGCTATTAACACAGAATCCTTACGTGACGAAGGTAATTAATGTTGTACAACTACATGATTGCACAATCAAAGGCTTAGCTACGAATTTAGTAATGAAAAACTTTTTCGTTGGTAATTGTCTCTTTTTTTTTTAATTCAAAAAAATTCAAGCACAAATAAAATATAGTTATAGTTGCATTTCAATAGGTGTCATACACCAGTACAATTGAAAGGTAAAAATATTCTAAAATAACTAGTCCAAATCAAATTTGATATCTTCGTCATCCTCATTATCATCACCATCTTCTTCTTTTTCATCAATTCCAAATTGTCCCAACTCAGATAGATGTCTTTCAATTTCATGATGAATACCATTTCACCCCTTGGATCATGCAGTGTTGGAAAATCATGCAATTTAGGCTCAATGGCTTCCATTATCTACATATGCCTACTGGTACACCATCATTTCCATTGTTCCTCAATTTTCCATGCGCTCTTGATATAGTATGCAGTACACCTGAATTGCAGCTGGTTAAGGACAAATGGAACATAACAGTACATCTTCTTGTATCGCTTCCTATGGTTTGTTTTTACTAAAAGGTATATCTGTAGATGATGAATATTTAGAGATAAATTAATTAAAATAACCTAAATGGAAAAATAAACATACAGCTATAGTGTATCATGATATGTATAATAGTGGAGGAGTAGTTAGACCTTCTTAATAATAGATCATTGCAAGCCTTTATACGCCTATTTTCCCCTCTACACCTTGCCTTGAATAAAAGCTCAAGTGCACAAAGACCCTTTGCCTCAAGCAAGTCCAATTCGTATTTCAAATGTGGGGAAGCTATCACAGGTTTTGAGGAATCGACATTTCATCATATAAAAAAGATGGACAATAAAACCTATTTCTCGATTCAATAGAAGCTCAAAGAGGTGAATAGGGTCCCAAAAAGAAGGAGAGATGTAAAAAGTAGGTCCGATTACGCCTATTCCTAATCCTAAATGGAGTATAACGACATAAGGATTTATATGTAAATATAGTATCTATTTAAATACACTCCAAATGACCCCTTCTCATAATGAGAATATATAGAACCCTATTCTGGTCTGGTCCGATATTGAATGAACTTATAATCGAATGATCACAAAGCAGAGGGGACACCTAACATATCAAAAGGTACGATAGAAAAAGTCCATTCATGAGTGAGGACTAGTACTTTTGATGCACATTATTCCTTTTGATTGGGCATACCATATTTATTTGAACAGTAGAATGTGCATTACTGGACTGGGGTATTCAACCTCAATAATATCTTCTAATAGACCTTAGAAGTCATTCGATGTGCTCTCAACACAGATACTGTTGTTCATAGTATCTTTTCTAAATTCGTATTGTTGCGTGTAGAAAGAATACTTGTTCTCGAAATTGGTGGCCAGCACTTGACTTTTGTTTGGGCCCCAAGCGAGATAGTACAATGGTCCCTGCTCTATGACCTTGTCATTGTCATTAAGAAATAGAACAACATGAACATGACATTTTTTGATAAATATGCCGTTGAAAATTTTAGAAATCAAAAGATGTTGTTTGCTAAATAATTGACAACACTTACGATGTTTTTGAACCAACCAACATATTGTTCATTGCACATTTGGTCAATTTCATGCTCAAGGATACCGTAAATAAATAATGAAATATCCTATAAAAATTAAAATTTATTTAAATTTCCAACAAAAAACAACGCCTTTATGGACATAACTACTTGTTGAACATATGTGTGCGAGGAATTAGCAATTATGTCACATTTACCTATAGAATTTGACCTGCCTAAATAATTAAAAATAGAGAACCACAAGACAATGGGATCAACTAGGTCCTATTTGTTCCTTCCAATTCTTTTTCTCTTAGAATGAAGATATGTCTAAATATAGCACGATGCAAACGTTGTTACCACTTCAACAATGTATGCATTGCAAATGGAAGTTTCAACGCACACCTTATTCTTAATCTTCTTTTTCAAATTAATAGGAATGTGTAGAAATGTATATTTGAAGGTAACATAAACAAATATTCAATGTTTATGAACCGAAAAGAAAAAGAAATATTGACATCAATTCATTAACAATATACCTTCCGAACTGGTATATCCATTGATATTGACCAAAAACTCTCGCCTCATATGGCAAATAGACTATAAGATACTATATAGAGTCAAAGAACTTTGTTAGAAAAATCCTCTCCAAATTGCTAAGAATAACGGAGCATTGGTCTCAAGTTTTTGAATGTGTGCAACTATTAACGACATTGAGTAAATGTAAAAAAAAAAGGCTAATTTCTATGAGGGCTGTTCATTGGAATGGTTATAGAAGTTCCTTAAATACAATGGAGAGTAGTAGCTTTTCCATGAACACGTGACACTCATGACTCTTCATTTTTGTCAACTTGGATTTAATCAAATCTATGCATCAGCTAATGTTTGATACATAACTATTAGAAAATTTCAAATCCTTCAACTATTTGCATACAACTCTCTTTTGCTTCTTGGTAAGGGTGTAACTACTTTTGGTTTCGGATTGACTACTCCGCGTGTCTACTTCTAGTGCTACACGATCACAAACATCTATTAAATCTTTTCCCGTGGTCAAGTATCTTGTCTTCCCACTAACATCCATGACAGTGATGAAGATATTTTCAGACATATTCTTTTCTATGCGCATGATATCAGCATTATGATGCATAAGATTAGTCATAGCTCCTATCCTATTTCGACAACAATGTGCAGGTTAGTAGGTAAGATGCTTCCACTATGATCAATTGGATATGTGTTCGAGTACTTAAGGATAAATGGAGGGTAGACTTTTATAATAAAAAAAAAGAAGAAGAAAAGTTCCTCCAGTATGGCAGATCCTAAAATATACTTTGCTTTGTCCACTTTTGATATTCACTATCAAGTAGGTGTGCATAGAGAGTTCTTAGGTGTACGGTTTATAGCTTCAATTCACATCAAAATTTTGTCACCCAACAAATGCAATGGTGGTGTGATTCTTCAACTTTTTTTTGGTGAACTCCTTATTCCTTTATGCTAAGGAGTATTTGGAGACAAAACTGTCTGTAACAATTAAAGTACCAAACTTTCTTGCTGTGCTTTAACCTGAAAGCCTTCAACCTCTCCAGTATATGGGACACTTAAGAAGGCCTATTGTACTCCTCAGGACAACATTCCATAAATACGAAAATCATTAACTATCCACAGGAAGGCAACTCTCATGTGAAATGCATCTCCAGTGCACTGCATAGGCACACCTGGGTATCACAATTGGATCAATTCTTCTATCAACGATTGCATATAGACATAGAAAAGTTTCTTCAAGTTCCATGAAACAAGTTTAATTAGTGTGAGTAATATACATAGTGTCCTTATGCATATTTCAAGAGGTAGGTTATAAGGAGTTAGAATAACAGGCCAGAAAAATACGTCTTCCCATATTAGTCGAATAGGAAAATCCGTTAACACATATCCCTAGCAAACATTACAAGCCATAGATGCAAAATTAATATTCGTCTGGTCAAATTGTTTCCACAGATCAAATCCATCTAAAGGGTGATACATCAGTTTGTCTATTATTTGGTGATTTGATGCTAGGTCATATAAGGAGGCATACAACCACTGCAAATTTGTATGGCGTACCACTTTTGCCAACAAGTTTAGCAACGAAATCACCATGGAAAATTTTATCACAAGGACAATGATGATTTTTCCCACGCAGGTTCATCTTATTCCATTTATGTTGCTTAAGTCATCGCTACTTAGCAATGAATTTTTTTCATAGCTAAAATTCATGGCTAAAGTGATTCATCCAAAAAAGATTTAGAACTACATGCTTCATCCAAAAAAGATTCAGACCTACATGCATAAATTTTGAAATACAAGGGTTCATAAAATTTTGACCAACAACTATAATAGTCAAGTGAATAGTTAGGGCAACCTAACTTTTTTTCATTTTCCTTATTTATACCCTTAGTGAGTGCCACTTGTATTTGCTAAGTGTTAAAGGTTTAGATTCTTACGTATTCCTCTAAGCTGCCCTTCTTTCAGATCTTCTAATTGGATGCATATAAAGAATTGGATAATAGAATAGAATTTTAAAAATATTGTGACATAAGAGCACATGAAGCATGTGGGGGAAATAATAAAGAAAGAAAAAAAAAAACACATAGGTAATTATAGGGTTTCTGTACAAAATTCATCAAGAAAAATGATTTTGTTCATATTGATAGCATTTTGGATTACATGTTATTCACAATGCTTGCATGCATCAAAAGAAAACTTGTGCAATTCGTAGTCGTATAAATTTTCTAAAACTTTAGTACATAATTTCACGGTGACAAAATTATATCAATGTCCTTTCTCCATGCAAATGAATGTAAAATCTACCAAGGAACTACAACCAAAATTTCTTTTTTCATCATGGAAATGGAAGGTGTATCAAGCCATTTACTGATGATTAAATCTTATGATAGTGTGGTAACTAATGCTTATATTATGAATCTCTATTCGAGTAATCCATTTGTTTCCTCAGTTACATGCATTCAACAAATTACCACTATTAAAGCATTTGTGCATGTTCAATGTTTTGTAGTATGGTTCCTGGTTACTACTCGTGAATAATTTGTTTAGTATCATTGCATAAATTTTTCAAAAAGTTTTTTTTTTTTTTTACATTTTTCATATTAAAATTTGGAAAGAAAGTCCATGTAATATTATGATATTGGTTATAAAATATCTATAATAGTTGACTGGTTCGAATGTAATCGTAGCTAGTCAACTGATTGGGAGGCAATCACAAAGTCTAAAATTATCAACTTGGTTTTATAATTATTTCACTTTATTGTCCTAACAACACAAAACTTTATTTCAAAATTTTCTCTTGTTCATTTTTTTTTTTTTTTTTGTGTAATCAAGAACAATATCACATGGTTTGTTGTTATTAACTTTCTTAACACTAAATTTTATAGTTGTGGCATAAAAGGATTGGGCGTGGTAACCTTGAAGAAATTTGTTGCTACTAGTTTTACAATTATTTTGGAAAGAACAGATAAATATTTTTGACTTTATTTTGAAATGCATATAAATGATTTTCTTTTTTCTCCAATGCTTTTTTTTTTTCCAAAACTACTTTGCACCAAATCTACTTTTTCAATTTCAAATGCTTATATCTTGAAATACAGGATAGTTCATTAGTCCATTTTAGAGTCAAACGACATGTACCATTGAAGAAACTCTTCTTAAAATACTGTGAGAGCAAAAATTTAGAGTATGGAGTCGCGAGATTCATATACGACGGATCTCGAGTTCCTCTGAGAAAAACCCCTGAAGAGGTAAATTGTTCTTGATATTTTAGATATGATACTCGAGTTATTAGTATATATTATTTTCATTTATTTAGATTTTTTATTTTAATTTATTTTCAATATCTCATTATAGTTATTAGTAACCTTTATTTATTCAAATATGTCGCTTCAATTGGAAGATGGAGATATAATTGATGCTATGGTGGCATTTAATGGAAGAGGTTATGGCAAGGTAATTTAACATGTTGTAGAATGTCTCAATAAATTGTAGAAAAGAACATAATATTTATAATCAGAACTGTATTGAGGAATGAAGCCAAAGGTTCATGCAACGGTACTATCATTTAACATTTCAGTATAGAAGTTACAAAGAATTAATGCTTTTTTTTTTTTTTTTCATTAGTGCAATCAAACATGGATATATTCTAGTCCGAAGATCTCTTTTACTTAAGTTATTATACATAAATAGTTATCTTAGTTTCATGTGTGTATGTGTGTATATATATGCATTATAGTAAAATGTTTTATAAGAATTTGGGTTAGTATGTTGAGTTTCTTTTATGATTAAATACTAAACATTCACTTCTTATTTTTGATTAAAAGGACAAGTTATTGTGTTCCATGTGTATGTGTTCCAAGTTGGATTATTATCTCTTTTTTTTTTGGTCTCTAAATTTGTCATGGAAATTGTTGTTGGTTCCATAAATCTAAAAAAAAAAAAAAATCCTTTATTTGAATTACTAAGATTTAGTGGAAAATACTATTTGATCCCTTATACCTTTGGGCTCTTGTCCAATTTGGTTCTTTATCTATCGCCGCTAGCCAATTTAATTTCTCATCTTTAAAAAAAGTGCTCAATATGGGACACTTAATGATTAATTTGGAAAATGTAACAAAAGATGTCACGTGACCCGCACATGGCCATTAAGAATTACCATATTGGTCCTTTGTCTTTGGAATTTTGTCCAATTTAATCCCATGGGTGCAAAAATGTAAAATACTTAGTAACATAAAAAATAAGTTCACCAAAATTTTACGAAAAATCTATTACATGTGTAATACTTACACCAAAAAAGGACTTTCATTTGGAAAAAAAACTCACTAGAATACAACTTTTGTACTATTGATATGAATTATACTGAAATTTGAAATAACACAAAATAAACTCCAACAATTATCAAAATTTCTATAAAAGTTAAAAATATTAAAAATTTATGTTTCTTAAAATTGAAAACTTTCTACTAATGATTATTAATTTTGACTTGAATGTAAAAAGAAAATAGTAGAAATACTAAAAGACATTTATAGTTAACAAATTTACATGAAAATTCTGTTACCATACATAATATTCATTGTAAAAAAATTTATTCGGAAAATTACCACTCTTGGAAAAGGTGATACTAGTGCAAAAATTAAAATTTGGAACAATGCAAAATAAGCTCCAAAATCATCAAATTTCTAAAAATTATAAAAGTCAGCAGTTGTTAAAATTGAAAATTTTCTATTAATGTTTCTAGTAAAATTACAACTTTTGTAAGCATTACTAGAAATGGTTCAAGTTTAACATAAGCAGAACTTTTAAATTATAAAATTATCTAGAATAAAACTTTTAAGAGTGATATTGTGAGTGATTTTTTCATATGAAATTTTTTGAATTGTTATTCTGGTTACATTTTTCATATGAAATTTATGAAGGGTTAATGCCATTTTTGCCCTCGAAACTGAGGAAAAATCTTAATAAGGCCTTCCAATTTGAAATTTTTTTTATATAGCATTCCAATATAGCCATCCCCCCCTAAATTGAACATGCTTCAATTTGGCCCTCTAAACTAAAATAAGTATTAAAATGTGGCACTTGAAATATTTTGAACTTGGCCCTCCAAGCTAAAATTTTATCCTAATATGAACCTCCATTTGTAAAATGTTTCTTAGAATATTTTCATTTTCTAACTCTAATTCATACAATAGACGAGAAGGAGTGAACGGAGGAGAAGGGCTATTGTCTTTGAGAGGGGGCATTTTTTACTTTTAACTCAATTTTTTTAGCATTTTCTTGTTTCCTTACACTTCACAAAAAATCCAAACCATACGGGGGCAAAATGTAAGTTAGCAAACTATAGAATGGTAATCTTAACATTAGCTAAATCATCAGGGATCTTATATATATATATATATATAAATTTGCCCTTATTTTTTCAATCGATTGATCAAATTGTGAAATTCTTGGTGCATGTTTTTCTATTTTTTGGTCTAAAAATCACAAGTTTCTATATAGTAATTAATGTTGAATTCCTAATAAATTTGTTTCAAATAGTTTTTTCAAACAAACAAACAAAAAGCACCCTTATTTTTTCAATCGATTGATCAAATTGTGAAATTCTTCGTACATATTTTTCTACTTTTTGGTCTAAAAATCACAAGTTTCTATATAGTAATTAATGCTGAATTCCTAATACATTTCAAATACTTTTTTCAAACAAAAAAAAAAATTTAAATTAAATCACAATGAATTGTGAATTATACAAAAGATTAGTTTCACCTAAAACTAGATGAAAATTTATCGGTCTACTGAATGAAAAGAATAATGCTTTTATTTTGATAACCTATAATTAACTAATATCTTATATTGTCTACAATGCTTTCATTTCTTTTTCAATAAAAACTTAAACATGATAAGAAAGATATTCATTCTCAAGTAAAAACTTCTCAATTTTATAATAGTTACATATCAAAATAATACTGTTATTCATGGTAATTTATGATTGAAAGGAAAGGAAGATATTACATCAAATTAAACATTTGGAATTTTTACTATTGCTATTTTTATAGAGATTTAATTTGAAATTTGATTAAACTTATAAGATGTTTATTTTAATAGAAAAACTACAATTTTGGCCCTCAAACTTTGGGTCGCTGCCCAATTTTGTTCCCAAAGTATCGAACAAAATATATTTAATCCTCATAGTTTCTAATTTCAACCGATTTAGGACACATATGGAATTTTTGTTAATTATAAATGGAAAAAGTCATGTGCATGACTCGTGAATATTATTTATAACTTAGGATATAGTAACAGACCCACCACAGTTATAATTTTGGTACCCAAAGTTTGGCTCGTTATCCAATTTGGTCCCCAAAGTATTAGACAAAACACATTTAGTAATCATAGTTTTTTTTTTATTATTAATTTCAAACAGTTTATGATGAATTAGAAATTTTCATTAATAACACATGGAAAAAGTCACTACAAGCTAGGTAGTGCTAGTTGTTAATCACCCAAAGTTTGGCTTTTGTTGATTGTTGTGTGTTTTTAAAATTAAAGTGGGTTCAAGTGATAATTAGGGTTTAAATTAGTGTAGTTAATTGTGTTATCAAGATAGGCAATGAGGGTGCTTTAGTTTGTTTTCCTATATGAAAAATTTGCAAGAAATGGAATGGTATCGTATATCATACTGTGAGTTAATTAGAAATGAAGAAGTGCAATTGGAAGAAGAAAACAAGAATACATTAGTTGTAAGTTTCTAGTTTGTGTGTTAGGGATGCTTTTCTATCCATCCCTGTTCTCACCTACATGATCTTGTCCCTTGGTTTTGGTGGTCATCCACGACTTTTGGTTACCTTCTTCTTAGGGTCCACTTCATGTTCCTTCGCTTTGTGTTTCTTCACCAGTACCCTTTGAAGAATTCTTCTTATTTGTAGTTGTGGTATCTGGATTGATCTTCTTAACAACTTCAGGTGCTTCACTTGCACCTTTTGAAGTTTTCTTGTTTATTGCTTCAGAGCATTCTACTCCATTATTTTTCTGTGCATTCTTAATTATTGTAGTCAATTTAGCTTTGAATCTGCACTTGCAATTGGGTGTTTTTGCCATTAAATTGAATACGAATCCAATTATATTTCATGCCTGTTTTGGCTATTGGTTGTTGCACACCAAAATAGCTCCCAATTTTGTGTACAGAAATTAGATTTCTTGTATCAATTGATTGCACTTAATCTACATTTTTGGGAAATTAATAACAATTGCATTTTTTTAGGGTTTTACTTTTATGACAAGAGGAAGAAAATTGAAAGAATGAAGAGTCGAATATGATGGATTTAACTATGGTAAGTTTGTTGTTATACCCAAATTAAAAGTAATAGTTGCATGCCTTGCATTTGAATTTTTCATGTGTAATTAATGAAAATTTCAAATTTATCCTAAATCGGCTGGAATAAAAAATTATGAGGATTAAATATGCTTTAATTTGTTTGATATTTTGGGGAGCAAATTGGACCACGACCTAAGTTTTAGGAACTAAATTTGCACTATGGTAGGTCTATTGTTTTGATACTATAGATTAAAAGTAACAAACACGTGACTTTTACAGTGTGTTATTAATCAAAATTCCAAATTTTTTCTAAACCAGTAGAAATAAAAAAAAAAATTACGTGAATTAAATATACTTTGTTATACTTTGTTTGATACTTTGGGGATCAGATTACTTTGTTTGATACTTTGGGGATCAGATTGGACCATAACTCAAATTTTGGAGACCAAAATTGTAATTTTTCCCTTATTTTAACTAACTAGAAATATTTCCAATCTTTATATACAAGAAACTAGAGGTCTTTTCTATACGTACTTAAAAAATTAGGAGAAATGGCTTAATTAGTGCCTAATTAAACTTTTTTCTTAAAAGTTCAGTAGTCCGTCAATTTTATTTATTTTTGATTAACAATGATCTATTTCATGCCAATACAACAATTAAGGTCCCAAAAATTTACATTCCACTATCAATTCATCTTATACGTATCATATTGAAGCCATAAAACCACATAATTTTTGAGGACCGATTCCCAGAAAAAAAAAACAAAATCTTATCCGGCCCCGTGTTCTCGTGCGGAGTCTGGTGGTAGAACGAAGATGCGATTTATCGTGTATCCAGGTGTGGGGCTTCGTTTGTGGGTCATCGATGAGTGTTTGAGGGTGGTATGTAGTGAGGAGAATTTGGATTTGAGAATGGTGGTGGTGGTGGTGGTGGAAAACGAAGGAAGAGCAGAGAAAGGAAAGAAAAGGGGAAGGGGTCGTAAGAAGGTGGACGTGGTGGCTGGAAAAGGAGAAAAAAGGCAAGATGCGATCGAAAGGAAGGGTTGATAGAAAAGATGGTTTGTGGTGAGGAGAGGTGATGGGACGAGAGGGACATCGGAGGAGATAGTGGTCTGTTATGGAGTTGTGGTAGAGGAATAGGTAAAGGACAAAAGTTGCCACTGAAATTTAGTTTAAGGACTACATTGGCCAAAAAAGAAGTTTGAGAACTACTAATATTTTAAGAAAAAAAAAAAAAGTTGAGTGACTAATTAAGCCTTATGTCCTCTATTAAAATTTTTAGGAAGGAAGGGGGTAAAAAGAAATTTATAAGAAAATAATCTAAAAATTATAAGGTCAATTCCAAATTTTTCAAAAGTTAGGGCGTCTAACCGGCTGGCGCTTCGCTCCCCCTCCCTCTCTCTTTCCTCCGCCCAGTTCCATCACGTTTGCATTGTTTTCCATAATGTTATAAGAACTTCATGGAACAATTTTGTTCAAGTCCAAGTTAGGAATACTAGCTATATAGATCCCAACCAAGCATGCTGTGTTCGGTATGAGCTTACATCTTTGTAATCCCTGCACAATAAAAATTTCAAGATTGCTACTAAAATTCGTTCATGAATTTAAGTTCATGTGCAAGAAATACTGTTTAGTAAAAAAAATAAATGTATATTTAACTTTTAATTTGTTTTTATAAATCTCCTATTATTTTATTTCTTATACTTTTTAAGACTATTCTATTTATTTGTACATGTACAAGTTAAACCTTTTTAAATAAAGTAAAAACTTGTTGTAGCGTTGATGGTAAAAGTTAGCATTGTTAGTGATTTATCATCAAAACTATCTTTCCATCTGTAGATCCTCTTTTTTTTTTTTTTTTTTTAAAAGAAAAAAGAAAAAACCATCTTTCTTGAACACTTTCAAAGTTGTGATTGTTAGTTGTATTTGTTATACAAAGGGAAATTCTAAAATTCCGTTGAAGGAACTATTCCATTGGTTTTGAGGGATTGTACAGTACAAATTTTTAAAACACGTGTTGTATGTTATAAGGTTTTAGGATGGTTTCCTAAATGCGACTATAGAATTTTCCTATGATTAACTTTTCTGCTAAATATTAACTGGCCACGTCGTAGATTGAAAGAAATATAGATTTTCATAATATTAATAAAGACTATAATTTTTGAGCATGTTAACCATTTCAATTAAAAGAGAATATCTTATATAAATTTAATATTGTACATATGGTTCATAGAATACATATGACTATTCAAAAATGTTTGTATCAAGAATACAAATTTACAGTTACTTTTTATTTGTGTTTTCAAATTTTCTTGATTTCTTAATTTTACCTGTCTCAATTATAATTGGAAATTTGGCAGCTAAAAGTAGAGATGTCAATATACTTTTTTTTTTTTAATATACGATTGACGTTTTTGTTTATCAAAACATAAACAAACTAGAGATACTAATATCCATGATTCTTTTAACTTTTCTTGTTTTGTGTTTCTCTAATCAATTTTAGATATGATTATACTAACTGCTAGCTATCTATTATTACACCACTCTTAATTGTTATGATGACGTATTTATTACCAACATTGACAAAATCTTTAAAGAAATATCTCCCATACACAAGCTTAATGAACTAATCTATTTCAAAAATTCATTAAACTACATTAAAGAAAAGATAACAAAAGTAGGAATGTAAGAAAAATTATCTTTTCTTTAATGTTTTACGATGGAAGAAGCTTTTTTTTATATTTTTTTATCAAGAAGTTAACTTTCATTCAATGAAATAGATGCAGTTCTACATTGCTGGAGAACTGGCCTCAGTATCTGCTCTGGCTAAATTATCAAGCTATACGGGAAAAGAATTTTTCCACAAAACATCTTTGCATAAGTTTGCAAACTTTGATGTTGTGGATTCTTTCAAAATTATAGAAAGTAGTGATAATATAAATTCTATTCAATTCTTATTCATCAAAAAGGGTCTAGTGATTTCATTGTTGGATAGATGAAGGAAATTACAAAAAGAATAAATATGTTTGCTCACTTTATTTTGAACTCTATGTACAAGAGGTATTTATAAATATATATAGGGTGACCTCTCATATGTAGCGATTTGAATTCAGTTAATAACCTATGTATGAATTATAGTAAATTCAAGATACATGACCTACCACATACAAAATAAATACACACACATTGAATTTGTTTTATAGAATACCTCAAAACATATGAATTTAGACATTTAGAAAAATTCTAAACTTGTAACATATTATTTTCAACATGGATAAAACTCAAACATGCTCATTGACTTATTTGTCTATTAGTTATGGTAGTATATCATCATTTATCATGGACAATTAAGTAGATCAAAAAATATATATATATATCCAAAGAAGAAAAACACCACTTATACTTTTATAATAATACAGATAGACATAGATATATATTATATTCCAAGTACAAAATGATTTAATCCCGATTTGATTTGTGTTTTAGGAATCAAATTAGCAAAATCATTCCGATTACACTTTTTTCCCCTCAAACTACTGGACTATTTAATAAATAAAGATTCATATAATATCAATTTTCTAACTTTTGATATAGAATCATTAAAAATCAAATAAATGAAAAGTAATTTGGTCTATAAATTTTCGGAGCGTATATTTGTCAAAATAATTTTTTTACATCATCCTTTTATATTTAAGGGTAAATCACCTAAATAGTCTTCTAACTATATCATTAAAGTCAAAATCGTTTCTCAACTTAAATTTTAGTCGATTTTGTCCCTCAAGTAAATATTTGTAGCCATATAATTTGATCCCTATTTGAATTTAGCGTCCAAGACATAAAATTTTTGTATTTTTTGAGTTGGTAAACGTGGGTGGTGACCAATATGATTGCGGGTTGTGCAGCCACGAAAATCTTGAATTTTGGACGGAACAACTAAATTGTCACAACTCTTTAGTTTAAGGACTATCTCAGCTAAAATTTAAGTTGAGAAGCCATTTCGATTTTAACGAGAAAATTGAAAGACTATTTAAGTAATTTTTCCTATATTTAATAATACTAGAGAAGGATAAAGTATATATTTATTTTGGTTCAAAGGACAAACTGCACTTCAGGCAAGAGTTCGAGAGGGTAAAGTATAATTAACCCTTAGGTAAAACGTTCAAATAAAGCATGCATTCTTATAAAAAATTAGTCATACTAAGATAGCATTTTAACATAACTAATATGGAAAACAATTTTAATGGCACCGTCTACATAAATCATTAACAAAATTTTGTTTCACAATGAATTATGTCATATGCTAATTTGACATTTCAACCAATTTGGATAACTTGCTAATCCCTCATCATTAGGAAGCTTTGCTTCTTTTTTAAATTCAGCTTCCATACTTTTCTCTGAGGACGACTTATCCAAATCCATATAACGAACTTATGCATCTACACGAAACTTCGGTATCTACAGTTTGAGGATTCAATGATCTGTATCAAGTAAATATGGTACATCATCAGTTCTGACAAGAGAAACATGGGATGATAAATTCAATATACAATTACACTGGCACTCACGAAGAAATCAAAGATCATCGGAAGTCAGTGCTTAAACAATAGACCAAAATCACTGCAAAAATAATAATAATAATAAATACTACAAACAGAACACTTGGGATCTAAGTATATTATACTTAGAATCTGTTATGTGGCTCTTGTCCCACATTGATTATTTTATGGAGAGTTATGTAGCCTTGGTCTTATAAATATAGACCTTAGGCTTTGGGCTTTATACATCAAGCACTAAACATAAGAAAGCTAAGGTAATGACCAATAAGGCCCAATAGCCCACTAAGCTTTCTTATGTTTAGTGCTTGGTGTATAAAGCCCAAAGCCTAAGGTCTATATTTATAAGACGACAAAAGCCACATAACAAATCTCCACCTTGGCGTGTGCCCACATCCACAAAATAGTAAAATAGCAAACTTGCTCCACCTTCTCCACATAAGCCTCAATGGGCTTAATCAACAACAACGAATGTTTCGTAAACATGTCCGCAGGATTATCTTTGGTACTAATCTTTTGGACAAGAACTTTCCCCTCAGCAATAGTATCCGAACAAAGTGAAATTTCACATCAATGTGCTTAGTTCTCTCATGATACATCTGATCTTTAGTCAAGTGAATTGCACTTTGACTATCGCAATAAACTGTAGTAACACCGTGATGCAGACTCAACTCGCCAAACAAACCTCTCAACCACAAGATTTCTTTGATTGCCTCGGTCACGGCCATATATTCTGCTTCCGTAGTAGACAATGCCTAACAATAGGTTGTAAAGTAGCTTTCCAACTGACTGCACAACCGCCAACGCAAAATACATAACCAATAAGTGATCTTCTTTTGTCAAGGTCCCAGGCGTAATCAGAATCCACAAAACCAAGGAACACATGTTTGGCGATGTTGAAAGTGCAATTGACTTGACTGGAGTCTCTTATACACATCTGAGATGTGTATAAGACACTGATGTGAATGTTCTTTTCCAGGACAAGACATATACCTGCTAACCACACTAACTGCTTGTGAAATGTCTGGACGTGTACAAACCATCGCATACATGATACTGCCGACTGCACTAGAATATGGAATTCGTGCCATAAAACCTTCTTCCTCACCTGATTGTGGTGACTGAGCAGCTGAAAGTCGAAAATGACTTGCAAGAGGAGTATTCACAGGTTTAGCATTTTTCATACTAAATTTCTCCAAAACTTTCTCAAGGTAATGTTTTTGGGTCAGGAACAATTTCATAGCTCCTCGATCTCTCTTGATTTCCATGTCCAAGAATCTTCTTAGCTGCTCCCAAATCTTTCATCTCAAATTCACTACTCAACTGTGCTTTCAAAGTTTGAATTTCTACAGAACTCTTGGCAGCAATGAGCATGTCATCAACATAAAGTAACAAATAAATTAAAGAATCATCATTTAATTTTCGAAAATAGACACAATTGTCATACATGCTCCTTGAATAACCATGACCCAACATAAAGGAATCAAACCTCTTATACCACTGTCTTGGAGACTGCTTCAATCCGTACAAGGATTTCTTTAGCAAGCAAACATGGTCTTCTTTTCTTTCAATTTCAAATCCCTGAGGTTGTCTCATATAAATTTGTTCTTCAAGTTCACCATGTAGGAAAGCTGTCTTGACGTCAAGTTGCTCCAATTCCAAATCATACATGGAAACTAAGGCAAGCAAAACACGAATAGAACTATGTTTAACAACAGGTGAAAACACATCATTGAAATCAATACCGTGTACGACTAGATGTGTATAAGAGACAGAAGTGGTTGGTCGCAATGAATGAAGAAATTGGATGACCTTCCTTCTTCTTAAAGACCCATTTGCAATCAACAATTTTCTTACCTAAAGGCGGCTTCACAAGAATCCAAGTTTTATTTTTATAGAGAGACTCAATTTCTTCATTCATTGCGACCAACCACTTAGCTGAATTATCACAAGAAACTGCTTCAAAGTAGGTGGAAGGCTCGCCAACTCCATCCGTTTCTTCAGCGACTGACAAAGCATATGCAACTAAATTTGCATATCGCTGCGGTGGTCGAATCTCCCTCCTTGATCTATCCTTGGCAATGGAATGTTCCTCCTCCTCTGGTTCTTCTTCAATAGACTCTGATTCATCTACTGAATTTTTCCTAACTGAGAAGGATCAGAACTACCAAACTCTAGCTCCACCTGCTTAGATGTATTATCATCTGTATCTGAATCACAAGAACTAGAAAGCTCCTTTTTCGAAGATATCATAGAAAGTTCATCAAATGCGTAACACCTCTACTAATTACAAATTTTGGGGACTTGGGATCAAGACACCATAATCTGTAGCCTTTCACCCCAGAAGCATAACCAAGAAAAATGCACTTTTTAGCTCTAGGCTCTAATTTTCCATCATTTACGTGCATATATGCTGGACACCCAAAAACTTTCAGAGACAGAGTAATTAGCAGGACGTACCTTACCAAATTTCTTCAGGAGTCTTGAAATCAATAGCTGCAGAAGGAGCTCGGTTCACAATATGACAAGCTGTAGAGATCGCCTCTGCCCAAAAGTCCTTTGTCAACCCTGCATTGGAGATCATACAACGGGCTCTCTCCAAAAGAGTTCTGTTCATACGTTCGGCCACACCATTTTGCTGAGGCGTCATCCTAACTGTATGGTGCCGAACAATTCCTTCATTTTTGCAAAATTCATTGAATTCGCCTTCACAAAATTCCATGCCATTATCTGTTCTAAGCCGCTTGATCTGTTTACCTGTCTGTTTCTCAATCAAAACTTGATTAACGCCATTGCTTGAAAGTTAGGTAAACATCATTTTTATGTTTCAAAAAGTAAACCCAAACTTTTCTTGAATAATCATCAATGAAAGTTAACATATATCTGGCACCACCCTTAGATGGAACACGATCTGGCCCCCAAAGATCAGAATGAATATAATCTAAAGTACCTTTTGTCCGGTGGATAGGTGGTGAAGTGACTCTCTTCTGCTTCCCAAAAACACAATGTTCACAAAAATCCATCGCCCCGGTACTGGCCCACAAAGAAGTCCTTTTTTGCTCAACATAGTCAAGCCTTTCTCGCTCATGTGGCCCAAACGCATATGCCATAATTTAGTGATGTCAGAATCAGACAAAGATGATGAAGAGACTGCTGCGGAACCTGTGACAGTAGAACCCTGCAAAATATACAAAGTACCAGACTGCAAGCTTTCATAATAACAAGAGCACCCTTGCATTAACTGTCATAATCCACAGGTCAGCTAAATATTTGCACCCAAGAGATTCTAAGGTGCCTAAGGAGAAATGAGATTCTTTTTCAAATCAGGAACATGTCTAACATTAGTGAGTGTCCTCACAATACCATCATGCATTTTAATTCGGACTGTACCCTTACCAACAACATCACAAACGTCATTATTGCCCATCAAAACAATTCCACCATTACAAGATTCATAAGTGAAAAATTAATCCCTATTGGGACACATGTGATAAGAGCACCCCGAATCTAAAATCCACTCATTTATAGACCTTGTTCTGTCATCAGTGACAAAGAAAATATTTCCATCACTCTCATCAGCTGCAACACTAGCCTCGGCAGTATCAATGCTTTTCTGATTAGATTTCTCTGCATGCTTATCTTTATTTTTCAACCTGAAGCATTCGGATTTAATGTGCCCCTTTTTACGACAATAATTGCATACCATATTTCTATGTTTGGATTTAGATCTAGATTTTGATTTATTACTGTCAAAGTCTCTCCTTTTAGATCTACCCCTAGCAACCAAGCCTTCAGCTTGATTTTCACCTATTTGAGCACCCCAGTTATATCCCTATCAATTTGCTCTTTAGATTTTAAAGCAGACTTAATTTCACGATACGAGATTGTTTCTTTACCATAAATCATAGTATCACGAAAGTGTTTAAATGATAGGGGAAGGGAACATAACAACAAAAGGGCTTGCTCCTGCCGAGGCTAGTGTTGCAGCTGATGAGAGTGATCCATAACAATGGAATCAAATTTATCAAGATGTGAGAGTATAGATGTACCTTCAGTCATCCGAAGCATGTAAAGGGTTTGCTTTAAATAGAGTCGATTCTCAATTGTCTTCTTCATATACAAAGTTTTCAGTTTATCCCACATACCTTTGGCTGTCGTCTCAGTAGCGACCTCCCTTAAAACCTCATCAGAGAGATTTAGGATAATACCTGATCTGGCCTTTTTATCAAGATCCTCAAAATCCTCCACCGACATCTTCTCTGGCTTTTTCTCAACTCCATGAAGTGCTATGTCCACACCGTCTTGGATCAGGATAGCCTCCATCTTGAGCTAGACAGCCACATTCCGAAGTTGACACTCCGGTCAAATTTCTCTACATGGGTTTTTGTTATCGTCATAATGTCTCAAAACTTTCCTAGAAGCTCTGATACCAGTTTGTTAGGAAGTGTCCCAAGAAATTGACAAATGTTCGAGACCAATCCGAAACAAACGATAACAAAATAATAGATAGAGAAAATAAAAGAGACACCAGATTTACGTGGTTTGGTCGAAAGACCTACATCCACGGGCGAAGGCGAGCAAAAATTTTACTATATGAGAGGAATACAAAAGCTTTAGGAGAGTGCTCCTAAGCCCACAAATGCACTAGTACAAAAGATAATCCTGCGGACATGTTTACGAAATCTCTTCCAGTTTACAAGTTCAAGCAATGCTTGGATTTGGTTGGCATTCGTTGTTGTTGATTAAGCCCATTGAGGCTTATGTGGAGAAGGTGGAGCAAGTTTGCTATTTTACTTGTGGATGTGGGCACACGCCAAGGTGAGATTTGTTATGTGGCTTATAGCTTAGGAATTGTCCCACATTGATTATTTTATGGAGAGTTATGTAGCCTTGGTCTTATAAATATAGACCTTAGGCTTTGGGCTTTATACACCAAGCACTAAACATAAGAAAGCTTAGTGGGCTATTGGGCCTTATTGGTCATTAAGCCTTTTGTCTTTATTTTGGCTTTTCTTGTGTTTTTGTACTAGTGCTTTTGTGGGCTTAGGAGCACTCTCCTAAAGGTTTTGTATTCTTCTCATATAGTAAAATTTTTGCTCGCCTCCGCCCGTGGATGTAGGTCTTTCGACCGAACCACGTAAATCTGGTGTCTCTTTTATTTTCTCTATCTATTATTTTGTTATCGTTTGTTTCGGATTGGTCTCGAACATTTGTCAATTTCTTGGGACACTTCCTAACAGAATCATTGCGTGAAGCTATCCGAATTGGGTAAGAATTGGTGTAGTGGTAAAGAGAAAGTTGAAGTATCAAAAGTATGACGATAATGTTGAGATAAAAAATGAGCAATAATCATAAGTTGAAGGAAAGAAATTTACAACTGCTGACAACCAGTTTCATTTTTAATTGATAGTGTAGCTTTCTACTTCAACCAGGCCCATATTGCACATTGCATAAGGTTACCCAAGTGGAAAAGGGAATATCACCTAAACACTAATTTACCTGTAACAGCAGCATACAACTCATGGTGACTCCAATCCTTTATATGACATTCATTGAGCAATCAAAATGAAAGGAACAAATCTTTAGCTTTTTTACTTGGAACTCTTAGCCTTCTCAGTAGCAAACATATTTAGCCACTTTAGAACAGTTTTTGGATTGGCCTTTCCAATATTAAAAATTGTCGATGCAATACCTATGGAATCCCTTGCAGCATCAAAACCATCATTGTTACCTTGGATGCATCTTCCTTAGCCATCCAAATTCGAGAGAAGCAACGATCATTTCCCTTAGGTAAGATACCACGGAGTAAGGGTGTCAATAGGTCGTGTTGTGTCAGGTAAGACATGTTCTTATCATAGTCTTGCTCGTATCATGTCATATAGGGTCTGTTTCTTATCATATTATATTCGTGTTTGACCTATTTATTTTCATGTCGTGTTCTCGTGTCACTGATTTACTGTACAGAGTTGTACCCGTTAGAATATTTAAATTAGTGGATTTCATGACCACACAAATATTCTAACTAATATTAATATAATATCTCACATTAAATAATGATAAATTACTTTGGCTAATTATGGGACTAAAGGTAATATTGTAAGAAGATAAAGATTTATTTTATACGTATATCTCACATCAGACTTATTGTTACGAGGAGACTCCATGATGGTAAGGAATCTCTACGTATTCCTACAAATAGAACTCTTGATCCCTCTATCCACTCCAACCTACGTTTGTCTTTAAATAATCACTAATACAAACATAACAGAGA
The DNA here is from genome assembly GCA_025175665.1 of Cinchona pubescens. NCBI lineage: Eukaryota > Viridiplantae > Streptophyta > Magnoliopsida > Gentianales > Rubiaceae > Cinchona > Cinchona pubescens. Next base: position 7,579,921 of record JANKKI010000051.1, on the reverse strand, counting down.
ACGTAACAAAGAGTTAAGATAGAGAAGCACTAATACAAACCTAACAGGGAACATAACAGAGAATTAAGATTGAGAAGATCAAGTTATGTTATTTGATTCTCACGATTGATCAAATAATCTTGGAGCATTAATGGATAATCTTCCATATATTCACTCATCATCGGTGTAAGCTATGCCTGCCTCAATTACGTCTTCTGTAATTTACAAGTTTAAATTCAAGATTCTATCATATCTAACATATGATATCAGAATTTTGGATTGAAGTTTATGACTTGTACATCTGTCACGTTTCGCTTTTATTCTCGATTTGTTGGTCCATTAAGTTTAGGACTACGTTAGCGGGATTATTGAATTGATAATTTCACTTAAAAAAAAAAAGAACGAATTAACGGCATGAGGCGGTGGTAGTCTGGAAGAAAATTATCGTAAAATGACCTGCCACATGAAAGTTCTAGTAAGTTTCATTGAGCTTTGGTGTACTAGACTCTAATAGAGAGCAGCAATGACTTGTTTTTATAACATTAAAAGAAAATATCCATAGATTATTTCACAGCTTGACTAAATTGGAGTCAAAGTTCATGACTCATAATTGCTGTTACCTATTGAGCAGTTGTACGATGGGCTTAATTAAAAACAAAATTAAGTGGATTAAGTATCATTGTCTATGAAACTCATGGCGTGTAGCTCTCTTGATGATGTTTTAAATATCTGTACATGACTATTTACTTGACATACATTGCCTACTAGTATATCATTGATATTGAAGTTATGAATTGTTGTTCACAAGTAATGGTTTAATGATTGATTGCCATGCATGACAAGTTAACAAATATTGTTAGCTCTTTACTGCTAAACGATGGAAGTGGGACTTCAAGATTATTTCACAAGGTCCATAAACAATAGAACTATTGAATTATCTAATGCTTCTGATGATATAATTGACTCAAGACCCACAATAGTTTAACTGCCAGCTACGTTGAATAGGAGAGCTGGAATAATCTAGCTTTTTCCGTCCATCGATATTGTCCATGGCACGGGACTGGCAACAGTAGTTGTCGATATTTAGACTCGCATCAAATTTGTGATAAATAATAATACTAAAATTTTCTTTTATTGGTCATGAATTTTTCTAAATAATAATACTAAATTTATTGTCATGAATCTTTCTTTTGCCAAATGTTGCATATGTGTATGCGTTTTGTAGCCAATAATTGACTATACAGTTGGAAGACACATTGGTCTTATACATTGTGACTTATACTAAATATCAATAGTAATATACATCATCTTTTTATGTATAAAGAGTTGCGCATAAATCTTTTTGAACTATTACAGAATCATGTTAAAAGGATCCAAAATTAGAGAAAAACTTCCATTATGGTTTTATGTGCAATGTCGTTCAACGTTACTAGTGATTTACGTGTTGACATGCCATCTAGATGGTAATTAACGTACAATATTTATGTTTTGTTGGCATATTTATTATAAGCACACGTAAAATTGTCAGCTAATTGCTTATTCAAGTATTAAGCGCTATAATTGTTAAATGAAAGATGCCAATTATATGGAGTTCATATATGTGTGCATTTGAGCTATTTGAGATAAAACTATTCTCCACGAACAGTTTCAAAATTATTCTATATTGAGCTATATAAATGATTTTGGGCAATCTGAATTAAATAACTTGCATAAATATAAAGGTAATGATTAATTAGTTGTCGTCAAAGTGACATAATCATAATGAAGTTTATTAATGAGTTATTTACTTTTATGGGTAATTATGGTTATAGAATTATAATTTGCCAAAAGTTATTATATTTTCTACAATCACGAATGAGTTGTTATATTTTTTTCAAAGGTATATATCTTCTCTCTTAAAGTTATGTAAGTGAATTATTGTTACTCAAGTGTAGGGTTGCCCAAATGAACATAGTTCTCCATTATAGTTTCAAGTGAATAATTACTCTTCATTTTTAGAGTGAATCACTGATTTGTCATTATTTAAGCTAAAGGTAGAATATGATGATGCGATAGATTACTTGCCTAATGATATAATTTTGGAGAAGTACTTATAGAGTAAATCACTGGTATGTCATTATTTAACCCAAAGGTAGGATACGATCTCTGATCCAGTATATTGCTTGTCTGTTGATACAATTTTGGTGAAACTACTTCAATTGGCTTAGTAAATAAGACAATTAATTGGGAGATTTTCCTATGCCAAAAGTGAGGATTATTTCTTTAATTTATTGTTTTAGTTTACTAGTTTGAATTTGATATTTGGATTAATAATATATTTGTTCAAATTTCATAATATGTGATCAACATCATTGTATATTGGTCTTTGTTATAGAAGTCTTGTTTATCCTTGTATTTGTATTCCAATAATTTTTGTTTATTTTTGTGATGACTAAATATATAGGTTCTCTTCATAATTAGGGAGCAAATTTTTATGTTAGCATGTTTTGAGAATGATTATATATTCTCACGAAGTGTAAATATTTTGTGCTAATATGGTGGATGAATATATAGAGTTGTGGGAGTATTTTATAATAATTCATTATGTCATGTATTCTCATTAAACTTATATCCTATTATTGCTAAAATTAAAAATTCTCATGAAAGTCTGTCAGTTGAGAAATAGTTGTAAATTCTAAGATTGACAATTGTTTGATTAATGGAGTGTGGATGATCTTATTCATTAAAATAAAAGACAAACATTTGATATCATTTGAAATCCCATAAAATCAAGATCTTGAGTAATTTCTTGTCATTTCATTATTAAATCTCTCTTGAAAGTTTTAACCACTCAAAATTTTACAATATACATTAAAAAGTATTTATTAGTTATGGTTAATAATTAAATCTTAATCATATGTATTGAAAGGGGGTGAAGAGGTTAAAATAGAGAGACTAAACTCATAAATTCATGTTGTAAAATGCGAAAAAGGATAATTATTTTTTCATAAAGAAATACAACCATAAGGACAATTGTCATTGAAATCCAAGATAACCTTATGTCAAGAAATAAATCAAAAGTCTCTTTATGTATGTATGAATTTTAAAATGATAGATGAATTGATTCTTGTCAAACAATTCATAGCCAATACATGTATTGTTTCTAAATTTGAATTATTGGAAACATATTAATGCTAAAGGAAGCAGCTATCAAGTGAAAATGATGCATTTACACATAGACAAGTGATGAGGTGTTACTCATAAAAAAAGATTGAGTAAATTCTACGTTTACCTTGTATAAATATATTGGTATTATATATGTATATAATATAATGTTTTATATTTTGGCATAGGAGATTAAAGATATCTCTATAAGAAAAATATAGTGCTAGTAAATTAAAATACTTAAAGGTTTTGACCTTTACTAATTATATAATTGTTGTATAGATTACATGTAAGAAAGTAGACTAAACAAAAACATAAACTGATGCCAAAAGGAGTTTTGCATACTCGTCATAACATAAATTGTTCTTTATCTTCGACATTTCATTGTGAGATATTTATTTATCTCATTACTTGATAATCATGTAAAAGTATTTTGTCTTTATTTCTCGATTAATAAAGTAAAAGCATTTTATAATTTTGAAAAATTTTCGTAAAGAGATATAGATATATGAAAGCATATAGAAGAGGTAGAGAATATAATGAAATTTACACAAAATGGGATGATTAAAGTGTCCTTAATGTATGGTGTCTTTATCACACTCCAAAATTTGTTGATACTAGAAATATAAGTTTTTCTTTAAGAATATGGAGTAAGTGATTTAACTCAAATTGTGGAATTGAAAGGTAAAAAGAACCGCTTAAACTACCTTTACTAATTGAGATATAATATTCATCAAAATAAATTTGTTATTTTAATAATTATCTCAATATAACTCCATTGAGAGACCACATGAAGAAATGCTCTATTATAGCTAAACCCACTAAACTAAATTATTAAGAGAATAGTGGGAGTTAGAAAATTCTCAAAGAAAATAATGCAAATTTTAATTTCATGGTGGTATATATACATAAGTCTAATTATATTTTTAGACATAAAGATGACCTTACCGTATTTTCACAAGTCATGAGTAGAGGGAAACTCTACATTTTAGTATTATATTATAAAAGAATACATATTGAAGTTAATAGCCAAAAATAAAGCTAAAATCTTATTAATATTATCTAAAGTAGTCTCCATTGTACGATTCAAGTGAATTGTAAAAGAAAATGAGAGACTCACATGGCAATATTGAATGATAAAGAGATAAGAATTTGGTGAACATTTAACTCAAATGGAAGGTATAAAGTAGTATAAAATCTTTGTAGTGTTCAAAAGATTTATTGTTAATATTCATTGGTGTAAATAGCCTATTTTGATTATGAGCTATATTAAGTGCATGCGAAAATAACTGTTGAAAGTAAAGTATACATGTGTTAATCATATTATTGGAAAAGAGAACTTAATTTTTGGTTGCAAGTCGAAAATTTTATATTTACACCGAATTGATATTTCCATTAATAGTGTATATTTTCTTAACATCATTCTTCATTTTGTTTAAGAAGAAACAAATTGGCTAATTAATGTACATCAAGATTAGTAAGAGTATTTTATATTTGCTCAATTAGTATAAAATAGATTTAATACTTGCAAACATTTGGTAAATAAATAATCCCTGTAAAGAACTATTAAGTGAAGAATACATGTAATACAACTTATGTAATTGGTATTTATAGAAATAGGATAAATGATAATTGAACTATCTCATACGGCCTTCACCAAAGGAGCTCTTGAAAGTTTAAGGATGACATATTTTTATGGAATTATTTGTTCACATTATGTGCTAGAATTACATCAATGTATAGATGCTATTAATTATATCATGTACATTTATTGTTTGGCCTAAAATTTTGTCAATTTTGAATTATTGATTCATTTAAAGTTCTTATCTTTACTTCAATACTTTTTATTAAGAATATTAGGAAAAATGGTAGTTAACATAAACAAACCGACATAAAGTTTCAATGGTTAGAAATAATATTCAAGCATTAATAGTAGTTAATGAATATTTAAGATTTGAGTTATGATTATCAATGTTATAACTTATGAATGTCGACTAAGTCGAATCTGATCACATAACTCATAAAAACTCGTTAACTCATTTTAAAATTGTTGTTATTTTCTAACTACTTAACGTTATTTGGGTCCATAATGTTATGTTAAGACTTTTCCCTGCAATTTTCTTTAAAGAACAATAAATCATCGGATTGATTTAAACGCATTGAATTGAATATCGCATTGTTGTCTAAAGACTTTGAATTATAAGCTATTAGTGAAGGCATTGGCGCCAACGAGATTATGCGAACTTATTAGTTTCATAGGGAATTTTTCTACTCTTGATTGAATTTTTGACACATTAGTGTTGAAATATTATTTTACATTTCCTTGTGCACATTGTTATGGGATGTAATATATGATTAATATTTCGGAAGATTAGTGAATATAATTACCAACGTCCATTACTTCCTCATTAAATTTATTTGCATTAAGATGTAGGAATTGTGATACATGGAAGGGAGTATGTTCATCAAATTGTTTTCTGTAAATTCACTCATCATCGATGTAAGATACGCCTCAATTCCATCTTCTTCTTATTATTTACAAGTCTAAATTCAAGATCCAATCATGTCTAATAGTACCAACTTGTTTGTGAAATTAAATAACTTGCAATCCATTTGAATTAAAATTTCAAAATTAATTTTTTTAATTATTTAAACAATTATTAATACTAACCTTGTTTTCATAGCAGTTTAGAACATATTATTAAAATTTTTGAATTTTTTTTGTATAGAATTTAATATAATTATTATGTTTGATTCAGTAATCTTACATTAAAACTATTATTTACGATGTAAAAATATGCTATATTAAATTATTATCAAGGTAGCATTTTAACAAAATCTGTTCATACAATAATTTAACAGGCTATTGTGTCAACCCAGGGTTGACCCTACCTAAGCTATTTAATTTCATGTCATAAACGGATTGACCTAATAATTACTCGATAAAATTCAGGCCGTGTAACAACTTATAAATTTCGTATCGTATTTGTGTTCATGCCATGTCATTGTGTCTTGTCAAAAATTGCCACCCTATATGCCACTAGGGAACTTCTTTCCACCTCTGGATTGGGAAAAAGAATTATTAACCCCATAAAGTTAGTGTTATTTTCATTTAAATTTATTAAATTTATAAGTTTGTCCTCGATTTTTTAGGTTAAAATGTGTATTTTTCTGTTTATTTTACTTTTCTATGTCTTTAAGTGCTTTTTAAAGTTTTAAGTTAATTAAGTGTGCTTTTATTATACATAAGTTGATTAAATGTTTTGTGCAGGTTTGGATAAAGAAAGGTCAAGTAAAAGGGAATTTTCGGCACAATAGCACTTGAGTCGTCAGACCGTGCTTGCATCTGCATTTCACCACTAGTGTAAAAGCGGTGGGCCGGTGACACACCACCTTGATAAGGAAAGCAACTATTTTCCAGTTTCCAATATTTGGCTATAATATTTGCCTTTTCTAGGTCCTCTCTAGTATATAAATTGGGCATTAGGTTTCAATTTTGCTCTCTCCCTCCATTCTTTCCTTTTTCCTCCTACTTGGGATAGATAACTTTGGTAGCCTAGGTTTTGTGTTTTATGCTTATTCTTAGTTTTTCTTAGTTTTAGTTTCAAAGCTTATACTTTTACTTTGTTGAACTCTTTATTTTTGTTAGATTTTCCACCTTAAATTAGTCGTTTAATTAATGTTCAATTAATTTGTTTGCTTCATTTAATCTATACCTAGTTTAGTTTCATGCACTATTCCCTTCATTTTTCATCAACGTACTTAATTATGTGCTAGATTAGTATTGGGTTAAGTCTAATTCTTCCTAATTTGCTACGAACTTTTGTTTAATTTAGTTTAATTGCTTGATTTGTAATATTTTGATGGACAATTGTTATTAGGCTTTCAAAGATAGATTTGGCACTCCATCACTCTCACCTATAGTTTAATAAGGTAGAGCGATCGATCGAAAGGTAATATTTAATTAATACTAAATAACAGTTGATTCAGGGTTGAGTAACACAAGGGATTGACACTTGCATCAGGTGGTTGATTCCTACGGTTGATACGATAAATTTATGATAAGATTTCACCTTTGGCTTGAAGAGGGTAATAGATGAGGGATCACATATCCCTTTAGGTTTAAAGAGAATTACTTCATGAAGAGATTGGGTTGTAATTAGATGTGGTAAAACTAAACCTCCAATAAATAATCCATGATCAGATGGTTGATTATATAAATCCTAGCCCGATATACTATGTTCTTTCTAGAAACATTTATATTTTAAAAAAAAAAAATTCATAGTAATATGCTTATAAAGCTTATAAAGCCATATGAATAATTCAAACAGCTACCTTGCTAATTGACAAACATGCTTATATTAATATTGAATATGGGATGCATTATATAACAAAACCATTTACATTCCTACGCACCTCTGTTAAAACATTTACTAATTGTCAAAGATAACACATTTAACATATATCTGTTAAAACATTTACTAACTGCCAAAGGAAACACGTTTAACATATATACTCTAAATTGGATACATGTACAAGAACCGAAAGGCCCAAAATCATATTTTCCTAATGCGTGCCCGCGATAAGACTATCAATTTCTTTGGACTGGTCCGATCTTAGGCCATTTAGCTCGGAAAAAGTGGGCTAAGTCTCAAGTAAAATGAGCTAGCTGCGTTTGGGTCTAAATTTGTCCCAATTTCATTAAAAACTGAGCTTGGGCCACACTAAGTTTAAGCAACTTACGGCTCAATATGAATAATAAATGTATATATACTTATTTTTTGTAAGAATATATAACATGATATATATATATATATATATATATATATATATAAGTGTACTAAATATTTATCATGTAATAATTTTGTTGTATAATTTTTTTTATATATTAGCTGATATTGGTCAAATAAAGTTATATATGTATGAAATATATAGATTTTTTTTCCATTTTCTAGGAAGAGATGTTGTGAATTTGTGTTGACCCGATTTCACCCTGAAATTTGCTCATTGTTAGTTGAGTGTAAGAGTGTGAACTTTCGTGAGTTGAGCTTAACCTAAGCTCTGTTATTTTAAAATGAGTTGAGCTCAAACACATAAATACCCGACTCACATGACCCGATCCACAGTGTTAGCCATCAATACATTCCTACTTAAACCACGTGATAGATTATTGGAGCACCAATAACATCTTCAATATGTTCAGTTATGCAAATAGTTATTGACTTTCAAGTAAAAGTATTCATAATCGTCCTCATTAATTTACTAAGTTGAATAATTTAACATGATTTTTTGTCCTTTTGAGGTGGTTAACTATTCAACCAACTTCATTCGAGTAATTAATTTTTTTCCTATAGTATTTAAACCACGAGGTGGTAACAAAACCTAATTCGGTGGGAACAAAGTAGAATCACCAAATTATAGAATATATATTTATCAGCATTATATTAATTTCTTTCATCTTTCGAAGTCCAAAGAAAATATTTTATTGGTTCCACATATGCAAACTATAATTTATGTTGTTCAAAATTGTAAAGTGTGACAACTCCCAAATCATCTTATTGGGGTTACTGGAGGAACTAATTAATACCATTATTAATGTCTTGTGAAAAATAAAATATAAAATATAGCATAAATTAATAGTTCCCATAAAAGTATCTTACATCTTACAATTAATAAAGCATGAGTGTTTGACATGTCAAATTTAATATTATTCCTAATATATCCTTAGTAAAATATTATGTATCTATTTATATTACATTAACTTCCTCCCCACAACTCCCTACCACTCACAACTTTTTCACCGTATCTATTATTTTTTATTTTTAATAACTTAAATTTCAAGAATATTTTTCTTCAGGAATTATATAAAAAATCAAGCACTAGATAATTTAATAAGCTATATTTTATGTGATTACTTTGACAATACATATTTATATTACTGTCTAATTGTACAACCATAGAATGTGCCAAAAAAGTGTGAGAATAGTGGGATTTAATATCTTGGAGCCATATATATTTTTTAGGATCAGGCCCTATTATTATGTTCCTTTCCCTTGTCATTTAAGTATTTTTGTGATATTATGACTTATTTATGATAAAGAAACAATCTCGTATTGGAAAATTAAATCTTTTTTGGAATCTAAGGAGCAAATTGAAAGGGATATAATCGAAAAAATTACAAAAATCAGATTGAATGCTTGGTTGCTAGGGGTAGATCCGAAAAGAGAGACTTTAACAGTAGTAAATCTAAATCCAAACATAAAAATTTATTATGCAATTATTGTCATAAAAATGGACATATTAAGTCGAATACTTCAGGTTGAAAATAAAGATAAGCATAAGGAGAAATATGAAGACGATAATTCTAACACTACTGAGGCTAGTGTTGCAACTGATGAGAGTGATGAAAATATTTTCTTCGTCACTAATGATAGAACAAGGTCTAAAAATGAATGAATTTTAGATTCGGGTTGCTCTTATTACATGTGTTGCAATAGATCACTTATGAATCTGGTAATGGCCGAATTGTTTTGATGGGCAATAACTCTGTTTGTGATATTGTTGGTAAGGGTATAGTTCGGACTAAAATATATGATGGTATTGTGAGGACACTTACTAATGTTAGACATATTCTTGACTTGGGAAAGAATCTCATCTCTTTAGACACCTTAGAGGTTCTTGGGTGCAAATACACAGTTGAAATGAAAGTTAGCAAGGGTACTCTTGTTATTATGAAAGCTTGCACATCTAGTACTTCGTATATTTTGCAGGGTTCTATTGCCATAGGTTCCCACAACAATCTCTTCATCATCTTTGTTTGATTCTGATATCATCAAATTATGGCATATGTATTTGGGGCATATGAGTGAGAAAGCCGCGACTATGTTGAGCTAAAAGAGGGCTTCTTTGTCAATAGAGTACTAGCGTGATCGATTTCTGCAAACATTGTGTCTTTAGGAAGTAGAAGAGGGCCAGCTTCAGTTCACTAGCAATTCACAGGACAAAATATACTTTAGATTATATTTATTTTGATCTTTGGGGGGCAATTCGTGTTCCATCTAAGGGTGGTGCCAGGTATATATTGACTTTCATTGATAAACAGATTATTTAGGGAAAGTTTGGGTTCATTTTTTGAAACATAAGAATGATGTTTACCTAACTATCAAGTAATGGAAAGTTTTAAGTGAGAAACAGACAGGTAAACAAACTGAGCGACTTAGAATGGATAATGGCATGAAATTTTGTGAAGGAGAATGTGATGAATTTTGCAAAAATGAAGGAATGTTCGGCACCGTATAGTTAGGATGAACCTCAACAACAAGGTGTGGCCGAACATATGAACAGGACTCCTTTGGAGAGAGCACGTTATATGATCTCTAATACAGGGATGACGAAGGACTTTTGGACTGAGGCAATTTTTATGGCTTGTCACATTGTCAACTGCACTGTTTCTACTTCTATTGACTTCAAGATTCCTGAGAAAGTTTCGTCAGGTACTTTTTCCAAGTATTCTTATTGAAAAGTTTCTGGGTGTCCAGCATATATGCATGTGAATGATGAGAAATTAGAGTCTCGAGGTTAAATGTGTAATTTTCTTAGTTAAGCTTCTGGGTGTGAAAGGCTACAGATTATGGTGTCTTTATCCCAAATCCCCAAAATTTTTAATTAGTAGAGATGTTATATTTGATGAATTATCTATGTTGTCTTTGAAAAAATAGTCTTCTAGTTCTTGTGGTACAAAAACATATGATAGTATGCAGAAGCAGGTAGAGCTAGAAATCGGTAGTCTGGTCTTTCACATTCAGCCTCTTACAGTCAAAGAAATTCAGTAGATGAACCGAAATCTATTGTAGAAGAACTAGAGGAGGAGGAGTATTCCATTGCCAAGGTAGACCAAGGAGGAAGATTTGACCATCGAGCGATGTGCTAATCTAGTTGCATCTGCTTTGTCTGCTACTAAAGAAATAGATGGAGTTGGCTGAGCTTTATACCTACTTTGAAATAATTTCTTGTGATAATTCAGCTAAGTGGTTGGTTGCAATGAATAAAGCAATTGAAGCTCTCCACAAAAATGAAACTTGAGTTCTTGTGAAGCCGTCTTTGGATAAGAAAATTGTTGATTACGGCTTACAAATGGGTCTTTAAGAAGGTCAACCAGGGTTTAAAATATAAGGTATAAAGTACGTTTAGCTGCAAAGGGCTATAGTCAAGTACATAGTATTAATTTCAATGATGTATTTTTTCCTGTTATCGAACATAACCCTATCTGTGTTTTACTTGCTTTAGTTGCTATGTATGATTTGGAATTGGAGAAGTTTAATGTCAAGACAACTTTTCTACATGATGAACTTGAAGAATAGGTTTATATGCATCAACCTTCAGGATTTGAAATTGAAGTAAAGAAGACCATATTTACTTGTTGAAGAAATCCTTGTACGGATTGAACAAGGCTCAAAGATAGTGGTATAAGAGATTTGATTCCTTTATGTTGGGTTATGGTTATTCAAGGAGTATGTATGATAGTTGTGTCTACTTTCGAAAATTAAATGATGGTTCTTTCATTTATTTGTTGCTTTATGTTGATGACATGCTCATTGCTGTAAAGAGTTTTTTAAAAATTCATACTTGTGAAGACGGAGTTAAGTAGTGAATTTGAGATGAAAGATTTGGAAGCAGCTAAAAAAAATCTTGGCATGGAGATCAAAAGAGATCAAAGATATGAAATTGTTCCTGACCTAAAAGCATTATCTTGATAAAGTTTTGGAAATGTTTGGCATTAAAAATGGTAAACCTGTGAGTACTCCTCTTACGAGTCATTTTCAACTTTCAGCTGCACAGTCACCACAGTCAGTTGAAGAAAAAAATTATATGGGTCGAATTTCATATTCTAGTGGAGTTGGTAGTATCATGTATGCGGTAGTATGTACAAGTCCAGACATTTCACAAACAGTTAGTGTAGTTAGGAAGTATATGTCTTGTCCTAGAAAATAACATTGGTAGGCTATGAAATGAATTTTCAGATACTTGAAAGGTATTTTAGATACTTGTTTGGTGTTTGGAAAAAATAATGATACTTTAGTTGGTTTTGTGGACTCTAATTACATCGAAAATCTTGACAAAAGAAAATCACTAGTGGTTATGTCACAATCTAAACTTTATTTTGCATTGGCGGTTGTACAGTCAGTTGAAAATTTACTTTACAACCTATTGTGGTATTGTCTACTAAGGAGGCAGAATATATGGCTGTGACCGAAACCATCAAAGAAGCCTTGTGGTAAAAAGGTTTATTTGGTGAACTTAGTCTAGATCATGGTGTTACTATATTTTACTGTGATAATCAAAATGCAAATCACTTGACTAAAGATTAGATGTATCATGAGAAGACTAAGCACATTGATATGAAACTTTACTTCATTAGGGATTCCATTGCCGAGAGGAAAGTTCTTGTTCAAAAAATCAGTACCAAAGATAATCTTGCGGGCATGTTTACGAAAACCTCTTCAAGTTTACAAGTTCAATTAGTGCTTGGACTTGGCTAGTGTTCGTTGTTAGTGATTTAAGACCATCGGGGATTTTGTGCAAAAGGCGAAGCAAATTTGTTTTTTTGCTATATTGTATATGTGGGTATGCGCTAAGATGTAGATTTGTTAGTGTGACTTTAAAGTCCCACATTGATTAATGTTAAGGAGCATTGTGTAATTTTTCTCTTATAAATAGAGACTTTAGACTTTTGGTTTTAGTTCACGAAGCACTAAACGTAAGAAAGTTTAGTGGGCTATTGGGCCATGTTGCTTATTAAACCTTTTGTCATTATTTTGCCTTTCTTGTGTTATTGAACTAATGCTTTTGTAGGTTCAGGAGCACTCTCATAAACATTTTGTATTCTTCTTATAAAGTGAAATATTTTGCTCGCTCTCGCCCGTAAACGTAAGTTTTCAACCAAACTACGTAAATCTAGTATCTTTATTTTATCTTCTCTTTTATTTTGCTATCGTTTATTTTGAATTTGTCTCAAATTTTTGTCAATTTCCTGAATTTCCCAAATAATAACACTTTAACATATAACTAATAATTAAAACATTAATATGACAACAATTTTAATGCCACCGTCTAGATAAATCATTCAAAATTTTGTTTCACAATGAATTATGTCATATGTGAATTTTATGTATGACATTTCGACCAAATAGGATAACTTGTGAATCTCTCATCATAAAGATGCTTTGCCTCTTTTTCAAATTCAGTGGCCAACTTATCTCTCAGGATAGCTGATTCTCCGAGAAATTTTATTTTGGTCAAAAGCAATTAATGGGTATGCTTAATAGTTCTCAACAATTAATGGACGCTCTCTATTTTGAGCGAAGGCATCTATTTTTGAAAAATACAGGGGTCATCCAATTCAGAAAAATGGATGGAGGACCCCCATTAGTTGTTGAGCAATTGCAATACGTGACAAGTAATTGCCCCTGATCAAAATAAAATTTGTCCAATAATTACTCCTATCCAAAATAATTTTTTCTTTGATTTTCCAAATGCCATATAACGAAACTTCGCTTACGCTACATGTAGTTTGGGGATCCAACGATCTATCTTAAATAAATATGGTACATGATCAGTTCTGACAAGAGAAACTTGGGATGATAGATTAAGGATACAATTACACTGGCACTCATTGAAAACCGATCAAAGATCATTAGAAGTCAATACTTAAACAATAGACGAAAATCATTGCAAAAGAATAATAATAATAATAAATACTGCAAACAGAATAACGTAGGCATAAAAATTTTTTTACAAAAAATTAGCATATAAGTGTAGCAGAATCATTGCATGAAGCAATTAGGATTGAGTAAGAATTGGTGTAGTAGTGACAATATTGTTGAGATCATAGTTATCGGAAACTTTCCTACCCTTACGAATTGTGTATCAATTTATGCGTATCGAAATACAATTCATTTACGTCTCAAAACGCGGCGATTCACATTTTGGAACATTAAAGGTAGCAAATCCTTATTTATTGAGAAAATGAGAAAGTATTCTCTAAATTTACCTAATTAGAAATGTTTAATATTAGATTGAAGATACTAGCTCTTGAAAGTTGAACATTTTTTTCTCTAGTCACTAAAAGTTCAACATTTATTAGAAATTTAATACTATATACTTCAACTACCTTCTTATCTCTATAATATTATAGCAGCTTTTTCTTTTAAGAAGTGGCGTATCTAACTGTATCGACTAAACCTACCCTTAATTATCCGATAATTTAAAAAATGGTAAATCACATCCTCATACTCGTACCACATTTCTTAGCGTACCATATTTCTGATAACTATAGTTGAGATAAAAAAATGAATAATAATCATTTGAAGAAAAGAAATTTACTGCTACTGAACAACCAATTTCATATTTAATTGATATTTGTAGCTTTCTACTTCACCCAGACCCCTGTTACATTTACATAAGGTTAAACCAATGGAAAAAGGGAAAATATCACCGAAAACTAATCTTCCTGTAACAGAAACTTACAACAACTCATGGTGATTTTGATCCCTTATACGACATTCATTGAGCAATCAAAATGAAAGAAACAAATCCTTAGCTTTTATTTGAAACTCTTAGCCTTCTCAGTAGCAAACATATTTAACCACTTTAGAAGAGTTTCTGGATTGGCCTTTCAAATATTAAAAATTGTCGATGCAATAAAACCTATGGAATCCCTTGCAGCATCAAAACCTATATTGTTGCCTTGGATGCATCTTTCCTAGCCATCCAGATTCCAGAAAAGCAATTATCATTTCTCCTAGTTAAGATACTAGGGAATAGGTTGTAAATAGATCGTGTCGTGGCAGTTGAAACCTGTTCTTATCATGTAGTATCATGTGGACTCTATTTTTTATCGTGTTGTGTTCATGTTGACCCGTTTATTTTTGTGTCATATTCTTGTGTTATCCGTTTACTCTATACAGATATACTAGCCTATTTGTGAAATTAAATAACTTACGATCTATTTGAATTTAAAATTTCAAATTTTTTTTTAATGACTTAAACAATTATTATTACTTTTGTTTTCATAGCAACTTAGAACATAATATTAAAATTTTTGAAATTTTTTAGATAATATTTAAAATAATTATTATGTTTGATTTAGTAATCTTACTTCAAAACTATTATTTACAATATAAAAAGTACACTATATTAAATTATAACCTGATGTGATAAGAGTAACATGTTAACAAAATTTGTTCATAGAATAACTTAGCGGGCTACTGTATCAATCCACAAGTTGACACTACCCAACTTGTTTATTTTTGTGTCATAAAAAAGTTGATCCATTAATGACCCAATAAAATTTGGGTATATAATTAACTTGTTAATTTAGTATCGTATTCGTGTTGTATCACCATATCTGTCAAAGATTGCCACCCTACCACGAAACTGTATTCCAGCTCGGGAGCTGGAAAAGAAATTAGTAACCCCATAAAGTTAAGGTTATTTTCACTTCATTCAATTTCTAAGTTAGTACTCGAGTTTTTAGGTTAAAACGTATATTTTTCTATTCATTTCACTTTTATTTGTGTTTAAGTGCTTTCTAAAGTTTTAAGTGTTAGTTAAATCTTTCTTCTATTATACTTATGTTAATTAAATGTTTTGTAGGTTTGGATAAGGAAAAATAAGTAAAAGGGCATTTTTGGCACAACAATACTTAAGTCGTCAGACTGTGCTTGCGTCTGGTGCACCACTAGGATAAAAGTGGTATGCCAATGCTGGTGATACACACCCCAATATGAGGAGCAAGTATTTTCTAGTTTCCAATATTTGGCTACATTATTTGCCTTTTCTTGGTCACCTAGTACATAAATGGGGCATTAGGTTTCATTTTCACTCTCTCCCTCACTATTTCTTTCCTTCTTCCTCCCCTATGGGGTGGAACTTTGCTAGCTGGGTTTTTTGTTTTATACTTGCTTATTCTTAGTCTTGCTCACTCTTGGTTTCAAATCTTATACTTTTACTTTGTTAAACTCTTTATTTATGTTAAAATTTCCACCTTAATTTTGTTGTTTAATTAATGTTCAATTTATTTTTTGCTTTCTTTAGTATATACCTAGTTTAGTTTCATGCACTATTTCCTTTATTTTCCATCAACGTGCATAATTATGCGCTAAATTAGTATTGGGTTAAATCTAATTCATCCTAATTTGCTATGGGCTTCTGTTTAATTTATTTTATGGATTGCTTGATTTGGAATATTTTTATGGACAATTGTTATTAGGCTTTCAAAGATAGATTTGTGACTTCATCACTCTCATATCTAGTTTAATAAATTGGATTGAGATTGAAAGATAATATTTAATTAATACTAAATAACAGTTGATTCGGGATTAAGTGAACACAAGGGATTAGCACTTGCCTCAGGTGGTTGATTCGTAATCCCTATCATGTGCATTACGGAGGAAGGTTCAAAACTTTGGTCACCTATCTTTCGTATACTTTTCTATTAAAAACACGAAGTGTGATTTAAGTCTGCAAGACATCCTCATTTATGTGTTAGATTTCTTTATTCAGTACCATTTTGTATTTTTTAGTCATATGGAAGATTATTAGTTTTTTGCCTCCAAAAGTGCAATTTGAATGAAATTCAATTTCCTTCTATTTCGTTCCCTTCTTTTGTGAACCTTTTGTCTCATATTAAAAACTTGTGGTGTATTTCTTCAATATATGTGTTTGGTATTTTATATAGGTCTTCGGCAAGACTAGTTGTGAGTCTAGACTAGTCATGACCACGGTTTCAGAAATCGTCAGTTTTGGTTCCAGAAAAAGTCAGAACCTACGATTCCAAGCGGTTCCATGGTTTCGTTTGGTTTCGGGCAAAATTCTAATTTTGAATTTTTTTAAAAAAATTAAAAATTAGAAATTATAAACTAAAAAAAAAAAAAATTAATACAAGCTAAGATGAGAAACAAAAAAATATATTTTATTTATATTTCAATTGTAGACTTTCTTTTGTTTAAAAAAAAAAATACACTATTGCATTATATATTGAACCATTAAAAATTAAAGTAAAGATACATTTTGGAAAATCCATACATTTTGAGAGTATTTGAGAGAAATATAAAGGATCAGAGAGATTGAGAAAATTGTGCATTGAAAATGGTAAAGGGGGGAAGGTAAAATGGTAAAGAGAGAATTATAATCCATTCTTCTTCTTTTTTAATATTGTTAGTTCCAATTTTGGTTCCAAAAAAAGGGAGAATAGTGAATAGGAATAGTGGATTTGAGAACCGTCAACGATGGTTTTGGTTTCGAAACCAGAACCTCCAGTTTTCGGCGATTCGGTTCTAAAACAGAAATTTTGGCTACCTCTAGTCAAGACTTTACATGGTAGGTAATTTGGGAAATTTTTCTCAAACACACACGCGCTCTAGTCCGACCTAGTGCATACGTGTGAACCTTTGGAGTTTTAGTCCGTCTATGTTTTTTTGTTCCTACATTTTGGATCTTATCCGCCTTGCTTACCAATTCCGTATAGAACTCTACTTTTAAAACTCTACCCGCTGCATTCATATTTGTGTTCACATTGTTCAGTTCTATCTTTTTTCCCAAGGTAGTCTTAGTGTTTCCAATCTCTAGCAAGTTTGTTCACTATAAATAGAGGCCTTGGGGTTATCTTCAAAACACATTGAAAGTTGTCTTCTTCTGCTTCTCTTTCTTGATACTGAATAGTCTTGTGGTAGCTTGAAGTCTTGCTTGCAAGTGTGTACGCCTGATCGAAGTTGTCGTTGTATCTTGGAAAGTGACCTCCTAGTTTACTTGTTTTCACCAGTGGATTATGATACCCATAGAGGCGAAATCACTTTTAATGATGGTGATTACACTCGACTTTTATTATTCCAGTTAGGATTGTTCTTTTATCAATTTATTATAGCATTATTAATTTTGATTTTTATTCATCCCCTCATACCTATAAATCAAAAACCTTTTAAATTTTGATGGTTAAAGTAAATGGGGATGGAATTTTGCAATCAAACCACCATGAGACCATGCAATAATTGTTCATTTGTTCTAGTAACATTTTTTGTCTGTGACCAGAAAGTTTAAAATGACCTTTGATTCATTTTTTTGACTAGCATGGAAATTTTTCTAAAAATGACTGCTGAAAACTGGAAAGCGATTGGGTTCACTTCAGCTAATGCTACTAAGGATAAGGGATTTTCTGTTAAATACTCTATGTCATTTTCTGTCACACTATTTAATAAACTGTCAAGATATATGTATATAGTGATGTGATTTTAATATAATAAGTTTAATAATTCATTAAATGGTGTGATAAAAAATAGTACAGAATGTCGGATAGAAGATCCTTACCGACTACTAAGGGAACAACTTAGTCACAGAATAAATTCGATTTTTACCAAAAAATAAAATAATAGAGATTAAGTTCGGCTTTTGATTTGTTTTTCGTCTATAATGGAAATCTTTCTGGAAATGACACTAGACTGAAAAGTGATTGGGTTCAGTCAGCAATAGTACAGGAATCACGTCGAGGACTAGGGATGTAAACGAGACGAATCGAGCAGTGCCTTACTCGAACTCAAACTCGAAATTTTTTTTCTAATACTCGAGCTTGCTCGAAAATAAGAAAAACGAGATCGAACTCAAGTAGTTCAACTTTTTCATAAGTAAAAGATGTAATTTTTCTAAAAAGTATAGACATTTTAGTAAATTTACATATAATAAAAAAAATTTAAAACAAATTATATAATGCTCGAAAAGCTAGACGAGCACGACTCGAGCATATTATACATATGCTACAGATCGGCTTGTCAAGAGTTTCAAATTCGAGCAAGCTCGACTTGAGTTCGGTCAACTCGAACTTGAATCGAGTTTTTGACCGAGCTGCTTGCGAGCAGCTCGATTCGTTTACAGCCCTATCGAGGACTAGGGATTAGAGAAAACTAGAAACTGGATGTCCTGACTTTAGGTCTTTTGTTATATTTTTTTATATGATGTTTGTGTTATATTATTTTTAAAAGTGATATGTATCCGTTATTTATTATTTCTTTATGGTGGGGTAATATATGTTATTTATTTAAATATACATGAATATATGTGTCTTTCATTTAATATTTTGCTTATAGTGGTGTAACACGTATTACTCATTTAGATGATATTACATAAATATCATACCAAAACTTATAACAAAATACCCAAAACCCGACGTTGGTCCCGACAACATTATTGTATTTTGAATACTATTTTGGAAATTTCATAGTAAATTTTTTTTCCCTCACAATAATGTTTTTGGTCCAACATGGACTATATATTCCTGCCAGAAGTAGTTGACTAGAAAGAAAATGTAAACATACTTATAAACATAAAAAAATAAACAAATTTTCACAAAAGTTTGATTATCATTCATAAATGGTTTAATGTCATTTTGACCCTTCAAACTGAAGAAAAATTTTAATGTGGCCCTCCAAACTAAACAAGGTTTAGTATGGCTTTCTAAATTGTCAAGAGTATACCGATATTGCCCTTTGAACTGAACATATCTTAGTTTAGCACTCTAAACTGAAATAAGTGTTTTAATGTGTCCTTCTTAAATGAAAGAGAAATTCTTAATATATATATATATATATATCTATTTTTATTTATTAAAAATTTAAATCCTTATTCTTTTAGTTGTACACTTTATAAAATAGAGAAAGAAAGGCTTATTTGTAAAGTTAAAATAAAAAAAAAAGTATATGTTATTGATTTTTTTTTTTTTAGTTAGCTAATCATTAAGAACTTTGGTAGGAGGGGGCGCTATAAACTCCTAGATTTTGTATATGTTATTGATTTGATAAATGAAATATGGGGAATAATATTTACACATTTAACAAATATTTTGGACAACCCTATTATGTATTTCAGCTATTATATCTTTTTATCATTTGGCCTAAAATATTAAAAGGTGTATGAAAGTATTTTAGAGATGAAAAATATAAATACTCTAAGAAGCTTTTATAAATGGAAGGCCATATTAGAATACAATTTCAGCTTGGAGGGCCAAGTTGAGACACTTTCAATTTTAAGTACCACATTTTAACACTTATTTTAGTTTAGAGGGTCAAATTGAGACATGTTCAGTTTAGAGGTTATATTGGAATACTTTTGTTAGTTTGAAAGGCCATATTAAAACTTTTTTAGTTTGGAGGGCCATATTGAGATGTCTTCATAAATTTCATATGAAAAATACAACCAGAGTACCACTCTAAAATATTCATTCAAAAAAGTCACTCAGAACATTTCTCTGAAAAATTTTATTCTAGAAAGCTTTCAAAATTTAAAAGTTCTGCTTATGTTAAATTTGAACCATTTCTAGTAATGCATTATAAAATTTTTGAAATATTGCTTGTATTACAAAATTTATATATTGAACAGAAACATTAATCAAAAATTGTTCATTTTAACAAATGCTAAGTCTTATAATTTCTAGAAATTTAATGATTTTGGAGTTTATTTGGTATTATTTAAAATTTTAATTCTTTGGACTAGTAACGCCCTTTCCAAAAGTGGTAATTTTTTGAATAAATTTTTTTACAATGGATATTATGTATGTTAAAAGAATTTTTCTGCAAATTTGGTGACTATTTATATTTTTTAGTATTTTTATATTTTCTTTTTACATTCGAGTCAAAATTTATAATCATTACTAGAAAGTTTTCAATTTTAACAAACATCAATTTTTAACAATTTTAACATTTCTAGAAACCTTGAAAATTTTTGGATTTCATTTGTTATTATTTCAAATTTCAATATAATTTGTATCAGTAGTACAAACAGTCGTATTTCGGTGAATTTTTTTAAATGAAATTACTTTTTCTTTTTTTTTGTGAATCTTATGTATGATAATAGATTTTTCATAAAAATTTGGTGAATTTTTTTAATGTTTCTAAGTATTTTTGCATTTTTATACCCATTGGATTAAATTGGACAAAATACATATATGTATATGTATATATGCACATATACACATATATGTATACATATATATACGTATATGTATACATATATGTATACACACATATATATGTATACATATATATACATAGATACATACATAAACATATATGTGTACATATATATACATATATATGTGTGTATGTATATGAATGTATATATATGTATACATTTATGTATATATATATGTATATATATGTATACATTTATGTATATATATATATATATATATATGTATGTATATCTGTATATATATATATATATGTATGTATATATGTATATATGTATATATGTATATATATTTATGTGTGTGTATATGTATGTATGTGTGTGTGTGTATATGTATGTATGTATGTGTGTGTGTATGTATGTAATTATATATATGTGTGTGTATGTGTATGTGTGTGTATGTATGTATGTATGCATGTATAAATGTATATATGTATGTGTGTATGTATGCATGTATGCATGTATGTATATATGTATGCATGTACATATACATACATACATACATATATATATATATATACATATTGTTGGTCCCCAAGCAACCTAAGAGAGGAGTGAATTAGGTTTCTTAAAATCAAATAATGCTCAATTCAAATTTCTTACACTTGACAAATAAGATGATAAAAATATAACAATTAAGTATAAAATGAACGGAATGAATTACGAGAGTGATTAAACAAACCGCACATCCAAGCTACCTAGTTTGGAGTAGTAATCCACTAAGATGCTCCTTCAAATTTGGTAAGCCAATAATCTTCAAGTGTACACAAAGTAGGATCACCCTTGCTCACACTACTTCTCTTTTTTTAGTTGAGCTAAGGATTTTACACCAAACCTCACTTTTGTAAAAGATTATCACTCCACTCAATATTTTGAATAGCACTCCTTAGTACACACTAATACAATATATCACTAAAGAGCTAATTTACACTCAAATTGCCTTTCTTTTGCTTGTATTCAATGTGTAAGATAATTTTACATAATACAGAGGGGTTGGTATTTATAGGTGCAATAAATCAGCTCCTAACCACCTTCTAATGGCTAAATAATAAATGCCGAAAAAACTAGCCATTGTGGGTTTCGGACGTCCGAGGTTATTTTTGAGCGTCCGACCGCTCGTCCAATCTAAAATATCAATGAGTTGAAGATGCCGTTCAGACGGACGAGCTTGCTTTCGTTCCTTCATCCGAACCAGGTATGTTGAAGAGTTCAAACATCAAACGGTGTAGTGTGTCCGAAAAGTTTGGTGCTTAACTGGGGATGCTTTTCTTTTTGATAGTTAGCCTTGTCCGATATAATCTTCTTCTGGATAGTTAGATGCATTCGTTGCAGGTGCATCAAAATCTTGCCTCTGCCTTGACCTTTCGGATGGTGAACTACATCTGAGATAAATTCGTTCAGACGAGCTAGTGCGTCTATTATAGGTGCTCCAAAATGTTGCTTTCTGCCTGATTGTTCAAACGGTACACTGCGTCCATGGTAATCTTGTTCGAACGAGCTTGTGCGTCCGCGAGACATAGTGCTGTTCGGATGGTGTATTTCGTCAGGAAACTCTGTTAAAAGCAAATATATTAGCAATTCTGCATAGCTCAAGTTAAGATAGTTAAATCACATTTGTTATCATTAGAACTAATGTTGTAGATCATCATATAAATATATATGTATATGTACACACCCACATATATATATGCCATGTTTGATTGGACTAATAAAATAAAAAGCATTAAATCTTTATAGCTTCTACTGTTCTACACTTAAACAAAAAATGATAGTACTATTGCTTTAACTCCCTTCCTCAATGTAGTTCAGATTATAAATATTAGTATAGTAATGTTCTTTTCTACTATGTTGAGACATTCTACAACATGTTAAGTACCCTTGCCATTACCTGCTCCATTAAATGCCACCATAGCATCAATTACATCTCCATCTTTCATGTGAAGCTACTTATTTGAATAAATAAATGTTACTAATAACTATCATGAGATATTGAAAATAAATGAAAATAAAATATATTAAATACGCGAGTATCATATCTAAGATATCAAGAACAATTTACCTCTTCAGAGATTTTTCTCACAGGCATTCAGGATCCGTCATATATGGATCTCACGACTCTATACTCTAAGGTTTTGCTCTCACAGTATTTTAAGAAGAGCTTCTTCAATGATATATGACGTTTGACTTCAAAATGGACTAATGAACCATCCTATATTTCAAGATATAAGCATTTGAAATTGAGAAAGTAGATTTCGTGCAAAAGTAGTTTGAAAAAAAAAAATCGGAGAAAATAAATTATTTATGTGCATTTCAAAATATCAACAATATTTTTTTTTTATATTTTTCTCTCCTAAATAATTGTAGAAATAGTAGTAACTAATTTCTTCAATATTACCATGCGCACAGCCCTTTATGCCACAACTATAAACTTTAATAAGAACATAACAACAAACCATAAGATATTATTCTTTATTTCTGAAAAAAATAGTGAATAGAAAAAATTTTGAAACAATTTTTTGTGTTATTAGGACAGTAAAGAGAAATAATTTTAAAATCAAGATGATAATTTTACAGATTATGATTGCCTTCCAATAAGTTGATGTGCTACAATTACCTTTTAACCAGTCAACTATTATAGATATTTTATAAACAGGATCATAATATTACATGGACTTCTCTCCAATTTTGAATATGAAAAATGCAAAGACTTCATCATAATCTATTCAATGATACTAAACTAATTATTCAGGAGTAGTTATCAGGAACCATACTCTGAAACATCAAACATGCACAAATGTTTTAAAAGTGAAATAAATTGAAAGAATGTAATTGTCCAGGAGACAAGTGGATTACTCGAATAGAGATTCATAATATAAGCATTATTTACCATTCTATCATGAAATTTAATCATCACTAAACGGCTAGATACACATTCCATTTTCATGATAGGAAAAGAAATTTTGATTGTAGTTACTTTGTAGATTTTACGTTTATTTGCATGGAGAAAGGATATTTATAAATTTTTTCCACTGTGAAATTATGTATTATAGTTTCAAAAAATTTATACGGCCACCAATTGCACAATTTTTGATGCGTGCAAGCATTTTGAATAACATATAACCAACAATGCTAGCAAATATGAACAAAATCATTTTTCTTGAAGAATTGTGTAAAGAAACCCTATAACTCCCTAAGTGTTTTTTTTTTCTTTTACTATTTCTTTAGTGTTTCCCCCACATGTTTCTCTTATATCATAATATTTTGAAAATTCTATTCAATTATCCAATCTTTCATATGCAACCTATTAGAAGATAAAAGAAGGGAAACTTATAGAAATAGCATATTTTGTTCTCACAGTTCCTTAAAAAATACAGGAGAGGTGTTATTACATCACTTTCTTTCTTGTATTAGCACTACTTTTTGGAATTATTTGGGTAATTTAACTACAATTAAGTGGCTTAATTAAATATTTACCCAAAAATTATAAGAATCTAAACCTTTCACATTAGTGAATACAAGTGGCACTCATCTAAGGGTATAAATAAGGAAAATAGAGAGCAGTCAAGTTGTCCTAACTATTAACATGACTATTACAGTCATCAATCAAATTTTTAATAACACTTGTATTTTCAAAATTTATGGATATAGACACAAATCTTTTTTGGATGAATCACTTTAGCCATGAATCTTAGCTATGAAAAAAAAGATTCATTGCTATGTTGTGACGACTTTAGCAACATAAATGAAATGAGATGAACCTGCGTGGGAAAAATCGTGGTTGTCCTTGTGATGAAATTTGTCACAGTGATTTCGTTTACTAAAGTTATCACACCCCCAAACTTGTATAACATTTTGCTAGTACCGAGCAAAACAAAAATTAAAAGAAGCCTACTAGTCCCAAGCAAGACAATTGATGAATCGTGGATATGCTTAAAACAATTAAGAAATCTCTTAAAAAATTTTCAATACTATATGATAGGTGAAGTATTTAAGTGAGCCAATCCAAAATTGCAATTTTTCTACAAAGAAGCATACATTCATTTACTATTCAAGATTTCATATCACCAAGAATTACTATTCACAAAAAGAGTTACCAAAAGTTTTAGTTCTACTCATTTGAAATATCATTGCTTCTCAAATCACAAATATTATGAAGTTAGTCAACTATCCCGACTAGGCATCATGAAAATAGAAGCTCATTTAGAAATCAAGTTAAATGCAAATGTCATACATTTTGGGAATAGACCTCTAACAAGGAATAAGTAGTATGAGATCAATGATAAGTATTACAAACATTTACTCCTTAACTTATTGGTATACTAAAACGCAATTCCTAATGGCTTAATTCTGTATTTGTTACTGGAGAAAAAGCATGGGTACATGTCGGAATCCCATACTCGCCTTATTCCTAATTCTTTTTTTTTGAAATGGTCCTAAACCAAGGAAAAGGAGTGAAATGTACTGAAAATTAATCTCGAATATCAATTATTCACAAATTAGAAGAGCATTCCCTATGCAAACACACAAAATGTCCCAAAATTTCTTCTATTTCATTTAACTCATTTTTTTCCAAAAGATAAATCGTCCATAAAATAATATAACTAATTTATCAGAAACAATAATTCAAATAAATTTTCCTAAATTTTCAGCACTTCTTTTTGAAAAATAGTAATGCCAAGTTTTTGAAATCTTTATGTTGTAAAATAACTACTCACTCACACTTCAATCCATGAAATGACCCAATCAAATACTTCAGTCATTTAGTATTGTACGTCATAATTCATCATCATTGAGTACTCACTTGATCAATTTTCCATCCATTATGCATTAACTGACATCAATATGCACAAAACAACCGATCCCATATAAACACGAAAAAATAAACACCCACAAACTTATCATTTTATTCAAATTATGAGTACAACTCATGCTACTGCTCATCCAAAATCCAACATAAAAACATATCCAACAATAATAAGAACTACTCAACTACGAAACCATTTAAAGCTGAAAATTAAAAGTGAGTAAAAGAGCTAAGAATGCTAAACCATGCCATGCATCTCATCAATTAAGTCCATAAAAACCAACATCTAATTCAATTCATCAACAAATGCAAAAATGGCATCAGCTTAGAGCCCTTAGCTATCTACTCTTATTAGGAAACAGCATGACCAAACTACACCAAATATCCAACATGAAATTCCGAAAAAGATTTAATCTATGAAGCATCACAATAGATATCTACTTCGCGTCAGGTTAAGGCCATTAGCCAAACTACTACAAAGAAAAATTGAACTATTCCAAATCAAAGGACTGAAAATAAATAAAAAATAGTAAAATGTCAATGTGCTAATTAATGAAAAACAGATAAGAACTGTTCATCTTTCACAAATAGCTTCAATTGCTTAGGTTGGATGTCATCAATGCTCAATACAGTTGGTGGAGTCAATCCACTTGCTCCATCTTCTCTTGACCTTCCTTGGCATCACTAGGTTGGGTTTCTTCATGATCATCATCTAGCTCCCCTCCGGTCGCACCCGCTCGATTGGATCCCTCTTGATGTGCTGAAACTATAGGTGGTGTGTAATGCTGTCCAAGAGGTAGACCAAAATGCCACGCCAAAGGTGGTGGTAGTCTAACCCATGTACCCAATAAAGTAGTCTTGAGAGCTTCTCCAATCAACGTCAAGTTTTTATGCATCACCATGTAACTGTATGTCCAATACCCTTGCAATTCATTTCTCTCATCTTCATTAACCAGAGTATTTAAAACATAACCTGGAGGCATCGAAATGAAAGAAATACTCTGAGATAGTAGTGGCGGTGGCTGGGTAGGATGTTCCTCTTGATGGTGCTTTTGTACTCTCTTACCATTCGACAGATGAACATATTCCCGATTAATCCTTCCTCTTGGATAGGTCACCGGCTCCGTATGATCAATCGAGCAACCTGCTAAAGTGCAAAAATGGTGAATCAAGCTAGGGGCATAAAATATAGGTCGCTCGAACCTCCCACTGTCTAAGAACCCCTACCTGACAAGGCTACCAACATTCACCGGTACCCCCATCATAATAGCATACACTAAGAGTACTTTATCCCTCTGAATAAAACTCAAAGCATTGGACCCCCAAATTCGGCAGCTAATAAAGTAAAACCATAATTTGGCTACCAAAGAGAGTCCCTGATGTGCAAATTTCAACTCAATATTCGAGGAAGCACTCCTAATCTAATCAACTTACTTATTGCAAATGGCATTCTTGATTACATTCAAATCTTTCTCCTTGTCATTTACTAATACCACATATTGATTGGAAGATACGGGGGGTATGTTAAAGTAAGCATTAATCAAATCCACACTAAAGTCCACTAACACTCCCCGTACTCGCAATCATACCATTCTCCAATTCACACAAATTATAGTGAAACTCTTCCACTAACTGGGAAGCCTCGGAGTCAATTGGAGTGTTGAATCCCTCCCAATGTCTTGACCTAATTGGTTTCTCAATCACTCTTCGAGCTTCATCATAAGCTTTCTAATGCATAGAAAGGTCAAAATTCCGCTCTCGAATGACCTCATGTTTCTCATTGTTCCTATATAACTGTGAGCCCTATCACTCGAGAACTGTGGCTCAACATGTCCACCATCCTCTAACTGTTGTTCCATGCCTCCTTTCCACTACTACCTTCTTCGGCTTTCTCTTCCTTCCCTCACTGACCCAGTGACACACCAACCACGCCCCTTCTCTTTTTCCCTGTCTCCCTCGCCGATGTAGCTGGTCACACTCAATTTCGACTTGATAGTGCCCTAGACCTTCTTTCGGCACTACCATAAACCCCTCTAGTCATTTCAACAACACAATTCAATCAAAATTCAGATAATTTCCAACAATTTCCCAGAGACAAGAATCACAGCCAACACAATCAATTCACTAAATTTTCAACAAACTTTCAAAATTTCTCAACACAATTCAAACCAATCCAAATACCAAGCCAACAATTCAGATAATTGAACAATTTAAAGTCAAAATTTTTCTAAAAATAAATTCACAGAAATTATTGCTAAAAAATTGGCCATAAAAAATTTCACCACAAATTCATCAACAAAACCAAACTATTATCTTCAATCAGGTGAAAATTGGAATAACAAATTCACAGTAAGATATTACTCAATTTTCAATTGAGAATTTCCAAAAAGTCTTGTGATGTGCAAAATCCTCCAAGAAATCTCCCAAAAGTGTTCTTGCTTTGATGCTCATAAAAGGAATTATATGGAGTTAGTGGTGATTATGTAATTTGGAATGGTTTTTAAGTGAAGATTATGGAAGAAATTAAGGAATTGGGGAGGGGATTTTTGGTTGAGAAGAAGAAAAACAGAAGAAAATTGTGTGAAGAGAAGAAAAGAAAGAAGAATTTAAAACAGGTCTGCCAGTCGAGATCACAATCTCGATTTCGGGATTGCGATCTGGCCTGATGTTGAGATCGCAATCTCGATTTTGATATCGTGATCTCGATGGAGTTGAGATCGCGATCTCGACTCGGTGAAAAAATGCCTTTGCGGAAGTTTGCCTTTGATATCGCCATCTAAATATTGAGATCGCAATCTTGACCAAAAGATGATTATGCCCTCTAGAAGTTTGAGCTTGAGATCGCGATCTGGAATTTTGAGATAGTGATCTCAAGTTGAATTTCTACAAAGTGTATTTTTTAACACTTAGCCAAAATTTTCCCACTCTTCATCACTTTTCTCCAATTTTATGCATAACCTACAAGCACAAAATTAACATGTTATGATGACAATTTTTTCTCATTCTTTAGCACCATTTATTCAACTAAAGAAAAAAAAAACTTAGATTTTTAAACTAAATTTCTAACCTAAGTCAAACTAATTTACTCAAAATCAAATTAATTAAAAATTCAAACCAAAAAGAACACAATAACAACTAAATTAAAGACTTGGGTTGCCTCCCAGGAAGCCCTCTTTTATAGTCACTAGCTTAACTATGGCACAGCATCATTCTTGCACAAATTGGACGATTTCTCGTTTGTCTTCAATGATTCCTCCAAAGTAGGGTTTGAGCCGATAACCATTCACCTTGAAAGCTCCCTCTTTCTCTTTTATTTCCACCACTCCATGAGAAAAAGTTTGAACCACTTCAAAGGGCCCACTCTACCTAGACTTGAGTTTTCCCGGGAATAGCTTGAGCTGTGAATTGTAAAGTAGCACCAAATCACCAACTTTAAATTCCTTCCTTAGGATGAGCTTGTCATGCATGCCTTAGTTTTTTGCTTATAGATCAAAGAATTTTCAAATGCTTCCCTCCGGAATTCATCCAACTCATTCAAATCAAGCATCCTCTTTTCATATGCTTTCATCAAATCAAAATTTAAGTTCTTTATTGTCCAATATGCTCTATTCTCAACAGTTCCACCGACAAGTGACATGATTTTCCATACACAATGCGGTACGTAGACAAGCTTATGGGGGTTTTTAATGTCGTTCGATAGGCCCACAATGTGTCATCCAACTTAAGTACCCAATCCTTCCTAGCATTATTCACCGTCTTCTCTGAGATTCTCTTCAATTCTCAGTTCGAAACCTCAACTTGACCCAATGTTTGAAGATGATAAGCTAAAGCAACCTTGTGTTTCACACCATACTTTGTCATCAAGGCCTCAAAATGTGAATTTTTGAAGTGAAAGCCCCCATCACTAATGATAGCCCGAAGCACTCCAAACCAAGATAAGATGTTCTTTCGAAGGAACCCAGTGACCACTTTGACCTTATCGGTTGGGATGGCGATTGCTTCAACCCACTTTGACACATAGTCAACCGCAACAAAAATATATTTGTTGGAATATGAAACCGGAAAAGGTCCTTTAAAATCAACTCCCCATGCATCAAATACCTCCAACTCAATAATACCGATGAAGAGGCATTTCATGTTTTCTTGAAATATTACCCACCCTTTAACATTCATCACACTTGAGCACAAATTCTCGGGAATCCTTAATATAGTTGGCCAATACAAACCGCTTTGAAGAACCTTAAAGGCTGTTAGTTGAGCTTCATGGAGCCCACCAACCCGAGATGAATGACAATGTCTTAAATACATCGGTTACTTCACATTCCAGAACACATCTCCTAAGGATTTGATCATTGCACCTTCTGAACAAATATGGCTCTTCCCAAAAATAATGCTTAAGTTCCGCAAAGAATTTCTTTTCTCATTGACATTTAGCATTTTGGTACAATCCTTGCCACAAGATAATTCACAATATCCGCATACCATGGACTCACTTCCTTCACCTCAAACAATTTCTCAATTGATGATTCTTCATTGATGGCTCTTTCATCACGATTGACAAGTATAGATGCTTCAATTCTAGACAAATGATCTGCTACCATGTTTTCCATACCCTTCTTGTCATGCCATCAATGAATCACTACCTCCCAATCAAACTCCTGCAATAAAAGTATTCATCTCAATAACCGTGGCTTGGCATCTTGTTTAGAAAATAAGTACTTTAATGTAGAGTGATCGGTATGAACAACTACCTTTGATCCAATCAAGTATGATCTAAACTTATCAAATGCAAAAAACTATTGCAAGTAGTTCCTTCTCCGTTGTAGAATAATTAAGTTGTGCATCATTTAAGGTCCTACTTGCATAGTAAATGACTTGCAACATCTTATTCACTTTTTGACATAAAATTGCACCTGTTTCATAGTCACTAGCATCACACATAAGTTCAAATGGAAGAGACCAATTTGGTGCTACAATGATAGATATAATAACAAGAGCATGTTTCAACTCATTGAATACTTCCAAACAAGAATCATCAAAATGAAAAGGACAATCTTTTTGAAGTAATAAGCACGAAGGTTTAGCGATATGTGAAAAATTCCTAATGAATCTTCTATAAAAGCCCGCATGACCAAAGAACAACTTCTTACCCCCTTAACATTAATTAGAGGAGGCAACTTTTCAATCACCTCCACCTTTGCCCTATCAACTTCTATCCCTTTTAATGAAACTTTGTGACCCAAAACAATTCCTTCCGTCACCATGAAATGACACTTTTCCACCATGAAATGACACTTTTCCCAATTGAGAACCAAATTAGTTTCTACAAATCTTTTCAACACATTAGACAAATTTGCAAGACAATCATCAGATAAGACATCAAATACACTAATATCATCCATGAAGATCTCTAAGCTCTTTTCAAACATGTCACGAAATATGGCAAACATACAATGTTGAAATGTGCTTGGAGCATTGCAAAGCCCAAAGGGCATTCTCCTATATGCAAAGGTACCAAATGGGCATGTAAAAGTTATTTTGTCTTGATCTTCCGGACAAATGACAATTTAAAAATAACCGGAATAACCATCAAGGAAACAATAGTATGCAAAACCGGCTCTCAAGCATTTGATCAATAAAAGGATCTAGAATAAAGGAAAATGATCCTTTCGGGTGGCCTCATTCAACCTTCAAAAATCAATGCACATACGCTAACTCGTAACCAATTTAGAAGGGAGGAGCTCATTGGTTTTACTTATGATTACGGTAATACCATCCTTCTTTGGAACAACTTGAGTGGGACTAACCCACTCACTATCGCTAATAGGGTAAATAATATCGGCTTTCAAAAGTTTGATAACCTTCTTCCTCACAACCTCTTTTAGAGTAGGATTCAATCTCCTTTGAGGTTGCCTTAGTAGTTTATTTCCATTATTCAACAAGATATGTGGAAGGGCTAATTCCCTTAATATCATCAATGGACCAAGCAATGGGAATGCATACTCATGTGGAAGGGCTAATTCCCTTAATATCATCCAACTTGGGGGGTTCGTTGGTTGGAGACCCCCCTTACCTTTTTCTTGATTTTCCTCATCCTCCTTTTGGAATAGGGTATCATTCTCCAATTGATTCAAATTCTTCATCCCTTCTTCATCACACTCTTGACTAAGAGTATTTGACTCTAAAACCTCTTCCTCCATTGAGAAATTCTCCATTGCATTCCTACAACAATCATCAATTAGATCATCTACTACATTTATATTCATGACATCTTCAAAAATTGAAGAAAGCTTTAATGAACTAAAAACATTAAATGTAATAATTTCATCATTTATCTGGAATTCCTACTTCCCTTCTTGAACATCAATAAGTGACCAGCTGGTAGCAAGGAAAGGTCTCCCAAGAATGATTGGCATTTCTTCATCCTCTTCTACATCAAGCACAATGAAATCGGCTGAAAGGTAGAGTTTGTTAATTTTCACAATCACATCTTCAATGATCCCCTTTGGAAAATTTATGCCCCGGTCCACAAGTTGCAATGAGATACTTGTTGGCTTCAATTGTCCTCCATTTAACTTCTTGAATACCACAAAAGGCATGAGATTTATTGAAGCTCCCAAGTCACACAATGCTCTTCCAAATTGTAAACCCCCGATCTCATAATCAGGTATAGAAAATGATCCGGGGTCCTTGAGCTTTGGTGGCAACCTCTTTGTAAGGAGTGTACTACAATTCTCCGTTAAGCATAAGATTTCATCCCCATGCAACTTCCTTTTTGAAGTGATGACTTGTTTCATGAATTTAGCATAGGCGGGCATGTTCTCATGTGCTTCCATGAATGGAATGTTGATTTCAAATTTTTTGAAAATCTCAAGAAACTTCTTAAACTTTCTTGCCTTTTCTTCATCCCTTAACCTTTGAGGAAATGGCACATTAACATGTTTCGGCTCATAATGTTTTGGTTCATGATACTTCGGATCCTTGCCTTCATTGCTTAGTGAATTGGCCTCAGTAGACTCATTCATCATTTTGTCTTGCCCATTTGAAGACTCCCCATTTTTCTTATTTGTATCCTCAATTCCTTCTTTTTCTTTACTTTTTAACAAATTTTCTCCCAACCCTTTCTTCGAACTCTTTACCACTCATAAGGGTGATGGCCTTGCATTGCCCCTTGGTATTTGGAATGGTATCACTTGGAAGCATACCTAAAGGTCTCTCATTATTCAACCTCGCCAATTGGCCCAATTGAATCTCCAAATTCCTCGTAGATGCCTTCAAATTCTCATAATCTCTCTTGTGTTCTTCATTTTTCCTATCCAACTCTCTTCTCAAATACTCACTTCTCTTTTCCAACCATCTTCTCACATTCTCCCTTGGAGCGTATTGGTCATGATACACACGTTGGGAAGAATTTGCATATTAGAAAAGAGATCTTGGTTGTTGGTTTTGAAATGAAGGATTAGGAAAAGATTATATGAGTTGGGTTAGAAATTCCTTTGATGTGGCGGTTGATACGATCTAGGTGAGGAACTTGAGGATTGAGTATGTTAGACATTTTGAGGTGGGGGATTTGGTTGGTAAGGAGGATTGGATTGATTGTTGGTGTTGCTCTATGAAAAATTAGGATGATTCTTCCAAGAAGGATTATATGTGTTCCCATAAGTTCCGAATGAAGGTTCCTTAGAAATGGTGATTGATTAAACACATAATTGAGTTGCTC
Organism: Cinchona pubescens; assembly: GCA_025175665.1. NCBI lineage: Eukaryota > Viridiplantae > Streptophyta > Magnoliopsida > Gentianales > Rubiaceae > Cinchona > Cinchona pubescens. The sequence continues at coordinate 7,546,262 of JANKKI010000051.1, read as the reverse complement.
ATTGGACCCATAAGGCATCTCACATTGTCCATTTGCATGACCGCCTCCACAAAAATCACATACCATGCTTGGTTGGGTTGGAGAAGAAGACATGGCATTTATACTACTTGGTTTTCCCAAATTCTCCAACGCCTTTGCAACGTTATTCATCACACTCCGAGCATACTTTGTTGTGTCAAATGAGCATCTTACATATTCAAATTCAACACTCCACTATTGGCATTGGCTTGATTGGCTTGGTGTTGAGCCACTAGTGGAGTCATCGGTTCATGATAATAGTGATTTTATGCCATCCTATTGAGCAACTCTTGAGCTTCTTCCGGAGTCTTGTATGAGATTGAACCATCGAAGGAGGCATCCACAATAGATTTTTTCTCTTGAGTCAAACCATTATAGAAAGTTCGGATTTGAAACCACAAAGGAATTGCGTTATGAGGACATTTCCTTAGCAACTCCTTTCCCTTAGAACCGCTCCCAAGCTTCTCCTAAGCTTTCACCAACATCTTGTTAAAGGATGTAATTTCATTTCTCAATTTGACTATTATTGTGGGTGGAAAATACTTTGCCAAGAACTCTTGAGCAAGTTGATGCTAAGCAGTAAACATTCCTTGGGCATGGGGTTGTAACCATGACTTTGCCCTATCCCGGAGAGAGAAAGGAAACACTCTCATTTGCACACAATGCGGATATACTTCATTAAAATTGAACGTGTCCAAAACTTCTTCAAAGTTCATGAGGTGTGTATAAGGATCTTCATTGGGACCACTCTCGAACATGGCATGAGCTTGGAGCATTGGATTAAAGCGGGCTTAATTTCAAAGTTGTTAGCTTGCACGGGCATCCGTGCAATGCTAGAGTTCGCTCCATCAAAATTTGGCAAGGCGTATTCCCTCAATGGCCTTCCATTTCCATTCATGCCATTTCCATTCCCATAACAACCACCTAACCCATTATTTTCAACAACCTTGGGCTTCCTCATCATTTTCCATGTTCAAATTCCTTTGATGAGCATTAGCATTCGTTATTTCAATCATTTCTTGGTCTTGTTGTACCTTTCTCAATTTTCGGATTTCTCTTAGCTCTTTTTCCTTTTCCTTATCCAAGCAAATGAATGGCCCTTTATCACCTCTTACCATGCACAACACAAAACCAAAGCAAATAGTCAATTGAAATGCCAAGTCAATTCCACCAGACAACCAACAAACATAAAAGAATAAACAAAGTTAACAACTAAATTAAACTCGGTGTTTAATCTACACAACCAGTATAGTGCTAGATATTGCCATAAACCAAGGACAATCCCCGGCAACGGCACCAAAAACTTAATTCTCTTTACACACGTAATTATAATATTTATGAAACATCTAAATCTTACTACTAACTAGGTGGCATCCTGCAAGTATACGGTTGTTAACTAGTAGTAAAGGGAAGTAGGGATCATTTCCACAAGGATTGTTGGAAGGTAAATACTATTAGATTTACGAGTATTTGTATAGTTAAGCAAAAAATCAATCAATGAGAGATGAAACTATACTAATCAAGTTCACATTTAAACTCAAGTAAACAAGACCAAATTAAGCTAGTTTATCTACTAAAATAAGTAACGAAAACTAAGCAATAACACAATTAAGAGACTAGCTACTAAATTCTAACAAAAGCAATTAAGTAAAAGCACTTAATTCTACCCTAAATTGGCCAAAATAAGACTAAAATTAAAAGCAAGCAAGTTATCCAATTAAAAAGACTACAAATAAGAACCTTGAAGACTAAAAGCAACCATTTCTACACTAGAAATTGGAAAAAGTTAAAATTGAAATCTAAATATTTTTGGATTTTTGATGATAATAAAGAAAGACCACTAAAAATTAAATAGAAATTGTGTAAGAAATTGAGAATTCTTAACTCGAAAGCTAGAATTCAACAAGAATCCTAATTCTTGTAAGAAACCCAAGATTGCAAGCAAAGATATTTTCACTTAATTAAACTTGAAAGCAAGTAAAAATTATATCTACTTAAAGCTAATGATTAACCCACTACAACTATCTAATCAAAATTAAAACTTGCAAAGAAATTAAAAGAAGATCTAAGAAATAATTAAAGAGGACTTTTCATTCAAAAAGAAACCTAAGAGTAAAGTTTTCCTAATCTATCCTAAAATCTCCTAATTTTCTAACTAAAACTATCCCACTCACTCTATTACAATTTTTTTGAAGTAGCTTAAATAGTGGAGTATTATTCAAGGCAAAAATCAGAATTTGTTAGCTGGAAGATTACAAGATTACCCTCAAAACTTATCCATCAACAAGTCAAGATTGCGATCTCGACTCTAATACATTAGGGCATTTTCCCGAATCGAGATTGCGATCTGGGAATTTGAGATCGCGATCTCAACTCTAATACATTAGGATATTTTCCCAAGTAGAGATCACGATCTGGAGGAGTCCAGATCGTGATCTAGAGTCTCTTCCTAGTATACTATGATCCATTTCTTCATTATTGCAATTTGGTCCTTTGAGTTTTGTTCATTCCAGCTTCCAACCTCTAATTTTGACCTGCATAATATTAACACCATTAAGCAATTAATTAAGCTAGAATTTTAATAAAAACTTATCATATTTAACAAGAACGAAAATATAAACACATATGAAAGAAATTAACTAAAATCTTCAATTACTTACCCAAAGCTCGGGATTTAAACTATCAAAATGTCATAATTTAGAGGGAAATAACTCTGATTTACTAGAGTTATCAGGTATAGATTAAATAAAGCAAAAATAAATAAATTGAACATTAATTAAACAGCTAAGTTAAGGTGGAAATTTTAACATAAATAAAGAGTCTAGCAAAGTACAAGCTATGAAACTAAGAGTAAGAAAAACTAAGAATAAGCATAAAACACAAAACACAAGCTAGCAAAGTTCCTAAAGAAAGAAGGAAGGAGAGATTGAAAATGAAACCTAGTGCCCTGTTTATATACTAGATCTAGAAGAGTACCAAGAAAAGGCAAATAATGTAGCCAAAAATTGGAAACTAGAAAATACTTGGTCTTCTTATTGGGGTGGTGTATCACTGGTGAACCATTTTTATGCTAGTGTTGCATTGCAGACGCAAGTACGGTCCGACGACTCAAGTGCTGTTGTACCAAAAATGCCCTTTTACTTGCCCTTTCCTTATCCAAACCTACACAAAACATCTAACCAACATAAATCTAACAAAATAACACTTAATTAACACTTAGAACTTTAGAAAGCACTTAAACACATATAAAATTAAAATGCACAGAAAATTACCCATTTTGACCTAAAAAATTGAGAACTAACTTAGAAATGGAATAAATTGACGTGAAAATAAGCCTAACTTTATGGGATTACTAATGTTTTCTCCAACTCCAAAGACGGAAAGAAGTTCCCTGGTAGGGTGGTAATTTCTGATAAGACACAGTGGCATGACAGGAACACAAATATAATACGAAATTGACATGTTATTCCACAGCGCTGAATTTTTATCAGGTAATTATGTGATGCCCCGTCCCATATCGGAAGTAGGAGGGGATATTGTATTGTTTATAACACTTTCGGCTGTGGGTTACTTACAACTTGGCTTAAGCATTTTGAGCCTATTGTTTCCTCTCAAAAGTTGTTGGGCCAACCCAGGCCCTGGGTGTTACAGTTGGTATCAGAGCGAATCGCGTGTGGTCTCTGCACGGGGTGAGATTGGGGCAGTGGTATTGGGCCACGATTATGCAAGGGAGTCCAGGAACTAAGTGCTGTGCTGGACTAAGTGCTACGTCGACCTAAGGGCGAGAGCCACTTCTAGAATCCTGCATAACCGAGTATGGACCAGTGTGAGCCTTGCGAGAATGCAAGGCCTAAAGAAGGGGTGAATGTGATGCCCCGTCCCATATCGGAAGTAGGAAGAGATATTGTATTGTTTATAACACCTTAGATTATAGGTTACTTACAACTTGGTTTAAACATTTTGAGCCCCGTTATTTCTGCTAAGTGAAAGTTGTTGGGCCAGCCAAGGACCCGGAGTATTACAAATTATTAGGTCAACTCATTTATAATACAAGAGTAAATAGGTTGGGTAGGGTCAACCGGTGTGCTGACATAGCAGCCCAATAAATTATTGTATGAACAGATTTTGTTAAAATGTTACATCGATTATAATTTTATATAACATATTTGAATATTGTACTCCCTTTTTCCCGTTGAAAGTATCATGTTTCTTATTTTTCCTTGTCCTAAAATGTTTGTCATGCTCAAATAGTCAAAATATAATCATTACATATTTTCTACTTTTATTTTTTGTCTTTTTGTGGAGACAAATTTTACACCATTCAAAATTTGATTTTTGGAGGGTTAAATGGGAAATATTTAAATAACTATCACTATCAACACACTTTTCTCAATAAGTTGGATTCTCAAAAAATGACAAAAATTATTGGATAGAGGGAGTAAATAATAATTTTAATGTAAGATTACTAAATTAAACATAATAATTATATTAAAGATACTATCTAAAAAGTTTCAAAAAGTTTAATAATATGTTCTAAGTTGCTATGAAAATAAGGTTAGTATTAATAATTGTTTAAATCATTAAAAAAATAAATTTGCAATTTTAATTCAAATAAGTGACAAGTTATTTTATTTCACAAATAGCTTGGTACATCTATGTAGAGTAAACGGGTGATACGAGAACAAGACGCGAAAATAAATGAGTCAAACACGAGCACAATACAATGAAAAAATCCGACATGACATGATACGAACACGACATAATAAGAACAAGCTTTATCTTACACGACACAACCTATTGACACCCTATTCCCTAGTATCTTACCTGGGGGAAATGATCATTGCTTTTCTGGAATGTAGATGGCTAGGGGTGATGATGCCGATTAGTAACACTTAGCATTTTTCCCAAATTGTTCTAGAAGTACTTATATGGCAGCCTCACTAAGGGCACTTATGTAATTTAGTCCTAACTGAGCTAGTGGAATGGTAGCCTCATGCCCCCTCTTCTCAATGTACATCTATAAATAAGGGGCTTGGGCACTAAGGAAAAGAGGACGCACATTTTCTATACTAATCTTTCCACATTAATTCCAATTACAAATCCTCCTCAGCCTTTCTACTTTCTCTCTCAACCTAGAAGCTAATTCCCTTCGTCAATTGGCGCCATCTGTGGGAATCGACACATTTCTCTCTCCGGTGATACTTTTTCATCATCTCTATTCTCTGTTTTTGTTTCTGGAAGGATGAAGAACCGAGGAACACGTCGAACCGCTAGCAAGGACTCTGAGGCGAGCAACCAGCACCTCTTGGTGCATATCGATGAGGCAAAAAATGTCGGTACACTAGCCGAGGTCCAACAGAAGCAGAATGATATTTTGAAGCACATTACTGATCATTTTGAATCTTTCCAAGCGTTTGTGGAGCAATGTGAGAACAAAACTCCATTCGAGCGCTCAAACCGAGCGGCCATTCCACAAGCCGAATAACAACGCGCTCCCGACCGAAAGCCTGAGAAACAGCCGATTGACGCCATGAGTCCAACCTACCTGCGCCACAAAATAACAAAGTCACGCTCGGATGAACAATCCGACGAATCACACTCATCAACAAGCGAATCAAAAAAATTACCAACGCGCGAAAGATTCGGCGCACATTTCTCAAAAAACGCTGACTCAGAGAACCCTCCCCGGTTGTTTTAAAACAGCTCGAGGAGCAGAGCCTCGAAACAAAATTCAAGAGATACTGAGGAAAAATAATTTAGTTCTGAATACTCCTGCTCCGGCAGAGATTGATAGAGATCCATTCACAATCTCTATCAAGATTGAACCACTCCCGATGCAATTCAAGTTACAGGACCTCGACCGCTACAAGGGAGATTCTGATCCGTCAAATCATCTTCAACACATGGTAGCGGTCACAAGCCTTTATGGCTAGAGTGATGCCACCCGCTGCAAGTTATTTGCCACCACCCTTCGATGTCTGGCCCAAAAGTGGTTCCAGGAACTATCGATGAACTCAATTGCTGCACTTTTAATGACCTGGCGAAGTCCTTTCTCTAGCACTTCCAAAGCAAATCAATATTGCAGAAGGACACGTCGCACCTCAAGAACATTCCACAGAGGTTCGACGATAGCTTAACAAATTTGTGGACCGCTTCAATGATGAAGGGTCCAAATCAAAAATGTAGATGAAAGAATTTTGGTGGCTGCTTTCTACACCGACATCCGACCTGGTACCTTCAACGCGGACCTGGCCAAAAGGATGCCGAGCTCCTACTCCGAGCTCCTGGAGAGAGCATCGGAGTTCATACGGGGTGAGGAGTCAAACAGGACAAAAAGAGAACTTTACGATACACAAAAAGAAAAGGTCCTAAAGACTACAAACCCCTCATCCTCTAAAAATCTGAAGGTCACAGATAGGTTGAGCTATCCCAGAGCCGGACTGTTGGCGAACCGGGTGGTCTACCCTAGCAATAATGTCAAAAACCGACCCCTGCGCACAAGGAGCCTTCCAGACGCTGACTTCACACCACACAGTTAACACATCAAGGAGGGAAATTTTGTTCCAGGTTCAACATCTAGGGTTCTTTGAACCGCCCCCTCCAATGATGTCGGCTCCAAACCAAAGAGACAGGTCAAAGTATTGCACTTTTCATGGTCAACATGGCCATGATATCGAGGCCTGCGATCAACTGAAGGTTGAAATTGAGAGGGCCATTCAAGAATGACACGTGCAGCAGTTCATCAACCGAACCACTACAGAGTTTTAGAGAAACACCATCAACAGAGAAAAGCCTCGTCAGTAAAATTCAGGCGGCCAAAACAGAAACAATCCCCCAGCAAACCAAGATGAAAAAATTCGTGTGGCTGGGGTGATAAACACAATAGCCGAGGGATCGGTGATCGGGGATTCCAATAATGCCAGGAAAAAATATGCCCGGAACATTCCTTTAAGGCTAAGATCAGGAAAAGCTATTAAAGCCTTTCATGAGCCTTGGATACACTTCTGAAGACCCCGTTCCTAGCCGAATGCCACACAATGACCCTATAGTAATTCAGACGTGAATGTGGCCGGCTATGAAATGCACCGTGTGTTCGTCGACACTTATACTCGGCGGACATCATTTTTTGGGACGCTTGGGTCAAAATGCACATAGATGCCTCCTTGATAAAGCCTTTCAAAACCCCACTGGTTGCCTTCACTAGTGATGCGGTTGTGCCTGAGGGACAGATAATGCTCCCGTTGTGCCTCGAAACTTTCCCGAAGCACAGAATCGAGGTAACCAATTTCATCATCGTAAAATGAGACAGTTCCTACAACATGATCTTAGGCCGACCCATACAATACACCTACAGAATCCTTTCCTCCGTAATTGGAATAAAATTCATGCTGACGGACGGATCTGAAGGAACCATAATTGGAAGCCAGCAGGAGACCCGAGCCTACTATATGATGTCCCTGCGGTCCCAGTCGTAGACTATGTCCATCGCAGACAAGGCCTTCCTGCAAATTTTTGATGCCCCATCCACCTGGAATGGCCTGGAAGAGACTTCAACAAGTCAAAGGGGCAGGAGGAGAAATATGTGAGGCCGCGGAGAACCGCTACTGAGATCCCTGAGCCTCTGGAACCCAAGGAGAAAGGCAAAGCAAAAATTGAACCCCAAGATGAGGTCTCCATTGAGGAAGTACCACTGGATCCGAGCCTCCTAGATAGGAAAATCAAGATCTGTGCTACCCTCCTTGCAGAATTCAAAGCCCTTCTCTTCAGGCTTCTGGATGAGTACAAGGACGTGGTCGCCTGGACCGTCGAAGACATGCCGTGTGTCCCTCGGGAAATAATTGAGCACAAACTCGGAGTGGACCCAGCATACAGACCGGTCAAGCAGAAGAAGCGTCTCTTCGATCCGGAGCGTAGTTTAGTAATTAAAACCGAGGTGGATAAACTCTTAGCGACCAAGCTAATTAGGGAAGTGTTGTATCCAATTTAGCTTTGTAATCCAGTCCTTGTAACTAAGCAAGATTAATCTTGGCGAATGTGCCAAGATTTTATTGATCTTAATAAACCCTGTCCGAATGTTACAGTTACCCGTACCCCCGGATTAACACGGTAGTAGATGCATTTGTTGGATTTTATATTTTGCACTTTTTGGATGCATTCAAGGGCTATCATCAGATATACATGGCCAAAGAAGATAAAAAGAAAACCTCTTTCATCATCTACCGAGGCACGTATTGCTACACTACGATGCCCTTCGAACTCAAAAATGGCGGAGTCACATATCAATGCCTCGTCAACAAAATGTTCAAGTCCCAAATAGGATGAAACATGGAGGTATACATTGATGACATGGTGATCAAGAGCCAAACTTATGAGAAAACCCTGGAAGATTTCAGGAAAATGTTTGAGACATCAAGATCGATCCGAATGAGGTTGAACCCTAAAAAATGTACATTCGGGGTCCCCTCGGGAAAATTCTTGGGATTCATTGTCTCTCATCGAAGAATTGAGACGAACCCTGAAAAAGTTTAAGCCATGATCGATATGAAAACCCCCACCTCGATCAAGGAAGTTCAGAGACTCACCGGTCACTAGAATGGCAGCCCTAATCGGTTTCTGTCCAAATCGACAGAAAAAGGCTTACCATTCTTCCGACTTATAAAAAAGACCGAGAATTTTCAATGGACCAAAGAAGCTCAGAAAGCCTTTGAAAAGCTTAAAGAATACTTGGGCAATTTGCCAAAGCTCGCATCATCACAAAAAGGGGGAATCGCTATACCTATATATCTCAATAACCGAATTGGCAGTCAGCTCGATTCTACTGAAGCAGAACGAGCATGGCAAACAATGCCTTATTTATTTCGTAAACAAAGTGCTTCAAGGTCTGGAAAGAAACTACACGCCCATCGAGAAGACAGCTTTCTCATTGGTAGTGTCGGTCCGAAAGTTAAGACCTTACTTTCATGGACACAAGATAATCATTCTGACCAACCTCCCTTTGAAGAATATATTAAGCAAGACCAACGCCTCGAGAAGAATGCTAAAGTGGTCTGTAGAACTGTTCGAATTTGACATAGAATTCAAGTCTCGGACAGCAATCAAAGCTTGACACAGGTTTTGGCAGATTTTGTTGTAGAAAGCTGTGGCACCGAGAAAATTGACCTCATCGTGGCAATTGATCAAGAGAAAAAGCAGCAAACGAGATAAGACCTCACACGGGAGCTTCATGTTGACGGAGTTTCGTGTGAATCCGGAGACGGGGTAGGAATAATAATCTGATCCCCAGAAGGAGATTATCTCACTTATGCCCAGAGGTTCGGATTCGCAGCAACCAACAATGAAGCTGAGTATAAGGCCCTCATCTGTGGGATGGAATTGGCCCACCAGATAGGAGCTCGAACCTTAAAGATACATTCTGATTCTCAGCTAGTTGTGAATCAAAGCTTAGGAAATTATGAGGCTAGAGGCGTGTAGAACCCCAGTTATGTTAATCATGTTTTGATAATGACCAAATCATACTATTGGTTTGATAACAAGTATGCAGAAAAACAGGCTTGTTCGGACGCAAATGATCGTCCGAACAAAACAAGAATGACAGAGCTTCGGGCGATGGCAATTGTCCGATTCACAAAGAATTTGAAGCAAGATCGGACGAAGAACAGCGTCCGTTCATATTCCAGTAGACTTTGCTTCGATCGGACGCATGTTCGGACGCATCCTCGGACGTCCGAACGGATACCCTCAGAGAACGGACGCGATGTCGGACGCAAGGTTTAGCGGCCGTCGAACGCAAGAGTGCGTCCCAACAAACTAGTTTGTTGGACCTGTCTCTTGCTACATCGGCTGTCCGAAAGTGTCCAAGGCTTGCAGCAAAGAAAATAGCCGTTGGGAAGCTGGAGAAAGCAGACAAAGGCAACTATAAATACCCCTAGGTCTGATTTAAGTAAAAGAGACTTCTACATTGATTACAAACAATTCTTGAGCTATTTGGGAGAAATAGTGGGTACAAGTGTTGTAATAGTGTAGGTAGTGTGGAAAGAGCTTAGAAGTGTAAAAGTTCTTCAAGTGTAAGAGTGGAGAGATAACAATTGTAACAAAGGGAGGTTGTGAGTGTAAAACTCTTGGCTCAACTAAACACGGAAATTAGTGTGAGCAAGAGTGATCCTCATTTGTGTACAAGAGGTTATTGTCTCACCTACTTTGAAGAGACTTTTAGGGCTGAACTTCAAGTTGTGAACTTAGTAGTTGCCTTGTGAGAAGCTCTTTGTAGTTGCAAACTCCAAGCTTGAGAAGCTAGGGAGTTTGGTTTGATTCTCCTAATCTCAATATTCTTATTTGTTCTTTAAGCTTAAATTGTTGAATATCTATTGTATTCATTTGTGCTTAAGTTTTCATTTGGTGCATAAAGTTTGAATTTCTATTAAGCACATAAAAAGGTTTGTTTACCCATTCAACAATTTAAGCCCTTCTTAGGTTGCTTTTGGGGCCAACAATTGGTATCAGAGCACAAACCAAACTTTATACACAACTTGGATTAGTGTAAAGATCACAGCTAATGTGTATAAGAGACAATCCCTCTTCTCAATTGTTTGTAATCACTCTAGAAGTCTCTTTACACTTAAATGTGTATAAGAGACAGAAAACACTTGTTCAATCTATTAATATTGAATTATGGTATATTATTTATGAAGGTCCTATTGAGGCAAATATTTTTGATGAAAATACTCATAGATTAAGGCCTAAAACCAGATTTGAGTTAAATGCACAAGATAAAATAAATTTATCTTTAAATGCTAAAGCTATTAATATTTTGTATAATGCTTTGGATGCAGATGAGTTTTCTAAAGTAAAAGGTTCCATATCGGCCAAGGAGATATGGGACAAATTGAAGAAATCCATGAAGGAAGTGAAGATATTAGAGAGCAAAAGAAGTCACTTCTTGTGGTTAAATATGAATCCTTCAAAATGGAACCTCATGAGAACATTGATCACTTCTTGTAGGTTCCATGATATGGTAAAGGATTTGGAAGGTTTGGGTAAAGAATATTCCTTGGGTGAAAAGAATAGAAAAATTTTGAATGCTTTACCTAAGGAATGGGACCTAAATCCATTGCCATAGAAGAGTCTAAAAATTCTAACCTCTTTGCATGAGGAGGCTCAAATGGCTTTTATGGCAAAAGCGATAATGAGGTAACCTCTAGTTGTGATTCTTGTAATGATTCATGCAATAATGATGATGATGATGTTGAATCATTTATTTTTAAAATACATGAATGTTTGAAAGAATCATATGCTAAGAACAAAGAGTTAAAAATTAAAGTTAATACTTTATTGAGTGCCAACTCAAAACTTGTGCATAAAAATAATTCTTTGACAAAAGAAAATGATGTTTTGAAAGAAAAATTTGTTGGAAAAACCAAGATCATGGAAGAACAGCAGCTTCATTGAAGAAAAGATTAGATGATCTTGATGTTACTTTGAAAACGAAGAAAGAAAATATTTTTGAAAAGAAAAGAACTAGAAATATGTTTTTGAACAAAAATTTTATCACCTTTAGAAAAAATGATTTGTGCTTTATTAAATCTAAATCTTCTCTTTATGGCAATAAGAACATTATTTGTAATTATTGTCATCAACACGGTCATATAAAGAAAAATTGTTATGTTAAAAGAAATGAAAAATTAGGATTAAATCCTATATGGGTGATTATGCATGTTGCTAATCCAATTGGACCCAAGAAAGTTTGGGTACCAAAAGTTGTTGCTTAAACCTTGTTTGTAGGTTTGCTTGGAGAGCACCAAGGAATTCAAGATTGATTATCTATGAGGGGTGCTCAAGACATATGAGCTAAGATCATATAGTAATGGGTAACATCTAAAGTTTTGTGTGCTTTCATTTATCAAGTTGAACTATGTTCTCTTGAATATTACTCATCTATGAATTATGCTCAAATTTGTTTAGAATGCTAGGATATTTGTTTCCCCAATTTTTGTCTATTAAAAGTCACTACTTGCAAAAGAAAGGGGGAGCATTCTCTTTTTAATGGATTTGTTTTTGCAAAAAATTGCATCACACATGCTTCATTGTTTTGATGAGGTTTTTTATTAAGGAATGAGCAAAAATTTTTTTGATCATAATTGCAATTGATAATAATTCTGTGCATGAAGGGGGAGAATAAACTTAGGGGGAGCTTTATTCTTCTTACGTTTTGATAATGCCAAAGGGGGAGAAATAATGGACAAATTCTCTTGTGTAGTTTTTTGAATTGTCCAATTGATTTGTCATCATCAAAAAGGGGGAGATTGTAGAACCCCAGTTATGTTAATCATGTTTTGATGATGACCAAATCATACTAATGGTTTGATAACAAGTATGCAGAAAAACAGGCTTGTTCGGACGCAAATGATCGTCCGAACAAAACAAGAATGACAGAGCTTCGGGCGATGGCAATCGTCCGAGCTTTTACAAAGAATTTGAAGCAAGCCTCGGACGAAGAACAGCGTCCGTTCATATTCCAGTAGACTTTGCTTCGATCGGACGCATGTTCGGACGCATCCTCGGACGTCCGAACGGATACCCTCAGAGAACGGACGCAGTGTCGGACGCAAGGTTTAGCAGCGGCCGTCCGAACGGTTTAACGGCTAGTTTGTTGGGACGCACTCTTGCTGCATCGGCCGTCCGAAAGGTCCAACGGCTAGTTTTCCAGTAGACAGAAAATAGCCGTTGCGAAGTTGTTGAAAGCAGATATTTGGCAACTATAAATACCCCTAGGTCTGATTTAAGTAAAAGAGACTTCTACATTGATTACAAACAATTCTTGAGCTATTTGGGAGAAATAGTGGGTACAAGTGTTGTAATAGTGTAGGTAGTGTGGAAAGAGCTTAGAAGTGTAAAAGTTCTTCAAGTGTAAGAGTGGAGAGATAACAATTGTAACAAAGGGAGGTTGTGAGTGTAAAACTCTTGGCTCAACTCCATAAAGGAAATTAGTGTGAGCAAGAGTGATCCTCATTTGTGTACAAGAGGTTATTGTCTCACCTACTTTGAAGAGACTTTTAGGGCTGAACTTCAAGTTGTGAACTTGGTAGTTGCCTTGTGAGAAGCACTTTGTAGTTGCAAACTCCAAGCTTGAGAAGCTAGGGAGTTTGGTTTGATTCTCTTAATCTCAATATTCTTATTTGTTCTTTAAGCTTAAATTGTTGAATATCTATTGTATTCATTTGTGCTTAAGTTTTTCATTTGGTGCATAAAGTTTGAATTTCTATTAAGCACATAAAAAGGTTTGTTTTTAGAGACAACCTAATTCACCCCCCCTCTTAGGTTGCTTTTGGGGCCAACAAGGCGTAATCTTAAAAAGGTACTTGGCCGAGGTCAAAAGTTGGATAGAAAAATTTAAAAAGGTGGACATCATTAAGATCGCTTGAACAAGAAACACGCATGCCAATCTCTGTCAAAGTTAGCCTCGGCGATATATTCATATTTCTGACGAAAGAGATTTTGGTGGAACTGCGAGAACGCAGGTCTGTTGACTCTTTTGAAAAAATCTCTTGTGTCCAACCGGACCTCGGTTGGATGGAATCCATAATGAGTTATCTCAATGACGAGAAGCTTCCCGAGGACCCGACCGAATCCAGAAGGATCAAATACATAGCTGCTAAGTATACGCTTATTGACAGAGTTCTGTCTAAAAAAGCATACTTGTGCCCCTTGTTAAGGTGCCTTAAGCCTTCCAAAGCTAACTATGTTCTACGAGAGGTGCACGAGGACATATGCGAAAGTCACATCGGTCCTCGGAGCTTGGCTCGTAAGGTCTTGCTGACTGGGTATTATTGGCTGACCTTGCACTCGAAAGCTAACACCTTGGTGCGCGAGTGCCATCAATGTCAAATACACGCACCTATACCCCGAAGGCCCTGTTCGGACATGGTCCCTATTCAGAGCCCATGGCCATTTGCTCAGTGTGGAATAGACATACTAAGCCCACTTTGCAGAAGGGTGGGCAAACTTGAGTTCTTGGTAGTGGCGGTTGACTACTTCACCAAGTGGATTGAGGCTGAGCCCCTGGCCACAATTTTGGGACAGACAATAGAAAAATTCTTTTGGAAATATATTATTTGCCAGTTCGGTATCCCTGCTGTGCTCGTTTATGATAATGGAAGGAAATTTGAAGGGGAGCCTTTCAAGAGCTTCTGCGCTATTCGAGACTGTCGCTCATCCACAAGCGAACGGACGGGCTGAAGTATGCAACCGAACCCTAATGATGGGGCTCAAGACTCGACTCGAACGAGCCGAGGGTGCTTGGGTCAAGGAATTGCCTAGTGTCATGTGGGCTTACAGGACCATACCTCGAACGGCCAACAGAAACACTCCGTTCAGCTTGACTTACTGGTCTAAGGCTGCTATCCCTGCGAAGATTGGGCTACCCTCGGCTCGAGTGTCCTTGTATGCCTTGGAATACAACGTTGAGGCCCTACGAGCTAACCTGGACCTACTTGAGGAAAAGAGATTGGATGACGTCCATCTGAGAGGCCAAGTACAAGCAGGTCATGGCAAAACACTACAACGCCAGGGCCATGCATCGGTACCTGAGGCCCGGAGACTTGGTGTTTCGAAAAAATGAAGCAAGCCTTGCAGAAGGGACTAGAAAGTTGGACCCAAACTAGGAGGGCCCCTATCGTGTAATAGAAGGTCACACTTTCGGCTACTATAACTTAGTTGACATGAGAGGGGACCCTGTTTCCAGAATGTGGAACATTGTAAATTTGAAGAAATATTACCAAGGAATGTAATGAAAGTCCCTTCTCAAAAGAAAGAAGTTACTTCATCAAACAACCGTGTCAAGCGAAATAGAGCTGCTCCTACCCTCAGAGGTTCGAATCAAGTTCAACATAAATGCAAACATTGAGGGCAGAAACCTAGTAGTCCCCCCTCAAGGGCAGAGGCTTAGTAGCCCCCCCAAGCAACATCGAGCTGTTCCAACCCTCAGAGGTTTGGTTCAAGTTCAACAAAAGACAAAGTCGAGCTCGTACTCCAACCCTCAGAGGTTCGGGTCAAGTTCAACATAAATGCAAACATTGAGGGCAGAGACCTAGTAGTCCCCCCTCAAGGGCAGAGGTTTAGTAGCCCCCCAAGCAAAATTGAGCTGTTCCAACCCTTAGAGGTTCGGATCAAATTCAACATAAGTGCAAACATTGAGGGCAGAGACCTAGTGGTCCCCCCTCGAGGGCAGAGGCTTAGTAGCCCCCTAAGCAAAATTGAGTTGCTCCAACCCTCAGAGGTTCGGATCAAGTTCAACACAAATGCTAACATTGAGGGTTGAGACCTAGTGGTCCCCCTCAAGGGCAGAGGCTTAGTAGCCCCCCAAGCAAAATTGAGCTATACCAACCCTTAGAGGTTCGGTCCAAGTTCAACAAAAAAAAACAAAAATTGAGCTACTTCAACCCTCAGAGGTTCGGTTAAAGTTCCACATGAAAGCAAAATCGGGCCACTTCAACCCCCAGAGGTCTGGATCCAGTGGTTGAGGGCTGAGACTTAGCAGCTCCCTGCCCTTAAATAAATTTGAGAGCTCCTCAAACAAAACAGTACTTCTTTAACCCTTAGAGGTCCGATTCGAGTTAACGGCTAAGCGAACATGAGAAGCTAAACTTAGTTATTTTGCCTCAGCCCAGAAGGGTCCAAATAAGGCCTAAGTTCTAAACAAAATAGGGACTTAGACAATTTTCTATGCTGTTATTCTTAAGTGGCATAAGCTTGTTATCTCCTTATATCATAAGTCTTTTGCCTTGTATGCAGGAAACAAAGAAAATGAAAAGCAAGTAAAGAAAAGAAGTAAAGAAAATACGAGGCTCTTATAGAGAAAAAGAGGTTGTAAAAAACTTGAGATTTTCATTAAACAATCCTAGCTATTACATAAAAATGCCTAGCTATTACAAAAGTATCATGTCAATCTGCGGAGCTGAAGTGGAAGGCTCGGCTGAAGATGTGGAGGCTTGGTTCACAGGTTCAAACTCGGCTTCGGGACCTGTACCCTGAATCAAGGCAATCACTTCAGAAGCTCCAGGGATCAGTACTGGGGCATTGAATTGAGCTTGTAAGCCATTGATGACCTCCTCAGTAATAGAGGCATCATATGGCAACCCCTCGTACAGATCAGGATTCTTCCCCAAGTGGTCACATGCCAATGTGAACCCCATGGAGAAGATCTTCTTCGTGAACTCCTTCAGCATCCCATCTACTTCGTCTGAAGCCACGGACTCGTTTCTCCCTTCGATCCGCAGCTCCTCCTCGCGTGAAGTAAATTTTGCCTCGGCCAACTGGGCCTCTTCCTGAACTTGAAGGGCCCTCTGCTCTAGATCCACGATCCTCTTGTCTCGATCGCTGATGTCAACCTGGAGGGTCTTCTTTTCTAGCTCAGCCTAGCGAAGCTTGTCCCTCATTTCGGTCAGCTCGGCCCTCCACTGATCGTACTTTTTGCCAGCCTCGATGTTGCATTTCAATTTATTGGCTTTAACAGCCTCCTTTACTACGTGATCTACACCAGACTTGGCGTGAGCCAACTCCTGCTTCATGGAGAGTTGATGGTAGAGTTGAAGAAGGACTCGCGCTCGGCAATAGTGGGCAAGATAGTAATAGCCTGCAAAGGAGCAAAGATGTAAGTTAAAATACCAAGTGCACAAAGTTAAAATCTTGAGAAAAGTCAGGCACACTTACGTTCATTAGACTAACGTGAAGCTCGTCTGAATAGCCTCTATTGGGGGGTAAGCCTCTTTACATAGGTACATCCCGAGGCAAGGCAACCATCTTCGCCTGCTCGCGAGCCATCCTAGGGAATTGCACCCGATCGTTTATATCGATTGGCGGGATGGGTCAAAGCTCAGTATTCCCCGAGATGAGGGGAACCAAAAGAGGATCGATGGTCAGTCGACCCCAAGGCAAATCTTGTGACCCCGCGGACTTCCTCTCCTCCTCGGGGCTATATTTTTTATCACCTGAAAAGAAAAAGAGATTAATATTTAACTTGGGAAAAGGACAAAAAAGTGAAAAAGAATGAGATACGGCAGTCCTTACCATAAGAGGTGATGAGTTTCTTTGACAGCGGGGCATTTCCAAAAGCTATCCCGGGGGTCCTCACCCGCGCCACCGGACCGGAGGACCTCGAGGGCTATGGCGAAGAGCCGAGGGCCACTGCCGAGGAGGGATCCTCCATGAGGCTAGCAGCCTCTCTCGATCTCTTCTTGGTAACCCGAATCGGCTAGGGCTCAGCGAGCTGAAGAGCCAGAGTGACCTCCCCACCTGGTCTCTCCGGGGTGCTTCCGACCTCAGTTTGGTTCGGGGTTGCTGAAAATTAGGGAGTGGCCTCAGCATTCCCCGAAGACGTGTTGGTAGTGGTTTATGAGGATCCGCTTGTTGATGAAGAGGGCTGGCTGGAGGAGCCCCCTCCAGTAGTAGGTCTAGTTGACACTAGCCCCCTTAGGAATGCTTCGAGCTTTGTAGAAGACAATAGGTCAGTATTACGACGAAGCGACATTTTTTAGATAAAAAAAAAAAGAAAAAATGGGGCGAGAAAGTGATGACATTTGTGAGGGTCGTAGCTCGGAAGAATGTCATGGGTAGGAAACAATCCATCCCAGGCGAGGATGTTGTTGGATAAAATGGCAGGCTGGTTGTTAAAATTTATCCTAAGGTTGGATTCTATGAATCTCTTGGTGTGTATGGAGTCTGGGAGAGAGGCATTTTTTGTTTTGAAGTTTTCTTTGGCAAGGTTCCAAGGGCCCCAAGGCATTGGGAGGTCGAGGTATCGGGCAAAGACAAACAACTTCTTCCAGTCATGGATAGATGAAAGGTTACCTGAAATAAGCTGTTTGCCCGCAGTTCGGGGGGAAATATAGAAGAATCCCTTCGCAGGGGATAGCTTCAACATCATTCTAAAGCTGTCTAAGGAAAAGGGGATGTTGTGTAATTTACAGAGGATGGAGAATCCGGCAATAAGTCGAAGTGCGTTTGGGGTCAGCTGGGATATACTAATATCCCAATGGTCGAACAGATGGACGAGGAGGGGTGCTATCGGTAACCTCAGTCCCGCTTCAAGCTGCTCCTGGTAAACTATTAAGTAACCAAGAAGACGCATGTGGCCTCGGTCCTCGGAAGTAGAGAATTTGATGTGTATATTTTTAGGGAAGCAATATCGGTCCTTAAGTATTCTGATGTCCTCGGGGTCGAGAGTGTTTGATATGTCTTGTGTTTGGAGGTTGGAGTGGTTAGTATGTGGAGGCTCGGCTAGGGCAAGTTCGGGGAAAAAGTTTAGGGGGATTGTTGCCAGGAGAGCCTCGTCTGAGGGGTTCAGTAGCCTATCAGTGGTGTTTACGGGGGAAGGAAGGACCGGCGTGCTAATGAGAGAGGAGGGAGTGAATGTACCGGCCATGATCTTCTATTTGAAAGGCGAGGGAGGTTTTTGGGGGGTCTACTTGTGGTATCCGGCAGCAACGTTGAGCGGCGATCGGCAGTCGGCAACTGGGGAAGTCGGATGCAAGGGAGTGAAGAGTAAAGGTGGTGAGAAGAGTAAGAGAGGATGTGAAATTCTGGGAGAGTAAAAGAGCAAAGGGAGTGAAGAGCGAAGGAAAAAGTTGAAGGAAGAAATTAAAAAAATCCAGTGAATAAGGGAGAGAATGGGAGTATAAATAGGAGAGCTTCCTTTAGGAGTGTTCTATGAATCTGGAGGGAAAATTGACGGGTTTGAAATGAAACGAAGCATTTTGGCAGGAAAAACGAGGCATTTCGGCGGGAAAAATGAGGCATTTTGTAGCAAAATTGGAGCGAGTAATGCAGCACAATAAATAAAAATTCAGTGCATGAGGACTCAGCAAAAACGTCACCCACAAGTTAATATTCCAGCCATGTCTTGTCAAAGGGCCCACGTGTTACCTCGGCCTCGGATCGGTGTGGCAAGCACAGGGATGCTCCAAGGCTTATGCACCTCGGCTCAGTATAAGAGGGTCGATCATAGGTATTTGGGGACTGTGGGTTGCAGGCAGTCATTTTTGGCTCGGCCCCTTCCCGAAGCTCGGCACCAAGCTGAGGAGACTAATGATGATGCCGATTAGTAACGCTTAGCATTTTCCCCAGATTGTTCTAGAAGTGCTTATGTGGCAGCCTCACTAAGTTGTGGCAGTTATGTAATTTAGTCCTAACTGAGGTAGTGGAATGGTAGCCTCATGCCCCTTAATGTACATCTGTAAATAAGGGGTTTGGGCACTAAGGAAAAGAGGACGTACACTTTCTGTACTAATCTTTTCACATTAATTCCAATTACAAATTCTCCTCGGGCTTTCTACTTTCTCTCTCTACCTAGAAGCTAATTCGAGCTTCATCAAGGGAAGATGCATCCAAGGCAACAATGGATGTTTTGATGCTGCAAGGGATTCCATAGGTACTACATTGACAATTTTTAATATTACAAAGGCCAATCCAAAAACTTTATTGAGAAGGCTAAGAGTTCCAAGTAAGCTAAGGATTTGTTTCTTTCATTTTGATTGCACAATGAATGTCATATAAAGGATTAGAGTCACCATGAGTTCTAGTAAGTTGCTGTGACAGGTAGATTAGTTTTTAGGTGATATTTTCCCTTTTCCACTTGTGTAACTTTTTGTAATGTGCAACAGGGGTCTGCTTGATATAAGTAGAAAGCTACAATATCAATTAAACTGAAACTGGTTGTTCAGTAGTAGTAAATTTCTTTCCTTCAAATGATTATTGGTCATTTTTTATCTCAACAGTATCTTCATACTTAATGCTTCAACTTTCTCTATACTACTACACCAAATCTTACCTAATCTAGATAGCTTCACGCAATGATTTTATTAATCCTAACTTCTTCTTCTTTTTTAAAACTTTATGCCTAAGTTGTTCTATTTTTAGTATTTATCATTATTTTTTTTTTGCAATGATTTTGGTCTCTTGTTTAATTATTGACTTCTGATGATCGTTGATTTGTCAACGAGTGCCAGGCGAATTGTATCTATAATTTATCATCCCATGTTTCTCTTCTCAAAACTGATCATGTACCATATTTATTTCATACAGATCGTTGAATGGTCAAACTAGTATTATAACTTCGCTATATGATTTTTGGGTAATCAATAATCAGCCGTCCTCAGAGAAAAGTTTGATAGCTGAATTTAAAAAAGGGGAAGCAAAGCATCCTAATGATGAGGGATTAGCGAGTTATCCAAATTGGTTGAAATGTCAATATGCATGACATAATTTATTGGGAAACAAAATTTTGTTAAATGATTTATTTAGACGGTGCCATTAAAATCGTTTTCCATATTAATGTTTTACTTATTAGTTATATGTTAAAATGCTATCTTACTATAACTGATTTTTTTATAAGCATGCATGCTTTATTTGAACGTTTTACCTAAGGGTTAATTATACTTTACCCTCCCAAACTCATACCCGAAGAGTAGTTTGTCCTATGAACCAAAACAATATATATTTTTGTCTCTCAGAAAGATTCTCTAATATAATTAAATATAGGAAAAATTACTTAAATAGTCTTTCAATTTGCTCATTAAAATTGAAATAGTTTCTCAACTTAAATTTTAGCCGATATAGTCCTTAAACTAAATAGTTGTACCAATTTGGTTGTTCTGTCCAAAATACAAGTTTTTTTAATGACTGTGCAACCCACGTAATCACATTGGTCACTGTCACAAAACCGTGCTAAACACGCAGCGGAACCAAGCAAACGGAATTGTGATGGCCTAGCACACTAGCTAGTCAGCCAACTCATTTTGGATCACACACAAGCAATTGGCAGCAAATGAAAATGAAAGGAAAACGAAGCACACAGCAATTTACTGCCAAAAATGGCCAACCTTTGTATTACTCCAGCACAAGCATACAACAGGGACTTTTCTCAAACACCCGGTGTGCAGCACAAAGCCAAGGTCTCTCTCTAACATTCTGCCTTGGTTGCTGACTACCGGGTCATTTATAGGGGCATAGGGGATGATTGACAAGGCCCAACCGTTGGCCACTAACAACACAAGAAGGGGACACGGGTAGTGGGACGTTGTGGCAGCCTAGCTGTCCACCCAGTCAGCCCCCACATTTTGGGGCTGCCTGGTAACTACCAGGGTCTTGCACAGTGGATTTTTAGCCTCAAGCTCACGGTCCACGCCTTGCACAGACCTTGCCAAGATGCCCATGGCAATAGCCAGCCAATACCAAGGAACTCAATTTTCCATGTTCGGCTAACCAACGGTCCATGCACATGCCTACCGTGCAACACTGCCTACGTTTCCCAGCTCAAACGTGCCTGTGGGCTGTCCAACGCCAACGTTTGCCAACTTCCGTCCCTAAGCCAACACGACCATGCCTAGCACTCTTAGGATATGGGGAAGGGTCCCAGCAATACTCACGGGCTGCCATGCCCGCCTGGTGGCCAAGCCCACTGGCCACCCTGAAAGTTGAGTGACCATACCCTTCCCTATATAAGGCTTGGAAAAAAAATCCCAACTGACAGTAGTAGACACCAATTTACTGAAAATCAATAGAGCCGTTCGGGCCACCTTAGACCCCATTAAAGCTGCTCCAATTGCTGCCAAATCTTTCCTAAGGACATCCAAACCACAAATGAATAAGTTAGAAACACTTAGCACGCAAACGGCTCAAGTCGGCCCACCTCCGTTTGCAAATCTCGCACACTGCCTTTGCCAATGGGCATGTAATTGTTTGCCTAGCCGACGTGCAGGCCATTTGGGCCAGGCATGCATGCAGCTTTGCCGATGGGTGAAATCATGCCAAGGGGGTTAACAGTCAAAATACAAACCAACAGGATGTTACAAGCACTAAATCCAAATAGGGACCAAATTGGCCACAAATATTTAATTGAGGACAAAATTGATTAAAATTTAAGTTGAGCAACCATTTCGACTTTAATGAAATAGATGGAGGACTATTTAGGTGATTTACCCTTAAATATAAATGGATGATGTGAAAAATTATTTCGACAAAAATACTCTCCGAAAATTTGTAAAGCAAATTACTTTTCATTTATTTGATTTTTAATGATTCTATATCAAAAGTATGAAAATCGATATTATATGAATCTTTATTTATTAAATAGTCCTGTAGTTTGAGGGGAAAAAAGTATAATTGGACTGGTTTTGCTAATTTGATTCATAAAACACAAATCAAATCGGGATTACACTACAAGACAATTCATGCCACATGCGGATTTTATGCTGCGGATTTTTTCCCCAGGAATTATATACGGATTTTACTGCAAATTTAATAAACAAGCACGATTTGGGATTAAAATTTTGCTAAAGAGCTGTCTCTTATACACATCTAGATGTGTATAAGAGACAGGGAAACTATCTGTTGTTGAACAGATTGTTTAGATTTTTGCATATATGTTACAGATATTTTTTTTATCCCTAATTTCTGTAGGATTATTGCTATAATTTTTGCACCAACATTTTTATTTTAATTTTATTTTTATTTTTACTCCCATAGAAGACAGGCCACAATTTCTATGTTATTTTGATTTTTTATCCCTAATTTCGTAGGATTTTGCTATAATTTTTGCATTTTTATTTTTATTTTTATTTATTTTTATTTTTTTGTGAATTGTTGCGAATGTCCACATGCACAAGATGAAATTGTGGCTTTGTCTTCTATGGGAGTAGTGTCTCATGTAGAAATTGGGATAGGATGTTGGTTCATGAGGGATCGGAAGAGCAACGGCATGGGAGTCTCCTCCTGTCTTTATAAGGCTAAATGATGCGATGTTACTCTTGCTATTAGAAAAGAACGATCAAGTTGGTATGTGTATCATACCAATGGTGCATGTATCCAAAGAAAAGATGAAGAATGAAACATGACAAAAAAGAATAAGGGAGATAAGCCTTTAAAGTACAATGGGATGACCCTTGAGTTGTTGCATCTTGTGCATGTGGACATTGTTGCGAATTGTTTTTGTGATGAAATTGCTGGAATGTGGCATGATGGTACAGGGGATGAAAAAACAAACAATACTAACAAAAATTTTCGTGAAAATTATTTGGGGATTTTGCTAGGGATTTTTCGAAAATTATATGGGGAATTTTCTTTGGGGATATTTGCTAGGGATTTTCCTACGGAAATTATATAGGGATTTTGCTGCGAAAATTATATAGGGAATTTGTGGGATATTTGCTAGGATTTTGCGAAATTTACACAGGATAATTTCATGACAATATCCCCATCATAAACCCTTGCAAAATGAAATTTTGATGCGGAATTACCAGCAAAATATCCGCATGTATATTTAAATTCCCATCAAATTTTGCGGATTTTATAATCCGCAGCAAATTATTATCCACGGCCTTTTTACCCGCGGATTATTTTTGGCACCAAAATCCGTGCAAATTATTATCCACGGTTTTACCCGCGGATTATTTTGGCACCAAAATCCGCAGAAAGTCTTGTTTGCTGCGGATTTTCATTATAATCCGCAGCAAATTCCGCATGAAAACAGCAATTTTCTTGTAGTGTTAAGTCATTTTGTACTTGGATAGAATATATAATCTATATCTATATCTATCAGTATTATTATAAAAGTATAAGTGGTGTTTTTCTTCTTGAGATATTTCTTCTTTTTTTTATCTACTTAAATTGTCCATGATAAATAATGATATACTACCATAACTAATTGACAAATAAGTCATTATGTTTGAGTTTTATCCATGTTGAAAATAATATATTGCAAGTTTAGAATTTTTCTAAATGTCTAAATTCATATGTTTTGAGTTATTCTACTAAACAAATTCAATGTGTGTATTTATTTTATCTATAGTATGTCATGTATCTTGAATTTACTATAAATTCATACATAGGTTATTAACTGGATTCAAATTGCTACATATGAGAGGTCACCCTATATATTTATAAATACCTCATTATATTGCACATGGAGTTCAAAATAAAGTAAGCAAGCATATTTATATTTTTGGTAATTTCCTTCATCTATCCGGAAATCAAATCACTATACAAGAGTCCGACATGTAAGTAATTTTGAGACCCTCTCTGATGAATAAGAATTAAATAAAATTCATATTGTCACTATTTTCTTTAATTTTAAAAGAATCCACAATATCAAAGTTTGCTATAACCTTGTGTAAAGATATTTTGTGGTAAAATTCTTTTCCCTATAGCTTGTTTATTTAGCCAGCGCAGATAGTGGGAGCAGTTGCCCAGCAATGTAAATTGCATCTATTTCATGGAATGAAAGTTAACTTTTTCATAAAAAAAAATAAAAAAATGCTTCTTCCATTGGAAAAGATCAAAGAAAAGGTAAATTTTTCTTAAATTCCAACTATTGTTATCATTTCTTTAATGCTATGTAATGAATCTTCGAAATAGATTGGTTCAATGAGCTTATGACCTTCCTTTGATGATTTTGTTAAGGTTGGCTAATAAACATGTCATTGTAACAAGAGTGGTGTAATGATAGATAAGCTAGCAGTAAGTATAATCATATGTTAAGTTGATTATAGAAATTTGAAACAAGAAAAGTTAAAAGAATAATAGATATTAATATCTCAAAATTGTTCATGTTTTGCGAAACAAAAACATCAATCGTATATTCAAAAAAGTATATTGTCATCCCTACATTTAGCTACCAAAATTGCAATTATAATCGAGACAAGTGAAGTAAAAAAATCAAAAGAATTTGGAAATGAAAATAAAAAGTAACTAAATTTGCATTTTTAATACAAACATATTCAAATACTAAAATGTAGTTCTATGAACCACAACTACAACATCAAATCTATATTAGATATTGTCTTTTAATTGAAATGTTTAACAAGCTCAAAAATTATATTCTCTATTAATATTATGAAAATCTATTTTTTCTTTCAACCTAAGATATGTCCTGTTAACATTTAGCAGATAAGTTAGTTATGGGAAATACTTATAGTCCTATTTAAGGAACCATCCCATTGTACTTTAAAGGCTTATAACGTACAATATCATGTATTTTAAAAACTTGTATTGTACAAACCCTTAAAGTTAACAGAATGGTTCTATCAATAAGATTGTAGAATTCCACTTAGTCTAACTAATACAACTAACGATCATGATTTTGAAAGTGTTAAAGAAAGTTTTTTTTAAAAAAAAAAAAAAGAGGATCTACATATAGAAAGATAATTTTGATGATAAATCACTAGTAATACAAATTTTTAATATTAATGCTACAAGTTTTTACTTTCTTTAAAAGGGTTTAACATGTACATGTACAAATAAAAAGAATAGTCTTAAAAAAATATATAAGAAATAAAAAAATAGGAGACTTAATCTTGATCTATAACTTAAATTTTATGCCACAGTTGTAATGAGATAAAGTTAAAAGGTGGGACCGAATAAATACATACATACTTTTGAGTAAAAAATTCTCTTTCAATTGATTGTCAAAATGAATTGCTAATTATGAGGGTGTGTGATAACCCCATTAAGTGTTTTAATTTAATTCGTTAAGTGCGTTTTGTATTCAGTATGTTTGATAATAAAATTCTCCTACCTAAGAAAACATTATGCGCCGCTTAATTTCTATACAAAATTTTAAGTGAAATGTCTATCATGTAATTTGTTGAATTCTTTATCATTATAACAAAACTCGCTCAATTTATTATTTTTTTTTAAATTTCACATTTACACTCTTTCACATATACAAACATAATCACAAAGACACACTTGTACATACTATATTAATTCTCTCACACACATAAATACATATTTGAACACACTATATTTCTTTTTGCTCACACATAAATACATACTTGCACACACTAAATTTCTTCTCTCTCATACATAATTAAATAAATACTTATATACACTATATGCATTATCTCTCCACATAAATACACTCGCACATTATATTTATTCTCTCACACATAATACACACTTGCACATAGTATATTTTTCAAATCTCCCACACCCCCCCCCAATTATTTATTTGTATTAAAAGTATAATATTTAAAAAAATTTACCCACTATAATGACATATAATATTATTATCAAAGCATATATTATACACTGGGTAAAATATTTCAATTCAATGGTTAAATTCAGCTGATTCTCAATTAGATAAATTTTATGAAATCAGCAAATTAAGATTTCAACAATTAATTTTTAGTGTTCAACTTTCAAATTTTAAATTTCAATTTTATCAAACGTACCATAAAAACAAATGAATTCACATATACATTTATGTTTTTATTTAACAATATTTCTAGTACGTGAACTTAAATTCATGAACGAATTTTAGTGGCAATCTTGGAATTTTTATTGTGCAGGGATTACAAAGATGTAAGTTCATACCAAACACAGCATGCTTGGTTAGGATCTGTATGGCCAGGATTCCTAACTAGAACTCAAACACAATTGTTCATGAAGTTCTTATAACGTTGTGGAAAATAATGCATACGTGATTGAAATGGGGGCGAGGAAAGTGTCACGCACCAAAATCGAGACTTCGACACATCGCACTATAGGATAAAACCCGGACATGCTAGGCTATAGTATACAAACCAAGACTTAAACAGTAATTATTGTCATTAAATAAAATGCCAATATCATCATGTACAAATCAAACTAAACATCTGTTTGAAAAGAAAGAATGATTGTACTAATAAAAGAAGTAAATCTAACACAGCACATAGGCCTTATTTAATTCAATAACTAATACTAGATAAAAATAGGTTAATCTATCGTAGCCCCACTCATCAGGATCCACCCCATCGTGGACCCGTTGTATGAAAAATCCACCCAAGACTCATCATAGGTACCATCCGTCTCAGGAGCTGTAAAATGTTAAAATCATGGGATGAGCAAACACATTTGCTCAGCAAGTAGCTCACTTTTCCTTTTATTTGAATTGAGTACATAATAATATAAGTATGTAAGATATTGATCAAGCATTCATACATTATATATAACAGTTCATATACCATGCAATAACAATAACATTCAATGGTTAACTCATGGTTCATATAGGCCTATCGGCAATTGGATATCCAAATCTAACTATTAAAAATCCACTAGATAGAGCCAGTGGTAGTAACTGTGGCAATAATGAGAACTAGTTCTCACCGAAAGCACATGTTTACCAATGAGCTTTTCAAGCACGCATACACATTCAACACATTCCCACACACTTTCATAATTCAGCGACAAATATAATTTAAATAATCCACATGCATTACACACAAATGTATCCAATTCGATTTTTATATTATAAAGTATTTTTAAACATATACATTTGTAAAATATTTGAATAAAACAATAAAAGGAAAAAGAGAACCACTTACCTGAATAATTGATTCAAATAGTAGCCTAACTTAAATACTCAATTTTCAACGACTCTTCCTCACCTAAAAACAAAATTAAAACAATTTAATTCTAGCACAACAAAAGATGCATATAATTCTCCATGAAATAATGTAACGTCGATCTTCCTAAGTGAACCCACGCAACTAACGCCATCATTGAGTCACTGCCTGCGGAAAACATTCAATACCCCATATGTTTAATTTTCTAATGTTATAACACTAATAGAATTCGTTAGCATAACATCCAATTTTGAAATCAAAACTTGTTTAATATTTGTGCTGACACGCATGCAATACTTCCAATCATTCATTACTCCCAACTAGTCATCAATTCATTTCACCATTCATCACGTCATGATAAGTTTTAAAAGCATCCCACAACAAAGCCGTAAGCCTTTACGGCTTGCTGTTCCAACCGTGCAAATTTATTTATTTATTTATTTTGATCGATTACAATCACAAAATGTTTATCATATTCCCTTGCGTGTACAAATTTATTGAAAGTTTTAATAAAAATATTTTAGGGTTATCTTCTATATATAAGATGTATGATTTTTCTGTCTTCTTCTCTTCTTGTCTTGTCCCTTGTCCTAGTTGCCAAAACACAGAAGTAGGTATCTTATAAGCTTCTTCTGACAACCACTTTAAATGTCAGTCACATATTAGTGTTCTACAAATTGTAATATTAACCTCTGAATTCATTAGTTTAAATCTTAGTACCCAAAATTTCATTTAGGCATTTAAATGATCTCCCTAATATTATAATTGTGCCCCTGATAATTTTGTGGTTTCACAGAAAGAGAGGGGAGGGGTTGAGAGAACAAAGGCTCATCCGATTAGACGTCCTAACTTTCGAAAAATTTGGAATTGACCTAATAATTTTTAGATTACTTTCTTATAAACTTTTTTTTGTCTCTTCCCCCTCTTTTTAAAAATTTGAATAAATTCCTAATAGGCTTAATTAGTCCCTCAACTTTTTTTCTTAAAACACTAATAGTTCTCAAACCTTTTCTTTTGGCTAATATAGTCCTTAAACTAAATTTCGTTGGCAACTTTCATCCTTCACCTTTTCATGTACCACAACTCCACGACAAACCACTATCTCCTCTTACATCCCTCCCTTCCCGTCGCCTTTCCTCCATTAGAAACCATCTTTTCTATCACCCGTCCCTTTCGAACACCTCTTACCTTTCTTCACCATTTCCAGCAACCCGTCCATCTTCCCACGACCCCTTCCCCTTACCCTTCCCCTTCCTTTCCTTGCTCCTCCTTCATGCATACCACAATCATTCTCAAATCCAAATTCTCCTTACTACATACCATCCTCACACACTCACCAACACCCACAAATGAAGCCCCACACCTATATACATGATAAATAGCATCTCCGTTCTGCCATTGGAGTCTGCATGAGAACAAGGGGCTCGATAAGAGTTTTTTTTTTTTTTTCTTCGGTTCTCAAAGTAATTATGTGGTTTAATGTTTCACTATGATATGTATAAGATGAATTGGCGATGGAATGTAAATTTTTTGGACGTTAATTGTTGTATTGGCATGAAATAGATGATTGTTAATCATGCTCATCAAGTGTTTGGTAAATTGCCCCAATGAACTTCTTGGACCCTTACACAGGCTAGAAAGGGATGAAATTTGATTTTTCTAATGGGGATTTTCGTGCCCAATTAGTGTGTCTAATGACGTTATATGCATTGCTTTGATGATTACGAGCCATTAAACTGAGAATTTATGCCCGAAATATTGATGAACTTGGCTTCCAAATGAATCTCAGTTTTCCTCCTATTTGGTCCATTTTTGTTTTTTGTTTTTTTTGTTTTTTGTTTCTCTTGAAAAATTTGATGCTAAATTGGTCTTCTACACAAAGAAAAAAAGAGTTCAAACATTTAATTTTTGAGTCAGCAGCTCACGAAAAATTTGTTGCCGATGGGTGGTAGAGGGACAACAAAGGAAGCAGTGGTTGATGGCAGAGGAGTGGTAGAGGGATGTGTAAAGGACCAAAACTGCTACAAAATTTTAGTTTAAGGACTAAATTGGTGAAAAAAAAATTGAAAGAGTATTGAAGTTTTAAGAAGGTGTTTGGTTCACATTCGCAAATCGGAATTGGAATGGAAATCATAAATCCTACCATATCAGTATGGGTTTATGATATGGATCCAAAAGGCTAAAAATGTATCAAGATGAGGAGATGAAAGATGGAGCAAGTTTGGACTCATTCTTGCCATGATTGGAGCACATCCGTGGTATTTTGATCGAGTTGGATTGGCCTATCTTTAATTTATTATTACATGATGTCCAATTCTTCAAAGTAAAGCAAAAGTGGAGATCTTTTAAGTGCAAGAAGGCCGAATTTCCTTCAAGTTTAGTTGAGTTTGGTCTTTATTATGTAAAGCCCAATAGTAGTTTAAATTTGTGTAAATTGGGTTGGTTTTAAGTTGGGTTTAAGTCAGGTTTAGTTGTTAATTTAATTATTAGTTTTTAGATTCAGTAATTAGCCTTAATAAGGTCCATTTAGCCCAAATCTTAGGACCACTTATGGTTGAATCCTAGCACTACTTTTTAAAGAGTTTTTAAGCTAGTTTTTGAGACTTTATTAAGCCTATAAATAAGCATTATCATATGGACGAATTACAGCACATTTTTTATCAATAATATTCGTCTTTTTTGTGAGAAAAAAGTTCTTTCTTTTAGTCTTTGGAATAAGACTTTGTTGAGATCATTGCTTGAGCAATGGTGATTGTTCTAACTGACTTATAGATTTGGTTCTTGCCTAATTCATATGGGCAACGAGTCAATTCTTACTTTAAATCTTGTTAAGAGGTTGGTGCTTGTTCCGCTATAGACAACGGGTTGAATTCTTACTTGATTCTTGTGTGTTCTTTTCGTTCTTGTTTGTGTGTGTTTGCCGTCCAAATTCTTGTGACCAACTTTGGAGTCGATCCTTGGGGTTTTGGTGCCAACTTGAATTGTAGGGTTTCAGGCATCAAGTCGATTGCGCACGAGTTTCGCATCAGTTTATATCATTTCTCTTTATTTGTTTGGTTTAAATAAACAATGTGTTTCATTATATTAATAAGTTAATAAATTTAAAACCCATGTCACAAGTGGGGAATAAAAGTGGGCATTTTCTAACACTATTTCATTCCCATAAAATGATTCCCATAGTGATTAAGCAAACAACATTTATGATTATCATTAATCTTGATTCTCATTCCTTTCCCTCATACCCATAAACCAAACACCTCTTAAGAAACAAAATTTAATTAGGCACTAAATAAGCCATTATCCCTAATTTTTTAAGTAGGTATAAAAAAAGACCTCTAGTATATTGTATATAAAGATAGGAAATATTTGTAGTTAGTTAAAACAAGGAAAAGAATGCAAATTTGGTGAATTTCAGGTCGTCGTCCAATCTAGTCCCTAAAGTATCAAACAAAGCGTATTTACTTCATATAGTTTTTTTTTTTTTTTTTTTTCAACTGGTTTAGGAAAAATTTGGAATTTCCATTAATAACGGTAAAAGTCATGTGTTTGTTGCTTTTAATGTGTGGTATAACAAAAAACCCACCATTGTTGCAGATTTTAGCCCCTAAAACTTAGGTCGTGGTCCAATCTGGTCCCTAAAGTATCAGACCAATTAAAGCAGTACTTCTAATGGTTTAAAACTCATAGTTTTTTATTTCAACTAATTTGAGACAAATTTAAAATTTTCATTAATTACATATAAAAAAGTCAAATGCAAGACATGCAACTATTACTTTCAACCTGGGTATAGCAACAGATTCACCATAGTTAAATCCATCTTATTTCACTCTCCATTCTTTCGATTTTCTTTTCTCTTGTTATCAAAGAAAACCATAAAAAATTGCAATTGTGCTTTGTTAATTTGCCTGACCTGCGATTAAGTTCTAACAATTCAAACAAGAAATCCACAAAATTGGGAGGTATTTTGGTGTGCGACAACCAATTGCCAAACAGGCATGAATAGAGTTGGATTTGTATTCAATTGAATGGCAACAACACCCAATTGCAAGTGCGGATTCAGAGTTAAATTGATTACAAGCTTAAGAGTACACAGAAAAATAATGGAGTAGAATGCTCTGAAGTTCTTACCAAGAAAACTTCCAAAGGTGCTAGTGAAGCACCTGAAGCTGTTAAGAGTAAGATCAATCCAAATACCACAACTACTACTAAGAAAAATGCTTCAAATGGTGCTGGTGCAGAAACACAAAGCAAAGGAAGATGAAGTTGACCTAAGAAGAAGGTAACCAAAAATTGTGGAATGGACACCAAAACCAATTGACAAGATCGTGTAGAAAAGAACAGGGATGGACAGAAAAAGCATCCCTTACACGCAAACTAGAAACTTACAGCTAATGTATTATTGTTTTCTTTTTCTAATTGCACTTCTTCATTTCTGATTATCTCATAATATAATATATGACACTATTTCATTGCTAACCAATTTGTTAGATAAGAAAACAACCTAAAGCACCCTCATTGCCTATCTTGATAACTCAGTTAACCACACTAATTTAAACCCTAATTATCACTTGACAACACTAATTTTAAAAACACACAACAATCAACAAAAGCTTAACGTAAGCAGGAAGGTGATCAACAACAATAACTACCTAGCTTGGACGTGACTTTTCCCATGTATCTTTGTTAATGAAAATTTCAAATTTGTCATAACCATTTGAAAATAAAAATTATGAGAATTAAATGTATTTTGTCTAATACTTTGGGCACTAGATTGGACCACACCCAAAATTTGGGGATCAAAATTGTAACTATGGTGATTTGGGGATCAAAATTGTAACTATGGTGATTTGGGGATCAAAATTGTAACTATGGTGGGTCATTGTTATACCCTAGGTTAAAAATAACAATCACCTATCTTGCACATAAATTTTTCCATTTATAATTAACGAAAATTCCATATTTGTCTTAAATCAATTGAAATGGAAAATATGAGGATCAAATATATTTTGTCCGATACTTTAAGTTTAATGGAATTTCAAATTAAATATCTATAAAAACAGGAAAAAAATTCTAACTATTTAATTTGATGTAATATTTTCCTTTCCTTTCAATCATAAATTACCATGAACAACATTATTATTTTTATATGTAACTATTATAAAATTGAGAATTTTTCACTTATGAAAATTAATATCTTTCTTATCATGATTTAGTTTTTATTGAAAAGGAAATGAAAGCATTGTATTATTTAGATAGTAATTATAGATTAAAAAAAAAAAAAAAGATGTTAGTTAATTATAGCTTATCAAAATGAAAGCATTATTCTTTTCATTTGGCAGACCGATAAATTTTTATTAGTTTTAGGTGAAATTGATCTTTTGTATAATTAACAATTCATCGTGATTTAATTTTTTTTTTTTTTTTGAAAAACTATTTGAAAGGTATTAAGAATTAAACAATAATTAATATATTGAAACTTGAGATTTTAGACCAAAAAGTAGAAAAACAGACACCAAGAATTTCAAAATTCCCTCCATCGGTTGAAAAAAATAATGGTAAATTATAAAAAAACTGTAATTTAGCTAATTTTAAAGTTACCATTCAATGATTTGCTTACTGCTCCTTGGCTTGATATTTTTTTTGAAGTGCAAGGAAATAAGAAAAAGTCACAGAACCGAAAAAAAGTAAATTAAGAAATGCCCCCCTCCCAAACACAATAGCCTTCTCCTCCCTCTATCCCTTCTCTTCTATCACATGAAGATATTTTAGAGTTGGAAATAAAAATATTCTTGGAAGCATTTTACAAATGGACGGTCATATTAGAATAAAATTTTGGTTCGAAGGGCCCAGTTTAGAATGTTTCTAGTGCCACATTTTAATACTTATTTTAACTTAGTGGGCCAAATTGAGGCAAGTTCAATTTAGAAAGCTATAATGGAATTTTTGTCAGTTTGGAATACCATATTAAAACTTTTTTAGTTCATATTGGGATTTCTCCTTAGTTTGGAGGGCAAAAATGGCATTAACCCTTAATAAATT
The DNA here is from genome assembly GCA_025175665.1 of Cinchona pubescens. Lineage (NCBI taxonomy): Eukaryota > Viridiplantae > Streptophyta > Magnoliopsida > Gentianales > Rubiaceae > Cinchona > Cinchona pubescens. The sequence goes on along the minus strand of JANKKI010000051.1, from coordinate 7,512,834 downwards.
TCATATGGCAAATGCAACTAGAATACCACTACAAAAAATTTCATACAAAAATATGACTCACAATATCACTCTAAAAAGTCTTATTCTAGAAAATTTTAAAATTTAAAAGTTCTACTTATTTTAAACTTGAATCTTTTCTGGTAATACTTTAAAAAAAATTTGTTTGAAATATAGCTTGTATTACAGAAGTTGTAATTTTAGTAGAAACATTAATAGAAAATTTTCAATTTTAACAAATTCGAACTTCTATAATTTTTAAAAATTTGATGATTTTGAAGTTTATTGGTTTGTTTCAATTTTAATTTTTTGCACTAGTATCACCCTTTCCAAAGCCGTAATTTTTTGAATAAAATTTTTTACAATGAATATTATGCATGGTAACAGAATTTCATGCAAATTTGTTGACTATTGATATTTTTGGAATTTTTATATTTTCTATTTACATTCGAGTCAAAATCTACAATCATTAACAGAAAGTTTTCAATTTGAACAAACATAAATTTTTAATATTTTTAACATTTCTAGAAATTTTGATAATTTTTGGAGTTGATTTGGTATTATTTCAAATTTCAGTATAATTCGTATCAATAGTACAAAAATGGTATTCCGGTGATTTTTTTTCAAATGAAATTCCCTTTTTTTTTTAATCTTACATATGATAATAACAAAAAATTAAGAATTTTTTATTTTTTTTTATGTTACTAAGTATTTTACATTTTTTACACCCATGGGATTAAATTGGACAAAATTCTAAAGATAAAGGACCAAAATGGTAATTCTTAATGAACATGTGTGAGTCACGTGATATCTTTTATTACTTTTTTCAAATCAATAATTAAGTGTCCTATATTTGGGTACCTTTTTAAAGATGAGATACTAAATTAACTAGCGGCGATATATAGAAAAACCAAATTGTACAAGATCTCAAAGATAAGGGATCGAAATACTATTTTTCTTCTAAATCTTAATCATTCATATAAAAGATTTTTTCAGATTTACAGAAATAACTACAATTTCCATGACAAATTTAGTGACCAAAAAAAAAAAAAAAAAATTAAGAGAGAGAGATAATAATCCAACTTGGAACATAGATGCATGAAACACAACAAATTTCTCCCTTTAATCAAAAATAAGAGATGAAAGGGAAATAATTAATCATAAAAGAAACTTAGCATACTACGCCAATGATTCTTATCAAATATTTTACTATAATGCATATACAAACACACACACATATGTATCTATCTATATATATATATATCTATCTATATATATATATATATATATACATACATAGATATATATATATGTATATATATATCTATGTATGTGCATACATACATAGATATATGTATATATATCTATGTATGTATGTACATATATAGATATATATATACATATCTATGTATGTATGTACATACATAGATATATATATACATAGATATATATATATATATATATATCTATGTATGTATGTACATACATAGATATATATATATATATATATATATCTATGTATGTATGTATAAACATGAAACTAAGATAACTATTTATGTATAATAAGTCAAGTAAAAGAGAGTTACTAACTTGAATATATACCATGTTTGATTGCATTAACAAACAAAGCATTAATTCTTTATAATTTCTAGACTGAAATGTTAAATGATAGTACTGTTGCATGAACCTTTACATCCTTTACTCCCTTCATCAATAAAGTTTTGATTATAAATATTATGTTGTTTTCCGCTTTATTGAGACATTCTACAACATGTTAAATACCCATGTCATAACCTCCTCCATTAAATGCCACCATAGCATCAATTATATCTCCATCTTCCATCTGGAGCTACACGTTGGAATAAATAAAAGTTACTAATAACTATCATGAGATATTAAAAATAAATGAAAATAATATATACTAATAATGCGAGAATCACATCTAAAATATCAAAAACAATTTACCTCTTCAGGGGTTTTGCTCACAGGAACCCGGGATCCATCGTATATGAATCTCACGGCTCCATACTCCAAATTTTTTGTCTCACAATATTTTAAGAGGAGCTTCTTCAATGGTATATGCCGTTTGATTTCAACACGGACTAAGGAACCATCCTATATTTCAAGATGTAAGCATTTGAAGTTGAGAAAGTAGATTTCGTGCAAAAGTAGTTTGAAAAAAAAAAAGCATTGGACAAAAGAGACTAAATCATTTACACACATTTAAAAATATAACAATATTTTATCTGTTCTCTCCTAAATAATTGCAGAAATACTAGTAACAAATTTCTTCAAGATTACCACACACAAGCGCTTTATGCCACAACTATAAATTTTACTATTAAAAAAGTTAGTAACAACAAATCATGGGATACTGTTCTTGATTACTCAAAAAAGATTGAATAAAAGAAAATTTTGAAACAAATTTTTGTGTTGTTAGGACAATAAAAAAAAAAATTTTAAACCCAGTTGATAATTTTACACATTGTATTGCCTTCCAATCAGTTGACTAGCTATGATTCCCTTCTAACCGTCAACTATTGTAGACATTTTAAAACTAGGATAATAATATTACAAGGACTTCTCTCCAAATTTTAATATGAAGGATGCAAAAACTTCCTCAAAATTTTATGCAATAATAAGTTAATTATTCACGGGTGATAACCAGGAACCATAATATGAAACATCGAACACGCACAAATGTTTTAACAAGTGAAATTTGTTAAAAGCATGCAGCTGAGGAAACAAATGGATTACTCAAATCGAGATTCATAATATAAGTATTAGTTACCACTCTATCATGAAATTTAATCATCACCAAATGGCTAGATACACCTTCCATTTCTATGATAGAAAATGAAATTTCGGTTATAGTTACTTGGTAGATTTTACATTCATTTGCATAGAGGAAGGCTACTTGTATAATTTTGTCACTGTGAAATTATGTAATAAAGTTTTAGAAAATTTTGTCACTGTGAATTGCATAAGTTTTCTTTTGATGCATCCAAGTATAGTGGGTAACATGTAACCACGATGCTATCAATATGAACAAAATCATTTTTCATGAAGAATTTTGTAAGGAAACGCTATAACTCCCATCTACGTGTTTGTTTTTTCTTTTTCTTTATTGTTTCCTTCCCCCACATGCTGCATGTGCTCTTAAGTGACAATATTCTAAAAATTCTATTCTATTATCCAATTCTTCATATTCATCCAATATAAGAAGATAAAGAAGAGAAGCTTTAGAGGAATACATATTTTATTCTCACAGTCCATTAAAAGTTACAGGAGAGGTGTTATTATATCACTTTCTTTCTTGTATTAGCACTACTTGTTAGGATTGTTTAGGTAATTTAAACTACAATTAAGTTCCTTAATTAGTTTACCAAATATTTATAAGAATCTAAACCTTGAACATTAGTTAATACAAGTGTCACACACGTATGGATATAAATAAGGAAAATAGAAAGAAGTCAGGTTGTTTTAACTATTCATGTGACTATTATATTTGTTGATCAAAATTTTATGAACACTTGTATTTTCAAAATTTATGCATGTAGACTTGAATATTTTTTGGACGAATCACTTCAGCCATGAATTTTAACTATGAAAAGAATTCATCGTTAATTAGCAATGACTTTAGCAACATAGCGGAAAACTCTTCCCCTTCTCTCTAAAACTCTCTCTCTAAAAAAAAATCCTAAACTTGCAGTTTGGCCATGGCAAGCTGGCTTGAATGCCCTTAAGCCCATGGCTAAAGGACAACCACTCTCTTTTGCTGAGGCTCTTATGGGCACACAAAAATCTACTAAACAAGATCTTTCGGATCAACCGCTGAATTAGCTTCAAACATTCAAGGGAGAACCGGCTATTTTCTTTACTAAAGAAGAAGTCCAAAAGTTGACAACTCCATTTTGTTATACACTGGTGGGCAGCTTTCCAAGAGGAAAGCCAAACATGGAAACGATGAGAAAGAGTTTCCAAACAATTGGCTTCAAGGGCAACTATACAGTTGGCTTCCTTGATTATAAGAATATTCTCATTCGATTTTGTTTGGAGAAGGACTATTTATGTTGCTGGCTCATGAACGTTTGGTTCATTAACAGTCTCTACATGTGCATTTTAAAGTGGCATCCTCTTTTTACACCAGACATAGAACCTTCGACTGTCCCTATATGGATCACTTTTGACGGTCTACTGGCTGTTTTTTCACTAAACATACGGAATTTAGCTCTTGCACAACCTGTGGGAACTCCACTGAAACTCGACATGGCCACATAAAAGTTCACACGCCCCAACACTGCTAAAGTTTGCGTAGAAGTGGACCTCTTGGAAACCCTCCCAACACAACTATGGTTAGGGGTAGGAGATGGTGGAAGATGGCAAAAAATATCATATGAAGATCTCCCATCCTACTACACAAAATGCAACAAGATTGGTCATCACATGGTTGAATGTAAAATGGGAGCCCCGAAGATACCAAACCACGGCTAAAGGGACTACTCACCCCATGAAGAAGTCTACATCTCAATGGCAAATTAAACATCATGAAGCTAGTCCCTCAGGGGTTTCCAAAGAGCATCACCCAGAGCCCATCATTGTCCGATCCATGGAAGGGACACAACTCCAAGGCCAAGCCAATGTAGAGATTCCAGCAAAAAATGCCATGTGGAGGACAACACGGTGGAGGAGCCACCAGCTTCTCATCCTCTCAATGAGGTTACAACATCCCCAACTAAAACCAGGAAGCTCAAATTTCAAATTCCTTGGATGGTGGGATGGTTACAACACCTCCAACAAACCAGAAAATTTGAATTTCAAATCCCTTGGATGGTGGTTTGACAAATTCAAACTTGATTGAAACAAATTTGGAGCTATCAAATTCAAACCAAACTGGTTTGACTCATTCAAAGAAGAAACTGAATCCCCCAAATTTGCTACAAGATGTGTCAATTCAAGTTTCAAGCAATGATGGCTTAGCCCTATCAAATGTTCGAATAATGGAGGAACTTTCCTGCTATTTTTCAGACAATGATTCTTCACGAGTTGAAGCATCTTCATCGCTACAAGAACTGAAGACACTGGGCGAACAATCAGAAAATAAGTCCATACCAAATCAGCCTAGTACGTCTTACCACCAAAGTCGAAACATGAATGACCACCCAACCACGGGTAAGCCTACATTCAAGAAAATTGTACAATTTTCAAGTAGCAACGAACATTTAAGCACAATATCGGGCATTGTAGTGACAAAGATACCAACCTCGTATCCAACCTGCCTTTTCCCCAACAGCCAAAATTTAAATCAATTGATGATTCCATCATGCCCAATGATAAGGTGATGGTAGAACAAGCTTGCTACTTTTCAGATAATGAATCTCCTAATGGTCAGGAAGTGCACCCAATCCAATAATTGGACATTCTCTCCCCAAAAAGGAAAGGAAGATGTAAAGGGCATACAATACACCAAGAGCAATGCGAACTAGGATGAACTCCAAAACCCTTTCTCTAATTTAATTCTAATATGTAACAGACCAATTCATAGAATTAAAGGATGTTAGTATCACTGATTTAATTCTAGAATATAAGAGACCATTTCATAGAATTAGAGGAAGTTAGTATTCTAGACTTTACAAGATGCTAGAATTCGAGGATATGTCTTTGAATTCATTCTCTTATTGCTAGAGAGCTAGGCTTCAAGTTAGCCTCCAAGTACCTTTTTTTTAGTTAATAATAAAGGGAACTACCACATGAAAAAAAACAAAAAAAAAAACTTTAGCAACATAAATGGAATAAGATGAACCTACAAGGAAAAAATCATCATTGTCCTTGTGATGAAATTTTCCACCGTGACTTTGTTGCTAAACTTGTTGGCAAAAGTGGTATGCCATACAAATTTGTAGTGACTGTACGCCTCTTAAGCGACGGCTTCATATATGACCTAGCGTGCAAATCACCAAGCAATAGACAAACTAACGTATCACCCTTCAGATGGAGATCCATGGAAACAATTTGACAAGACGTATCCTAATTTTACATCTATGGCTCATAATGTTTGCATAGGCTTATGTGCAAACGGATTTCCTATTCGAATAATATGGAAAGACGTATTGTTGCTAGTTTGTTATTCTGACTCTATATAACCTACCTCTAAAAATATGCATGAAAACACCATGTACATTACTCACACTAATTATACTTGTTTTCCGGAACCCAAGAAACTTATCTATGTCCATATGCAATCATTGGTAGAAGAATTGCTTTCCTTCTCCCATTGTGGTACCCAGGTGTTCCTATGCAGTACCACAATTGGAGATGTATTTCACATGAGAGCTATGTTCTTATGGATAGTTCATGATTTTTATATTTATGGAATGCTATCCTAAGGAGTACAATAGGCCTTTTTAACTGTTCCATTAGCTAGAGAGGTCGAAGGCTTTCAGGTTGAAGCACAACAAGAAAGCCTGCTACTTTAATTGTTACAGACAGTTTTTGTCTCTAAATACACCTCAACAAAGGAATAAGGAGTTTACAAAAAAAAAAAAGTCGAAGAACCACAGTACCATTGTATTTTTCAAGCGATAAAAATTTTGGTGCAAATTGAAGCTATAAACCGTATACCTAAGAATCTCTATGCATACCTACTAGATAGTGAATATCACAACTGGACAAAGCAAAGCATAAATTGGGATCTGCCATGCTAGAGAACCATTGTTTTCTTTTTTCTAAAAAAAAACCACCCTTCCTCTACCCTTAAGTGGCTCAAACCCATGCCAAAAATATATTAGAGGAGAAGCGTCTTACTGCTTAACCTACACATTGTTGTTGAAATAGACTAGGATGACTAATCTTATTCATCATAACACCAATATCATGCACATAAAGAAGAATGTGTTTGACAATATCTTCATCACTATCATGGATGTTAGTGAGAAGACAAAGGACTACTTGACCGCGAGGAAAGATTTACTAGATGTTTGTGATCGTACAGCACTAGAAGTAGATACACAGAGCACTAGTCCACAATCAAAAGCAGTTACACCTTGACCAAGGAGCAAACGAGGGTTGTATACAAATGGTTGAAGGAGTTGAAATTTCCCGACAGTTATGTCTCAAACATTAGCAAATATATAGATTTGACTACATCCAAATTGACGAGAATGAAGAGTCATGAGTGCCACGTGTTCATGGAAAGACTGCTACTCTCTATTGTATTTAAGAAACTTCTATAACCATTCCAGTGGTTAGCCCTCATTGAGATTAGTCTATTTTTTATACATTTAAATGACATTCTCGATGTCATTAACAGTGGGACACATTCAAAAATTTGAGGATGAAGCACTTGTTATTCTTGGCAATTCAGATATTTTTCTACCAGAGTTCTTTGACTCTGTGTAGCATCTTATAGTCCACTTTTCGAATGACACGAGAGTTGTTGGTCAGTATCAATAGATGTACCCATTTGAAAGGTAAAATGTGTGTCAATGTTTCTTTTTTCTTTTTGGTTAATAAACATTATACTTGTTTATATTGTTACCTTCAAATATACATTGTCACACATTTCTATTTCATTTGGAAAAGAAGATTAAGAATAAGGTGTGCATTGAAACTTCCATTTGTAATGCATACCCTGTCGAAGTGGTAACGACGTTTGCATCATGCTATTTTTGAGCCAAATTTTCATTCGAAGACACAAAGACTTGGAAGAAACAATTCGGACCCAATTGATTCAATTGTCCTGTCATTCTCTATTTTTAATTATTTAGGTAGGTGAAATTCTACAGGTAAACATGGTTACCATAATTAGCAAAGCAAGGAATCCTCACATGCACATCTTGCTTAATTTCCTAAAGTGCAACCATATGCTTAGTAAGTAATTATTTGAATACAAGGCATTATTATTTTTTTTTTCTTGCAAATTTAAATAAATATTAATTTGTTATAGGATATTTCAATCTTCATTTTCGATATCCCTGAGCATCAAATTGACAAAATGTGCAATGAAAAATAGGTTAGTTGACTCAAAAACATCATAAGTGTTGTCAATTACTTAGAAGACAACATCTTTTGATTTCAAATTTTGAACAGCATATTTAGCAAAAAATATCATATTCGTGTTGTACTATTTCTTCATGACAGCAACAAGGTCACAGAGCAGGGGTCATTGTACTATCTATATATACCTATTGGAAGTAAGTTCGTGACCATAAAAATATCAATTTGGAAGTAAATGGTGTACCAATAGGTAAATATAGATATGGTGTCATCGAATCGAAATACATCTGTCCGAATTGGGACAATTTGATAACAGAATTGATAAAAAAGAAGAAGATGGTGATGATGATAAGGATACGAAGATGATGAATTTGATTTTTACTAGTTTTGCTTTTCATGTTACTGGTGTATTGCACCTACCGAAATGCACCTACAAGTGTGCTTTATTTGTGCTTGTATTTTTTTTCAAATTAAAAAGAGAGACAATTAGTGACGAAAAAGTTTTCCGTTGCTAAATTCATAACCACCTTTGATTGTTCAATCATGTTGTTGTACAACATTAATTACATTTGTTACTGATTTCGTGTTAATAGCAATGAAAGCCATTTTGTGGCTAACTATGTGGTCCGGCTGTTAACTATAATCACATAGAAAGGTTTTTGTTCTTAAATTCGTCATTTAAGTAGAGTTGAATAATTGAATTAGCAAAGGAAAGTTACCCATTGCAAATGATGTGTGTAAGGTTTTGACTATTCAAATGTGTTGTTGAACTTCATTAACTAGTTTCATAGCTAACTTCATCGTAATAGCAACTAATGGACTTTTCTCGTGGTCAGTTTCATAGAAATACGACCATATTCGTGGCTAAGTTCATTGGAAAATTTGAAATAGCAACTAAATTTTTTTGCCACTAAATCTATTGCAAAATTTGTAACTTAAACGAATTGGAATTCCTCTTTCCCTGCCCCTTAATTTCTTCCTCTCTCCCTCCCTATCTCTTCCTCTTCCTCATGCTACCTCCTTTCTCTTTTCTCTCTTTTCTCTGCTTACCTCTTTCTCACCTCTTTGTTCCTTGAAGCCATCAATAACCACCAGTAGCCTCCAGTAGCCACCAACTCCTTTCCTTCTCTTCTCGATCACGTATTCATGGTGAGTTTTGCTTTTTTCCTAATTTTGTTAATTTTTTATTTATTTGTTTTACTGTATATTTTGATAGATTATTATGAATTTGTGTTTTTTTTTCTATTTTTTCGTGTTAGATATAATTTTTGTTTATACAATTATTTAGGAATTTATTTTTTAGTAAATTACAAGAAACCCACTTGTGGAAACCTTTGCCTAATATTCACGTTACCTCCTATGGTTTGCAAACCTACAGTCTACCCCCCTATGGATTGGGTTAAAATGAAACCATTAAATTTTCTATTAGCTGAAGTCACAAGGCTGAAAATTTTTTATTTTCAGGGTTATTTTAGTCATTCAAAACTTTTAATCAAGGTCAGTTATGTATTTTATATAAAACATAATCCCTCCCGTCCAATGAAGGGTTTTTTTATGCTATGGAGAAGTAGAAGATTTAGGGATATTTTAGACTTTTTTACACAAATTCGTTAGGCTTTTAATTTCCATCTATTTAACAAAACAAAACAAAACAAAAACTATACAAGGGGGCGAATTGCAGGTTCGCAAACCACAAGATAGTAATCTGAATATTAAGCAAATCACAAAGGGGTCCTTGTAATTTACCTTTTATTGTTTTATGCTACAAATTTATTTTTTTAATATTATGCTAGTGTTTTAGAATTTGATTACAACTTTTGTAATTAGCTTAACAAATTAACATTTTTTTATTTTTTATTTATAAGTTTTTTTTATCAAATTTTTTTCTAATTCACTATATTTAATTAATTGATTTTTTGAAATTAGTCAAATTAATTAAGTATTTTATTTAACTAGAATTCTTTGCAGTTTAACTATTTTTTATTTGAAGTTCTTAAAGGCTTGACTTTGGGTTACTAAAATTTCATATTTTGTTAAATTAAATGTTTTTAAACTATTCTTGTAGTTAACCAACTTAATTAACTATTTTTAATTTAATTGTTTTAATCAATAGTTTTTTCATTAACTTATTGTAATTAAAGTTATATTAACCACTTTATTATTTTAATGATCTTTTTACACTATCTATTTTAATAAAGTAGGATTTAATTAAAATTTTCCATTAATAATAGTTTTTAATTAAAATTTGTTAATTAACTATTTTTTCGAGGCTAGAATGCTAATTACTATGCTTAATTAAAGTTAGTCAAATTAAAATAGGTTAATTTTCTGAATGTTAATTTTTTAATGTGGTTCTTTTTTTTTCAAGGTTAATTTATGATATTCTATAAAAACAAGTTCACTTTAGAAATTTTTTGATTATCAATTATTTATCATGGATTTGCTACTATTGGTCACATAATAATTGATACTAGTACTATATATTAGTAGTAGTTCATCTCATGCTACTAGGACACATTTATAGTAGTATTTGATAATCTATTGTAATATATTAGTGCTTAATTAACTATTTTGTTTATTAAATGATCTATTTAAATTATCTATTTTTAATAAACTAGGATTTAGTGAACTTTTCCATTTTTAATAGTTATTAATTAACTATTCTAATTGACTATTTTTTGGAGGTTGGAATGCAAATTATTATGCTTAATTAAAGTTCAAATTAAAATAGGTTATTTCTGAATGTTAATTTTGTAATATTACTTTTCTACTTTAGGTTAATTTTTTGACAATAATATAAAATAGGTTCATTTTATAGATTTTACAGATATTAATTATTTATCATGGATTTTCTAGTGTTGGTTACATAATAATGTATCCTAATAAATAGATAAGAATCAGTTGAGTTAGAAATTTTTGTAGGGTCATTCGTCTATGGGTAGGGTTGTCATTTTATTGGGTTTGTGAAAAAACATTTGGTAATTTTATGTCAAGATCCATGTATCTATTTAGTCTCTTCATTTTTCCATCCTTTTGGTATCCAACAATTTTAGCAACCCATTCCTCTTCTCTCTCTTCCTTCCTTCCTTCCCTTTCATCTTTCTCCCTCACTTCTCAATTTCTCTTTCACCTGTAACATGACAGATATCTTTCTTTTCTTATTTATGTTTAATTTTGTTTTACATTCGTTTATTCTCTTCTTGTTCTTATTTTATTTTGACAAAGTCTGTATATGTTGATTTGTATGTACTTATTTGTTTTAATATTGTTTTCTTCTATAAAATTGTAACCTGTCTTGCTCATACTTTGATTATTGTCGTTGTTTCTTTTTGTTCGTCACAAGCTAACTTCTCAAAATCTACAATCTTATGTATTCTAAGGTTAGAGGATAAATATGTAATAGATTATTTGCTTTGTATATTTGTGCTATTCATTTGTAAATCATTAGCACCTTGTGCATTGCCACTTGTTGCTAGTCTTTATGTTGCAGACTTGAGTCCTTTTGATTGGATGTAGTTTAGTATTAATTTCTATGCTTTTTGGATTATTTTTTCTTGTTGAACACCTAACACCTAATTTGGTACTCATTTATTATAAACATAAATGCAGTTTGGTCTCAGAAAAATAGTTAATGCCATTTAGATGAATTAAAATCCCTACAAATATGGGATATTGTGGAAAGGGTTGGAAGGAAAATTAATTGAAAGTGTCATGAAAAGAATGCTTTAAAAGACCCTTTGTTCCATGAGAGGTGCCACTTTATTTTGTGTGCCAGTAGAAGCATATAGTGTTAATTTACTAAGACAAAGCTTGATGTAAATAGAGTGTCAATCGCTTTTACCTGTGATAATATATTCCTTTATTTGTGTCTGAAATTTATGTATAGATCTCTCAGCATTTAAGATTGATTGTTCCAATTCTTTGTACATCTAAGTCAGAGCAACGATTATCTATTTCTCTCTTTTCACTCACACTTCCCATGGCATCTCATGTTGCTAATGAGATTCATTTGTATTTACGTCTACATCTTGAATAACCTTAATGGCTAGATAGATTAAAAAAGGAAATATCCCACATGGACCAAGATCCATGGACCCACAAGATACAAAGTTTGTATCCATAGACTTTGTGTCTTGTGGCTAGTCCATGCAAGAATTTATATAAAGAAAGTATACTATATAGAGCAAGGAGGTTTTAATAGCTTTTAGCTGTCTAGTTTCCGGATGAACTGCAACTTGAGAGATGCTATTTTGCCGGTATTTCTTACGAAGAAGATCTCCCTAATACAATGACTGCTGGAAAATCACTGACAATCTTGGTCTCTATCCCTATCCATCAGTACTTTAAAACTTCTTCTCTCTTGTGAAGTTTTGATAACTTTCTTTCCTTACCTGATACATAATAAGTATGGACTTTTGTTTCCACACAAATCTTGATTTTTATGAAATATAATTGACAGCTCATAATTTCTTACTTATATTAAGCACTAACAGCCAATATAAATAATTTAGATTGCTTAAAATAGATTTACATTTATATTCTTTTTGCTTTAGGATGCTTATTACCGAGATATTATAACCATCAGAGTAATAATGTGTGTTGGTATTTGTTTTACCTAAACATTACCTTTTTGTAAGTTAATACTATATTGAATCTAGAGTACTGGGATATTTATCCAAGTTGTTTATTATTACTTAACTAATAAATCGATAATCGGCATGGTGTTAGGGACATGAAATTTGATCTCTAACATTTCTTTAAGCCATAGTTTACTACATAATTTATACACATTTGTACATTACTACATAATTTATACACAGGCACCCAACCCCATGCATCGCAAGTTAGAAACTATTACTAATACTAGAACTTAGTAGTAGTTGGCATCTCATACTACTGCTATATATTTGTTGTATTATTTGATAACGGAAGTATTACATTGATGGTTTGTTTGTGGAATTGGTTTAAATCATGGTATTTCTTGTTGATTTTGGTTGTGGCATGGTAAAAGGGTCCCTCGTGTTTCTTCAATAGAATAGAAAACATGTTTGATCTTGTTTGTTATATTTGCCCATTTTGTGGTAGTTGGTTGTTGTTGAAAAAACTAGGAATGGTCAAAATATTGTTGAAACTTGTCAAAATGTTTATAAAGTTTGGATGTTTATATGGATATAAGTAATTTCTAGGACTAATTTTGTGCAATTCATTTAGTAGTACAAATTAGTCAGCCAAATTATAGGTTAAATTTAATATATTGATAAATATTAGAAAAATTAGAATATTTAAGGGATATTTGGATAGCGTTTTTATTAATTTAGGGATAGTTTAGTAATTATTTTGATAATTAAGGAAAAATCAATATTGTAGGCACATTCTAGTATTATCAAATAGTTTGATTTTGAAACTAAGTAGAATTAACTATTTAACGATAATATTAGATAAAATAAATTTGGTTCATTTTATTAATGTTAACAAGTTAACGAATTATATGTTAAATTAAATATACAAATTATAGGCTTTAGTTAAAATCTTTGTTATAGTAAGTTTCAATGTATTAGCTAATTTTTAGGAATTGTGTTTGTATAGGCACATTGGTCTAGTACTGGTAAATGTTGCTTCCTTCACTACAAGAGATATTTTTGTATCCGGATATCCATGTCAATAATGGATACAGATGAGAAGACACTGGAGGTTCTATACGATTCATCTTAGATCCTTAGACTTTACTCTTGGATACACGACCCCATTTACCCGAGTGTATCCTTTACCACTAATGGCTATTTTGATAATAGGGGCATCAGACACTAGGTTGCTTATCACCCTTTAGGGGATCACACAAGTATTAAATAATTATCATTTTAATTGAATTTATTTATTCACCTATTACAAGTTTAATAATTGCTCTTTTTCAGCGTCATAATTTGCACAGGTTTTAATAATTCGGTACTTTTTTTCCAACAACTACTTTTTTCGTTATTGTCTAATGAAATTACCAACAAATTTTTGCTACTAAATCCGTTGACCACTACCAACGAAAACAAGTCATATTTGTTCTTCACTATTTTACAAAAAAATTTTGTTTTCATGGCTAATTTGGTAAGCTACGAGAATTATTTGCACAATTTTTTTTGTCACTAAATTCACTTCTAAGTCAAATAGCGATGCATTTTATGTAATTTTTCATCTCTATATGCCTTTCTAAACACGTGTTTTGTAATGAACGTTAATTTCAAAAGGTGCAATAAACCAAATCAAGTAAAATTGATCAAATTATATACACCTTGGTATGTATGTAGATGTTCACCCCAATCATGAGCACCATTAGGGTTTTAGGGTTGATTGTTTATGAATATGATCCATTATAGATCATCTCATGATGAAAAAATGCATATGTAGGGGAGTGTAACCTAAAATCTCATAAAAGGCAAATTTGTAGTACTCGTACCAGTCCCACACCTATCTCATAACTCTTAACAGCATAAGAGGGAAAAAAAAGTAAAATTAACAGCATAAGAGGAAATCAAAATTAAAAATTAACAACATAAGAGGAAAAATGTAAAAATAGCATGGTCAAAATTCTTGAATCATTTTCATATACCAGTCAATGAGTTACTCGATAAACACAAAGGCAATGAATGAATATGAAAGAGAGCCCTTCACACACACACATGCACTCTCACACACAGAGAGAAACAAGAAAACCAAAACAATTCAGCATCAACAAACAGAAGGCAGAAACAAACCTGGGCAAGTATCTTGAGTTGCATCTTTACCCCCAGTGGTCTCTTGTTCTTGTTGTTGTCACCTTCGGCCATTGTTCCTGCACTAACAACTGAGACAGTTATAATTTATTCTTTACCATATTTCAAATGGTACGGGACCAAAAATTGCAACAAGAGTGTATTCTTACCAATTCTAGCAAATTGAGATTTGAGCGAATATTTTTTTCTTATATATATAGATCTGTATTCAACCTATGAACTCTCTATATATAGAATGACATTGGTGAAGTAAGGCAGCTTTAATTTTTTTTTTTTTTTTTTGCCTAAAATGTTTAGCTAGATTCGACGCTTTTAAGAAGACTTCTTGTATATTTAAATCATAGATTTAAAGTCCTGTACCATTTTAGATAATACACCTTTGATACACAAAATCTAAATAATTAATGTTGTAGTTCATTAATGTATGTCAATTGGGTGTAACCAATTCTCTTTTGTCCAAAAATAGAAAAATTTTATGTGGAAATTGTTGTAGACCCTACAATATATATATATATATATATATGGTTCCAAGAAACTAAATCCCACTATTCTCACATTTTATTGTCACTAGTAATTTTGGCACATTTTATAGCTGTGCAATTAGAAAGTAATATAAACTTGTACTATCAAAAATAATCACATAAAATATAGCTACTTATTAAATTATCCAGTTCTTGATTTTTTTATATAATTACTGAAGAAAAAATATTCTTGAAATTTAAGTTATTAAAATAAAAAAAATGGATATGATGAAGAAGTTGGGGTGGTGAGGAGTAATGGGGAGGGAAGTTACGGTGATATAGCTAGTTATGTAGTATTTTACTAGGGCCATAGTAGGAATAACATTAAACTTAACATGTCAGAAGCTTGTGCTTTATTACTAGTAAGA
The DNA here is from genome assembly GCA_025175665.1 of Cinchona pubescens. Lineage (NCBI taxonomy): Eukaryota > Viridiplantae > Streptophyta > Magnoliopsida > Gentianales > Rubiaceae > Cinchona > Cinchona pubescens. Next base: position 7,497,192 of record JANKKI010000051.1, on the reverse strand, counting down.
AGTGAGATAAGATAAGACAAGATACTTTTAAGAAAACTATTAATTTATACCATATTTTGTATTTAATTTTTCACAAGACATTAATAATTTTGTCAATTACAGTAAACCCCAATGAGATTATTTGGGAGTTGTCACACTTTACAATTTTGAACAACATATTATAGTTTGTATATGTGGAACCAATAAAATTTTGTCTTCTGACTCCCGAAAGACGAAAGAAGTTAATATAATACTGATAAATATATATTCTATAATTTGTAATTCTACTTTACCGTCCCATTGAATCAGGTTTCATTACCACATCATGTTTTAAATACCATAGGAAAAGAATTAATTACTTGAATCAAGTTGGTTGAAAAGATAACCACCACAAAAGGACAAAAAATCTTATTAAATTATTCAACTTAGTAAATTAATAGGACTGTTACGAACTCTTTTTCCTGAAAGTCAATAACTATTTACACAACTGAACATATTGGAGACATTACTAGATCTCCATTATCTATTATGTGGTCTAAATGGAAATGTATTGATGGCAAAGATTGTCAATCTGGTCATGTGAATCAGGTATTAATGTGTTCGAGTTCAACTTATTTTAATATAACAGAGTCTTGGTTAAATTTAACTTACAAAAATTCACACTCCAGCTAAAATCAAGCCAACCCAAACTCACAACATCTCTTCCTAAAAAATAGAAAAAAAAATCATATATTTTAAACATATGTAAAATTATTTGACAAATATCAGCTAATATATACAAAAAATATACAACGATAAAATGATTATACACCATTACATAATAAAAATTTAGTATATATATATGTGTGTGTGTGTGTGTGTGTGTGTGTGTGTATATATACACACATATATATATAGGGTAGTCAATCGTGTCATGTCATAATCGTGTTCAGATTGAGAAACTACAATCCTAACACTACCCAATTAATAATCGATTCATGTCATGTTGAACCCATTAATTGTCATATAGTGTCGTGTTCAACCTGTCTAGCCTATTTAAATTTTAGTAGCCATTTTGGAAATTTGAATAATTGTAGAGTTAGTATAATAAATAACAAAAATATAATTTTTATTGGTCATTTTGTCATTGTTTTTTACTTCTAAAGTGATAATTGGTGTGTTAGCAACAGATAAAGCATATTTATTATTTCGTATGTGAAGCTCATTTGCTAGTTTCAAATATAACTTCTACACGTGGTGGCTAACTAAACTTTTTTTTAATAGAAAAGTCAAAATTTGACTATTCAATCCATTCAATGATGCTTGTACATATTACACATCTAGAGTCTAAATAATGAACTACTACTCTGCAAGTGCAATAGTCACAATAATACTTGATTATTTGCTTGCTTATATTAAACAGTCGGATGACCAATTTGTTTATTGTTACTTTATGCCTAGTCTAGTCAATGCAACATTATTAAAACTTGTATTCAAAACAAGAAAGGGAATGACCTCATCATATATAATACCAAAACATTAGCCCACCAACACATCAAATTTGAATCACAAAAATGAGTAAATTCTAACACAATACATAATGAAAATTTTTATCCAAAAAGTTTTCGGGTTACCTGGGTAACCCGCTGGTCAACCCGACCTGATTCATTTATTTGTATGTCGTAAATAGGTTGACCCATTTACAACCCGAACCCGTTAAGACCCAACCCTAACACGCTAATTTCATGTTGTGTTCGTATTGAGTTGTCATGTCGTGTCGTGTCGTGTCAGAAATTGACACCCCTATATACATATATATATATATATATATTATTCGGGTCAAGCTTTAAGTCCTACTTAAGTTTAGGGTGGCCCAAGTTCAACTCAGAATAAAATCAGGTCAAAATTTTAGATTCAAATTCAGCTCAACTCATTTTACTTGAAACTCAGTCCATTTTTTGGGCTAAATGAACTAAGCTCAGACCACCCCTACCGAATTGACAGTCTTATTGATGGCACACGTGAGGAATGATTTTGGGCCTTTTGGTTCTTCTACATATATCCAGTTTAAAGTATATATGTTAAATGTGTTTTTTTTTTGGCAATTAGTAAATGTTTCAACAGATGTATGTAGGGATACAAATGGTTTTGTTAGTTTTATAGTATATCCCATATTCAATGTTAATATAAGCATGTTTGTAAAGGTACTTGTGCTGCTTGAATTATTTATATTGCATTATATGTTTTACAAACATATTACCGTGAATTTTTTTTTTTCGGAATACATGTTTCTGGAAAGAACACACAGAAACCCTAGGAATCAACTATTCGAGGCGAGTGTTGATCCCTCGTGTTCATTCAACTCTGCCAGTCACCTATTATTTAATATTAATTAAATATTACCTTTTGGTCCCATTCTAATTTATAAAACTAGAAGCGAGAGTGATGGAGCCCCAAATCTATCTTTGAAAGCCTAATAACAATTGTACATCAAAATATTCCAAATCAAGCAATTTTCCTTAAACTAAATTAAACAAAAGCCCTAGCAAATTATGATGAATTAGACTTAACCCAATACTAATCTAGCACATAATTACGTACGTTTATGAAAAACTAGTAAGGTCTACGTGCAATGCACGTGTTGACCTATCTACCTTTTTGTTATCTTATAAAATGAATTTCCTACATGGAAAATAAATTTTCTTATGATATATAGATAGCGTTCATACATATAGTTTAATTTTTGTTTTTAAATAATGTCATATTTTTTTGCTAGAAGAAAATACGTGTATTGTAATTATATACTAAGAATAATTAGATTTAGTATATATGATAATAATTTTAAGCAATATTGAATATGAAATTGCAAAATATCATTAAATAAATTAAGGAAAAATTATCCTCCCTCTGTTTTATATTATTAACTCTTTTTTGGAGAATTAATCTAGAAATCCTACTTTTATTAGGCTTAGTTCTTCAAAAAAAAATGCATTATATGGAAAGTCAACTTATCTATCGTGCTTTTTGTATTTCACGATCTACTGGTGCCATTTTGAAGAAAGTTCTTATAAGTACTTCTTTTTTGTTGTTTGAGTGTAAACTTGCACAAGTTCTTTTTATATTTGGTAATGTATGATTTAAATTTTTAAAAGTATTCTATCTTTACTCAATTCTAAATTTATTGCAAAATGGTAAAATTTTATTTTTGGTTTTTTTTTTTTTAAAAAAAAACTAATCCTAAAGCACCTATTTTTAACTTGCGCTAAAACGTATTTTTGAGACCAAAATTTCCACCCCTTAATTTAGAGATAATACTTACCAAATATTCCAAGAATTTCTTTTACCATGTAAAAGTATTTTTTTTAAACCAAAATCATTGTAACCTACAAATGACACCTAAGTCTATACGAATTGTATAAAGATTGATTTCCAATTTTTTTATTATACGAATAGATGTAATGAAAAAATTTTTTAATTAAGAATCCAAAGACATAAACCTCTCAAATAAATATATACACTCTTCATTTGGTTTTTTTTTTTTTTTTTTGGCATTCATTTTGACAATCAATTGGAAGAGAATTTTTCTATCCACAAGTTTACCGGCTTTCATTCAATCTCACCTTTTAGCATTATTTTGTTGCAACTATGGCATATTATTTAAGTTAAAAACCAAGGTTAAATCTTCTATTATTTATTTTCTTACTTTTTTTTTTAAGACAATTCTATATATTATACATTTATATGTTAAACCCTTTTGAATAAATTTAAAACTTGTACAATTAGTTCAAATTTTGCATCACCAGCGATTTATCAACATAATCATCTATCTAAGAAGTTTTTGAGATAATGACCATTAGTTATATTTGTTATACTAACTTATTTACCAAAATAAATTACTAGCAATATCTTATATTGAAAGAAAAAAAAAATTCAGAATAATAATAAACTATTATTTTATTTTGGGCATATTAGCCTTTTCAATTAAAAAGCAATATATCTTATGTAGATTTAGTGTTGTATTTATCATTTGAGAAAATCTTTCCCACACCGTTGGTATAACAAAAATATTTACACCATTGGGTCTTGATATATGCCACATGTGTAAAAATAATTTTTGATATCTAAACAATGCACATGTGTCATGAATCTGATTGTGTAAAAAATTTTATACACCGATAATGCACAAAAGATTTACTCTTATGGTTTATAGAACTACACTTCATTACTTACTTTAGTTACATTTTTCGGACATTGTTTTCGAACATAGAAACACACCTATAATAAATATTGTAGATAACAAATCTTATTTAGCTATAAAAACTTATAAAATGAATATATTTATATAAAAAATACTAAAATAACAAGAAAAACAAACAAACCAAGTCTTAATCCCACTAAGAACAATGGCGCTAGGGTCAGTTGCTTGAATCCTACTACGCCATTGCGTTTTGTCATGGACCATATCCTCCTCAATTCCTAGATGGGCTATCTCTTTCCTACAAGTTGCCCACCAAGTCTTTTTCAGTTTTCCTCTACCCCTCTTATGTTGACTACTTTCTCTAAAATCTACTCGCCTGACAGGCGCTTCTACTGGTCATCTTAACACATAACCTAATCGACTTAAGTGTGTTTCTCTCATCTTCTCACCAATAGATGCTACTCCAATTTTCTCATGAATATGTTCATTCCATATGTTGTCCATCCTAGTATACCCACACATCCATCTTAACATTCGCATTTCTGCTACTCTTATCTTCTACTCATGTGTGTGATTCACTGTCCAACACTCAAACCCATAGAACATCGCTAGCCTAATTGCCGTTCTATAGAATTTACCCTTAAGTCGTAAAGGTAGTGGATTCATCTCATAATATTGACAAAATTTTACACTAGTTGTTGACCTAACGCAACCCTCCTCCTTGATACCTGGGTTTGGGATCGGCTATACTAAGAAAAACTCGACACAGGCAGAGTTATAAAAAATACTAAAATAAAGAAAATAATTACAAATATATGTTGGAGCATAAATGACATACAACTTAAAAAAAAAAAAAGAAAATCGTTGTTGCATTGTTTTGCCTAGGAAAATTAATCAACATTAATTAAACATTACTTCTTTCATATTTTTTGTTACTTTTAATGAGGCAAAGTACGTTGGGTACATGGACATTTGACAAAAGGGAGAATTACCTCTTGTTTATTGCACAAACCAATTTGTCAAACAATAATAAAAATTCTCATTTTCAAGAAAAAATTGCCTTCATCTTATTGAAACTTTTATCTAACATAATAAATATATATTATTTTTTCTGGTTAAGCTCGGACAAAAACAAAACAAAACAAAAAAAGGAGAGTGAAAGTATTATAATAGTAAGCGCCTTTTGATTCAATTATATTAATATATAGAATATGATAAAAATTTGTGTCTTGAAAAAAATATTTCAATAGATTAATTGCTCCAGTAGGTCTTGAGCTACACATTACATCACGAATTGCTTCAGCCAACAAAGTAAGGGTCGCTAGGCTTAGCTTCACCTTTTTTTTCCCTGGTAGCTTTGTGGTTGACATAGCCTAATTTTTAAACATATATACCCAGTTATGAGTCATTATCTTAACCATGTTCATGCTCAGAACAATTAGAATAAAAAAGTTTTATATCAATATAATACTGTAATTAAGAATTGTTGTATCAGTTAAACATGTGGCATCTTTACTTTTTTGTCCATCATAAATATATACATTTTAAAGCTTTTACCTTTTAATCATGGGTATATTAGGTAGCACCAAACAATGCTTTCATCTTTTTTATTTTCCTTTAATATCAACATCTATGTTTTCATTTATATGTATGATTTCATAATACTGAAATAATATAGGGATATTTTAGAATATTTTACATCTCTTATGTTGCTTTTTCCGCATAAAATTATTTTTAATTTAAAACTTGTTATTGGGGAGTGTAATCCCGAAGCAGATTGTAGTATTTGGTACTGGGGAATATTACAACGTTATTGAAATAGGATATTGATTAGTTTTAGGGATAGTTTAGGAATTCATATAAGAATTGGAGGAGAGCTTAAGTAAACATTATCATGTTGTTCATATTCTAGTCCTTCATATGATAGTTAGGATTTATTTGGTTACAGACAAAAAAGTCGACAAAAAAAATAAAGAAACACTAAATGAGAAAAACACCACCCCTAGCATTAATTATATATGCTTTAAGACTTTCTAAAATAATAAGATTTCTTTTTCTCATTGAAAAGTAATAATCAAGATTGTTTCTTATGACTGACACAAGCTATTTTTATTTTCGGTTAATTTCAATTTACTCCTTAACGTTTAGGCCTTTAGGGTTAATATCACTTTAATCCCTAATGGTATTTTTGAAGTACTTAAATCCCTGGACTAACAGTAAAAGCTAATAACAATGTTATATTTCGCCCTAACTGACACTTTAACCGTCAAATTATTGATGTGTGTATAAATTTTTCCATGACCGCCAAAATATCTTATTTCATTTTCACAAATAGAATTTGATAAAATTTAAGGTATAGTGATGCATGATAAAAATTTATTAAATCATATCAACAATATGAGAGAGAAAAAATGAATCAAGTAAAAATGAGAAAAAAAAAAAGAGAGAGAGAGAATAAGGGTACTTTTGTCAAAAAGATAATGAATGTTGAGTTGAATTTAATTGAAGGATTTAAGTACCTAAAAAATAACGCTAGAGATTAAATGATATTAAATATAAACATTAAGGGGATAAAGGGAAATTAATCCTAATATTCAGTTATGTCATATTAAGACGATGATATTTTCTCGTAATATTAGTATAATATTCAGGTCTAAATTAAGGCATTATATCATACAGTAAGCATCCAATAACTTAGGAATATAGTATATTACTATTCAGTTATGTCATATTTACAACCACATAATCATCTCTCGAAATGAGTTGAGGTTGTAATGGCTTTTGAGAAAATTAATTTCAAATGATTAAGATTAGGTGTAAATAGCAAAATTTCAACAATTAAAATGTTTGTTTCAGTATATTTTGGTATTTCAAAAAAAAAATTAAATTTTCGACATAGAAAAGGATATATAAACCATTCCATTCCTAGATAAGGCCAATGAATCTCTAAAATATTTTCACTACATGCAGAGTAATTTGTTTTTGAAAGACTATTCTTTGGTAATAGGATTTTCCCGTGAGATCCTAACACAAGATTGTTTTAGAATATTAGGATTTTCTCATAAAGAGTTCATCAAATTTTGTTTGCCTAAAAATTACTTACATGTTAGACTCTCGCATAGTGTTTAGGATCAAACTCATAATGACATATTTGTCTAATAGTTATGTAGTAAATCACGTTTTAATTATGGGCAATTTAAGTAGATTAGAAAAGAAAGAAACATCTGGAGGAAAAACACCACTCATACTTTTATAATATACTAGAAATTGCACACGTACTCTGCACCTGATTGATGAGAGCACATTAAAATTTATTTGAATTACATATATTTTTATTTCTCTCTTTTAGTGTTTAATAAACTTTGTATTCATGAAAAATTACAAACATATAAAAATCTATGCAAATTTGAGCTTTGAAAACTTGATGTGTTGATCTTAAAAATAAAATTATGATAAAATAAATAAGATGGAGGTAGTAATAACTTTCAAATTTATTATTATTGCATTTGAGTAATATTTGTCTTTTTCCCAAAATATACGTATAAAGTTAGGCTAAATTTCTAAAATTATATTATAAATCAAAGAATAATTCTTAAAATAAAATTTCTTGATGTTGATAATGAGCTTAACCAACTTGATCTGAAATATAAGGAATGACAAATTTAGTTTTGAGAATTGGTAGTGAATTTGTAAATTAAAACAAAATAATTGAAATTTTACAATAAAAGGAACATTATATACATGTTTGCTCTTCCTCTTTCGCCATTGAAATTTGTGATACGTTATAAATCGTAGAATTGGATAAATAATATATTAGTTTCAACTTCCTGATGGGTTACTTATAAGGCATATGTAAAAGTATTTTTTTAAGTGAAACCAGTGATGAGGAGTTCTCTATAATTTTGTGGTGGTTGGATATGATCCTCATTCTCAAGTATTATAGTTATTATGATATATAGTGGTAGTTTCTATTATTATACATTTTCATTATGTAATGTAGGGATTTACTTATGTTCAATTTCAATATTGCGATATGACGAAGGAGTTAGTATTCATTCATTTAGAGAATGATGGAAGGTAGTTTTTGCTTTAAAAGAAATAGTTCTTTGACTGATCGTTTTCTTAGTATTCATTAATTAAAGAATTATCTAATTAGTATTCATTTCCCATTTAATTGTTAGCTTTTGAAAGTTCCCTAATTAACCTTTTTTTTTTTAAGAAACTTGAAAAAACTAAATTAAAGGGTATTTTATGATTTCAAAATGATGTCAAAAATAATAAGCTCATCTCTATACGTAGTCAGGAATTAGTATTCATTAATTAGAAAAATGATTTTATTAGAATTCATTTTTTACTTAATTATTAATTTTTCAAAATTCTCTAATTGCCCCTCATTTTGTGATATTTAGAACACTGAACTAATGTGCATTTTAGGAATTAAAGGGCGTTTTTACTTTAAAAGAAATAGTTTTTTAACAGTTCATTTCTTTTTTTATGTGACTATTCATTTTCTTAGTGCTCATTAATTAGTATTCTCTCGTAGTTAATTGTATTCATTGTGTAGTACATTGTTATTTTGTTTTGGAAATTAAGGAGCATTTTTACTTTAAAAGAAATAAGTAGTTTTTTGACGGTTAGAGTTTCTTTTTATTTTATTTTTTAGGCTACTATTCATTTTCGTAGTGTTCATTAATTAGAGAATTAGTTAATTAGTATTCATTTTGCAGTTAATTGTATTCATTTTAAAGTTAATTGTTATTTTGTTTTAGTAATTAAGAGAGTGCGTTGTTACTTTAAAAGAAATGGTTTTTTGACGGTATATTTTCTTTTTTTTAGGTGACTATTCGTTTTCTTTGTGTTCATTAATTAGATAATTATTTAATTAGTCTTCATTTTGCAGTTAACTGTATTCATTTTGAAGTTAATTTTTATCTTGTTTTACGAATTAAGAGGCACTTTTACTTTAACAAAAATAATTTTTGGATGGCACATTTATTTTATGTGACGCTTTATTTTTTTAGGTGATTCATTCATTTTCTTAGCTTTCATTAATTAGAGAATTATTTAATTAGTTTTCATTTTTTAGTTAATTGAATTTATTTTGCAGCTATTGCTACATTTTTAAAAATTTCCTAAATACCCTCAATTTATGATGTTTGAAGTACTAAATAAAAAGTCATTTTAGGAATGAAAAATGACCAAAATAATAAGTTAGTTGGTACTATTAAGAGCCATTTTTATTTTAAAAGAAATAGTTTTTTGACAGTTCATTTTCTTTTTTAAGATGACTAATAACATAATTAATTTTTTTAGTGTTCATTAATTAGAGAATTATTTAATTAGTCTTCATGTTGCAGTTAATTGTATTCATTTTGAACTTAATTGTTATTTTGTTATAGAAATTAAGAAGCACTTTTACTGTAAAAGAAATAGTTTTTTGACGGCTCAATTTTTTTAGTGACTATTCATTTTCTTAGTTAGTTTTTTGATGGCTCATTTTTTTTGTTTTAGGTGACTGTGCATTTTCTTATGTTCATTAATTAGAGAATTACTTAATTAGTCTTTATTTTGCAGTTAATTGAATTCATTTAGCAGTTAATTGTTACTTTTTCAAAATTTCCTAAATGTCTCTTCATTTTATGATGCTTGAAGTACTAAATTAAAAGTTATTATAAGAGCTGTTTTCACTTTGAAATTTTGATTTTTTGACGGCTTGTTCTCTTTTTTTTTTAGGTGACTATTGATTTTCTTACTGTTCATTAATTAGAGAATTATTTAATTTTTCTTCATTTTGCAGTTACTTGTATTCATTTTTGAAATTAATTGTTATTTTGTTTTAGGAATTAAAAGGCGCTTTTAATTTAAAAGCAATAGTTTTTTTACAGCTCATTTTTTCCTGTGATTATTCATTTTATTAGTTAGTTTTTTTACGGTTCATTTTCTTTTTTCTTTTAGGTGATTGATAATTTTCTTAGTGTTCATTAATTAGAGAATTATTTAATTAATTTTCATTTTGTAGTTAATTGAATTCGTTTTGCAATTAATTGTTATTTTTTCAAAATTTCCTAAATACACCTCATTTTATGATGCTTGAAGTAATAAATCAAAAGGCATTTCAAGAATGAAAAATATCAAAAACCATAAGCTAGTTGGTACTTTTATATATAGTATAGATATAGATATAGATATAGATTTTGAAATTGATAAATATTATTAAGATGATTGTCACATATATAGGAATTTGGATATTCAGTGGACAATTTTCTTTTTGATATTCTCATTGTTTTTTTGGATAGTGTTTGTTGGAGTATTGCTAAAATCTTACTATTTTATTAGAATATTAGTTTTTCGTTTAGAATGATTCTAGATGGTGTCAGATATTTATTTCTAATTTATTTAATTAAGTTGAATTTAATTTTATTTCTTTAATTTTTCTTTATTGCCCTTTCTTTAAATGATTGTAAAGTATCTAAATTGGGGGTATTTTTGAAACAAAAAAAATGTCAAAAATATTAACCTCTTCATACTTTTATATATAGTATAGATTAAAGATAAAGGAAGTATTGCATGAAACTAAACTAGGAATAGATTAAATGAAGCAAACAAATAAATTGAACATTAATTAAACAACTAAATTAAGGTGGAAATTTAACATAAATAAACAGTTTAACAAAATAAAAGTATAATCTTTGAAACTGAGACTAAGAAAAACAAACAAAAAGCATAAAACACAAAACCCAAGCTAGCAAAGTTCTTCTCCAAATGGGAAGAAAAAAGAAAGAAGGGGAGAGTGAAAATGAAACGTAATGCCCTGTTTATATACTAGATGTAGAGGACCAAGAAAAGGCAAATAATGTAGCCAAATATTGGAAACTAGAAAAAACTTGCTCTTCTTACTGGGGTGGTGTATCACTGGCAAACCATTTTTATGCTAGTGGTGCATCGCAGACACAAGCACAGTACGATGACTCAAGTGCTGTTGTGCCAAAAATGCTCATTTACTTGCCCTTTCCTTATCCAAACCTACACAAAACATTTAACCAACAACATAACTATAACAAAAGAACACTTAATTAACACTAAAAACTTTAGAAAGCACTTAAACACATATAAAAGTAAAATGAACATAAAAATATACATTTTGACCTAAAATTTTGAGAACTAACTTAGAAATGGAATAAATTGAAGTGAAAATATCCCTAAATTTATGGGTTACTAATTCTTTTTCCAACTCCTGAAAAGAAGTTTCCTGGTAGGGTCACAAATTCTGAGAGGACGCAACAACACGACGAGAATACGATACGAAATTAACAATTATTACACAACCTAATTTTATCTTGGCTAGATATGGAGTCAACTCGTTTATGATACGAAAGTAAACAGGTTGGGTAAGGTCAACTCATGAGTTGATACAATAACCCGTTAAATTATAATATGAACAGATTTTGTTAAAATGTTATCTTGATTGTAATTTAATATAGAATATTTTAACATTGTGAATAATAGTTTCAATGTAAGATTTCTGAATCAAACATACTAATTATATTAAATAGTATCTAAAAAAATTCAAAAATTTTAATAATATCTTCTAATTTGCTATGAAAATGATGTTATTATTAATAATTGTTCAAGTGATTAAAAAACTCAATTTGAAATTTAATTTAAATATATCGTAATTTATTTAACTTCACAAATAGATTGGTATATCTCTATAGAGTAAACTGGTGATACGAGAATATGACACGAAAATAAACGGATCAAACACAAAAACAACATGATAAAAAACAAGTCTCACATAACATGACACCATAAGAACAGGTCTCACTTAACACAACATGACCTAGAATTGACACCCCTATTCCCTAGTATCTAACCTAGGGGAAATAATCATTGCTTCCTTGGAACCTGGATGGCTAGGGAAGATTCATCCAAGGCAACAATGAAGGTTTTGATACTGCAAGGGATTCCATAGGTATTGCATCGACAATTTTTAATATTAGAAAGGCTAATCCAAAAACTGTTCTAAAGTGGCTAAATATGTTTGCTACTGAGAAGGCAAAGAGTTCCAAGTAAAAGTCAAGGATTTGTTCCTTCCATTTTTCTTGCTCAATTAATGTCATTAAGGGATTAGAGTCACCATAAGTTGTTGTAAGTTGCTGTTACAAGTAGATTAGTTTTTAGGTGATATTTTCTCGTTTCCACTTGCGTAACCTTATGTAATGTGCAATAGGTGTCTGGTTGAAGTAGAAAACTACAAATATCAATTAAAAATGAAACTGTGGATCATCCAAGGCACATTAGCATGGCGTACTCCTCCTGTTCGAACCGGGGTTTGAAACCCATGTAGGAATCAAATTTCTTTTCTGCAAATGATTATTGTACATTTTTTGTCTCAACAACATTGGCATACTTGATACCTAAACTTTCTCTTTACTACTGCATCAATTCCTATCCAATCCGGATATCTTCATGCAATGATTCTACTATACTTAGATCCTAACATTTTTAAAATAAAAAAAAAAAGCTTTATGCCTATGTTGTTCTGTTTGTAATATTTATTATTATAGTTTTTTGGCAATGATTTTGGTCTCTTGTTTAAGTATTGACTTCTTATGATCTTTGATTTCTCAATGAGTGCCAGACTAATTATATCTTTAATTGATCATCCCATGTTTCTCTTGTCAGAACTGATCATGTACCATATTTATTTAATACCAAATAAATATCAAATTAACTTTAATATCATGACAACCAACGTTATCATAACCCGAATCCTTCATATTTAATCATCAAGAATATAAATTAAATATTAAATGTGAAAGCGTACCGAATCCATAAGAATTGATGTAATTCTTGAATGCATCCGGATGTGATTCTTGAGCCTACCGATTTGATTCTTGAATATTGTGGTTATTGATCTTCCAAATTACTATGTATGTATTTTAGAGAATAGGGTTCTCACTTTTCTGATGATAGGATGTCAAGAAAAGTAACACAACATAGAATTTGGGAACCATAACCTATATATATATAGATATACTTTTCTTATTCCCTTAGCTTTTGCCCATCATAAAACATGAAATAAGATTTTAGGGTATCTACACATAAAATCCCATACTAATTAGATGACTTAGGCCCATTTATCTTAAACTATAATAGATCACTTTATATTGGACCAATTAATTATGATAGCATATATTACACAATTAATATGTATGTGAATGTCCAAAACCCAACACTCTCCCACTTGGACTACATATATATTTTTGTACAAAACCTTATGAGCTCAAAACCTTTAGCTATCATGACCATAGTCATCTCCGAACAATCTCGTCCATTAATCGTGTCAATATACGACCAAGTACGATTTTTGTTATATTAATCGTAACTAAACCCATTCTTAGTCACGCACATCAACACAACCAAATGACATAGATCAAGTATGGATGTGTAGAATTAAAATTATATGCAATGCGATCTTCAACATGCCTATTTGCAACTGGTCCAATTTTATTCTTTATAGAGATCAAACTAAAAATGAAGTCAGAGTGAAACATAAACTGAATACTTTATTTCTAAAACTGAATTCTTTATTTTTGTAGAATATATTCATAAATATAAGATGTGTATTAAAAGATTAAACTATATAAAGTGAATGCAAACTCCCACTAATCCTGAATATCCTCAAAAGACATAACACCCATATGAGTAGTGTGCTCATGAAAGACCTTAGGTGGTAATCCTTTAGTAAGCGGATCCGCAATCATGAAGTTCGTGCCAATATATTCTATAGACACCTGACCACTCTAAACTCTTTCTTTAACAACTAGGAACTTGATGTCTATGTGTTTAGACTTCGTTGAGCTCCTATTATTGTTAGAATATAATACTGCTAATTTATTGTCACAAAATAACTTAAGTGGTCGTTCAATACCATCCATAATTCGCAGCCCTGTGACAAAATTTCGCAACCATATTCCATGATTGGATGCGTCATAAAATGCTATAAATTCAGCTGCCATGGTGGAAAGAGCTATGAGTGTTTGTTTAACACTTTTCCAAGAAATAGCTCCACTAGCAAGCAAATAAATATAGCCCGAAGTGGATTTATGACTGTCTTGACATCCAACAAAATCAGAGTCAGAATCCCAATGATCTCTAATTTATCCGATCTCCTATATGTGAGCATGTAATGTTTTGTTTTCGGAAGTTATCGCATGACTCTTTTGGTTGCTATCCAACGAACCATACCCGAATTGCTTAAATATCTACCTAACATCCCAACAATATACGCAATATCTGGATGCATACAAACTTGACCATACATTAGACTTCCTACTGCTGAAGCATAGGGAATCTTTTGCATTTCCGTTATTTTCAAAATCATTCTTAGGGCACTGAGCGATGCAGAATTTGTCTCCCTTAGCAACAGGGGTATCTCCTGGTTTACTATCTTGCATGTCAAATCTCTTAAATACCTTCTCGATATAGTTCTTTTGCAATAATCCAAGAATACCCCGAGAGCGATCTCGATATATTTGAATCCCTAATACAAAAGAGGCGTCCCAAAATCTTTCATCTCAAATTTCTGTGATAGAAATCTCTTGGTTTCGTGCAATAAGCCTATATCATTACTGGCAAGCAGTATGTCATCAACACATAAAACCAGAAAAATGTACTTACTCCCACTAAATTTGTGGTATATACAATCATCAACCAAATTCATCTCAAAATTAAATGAGATGATAATTTGATGAAATTTGAAATACCATTGACGAGAAGCTTGTTTGAGCACATAGATGGATTTCTTTAATTTACAGACCATATTCTTTGCAACTTCGAATACAAAGTTTTTTGGTTGAACCATATAAATGGTCTCATGCATATCAATGTTAACTCAAGGTCAAAATGTGCCACTAAAGCCATTATTATCCTAAAAGAATCTTTCGATGATACAGGAGAGAAAGTCTCTTTATAATCAATGCCTTCCTTTTTAGTAAAACCCTTTGCGACAAGACGCGCCTTATATCTCTCCACATTACCCTTCGAATCCCTTTTGGTTTTAAATATCCATTTGCAACCAATAGGTTTCGTACCTTCGGGTAGTGTTCATGGATTTAATTTTCTCATTCATAACATCAATCCATTTGTGAGAATTAGCACTATGCATGGCTTGATGAAAGTTGATTGGATCATCTTCCACCAATCCAATGCCATCCTCATGTTCTTGGAGAAATACGATGTAATCATTCGAAATCGTACTTCTCCGTTCTCTAGTGGATCTCCTTAATGGCATTTGTTCTTGAGGTTGTTGAGTTTGTTCGTGTTGTTCTTGATGAGGAAGATTTTCAATATTGTCTTGTGGTACTGGTATTGATTCTTGAACAATATTTGTCAGGAATAGAAGGCTGATCATTATCAATAACAATCGTAGGAAGGGAAACAAATTCCTCTTCAAAGACAAAGTCTCTAACTTTATCTCTCCCCCCAAACTCAATATCCTCAAAGAACTGGGCATTTCCCGTCTCAAAGAAGGATCTGGACGTGGGATCATAAAATTTGTACCCCCGAGGCCGTTCAAAACAACCAACAAAATAGGTGCTGACCATTTTCGAGTCCAATTTCTTTTCATTTGGCCTATAAGACCTTATTTCAGCTGGATAACCCCAAATGTTTAAATGCTTTATACTAGGCTTTTTACTAGTCCATGGTTCATAGGGGGTTTTGGTCGTTACCTTAGTTGGAACTCTATTAAGGATATAAGTTGCAGTCTTTAATGCCTTTCCCCAGAGTGAATCCGGTAAATTTGTATGACTAATCATACTTCTCACCATATCCTTTAAAGTTCTGTTTCGTCTCTCAGCAACACCATTCATGCTAGGAGATCCCGGCATGGTGTACTACTCCGTGGGATGATTCCACACTCTTCTAGGAATTTAGCAAAAGGTCCTGGACGTTGTTCACCTGATTCGTCATATCTGCCATAGTATTCACCACCACGGTTAGATCTAACAGCCTTAATTCTTTTACGAATTTGGTTTTCAACTTCAGATTTAAAAGTCTTGAACATGTTCAATGACTGAAACTTCTCATGAATTAGATAAAGGTAGCCATAATGAGAAAAATCGTCTATGAATGTAATAAAGTATTGTTGACCATTCCAAGAAGCCGTAGGGAATGGCCCGCAAATGTCCGTATGTATTACTTCTAAAACGTCCGAAGATCTATTGGCACCTAATCTCTTTATATTTGTTTGTTTCCCCTTTATACATTCAACGCAGATTTGAAGGTCGGACAAATTAAGGGGATCAAGAATTCCATCTGGCACAAGTCTTTCAATTCTTTGTTTACATATATGACCTAAACGCTTATGCCAAAGTGAAGCAGAATTCTCATTGATTAATTTGCGTTTAGTACCACGTGAACTTATATGCAAGGTTTCATTATATGAAACAATAGTTTTGATTAAATAAAGGTTATCATGAGAAGACAAAAAACCAGCACCCATAATATTTGAATTCAGAAAAAGACTAAACTGACTATTTCTAAATGTACAAAAGTAAACGGATTTGTCCAAAACATAAATAGAAACCAAATTTCGTCTAAAAAACAGTACAATATATGTCTCTTTCAAATCCAAATAATAACCAGTTTTTAATAATAACCTAAAAGTCCCTATTGCTTCAACTTTAACTGGTTTGCCATTACCCACATAGATGAATCTTTCACCATCATTCGGCTTTCGGCAATTCAGGCAACCCTGCATGGACACACTTATATGAGTAGTAGCACTAGAATCTATCCACCAGGTGTGTCTAGGTACTGAAGGTAAATTAACTTCAGAACAAACCAAAACGAGAAGCGTATCTTTCTTTGCACGCCAAGCGTGATATTTGGTACAGTCCTTTTTTTAGGTGTCTATAATTCTACAAAAGTAACAACCAAATTCCTCAGTTTGTTTCTTTGTTGTTTCTTTTGAAGTGGACCACCCGCAGCTTCTTTATCATTTTTTCTTTTCTTACTTTTGTCCTTAAAGGTACTTACCAAGTGAGCACTTTCAATCTTTTCTTACTTCAATCTTTCTTCTTCTTGCACACAATGAGAAATGAGCTTATTTAGAGACCATTTATCCTTTTGACAGTTATAACTGACTTTAAATTGACGGAATTGTGTATTTAGAGACCATTTATCCTTTTGACAGTTATAATTGACTTCAAATTGACGGAATTGTGTAGGAAGAGAGATCAAAACCAAATGTACGAGCAAGTCCTTAGACAGCTCTAACTTTAATGTCTTAAGTTTTGAAGCAAGATGAGAAATCTCTAGAATGTACTCCCTTATATTTCCTTTTCCTTTATACCTCATTGATATCAAGTTCGATAGAATCGTACTTGTTTCTGCCTTATCATTTTTTACAAAACGCTTTTCAATTTCCATAAAGAACTCTTTGGCAGTTGCCTTTTCGGACACATTGCCCCTGAATGTTTACGGAATTGCACGTTTCATGATCATAAGACTCATGCGATTCTTTTGATCCTACTTGTCATAGTCCCTTTTTTCTTCTACGGAACTATTATTTGTAAGACGATTGGGTTGTTCAGTCCTTATTGCAAGGTCTAGATCTATGCAACCAAGAACGATCATCACGTTCTCTTTCCATTCCTTAAAATTTGTTCCATTCAACATAGTGATGGAATTGATATTGGCAAATATCATAGAAGCAAAAGTGTTAACTGAAAATAGAACAAAATAACATATTCACATAAGTTCCAAATCTTAAATAATAAATTCAAATAATAGTAGGGCCCATCACGAGATCCCTAGCACAACATTAATATTTAGTATTTGGACAGAAATATTAACTTGTAAGTGGTACTCTTGGTGTAGTAATCAAATATTGACAATAAATCCTGTCAAATAATAAGTTATATGCTATCTTTAGACTAACTTATTATTCACATGGAATACCAAATAATTGTCACATATTTATTACCACAGGTGTATATATAATTCGGCCAAATATTAACTTTCCTTTGGGTCGAAAATATCCGCATGAATTATAAATACACAATCATCTTAATACTCCAAAATAAATTGACCTACACAAGAGGGGCTATTTTGATAACATGTTGTGTCAATCAATATATTTTTAAACATTAGACATCCTTAATTAATTAACCAAAATTTGAATTTAATTATTTTACCAAAGGTTTTAAAAAATAAAAAAATTAAATGCCAAAAATTAAAAATAAAAATAATAAAAATAAAAATAAAAATAAAAGGCCGAAAATGGTTCGGCCATGAACATAGTTCATGGCCTTATCGTGAGGTTCATGACCTTATTGGTCATGAACTAATCCTTATGGCCATGAACAAAAAATTCATGGCCGATTCAAAAAAAAAAAAAAAAAAACCAGATTGATTCCCATAAGGAATCTGTCATCCTTAATTCTTTTAGGTCATGAACATTAAGTTCATGATCGTACCGTAAGCCTCCCTCTATCTTTTTTTTTTTTTGTTTTTGAATTCTTATACCAAACAAATTCAAAAAAGGAAAAAATAAAAAATAAAACCAAAATTTTGAATCCGACAATTTAATCCGAATAAATATAAAAATTATTGGACCCAAAACCTTAAATCTAAAATATAACCACAGTTATTCTTAAATACAACAAATTAAATCACATAAAAATTTTGTTGAATTCAAGAACTAAATCCATATGAAATCACATAATAAATCAACTAAAAAAAAAAACTGATTTCTCAATGATTCAACATGAAGATGCTCTGATACCACTTGTTGGAATACCAAATTAATTTTAATATCATGACAACCAACGTTATCATAACCCGGATCCTTCATGTTTAATCATCAAGAATATAAATTAAATACTAAATGCGAAAGTGTACCTGAATCCATAAGAATTGATGTGATTCTTGAATATCCGGATGTACAGATAGTAATGATTCTTGAGCCTACGGATTTGATTCTTGAATATTGTGGTTAATGATCTTCCAAATTACTATGTATGTATTTTAGAGAATAGGGTTCTCACTTTTCTGATGATGCGATGTCAAGAAAAGTAACACAACATAGAATTCGGGAACCATAACCTATATATATATATATATATATAGATATACTTTCCTTATTCCCTTAGGTTTTACTCATCATAAAATAGGAAATAAGATTTTAGCGTATCTACACATAAAAGCCCATACTAATTAGATGATTTAGACCCATTTATCTTAAAGTATAATAGATCACTTATGATAGCATATATTACACAATATGTATGTGAATGTCCAAAACCCAACAGTTCTGTTTGTAATATTTATTATTATAATTGTTTCGCAATGATTTTGGTCTCTTGTTTAAGTATTGACTGCTTATGATCTTTGATTTCTCAATGAGTGCCAAACTAATTATATCTTTAATTGATCATCCCATGTTTCTCTTGTCAGATTCAGAATAGCACTGATCATGTACCATATATATTTAATACAGATCGTTGGATCCCCAGACTCAGAGAAAAGTTTACTAGCTGAATTTGAAAAAGAAGCAAAGCATCCTAATGATGAGGATTAGAATGTTATCCAATTTGGTTGAAATATCAATTAGCATATGACATAATTCATTGTGAAACAAAATTTGTTGAATGATTTATCTAAACGGTGTGCGTTAAAATTGTTGTCCATATCAATGTTTTACTTATTAGTTACATGTTAAAGTGCTATCTTAGCACAACTAATCTTTTTTTAAGCATGCATGCTTTATTAATCGTTTTGCCTTAGGGTTAATTATATTTTACCCTCCTAAACTCACAGCTAAAGTGTAATTTGTCCCCGAATCAAAATAATATACTTTTTCCCTCTAAAATATTCCCTAATATAATTAAATATATGAAATTTATCTAAATAGTCTTTCAATTTTTTCATTAAAACCGAAATAATCCCTCAATCTAAATTTTAGCTGACATAGGCCCCTTAACTAAATATTTGTGTCAATTTCATTTTTCCAACCAAAATACAGGATTTTCATGACGGCACCACCCGCAATCACATCGATCACCACCCACAGTTACTAACGGAAAATATACTAAAATTTTATGTTTTGGGCTACATATCCAAATAGGGAGTAAATAGACTACAAATATTTAGTAAATGGACTAAATCAACTAAATTTAAGTTGAGGGACCATTTCGACTTTAATGAAATAGTTGGAGAAATATTTAGGTGATTTGCCCTTAAATATGAAAGGATGATGTCAAAAATTGTTTCGTCAATACCCTCAGAAAATTTGTAGACAAAATTACTTCCTATTTATTTAATTTTTAATGATTCTATATGAAAAGTAAGAAAATGAATATTATATGAAATAGACTTGTAATTTGATGGACAAAATATGTAATTGGAATGGCTTTGCTAATATGATTCAAAATATGCACTTGGATAGGATATCTAATACATATATATATATACTTATTCTAAAGTATGAGTGGTGTTTTTTCTTTGATATGCTTTTTTTTTTTTAATCTACCTAAATTGTATATGATAAATAATATACTACCATAACTAATAGACAAATAAGTTATTATATTTGAGTTTTTTCCATGTAGAAAAAAAAAATTTGCAAGTTTAGAATTTTTCTAAATGTCTAAATTCATCTGTTTTGGGTTATTCTATATGAAAATATTCAATGTGTGTATGTGCTTGTATGTGGTAGGTCATGTATCTTTAATTTACTATAGTTCACATCTAGGTTATTAACTGGATTCATATTGTTAGATATGAGAGGTCACCCTATATACCTATAAATACCTCTTGTACATGGAGTTCAAAATAAATTAAGCAAGCATATTATTCTCCTTCTAATTTCCTCCATCTATCTAACCACTATGCAAGAGTCCAACATGTAAGTAATTTTAGACCCTTTCCGATGAATAAGAACAAAATAGAATTCATATTGTCACTACTTTCTTTAATTTTAAATAAAAAGAATCTACAACATAAAATTTTGATAGAGATTACTGGCTAAAGAACTCCCGCTACTCTTATTATATACTTAATATGAATTTTTAATCCTGTCTAATTCTAAATGATCAAGTATATTGGACTTATAATTTCCACAGAATGTCACAATTCAAATAACCGTAGACTCTATTATATGAAGGTACTTAAGGGTAGGAAGTCTTAAATAAGCCATCAAAACTGAAAACCTTTGTTGAGTTTCTTTTCAAAAAATGATTAGTCATTAAAAGAATAAAAGAAATGATTGATTGTTTTTTCCTAACAAAAGGATCAAACATTAATGCTTCTTCCATATACATCAAATGGAAGCATGATTATGATCAACACATATGCAGCTCTCAAGATCTTAAAAGGCAAGGCTGGATAAGGGGTTGTAGCGAGGGACTTTGGAGGCCAATTAATTAACACTTGGGCCATTCCTAATCCCATCTGTAGAACACCTATTATGGAAGCAACCCTTTCTATCAGAAAAAGATGATGGCACTAATGAGAGCTCTGCAAGAGGGTAGGAGTACAAAATGATATAGTCTGATTGCAAAATTTAGTGGACAAAATCAACAATGAGAATTAGGATGATGTACAGCTGGGTGGAGTTTTACAAGATATAGCTAATTTCTGGAGTTACTTCAAAGAGTGTTGCTTTTCCTTTATTTCAAGGGAAGTGAACCATTTTAGTCACAACTTAGTAAAGTTTGCTATAAACTTATATAAAGATATTTTGTGGAAAAATTCTTTTCCCCAATGACTTTATAATTTAGTCTAGCTAGAATAGATAGTGAAGGCAATTGCCCAACAATGTAAATTGAATCTATTTCATGGAACGAATGTTAACTTTTTTATTAAAAAAAAAGAACAATGCTTCTTTCATTAGAAAAGATTAAACAAAAGGTAAATTCTTATTATGTTCCTACTTTTGTTATCATTTTTTTAATGCAATTTAATGAATTCTCGAAATAGATTGGTTCATTGAACTTGTATATGGGGAGACATATTACTTTAATGACTTTGTTAAGGAAGGAAATAAACATGTCATCATGACAATCATGAGTGGTGTAATGTTGGATAAGCTAACAGTCAGTGTAATCATATTAAAAGTTGATTGGAGAAATACGCAACCAGAAAAATGAAAAGAATCATAGATATTAATATCTTAGGTTTATTCATGTTTTGCTAAAGAAAAACATCAATTGTATATTCAAAAAAGTATATTGACATCCCTATATTTAGATACCAAATTTGCAAATATAATTGAGATAGGTGAAGTTAAAAAACCAAAAGAATTTAGAACGGCAAATAAAAAGTAGCTAAATTTACATTCCTAATACAAACATTTTTAAATAGTAAAATGTAGTTCTATGAACTATAAGTACACATCATATCTATATAAGATATTATTTTTTAATTGAAATGGTTAACATGCCCAAAAATTATAGTCTATTAATATTATAAAAATCTATGTTTATGTCAACATAAGATATGGCCAGTTAACATTCAATAGATAAGTTAGTTATAGAAAAATCTTACAATCCTGTTTAGAGAACCACCTCGTGTGTTTTACAAAATTTATACATTATAACACTCTATACTTTAAAAACTTGTATTGTAAAACCCCATAAAACCAAGAGGATGGTTCTCTCTACGTGATTGTAGAATTTTCCTTAGTTATGACAAATACAACTAATGGTCATGATCTTAAAAGTGTTAAAGAAAGATGATTTTAATGATAAATCACTAGCAATACAAACTTTTAACATCAATACAACAAGTTTTTACTTTATTTAAAAGGGTTTAACATGTACATATACAAATAAATAGAATAGACTTACAAAAATATAAAAAATAAAATATTAGGAAATTTAATCTTAACCTATAACTTGAATTTTATACTACGGTTGCAATGATTTATTTTAACCTATAAATAGAATAGAATAGACTTAACCTATAACTTGAATTTTATGCTACGGTTGAGATAAAGTTAGAAGGTGAGATTGAATAAATACATGTAAACTTTTGAATAGAAAAAATTCTCTTTCAATTGATTGTCAGAATGAATGCAAACTAAAACAAATGAATAGTTAAATATACTTTTATTTTTTTACTAAACAATATTTCTTGCACACCAGCGTAGATTCATGAACGAATTTTAGTGGCAATCTTGGATTTTTTGTGCAGGGATTACAAAGATGTAAGCTCATACCAAATAAAGCACGCATGCAGCTTGGTTAAGATCTATATAGCTAGTATTTCTAACTAGGATTTGTTAATGTATATATGCCTAGATTCATTGTGTGTATATATGTCTAGATTCATTTCATAATTACATTATTTATTAGTGCCTAAATTTATGCATAGTTACCTTATTAGTTAGTGTCTAGATTCATTGCACAGTTTAAATTTATTGTACCTATAAGCCTATAAATATAGGCTATTGTATCATTCATCAATACACACAAATTTTCTCCAATATTTCTGTCATGGTATCAGAGCCATATCTCATGGTATTTGAATCTTTAGTTTTTCAGTGATCTTCTTCCAATACCCAGTTGGTATTCCAACCCCTGTTTCTTGTTTTTTCTCAAGTTATTTGATAAATTTCCATTCTCTCCCACGATTCCGAAAGCTTTTTTCGAACAATTTTAAAAGCATGAAAACAAATTACACCTTTAGCCTCTGCCACCTCACTGCCTTATGTACACACGTCATCATCCAGTCAGCAACAATTCATCCACGTCATCAATACATCCACGTGTCAGAAAGGGACAATTATCCGTCATGTCATCAAACAGTCATTTGTCACGTGGACCTCTCTGCCACGTCATTACCTGTGTTGGGTTCTTACTTTTTGGTTCAATCTTGGGTTGTCTAGTCTGGTTTTTCTGGTTTGTGTTCTTTTTTGTCCGATTCGATTTAATTTTATTCGATTTTCTCTCGTTTTGGTTTGATCTCTACTATTTTCAGCCTTCTGAATTCAACTGTGGACTTTGTTTTATCAAAATTTTCCTCCTGAGGTACTGTTTCTTTATAATTTTTGTGTCCAAGTACTCTGGTTTTCTTCATTATTGTTAATATCATGACTTCCTCTAGTTCTATAGTCAATCATATATCTCCTCACACTCTAATAATTATAATTCCAGATAATCTCTATCTTGTCATTAAACAGGTACTCTCCAAACTCCTTTCATCTTGCGGTAATGCAAATTTTGTTATATCAAGTTCTAGTTGGTATCTTGATCCTGTATGTTCCAATCACATGATATCAGACTCTACTATTTTTTCTTCCAAACAACCCTCACACAAACCATATATTCAGACAACTGATGGATCTCTCATGTCTGTTAACCACATGAGTACTGTATCTACATCTTCTCTCGCTCTACCAAAATCCTATTATGTTCTAAAATTGATTTTAAATATTGTTTCTATTGGGCAATTAGTTGAACTTGGTATTGATGTTTCTTTCTCTATAACTGGTTGTCGTTTACAGGACCATCAAACTGGATAGATCCTCAGAACGGGTCATAAAGTTGGGCATCATTTTGAGTTAACTAACCTCAACTTTCATCATCTTCTTAGGTGCCATCTACTGCTTTTACATCCCATATTCCTTCTTTAAGTCTTTGACACTCCTATCTAGGTCATGCATCTTTAGGTCGTGTTAAATCATTAGTTTCCAGTGGTCAATTGGAATCTGTTCAAAATGATTCGATTGATTGTGTGTCTTGTCAATGTGCTAACATCTAGATGTTATCCATTTCCTATTAAGGCATGAGTATGCCTTAACTGCACCATTTGATTTAATACACTCAGATGTGTGGGGTCCTTTTTCAACACCTACTATGGGTGGTTCTAAATATTTTGTTATCTTTGTAGATGATTTTACTCGGTTTACCTGAATTTTTCTCATGAAAAATAAATCTAAATTACCTCAAATTTATTGCGATTTTGCTACAATGGTAAAAACTTAGTTTTAATGTCCTATCAAAATTCTTCGCACTGATAATGTCATGGAATACAAAGAAATATATCTTCTTAATTTTCTTTGCCAAGAGGGCACTATTTTTTGTCATTCAAGTCCAGGTACTTCCCAACAAAATTTTGTGCTAAACATAAATACCAACACATTCTTGATACAACTCGTGCTCTTGTACTTTCTTCTTGTTTCCCAGAGCATTTTTGAGGTGAAGTTGCCCTTACTGCTGTTTAAACTATCAATAGAATTCCCTCTTCTATTACCAATGACCAATCTCCCTATGAATATTTATATGGCTCCCTTCCAAACTATAAGAATATAAGAGTCTTTAGTTGTACTTGTTTAGTTCTTCTCCAACCCCATGAGTATACGAAATTAGAACCTCGATCTAGGTTATGTTGTTTTAGTGGCTGTGGTATCGAGCACAAAAGTTATTGTTGTTGGGATTCTCAATCTAAACGATTACTAGTTTCCTGTCATGTTATCTTCTTGGAAAACAAGTTGCTCTCTTCAATGTCCAAATTTAATCTGTCATCGTCCTCCTCACCACCCTTTCTGTTTACCTCTCCTGCACTAGATCTTTTTTCAGATACTGTCCCTATAACAGATTGTCCTATCTCAATTCACGAGGTATCCACCTCCGACAACCACCATCTCACGTCCTCCAATGATCAACATTCAGTTGACGGCCCTAAAACACGCACTCTTCTTAAGTCATCCATTCTTCCTGAGTCCTTTATTGCATCACCTCTGGCTTCTCATCGGTCTACTAAGGTAAGGGAACACTCTACTCATCTTCTTGATTTTCATTATTTTTCCACTGTTCTTTCCTTACATGAGCCTACATCCTACAAAGAAACTTATCTTAATCCTTTATGGCAACAAACTATGTCTGATGAGTTGCAGGCCCTTGAAAAAACTCACACATGGGAGTTGGTTGATTTTTCTCCAAATAAATCTCTTGTTGGCTCCAAGTGGGTGGACAAAATTAAAACCCACTCAAATAGTAGTGTGGATCATTATAAAGCCCGTCTTTTGCTAAGGGTTTTACGCAAGAATAAACGGTATTGACTATGAGAAAACTTTTGCGCCCGTTGTTTGGCTTACCTCTGTTAAAAGTTTACTTGCCGTTGCTGCTGTACGACACTAGGAATTGTTTCAAATGGATGTGAAGAATGCTTTTCTCAATGGAGATATTTCAGAAGACATTTATATGCAGCCACCGCCAGAATATACTAGCGATTCTAGAAAGGTTCATAAACTTCGTAAGGCTCTCTATAGTCTCAAACAGGCTCCAAGATCTAGATTCTCTAAATTTAGTTACACGGTTTAACAGTTTGGTTTCAAATCTAGTTCTTATGATTCTGCTCTATTTTTTCACCGTTCTGATCAAAGTATCATTCTTTTACATTTATATATTGATAATCTGATCATGACAGGAGATGATCTAACTGGTATTACTAATTCAAGCAGTATTTGAATCGTCATTTTGAGATGAAAGATATTGGTTTACTTAATTACTTCCTAGGTCTCGAAATATGTTCTACATCTGATGATTGCTATCTTACACCCACAGGCCAAGTATGCATCTGATCTTCTTTCTCATGCTGGGTTAACTAATAATAAGATTGCATCTACCTGTATTGAGGCCAATACTCACCTCACTCCTAGTGATGGTTCACTTCTTCTTGATCCAACCCTTTATTGATAGTTGATTGGTAGTTTGGTATATCTTACTGTTACTCGTCCAAATATTGCTTATACTATTCATATCATCAGTGAGTTTATGGTTAGTCCCCGGAGTTCTCACTTCGCAGCTGTTCTTCATATTCTGCGCTATATCAAAGGCACTTCATATCAAGGTCTCTTCTTTTCTTCTTAGTCTTCTCTTGTACTAAATGCTTATTCTGATGCTGATTGGGTAGGAGATCCTACTGATAGGCGTTCCACTACAGGTTTTTGTTTCTTTTTCGGTGACTCTCTTATATTGCGACGAAATAAAAAAATAAACTGTTCTCTCGCTGTAGTACTGAAACCGAATATCGTGCTCTTGCTGATGCCACTCAAGAGCTTATTTGGTTCCAGTTGGTTGCTATCTAATATGGGTATTTCACATAAATTGTCCACTATTCTCCATGTTGACAATCGAAGTGCTATCCAAATTACTCACAATATGTTTTCTATGAGATAACCAAGCACATTGAAACTAATTGTCATTTTGGGTGTTATCACATCTTAAAAGAAACTGTCAAACATCTCTCAAATCTATCTTATGATAAAACTACTGACATTTTTACCAAGAGCGTTTCCTTCATTTAGTTTCACTTTATATATATTTATATATAGAATGATTAAAGTCGGGCTTTAAACATGGAAGTATAATAAAGTTTTAATTAGACTCAAAATTAAATCGAATATAATATTTAAATTTAATTTCAATCCGAATCACTTTAATATAATACTCAATATTTTATTTATCGAGTCGAGTTGGGACTCAACCAAATTGACGGTCTTAATTTGCAGTGTGTGGTAAGGAGATGAGACAAATGAGGTGGACTTGTCCTTCTGGTCATGGATGTGTGTGAAACACTATCAGAGGAAGATGACGTAGTGCATTAGGATCTGGACTGGGAATTTCGAGGCGGCAGCCCGTTGATCATATCGATCAGCATAGGGGGTTTTCATGTTCTGGGCAATAGAGAAGTAACCTTTCTGATTGAAGGGGTTAGTTTTCAAACAGATGGGTTGAAATTGGCTATCGAGGGATCGACAAGGTTTCTGTTTTGAGCAGTTCAATGTGTATTAACTATTATTATCTAAGTAGTGGGTAAGAGTGAAGATTTTAGTGATTATGCCAAGAGCAATTTGTTTTTGCTGACTTCTCACAGACAAATGCAAACTATTTCTGTCAATTTTTTCCCTTTTTTTTTTTTTTTTTTTTTTTTCCAAACGTCAATTTTTATCCTAGTCTTGGTCTTCTGCTGTCAACCAGTAAAGTGCCGGCAAGAAAAGGAGGGGCCCGATGGGAACTGTCTCTCGAAAATATTTCGATATTTACGTCAATAAGATTTGTAAATGATATTGAATCGAAGTCTTGTAATAATAGATAAGAATTACATGATTGTGTGATTTTTTATATTTAAATACAAGGAAATGTACTGTTTATATATTAAATTTATTGGATTTATCAGACTTGCGGAGATAATGGACCGTATAGATGACCCAAGCTTGTTACTGAGAATAGGATCGGTTGCCTTGGTATATATGAACCAGCCTACATGGCACATTTTTACTGGATGTCAAATTATATAATAACATGATTCTACCAAGTTATAATCCACATTAACCACCGTCTAGAAATAGTGTCAAATCATGTGAGGAGACCCAAATAAAAGATTTTGAATAAAGTACTTCCGCTGGACTCCTTCACCCGTTTAATTAGAAGGTTTTGAGGACATTTTGGACCAGATTTCTTAGATAGCAACTAAAGTAGAAGATGAAAACGAAGTGTAACGTTTTTCCTATAATTTGTTAGTTATGAATTCGAATACTAATAATAGCGAAGAGATGGTTTTTTTTTAAAAAGAAAAAAAAAAAGATTTTGAGAACAAATAGGTGCATGTTCCTAGCGAAACAAAGGCAGCTGTGCACAACAGTAACATAAAACACCAAGCGCATGGGAGGAATTAGGATGGCTCCTAAGCAAATGGGGCAAGCCGAAATACATAGAATCCAAAACTGGCCTATAAAACAAAGATACATAGGTGATGGTATGCCAAGTTTTGCATAAAGATTTTCATTCTCTACTTGAAACAATATTCCACTCCACAACCATGCCAGGACGCACCTCCTCTATTCAGGAGGATCTCTTTGGAATTGTTGATTTCTAGATTTCCACACATGATTAAGTGGCCCAAATGCAATTCTTTTGACCATGTTTACAAAAGAGTTATTCGAGTGTCGCACCATCCACGTCTTGTCTTTGCTTGCTTGAAAACATTCCTTCCACCACCTCCACCACATCGAACCATAGCATCAATTTGCTCTTCATCTTCCATGTGAAGCTACAGATACCAAAAAATAAATAAAGCAAATTGCACCCATCAACACTAGACAGATTTGACTGCAAGACCTATCTGCCGAATTGGAAATTGGAATGTAAATATGCATATTACACCGTATCTGAGTCCCAATTTTTTCATATTTCTATGCTTAATTATGAAGTTGATTAGGATAAAGAGTCAATCATCTCGTACAAGACCCTTAAATGCAAAACTTAGTTGCTGAGTTGGAATGCAAATGCATATTACAACATAGCTGAGTGCCAAACTTTTTAATATTTCTATGCTTAATGATAATCAGGATTAAGAGTTAATCACCTCATCTGGGGTTCTTCTTACAGGAACTCGTGCTCCATCCCATATGAAGTCCATCGCTCTATATTCCAACTGTTTATGCTCACAATATTTCATGAAGAGCTTCTGAAATGGCGTGTCCCGTTTGACACGATAACTTGTCATATCACCTTCCTATAGTGAAAATGCCAAAGTGGTCATAATCAATTGCACTACAAAGACGAGTGGTGAAAGCTACCTTAAAAGCCACAGAAAAAAAGAAGAAGATACTTAAAAAAAAATTTACTACAACAGTAGCCTTTCCAACAGTCCCAAAATCAGATACTCTATTTGAAGGCTTGAATAGTGAGGGAGTAATGGATAACAGGAATCAAAGAAAACACATAGAGGCTCTTTAATCCCTGGAATTTCATTTGCTAATAGACAATGAATACATACCTATATCATGTGAAAAAATAGCCCCTTTCCATGCATGGATAGAGAAATAAGTACATAACCCCTCTCCAACTATTACTGTACTGGTCTTTTCCAAATGTATAATGCTTAAATGTCCCATCCGCTATACCTGAGCTCTGTTTCTCCCATTTCGTTTAGATATGAATGAGGCATAAAAGATCCTTTTTATTACCAAAAAACTATAATGATCCTTTTGGCAAAGTGAAGCCCTAACATTACTCTCCCATCCGTCCCTCTTAATAGTAGAGTCTCATTTTTCCAAAAGAAGGAGAAAAGAAAAAAACAAAAATCAAGAGGAAAACATACATCCAGCATCTAAAGAAGCATGATAAACTAATGAAATTGCTTTCATGACAAAGGAGACAACATCGGAAATGGAACATAATAGATGTTACTTATATTAGATAAACAACAACCACATTCTGTATATCACACTCCTATTGATTGCATGATTAAGGATCATCAAGAAGTAGCCTGTCAGACTATATTTTAAGTGGAACATAATAGAATATTACTTATATCAGCTAAACATAAACCACATTCTGTATATCACTCTCCTGTAAACTGCACACAAATTGCTTTCACAATCATGCAACAAAACAAAATACTTATATTACTTTATTTGGTTTGATTCTCTATTAATTTGTACTGCTAGATAAAATAAGTTCTCTGCCATTGCATCATGTGTGACAATTTACAGTCATTATTAGTAAAAACCTGAAAGTCTTATCTTAATGTGTTAATAAATAGCTACAGACAAGACATAATGATGGTAGTGGTTTACAGGAAATATTTCCTATACAGAAGTATGTTATTAGAGAATATAATTCAAGCAATTATGTACGCTCTTCCATCTCTATCTCCCAATTCCTAATGAGGTCCTACACGTGGCCAAGGTGCTCTATGCGCATGTGAATCTGAATATAGGATCTGCTAGTAAATCCTCCTCTTCTTCAACCCTCCATGATCGGTAGATTGAAAAGGGAAAAAAAAGTACACTATATTTAGGTTTTGCCACTCAATCAAAAGGTGTATGATATGTTGTTGAGTCTAGTCTTTTGTGCTCTTCATGATTCCTTGGTTCTAGTAGTTGATCTCCTTTTCCTGTTTCCTAGCCCTTCATTAAATCACAACTTTTTTAAAAAATATATATAGTAGATCTATAGTGAATCTCCACTTACCCCTTGGTGACCTGAACCCATGACCTAGGTCACAGGGAAGTGTAGTCTTACCATTTGAGCTACACTTCATTGTGTGCATCACAACTTTCCTTGTTTTATAAAAGAACAAAAACAAAAAGAACAAAAACAATCTCTATTAGACAGACTAGAGGACTAATTCCCGCCTCCGCTCAAACCCTGGCCTTGTACCATAATTATCCTCAAGTTAAGATAGCTATGAGTTATACCTTCAGTCCACAGTATGCTGTACTTCTTAATTTCAAAGACAAGTGCTAAAACAATATATGGCAAGGCTTTGTAGGTTTGGGCATAGGCAACTAATTAACATCAAGAATAACAAGCTTTAAAATCTTAAGCAAATTTTGAGAGCTCAAACTGACATCTTTGATTCAGTATTGCAACTGTGTTGGGGATGAAATCTGCAGAAGGCAAAAATAAGCACTACCCCACCTGAATGCTTATAAGGGAGAAATTATACTATGGTAATTTCGAGCAAGGAAATGCCGTGTACACTACTCAATTCAATAATTTTCTTGATTAAGCAAAATAACCTAATTCTCTATAACAAAGTCTAAAGATGATATTTTCGAAAAACACAATACAAATCTAATATTGTTGCAAATAATGTCATTTTTTTCTGAAAAGAGACAGAAGAGCTAACTGAAATAGAAATATTGTACTAGTACTTATTGCTTTCTATTTTAGTATACTTCAGGAATTTAGGAACTAAGAACTAATTTCGTCTGTCCTTTTTCTCGTAAAGACAGAACTATCCTCTTCAAAGGCATTCCTTCTTTTCTTCCAAGTCCATTTTTACTAATATGGTTGATGTAAACTTGAAAAGGACAAGCAAACCATAAGATTTCCCTCTTATTGGGGTAAACGAGTTGGGATTGTTAAACTTAAGGAAAATAGCCAGTCTGTAATCTCACAACAATTTTTGATATCTCTCCTATTACTAAACAGGCAATCATTCCAACTCTCACCTCCCTAACTCACTCAATATATCAGACACTCATGCGGTAAACTAAGAAAATCTTCCGATTGAGATATAATTAATGTTTTTTTTTTAGATGTTTAAAACTTTCAAAATCACAGTGTATCTCGTGTTAAGAATTCACTACATTACCACCTGTTATACGGTCACCATTATAAAGATTTCTGGATATACCAGTGACTAAAATCCCTAAAGATCCTGATTTAAGGCCAGAAATATGAAAAGAGTAATTAAATGAATTCATATTCATTTAAAAAAGCCTATGCAAATATCAATCTGTAAAGCTTCCATCTAAAACAGATGACTTCAATATCCAAGGAAATGCCATGCACACTACTCAATTTAATAATTTTCTTGATATCAAAAAAATCCAATACACTCTAATAAGTTATGAAGGTGATATTTTCGAAAAACAATACAAATCTAATATTGGTGTATAGAATTTTTTTTTTTTTTTTTTTTAACAAAGAGCTTACTCAAAGAGAAATATTGTATAGTACTTATTTCATTCTATTTCAGTATTTAACTTCAGGTATTTAGAAACTAAGAACTAACTTCCTCTGTCCTTTTTCTGGTAAAGACAGAACTATCCCCTTCAAAGGCATCCCTTCTTTTCTTCCAAGTCCATTTTTCACTAATATGGTGGATGTAACTTCACTAGGACAAGAGACAAACCATAACATTTGAGTTGGGAATGTTAAACTTAAGAGAAAATAGAATAGGCTTTAGGCTTTTGATATTTATCTTATCACTTCTATCACTCAATAAGCTGTCATTCCCACTCTCTCCTCCATAACTTTTAGGTATCACCAAATCTTCCAATTCAGATATTTATAACTTTCAAAATTATAGTGTCTCTAATATTAAAAATTCACTACCAGTTATATTGTCCCCATTATAAAGATATCTGGATGTACTAGTGACTAAAGTCTCTGAAGATCCAGCTTAAGGCCAGAAATATGAAAAACAAAGCTAATTAAATAAATTCATATACATTTAAATAAGCCTGTGCGAATAACAAGCTGTTTGAAAAAGATGACTTCAAAATCACAAAAGGAAAGGCAAATTTACCAACCGGGCCAAGTATTTTGATGACTATCCTCCTTTTAGACGACTCTTCATTGTACAGCGACCTCTTGTTGCCTTTATCACCTCCACTACTCATTTTACTTCTGAGTTTGATCGACTGTTCTTAATTTACCAAGCTAGACACACCAGCTGAGGTTGGACGTTTGAATCTTCATTTTATTCTGTTTTATTTTAAATAGAAGGGATGGTAGAGAGTCAGACTAAAGAAAGACAAACTATGATGAGACTTGAAAGTGCAAGAAAAGCAGAGTACTATTTTTGGTTAGAGTTCGAGTGAACGAGACAGTACAGAATCTGGCTGGAAGATCTTTTGCTTCTGACAAGTGAAGACCTGAAAATGAATTAAAACCAGCTTTTTGTAGGTCCAGGAATAACCATCCTGATTTTTGGCCAATAATTTTAGAACTCCCCTATAGTTTGTAGGCACTTTCACATTTTTACTTGGTTTAGTTTTTTTTTTTTTTTTCCTAATTTGTTAGTTATAAATCTTTGCATATTTTTCTATTAAATAACTGTAAATCGAAACTCATCAAAATCACAAGGTTCACCAATCACCATATACAAGTTGTTTTGTTTTTATTTTTCTTGTTTATGTTCAATTAGTATAAAGCCCTTCATCTTTTTTTACTTACATTTTAGGAAAAAAAACTATTTTGATCCCTTATCTTTGAAATGTATCCTAATTTTATCTATCATAACAAACTAATTTATCTTTCATTTTTTAAAATATTGGCCAATATATAGTTATGACAGAATACTTGAACAAATTAATGATAGAGGCCACTAGAACATCACATGACTTTTAAGTACAAATAAATGGAAGTTGGAAACTTAAAAATGATGAAATTTGCTTTATTAATTTGTGTCATCGAAAATTTACTTGAAGAAGATAGGACAAAATTAATATTAGGGAAATGAGAGAAAAGAAAAATGTTGGGGTAACGAAGAATAAGATATTTTAATCTCAACTTATTTGTATTTTAACAACCACCTGATATTTATGTAGCTTTTACCATAATTTGTCTAATTTTTTGGTTAAAAGTTCTATATTGGCTAACATTTTGAAAAATGAGATACTAAATTAGCTTGTTCTTCTACATACATAAGTATGCAAATTGGGACAAATTTCAAAGATAAAGGACTAAAAGAGTCTATTTCCCAAATTTTATGTTAATAATGAAATATTTTCATATCAAGGATCTCTAGATGTCTTGAAAATGGAAAAAAAAAAATGAAAAATTTTCATAAATTACTATAAACTCTATTTGTTTTGACCAAATTTTAAACATTATAAAGTGAAGGTTTCACATTGTACCACAATTAATAATTTATTTATCTTAAAAATATTTATAGATTTTTAATAATTTGAATCCAATTGTGTCTTGTACTCCATTATTTATAACTTTTTTCTTTTTCATGAGATAATATGGCAATTCTTTTGTTTAAATAATTGAGTCTGTATTTATTAGGAATTAGCCTCGATGTGAGTATTAAGTTATAATATAATCTAGTTACAATTTATATTACAGTTTTCATATATATATAGACGACTTTTAATAATTTATTTATTTTATAGATTTTTAATAATGTGAACCCAATTGTATTGTCTTACACTTCATTATTCATAATTTTTTTCTTTTCATGAGATAATTTGGCAATTCTTTTGTTTAAATAATTGAATGTGTGTTTATTAGGGATTAACCTTGATGTGAGTATTAAGTTATAACATAATCTAGTTACAATTTGTATTATAGTTTTCATCATACATGTATATATATATATGAATCAACAACTCAATTGTAGTTTGACAACCTCAACTCAACTAATAGACATTTTCCCTCTAAAATATTCCATCAACTAGTTGTAACCCTGTCAATTGTACAGGAATAGATATTGGGTTAAATTCTTCCAATGTTAAGTTTGAAAAAAAAAAAATGCAATTCTTCAACTAAATTTTCTTTTGATAGATAGGAGAATATCATGGTAGCTATGATTTGTGGATAAAATAGATTAAAAACATCTATTATATTGTACAAACTTTAATGTCTTTTAACTTTTTTCAAGTGGCTTTCATCAACTTTCCTAGTTCTAGAAGACTATGAGCATAACTAGCTATTACTAAAATCAAGGGTGAAGCCATGACCTCAAGGTTAGTGGGGGTAAAATAATTTTAACATAGAGTAAGGATAAAAAATATGTTAATGATAAAGTAAAATACAAATAGATATATTTGATACTTTAAAACTTAATTAAATTTATGGTAAAGTTATAATAAATATTATTATGACAGTAATACATTATGAATATTTTTTTTTTATCAATTAGCATCTTTTGTATGTGGAATATTTATAATTGTTTTATGATAAAGAGAAATTTAACATATTTTTAACTTTTTAGGGATCAATACTTGGAAAGAAACCAATTTTTAAAAATTTAAGAGGGAAATTATAAGACAATTATAAAAAAATTTAAAATTTTCTAAGCTATTTTATTTTTTTTCCAAAGTTGAGTGAATTGTATCTAGCTTCGCCGGTGATTGAAACTTGTACAACACTATCGTAAATTTTTCTTGGTTACTATGAGACAATTATGTCTTGTGGATGATGAGGGAAATTCATAAGTATGAGAATGTGGTGATCATCAATACCAAAATGGTATTTTGGGTCAAGATTGTAGTGAATGTGAACCATAAAAGAAAAGGAAAATTACTTAACAGATCCATAAATCACAAAATGAGAAATTATTCAATATCCAAGTAGTTTTAAAAAATATTCACATCAAAATTTTCAATGTAGCAGGTTCTTAATTAGAATGCTTAAGAATCATATGAAAAAAAAAATTCTAAGGGAATTTTTTTTCTATTTAAAAAAACCTATAAAAGAAGTACTAATTAAAGTAAGAAATCTAAAAAAAAAAGAGTGTAAAAAGAACGACAGGCAATATTTGTTTTCCATGTCCAAAGAGAAATATTAACAAAGTAAGAAAGAAAACCAATGACATGACAAAGAAATAACTCATTTCTTTATCATATAATATAAAGAGTCCAAACACAACCTAATTAACAATATTTTAGTTTCACTATTGAAGACAATGGTTCGTACAGTACCAAATGTTTGTGGACATATCTTGATTCTTATTCAAGCGAAGAAAGATCCAAATTTTTTATAATTACTCGAAGCATCATTCACGAAACATCAAACCAAAGTCTCATAAATATTGGTAGATGATACGGGAGTATCAAATAAGAGTCAGAGGTGATGATTGAAAGAATAAGTAACTCAAAAACAATTAACATTCAATAGGTATCAAGACAGCGGCTGTGCTGATATTAGAATTAGCCACAGTTTTGTTTCCTGAACCGGATTGTCAAAAGTCTGACAGTTTTTAAATTAGAATCGGAACGTTATTAATGGTTTCTGAAATCGAAATATAGACAAGATTTCGATTTGGTTTTTATTTTTTTAGAGTCGAAATCGGATAAATAATATATATATATATATATTTTTTTACAATTGAAATATAATTAAAATGTAATTTTTTGTTTCTCATCTTAGCTTGTATTAAATTTTTTAGTATTATCTAGAATATATCTTTATTTTTAAAAATTCAAAATTAAAATCGTGACCAACCAGCACTAGAATTGGATGGAACCAGGGAACGGTTAGAACTGTCAATTTTAGAACTAGAACCAAAGTCGGCTCCCAAGATTCCGATTCAGATTCTGACTTTCCATAGAACTAGAACCGATGAAACGGTAATCAAGCCTAGCCACACCAAATAAACAAAACAAGCAAACAAATAAACCAAAATAAAATGATAATCCCAATACACGCAGTTAAATATGAAAACCAAACTTTAAATAGGTTGCCTAGTGGTAGTAAGCATTGATTTGGGAGGTAAAAATCGGGTGAGAATCAAAACTTGGCGAACCATATCCGCCCATGTTGTCATTTTTGGTGTGCGAGAGAGGTTCTGAAGTAGAAGGTTGCTGAAGTATAGATTATTTAATTCCTGTAAATAAATGATTCACAAATAAAATACTGTTGGTATGATTTCAGATAAGTTGATTTTTTTTTTTTAATTTGAATTTGATATGATATAGAGGGATGAGGGACACCTTGATCATTTGAAATTTTTTTTTTATTGAGAACGACAAAGGGATAGGATTATGGGATTAATCAGACAAGTGGGAGGCAAGAAAAAGTAAAGAGATTATTGATAAGTTGAAATTGTCTTGAATTTGGAAAGTAATATGAGGATATCTTCATAACTTGTAAATTTTTTAAAATTGAAAAGATATAAAGAGGTAAATGTCAAGTATAAAAAAATATCTGATATCGGTTAGTATGTCTTTTAAACTATTTAATAAGATTTATGAGCCATACCATTCATTATTAATTAGTTTTGAAATGAAAATTAATATTCTTTAACATAATATGAGAATTAGACACGAGTCTTTTTCTATCTATACATGACTTGCGTCCTTCTACGTATAGGGTTTGATTTTATGTGCTTTCATCTAGCCAATGTGTGTTCTAGTTTAGGTATTAGGCTTGACTCATGAGTTTCTGTCAGTCAATACTTTTATTGTTTAGGTTCAATTTCTGTCTTGCCAAACCAGTTTGTTGTCATTGTTTTAGCCCAAGTGTGCGAGAAGAAGTGCTGAAGGACAAAAACATTCCATATCGACTAGGCAAAAGATTTTCGACTAATTAATATTTAATACGATTTATGGGTCATGCCACTTATAGTCAGTTAATTTTGAAATAAAAATTCATGTTATTTAATCGTACAAAAGAATGGGTTTATCAGGGAAGAGAGAGAAGGAAGAGTGAATTTCAGATAAAGAAAGAAAAAAATTAGGGAAGAGAAGGAAATGTGTGAGAGGTGAATCTGTGGGAGAGTTGAGGGAATAAGTGGAATCGGAGAAATAGATCATGCCAAATAGGAAGAGGATACACAGAAAGATGGTGGATTTGTAAACATAGAACTTCTCATGTGATTTTGAACTTAAAATGGCGTGCCCATCAAAAGTTTATGGACAAAGTCAGCCTCCTTTTATTTCATTTCAAATAAATCAAATTTTTTAACTTTTATTTCTTGTATGAGAATTCATGAATTATCACATTTTTCTTTCTCTGTATGTAGATTATTTTCTTAATTTCTAAATCTAAGTAACGGAAAAAGGAGAATCTTTACAGATACTTTTTGTACTATTAATTTTACAATAATTGAAGATATTAAACTTTAAATGATACTATAATACATATAAAATGTTTCTAATTAAATTTACAATGATTTGTACTTATTTAAATGGACACATTTATTTAAAAATTTAAATTAATATGCAAAATAGTTAATTTATTAATCAATTAAAATTTAGCAATAATAACTTCACAATTACAATATGTGATTTTAAAATATTTACAGTTGTCGATGAAAATTCAAGTAAATAATAAAATTAACTACTTAAATATTCAAATTAAGTGCATATACTATTAAAAATTTTATGTCTAAAAATATTTTCTTTACATAAATATAACAAATTATATTCTTAATTGAAAATGTTTCCTTTTCGTTTCAATATCATACAAAAATTATTTTCTTGTACCTTATCATTGATTGTGAAATATAAAAGTTTGTTTAGATTAAAAAAAGAAGTATATAAATAAATTATATTTTAATCATTTATGTTTAATTTATTTAGTTACTCCAAAAAAATGAATATAAATTAGTTGTATAAAATTTTCTTTTTGTTCGTATATAACTTTAGAAATGAACAAAACATATAGGTTGATTAAAGAAAATATTTTTATAATAGGCACAAAATAATGTGTGTGTACGTGCGCGCGCACACACACGCACACACACACATATATATATATATATATATGTGTGTGTGTGTATATATACATATATATGTGTGTATGTACATATATGTGTGTGTATATATATATATATATATATATATAAGAATATTTGAAGTTTTTATCGTTAAAATTTAAAGTAAATAATAAGATTAAGTACTAATATTATCAAATAGATTAAGTGTGCATACTATTAAAATTTTTTATTCAAATAAATATAAAAAATTGTAGAATTGAAATTATTTTCTTTCGTTTTAGTATCTTATTAATAGAATAAAAATGCATATAATATTTTCTTGCGCCTTATCATTTATTGCAAAATGGCAAATGTTTGTTTTTAGATAAAATGCATATATATAAAATATATTTTAGTTATGTTATGTTTAATTTATATATATAGTTATTTTTTTAAAAAAAACACAGAAATTAGCTATAAAAATGTTTCTTTTTGTGTATACTTAGTTGAAGAAATGATGAAAACTATATATGTTGACTAAAGAAATGTTTCTCTTATAGTCACAAAAATATACACATTTTCTTCTAGAAAGTAGTCCATATCACCTTTTTATATTTACGTATTGATGATATCTTTTAGAGGGGTATTGTGTCTATTAATTTAGTTGTAGGTGTAAAGTGCAGTTGGCTTGTAGGTTCAGTGGGTAAATTCTAATTAGCCCATTCTCTATTTCTTTTATTTATGTTAATTGTTGTATTTGGATGGATGGATTTTAAGAAATATTTGAAATTCACTCATTTTTTTTAAGAGATTTTAAGGTTCAAATGGATGAATTTTAAATTCATTCAAATTAAAAAATTGTAAAATGAAAATTTTGAATAATTTTCCAATTTAAAAAGATTTGAAATACATCTATTATGGATATTCAAATTCTTCCAATAAATAGATAAATTTCAAGTTTTTCTACAATGCAAACACAAATCATTTATGTGTTGTTCTTTATTTCTTTCCCTTTTTGGTAAAGGTTCGTTTTGTTTTTTCATCACAGCATCAAAAATAGGTGATTTAGCGGTATCTCACTAACGGTACCCTCAAGGGGATAATTATCTCTGTATAAATTTGGTAATTGTGCCCATTTTATTTTGAGTAAGCATACATCAACTTAAACCAATCAGACAGCTCACTAACTCGACTAGATTTGGTTCTCTATATTTGTTTGCCTATTTAAGACTCCACCTTTAGATAAACTGTTAGAACTTCAAAACTTTATGTGAATACAACACATTATATGTTATTATGTACTAGTAAAATAGAAAATCAACACACCTTTTAAGAATTGTTTGATTTTTAATAGCATTTTATATATTGAAGGCATAGAATGGGTGAAAATTCTAGTAAAATAAACATTTAATCAAATAATTTTGCCGAGCCACATTCAACCAAGGGGGAACTTCGGAAATTTATGAATTATGTATGGAGAAATTTTTTAAAAAAAATTGTCCTGCAATTGCACCCTTAAAATTTGTCTATTGTTTCTTTCTCTTCGCATTTACCCCTTAAAATTTTGAAGTCCCTATATTGTACAATTAAAAAATGATGACATATTCAAAATCAAGAATAGGTGTCATTTGTAAATATAAAAACTTTTAAAAACTTTTAAATTTAATAATAAAATAGACATATAATTTTCATTTTAAATTTATTTTTCAAGTACATGTTATATTAAAATTATACATTTTGTGGTTTCTTATATCAGTTCTAAAATCGTCTTTACTAGTATAATTTATATTTTGCAAAAAGATATGATAACCACCATAAGCCGTTGCCGTTCTTAACATCAAAGTCCTG
The DNA here is from genome assembly GCA_025175665.1 of Cinchona pubescens. Taxonomy (NCBI): domain Eukaryota; kingdom Viridiplantae; phylum Streptophyta; class Magnoliopsida; order Gentianales; family Rubiaceae; genus Cinchona; species Cinchona pubescens. Next base: position 7,456,286 of record JANKKI010000051.1, on the reverse strand, counting down.
ACTCCACCTCTATCCACAGCCTTGAGATAAGTTCTATAGTAGAAGGTGTAGATATGCTTATAAAAAAGAGTAAATGTTTTATGCACCGTTAGTGTAAAAAATTTTACATCATCAAGTTTAGATATATGTCACATATGTAAAAATAAGTTTTAAAATTTAAACAAGGCATAAGTGGCATACATCTGAATCCGATGGTGAAAAAATTTTTGTATACCGATGATGCATGAAAGAAAGAAAAAATGTAGATATGTCTTGAAATATGTATAGAATTATAGATTTATAGCCTGGATTTATTGTGTAAATTATTAATTGATGAAATATTAACTTGGGTACTTGTACAGGTTTGAACCAACCATTTCAAAAATTTATTGTATATATAAGACATTTCCAAGATTATCCTACTCTAGTAGGTATTTATATCCCTGTTTGTTTTATTATATTGATAGTAACTGTGTAATAAATTCATCTTCTCTTGCTTAAATGCCAAACTAACTTGATTTTCCTAAGGGACAACTTTCTTAAATTTCCCTTTGTACTCTTGCGATAATGAAGTCATTAATTTCAGTCAACTTGTCTTACTCAAACCTCTCTACTAATAAAATTAATTCCAAAGTTCTATTTTTTCTGAAAGCAGAATTAAATCTAACCTCACTCAATATGCCATATTGTGGCAATTCATTTCTTAAAATTTTCAAATATGTCGGTTCTTGTAAGCATAAAATGTCCCAGAATTCCAATCTAAAACATCAGATTAGATTCTCTCAAATACACTTCTCTCCAATTCTCGCCAATGATCTATTATATTTAAACAACTAAAATTCATAAAAAATTTTAAATTACTTCAATAATTTTGTTTTAATGAGTAGATCAACATATCTTAAAACTAAATTTATTCATAAATGTTTTATTATTTAATCAAATTGCACGAAATATTTGAACGTTATAAAATGGGTCAAGTTCAAGATAAAAATTAGAACGGTTAATCAAACGAAAAAACTTAATCTATTTATTTTCAAATTTCATATATAGAAAATATATGTAATAAATTACATTATGAACGGATATGATTTTTAAAAAATATTTTTGAATTATGTTTTTATAAAGTGTATTGGAGAGGAGTTCTCTACAATTACTTGATAGAAGCCTAGCCCCAAAACTTCCAATGCCATCAGTATTAACCTTTTGGTATCATAAAATTTATGGCTTGAGACTATTTTAATTTTTCCATTTTTTGATAAGAAAAAACTCCAGAACAATAATATTTGTCTTCCTCGTAAAAAGTGATATAAAAATTTATTATCACTATAAGATGCTGATAGTCTATGTACTAAAAATAAGATTAAAATAACTCAAATTGCTTTAAGGTTTAATTAAGATTTAGAAAATATTAACAATTTATATGCAAGATTACATAAGGTTTCCATCATCTCACCACCGAATTTATATAATCATTTTTACTTGATGGATATTTAACTTTTGTTAATAGCTTAAAATAATGGGAAAATTAACACTGAATGTTGTGATTCATCATATCTATGGCTTTCTAGGTACAATCAATAGAAGCAACAACACCCATAAACAGATTAAAAAACTTGGATATTTCATAACAACTCAAATATTTCATTAAAGCATGATGTTTTGCCATGTACACAGTAGGATAATGGTCAAAACATTGTTTAACTAAATTATTTATTCAAGACTTGACTCCCTATTTCCCTTTCCAAACCCTCCCAACCAACCCCCCCCCAAAAAAAAAAAAAAAAAAAAAAAAAAAGACTAGTTGATGTTACACTTGCAATACTCAAGAGTTGTCCAGAATTGAGAAACGAAGAACCTTTGACTTGATATCCCAATACATTCCAATGGTCATGCCCGCAGTCAAATTTCTCTTAGTCACAAGCTCTTAAAGGGATGATTGCCCTCAAATGTACCTTAAGGTACATTTCACAATTTGGCCATTTCTTGAACAACATTTGGTATTCAGTCTTAGTATCCCAATCAAGCATTTGGATAGGAATTTGTTCTCCATTAACCACACTTTGTTTCATCTCAGAATCCCAATGTATAAGAAGGTGTTCATTCACTTGTCTAGCATTTAATTCAAGGCCTTCATGAAATTCTAAGTCATGGGGTGTGATCACTTTTCTAATTTCCCACGGGAACAAATGCAGGAGTTGTGGACAACAATTGTTTTGCTCCACAACTTCCGATTCATTAAGGCGAAAGTCAAGACTATGAAGCCTATTGTTTTCTAACTCTTTCTCTTTTGATTCCAGGAAATGGTAATAGATACCTTTCCTCATTGTTAGGAAATACTAAATGGAAAATACTACCAAGTATTTTTTTTTTGTGATGAATTGCTTCAACTGGGGCACAGGGAGGGTGCTGCTTTTATACTGTATTGAGGAAGGGGAGTCCATTAAGAGATTTTGAAAATTTGTGGTTAATAGGGTTGAGACTCTAAAGTCAAAGAATCATTAATTGTCCAGTAAGAATTAATAGAATTCTGTTTTGCATTTATTTATTTTCCATATAAGGTTATTATTTTCGTAACGACAGTTTGAAAAAGAGATTTAAATCCAAGAATCATTGATTGCTAAACATAAGTTATCTTTATGTGTTTAATAAAATAATTTCCTAATAAGTTGATTCTCAAGTTAAATAAAAACTCAGAGATAATAGCTAATTCATCACTTTCACCCCTTTCCTTTGGGGGTAAACACAAGTTAATTTTTTGTTACTTTCAACCTTATTATTTTGTTAATTTGTTTACACTTTTTTTTGAAGACAAGGACTACCAAACTGACTTAATTTTAGTTATACTATATCCATTGTTACTGGAACTTCACCATATGCAACATCCTAAGAGTAAATCTTTCATGCACTATTCAGTGAACAAAATTTTTTACACCATCAGATTTAGATGTATGCTACATATGCATTATTTAAATTTCCTCCAAAAATTATTTTTGTATATATGGCATGCATCTAAATCCAATGATATAAAAAAATTTATACACCGATAATGTATGAAAGATTTACTCAATAATTAAATCGCAACATTTGTCCAGCTAGATCATATTTAACTTCCTAATATTCATTGTATTACAATATTGTTAAGATGATTTATCTTAGGGTGATTTGATAAAATTAAAATGTGAAATGTGAAATCTGAATATTTAAAATTAAGTGCTGTAAAATATTAATTTGTTGAACTCATAAAGTTGTATTTGTTTGATAATCAGTTAAATTTGAGCACTAAATTAAAATATTTTATCTCGTGTATATTATATAGTTTGATGACAACATTAAAATTTTTGTATAGTAGGTTAATTTTTTAAACATTATACTTTTAATACAAATAAATAGCTTATTAATACAAAGTATGTGCGTGTGAGAGAGATACCATGTGCAAATATGTATTTATACGTGAGAGCAAAGGAATATAATGCGTGCAAGTTGTGTGTTTATATGTCAGAGAGAAAAGGAATATATTTTATGTGTGTGATTTAGTATGAGAGAGAAAGAATATAGTATGTACAAGTGTGTGTTATGTTCAAGAGAAAATGTAGTGGGTTCAAGTGTATGTTTATGTGTGAGAGAGTGAATATAATATGTGCAAGTGTGTGTTTACGTGCGAGAGAGAAGGGATATAGTGTGTATTTATGTGTGAGAGATAAAGAATATAGTGTGACAAGTGTCTATTTATATATGAGAGAGAAGGAATATATTATGTCCAAGTGTGTGTTTGTGTGTGAGAAAGAATGAATATAATGTGTGCAAGAGTGTATTATGTGTGAAAGATATGAAATATAGTGTGTGAAAGTATGTGTTTATATGTAGAAGAGAATGAATATAGTGTATACAAGTGTGTGTTTATGTGTGAGAAAGAATGAATATAGTTTGTGCAAGTGTGTGTTGTGTGAGAGAGAATGAATATAGTTTGTGCATACACATGTGTGTATGGTCTTAGACAATGGAACTATTTGAGAGAGAATAAATATAGTGTATGCAAGTGTGTGTTTATGTGTGGGAGAGAAGAAATATAATGTGTTCAAGTATGTATTTATGTATGAGAGAGAATGATATAGTGTATGCAAATGTGCATTTATGTGTGAGAAAATGAATATTGTGTGTACAAGTTATGAGTAATTTTGTATGTGTAAAAGAGTGTGTGAATGTAAAATAAAGAAAATTTTAGTGAATTTTGTTATATTAGTAAAGAATTCAACAAATTAAGTGATAGACTTTTCACTAATTTTTTTTTATATATGAAATTGGCCCTTAATGTATTCAAAATTAGGAGAATTTCATTATCAAACATACTTAATACAAAAAACACTCAATAAATTAAGTTTAAGCGCTTAATGAGGTTATTAAACACCCCCTTAGTAATATTATACACTTATAATTTAAAAATATATGGCAATTGCAACATTTACATACAATAAAGTCATGCTTTCATACTAAAAATTTCTTGTCGTATAGTGTACATATGCAAATATTGTAATTAGATGTGCACAACTTAATTCAACTTCGCAATTAGGTTAATAATCCTTTTTCTAATTATTGTCATAACTCTTTGACAAAGTAAGCCATTTTAGTGACACAAATGAACATCTCCCGTCATCCACCCACTAAAAATAATAAAATTATGTGAAAGAGAAGGCATGCTATGTCAGTGAAAAAATCCTATACCTTACAACGAGGTAGCTTTTCTTCAGAAGAGAATAACTATAAGTTGTTAGCAATTGTTTAGTTAGCAATTGTTATATTTCATTTAGTTTTAAGCACTTGTTAATGATGTTTTAGTTTGTTTTTATAAAAGTAGGGTAATTCGTTGAAAGGACGTTTTAGTTTGTTTAAATGGACGATCGGCATGAAAAGAAAGGATCACCGCTATGCCAAACAATCAACATGCAAGCAGCTTGAGGTATCAGAATCAGACAACATCACGACAGCTTTTTATTTAAGTGTATTATACTTTTTTGAGTTTTTGGGTGTTTTTCGACTGATAACACTTGTATTAAGTTGGAACATCTATATATAAGAATTCCTAATGTATTTTAGGAGGATATAATCTAGTTTTTAAGGATTTTTACATCCAAGAGTGACCAATTACCGAAATTCCATGATCAAGAGCAGAATTGAAAACAAAGATTTTTTTACAAGAGTTTTTATCCTTTTTCCTTATTGTGGAGTTGATTGTAAATACTTTGCTGTCTTTTTATTTTCTTTTTGTCGTGTATTGAAATTCCATGATCAAGAGTGACCAATTACCGAAATTCCATGATCAAGAACAGAATTGAAGACTGAGATTTTTTTTTACAAGAGTTTTTATCCTTTTTCCTTATTGCAGAGTTGATTGTTTTAGTCATGCATTGATTTAATTTTTTCAGGATTTCTCTTTGTTCTCAACATGTAGATTGGATAAAGCACTTTAATATGCCATTGAAACCCTAAGTTAAACTTGAAAAGAGAATTTAGTGTGTACATACAAGATTTGGATAGAATGTGTTTGATTTATTTACGTGATATGAATAAATTGATTCCCACATAGGACAGAAATATATCTATATAACTCAGGTAGCCAAATTAAGGTTTGCTCTTGGTGCATTAATCCCAAATTCAACTCCTATAGGAATATAGTTAATTTGTTTGGATTGAAAGATTTATAAAACTTTAGAAGATACTTATAAACATCATAGAATCTTAGGTTAATAAATCCCATTTTATTAAAATTGGAAGATAAAAGAGGTGAGATATCAAGATGAAGTATTGAGGGATAATTTAACCCTAGGTTTTCTTTTATCTTAATTACTCTTTTAGTTATTGCTATTGTTATTTCAATTTAATCACCACTTTACTTTCAATGATATAAATAGGATTTGGGTGCTATAATTTTACTACTTAGTAGATCTATGATGTAGTTCTCGTAGAATGACCTTTAGTTATCACTTTATTACTTGTATTGATACATGTACTTGCATGTGTATAAATCATGCAATACAAACAACTATAAATATCCTCTTTAGAATGAGGTCAAAGTTCAATACAATATCAGATAGAAATTATTCTATGCATAGTTAAAATAATTTTTCTTCATGTGGACGAAATGATAAGTTATCGCACCAAATTTTATGTCAAGTAAAATTAGAATAGTTATTCAACTAATGTGGTAGCAATGTAACATAGCTTTCAAAACTAAGTATAACATGCTATATAAATAAAAATCTTAAATTCAATTTGATAAACAATTAAGAACTACTGAATTAAAACTTCATGATCATTATTTGCATGACACTATGTCCTCAAGGCACTTAAGATATTATTTTCTTATTAGATTTGCAAAAAATCACATTAGGATCTATATATGTAGAAGTTTCTATATTAACAAATTTTTTTTCTCCATATTATCATTTATAACTCATTCCAGAACAATTTTATCTTTTGGTACAATTTAGAAAGTTTGATACTGGTACAAGACATTATTTATTCAATTCAATTAGCCGTGTTTGAGAATTATATTTATTTCAAGTACTTGAGACTTTGTGGTAAATTCCATAATTATTCATGGGTTGTATATAAGTATTTACCCAAAGTTTTTAATGAAATAAACTTGATTTTTTTCTTTATCACAATTAATAGTTACTCTTAAAAAAGGATTAGCATTTACTAATTTCACCAAGATAGAGGCGAGGGATATAATAAGTACCCACCTTATCCATTCACAAACATGATTTCAAGTATACCCTTTAACCAGCACCCAGAAAAGAAGAATTAATAGCATATTCAGGCATAAGAAGATTTTTTTTTTTTTTTTTTTTTGGCTAAACCAACTGTCCATTGGTAGGGGTTGGACACCCTTTTATTAATGATAAAAAAAAAAATGTACAAGAAGAGGGACATAAAACCAAAACCTCTAGCTAAAAGAGTTAAAAACCTAACCATGATGAGATAAGCTAAAATCCTCAAACTTTTACAACCAATTCTATCTAAATGAGCTTGAACCTTAGTAGCTAAACTAAACAAGTTGTGTTGATCAGAAACCCTAGAACATTTGGAATCACACCCTAGAATAGCCAAACAGGCTACAACCTTGTTTCCTTCCCGATATGCGTCTTGAAAAACCATTGGTTTCTGCCTGGAGATATGAAGACATATCTATATATTGTCAAATATTTTCCAAGGAATAGCCGTAACTCCTTGCATGACTTTGATTAGTATCAATGAATCCAATTCAACAATTATGTTGTCCAAATGTAGTGAAGCATAAAGCTGAAGATCTTCCAAGAAAGCCAAAGATTTAGCCTTCAAGCTGCTGCCAAGAAGAGGATACTATGAAGAACAAGCATCATTCACAAATCCTTCTAGTTTCGAAAAATTCCACCACCTGCAGCAACTCCAAGTTCTCTTCAAAATGCACCGTCTATATTCAACTTGTAGAAAAATGACTGTGGTGGAGTCTACCCCACAACCAACATCCTAGGTTGAGGAGTAGAACAAACAACCCAATGCTTCTCAATTTTGGTGAATCTTAGAATCCATGGGAAAAGGAAATGCTACTTATAATTGATGAATCAAAGACTTCACAATCCAGGATGACTGTACCTTCCTCTCCATATGCATTTTCAAAAAATCTTTTGTTTTAGAGTTTCCAAATTTCCCACCAAATAATGCTAGGAAGTAACATGTGCATCAATCCAGAAGCACAAGGACCTTTCCTAGCCAGCCACCAGTTGTAAATATATTGTTTCATGGTTGGTGTTGAATTGATACCAAACTCATCTCACATAATGAGTTTGAAAGCAATTCCATACCTTCTAAGCAATTTGATCCAATGAGAATAGGTGGTCAATTGTTTCCTCTTGTGCACAGAATTGGCATTCGGAAGGCAAATCAAATCCTCTGTTCTTCAACATATCATCTAATGGCAAAGTACAATTCAACAATCTCCACATAAAGATGGTTATTTGTAATGGAAACCTCTTGTCCCAAATCATCTTTCTAAAGAATAGTATACATCGGTCCCTTGCCTTGATAGTTCAACTGTAGAAGAGATAGAGAATCTTCCAGCTAAAGAAAGCTTCCAAGCAAACTATCTATTCCTTGAGTCAAATAGGTGACTTTGTTGTTGAGCCAACTCAGATTAAATGAAGGACAACAATCAGAATGGATCTCAACTCTCTATTTATTATCTCCCCAGGCTTTTCTAAGAGTAAAATTTTTTAATGAATGATCATTATTTTAAAACACACCTTTACCACCCCAATTATCATGATATCTTCAGCCTTTGGCAAGAAAATAATGCGATCTTCCACTAGGTTTTTGACTAATTTCATTCTCTTCCAAGTTGAAGAAGAGTTACAGGCATAAGTCGATTTCATATATATTGGTAAAAGGGAAAAAAGGAAGGGATTATTTATTATTATATCATGAAAAAACACAGAAAAATGTTAGTTGATACCAGTTTTCCATTTTAAATGATATTTTAGTACATATATCCACATTTATTTTAAGTAAACAATCACAAGGAAAACTAAAGAATTAAATTTACCTTTATTATTATTATTTTTTTGTTTGAGGTAAGCATGTGCAATCTATATATTGTTATCTTCCTACCTTCTCATTTTACTCACAAGTCCAAAAATTTATACGAGCATTTTCACGATTTTTTTCCTAACAAAGAATTAATTTCATGAAATGCTTGAGTAAAATGCAAATTTATCACACAATAATTTATTATTGGATTTATATACGCTTCCCATTTTTTAACGCATATGCCTTATATTTGGTTAGTAGATCCATATATTTTCACTTCATTTCGAAGCATGAAGGTGTGAAATTCCTCCACACAGATCTATTATATACACACACTATGTGTCATTTTTGGTTAATTCTTCAATATGTTAAATGTCTCCATATAAGTTGAGTCTTCAATATGTTTCAAGTGTCGCTATCTAAGCTAAGTTAGGACTTAGATTTTAAATATTCTTTCCACATTATCCAAAGTTTGGTGGATGGATAAACTATGCATGGAAAAACCCCAGCCATTTAAAAATAAAAAGAAAAGAAAAAAGAAAAACACCCCCAAAAGAAACATTCTTATTTGCAATAGAAATTGAAACCTACCCCAAATCTATAACATAATTTCCTCTAGAAAAGATTATTGATTCTAGTATAGTGCATGAATAACCAGAAGTGAAGATCCTATCCAAAACTAACATGCTAGAAATGGAAATTCATACCTAACCAAATCTATAAACTAATTCTACCAAACAAACCTGAAAAAAAATTGATTTGAGACTGCTATTATGTATATACATTGATGATACGCAATCTGAACTTCGAAATTACAATTAGGAAAGTCTCAACAAAGCAAATAAATAAAATTGTACAATGATGCTAAACTATACAATTCGAATAACTAAATTAGGAAATTCTCCACAAAGCAAATCATTGATCCGAACCTTCGCATCTACTTTCTTTTAGAGTATGAACCACGCCTTCGCTATCGCAAGAATACAGCGATCGAATCTGTGAGCTATGGGCTCAGCTGCTTCGCGTATTACACCGTATTGCCCGAAGAGGGCATGCTGCAAGTGTGTAGGTGAGTGATAAGCGTAGGAGGCCCGTGCCCGAAGGGCAGCGGCAGCAGTGTGGTTCCACATGCCGTCGCTAAATTGAGATCTGCAGCGGGTACTTCTACTGCATCTTTAGCATTTAGCCATATTCTTTGTTTTTTTATTGCACCTCAGGGAAGGAGAACGGAGTGATTTGAGCATTTCAAATCGCAACTTCCTTAAACAAGCCGATAGTCCACAAAGGAATGAGATGGGTGGGATGGTAAGTCAGTTCGGGGAACAAAATTGTCTTCTGGACATAAAATTGGAATCATCTGCTTCTTTCTAACCCTCTTACTGAGCTTTTCTGAAAAAGACTCATTTATATATATGTTAAATGAGACCAAAAAGATGAAATGGGCAGATAATTTTGTATATCCATAGAGGAAATAACGATGTGGAAAACAAGACAGTAATTCTATACAATGACACTGTAGAACAATGGAAGAGATGTGGCATAGATCTCATGAGACCCGCCTACTATTAATACGAAAAAAGCCCTGCCCTTTTCCTTCATTACTAGGAAAGTAAGCAACTTCTATTAGCACCGGACCTTGAGTCGAATTGATCATGTCATGTGCAACGTCCACCAATGATGGATCATTAATGTCTATTGATGTGGACTCCTTCCCCACTATAAAAATAAGGGAGTTAAATATATTTAAACACAATTATATTGTCTTATTATTTTGGGGATTATTTTTACATTAGTTCTAAATCCAAATTGATATATGCATAGTGGTGATTAACAATGATAAACATTGCAACCTTTGAAATTCACATAAGAAAAGACTATACAAAAATAAATAAGTAACCAAATAATATAAAGAACTATATTTTTATTTCGTAGGAACTTTAGTATTCATACACATGCACACGCAACTTAAATAGACATTGGTGGTTATGAACCATAGGGAAGAGGTTCTTGCATTTTTTTGGAAGTGAAGTTAAATGTGGTTTTCGTTCTTGCAGGGTAGTAGCACTATAGGAGGACCTGTTCGAGCCATAAAATTCTTTAAAGACTCTTCTTCAACATCATTATCATTATCATTATCATCAGCCTTCACAACAACAACCTCAATTAAAATGGTTTACTGTGGATCTATAAAAAAAAAAGAAAAAAAAAGAAAGATTAGATGGATATGCACCCATACTACTATGAATACTGCGAACTATTCAAATTTGGTGATTCAATTTGTGATAGATACAAGGAATTCTATGCTAATTATCTGTGTTAAAAATGGGCTTCCATACTTAGACTTGAATATCCAAGAAGTACATGTGAATTTAAGGACCAACATCTCCTCTTAAAGAGTGTTATAAGCTCAACACAAATGGAGCTTCTAGAGGGAAACCAAGAGAATCATCTAGTGGAGGTGTGATTCGTTACTCCAGAGGTAAAATGATAGCAGCTTCACAAGCTTATAATTGGGATTCAAACCAATGTGCAGGCTGAGGTAGTGGCACTTCATGAAGGTATCAGATTTTGTATTGGTTAAAACATTGTTAAAGTCAAGGTAGAGATTGATTCTTCAACTCTCAATGTGGTTATAACAATCAATGCAAATCTTATTGACTATAGATGCAATATATTCCATCAAATAAAGATTCCCATTTAGGACAAGAGTTCACTTTGGTTCATATTATTAGAGAATGTAATCATGTGGCAGATTTTCTAGCTAATGAGGGATGTAATTCAAAGTGTAGTATCAAATTATGCTTGTACCAAAGTTGGCAAGAGATCACAGATATCTTAGGATGTGCCTAATTGCAGATTTCAGTTAAATCTTAATAAACTGATAGGTGCCTACAAAATTCCCTCCAAACCCCATTTCTGTGGTTTATTAAAAAAAAAGTGTAAACAGGATTGGTTATGACCTAGGATTATATGTAAAATTGATAATGAAATATTGTCCAGGTGTCCTTCTTTTATTAAAATTATAAGTTAGCGCAACACTATCTAAGGTCTGCTACTTTTTGTTCATATGAATTATATATGCTGATCAAGAATTTAAGTTTATTATTTATGGTCCATTGGTCCTTCTTTAGATGTAAAACATGAGTCAAATTTACAAGAATCTCATGTAAAAAAGGCATTTGTTAGGTAATTATAAAACTTGAACTTATGATCTATATAAAGAAAGTACTTTTTCCCTATAAAGTTAACAGATTATAATTTGGAATCTTTTAATTTGTTAATCACGTTGCGTATGTGTTTTTATATTGAATTGGCCACTTTCAATAGCATTCCCTAATCTGTTAACATGATAAATTCAGAAATATTACATGGCTAATGAATTTGTTTGATGTTAAATTAAAAAATTGTTACTTCAGAATTTTCATAAAAATGAATCTGAAGTCAATTTTGTGTTCAATTAACCTCCTTTTTGTTACTAGAATTTTAGGAGCAATGAATAAATTATCCACTCAAGTCAAGCATAAAAATGATCATGAAATTAATTATTTTCTTAAAGGAAAGGAATATATAAAAGTTTCAAATTTTATTTTTTGAAATTAAGAAAAAATAATTAATTCATATGAAGCTTTTAACACTCAATTAGAGAGCATGTTTAAAATCTCTCTCTAAAATGATGTATTCAAGGCCTTTTGTTTTTTAGAGATCCATAATTATGTTTCACCTCGTATAGTTTTAAGTTAGACATATACCTAAATTTATCATGTAGAACTCGTTTTATAACTATACCATTTTGAGTAGCCAAGGTCAGTAATATTTAATTTGCATCGATGTGATTAGAACATATTCCATATCTATGACCAAAATATAGTGACAACTCAAAAATAGTTGACTAATTAGTTCAGTGACAACTTAATATTATGTTGACATTATTGAGAAGGGAATAGTATGAAGTGTAATTAATTACAATAGACAATCTTTGGCCTTTCTAGTAGAAAAGGATTGGAATTTTAACAAACTAGAAATCAAATTGATATAAATCGTAATTTGACTATTTCTCACTTCATAGAACGTCAAAAAAGCATATATGACTTTGTGTGTCAACCCTTTCCAAACATGATGACATTGTAGTTGACAAGGCCCCATGTCATTTTACCCATTTTTTCTAATGACGTGGCTAGCCCTATAGATGACATGACTCTATGTCAATAGCCATATCATTTGGAAAAAAATTAGGTGAAAATGAAAATTGTTGGCGTGCATGTGACTTTGGCCACTGCATACACAATCACCAAATTCAATTCCTTCACAATTGAATTTAGCATTTCAAGGCATGGCAAAATTTTCGTGGCCAAAATGATTGTATTTCATTTTAGATTCTTTTGGCAAATTTGCCTATAAATTGAAGTAGAAATCAATTTCCTGAATGCACCAAAATTGAAATAAGAACACAAAGTTCTTAACAAGTGTTGAGGACTTGTTTTCGATCTAATTCTCAAGTGTTCATTTGAGATATTTTTCTTTCGGAGCTTTCGAGATTTTGTTCAAGACTTTTGTATCTTTTTCATATAGTGAAATATTGCTCCCCTCCGCCCGTGGACGTAGGTCTAATTGACCGAATCACGTAAATTTTTGTGTCTTTTTCCACTTATATTTTCTCTGCATATTTCATTATTATTATTTTTTCATTATTGTCATTAAAGGGTTCGCTAAATTTAATTTAACTAAATTTTCGGGGCACAAATCCTAACAAACTGGTATCAGAGCTTTGACACCCCGGATTAATTTTTAGCGGCTAATATAACGGTAACGAAGTCATATGTTGAGAAAGTTGACCGGAGTGCCAACTTCGGTATGTAGCAACTCAAAATGAAGGCTATCTTGGTTCAGGATGGCGTTGATATTGCCTTACAGAGGAAGGAGAATAAACCGGAGAAAATGTCAGATGAGGATTTTGCCAACTTGGATAAAAATGCTAAGTCATTGTGGTTTTACGGGAAGTAGCATCCGAAACCACGGCCAAAGGCATGAGAGCATGCAATGGGAAAAGTTGAAGACTCTGTATATGAAAAAGACTGTGGTGAATAGACTTTACCTCAAACAAAATCTGTACATGCTCCGTATGACCGAATGTAAACAAACAAAGTCTGTACATGCTCCGTATAACCGAATGTACTTCTATACTCTCACATCTTGATAAATTTGACTCTATTCTTATGGATTTGAATAATATAGAAGTTAAAATTGAAGATGAAGATCAGGCCCCATTATTGTTGTGTTCCCTACCCCAGTCATTTAAGCATTTTAGAGATACAATGATTTATGAAAAAAAAAACTATCTCTTATAAAGAAATGAAATCTATTCTGAAATCAAAAGATCAGATAGATAAAAATAATACTGGGGACATTAGTGGAAATCAGGGGGAAGGTTTATTCATTAGAGGCAGATCTAAAAAGAGAGATACAGACAGTAAAAGGTCAAAATCAAAATCCAAATCCAGACATAAAAATTTGGTGTGCAATTTTTGTCGTAAAAAGGGCAACATTAAGTTCCGAATGCATTAAATTGAAAAATAAAGAAAAACATAAGTAGAAAAATGAGGAAGAAAATAATGACACCGCTGAAGCTAGTGTTGCAACTGATGAGAATGATGAAACTATATTTTTAGCCACTGAAAATAATTTCAGATCTAACAATGAGTTGATTGTAGATTCGGGTTGTTCATATCATATGTGTCCCAATCGGGACTGGTTTTCAACATATGATTCAATTGAAGGCGGAGTTGTCCTAATGGGCAACAACACCATTTGTAAAGTTATTGGTAAAGGTACTGTCCGAATTAAAATGCACGATGGTGTGGTGAGGAAGCTCACCGATGTTAGATATGTTCCAGATTTGAAGAAAAGTCTCATCTCTTTGGGCACCCTGGAAGCTCTTGGATGTAAATACACAAGTGAATGTACAGTTCTAAAAGTCACTCATATGCTCTTGTGGTGTGAAGGCACACAGGTCTGGTATGTTGTATATTTTAAAGGGATCTACTGTTACAGGTGCTGCTGCAGTTTCTACTGCAGATCAATCTGATGCTGACACCGCCAAATTATGGCATATGCGTTTGGGGCATATGAGTGAGAAACGTCTGTCCATACTCTGTAAAAGAGGTCTTCTTTGAGGACAAAGTACCGAGAAGATGGATTTTTGTGAACATTGTATTTTCGGAAAGCAGAAGAAAGTCAGCTTCAAATCTCCAGCAATCCACAAAACAAAAGGTACTTTGGATTACATTCATTCAGACATTTGGGGGCCTTCTCGTACCCCGTCTAAAGGTGGTGCCAGGTACATGTTGACTTTTATTGATGATTATTCAAGAAAAGTTTGGGTGTATTTCCTGAAACACAAAAATGATGTTTTCTTAACTTTCAAACAATGGAAAGTTTTAATTGACAAACAGACAGGAAAACAAATAAAGCGGCTTAGAACAGATAATGGCTTGGAATTTTGTGAAGGCGAATTCAATGAATTCTGCAAGAATGAAGGAATTGTTCGACACCATACCGTGAGAATGACACCTGATCAACAAAACGGTGTAGCAGAACGGATGAACAGGACTCTTTTGGAAAGAGCTCGTTGCATGATCTCAAATGCTAGATTGACAAATTCTGGGCAGAGGCAATTTCTACCGCTAGTTACATTGTCAACCGTGCTCCTTCTGCACCTTTGAACTTTAAGACTCCGGAGGAAATTTGGTCAGGTACTCCTGCTGATTATTCTGACTTAAGAATATTTGGGTGTCCTGCATACATGCATGTAAATGATGAAAAACTAGAACCAAGAGCTAAAAAGTGTATTTTTATTGGGTATCCATCTGGGGTGAAAGGATATCGTCTATGGTGTCCTGATCCCAAATCACCTAAATTCTTAATTAGCAGAGATGTAACTTTTGATGAATCATCCATGTTACATCCAAGAAAAGATTTTTCTAGTTCTTGTAACACAGATGGAAAGGAGAGTATGCAGAAGCAGGTGGAGGTCAAAATTGGCAATACTAGTCGTTCTTAACCAAGTTCTTCTACAGTTTCAGCTAGATGCAGATGAGACACTTGAAGCTAAATTAGAAAAAGAAGAATATTCCATAGCCAGAGATAGACCAAGGAGAGAAATTTGACTACCACAAAGGTATGCGAATTTGGCTGCATACGCTTTGTCAGTTGAACAGGAAACTGAAGAAATTGGTGAACCATCTACATATTCGGAGGCAGTTTCACGTGCTGATTCATCCAAGTGGTTGATTGCAATGAATGAAGAAATTAAGTCTCTCTACAAAAATGGTAATTGGGTTCTTGTGAAGCCGCAGTCAGGAAAGAAAATTATTGGTTGCAAGTGGGTTTTTAAGAAAAAAGAAGGAATTTCAGGGATTGAAGAAGCAATGTACAAGGCACGTTTAGTTGCAAAGGGCTATAGTCAGGTACAATGTATTGATTTTAATGATATTTTCTCACCTGTTGTCAGACATAGCTCTATACGTGTTCTACTTGCTTTAGTTGCCATGTATGATTTAAAATTGGAGCAGCTTGACGTTAAAACAGCTTTTGTACATGGCAAACTTGAAGAACAAACATATATGAAACAGCCCAAATGATTTAAAATTGAAGGAAAAGAAGACCATGTTTGCTCGCTAAAGAAATCCTTATACGGATTAAAGCAATCTCCAAGACAGTGGTACAAGAGGTTTGATTCCTTTATGTTGGGTCATGGTTATTCGCGAAGCATGTATGATAGTTGTGTTTACTTCCGAAAGTTGAATGATGGTTCTTTCATTTATTTGTTATTATATGTTGATGACATGCTCATTGTTGCCAAGAATTTGATAGCAATTTACACTTTGAAGTCTCAGTTGAACAGTGAATTTGAAATGAAAGATTTGGGAGCAGTTAAGAAGATTCTTAGCATGGAGATCAAAAGAGATCGAGGAGTTGGAAAGTTATTCTTGACCCAGAAAAACTACCTAGAGAAGGTCTTGGAGATGTTTGGCATGAAAGATGCTAAACTTGTAAGCACTCCTCTTGCTGCTTAGTTCAAACTATCAGCTGTTCTCAATCACCACACTCAGATGAAGATGAGAGGTATATGGCACATATACCTTATTGCAGTGCAGTCGGCAGCATTATGTATGCAATGGTTTGTACACGTCCAGACATTTCACAAGCAGTTAGTATGGTAAGCAGATATATGTCTTGTCCAGGTAAAACACATTGGCAGGCTATGAAGTAGATTCTCAGATACTTGCGAGGGACTTCAAACACATGTTTGGAGTTCGGAAGGAACATTAACACTTTGATTGGCTTCGTGGACTCAGACTATGGCCTAGATCTTGATAAAAGACAGATCTACCCTCACGTGTATATGATTTTGCATTAACTCACAACCTACTAAAGACCAGATGTATCAAGAGCGGACGAAACATATTGATGTGAAGTATCACTTCATTCGGGATACCATTGCTGAGAAGAAGGTATCTGTTCAGAAAATCAATACCAAAGACAATCCCGCCGACATGTTTACAAAACCTCTTCCAGTTGCTAAGTTCAAGCACTGCTTGGACTTGATTGGTGTTTGTGGTGATGATTAGCCTCGTTGAGGCTTATTTGGAGAAGATGGAGCAAATTTACTATTTTGTGTCAGATGCAAAGCCAAGGTGGAGATTTGTTGGCGTGCATATGGCTTTGGCCACTGACACACACAATCACCAAATTCAATTCCTTCACGGAATTGAATTTAGCATTTCAAGGCATGGCAAAATTTTCTTGGCCAAAATGATTGTATTTCATTTTGGATTCTTTTCGTAAATTTGCCTATAAATTGAAGTAGAAATCCATTTCCTGAATGCACCTAAATTGAAATAAGAACACAGAGTTCTTAACAAGTGTTTAGGACTATTGTTTTCGGTCTAGTTCTCAGGTGTTCATTTGAGATATTTTTCTTTCGGTCTTTCGAGATTTTTTCTCAAGACTTTTGTATCTTTTTCATATAGTGAAATATTGCTCCCTCTCCGCCCGTGGACGTAGGTCTAATTGACCGAACCACGTAAATCTTTGTGCCTCTTTCCACTTATATTTTCTCTGCATATTTCATTATTATTATTTTTTCATTATCGTCATTAAAGAGTTCGCTAAAATTAATTTAACTAAATTTTTGGGGCACAAATCCTAACAAAAATTCTTAAGTGGTAGAAAGGGTATGGAAATTGGACAAAAAATTAGAAAAGATATAATTAACCAATCGATCATGTATGTTGTGAGAATCAAAGAAACTAACATGGCTTTGAGTGGGCACCGATAAACATGATGATGTGCCTATTGACATGATGACAGTGCAATTGACGTGGCTCTATACTAGTTGCTACATCATCTGGAAAAAATGAAAGCCACCTCATCAGGCAACAATCGAGATGAAAATTTCTAGGATGGTTCTTGAATCCAAGACCTCATGAAAATGCACCTAAATTCTTACTACCAAGCCATCTGGTTTTTTGACTTTTTTGTATGCTACCAATAAAATAATATGTATTGAAAGAAATTGCATGTTTCGCACATTAATGCCAATATATTTGATAACCCTAGAAAACTAAAGTTAAACAAGGACACATTTAAATACTTATTTCCTTGGTTTTGAGCATTTTAAGAGTTTATATGAGTACTTTGTAAATTCTAGTTCTATGTGTGAATATATTCTTAATGTACTGTTTTAGTATTTACTTCTTGTTATTTAAGTATTTATTATATTTATATGTACTTAGGTTTCATAATTAGAGTTTAACCTAATTCTTCCAGGATAAGGGTTTCATACGTTCTAGTTTAAAGTTTGTTTTCTAATGTTTTCAATCACTTTTTATGTGATTGTTTTGTGTTTGATTGTGTTCATCTTAGTTCATTTCAACCTCTCATAATAATGGTGTATTTTTGTGTATGCTTAGGGTTTTAGTTGATTGGAAACACATCGGAGGTGAAATGGTGCGCTACTAGATAATGAAGGAGCCGGCAGCTCAAGGCTACCAACAGCAGCTCACCGCTAGCGAGTTGACCATAGCCAAAAGGCTGGCCAACAACGAGCCTAGGCAGTGAGCCTTGGCTGCTGGCAATCTATTCTTGGTAGCCGTCAAACTTGACACGTGAAATACATATTTTAGCATTTTGGGGTCATTTTCAAGTGGCTTTGATGTAATTTGTCTCTTAATCCCTAACCCTACTATAAATACATCATTTACGGGCTAAACTGAAGAGGCCTAACCCTAGATTTCTTTCTACTTTCCAATTTTTAGTTCTTCTTCTTCTTCTACCTTTCTAGTTTGGTTTTCTTTCATGGTTGTGGACTTCATTCCACTACTTTGTAACACCTTATTATGTTTAATGTACTTTGTCTTGTCTTTAATTTCAAGCCTACTTAGTTTAAATGCTTTCACTGTATTTAAGTGTCTTTCATTTGTGCCTTTGTTTAATGCTTTCTTTACTAGCTTTCAATATTTTCATGCCTAGTATAGTTTGATGCCTTTATTTATTTTTATTTTATTTTTGTATTTAAATATGTTCTAATTTAGCATGAGTTAGGGTTGTGTGAAGCCAATTTCGTATGGGTAGAGGTTAATGTGTTGATTAGGTGGTAAAATGGACTAATTAGGGAATATTAATGGGGTTAAGGGTTAATTGGAAAATTAGCTACTTCCTTAGGTAATTTGGGTTAATTGACTAGATATGAGAATTGAACGTTGATTATAGACCCAGATTTGTATTGAACTAGGGTTAGAATTTGATCTTGATAGATTAATTAATCTAGTTGGTTTTAGCATTTCATGATTAGTTAATCAAGTTTGATTAGTCTAGGTAGTAGGAGGGATCCACACATAGGTTAATTAGATTAATAGAATTAATTATTGAGGGATTAGAATTAGGTTAAAATTGGAAATCAACCCCTGAGGAATTTGGCTTGTAGAATCACTTAATTAACATAATTAACCAAAACTTGAGAAATCGACTAACATAAACGCTAAACCCTTTTTTAATCATTTCTAGTTGTTGACTTAGTTTTAACCAAACATTTTCCTTAATCAAACCCTTCAAATAACGTTCTAACCAAATAATCAGTACTTGAACACCATTCCTCATGGGAATGATCCGTAATTACTCTTTATTGCTTTGTGACCCATATACTTGCGGTGTTTGCAAGTGTTTAGTGGTTGAATAATGGAAATTTAGATTTGAAATGCAATGATATCTTGTATATATAAAGGGGAAAATGATATACAAAACCACAAATTTAGGACCACTTTCTAAAGACACTCCACATGGCAAGATCCTATTGAATTACCAACCTCATGATTTTAGATACTCGACCGGATTTCATTTCCTCGTTCTGAATTTAGTAACATCTTAGTAGTTTTGTCACTTTTTATAGATGCATTCATGTAAAGGCAAACTGTCAGATCTGATGCCTTTTGAAGGGGTTTTGTCCCCTACAAAGTGTAGAAAAGCAATTTTATAGGTGTTTGACTAATCACCACGTCCAAAAATTAGATTAGACTTTATTGGTTTTCTATTTGTTGTGTATTTTGACAATATTGTCCTTAAGGGTTTTTTTTCCCCTTTATCGGAAACACTATTGGGTTGCTTTGTATGATGTTTTTGGTTATTTGTTTGCCACTGCATTGTTCTCTATCATTACTCCATTGACAACTATCTCTATCTCTAAACTTTCAGACCTCTGTCAAATTTCATCCACCCATGTGCTTTATCTTTTTCTCAAGTACTAATCAATTTCTGTTATCTACTCCTCCTCTACTTTTTCCCTTTGTAATTCTGGCCAACTACGACAAATACTTCCTCATATAACAATAATAGCACACAAATCTCGCTTTCTTCTAAATTAAAGTTATTGTTTGTTTGTTATTTATGAGATGATGCGTGTTTATAAATTTAAGGTTTGTAATTTTGTATTTGAGGCAGATTAATTTGCAATAAATAATTAGTTTGTCAATTGTTTGGATTAAAATTTTGTGGTAGATCTAAGAAGTATTATAATGTGAGGAAAGGGCAATGAAGAATCTATCATGAGACGATCATAGCTGTAAATATGCTTTATGAAGAAGTTTGATGATTATTCTTGTTTGTGATGGAACACTGTAGTTGTGCACCATTGTTGTTGGTTTTCCAATGATATTTGGCGAAATTAATAAAATTGAATACAAATTTTCAAAATATTTTTTTCCCAAAATTTTACTACATCTTGTGTGAAAATTAATAAAGATTGTTATTTTGAGTTGATTTGAGAGTTATTAGGATGGTGGAGCCCAACACTAATAAATTGGTCAAGAATCGCCTCTTAAAAGTTCCTTGTGATAAATGTCTATTTAGGAACTTTTTGAAAAACAAAAAAAAAATAAAATTTGAGCACCATAGATTTTAATTAGAATTTAGAGCATCAATAACTTATTGGTTTTAGAGAATTAAAATATTTTACTCATATCATAGTGGTAAATTATAGAATCCCCCTTTGTTAAGCCAATCAATATGCTAACACCTTATAGTTTTGAATTTTGTAGTTTACCTCATTCTCCAGACTCTGGCCTTATGTAAACTAGTATATGAGGTACATACCTATGTATGTGTTGTTTTAGAAAAATAATAAAGAAAAAAAAAAAAAAGAAGAAGAAGTTGTGGGTTAGTTATTGGTACTGGGGTTAATGTTAATGGTAGTTATTCAATGTAGTTACAAAATTTTGTTTTCGAATGTAGGGGTACAATAAGAACTTCATAAAGTGAAACATACTAAAAAACCCCATTATACTTTATACATAGTAAGATAAGATAAAAAAATATAAGAGTATAATAGGAATTTCATAAAGTAACACATACCAAAAAGCCTCAAATGCTTTATATATAATAAGATTGTCAAATTTTCGGTTATAATTACAAAATCTAAAACTTTAATTTGATTGAAAGTCTTCATAATTTTTATGTTTAGAACAGTGATTCTTTCCTTTTTAAATTTATCATTCTTCTCCTCTTTCTTTCTTACATTGTCATTTTTGTTTGGAATCTAGGTTCAAATCAACATCTTAAATAACATTCACTGACAATTAACCCTACTGATTATTATAACCGTTGGCAATTGCAATGATACTTTCCTAGTCAACTCCTTATTACCATAATTACATATGGTTTTGCAATTCTCGTGTCAAGGACGACCACAAGCCATGTGAGCTGGCATTTCTACTCCCAAAACTTGAAAATGACTCAAGTCGAGACACTCTCTCGACTTCTTAGAATTCAACACACTTGTAATGAAGCTTATGCCTAAGACGTCTAGGTTTGAATTGTGAATAGGATTCATGCCTTTCTATTGGTGCACCTTCAAAGGGGATATAGTGTTCTAGGGACGACTGATATGATAGATTTAATTCTCTTACTCGTAATTATCCACTAAATTTCGCAAGTATGCAATTGCAATGTGGTAGTTTGAATAAGGATTGGCTTCTCACGATAATCGCATAAATAAATACCAAGATTCTTAAATTATCTCTATCAAGGCAGTTCAAATAGTTGACTTTTAGAATTTTATCAAGAAAGTTTAAATTGCTAACTTTTAGAATTTTGTAAAAGTAAAATAATGATAAATTAATCTATCTATGAGTACTAAATAATAGAAATTAAAATGAATATGAACCAAATTAGAAAAGTAGGTTAGGTATTAGGCTAGCCGATTCTTGAAATTATTCTTTTTCACCAATTAATCAATTAAACTACATAAATTGGAGATTTGATTATCAAAAGTCAACCCAATCTCGATCCTTGGTGAAAATTGAGTTTCCATAATCTAATCAAATTAAGTATGAATCCTTCCCTTACCTAATCTCAATTAAATCAAAAAAAAAAAAATTTATTTAACCCCTCTAAAAGGTGGGGGTGGAAACACTTTATACTAAGAAATAAATTGTACAAAAGAGGAGAACTAGACCTAGACCTCCTAACAATACAAATTTACACATAATTCAAGAGTGCCCTTATTGTTCTTGAGAGGTATAACTTGATTTTGAGCAAAATAATGGCTGATATTGTTGCCTTAATTCTTCAAAAAATCCCTCGGATATTCCACTAAAACTCCTTCAAAATATGAATAAATAATGCTAATTAGGAGATTTATGGACTCTTCTTATTGAATTGTATGTGTTCTTGGCTGGTTTGGTAGACCTTTGCACCTTCTTTCTCGCTTTCCAGGTGTTCTTTCAAATTGCACAACCTCTTTTTGCTGAACCATAAACTACAATTTCTTTTCTATAATCTTGCTGATGGTTCTTAATTCTTCTTGTGATAATGGAGCCAATTTTCTTGGAGATTCTAATTCCAAAAAAATAAGAAGTAAAATTAAATGTTTGTTTGATTGGTTGCACTACTAACTCATCCCTTGCCTCAGAATTCAACATTGTCCACTTATCAGGCAGCATATCTAGTAATACCCTATCAGCTAGATCAAAATTAAGAGATTTCTTCTTTATCTTTTAGCTTATTTGAATTATTTGAATTTGAACCTTCCTTGTTTGATTTAGTCAAAATTGGTTGCAATTTCCTTGAATCTTGATGATTTTCTTCCCCACATCCGGTTGGCCTTTAGTTTCCTATTGAGGCTGAACCACCATGAAAGAAATCTCTCCCTCCATCTATCTTTGAATTTGAAATTTTTAGATTTGAATCAGTCAAGATTTGCATGCAACTGATTCTCAAAATCTTTGCGATTTTCTTTCCCCACATCCAGCTAGCCATTAGCTTCCCACTGAGGCTCAACCAGCATGGAAGAAATCTCCACCCCATCTGCCTTTGCACCAGAAGACCCTGGAGCATCCATGTTAGCCGTAGGTACCTTGGATTGAGAAACATCCTTAGATTGAGCAATTTGTATTGTGTCTGAAGTTAGATTATCAATGGCTGTTTGAACTTGTTTTTTCTGGTAAATCCTCTTCACCACTAACATTTTTGCCTTTGGTTAATTACTTACTTCTTTTTTCTTTCCTATCGACAAGATGCTGCATGTCCTTGCTTCTTACAGTTATCACAATAGCAGGCCTATTCTCATAAGTAAAATATTGCCAGAAACCTTCTTCACTCATTTCTAGCCAAATGTGTTTGGGTGTTCAACTAATAAGTCATCGCCATACATACCTTAGCATGGCTTGGGCATGAAATAGTAGCAGTTGCTACATCTATTTTCATAAGTGTTCCATTAGATTGAGTAATTGAAAAAAGTGATTCCTTGTCAAAAAAAAAAAAAAAAAAAAAAACAATATGGAAGATTTTCCATTGTAACCCAAACAGGGGGCCAAAGATGATTCTGTGTCTAGCCTAAATAAAAGACTCCATTTAAAAATCTTGATAGGGGGAAATCAACAACAAACCAGAACCCCTTCATCCAGAACCTTCGATAATCCTCTTAAGATGGAAACAAATCAAAACATGACGTTGATCAATGATCCCAATAGTGAAAGTTCCCAAAAAAACAATTGATCCAAGAATGCCTTCCTCAATGAGTCCATACTTGGCTTTCCATGAGAAAATTTGCCAATGAGAGCAAGCTTAAAAGGTTTGAAAAGATGAGCAATTTCTTCCTTAGAGAAAAAATTGTTGTTTCACCCTTCTTTGTTCCAAGAGGCTTAATGAATCCTTGCTTCACACCTTGATTATCTTTACAGTTACCTTGTAAAACTTCTGCAAACAAATGAGAACTGTGCCCTTCAACATGAGGCTGAAGGGCAGCTTGTTATGCCATGAAAATGGCACCTTAGAAAAATCTAGTGAGAGAGTTTTAGAGAGAAGGAGGAGCAATTTTGTTTAGTGTGATACTCAATTAAATCAATTTTAACTGCATGGAGTTATCTAACAATCAATCAGGAAATTTGGTTAGTCACAATCTCAATTGAATCCAATTTAATAATAAAAAAGGGTCTATGACAAAAGATTAACTCTTATTATCATCTCAATCAACCAGTTGATTACTTTTTTAATTTGTCTTGGTTCAATTGATTAATAAGGGTCTATGACAAAGGATTAACTCCTATTATCATGTCAATCAACCTAATCAAATTAAGAGTTGATTACTTTTTTTTAATTTGTCTTGTTTAATTGATTAATACCCAAATATGCAGTATTCCTAATTAATAAGCTGTTCAAACAAATTCACGGGAATTTACTTCACCCACACCTAACCCAGATAAAAAGTGCATTATAGTGGAACTAGAAACGAAACAAATAAAGAAAATGCAAGAAGTCATATTGAATCTAAAACTAAGGTATGCCAAATTGAATTTCAATTAAAGAATGATTAATCTTAAGCAACAAGAAACTATGAAAATTAAATAAAGCAATACAGCAATTGGAATCCAAAATAAACATAGTACTTGAATTGAAATCACCAAATCTGAAGTAGAAAATAAGTAGCAAACATTCTAAAACTAATGTTTGAATAGAAATCTTAATGATTGGAATTGAAATATAAGTTTATTGAATGTAACAGAACAAGTATTTTCAACCCTAGGGTTGTAGAGAAACCCTGGATAATAACTAAAATTCTAATTATGATCCCTTCTTCAAATGACGCCATGGGGGCATTCAAAGCCGAAAATCCCGTAGCCCCATAAATTCGGCCCATTAGACCCATAGTGCCGCGGCTTTTGGAATTAGCCTAGAATAGAGCACCACAATGTTACATCTTGAAATGCAATTCCTTCTTCTGGCTACTCGACTGCTCCAAATTACTAATTTAACCCTCTAAAAACTACACATAAACACAAACATTCTACGTAACTATAATTGTCACGTTTAGACACATAAAACCTGACACTTAAAACTTGAAATATAATCCTATCTAAAACAATAACTATTACCAATTAGACATTATAATCAGGACTAAAATAAAGCAAATTAAGCCAAAAAGGATACTAAATACTCTATTTTCATAGAGTTATCAATGATGGGGTCTATTTGTGACTCGAGTGAGAGTTACACCTTCATTGCAGAGGAAATGTCACTGAATTACTGGAATATCACTTCTCATGGCAACTCAGATAGTTCATAGAAAAGGCCTATCATGCCTTGGATTTTGAGAAAAAAAATTTGGGTCAATTATAAGTAACTCCATTGTGGTTTGACTAATGTTTAGGTTACATCGCTATTGTTTACAACCTACAATCCATCTCCTTGTGGTTTGGTAAAAAGTCAAACCTTTAAATATTCCGTTAAGTGAACGTTAGGAGGCCAAAAAGTTTTTATTTAAAAAGATATTTTAGCAATTTAAAATGTCTAATCAAGGTTAGTTATGTAATTTAAAACAAAACACAATCCTTTTGGGGAAATATGTTGTTGGGCGGTGGAAGGGTATTTTTTATTTTTTTCACAAAATTGTAACTTTTCATCCATTTCACAAAAAAATTTAAACTATAATGGGGGGCGCATTATAAGTTTGCAAACCGTAGGACAATAACATGAACATTAGCGAAACTATTAAGTGTTCCTTGTAATTTTCCTAAACTTTCTTAGAGAATGGTGTATATAGAGACATTCAAATGTGATTGCAGACAGCCAAACACACATGCCAGCTTCAAGCAAGGAATATAGCTGGTGTGGTAGCCAAGAAGGGAAACCCAAATAGATCGAAAAGAAGCAAATAGCACATTTTTGCACTTTGAGGTAAAAACACAAGAAATGCCTTTGACCAATGTTAGAAGTGTCCTAGGCACGTCAAATGAGAGAATCTTTCCAGCAATTAGTGTAAACCACTCTCGAGGCCAAGGAGGCTAAAAACAAAGGGTTACACCTTTATGGCACGATAATTTCCTTTGAAAAAATACCATTTTTGTCTCTTATCATTTGTATCTAGTCTAATTTGATCTAATTTGGTCCTTTATATATGTATCACGGCTAGCCAACATAATCCCTTATCTTTAATAAAAAATATTTGTCATGAATCTAGGACACTTAATGGATGTGACGTCCAAATGCATAAAAAAATTACCATTTTAGTTTCTTATATTCGGGGTCCTATTCATTTTTCCCAACTAGTGTAATTGTGAAACCCCACAATTTTTCAAATGAATTACCTTGAAAACAAAATTTGTGCTTTTTACTAAGATTATTTTTTGTCATTTCATATGGAAATATTTTGATCACTAGACTATTTAAAATAATTATTTTCAAGAGAAACATTTTAATAAGAAAAATTATTCTTATTATACTATTTGAAAGATTATATTAAAACTTATTTTTTCTAAATAAACTGCCAATTTATACATATTTTTATTGTGATAATTGGGATTTTAATTTTTCAAATTAACATTAGATATATTAATAATAACGATGTTAGTTAGGATAGATAAGTATAAGGGGAAAGATTGGGGAGTAGTCTATTTTTTTCGAAATTCAAAAGTTTGTTAGCATATGGGATTCTATACTACTTTTCTCATCATCTGATATACTATTAGCATCGTATAAGGAAATAACTCTTCTAGTCGTTATCCTACTAATATTTTAAGTAGATAGTTCATTTCGTAAGTCAGTTTAAAGACCAAGGTTTCTAACGTCTCCGTTGTTGTTGGAGAGAGTAGGAAAAACACTTAGGTAAAGGAGAACTGTAAAGTAGGACATATCGAATGAGTCGAGAATGATAGATTTCTTAATCTACAGTAACAAATGTAATCTGTGCATAAATTCCCGGAGGTTGTTTGAATCAGCTTAATAAAATCGAGAAACGTACCTCCAGATGTGATATGTTGTTGACAGTTGTCAAATAAAAGGAAATAGAAAAATAATTATCTGGGTACTTCTAAATTTAGACAATCTGATACGATGATGTATTTTTGATAGAATGTCAGACCTAGGGACCCAAAATACTCTGTATACTTATAACGTTTTTTCCCCATCAGAAAACGTAAGCCGTAAGAATAAGTAGTTATCACAAGTGTAATAATTATCACAATGTGATAATTATCACAATGTGATAATTATCACAAGATATTTATTAAGTCAAATTGATAAATATCATAATTAAATATTGGATTTACTCATATATTTGGAATTTTAAAAATAAAATCACATGGGATAATTACAAAAATTCCAACATTTCTCCCACTTGATCCATATATTTCACTCGATGTACAAACTATCAAATCTCACAAGCAAGAGCCAAAATACATTAATCATGGCGACAAGTCCTCTAAGAAACAAGTATTGTCTTCCATGTATTACTATGCATTATGTCTCTTCAATACTAAACTTTTATGTGATAACTTATCTTAATAAATAAGCCTTATGCTTATTATAGGTCCAACTTAAGTGTGTTTTCTCAAATAACTAAATAAGTATGCGCAACTGAATATGAAAAATACAATTGAATAAGAGTTTCAATGGAAATATCAAATGTACGTACATGTAAGATGAGGTCATATCATGGAACCAAGTCCCATTCTGACTATATGATCCCTAAAAATCTTTGGTGGCATGCCTTTAGTCAAGGGATCGGCAATCATCAATTCAGTGTTAACGTGTTCAATGACCACTTTATTCTTTCTTTAATACGTTCTCTAATGGCTAAGTACTTGATGTCGATGTGTTTACTTCGACTACCACTCTTATTGTTCTTAGCCATAAAAACAGCAGATGTGAATTGTCACAAGATAACCTCAAGAGACAGGGCTTAGAATCTTAATTCTAAGCCCAGACATGAAACTCTTTAACCATACACCATGCGAAGTTGCCTCAAAACAAGAAACGAACTCAGCTTCCATAGTAAAGGTTGCAATCAAAGTTTGTTTAGCACTTCTTCAAGACACAGCTCCACCGGCTAGCATAAAGACATAACCAGATGTCGATTTTCGAGAATCAATGCAGACTTATCGAATCCGAGTAGCCAAACACCTCTAGTTTATCATCTGTTCCTAGATGTAATATAAAAGACTTAAGGATAAATCAACTACCTTCTCTTGTCAGGTCTCACATCTCAGATTCTTTTATTGTGCACTGGAGAGCTGAAAGAAGGTAATGAGGTACAATTCAAGGAACAAACAGATTGAGCATGCATTAGGCTATACTACATCTAGAAGTGTATAATGTTTTTCATTTGTTCCCGCTCAAAGTCATTTTTCGGTCTCAGGTCCAAATTGAACCTGTCACTCTTCACAATAGGTGCCACACTTGGTGAACAATCTTTCATCCGAAACCTCTCTAAAACTTTGTTAATATAGGTTTCTTGAGACAAACCCAAAATGCATCGAGTTCTATCTCTATGGATCTTTATGCCAATGACATAAGATGCCTCACCCATGTCTTTCATATCAAAGTTTCTAGAGAGAAATTGTTTCACTTCATGTAGCAATCCTTTATCATTACTTGCAAGTAAGATGTCGTCTACATACAGAATAAGAAAACAAATCTTACTCCCACTGACCTTGGTATATACATTGATCCATGATATTCTCTTCAAAATCAAATGAAGAGATCACACCATGAAATTTTAAATACCATTGACGGGAGGCTTGCTTCAATCCATATATAGACTTTTTAAGCTTGTCCAAACTAAATGCTCACCATTACTAGAGGAAAATCCTTCAGGTTGTTTCATATAAACATCTTCCTTTAGATCTCCATTAAGGAGCGCCATTTTCACATCCATTTGATGCAAATCTAAATCAAAATGGGCAACCAATGCCATAATAATTCGAAGAGAATCTTTCTTAGATACAAGAGAAAAGGTTTCTGTATAATCGATTCCTTCTTTTTGAGTGAATCCTTTGGCAACAAATCTGGCTTTATATCTTTCGATGTTGCCTAATGAGTCTTTCTTGGAAAAAAATCCATTTACATCCTATGATTTTTTGCACCAATAGGCAACTCGACAAGATCCCAGACTCCATTCGATTCCATACATTCTATCTCCTCTTTCATGGCATTGTACCACAAGTTAGATTTATTACATTTTATGGCTTGTAAAAACGTTTCAGAATCATTTTCGGCTCCAATATTATACTCAAACTCTTGCAGATATACCATATAGTCATCAGGAATAACTATTTTTCTTTCACTCTAGTAGATCTTCTCAATGTTGTTCCAACATTATCCTGAGAAATATGTTGTTCAACTGGTTGTTCAACAATTTCAGGTATTGGTTGAATAGGATCTACTGGATCATTATCAGCAGTTTGTGGAGTTTCAAGGACTGGTTGTTCAACACGTATTTGATTTCGGGGAGTGTCATGAATAATAATAGTCCGTCCATAACTAGAAGTGGAAGATGTGGAACAGAATATTCTGTCTCAGATCTAATACGCAATGATCTATCACTCCCACTAATTAGGTCATTCTCAAGAAACTTAGCATTTCTTGACTCCACAATTTTTGTACTATTAGATGGACAGTAAAATCTATATCCCTTAGACCTTTCTAGATGTGAGAAATACCTACTCATGGTCCTTGGGTCTAACTTCTTTTCTTGTGGGTTAATTACACAGAATAGATCACTTCAGATGGGCATCTTCCAAATCTGTACATACACATCTAGATGGTTTAAGAGACCTTTAAATAATTCAAATGGTGTCCTAGACATTACAGCCTTGGTTAGAACACCATCTTGATATGATTCAGAATATTCGCATCCAGATCTGTATAAAGAGTCTTATACACATCTGAGATGTGTATATGAGACAGATTATGTAGTATTTTGTTAATATAGTACAGTCGCTACACCATTTTGGCTCGGAGAACCAGTGTAGTGTATTGGGCAACAATCCCATGCTCAAGAAGAAACCTTGCGAAGGACCAGTGCTTATACACTTCTAGATGTGTATAAGAGACAGAGTTCTCATTATTAAAATAAAGGTCTCACAATTTTAATTTGTTTTTTACATTATTTCTCTACTTCTGCTTTAAACACCTTAAAGGCGTCTAATGCTTCATTTTTGTTATCAAGCAAGTAGAGATACATGTATCGTGAGAAATCATCTATGAAGGTGATGAAATATTTTTGACAATATGTGTCCATATTCGGACAACATATGTCAATATGTATGATTTCTAATAATTCCGAACTCCTCTTGGCTCCCTTTTTTGACATGTAATAGTAGTCTACTTACCTTTTATGCAGGCCACACAAGTCTCAAAATTAGTAAAGTCTAGAGTACTAAGTACTCCATCATCCACTAATCTCTTGATTCTCTAAATGGAGATGTGTCCCAATCTCCGGTGCCACAATATAGAGGAATTCTCATTCATAACACATCTTTTAATACCAACATTATTTTGAACATGCACATTACTTAATGTAGCATTGTTTTGTAAATTAATTTGAAAAGACCATCAAACATAATACCATTCCCGATAAGGTCAGATTTATAAAACAAACTAAATCCAACATTTGAACAATACCAGGAATATCCCAAAGGTACAAGTTTTGACAATGAAATTAAATTTCTAGAGAAATTTGGAACATAAAATGTCCTTTCCAAATCTAAAACAAAGCCACTACTTTTAGCAATCCCTGCAAGGAATTCGTAATATGGATTGTAGAACCAGAATCAATCCACCGTGTGTTATGATTAACATCTATCATATTAGATTCATAACATACAAATGAGATTAGGTTACCTTTCTTCTCAAGCCAGTTATGAAATTTGGGGCAATCCTTTTTCATGTGCCCCTTTTTCTTACAAAAGAAGCACTTGGATTCCTTCTTAATATCTCCTTGAGGAGACATCTTTTCCTTTCTTTTCTTCTTGGCTTGATTGTACTTGTTCTTTCCTTGAGTTGCCAGATGCACACTCTCTAAAGTTTCCATAAGCAGCCTTCCTTCCTCTTGCACACACATGGTCATCAATTCATTGATGGACCATTTGTCCTTATGTGTGTTGTAAGAGATCTTGAAAGGCCCATACTGCTGTGGTAGAGAGTTCAGAATATAGTGCACAAGAAAAGAATCAGACATTGTAACCTCAAGATTTTTTAGTTGAGCCGCTATATCCCTCATGTGCATGATGTGTTCTGTCACGCACTCCTTTGAAACTGGTGAACTTCAAGGTAGAGAATTTCATGATTGGGGTGCTTGCTAAAGCCTTATCTAAAGACTCAAACTACTCATTAATGGCCTTCAATAGTTCTCGGACATTATTATACTGATCGACAGAACTCCGAATGCCAGTTGAGATGTTGGTTTTTATGAACATCACGCTGAGACGATTAGATCGCTCCCACGTTTCATAAAGCTCAACATCATTAGGTTGGCTATTCTCAGTAATTGGAGGTAGTTCGTCTTTCCTAATAGCATAATCAATGTCTATCCATGTGTATAAGGAGAATTCTCTCTTTCCACAACTTATAGTTGTCACCATTGAGCTCGGGAATGTCACATTTCATATCATGAAAATTCATAGGTTGAAAAACTGCACAAATAATTACATACATCTACTTATATCAAAATTTGAGGCAAATTAGCATTTATTATGTTTTACCAATGCAAAACATAGTAAAATATGAATTACATGACATAGAAATTGCCATGTACTGTAGGCTAAATTCCTAATTCAAATAAATTCATATAATCAAAATGACGAAACTATTAAATCATGTTCCTTTCCTTAATTCCTGGGTAAATTAAGGAATATAATTTAATATTTCACCCCTTTAATTACACAATATAATATAATAAAAATTCCTGTGGGATAAAATTTATTATATTAGAAGTGCTATAATTAACAATTAATGTCTTATATTATAGGTGATCTCAAAATTACAGAATTACTGTACACACACACACACACACATATATATATATATTTTAATTAAAGATGCTGCGGCTACTCTATAATTAAAATATATATATACATATTTATACAGATCACAGACATTAATAATTACAGAAAAGTCACAAACATATATATATATTATATGTTCAAATAACAAACTGGAAGTATCATATATATAAATAATACATTCTGCAACTAAACAATTTGAATAGTTCAATTGGTGTGTATAAGATAACCTTTAACCTGAAGGTCTCAGGTTAAAAACCTTTACAGCAGCACCTCTGAATTTTTTTTTTTTTAAACAGAATAAGACCTTAAGTAGTTTATAACATTGTTGTGTTGCAAAATAACACCACCACTACTGATGGCTTGATGGTCAGAACGCGTGACCTACATCCACATGGTCACGAGTTTAAACCCCGGCAACCATCCTTTTGTGTTTTTATTTTAATAATGAGAACTAGTTGATAGAATTATCTTATTCATAATTTCCATAAACCACAAAGTGGTCCAGTGGTTCAAAGGAATGCTCGTCCCCTGCGGGGAACAAGTTCGAATCTTACACCAGACAACTTCTTTTTTTTTTTTTAATAGAAGTACTATATTAAAAAATACTACTAACAAAACACATAAACTCCAGGGTGGCCCATTGGTCAGAACATGGGCCTGGTGACCATTTGGTCACCTGTTCGAATCTTCCTACAGAAAATTCACTTTTTTTTTTTTTTTACTTCTTCATCTTCACCCGTTTGGACATCCAAACGGGTATGTACGACCCGGTTGCGGTACCCGAATGCAACCCGCACATATTCCCATCCATTTGGGCATCAAAAAATTGCGTTTTAATCACAAAAATTTGGAAATCTAATTTCCTAATTATTTCTAACTTTAGTTTTCAATAAAAATATCAAAATCATAAACCCATGTCCATGATCCATAATCCGTATATAAAAAATATATATATGACCATAACTCAGCAATAAATAACACCAATAAATGTTTTTAATCAAGGAAAAAATCATAGAATCAATTTCAAATAAATTATAATTCTAGATTTTTTTAATAACAAGTCAACAGTAAACCCAAATCAACATATACATACATGCAAATCAAGGCAGAGGCATAAAAGCTCTGATACCAAATGATAGATTTCTTAATCTATAAAAACAAATTTAATCTGTGCATAAATAATATCACAGAATATCAAATATTATAAAATCGAGAAACGTACCTCCAACCATTGATGTTGTTGGGTGTTTCTGTGATGCAACCGGGTCGTACATACCCTGTCTCTTATACACATATAGAATGTCGGGCCTAGGGACCCAAAATACTGTATACTTATAACGTTTTTCCCATCGAAAACGTAGTCGTAAGAATAAGTAGTTATCACAAGTGTAATAATTATCACAATGTGATAATTATCACTAGATATTTATTAAGTCAAATTGAGAAATATCAGAATTAAATATGTCTCTCATATATCTAGAATGTTAAGAAATAAAATCACATGGGATAATTACAAAAATTCCAACAGAGAAGGCTTCAATAGGTAGGGATTAGGAAATTTAGTCACCTACATTATAGTTTCACCAGATTTGTTTTGAATGTTGTTATGGCTTGTGGCTTGGGGAAATTTTTTTTTTTGAGATAAAAAATGTATGAGTAGTAGCCGACATGCACTGTTTGTTCCACTATTGATATAGATGTGTACTCTTGTTACTAAATATAATAAAATAATATCTAAACAATTAAATCTTGCCGGATCAAGAATTGGAAAGGCATGAATATAATTTTTACCTGTTTTGAAATGATGCCTAACTTTCTAATAAGCTATTACTGGAACCAAGCCTTTCCTTATTATGATATCAAGCTAGTCAGACTCAAAGATATGCAGTAGAAAAGATAAAAGGAAGTGTTTTGTTTCCAAAGTTGTTTATTGTTCTTTTCAATGAAAGTTTATTTTTGTCAATTAATGAAATTTCTTGGGAATATCTATTTCTAGTCTTACACATGTATAATATATACACATTTATTAAAGGTTCTGATAATACATATCAAATTTTGATCACTTATACTTTTCCAACTATGCACGAGTTTCAGTGCTATTCTTATACATTAACATCAATTCCTTGAAAAAGTGATTATATTGTTTTTCTTGGTAAATAAAAGTAATTTCATCAATAGATTTTTATGGGTGGCAAATTACTGGAAGACTTTCGAGTTGATATTAGTACAATATTATAAGTTTTTTTTTTTTTTTTAACTTGAGTGAGATAACTTGGGTACGTAGAATTGTTACTTGCTTGTCACTGTCACTCTGCTCACGTGATGGACTCGAAGGTTATATGACAAAAGCTTTTTTTAAAAAAAAAGAAATCTCCGCAAGGCCAAAAGCTAAGATTGATAAGTTAGTAATGAATTTGCTTGTGTGATTGAATCTAGGAGGCTCGACCTAAGCTGAATTTTAGTGTGCAATCAATATTTATGCGTTAAGGACTTTCTTAAGTGACAAGTAAGTAATTCTTACTGCCTTTATAGGATTTTTAAAATGCGTTTACAAAATAAGTAAATTTTTTTAAAATGTTATTTTTATATGTGAAAAACCCTAACCATATATGTGAAATGAACTTTTGGATGTCGACATGTCATATAATGAATCATGCTTGATGCATGATATGGTAAATGTTTATGTTGGCTCTAATATTATGGACATGATTAGACCGATGAACCATGGTTCATCTTTCGTCAACTATAGCCGTCGCATCAAACTGTTGACTTAATACATGTTATAGACCAACTATGTCGGTGCAATGTCAACCCTTTGGTTAAGTTACGTTTGTGTTCCTACATACCCAGCTGGGTGCCTGGATAACCTTTTCTAGTGAGTCAGTACAAGACTGAGTACTCAGAGCTGATTAAGGCATGGAAATTAATAACAAAGCCAAAATGTTTTTAATGGAATTTTTTAGAAAGTCATGATATGCCTATTTGTTATATATATGTTTCGATTAAGTACATGATGTTTTCTTTTCAGCTATATGTATGTATCATTAAATATGAATGTTGTCATAACTCCTTTTATGTATATAAATATATATATGCATGTATGGTTCACTATGAAGGGGTATGGGTTACTTGCTAAGTGATGTTTCACTTATCCCGTGTATTTAACTTTTTATATAGACGATAATGAGTACGAGTACATATACAAGGTGGACAAAGGTGACGAAAGTTAGTAATTACTAGGGCTATCTAGAGATTATCGATCAAGAGTTTTATTAGAATTTTTTTTTCTATAGCTTTCTCATTTGTTAGGAAATGAGATTTTGAACATTTAGCTCTTGGGCAAGTCTTCCATCTTAAGCTTTGAGTGTTCTTATTATTTCTTAGTTAAATTGAATGAAGTCATTTGTGGGAGTATTTTTATTTATTTGGTAGATTAGTTAAGGTTGTTTAAGAAATGTTTTAATAGCCTTGCATTCTTGAGTTTTGCTTGGGAATATGGTGAATGTGACGGTTGGAGTCCGAGTAGGCTCGAGACGTGACATTTTTAATGGTATCAAAATTTAGGTTTTGATCTTTGTGTGTGTCTTAGGCTAGATGTTTAAGATGTCAAACTGTGGGACTTGCTTATGATTAAGATGAATTGGTAGTATAAGAGTTTTTTTTTTTTTTTTTAGATTTAAGTTGATTTTGGTGTTGAGATGGTTTTGGAAAGTATATATTGACCTATCCAGTGAAATTCTAAATATGGATTGTGTTTCACTTTTAGATAGTTCAATGTTAATTTAGGTGGATACATTACATTTCATAGTTATTTTATCAAAGTGGCACAGTAGAAGCGTAATGGTTGATCATATGTTAGAAAACTGAGTAAATTTCGACGATGAAATTTTTTTTAAGGGGTAGAATGTGAAACCCCACAAATTTTCACAAATGAATTACCTTGAAAACAAAATTTGTGTTTTTTACTAAGATTATTTTTTGTCATTTCATATGGAAATATTTTTATCACGAGACTATTTAAACAATTATTTTCAAGAGAAACATTTTAATGAGAAAATTTATTCTTATTATACTATTTTAAAGACTATTTTAAACTTTTTTTTTTTCTAAGTACATTGCCAATTTATATCTATTTTCATTGTGATAAATGGGATTTTAATTTTTCAAATTAATATTAGATATAGTAGTGATAACGATGTTAGTTAGCATAGGACAAGTATAAGGGGCAAGATTGGGGAGTAGTCTATTGTTTTTTAAATTCAAAAGTTTGTTACCATATGGGATTTTATCCCTACTTTTTTCCTCATCATCCGATATACTATTTTAGCATCATGTAAGGAAACAACTCTTCTAGTCATTATCCTTGTGATATTTTAAGTAGATAGTTTCGTAAGTCAGTTTAAAGACCCAGGGTTTCTAATGTCACAGTCCCTATTGGAAAGAGTGTGGAAAACTCTCAGGCAAAGGAGGAGTGTATAGTAGGACAAATCAAAGGAGTCGAGAAGGCTTCAACGTGTTCTACGGGTAAGGATTAGGAAATTTAGTCACTTACATTATAGTTTCACCAGATTTGCTTTGGATGTTGTTATGTCTTGTGGCTTGGGTAAATTTTCTTCTTTTTTTTTTTTTTTTGGAGATAAAAATCGCATGAGTGGTAGCCGACATGCATGTTTGTTCCACTGTTGATATGAACAATACTCTTGATCAACTAAATATAATAAAATAACATCTAAATAACCAAATCTTGATCGATCAAGAATGGAAAGACATGGATATGATTTTTATCTATTTTGAAACGATAGCATAACTTTCAGATAAGCTATTACTGGAATCAAGTCTTTCCTTATATTCATATCAAGCTAGTCAGACTCAAAGATAATATAGTAGAAAAGACAAAAGGAAGTGCTTTGTTTCCAAAGTTGTTTATTGTCCTTTTTGGTAAAAGTTTTTTTGTCAATTAATGGAATTTCTTGGGAATATATATTTCTAGTCCTACACATGTACAATATATACACATTTACTTTACGTTCTAATAATGCATATCAACTTTTGATCAATTTATACTTTTCCAACTATGCACGAGTTTCATTACTATTCTTATATATTAACATAAATTCCTTGTAAAGTGATTAAATTATTTTTCTTGGAAAATAAAATAATTTTATCAATAGATCTTTATGGGTTGCAAATTATTGGAATACTTTCCAATTGACATTAGTACAATAGTATACGTTTTTTTCAACTTGAGTGAGATCTTGGGTATGTAGAATTGTTACTTGCTTGTCACTGTCACTTTGCTCATGTAAGTCATGGACCAGAGGGTTATATGACAAAAGTTTAAGAAAAAAATAAGGAAATTTTCTCTATGCCAAAAACTAAGATTAATGAGTTATTAATGTAGTAGCTTGTGTGATTGAATCTAGGAGGCTCGACCCAAGCTCAATTTTAGTGTGCAATCAATATTTACACATTAAGGACTTTCTTATGTGACAAGTAATTCTTACGGCCATCATAGGAATTTTAAAATGTGTTTACAAAATAAGTAAATTTTTTTAAAAATGATAATTTTATGTGTGAAAAATCCAAACCGTATATGTGAAATGAAATTTTGGATGTTGGCATGTCGTATGATATGAATCACTCATTTTGCATGATGCTGCAAACGTTTATGTTGGCTCCAATAATATGGAAATGATTAGACCGGTGAACTGTGATTCATCTTTTGTTAAGTGTAGCTGTTCAGATTGGACTATTGACTCATGTTATGGACCAACTGCATCGTCGCAAAGTCAGCCCTTTGGTTAAGTTATGTACCGTTCATGGTCCAGTGTACTCAGCCGGGTGCCGAAACAGTCTTTTCTAGTGAGACAGCACTAGACTGAGTATTTAGAGCCTATTAAGGTATGGAAATTAATAAAAGAGCCCAAATGTTTTATGTGGAATCTTTTTAGAAAGTCATGACATGTCTATTTGTTATATATATTTTTTGATTAAGTGCATGATGTTTTCTTTTCAGCTATATGTATGTATCATTAAATATGAATGTTGTCATAACTCCTTTTACGTAGATATGTATATGCATGTATGATTCACTATGAAGGGGTATACGTTTCGCTCATCCCTTGTATTTAACATTTTATTAAGACGATAGTGAGTACGAGTCCATATACATGGT
The DNA here is from genome assembly GCA_025175665.1 of Cinchona pubescens. Taxonomy (NCBI): domain Eukaryota; kingdom Viridiplantae; phylum Streptophyta; class Magnoliopsida; order Gentianales; family Rubiaceae; genus Cinchona; species Cinchona pubescens. Next base: position 7,417,739 of record JANKKI010000051.1, on the reverse strand, counting down.
GGACGAAGGTGACGAAAGTTGGTAAATACTAGGGCTATCTGGAGACTGTCGATCAAGAGTTTTATTAGCATTTTTTTCTATAGCTTTCTCAATTGTTGCCAAATGAGATTTTGCACATGTAGCTCTTGGGCAAGTCTTCAATTAAATAGCTTAAGTTTTGAGTGTTCTTATTATTTCTTAGTTAAATTGAGTGAAGTCGTTTATGGGATTTTTTTTCTTTATTTGGTGGAACATTTAAGGATGTTTAAGAAACGTTTTAGTAGCCTTGTATTCTTGAGTTTTGCTTGGAAAAACAGTGAATGTGACAATTCAAGGCCTAGCGGGCTCAAGTCCTCATAGTAATTCATATTGATTTGACACAAAAGTAATATAGCTCAAAATCTCAAGATGTGTATATATATATATATATATATATATGTATATAGAGACAGCATTTATAGAATGAAAATTTTTTTCACGAATATTCTATTGTTGTTCATAATATTTACAAAAAATATTCAATAAAAAATCCATTACCTCTCTAAATAAAAATCATTTGAATTCTAAAAAATACGACTAAAAAAATTCATTCTATAAATGTTTAAGATAACATCTATTTTTGCTTTTCTTAGAATTGAACTTTTTTTTGTAATGGTTTGAGAATTTTTTAATATGTAGTTTGTGTTAATAAAAGTTATATTCCTAGTGGAAGAAAAATTTTCGAGAAGCATTATGAGGAAATTTTCAATTTTAATAGAAGCTATTTTTTTTTAAAAAAAAATTAGAAATTTTGATAATACAATTTGTTTGGTATTATTTCAAATCACAATATTTTTTGTACCACAAGTCCAATTTCCAAAAGTGATATTTCTAGTGTACTTTTTTAATGTTATTTTTTAGTCAATATAATGTATAATCTCTTAATTGTCATAAAATTTTGGTGATTTTTTTTATGTTTCTATGTATTTTTTATTTTGTAAGTTCTAGGCCAAATTTTCCAGAAGTATTACAAGAAATAATTTTAATTTTAACAAAATCTCAGTTTTTAAAATTTTGAACATTTTTGGAAAGTTTGATGTTTAGAGTTCGTTTGGAGTGTTAATGTTTTCATACTGATAACTTTAGAAAACTAAAATTATATGTATCCTAAATTTATCGGTGTTGCTACTAGTTTCGAACATATTTAAGTGTTACGTGTGTTTATTGTCTATTTATACTCTTATGTATTAATTTGTGTTTATTTAGTGTTTAATTGTTCATTAAGATGTTAATTATCTCATTTTACTATGTTATTGTGTTTAGAGTTTGGGGTTTTTCTCATCTTTGTCGGTCTTTGGTTTTTAGTTTTATGAATGTCTTATTTAAGTTTTTGTATTTATTTATAATATATATATATAACATGATATATATATATATGAATGTCTTATTTAAGTTTTTGTGTTTATTTATATATGTATATTTTTTTCAACGGTTGTGGAGAAAAAGGCAAATCAATTAGACATCAAATGGGGATTTTAAGAGCGAAAAGACCAAGGCTGTCAAAACTGTCTGAGCGGCTCATTGCTGGCGAGTTTCCAAGGCTTAAGAGCTCGCCGATGAGAGTTTTAAAGTGGGCTACACATCAGGGATGAGTTCCAAGACCATCGGTGGCGAGGGACTTTTGGGAGGCATGATTTTGGCCACTTTAAGGGCTGTTTTAAAGGGCTTTGATGTTTTTCCACCCCAACCCCAAACTCTACTAGCGAGAGACTTCAGGTAGGTGTGATTTTAGCCATTTTCGGGCTGTTTTGAAGGGCTTTTGATGTTTTTTAACCCCCAATCCTAAACCATTCTAGCGAGGGACTTTCGAGAGGCAAGATTTTTTCCATTTTGGGACTATTTTGAAGGTCTTTTATGTTTTTTCACCCTAATTCAAAACCCTACTATACAAAGGATCTTTTAGGGTTGATTTCAAGCCAAACCACCCCAGTTTTCTTTCTTCTTATCTCCTACCTACATGGAAAGGAACTTTTGATATCTTCTTGAATTTTCTTAAGCTAGTTCTCATTTATGTTTATGTAAGTATTCTTCAACTTTGTAAGTCTACATTTATATTTATTATGTTTAATTTACTTACATTTTTGTACCTATTTAAGTAGTCGAACTCCTTTTAATGCTTTCATTCAATAGCCTTCAATGTACTTTACTTTCCACATAATGTACTAGTTTTCTAGATGCCTTGCTTTCCTTTATTTAATTACTTTTCCATGACTTAAATTACTTTCTTATCTTTTAGTATGTTTTAGTTTAGCATGGGTTAGAGTTTATTGAAGCCAAATTCGTATGAGTAGAACTTAGTACATTGATTAGGTGATAAAATCTAATTAAGCAATATTGATGGACTTAGTAGTTAATTAGGAAAATTCGATACTGCCTTAGTTAAGTTAGGTTAATTGAGGGGATATGGGAATTGAACCTCTATTATAAACCAAGATTATTATTGGATTAGGTTTAGAGTTAGATTTTGGTGGATTAATTTACCTAGTTGTTTTCTAGAATTACATGAGTAGTTATCAAATTTGGTTAGTTTAAGGAGCAAGAGGGATCCACACTTAAGTTAACTAAATTCATATACTTAATTGCCAATGGATCAAGATTAGGTTATTATTGGGAATCAACCTCTAATTAGTACATAAGACTACTTGATTAAATTAATTATAAACTAAAACATGAGAAACTAGCTAACATAAACTCTTATCCTCTTTTTAATCATTTCTTAGTTTTAGTCCTAGTTTAGTTTAACTACTTTGTTAATCAAACCCTTCAATTAGCATTCCAACCAAATAATCGATAGTTGAATAACACTTCTCGTGGAAACGATACTTCCACTAACTACTAATTGACACTATCTAGTTAAGGTTAGTTGATTTGGGTGTTTTATTTATAACTAAATGTTTGTGTCTCTTTAGACACAACACACACCAATAGTACACTTTCTAAAAGTGGTACTCTTAGTGAAATTTCAAATGAAATTTTTTGTAAATATTATGTATGATAATAAAATTTCGTAAAAATTTGGTGAATTTTTTTATGTTTCTACTTAGGGATGTTTCACATTCCTTCCCTAAGGTTTGGGCTAATTGCAACTAGCTCGTCTCTAGTTTAAAAAATTATACTTACCTCCCCTATTTTGAAATTTTGACTAACAAATTCAACCAACCTTGATCCAAATTTTGACATAAAGAAATGATTTTCTATGTAAAGTAGTGTTTTCTTTCCTATATTACCCTAGCTAAATAAATTAAGTAGATGTGTAAAAGACTCGAGTTATAATAGTTTATAAATTATAAAGCCAAAGTGGGATATTTTCTCTTTTTACGAAAAATAGTGAAATACAAATAAAAAGTACACAACAAAATAAAAATATAGAAACAACAAATGTTTTATGGGAATATAGAGATTATGATTAGTTATTAGGAATATAATTAACAAATAAAAATATCACCCGAGTCAAAGAAAATTAAAAAATTATTCATAGTATACAAATAAAATTGTAAAATGGGAGCTTGTGTAGAATCTCTTTTTCTGTCATAACAAATATTATTGATTACTTACAAAAGGGTTTGAAATACAATAAATCTGGTGAAAATATGATTCATGAAGTCCTGATTTGCACTTCTTCTATTTTATACTTAGAATAAATTTTCTCATATAGTCAATTTTTTGTTTTGCTAAGTAGTTTTTTTTAATTTATTATTCTTATTATTAATAACAAATCACACGGATAATATAGAAAATAAATACCACTTTTTTAATTTATTATTGATAACAAATCACACAGATAATATGGAAAATAAATACCACTTTGTTAATTTATTAATCTTATTATTAATTACAAATCTTAGTATTAATATTTTATTCCAAATTTCAAGCATGGGTCAAATTTGTTATTCAGAACCTTAAAATAGTAGATGTAGTATAATATTTGAAACTAGAGTTAGCGGCAATTATGCTAAATATCATGGGATGATTGTGAAGTTTTTCTTTATAAATATTTTTACAATTTCTTATGTTTGAGTAAAATCGAGACAAATTACAATGGGTGTGGGATAGGACTAGATTGGTCAAAAAGTCAATAATAAGATACCAAAATGGTAACTTTTTGTTCAATTTAACGATCACGTGTGAGTCACAACATTTTTTTTATTTTTTCAAAATTTCAGCCAAGTGTTCTAGATTTGATGAGCTAGTGCTGATAAATAAAGGACGAAATTTGACAAGACACAAAAGATGAAGGACCAAAATGCTATTTTCTATTTTATGCCACGAAGTTTGAAACTCCATGGCTACTGTTGAGATTTTTTACATCTGATAAGAATTCCTTTCTAGTCACACATTCAATGTTTTTCATTATTCTAATCTCATCATTTGTGCTTGATTTGTTCTCATAAATATTACATCGAGGTTCATATAGATGTGTTGGAACCCTGACAAGTAGTATAAAATAATATCATAAAAGGCTAAAAGTAGCATGGAACCCTTAAACTAGTGTGATCTAAAAATATGGCTTTTAAGTTTTCTCTACCTCTGATAGCCTCTGGAAGAATTCGCAAACTTGGAATTATTTCAGATTCCTCTTAATTGGTCACCTTAGCCTCGGATCGGTAGGACAAACACGGGAGTGCTCCAAGATTTCTGCACCTCGGCTTGGTATAAGAGGGTCGGTTGCAATCATCCGGGGATTGCGGATACATAGCCATTTTCGGTTCGGTCCCTACCGCGAGGATATGCATCGAGCCGAGGGGACTATTGATCATGTTAATTAGTGATACTTGGCATTCCCCCTAAATTATTCTCGAAGTGCTTACGTGGCCACCTCAATAAGTGTAGTTATGTAATTTAGCCCCAGTTGAGTTAGTAGAATGGTAGCCTCATGCCCCCTCATGTACATCTATAAATAAGGGGCTTGGATACCAAGAAAAGGGTCAGACACTCTCTGTACTAATCTTTCCATATTAATTCCAGTCACAAATTCTCCTCTGCTTTTCTACTTTCTCTCTCTACCTAGAATCTAATTCTAGCTTCGTCAGAAACAATGACACTACCGCTAAAATTTTCAGTGTCCAAATGAGAAAAAATTTCACCAAAACTCATTTTTTCGCATAAATCGTGAATTCTGGCTCAAGTGTGTAGAAAAGTAGTAAGGAAATAATCAAGTTCGCCATAGATAACGAAGTCTTCAGATTCTTCTCCACCAAAATCACAAGAATGAATCTCGCAAGATGTTTCTAAAAAAAATATAGTTCTCTTTCTTGTTATCTAGTAACTCGAATTCGTGACCAATATGTCAAAATAAAAAGTCTTACTATCTAAGTTACACTTCGATGTCAATCAACTTAATCTCATAAGATTTTACCAAAAAATGATACCCTAAACTAGGAGAGAGCCTAACTAATCCAAAGAATCAACAAGAGAACAATAATGATTCATGATCATATCACAATAGAATTCAAAACTCTAGATCCAATTAATTGATTCCGTGCTCCAACCGCTCGGAATCCAAATAAGATCATAATCACAAGTGCATTTTCTACATGATTAATACATAAATCAACCAACAAACACACAAAAATAGTATATAAACTAAATTTTATTAGAAAGTCATTTTTTACTTTTTCAAATAATAAACCATATGATCTCTGAGTATGACTACGAAAGAGAGGGAGAAAGAGAGTATGCCAAGTAGTCCACTAATGAGAGAAGAATAAAGAAGCAATATGTGAAATTTGGACAGAGAAAAAAATGGGACCGGGGAGATGGGAGTCTGCAGCGTGCAAGACATTGTTCCGGTTGGAAGGGAAAGAAGAAAAGCTTTAAAAATTTTAATTTATCCCCTTAACTTTTCTCAATTTCTATTTTGACCATTTATATTTATGTTTGGATTAATATACCCTTCATTCTCTCTAGGTTAACAATTAATTTGAGGGATATAGTTAAATTTGACCTTCTGAGCAGAATTTTTAGAATCCTGATCTTAACCTAATTCTTGCAACTTTATGATCCAAACTTATAAATTCGAAGCCAATCCGAGCAGTAGGTTCACTATTATACGTAAAATGCTAATTGCAGCGCCAGAATTTTGTAATTTATATCTATGTTTATTAAGTTAAGTTAGTGTATTGATAATTCTTCTATCAAATATATATTTAATGAGCTTAGACTATTTAAAGTAATTATTTTAATTTTTAACTAAAAACAATTATAAATTTACGATTTTCAAACATTTCAAGCCAATGATTTTAAAACTCCATTAATAGATTAAGACACTCTATGTTTACTATTTTTTAATTAATATGTGAAATACCCACAAGTTAAATTCTCTGATTTCAAGGTCCAAAAATATCCCAAATACAAAAGATTTGATTGTCAACTTTTGGTAAAGATTATCATATTATTTTAAAATTAAAATAATATGGAAATTCCAAAAATGAGCATATTTAATTACGTACAATTAAGCCAAAAAAAAATCTATTATCTTCTTGAATACAGAGATAGAAATATTTATACTATAGTGTCAGAAAACTTAATAATAAAAGAAACTAATCATAATCACAAATTAAATCTTTTCATTTTAGTGAGCATGATAATTCAAATTTGGATAGTACTAGTAGATAAAAGCATTTAGTAGACAAAAACAAGAAAAAGAACAAGGAATATTAAAGGATTTCAAAAAGACCAAACGTTTTTCTTTTTCTAAAAATTGAATTAGTGCAAAATTGAGGGGCATGGAGCGATTATTTTTGGTGCTAAGATTTAATAAAGTTGTACTTTAGTCATATTATTTAGAGAATATTTAATGTGGAGTGCCCGAAACTTTTAATAGAGTCTCAAAATCAATAGCCAACTTTTATAATGTCAAATACTACACTTTAAGTTAAGGAAACTTATTTTTTATTAATATTAATTTTTTTTTCATTTTTACATAATTTTCGTGAAATATTAGCTTTAAAACAAGTAAAAAGTCACATATAAACATTTTTTTTGTAGAATCATACGATCCTGCGATCTTATCTATTATTCGATCATATAACCTTTATAACAATGTAAGATCCTGACAATTTGAAACTAAAAATATTTCGGTAAACAAAACTTTACTATTAAAATAATTTAAGTTAATTCCTAAAAGTTTACCGCTTTAAAAATCATCCAAACTTCAAAAATTATATATAAATCTAATAAAGTCGAGCCCTAATACTTATCCATACCATAATCTCTTTTCTATTTAACACAACTTAATTGGAACGTTTCATTCCACTCACTCTCTAAAGCCCTCTCTTGATTTTCTCTTTTATCATCCCTTCTTTCTTGGCTTCCCTTCCCCGACACCTTTCTAGTTGTAACTCCAATTCTTCACATCTTCAAAACCTAACATCTATCTTGTCTTTTTTCAAAACAAAATTTAAATTGATAATCGTCCTTAGATTTGTATCTTCTCCAACTTCTTTTCTTTAATCAATCTCGTAGTCCTCCCTTTCATCTTTTGGTCAATTCCAAAATCACGTAGCACTCTTCATCTTTTTTTTTTTTTTCAATTTCAAATAATTTTCCAACTTATTAAGATACCTCTCATCCCTCCTCATCAACTGAAGGATTGGAATTTCTTTCTCTAGGCAATTGGGCCTCTTCAACTTCATATGGAGGCCACCCTTGAAAACCAAGAGTTTTAGATCAGATGGTACATCTCTACTATTTTTAGGCTTTATGGATTTTTAATTCTTAAGGTGCTTATTTGCATCAAATTATTTATTGTGGGTGTGTCACAATTTTCAAATCAACATATTGATTTGGACCTGCTTATTACTAGAATGATGTATTTTAGAGTTCATATATAATAATGATATGATCTATTTGGATCTTCAAAAGTCTTTGACTTTTTGCTTGTAATGGTAATTAGTTTAATTGTTTGATTATAAGTTCATGGGATAAACTTTTTTTATTTTACTTCAAGGATCCCTTACTCAAGTCTTTGGGTCTTTTCCAAATGCATGTTATTAATCAGGTCTGCAATAGTTTCTCTTTTTTTTTGGGGGGTTCATTGAGTAAAGTTTTTTTTTTAATTTTTTAATCAAGAATTTTGTACTAAGTTTTGGGGTCCTTTTCAATGTTTTAATCAGGTGATTTCCTTTTAAAATAGTTGGTTTCATATATAGTAAACTGAATCATGTTAGATCTGTTGCTCAATTACATATGATATTTATATGCAAGGGGCAAACTAAAATTTATTAAGCAGAGAAGTTAATAGATCCTATCATTATGTAACGTGGACAATGGATTAAATTGACTTGAAGTTGTCGCAAAAGATATTGGGAAGGAAGTAAAGATTGTTTTTGGTTAGTCAGATTATAACATGCAAAGTCAGATTATTTCATTAAGATCTATCACTGATATGTTTGCATTGTATTATTTTTTGTGACTTTCATTGTGGAAGCAACATAATAGGAAGATGTGAGTAATAGTATATATATGTCAAAATTGGGTTATGAATTTTCTAATTTAATTTATGTAAATATTATGTGGAATGTATATGTAAAATCCTTTTATGGTTTTGATCTTTTCGCTTTTGTTGTCCTCTTTTTCAAATTATTTCGTTCACTTTTCTTTTGTTTTGTAGGATGATCTTTTCTCCATTCTTAAACCTTCAAATATTAGGTATATATATATGTTGATTCCTTCAATTTTTGCCCCCATTTTATTCTAAATTTTTCCTTTTGTGAAATTTAGCAATAGTGATATCAAATTTAATGCTTATGAATAATCTTAACTGCTATTCGAATAGACTTATGGTGTCATAATGGGCCTAATTATAAACAAAATTTTACTTTGAAAAGTTCTTGGATGCTCTTCTAGCCTAGCACAATCATAGTTGGACTTTTGCATGTTTACACCCTTCCCATCTAAGATACAAGGAAATTCTCCAAAACTTTTTAAAACTCATTCTCAAATATTGCACTACTAAAAATAGTTAATTACCTGCATATTTTGCTGCGGCTTTTATCCAAAAATCCGCAGGTAACAAGACTTTCTGCGGATTTGGGCGCCAAAAAAAATTCGCAGGTAAAAAGGCCGTGGATACTTATTTGCTGCGGATCATAAAATCCGCAGCTAATTTGATGCGGATTTTGATGCAAAAATTTAGATGCGGATATTTTTCGCTTCTAATTCCGCATCAATATTTCGTTAAGAAATTGTTTAGATGGACTTTTAACTAGGATTTTACTGCGAAAAATATCCGCATGTAAATTTCCGCAACAAAATCCCTATTAAAATTCCGCAATAAAATCCTACTAACAAATATCCCCAGCAAAATCCCCATGTAAGTATGTCGCAGCAAAATCCGCAAGTAATATCCGCAGGAAATTCTGCAGGTAAAAAATATCCGCTTATAATTCCGTAGCAAAATCCCCAAATAATTTTCGCTTTAAATAATTTTCGCAGCAAAATCTCCAAATAATTTTCACAGAAAATTTTTGCTAATGTTGTTTGGTTTTTTCTTTCCCCTGTACCATTATGTCACATTCCAGCAATTTCATCTCAAATAACAATTCACATTCAAAGAATATAATACGAAACAAATTCAAATACAAATACAAACATAACAAATTAGTTGTCTAAATAAGCAATCAAATATAGTCTAAACATCCGAGCTACCATCTGCATCATCCTCATCATCTGCATCAGGAGGTGGGGAATGCTGGCGACGAGAGGATCCAGGAAGAACGCCCAATCGCTCCATCAAAATATTCAACTGGCTTCTCGTTTTCAGGAAATAATATTGTAGTGAAGCTTGCTCTTTCTTCATTTCTTCCTTTTCCAATCTCTCCCTTTCTAGTTGGCCTTGTTGTTCAGCACTAAAGGAGTGGACTGTGCTCCTGATCCGCTCATCAACATCCTCAGGTAGGCTGTATGGATGTGAAGGTCTGGACGAGGAACTCTTCATAGTCCTACCTAAAGAACCAAGCCCAGAAACTCTGCCTTTCTTCTTTCCTCCCACGGCGTCATACCAAATATCTAAGTCAGATGGTAGATGTTGTGAGTGTTGAGAACCATCGGCAGACATATTGTCATTCTCAACAGTACTTTGAGAAGATATTTCAGCCCTTTTCTTCTCAAAGTTCTCCTGTAAAAATCATACAAAAAAAGATCAACTTTTTGGAAACAAGAATATTAAAGGACAAATCAAAAAAGGATTGTAATCAAGCTAATGACTTACATAAGCAGCTTGGGCCCGAGGATGAACCCAATCTCCCTCCTTCTTCTTATGGGTGCGGAAATAGAAATCAGAGAATGGTGGGTCTTCACCAAGAGACACATCATGCCCTCTCAGCCTTCTGTAATTAAAACAAATAAATATTTTCACGTCATCAACAACGAAGGCATTTTAATATAATGAAGTACTAAAACTACAAAAAATTAATTAGTATTACCATTTTCTTGAAATGCACTCTATGCGGTATAGAACCGCCCGTATGCAGTGATGCACCTGCATTGGAGTCCCGGTTCTTCTTATTCTGCTCGGATTTTTGTTTGAACTCTAGGGACTGCCAATATCTATTCAGTTCTGTTCATGCACTATCCCCCATCCAAGATGATTTTTTACTATATTTTTGGACTTTTTGTAGCATCTGGGCCAGCCTACCAGCCCCTCTTTTCTCAAAATTCTCTCGCACTGTTGCATTGTGCCTAGGTGGCCATCTAAATTTTTTCTACAATGCTCAAAGTAAGTTTTCATATAAAAATATGAAAAATCGAATTACCTAATCAATTAATACATTGAAACAATGTAGCCAAAAATACCTGAAATTCCTCAAACCACATGTCTCTTGTGTTATTAATATGCTGTAGAAAACTTCTTCCACGACAGTTTGCCTTCTTCAAACTTGGTCTTTATGCATGCAGCGATGCCCTCAATTGTTGGTTTGTGAGGCCAAAACCTAGTTAACAACCAAACAACATTAATAAAACATGTTATCTTTGGGTAAGAAATTAAATCACAATTTTATATTTATTATGAATAATATTAACCCATCTACATCGGGCTCTATCCAAATCAATGTGTCATTAGCATCATTTCCAAGGGCACTAGAAGAACTGGCAGCTGTATGAAGGGCACCAGCAGTAGAGGGTATCAATAAGGGATTACTTTGAGACTGCTGAAGGGGAGGCTGAGGAATTGGTTGAGCCTGAGGATTTTGCTGAGATGTGGATGGACTAGATTGACACATGGCACGAAGGTTAGAAATGGGGATTAACTCAGGAATGTGGGCATTTGTTTGTTGAGTTTGTGATGCTTGGGAGCATGGCGGTGGAGGAACTTGGGCTGACACGCCTGCTGCTGTCATACTCTGCATCTACCTCTTTTGTTTTTTCCCGATCTTTTTGGTTTTTGCTCCTCCTTTATCTCCTGCATCAGCCATCTACAACAAACAATGAAACCAAGTAAGATACATCACAATCCAATACACAATCACATAGCAATAATATAAGGATTCTTGAAAAATAACATGAATATTAGTTAAGCAATCATAAAATAATAGTAATGCAATATGTATGAGATGATGGTTCTTTATGTTAAAAATTTGGAAAGATCCAAATTAGAACATCAAAAACAAAAATATTTATGGAATTATTACAGTTTATGTAGCGGTAAAAAAGAACAGAAATACAATAATTAATCAAGAATCTCAACATTCCAAGACTCCATATTTATAGCATTACAAAAATCAGCATTTGAACATGAATTGCTTCTCAACCTAAGTTTAAAATCAAACAAGTAAATGTCTTTTGGTGGGAAAATCTAGACCAAAGATTGGATAACCCCCCTTGCCTCTTTACCTATTTTGTTGATAATACAATAGCATATGCAAGACAAAATCACATAGCACTAATATATGCAATCTTGAAAAAATATTGCATGAACAAAAGATACATTCAAACCATAAAATAATAGAAATACAAAAATAATTATTCTTATACAAAAATTATTCTTCTTATAGAACTATTAGGATACTTATAGATCTACTATTCTTCCTGTTCTTTGTCTTCATCGTCATCATCTTCTTCTTCTTCTTCTTCTTCTTCTCCATCATCATCATCATCATCATCATCATCTTTGTCTTCTTCTTCTTCTTCATCTTGATCTTCATCTTCTTCTTCATCTTCTTCTTCATCTTCCTCTTCACTGTCTTGCCTCCTACCTAAATGAACTTCTTCACCATTGTGTTCATCATCATGCAGTTGATCAATTGGGTCTTCATCAATCATTGCATTAAAATAGGCTTGATCCTCTTGATAAGCAGTTTCTAATGCTTGTTTGTTATCCACAGTCGCGATTGGCTTATTATTAATAACTACCCACCAATCTAAATTTTGCCAATTTCTTTTCCAGGATAAGGGCAATAATAAACTTGTGTTGCCATTGCAGCAAAAACAAAAGGGTCAAACTTTGTGTATCTTTGATTTTTCTTCACCTCAATAATTCTATACTTCCCGTGTACTTCACACCACGTGGAGATGTATCAAACCACTCACAGTTGAATAATATTAGATTCTTTATTGGTTGTCCTGGCCACTCCAATTCAAGAATCTCTTTGAGGACACCATAATAGTCATTGCAACCCGAGCCTTGTCCCGTGCCCTTAACACACACTCCACTAGTGTATGTTTTTCTACCTTCACCCCATGCAGTAGTATGAAATTTGTAGCCATTAATGAACATGATAGGCCATGACTTTGCAACTCTCAATGGTCCTAAGGCCAGGTAAAGCAAATGAGGATTGTGTGACATGCGTTCCGCTTTATTAGTCACCTATTAAGTCTATCTTGTTAGTAAGATATACATTGACAATATTGTATACGTTATAAATAGGACATTCTATTCGAATTTAAATACTTACATACTCTCGGAACCAACGGGAGAAATCAGCTTCAATTTGTTGATCAATAATAGCTTCGCTAACATTACCATACATACTTCTCACTTGATGCTCATATATGCTGCACCAGAATTGTTGATATGGTAAGAGTCTTATCCAACAAAACATATTTACAAACTTAAAAGGGGCACTACTTACCCAAGATATTCTTTAACCTCCACACAATTTAACAAAATATGTAACTGGGCAACTTGCAATTCTTTATCACTTAGCCATGTATAAGAGACTCTTACCAGTCTAAACCTAAATTTGGAAAAAAGCCTTGTAATCGTGAAATAAGTCATTTGAAGAATAGTTTTCAAATTTGACAATAAAATAATGAGCGGTTGGTTACCTTTCAAACGGATACATCCATCGATATTGGACAGGGCCACCTATCCTTGCTTCATAGGGTAAATGAATTGGCAAGTGCTCCATTGAGTCAAAAAATGAAGGTGGAAAGATGCGCTCAAGTTTGCATAATATGATAGGAATGTTTTCTTCCATTCTTAGTAAATGATCTTCCCGTAAAACTGTTGCACATAAATCCCTAAAGAATTGGCTCAATTCTATAATTGGATTCAATATCGCATCAGGAAGTGCACAGAACGCCATTGGAAGAAGACACTGCATCATAACATGGCAGTCGTGACTTTTCATACCAAAAAACTTTGCCTCTTTCTTATCCACACATCTAGCTATGTTGGACACATAGCCATCCGGCATTTTTAATCCCTGTATCCAGTCACATACATCATCCCTTTACAGGAAGGGGTTCGAGTTAAACAAAATTTGGCTTTATGCTTCCTCCAATTCCCATTGGCAAGCTGTTCCAAATGCAACTCCGGTCACCGACAATACTCTGCCAAGTCTAGTCTTGATTTTACATTGTCCTTGGTTTTAGCTTTGTTGTCCATAACAGTATGGAACACATTGTCAAACAGGTTCTTTTCAATGTGCATGACATCGAAGTTGTTTCGAATGAGGTTATTTTTCCAATAAGGCAAGTCCCAAAATATGCTTCTCTTTGTCCAATTATGAGTTTGACCATATCCAGCAAAGCGGACCTGCTGACCAGTATCAGTTATCTTGGGAAGGTGACAAACTTTCTCCCATAGTTGGTCTCCAGTCAACCTCGGAGGAAGGATAGAACGCTCTTTCTTTCCTCTTATGAAGTCATTTGTATTCCTTTTTAAAGTATGATCAGGCTTCAAAAATTGACGATGACAATCAAACCAAGAATTTTTCTTCCCATTTTTCAAGTAGAACGCTTTTCATGAATGCTCCATACAAACAGGGCATGCTAGTTTTCCAGCCGTACTCCACCCTGATAACATGCCATATGCAGGAAAGTCTCCAATTGTCCACATCAATGACGCCCGCATTGCAAAGTTTTGTTTCTTATATGCATCATAAGTCGAGACACCATCATTCCACAATTGTTGCAACTCATCTATCAGGGGCTGTAAATACACATCAATTTTACATTTTGGATTATGTGGACCTGGAATGATCACAGTTAAGAACATGAAAGGGAAAGTCATGCACAGTTCAGGAGAAACATTATAAGGAGTAACAATTACAGGCCAGCAAGAGTAAGGTGTTGCAGATTGGCTAAAGGGAGTAAACCCATCAGAACACAAACCAAGTCTGACATTTCGAGGCTCAGAAGCAAAGTCAGGATAAGTGCGATCAAAATGTTTCCATGCCACTCCATCGGACGGGTGACACAATACACCTTCGTCCCTACAATTTTCCTGGTGCCACCTCATGTGCCTTGCAGTGGAAGGTCTCCGAAGCATATAAGCGTTGAAGTCATGGAATAAGAGGCAAATAATGCATCTTTTTACGTGACACATCTTTGCAATCATGTTTACGCCCTCTACGTTCTTTATAACGAGATTCATGGCAGAACTTACATTCCCTCAAGTCCTTATCATGCTTCCAATACAACATGTATCCATTAGTGCAGCAATCGATTTTTTGGCTAGTAAGACCTAATCCTGCTACTAATTTCTTTGCGCTATAAAAATCAGAAGAAATCTTATTTGAAGAAGGACAAATTTCATTCATTAGTTGTGCCATGCCATCAAAACATCTATGGGGCATATTGTAGTCAGATTTTAAACTCATCATCCTGACAGCTGCCGACAACACCGAATGCGTCTCACATCCAGGCCATAATGGTTCTTGAGCTAGATTCAACATATCATAGAACCTAGCAGTATCCATATTTGGAGGGTCATCCACATTTTGTTCACCTTCTTGACTAGATCCTAAACCTGCAGCATCATACATCCATGCCCTGATATTTATTGACATGCTCATAACCGCCTGTAGAAGGCCCACTTGTTTGCCCATAATACATGTCAAAATCACCCCTTCCAGGTTTAGAATCCAGTCAAGACAGGTAAATTAAATGGAGGTGATGACCCTCCAAATGATGTCTACTAGGTAGGATCTAGATGTGTTAAAACCTTTCTAGAATATGAACATTCACAATATCAGGGACATGGTGTCGTTCATTTTTGCACTTCACACACGGACATCTAATAACTCCCTCAGTTAAATATTTTGGTTGTTGACAAGCAAAATTTATAAACCCCGCCAAACCCTCCAAAAATTCTTCCACATATCCCCGGTGATTTGGAAGAAGTCTATTATACATCCATCTTCAATGCTCCGGGATTTCCATTTTTCCTAACCAAACTAATGACTTACTTAGTCTCCTGTTAAACAATTAATTTCCAAACAAATATAAGAATATAATTTTAAAAAAATATATCTTATATTAAATTATCTGTTATTAAGTAAAAAATTAAAAAAATATTAAATATTTTTTTTAAAATTTTACCATGCATTAGCATAAAAATTAATATAATCTACTCTTTTAATCACCTTTTCCCTTGTCTCTCTTAATTAAAGTCTACTAATTATCATTCCAATACCTACATTTATATTACATGTCATTTTCAAAGATTATTGATGGTTTAATATTTTTCATATAATATGCATTATGAACTGGTTTAAGCAAAATTGTATAATTTTAGTAAAAAACATGAATATCTCAAGAAATAGAATTGTTTTAAGAAATATGTAGTGTGTGTGTGTGTGTATATATATATATTAAAAGAGTGAATTATGTTGTTTGTAGCCATTAATGTAAAAGTGTAATTTAGTCACTTTTTGACCTATATTTTTGTAAAATTGAGCCAATTTAATTTTTTTTAATCCGTACCACCAACTCAAAACAACAGTTTTTGATAATAGAAAAAGTATATTATAAGAAAATTTTATAGTTTCGTTAGGGTACTGGATGACGTTATACTTTAAATATTTAATTAACTCAATAATTCTGACCTTCACATTACGGATATCCATAGTAGGATACCCGATTGAAAACCATTATTAATTTTAAAAAATCAAGACTAAACTAATTAACTTCATCTTAAGTACCAAACTTTACGTAATTTCTATGATTAACAAGTTAACTAATAAGTATTCTATATATAATCCATAAGAAGAAAAAATAATCAATATTAGTTATTCCAAGACAAAATTTAAGTTAAAAAATTACATCATTTTTTAAAACTAAAACGAAAAATAAAAATAGTATGACTGAACAATCGGATAAAAATAGTATAACTGAAAAATTACTGAATAAAGGAAAGACAAATAAACTGTGTAACCTTCTTGAGCTCTCTAGACCTTTATTTTCCTCCACACAAATTGGCAATGAGAGACCTTTAATTTTCCCAGTGTTTGGTCAATAAAACAATGATGCAATTCTTGAAGTTAAACATTAAATTTCAAGACTCTCTTTAAAACTAATCTTTCGTGCATTCGAGTCATCTACATGTTTCTAGTAAATAACTCTAGATGCTTCATATGAATTGAAGAGCCAACTTGGGGAAAAAAAAAATCATCCACAATGCATATAAAGCCAAAACAAAAACTACTAGAAACATCTTACTTTTATCCTATTTAAAGCGCAAACTATGATTCCTCCAAAATTGTCTAACCGCCATCAATTGCGAAAACACACAAACAAGACATAGTATTATTGTTAACACCTGTCAAGAAGGTGAACCTGTCTCTTATACACATCTAGATGTGTATAAGATCACAGTTAACAATAACTACTTTATCTGTGTTTCACCTTCCTATCTGCAAATGCCAAGATTCTCCAAAAAACAAAAAAAAAGTAGAAATCGCTAGAAAAATAAAACTAAAAAATAACAGATAAAAATCTTAGGAAAATTATGATAACAAAAATTTGCAAAAAAAAAAAAAAAAATGAAGGATAAGAAAATTAAAAAGTGGAAACATAGAAATACTGATTCAATTACCTTGCAACTGTTTGAGGAGGTGGCGGCTTGAGTAGGTGGCGGCTTGAGGAGGTTGCAGCTTGACGAGGTGGCGGCTTGAGGAGGTTGAAGCTTGAGGAGGCGGCGGCGGCTTGAGGAGGAGAAATAAGCAGCCTTGAAGAGGAGCAACCAACTTGAGAAGAGAAAGAAATGAGGAAGAAGGGATGGGAAGGAGAGATGGAAATAGGAAGAAGACGGTGGGAAGAAGAAAGGGAAATAGGAAGAAGGAGGGCGGGTGAATGGTGGTAGAAGGTGGCGGAGATGGGTGAAAAGGGGAAAGAGGGATTTCTTCCCGATTTAATCTGGGAGGAGATGGGTGGGTTTTGTGATTTTAATTTGAAATTTGCTGCTGATTTTTGCTGCGGATTTTTCCGAGTATATTTGCTACGGATATTTGCTGCGGATTTTAAATTTGCTACGGATTTTGCTGCGGAAATTTGCTATTTGCTGCGGATTTTCCCAAAATTTTCTGCCGATAATAGCTGTAGATTTTTGGGAAGAATTTTTTGGCCTTTTATGTAGTTACATGCGAATTTTCCTGCGGATTTTTGCTGCGGATTTTCCTGTGGAAATTTCCTAAGGAATTAGCTGTGAATATTTTCACATGCAAAATATCCGAATCTAATTCCGCATGTAACTACATAAAAGGCCAAAAAATTCTTCCCAAAAATCTAGAGCTATATCCGCAACAAATTTATGCAGCAAAATCCGCAGAAAATTTACCTACAAATTTTGCTGCGTATTTTTTTGTAGGTAATACATTCCCACATTATGGAGGGAATTTTACCTGTGGATTTTTTAATCCGTAGCAAAATTTTATTCTCAAAACTAGAAAACTATAATCCGCAGTAAATTTCGTAGCTATTACCTGTGAAAAAAAGTCGCAGCAAAAATCCGCATGAAATTTGCAATTTTTTTGTAGTGTTGTATACATCTTGATCCATCCTGCTAGACTATGTTTATTCTATATACAGAATATATAATCATTTATAATGTTGTAATTTCAACTTCGAAATTTTTTTTTGTGTAAGCCTTTCCCAATCTTCTTAACGTTTAATATTGTGTCTGATTCTAAACTACATATTTTTTGTTTTCTGTGATTTTGTTTTTTAATTTCAATTAATCTGTTAGGAATAACAGAGTATGTATAATATGTATAAATCAGAAATTCAATACAATTGGTACACAGGGAGCCTTTATATAGGATTACAAAAAAATATTCTAGATCATCTATACTTGGTAAGTCTTGCTAATCAAGATAATTAGACTAATAAAGTAATTAACTAATCTAGGGGAGAAATTAGAGAATTACATCAATAAAATATTTACATAGCATAATATAATAATTTCATATTTTTGACATCCCCTCAAATTCAATATTATAGAAAACTAAATTGAGTTTGAACATGAGAATAGCAACGCAAAACCGAGCAAACATTAAAAGGGATGCATTATATTTAAGAACTGAAACGAAACCAAAACCGATCAAAAACTCAAAAACTGTCTATCCAAACCAAGAAAATAGAAAGATGAAAATCGAGAGAACTCGAAAGTTGAAAATTGAGAGAAGCTGAAAGTTGAAAACAAAGAATCAAAGCAAAACATATTGGGAAGCTTAAAATATATTTATAGGCAGAGGTTTTGATACCATGTTAGGAACAAGAGAATATGTGTAATATGTATATATCGGGATTCAATACAATTGGTATATAAGGAATCTTTATATAAGCTTACAAAAAAATATTCTAGATCATCTATACAAAGGGGGGATTTAGGAGGGCGAGCGGGGACCACTGCCCCCTAAGATTTTAGAAATTATAAATTTTACTTTTTAAAATTTTGAAAATTGAATTTGTATTCTTATAAAATTTATATTTCGCCCTCATAAACTTTTGAGAGAAATATAAATTAGCCTTAATAAATATGTGGCTATTAATTCTTACCCCCTCAAGGTACAATGCCTACGTCTGTCCCTATCTATGCATGGTAAATTTTGTTAATCAAAACAACTAGACTAAAATAAAGTAATTACCTAATTTAGGAGAATAATTAGAGAAATTGTATCAATCAAATATTTATATACTATAATATAATAATTTCATATCTTTGATATAATCTATGCAAGACAACTTTTTTCTTAATATAGGGATTGATGCTCATTTTTGTTCCATTTCTTAGTTTCATTTTTTCAATTTGATTTAGGTAGATGCCATGCTGCAATAAGTAATCATTACTGGTATTTTCTTTGGTTGCTTAATAAGTGTATGAGAAAGGGTTTTAGGCAATCATTCTTGTATTACGTTTCGCAGCTGTTTCATCCACACAAACAACTTCATGTTTTTTCTTTACTTTTTTAGATGCGAACAAGCAAGTGATGGTGCAACAATCTTTGCTTTAATTTGAGGATGCAAATTATGCGGATGTCATTTTGCAAGGTTGTTGGTATTTTGCAGATTTTGGATACTATAATGGATGGTTTATAAATATCTCATTCTTTGAAAGAAACACAAATATTATACTGTTTTTGTAGTGAAAAACTAATGCTTTCTTTTTTATCATGTTGTTTGTAATGAAAATAGTGTAACTAATATTTTTTCTTTGGAAGTGAAAAACTAATGTTTTGTTTTAAAGTGGACTTATAGTGTGCCGTTATTAAAAAAAAAAAAAAAAAAAAAGGGGTCTAACTTTGAAAGCTTTTCTAAAATTTAAGAAGTGTAAGCCTTTTAATGGCAAATATTTGGAGGATGGTATTATCAGTTGTGGTAATTTAAATTCATGTTTTTTGGATTAAGTAATACATAAATTGGTTCTAATACGATTTTCATTCATTTTCAGACTACAATTGCATATTATAAGAAGTTCAGTTCAAGATTTATAGTTACATATTCAGATACGTTATACCATATGTGTTGTCTATATATATATATATATACATATATATATATATATATATATATATTAATGCAACTATTGGAATATTATATAAATTTCAAATTTTAAATTATTTTGTTAATTATGTTATCATTCTAACCTTCTAATTGTACAACACTTTGTTCAATGTGCTTCCCTAACCTTCATTCTTAAAATAATGCATCCTTTTTTATGTCTTATACTATATATGGATATTACATGTTGTAAGAGCATAAATATTTTATGCATAATTATCTTTTCGTCTTCAAGTTTTAATTTTGCAATACTTAATGGCATTGTTCAACATAGACTAATCTCGTGCAAATGCTTGGGTGAAAAACTAGTTTGATACCGTTTGTAAATGATCTCTAGATGTTAAGAGAGATTACCAAAAATTTAACACAAATATATCCCGAAAAAGAAACTTTATCAAATAATTTTGAAAAGGAATTTATGAAGGGCCTCTTGCGCTTTGACTAATACATAAGTTTTTAATTTAATGTTTGGGTTAATTACATTACCTCTTTTTTGTCCAAACTACTAAATAAACTCCGAAATTTGGTAAAATTATGGATACCCCCTTGCTTTTATTAAATTTGTAACAAATGCCTTCTTACTGTGAGGCCTATTAACTAACATTGACTTAATGTTGCTAATTAAATTTTATATTGAATTTACTAAAATACAGTTACATTGTGTTTGGATGGAGGGATTTTTGGTAGATTTGATTTGAAATCCTAATTCATAATAAGTTATCCAAATAAGTTAATTGATTTAGTTATGGATTTGAAATCTACCAACAATTGAGAATGTGATTTTAATGGTTAAATGAAGAGATTTGAAATTCACCCAAATTTTATATCATTTCAAATCCATTCATTGTAAATACTTCCTTCAATTCAAATCTACCTATCCAAACACAACCTTAAAGAAACCCTAAACACATTAGCCTCTATCCTCCAACCCCCACAGCCATTCCCTTTCACTTCTCCTCCTCCTTCCAACACTACAGGCACATCCTAATCTCCTCCTCTTCTTTGCAGCGCCATAGCCCCTTCCCTCACAACCCGTCCCCCTTTCACCCTCCTTTATCTCCTCTTCCTCTGCCTCCTAACACCATAGCCCTGACATAGTATCCCTCTCCTTCCCCCTCCCCCTCCATCTCCCTCTTTCCTTTCTTTCATCTCTTTCTAATCCTTTCCTTTCCAATCACGCAGCCCCATCTAATTCTCTTTCTTCCCTGCACCATCATCCCTTCACCCTTTCTCAGCCTCCTATAGTTCAATTCACGCCACCACCACCAATAGTAAGTGCACCAAAAATAATTAAATGATAACTAACTAGGAAATTAATAAAGAAAAGCAACAGATTAAGATAGGCAAATACCAAATACTAGTAATTAAAATGCATGGTTCTCAAAGATCTTTTAATTATCTGCTAAGGAGAATCCTTCCTTATGTTTGATTCAGGCAGGAACCGTTGACATGGGACATACTGTCATGATGGACTTGGCCATGGTTTCGATTTCGGAACAAAAACTGCCGAAAACTAGCAGTTTTGATTCTGGAACAAAAATGTCATTGACGGTTCCCAAAACTAGAATTGAAACTATGCTCCGGTTCTGGTTCTCTATTTTTTGGAACTGGAACTAGAACCAGCAATAATTTGTAAAAAAAAAAGAAGAAGAAGAATGGATTAAAATTCTCCCTATACTATTTTACGCATAAATACCCTCCTCTCCCTACCATTTTCAACACACAATTCTCTCAATCTCTCTAATCCTCTCTAATTCTTTCAAATAATCACAAAGTGTATGAATTTTTCAAAATGTATCTTTACTTTAATTTTCAATAATTCAATAAATAATGCAATAGTGTACATTTTTTTTTTCAAAAACAAAGTCTACAATTAAAATATATATAAAATGTAATTTTTTATTTCTCATCTTAGCTTTTATTAATTTTTTCAATATTATCATTTGCAATATTTTATTTTTTTTAAAAAAATTTGAAATCGGAACCGTGACCGAAACCGGACAGAACTGCAAAACTTCCTGAAACCGCCAGTTCCAAAATTGGAATCAAAATCGGCTCCTCCCAGTTCTTGTTCCGGCTTCTCCTAGAACTAGAATCGATGATTCTAAAATCGGAAGTGATGAGAGTCAATGAGTTCTGGAACCATGTCATGACTACTTGCTTCTCTTCCTCCCAGTACCATAGCTCTGCCACTACCCCTCCATCTTTTCCCTCCGTCATCTCTTCCTAATCCTTCCCCTTCCAATCTCGCAGCCCCGCATTGACTCTCCTCCTTCCCCATGTCATCATCCCTTCACCTCTCTCCCTCAGCCTCCTATAGTTCAATTAATGCAACCACCGCCAATAGTAATTGCACTAGCAATAATTAAATAAAAATTAACTAGGAAATTAATAAAGAATAGCAACAAATTAAGATAGGTAAATACAAAATACTAGTAATTAAAATGCATGGTTCTCAAAGATCTCCTAATTATCTGCCAAGAAGAGTCCTTCCTTATGTCTAACTCAAGCAGGAACTATTGACATGGGATATACTGGCATGAGGAACTTGTAGTTCTAGATCACAAAGCAACTATGATTCCGATCATTTCTTAGGCTTCGATTGTTTGGCAAAGAAATTAATTACAATATGTAAATTGTTTAAGCTTAATTTTTGCTAATTGTGATGGTAGGAGAGAAGGAGACAAGTATTCTAGGGCTTGTAAGGGTTTTTTGGTAACGCTAATATAGATGTATGGGTAATTTAGTCTTTTAAATAGTTTTATTTGTGAGTTTTAACAGATTTAACTTTGAAGGGGTATATGTACTTTTGCCAAATTTCAAGATTTATTTGGTAGTTTGAACAAATCTTAAGGGAGGTAATGTAACTAACCCTTAATGTTTAGAAACTTACAATCTACCTGTTTGTGGTTTGTTTGTTTTTCTTTTTTGTAAAATGGATAAGAAGTTAAAAAAAAAACTAATAATTTGTGCAAAATGTAAAATATACCATAAAGCCTAGCACTTGTCCATCACCCTCCAACCTTCATCCAAAGAGAGAAGTTGGGTTTTATACTAAAATATAAAAATAAACTTGATTAGATGCTTTCAATGGATAAAATAACTTTTCAAAATAAAAACTTTTGGAATTCTAATAGCTGTTTAACAAAATATCATTTAAGGGTGTCACTTCAAGTATAACTCACAAGGGGCACAATTGTAATTTGTAAATTATATAGGTAGCCTAGATATTAAGTTATTAATCATACCACAAAGGTTTTCCTGTTATAAATTGTATAAGGTAGACGTCCATTCATCTTATCAACCACATCAGTTAATTGATATTCATCCCATTGAATTATGTGAAAACTTATTGATTTCCTGATTCATGTATCATATTAAGTGTTTGTTTACGAATTTTCAATGGATATCTTTAATAAATTTCTTCAACACTTAGTAGAGAGAAATTATAAAGATGATCATAGAATGGAGGCTAGTACTCCTGAAGAGGTCCTAGACATAACTAATTATAAAATTCCAAAAATGGATCAGATACCTGAATTTAATAAAAACAAAGAAATCTCGATAAGTTATGTCGCTACTGAAAAACATGGAATCGAAAAGAAATTGTTGTCGACAACATATTATTATTTATAATATCAGCTAATGTTTTAAATGGAAAATGAAAATCTTGAATGTAATATTATCTTCCATCATAATCGTTTGGTTCTCCATTCTATGATTTTTTTTCTCTATTTTTCTTACCTCAAATATGCTCTTGAAGAAACAATACTGGTAACGAATTTTAGAAAATATTCCAATTTTTATATTTTCTTATGACTGAATAAAATAATGAATTATTACTCAAATGAATCTCGTCCAATTAATTATGCTTCATTCTCCAAAGTGAATGCGACAAAATTTAAATAATACTTATGGACGTGGTGATAGTCAAAACTAACATATTCATGATGGTTATCAGTGAGCACTACTCTGATTGTAGTACTACATCTCACCACCAGAAGTGGTAAAATTGTGAAGAGATAAAAGAGAAAAATATCAGTCATACATTAAGAATGATATGAAAAATAAACATTATCGTTATGCTATGAAAGACCATCGGTTACATACCTATCGCACATTAAATAGTCTTGTTGAATTTTCTCAAGAATCATTGAAAGATAAAGAGTTACAAAATCGTAGAAACAAGTTTTCTCTAAAATGATTTTGACCATAGTTATTGTGCTATTGGTTTTTTCCTTAAAGGAAGTATTGACCGTTTGGTTGACGGTGAAAATAATTAAGAAATAAAATTGCGTGATATTTTATTTAGTATATTTTTATTACAATTTTACAATTCTACATGTTTTGTTGTTTTATATTAATTTGTTATCTTATATTGTTTTGCTGTTATATTTATTTTGTTTAATGAAAAATGTATGGATATACATTTAAATATAACTGATGTATGAAAATATGTCTCTGACTATGTAACAATACATATGATACTCAAAAGTAAAAAATATTTTTTTACCTAAAGTTATGAGAAATAAATGTTAATACTATAAGCAGAATCATTAAAAGATAAAGAGAAAATCATAGAAATAAGTTTTCTTTGTAATGATTTTGATCATGGTTATTGTGCTATTAGTTTCTTCCCTGAAGGAAGTATTGACCGTTTGGTTGACGGTGAAAACATAACTAAGAAAAAATGGCATGATATTTTATTTAGTATGTCTTTATTATAATTTTAGAATTCTACTTGTCTTGGTATTTTACATTAATTTGTTATCTTATATTATTTTACTGTTATATTTATTTTGTTTAATGAGAAATGTATGGATATACATTTAAATGTATCTGTGGTATGAGAATATGTCTTTGACAATGTAACAATACATATGGCACTAAAAAATAAGAAATATTTTTTCACCTGAAGTTGGGAGAAATAAATGTTAATACTATAAGTGTTATTGTAAAAATTAATTAAAAATCTGGTAGAGCAAATAGATGTCTCTCTGAAGGAACAAAATTGGTTATAAATAATGCACTTTCTCCACTAAGTTTTAAAGAAATTTATTAAAGATATCATCTGAAAAGGATATTATTTTAAAATTATAAATGAGAAAAAATTATTGAATATCTATGTAATATTAGAAATGAAATGTACTATGAAAAAATTGCATATCTTTCATTTTAGTTTAGTATTCGTACTATACAATTGAAACACGTATTATAGTAAATCTGAAATTTACTGTCCAAATACTTTTATTATTTAACAATAACCTGTTAAACCATTTCGGATCAATTATGATGCATAAAAATTATTAAAAATTTACATGGATATCTATTGGAGAATCAGAAGATTTTTCGATTCAATAAATTTTTTTTTGTGTTACTTGTTTTTAAAGAAATTAATTATTATATCATCACCAACTAAAATTGGGAAGAATGAAATAAGGGTGAGATATATGGGTCCACTCACTCTTCATGTGTATCATTTAAATATTTTATAATTTTAATAGATACATCTACTAAATGGTCACATGTGTACTTACTATCGATTTACAGCTTGGAGTTTGCGTGGTTACTAATCTAAATAATTTGATTAAGAGTACAATTTTCAAATTATGAAATCAAGAAAATTTGTCTTGATAATGCTAGTAAATTTATATTTCAAATATTTGATGATATTTGTATGAACGTTTTGAATCACGTCTCTACGCGTTTATACTAAAATGATCTAATAAAATTGTTAATAAAATACCTCCAAACTAGTTAGACCATTACTTATGAGAACATGTTATGTTGTTCGCAGCAATATTTATACACATCAAACCAACAAGTTATTCTCCCCATTATAGTTGACTTTTGGTCAAGAATCTAATTTTTTCATCTATGAATTTTTGATTGTGTGATATATGTTCTAATTATTTCACTGTAACGCACAAAGATGGGTCATAAAAGAAAGTTGAGAATATATGTATAATGTGATTTGCCCTTTATGATTAAATATTTTAAAATATTATATGGCACTTATATACGACATAATTTGTCGATTGAAATGAAAATGTTTGCCAACATGAGGGGAAAAGATAAGCAATTGGATAGAAAATTGAATGAAATGAGTTATCATATTTTGATTCTCGTACAAAATATGTGAACTTGAAGTTCACAAGATAATCCATTTGCAAGACATTGCGAATCAATTACCAAATTCATTACTTCTACCAAGATCTAAAATAAGTGAAATCTCATATACCAATTAAAATATTTTAATTCAAATTGGTGTCCCTGCAAGATAACCTAAAAGATAGTTAGCCACATATAAGGTGGGTTGACCAGTTGATTCCAAATGATAAGAATTATCGTCAGAGAAAAGAAGGAAAGGTTAAAGATAATATAGAATAGAGGCGGGTGCTCTTGAAGAGGCCCTAGACATAACTAATTATAAAACTTCAGAAGTGGATCAAGTACCTGAATCTAATGAAAATAAAGAGATCTTGATAAGTTATGTCGCTACTAAAAAAGATGGAACCAAAAAGAGATTGTTGTCGACAACATATTATTGTTTGTAATATCAGCTGATATTTTGAATGAAAATGAGGATTTTGAATGTAAATTTGTCAAAAAATATCGACATAGAAATGATTGAAAGATAGTCGGTTAGATACAAATATATTTGTGCAAAAATGAAATGAGAAAAATGAAATTGTGGCATATAAAGACACCTTGTCGAGCCTCTTCGAAAATTTTCGCAAAAAATTGGCATTGATGATAAAGAGATTTATTCTCTTGTGGTGGAAGTAATTATCTTTAGATATTTAATTTGTGTGGCATTTTATGAAAAATTAAAATGCGTTCAATAAATACTAAGCATATTTTGTATAACACATTTTATAGCGATATCTATATGAAAATCCCTAAAAGATTTAACATGCTTGAAACATGTAAAGTTTTTAGGAAGCGTTGTTCCATGAGATTGAAAAAATCCTTCTATGGAATAGTTCAAAACAATTTAGGCGAATATGATATAATCGCCTCAATGAGTATTTATTGAGTAAGAGTTATAAAAATAATCTAATTTGCCTATGCGTTTTCACAAAAAACACAAACTTAGAGTTCGTGATAACTGCTGTATATGGTGTATATGTTAATAATATAAATATTATTTGAATTCTTGAAGAAGTTCATTAGAACTCCTGAAGAGTTTCATTAGAACCTTGAAGAGGTTCAAAAGATAATAAATATTTTGATTTTGGTAAAGATCTATAGTTCGAGCACTTATCGAGTGAAATTTTTGTTCATTAGTATACCAGAAAGATATTAGAACGATTCTATTTAAATAAAATACATTCATTGAATATCCCAATGGTTATGAGATTGATTGATGTCAAGAATAATAATTTCTCGTCCTCATGAGAATGGTGAAGAACTTTTTGGTTTTGACGTACCATACCTCTCAGTGCTAACATGTACTGTAAATTCGTTAGGACAATCTAGTTCTTCTCTGATACGAAAATATTGGAATGACATCAAACATTGTACTTCAATTTTTCTAAGATATTATTGATATGAATCTATTTTACTCAAACGAATCTAAATCAAAATTAGTTGGTGATACAGATGTTGAATATTCATCAAATCCAACACAAAGTTTGATTTCGAATGAGTTATAAAAAAATTGATATCCTGGTGATCAAAATTTTAGTCACTACTTTTTGCAATTATTGTTGAAATATCGTAATATATGAGCAATTCAGTGGATATGTTTGGTTACAGTCATTGACCCAACATATCCACAAGATATGTGGTTTAATATTAGATGTGATATTTCGATATTATATAATGACAATGCTGAATATGTTGTTTAGCTAAAGGAATACTACATTTCTATGATATTTTTCTTTTCTCATAATTTTCAAAAGAATGATGAAATTGATATCTAACAAATTCGTTCATGTGATGATCTAACAGATTTATCCAAAGGTGATACCAGCAACAACATTTGAAAAGTCAGTTTTGTAAAATTGGGATTTCAAAAAATTTCATGTGATACTTTTATGAGGTGGAAGATAAGTAAACGCTATACTCTTGTTCCCTTGACTATGATTTTGTCCCAATAAGTTTTATTGACAAGGTTTTTTAATGAGGTAGTATGTAAAAGTATACTATAAACGTTCAATATGCACTATACTCTTTTTTTTCCTCGATTTTTTCTCACTGGGTTTTCCATGGTAAAGGTTTTTAACGAGATAGTAATTTTATGTTTGAGTATTTTTTAATGCATGGACATCCAAGGGGAGTTATGAATTGTATAAGGTAGATGTCCATTCATCTTTTTAACCACATCGATTAATGTGATATTCATCATTTGAATTATGTGAAGACTTATTGATTTCTATGATTTATGTATTATATTAAGTATTCATTTATGAATTTCGTATCTTGTAACTCTATATATATCATAGGGGATTTCGATACCTCATTTGTAAGGCTTTTGAAAAGGTTTTTAAAGGTTTTTGAAAAGTTTATGAAAGTTGATAATATAGAGTATTAGAGAATTTGTTACTACTTCTCTTTTTGCTATTCTCTCATCTACACTTATAAATTTACTACTTTAGTTAGTTTTGTAGTTAAAATTGATAATCTTAACTTAATTTTACAACATTTCCTAGTAATTTATGTATTTTGAAAAAGATAAAATTACACTTTAACCCCCTATATTTATGTTATACTTTCAAATTGTCCCTTTTCTCAGATACGTAAATTGACCTTTTCCGGAGCCTTCCCTATCAACACATCAAGCTCCAACAGAAAAAACCCTCCGGCACCGACAAGCCAATCGATTCAAGCCGAAATATACAGTCAACAGTGAGATGGCCGGCTTATCGCTGCAGTGCGGCGACTGTGGGACCCTATTGAAATCAGTAGAAGAAGCTCAGGAGCACGCGGAGCTCACCAAACACACCAACTTCGCCGAGTCAACGGAGCCGGTTCTCAACCTCGTATGCTCGTCCTGCGGCAAACCCTGCCGCTCCAGAACCGTAATTACAGTTCTACCCCCTCAGTTTGTTGATTTTCAATTTTTATGAATTTATTTGGAATTTGTTCGATTTTTGTTATGTGTAACTGATAATCGAAAATTTTGGTGTTTAATTTTTCCTTGTTAGATTGAATTAGATGAAAATATATATTACTCTGCGGAGTTGGTAGAGTATAGGTACAATTTTTTTAGCATAATGTACAACATACTGCCTTATAGCTTATGATGAATTTATGTCGGTCAGAGTATTCAGTTTATCTAGTTGTACAATTGAATCTACAGATAATTGGTCAAGTTGTAGTTTTTTTTTTTTTTTTAATAAATAGTGGTTTGGATAGAATTAGTAAAAAATAATGAGCTAGTTACGACATAAACAATAATAATGAACTCCAGCAAGGGTGAGGGAAATCCACGTTGTAGAGTCCTAAGGTATAAGGTATAGATGGAGAACTCCAAATCAAGGAATAAAAATACAGATAAGGGAAGGAAGTAGATATTCATTTACTTGGTGCTTTGGGTTACGTGTTGTGATAATTGTTAGTATGTGTGAGTTTTTGTAATAGATATTGGGATTTATTTGAGGAATTAAAATGGAAAAATACTATGGTTTTAAGTACTATATGTGATTTTGTGTTTTTAAACTTGTATTTATGATGTGCGAGTTGCAATTGCAATTGATATGCATGGGAGATTTTCAACTACTTTGTTAGTTCTTTTTTTATATCAAACTTGTGGGAGTTTAGTTTAGTAAAGAGCAATCATACCCAGTAAAGGTAAGGGAAGGGGTGAGAGTTGTTGATGCAAGTAACCTTTTCTTTCAGGCATAACTTGATTACTGTTGCATTTTGTGCTTTGATGGTTATAGGGCTTTAATTTGCCAGAGATATCGGCAATTATGCCACTGCTAGGTACTCTGATTAGAGTCGCTTGTTTAATAAATTATTCTTTCTTCTGATTTCGTAGTTTCTGTCTAGAGGATCTTAAAAGGGTGTTGCCAAGGATAAGGATGCACGGAAAAGAGGGGTTGCTCCTGCAAGAATTTTGCTTTTGGCATTGTTTATTGCATAACATTGTTTGATTTCTTTTTCATGCATATTCCTGAAAGATATATGACCTTTTCCTGAAAGATATATGACCTTTTCCTGAAAGATATATGACCTTTTGATATACAAGCAAATTATTACCTGTAAGTATACACTTAGAAACTGAAAAAGGAGAAACCTTTGCCTTATTAGTATTCCTATACCCATCAGTTTGAGATTAAACATCTCTTAGCATGGAAATTTAGTGTATCTGCTACCAAGCTGATGTTAATGCACAGATTCTATTTTTTATTTTTTATTTTTTCATTCTTGACATATAAGACATGTTGTGTAGGAGAGTGATTTGCACACAAAGAGGACAGGACATGCGGAGTTTGTGGATAAGACATCAGAGGTAATAACACCAATAAGTTTGGAGGCTCCAAAAGCGAGTGATGATGTAATAATGGAGGAGGCTGGTGATGGCAGTAGTAGTAGCCAGCAAGAAGGTACTGATTGGTTGTATGTGTTCCTTTATAATCTAATTGAGTTTGTTGTTTGAATTAGTACCCTTTGTATAAATGGTTGCCCGGGTTATCCTTTTTCTTTGCAATTAAGATTTGGGCTTGCTACTTTTATTTAGATTCTGTTCTCATTGGAGGGTGGAACGGATTATATTGAGTTTTTGTATTTATTCTTTTCCGTTCTGATTGTACATGGTTTATAGTGTTCAAAAAAAAGTCTTGGCAAAAAATGTTGATAAAATTTCTAATTTGAGAACTGAATAACACATTTTATTAGCAAATTTATATATCTAGAGGAAAAAGACGGTAAATGGCATCTAAAGGAGAGATTCACACCTTTGATGTGCAAATTGAATTGTGAGAACTGAATCTTTAGTCAAACCAAAAAAAAGAATTAGGTTGAACTTTCGTGATATATAGGATATGATGTTTGAACTTTGGTAACAAGAATCTGCATTGAATATAATGCATGATTTCTGGGTTGAAGTTATCTTGATGAGTATGAAACATCACTGTTAGTGTAGTGTAGAAATGTCTGTGTAGCTTCATATGACTTGAATGCTTTAAGCATTTATGAGACAGTGGGTCATTTTTCTTTTCCTTTCTTAGAAATGGTTGTTCCTGAAGTTGACCAAAAGTTGCTTGAAGAACTTGAAGGAATGGGGTTTCCTAAAGCAAGGGCTACCCGAGCACTACATTACTCTGGTAAGGACTGTGCAAAACTAGGAATTTAGGCTTTATTTGGAACTCTATTCTTTTTCCAATTTCCTCATTATTTTCAAGTCTAATCCTCTTTATTCAAATTGAGACTTATTGTCTTTGCAAATTTTAATAATTTTTTTCTGATTTGGAACATTTTCGAATCATTTTGTTTTTGTATTCCAGAAGGTTAGTGTTGTATTTGTACAAAACACCTAGTAATTTCATGCTGTTGCTGGATCTCAATTCACTTGAGTACCTTTAGGCTGCTGGATGTTATCTTGTCATGCCTAACATGTCTTGATATTGTACATGGTTTGAAATTCTTTATCAAAGGTACAGTGGAAGGGTTAAGATAATTGATGCAAGCCATTTGATACAGTCTTAAGTCTGTTAGTAAGCACTTTCATGGTGCTACAAGGGAACAGTTGTATATCTGCATAGTGGTCTGCAGAACTGATCCACAATATCTTGTCAAAATCTGTCTAAAGTTATATATTTGCATCTAACTAAATGTAGTGTATTACTAGCTTTTATCCTTTCCTTTCCAAATAGTTGTGCTCAACTCTGGCCTATATTTTTGTACAAGTTATGGTCGTCTTACCTGGTTGAAGGTTGGGGATATCAACTCATTGTAAATTGTATATGTTGAAAACTGATTGATGTCTCCCTGCTAGGAACTTGTGTTCTTGTTTAGACTCCTGCATTAGTTTTCTTTTCATCTGTAATCCTACTTGCGAAAAAATTCTTTTGTGTAAAAGAAAGGTTGCAAAAGTTGGTGAACATATCTGAAAAGTTGAATCTGAGATGGTGCATCCTCTTCATTAAAGCAATCTTATATAGTCATGAGCTACCCTGTAGACTTGTATTATTTGTATACTTTGTCTATAATTGTTTATTACGTGCTTGCGTTTCTTTTTGGTTAGTTTACCAACTTCTTTATGCACTTCATGAAAATCTGAAATCTTGTGCAGGAAATGCAAGCCTTGAGACAGCCGCAAGTTGGGTAGTTGAACATGAGAAAGACCCTGATATTGATGAAATGCCATTGGTATGAAATAAATAAATATACCCATAACAATCATGTCAAACAATGGCAGAATTATTGTATTTTCATATAATTTTAAGATGGGCACAGATGTGGAGCTTATGGTCATAAGTTGTTATCTCCATCATTTGTGGATTTTGGAAGCTCTTAAAAACTTGATAAGTACATAATCCTGTCTGAAAATAAACATTTGTTTGACTTGAAAAATGAAAATATTTTGTGGGAGGATTTGAGTTATTCTGCAATTGTTGATTAGTTGCACAGAAATTCTCTTGTTCCTAAAACCAGTCCATGGATAATAAAGATAGGAAGCTCTGATGAATATCTCATGTTTCTGTGGTAACTTTTGCTTATTTTGTTTAGGACTGTATTTTCTTTGCATTTCATCACCTGAGGGCTTCAGGTTTTTCGTGCACACTAGTACATTATGAAGAAAATGCATTATGTGTTGTTATATAGCCTGCTTTGCTACTGCAACATTGGCCTCTTGAAGTTTCCTGATTTGCATGTCAGACAAAAAGTATATTCTTTTTTCTTTTTTGGTTGCATGCCAAGGTACCCCTCAGCTCCAAGAACCCTGAGGCTCCAAAACCTTCTCTTACTCCAGAAGAGATAAAGATAAAACAACAGGAGCTAAGGTACAATTTTAACAGTTGTTATATTGAGCTTATGGCTAATTGTTTTTTATTTTATGCTGACGCTTGTGATTGGATCTCTGAGCAAAATGTAGCTATGTTACATAGACCTGGGCATCAATAATGGGTGTAGGTACTGATTTGTCCTTTGTCCAAAAACAGACCCGCAGAAATGAGATAATACTCTTTTTTTTTTTTTTTTAAAAATAATTTAAAATGTATTAAACTGATTATATTACCATTCAAAATCGGTATTGATGCAATCTGAAACCCTACCAGTAGAATTTAGAACTTTACTACTGATCAAATGAAGATGGTAACTGTTGTATATACTGGTTGTCTCAGATAATATGATATATTTTCAGGCTAATGTGGATCAGGCAACCAGTGTATCATTGGCTGTTTGTCATTGTCTGGGGAGCATGCAGATCCCAAAAAACGCATCATTTCTCCCCCCAAAAAAAACTTCTCCAGTTGGGGTTTTCTGCAGGATTTCTCTAAATGATGAACTGATAATCTTTTCAGTAGGTAAAAGGAAAGCATGTTTCAGATCTTGCAGAGTTTAGTATGTCCTGCAGAACTTTAGGCTGCGGATTTACTGAGCTTCTCCTGCCAGGAAAATTCTTAATTGAATTTTGTGGTGTCAAGCATTCATCCATCTCTTCAGGGGCACATTTCTTGATCTTGTGTCAATTTTTTTATTTCAAAGAACACCATGATGATATGGTGTGAGGAATTCCAAGAATTTGAGTGCATTGAGCATAAATAAGAAAAAGGTGTCTTTTATTGTTGTGCTTGAGAATCCCTAGTCTTCTTTCATCCTTTGAGATCTAGAAGTTGAGGACTTGATATGAACCTGCTGCTTTTGCAATCCTACCCCCTTGTTTACCCACCCAGCTGGACAGCAGGTCGCCTGAATGTAGTTAAGGAGATAACTCCACAGGTAGTTGTCCTCTGACCAGATGTTTAAAGCAAGTTGATGAAACTTAATTTAGGACCATTACTTTGCCTTACTGCTTTTGCAGATTTTTGGAGCTATTATGTTTCATACTTGTATCATCTTTTTATATATGATATCATGTGTGTGTCAAATATATGTCCTTTCAAAGACAATTTCCTGCTTGTTTCTATTGTTTGTCCAGTCCATAAGCAGGGCATTTGCAATCTTTTAGCTAGAATATCACTCTTAATAATGATTTGTCTTCACCTACAGCTAGCATTTGTTTGTTTTTCAGGGAACGAGCTCATAAGAAGAAGGAAGAGGAAGAAAAACAAAGGGAAAGAGAAAGAGAAAAGGTCCTTATTTTTGTATTTGCATTTGTGCTCCTAGAACTTGTCTGCCTAGAGCTTATTTTGTGAGAGATATATAATCATCTAGGCAAATTATGTTGAATTATCCTTGGTTATTGCCTTTTGTGATTTCTTTTCTCAAACCCCTCTGATGTATTAAACATCTCACTTCTTTTTCGGGATGAATTAGTTCCTGCTAAATATCCCTGTGTAATTGACATATTAGTAACACAGTTTTAATTGTTTATGCAGGAAAGAATACGAGTGGGTAAAGAATTGCTTGAAGCAAAGAGAATTGAGGAGGAAAATGAAAGAAAACGGTTTGCCTTCACGTTATATATCCTTTTTATTTGCATTTGAAGTATATTTAGATTGTTTATCTTCTGGACTTCTTTTGCTTTTATTTTAACAGTATGCTTGCATTACGGAAAGCGGAGAAAGAGGAAGAAAAAAAAGCTAGGGAAAAGATTCGTCAAAAATTGGAAGAAGACAAGGTATGTAGAATCTGCTATTTTTACTGACTATGTGGATAAAATTTAAATCAGAATGTTGACTTAAAGAATGGGCATTTGAGTTATTTGATCACAGATGATATCGAGAGAGTTTATAGTATTCTAAGGAAACTGATTTGTGCATCCAATTTCAGGGTGCAACTCTCCTCTGATCACAATTGCAGATGGATGGTTTCTATTCTGTATATTTTGCTTACTTCTCAAACAAAACGGCAACTTGTCTTTGAGTTTTCTGTTTGAAAGTTAAATGATGAGCAAAAAAATTGCTGCTTCCCGAATGTAATCACTCAAATAAGTCCTGCGATATATATATATATAATGTATATATATTTTAATGACAGGCTTCTTTGCATTTTCAGAAGAAAATGCAAGAAGTTAGTTTGTTTTCTTGGTTTTCTAAATTTTTGCAATTAATTTCTCCCCGCTGCTTCTCTCCTCGTTCTCTGTCCTCTTCTCTTCAAACCTAGGCCTGGAGCTTTACTAGACATATATGGCTTTTGAAAGCCTGTAATACCTTCATAAGTGTGAATATCGGTGTTAAAACCATTATTTATAAACTGCATCTTTAACACTGAACTATACCTTTAATGTTGATTTTGCATGCTGAAGTATGCATCAAATAGTGATGCTCAGAACAAATGTACTTTTGTATAGTTAGGAAAATATTTAAGTCTCCCAAGTGGTACTTCAGAGTTCATTATTGCAAAATCATCAAAACTCAATGCTCTCAGTTTCTATTTGCATGCGTGCGCATGCAGACAGCTACTTTTTCTCTCTTGATTGTCTCAAGTGTTTTCTCAAGTAAATATTTACAAGTCTAAAAGAGCTGTAGTTGGTTTCTTTCCTAGTGTTCATGAACAGTTGGATGTTGGCCATTTGGATGTCTTCTGGACAGGTGGATTTTATGGATTGAGATACAAACCAGAATTGCAAAATTGATTAGAAGAACTAACAGCAGCGTGAGAGTGAGTTTTGGAAGGCCTAATGTTTTTGGATGAAATTTTTAGGGGTGGGGGTTTAAAAAGCTCTCTGGGAAAAAATATGTTAGACTATTCCTTTTTCGTAAGAAATTCTGATACACTTGCGGGAGTGTAAAATCTGCTGAATGGCTGAAGGGTTAATGGTCAAATTCTTATGGTTGTGAAGAATTGATTTATAATGGTGGGTGTGAACAATTTCATCTTAGTAATTCCTTTGGGTAACTATTTTCACTCTTTTTTGTTAATAAAAAAGTCTTGAGGCGGAAGAAGAAATTAATAGAACTCATTATAGTAGATATCATGAATGGACATTATTTCTTTGTTTGCATGACCTTTTCTTGGTGGTTGTGTTTACAGGCAGAAAGAAGACGGAAGCTTGGTATGCCTCCGGAGGATCCTACCGCGGCTGTGAAGCCTTCTGTACCTGTTGTGGAGGAAAAGAAGGTTTGATTTATCTGGTTGTTTGTAATCATGCTCATTTGTTTCTAGAAATTTTTCTTGAAACTTTATGCAACATTCTACACATCATTCAATTGCAGAGCTCATTACAAGAGACAGTGAGACCTGCTACAAAAGCAGAACAAATGAGAGAATGCCTTCGGTCCCTCAAGCAAAATCACAAGGTAACTTTTATGAGTATTAAAGTTCAAAAATTTTGGAATACTGGTGGAAACATGGAACATTCTAATGTACATCTCAGCAAGTTAACTTGTTTGCTTTTAATTTACTAGGATGATGATGTGAAAGTGAAGACTGCTTTTAACACGCTTTTAACATTTGTAAAGAATGTGGCAACTAATCAGAACGAGGAGAAATTTCGTAAAATTCGACTCAGTAATGCTGCCTTTCAGGTGGGATCACCTATTTGATATACAAGTAGTAATTTCTATTTATTGTTATTAGTCATTGAGTTATATTATAATCTTATTTTAGTTTTCTTGTTGATAAGCCCATAAGGTAGAATAAATTTTGTGGTCTCCGTGCCTCATATCTTGTCAACGGCATAAGCTCCCGATTCTATTCCAGAGCCTTTCTAGAACTTGAATTCCTCATGCGTACCAAAGTGGAAGATTGAAATATCTACTCTATCTGCTGGTTGGGCAATTGTCTGTTGAATCTGAGATGGTGTTAAAGATCACTAGCATCCATATGGTGATTTGTTGTATAGGTCAGGCACTCTTAGAGATCACTAGCACCAATAGGGATATTGTTGTTGTTTGTACAATATGATTTTGTCTGA
Source organism: Cinchona pubescens (assembly GCA_025175665.1). Taxonomy (NCBI): domain Eukaryota; kingdom Viridiplantae; phylum Streptophyta; class Magnoliopsida; order Gentianales; family Rubiaceae; genus Cinchona; species Cinchona pubescens. The sequence continues at coordinate 7,380,523 of JANKKI010000051.1, read as the reverse complement.
ATTTCGAGTATTCTCCGGCCACTATGGATTACTAGTGTATTTGATGTGAGGCATGGATAGTTTGGTCTCCTTCAGCCATCAGGCTAACATGCTGAATAGACCTTGATTAAGTTAGATATTGCAAGAAAGTTTGTGGTTAGAGTTTCTATTAAATTCATTCGCTATGTATCGTTTTGTTTTGCATGTTGACGTGTTATTTGCTGCTTGTCATGCTATTTCGTTGGTGAACAGGATAGAGTAGGAAAACTGAAAGAAGGTATTGAGTTTCTTGAGCTTTGTGGATTCGGAAAACTCGAAGGTGGTGAGTTCTTGTTTCTGGTTCCACGAGAAAAGGTGGATATCGCGGTGCTTAATACAGCTGGAAACGAGTTGAACAGTGCAATTAATAATCCATTTTTTGGAGTTCTATAATTTGCATCTGAGATTTGTAGCTACATGTAATGGACAGATGTTCTCTTAGAATTAGCTGCAATCCTCATACAACACCCCCTCCCTTTTTTCTTTCCCTCTAGTTTTACTAAACATACGAGTCAGTCAAATGTTTTATAGATGAATATCATCGTCTGAATATTTTTGAATTGACTTTTTCTTTTTGTTTTTTGGACCAAGGCTTTATTTATATGTTTATAATTTTTGCTCCAGTCATTTCTTACATGGAAGACACGATAATATTGATCTGTCTTCTGCTACAAAAATGAAGTGGCTTCTTGTGAACAACTTATTTGTATTATGGAATTAGGTCCCAGATAAAACCATAATAAACAATAAAATATCAAGAATTTCAATTACAGGAATGCACTATAAGCACATTATTTCCGGACGGTCTCAGTTGAACAATACTTAATGACCACGAAATTATTTGGTTGTGTTTGAATGGAGGGATTTGGAATTTTATCATATATTATCTAGACAATTTATTGATTTTGTTGGAAATTTGAAATTTATCAATTACTAAGAGTATGATATTAATGGCTATAATAAGTGGATTTTCAAATTCATCTAAATTTTATATCATTTTAAATTGTCAAGTCCATTGATTTTTAATCCTTGGTACAATTCAAATTAACCCATCTAAAGGCAACCTTAATGAATCATCTATATACTTACTAAAATAAGGAATTTTTATGTTATCCTAAGAAACATATGCAGAATGGTTAGATTTTAAATATATATATATAAGCAGAATGGTTCTTCAAATTTACATAAGGCCACCCCTAGTAGAGAAGTCGAGTAATAAGAACATCAACCTTTTTACCTAATAACTTGCAAATAATTAAATTGCACATCCTGTTTACAAGATAAAATAGATGGACTTATTTTCAAAATTACGTTCTTCAATTTAAATCATTTAACCACTGAATATTGACTGTTGTAAATCCCAAAATTAGTAAGTTTAACACCATAATTTTTTCCCCAAGCAGATTGATTAGGACGTGATTTTTTTAGCACATAGAACAAGAAATTTCTCTTAAAAAGTAAAATAACGAGCCCCTTCATTTTTTTAGGTTTTCAATAAGGGAGTGGACTAAGGGGGGCAGCAAGGTTAATAATTTCCTACATAAGTACCACCACGTATATTTCCCATTTATGCGTCTCATCAAACTCCATTTTTTGTGTTAAACTTGTAGATTAATTAAAAATATAAATAGGGGTGTGTATCGATTGACTGATCGGTTAATTGGTCAAAATTCAGAAATGAGTTCTAAAATTGTTAACCTATTTTAATTTTGAATTGAATTCATAATAGAATTCGATTAATCAAAATCGAATTCAGAAATTGGTCTCAAATTCAATTAACTGCATTTATCAATTGAATCCATTAACATTAGACTGATGTCAAATTCTTTACGAAAACTATAAAAAAAAAAAATTGAAAACAAAATATAACAAATAATAAAATAACCATAATTTTATTTCTTATGGATAAAACTAAAAAAAATTCTACAAAAAATTTAGCACATTTCTAGAATCACAATTATTATATAACAAACATTTAGCATAACACAGCATCGAGAAGGCACAAATAAATTCTATGACCATATAAAATTATAAGTCTATAATATTATTAAAACTATACTATATTTAAATAAATGCAATGTTTCCTTAATTAACATGTGTACGTGTGTATGTGTGTATATATATATATATACACATATATGCATACTATTGTGTGATTAATATTAATTATAATTACATACATGTTACTACGTATATGCTGATAACTCTATACAATAATACATAAAAGGTGTGACTAATACTGACTATATATAAATATGACTAATATACAATCGTTTTAAAATTACAAATTAGTATTTCATTTTGTATTCGTAGTTTATATAGAAGACTATAAGTATATAATATTATTAAAATTATACTATATTTAAATGAATGCAATATTTTCATAATATATATATGTGTGTATTGTGTGATTAACACTAATTATAACTACATACACATTACTATATATAAACTGATAGCTTTATACATTAATACATACAAGGTGTGACTAATACTGATTATATATAAACATGATTAATATACAATCGTTTTAAGACTACAAATTAATGTTTTATTTTGGATTCACAGGTATATAAAAGACTATAAATCTATAATATTATTAAAATTATATTATATTTAAATGAATGTAATGTTTTCTTAAAATTTTATATACATAAATTCTATATATCTATATATACACGTGTATATATATAATATTATTTATGTGACTATATATGTATTCTTAAGTAAAATTAAAGTATTAATTTATAAACTATATTATATAAAAGGAATATGTATTTGAAAAGAAGAAAAATAGATGCAAGTTTTAATTAGCTTTTGGTGACTTTTAATTGTCATGTAAGTTAGTCTTGAAAGAGCTCTAGAGTTTAATATTCTTTGTCCACATTTTTTTGTTCAGGAGTCACTCTACTTATCTATTGTCGTAAATTTGGTTAACGAAATCGGTAAATTGGTTAACCAATTTCGTTTACCGAATTCTAATTAATTCCGAATTAGAAAAGATAGTTCCGGTTTCGCATTTATTTTCGAATTTCAGAATTCAGTCGAATCTATTAACCAACCAAATTTTGATTAATCGATTTTGAAATTTCAATTTGGAATTGAAATCGATCGTGAATTCAGTTAACCAAATTCCAGCACACCCCTAAATATATATAGTACAAGGCCCAGTATATCTACCGCAGGAAAAAAAAAAAAAAAACAGAAAAAAAATTAGCTAGGTCTTTTTCTTTTAAGTCGAAAAAATATAGCTAGGTCACACAAGGTTTCATCAATTTGATGACCACTTTGATCTTCCACTTAATACAAATGGATGAGACAGCAACTGGCACGCACTCCATCTCTTAGCCGATTCCTTCTGCAAGCAACATTGCGTAAAGTCCCGAAAACTTTCTGATGCATGATCTGGTAAACTTGGAGGTTCTTCCATGCATATCTCAAACATGAGGGCAGTTGATTCTTCTTTTTGGCCAGGCTTCAAGTAGGGATAATAACCAATATACATCTCCATTAATGTCAATCCCAAGCTCCACACATCGCCTGCAAACGCTTTGCCTCCATAAGTATAAGGATCATACCTTTCTGGACCCATATAAGCACATGTACCCGCAAAGGTTTTGCATGGATCTTCTAAACCAGTAATCTTACTACTTACCCCAAAGTCACCAATTTTTACGTTCATATGTTTATCAATCAAAAGATTTGCCGGTTTGATGTCACAATGAACGATTTTTCTTGCATGTAGATAATCAAGTCCGGTAAGAACTTGGAATGCTATCCTCCCGATAACGGCTTCAGGGAATGAACCATTGCCTTTGACAAGATTATCTAGCGAGCCACCTTCCGCCTATGTACTCCAAAAGAATCCCAACTTCACCTATTGTTTCTTGGAATACACCGTGACATCCAACAATGAAAGGGGAGTTGATAGAACGGAGGATTTCGATCTCTTTATCTGGATGGCCACCCCGGACAACCTTTAGAGCATAGACTAATGATGTTTGCTTGTCACGTACTTTGTAAACGGTAGCGCTGCTGCCGGAGCCAAGAACTTGAATTTTCTCAAGATTAGAGAAGCATGCAACTTCTTGAGTACTAGATTTGATGTTTTTGATTAAAGATTTACAAAGAAAGAATTAGGAATATTTAGTTTCTGTTTTTTGATTGTTTGGTCGGGCAGTTGAATATGAAGGTTTGGGGGTCTTTTGAGAAGTACCATGTCTACTTTGTGTTATTTGTGTAGTTTAATGCAAGATTGCTTGAGAGAAGAGAAGAAATTAACCAAAACCGATGGCTTCAAGAATGAAAGACAACAAAGATTATGGGAGCAACAATTAGGTTAAAAGGGCCTAAATGACAGCTTTTGGTAGGAAACATATTATTTCCAAATATTGGAAGGATTCTTATTTCCATAATCAGATTTAGAGTTACAATTGTTGCTTGTGGGAGAAGTAACTGTCTGACTGACGGTTGTTTTTAACTTAAAAATAATGAGAGTTAAATTTAGTTTCTAAAATGATGATTTCAATATGAGATTAAGATTTCATTGTATTCTAGAACAAAAAGTGAATTAGATAAAATTTTACGAGATCCGTTGTTTATGAAAACTACGAATTAAATAAGGCCATAGAACATACTATATTTTTGTTGATTACTCAAGTATAAGGGAAGGATTGGCCTAAATATTTCCATATTCAACGTCCATGTGCCCTTAAACTAGCTAAAAGCAAAAAGGCTTGACATCTTATATCTTGATTAACATCATTCATCATGTCAAAATAATATGCCCACTAAAAATATTACACATAACTCTGAGTTTGGATCCACTAAGAATTTTTTAGTAATTTTATCCTCATTATGTTATTTCAAATGGATCCAAATGGGTGAAATATTAAATATTTGACCACGAATCAATCATACCCAACAACTTCAAGTATAAATATCGAAATAACATGTCAGGTTCGTTATTTCACTTTCTTAATTAATCTAAACTCTGAATTTTTATTAAATTTATACTCTCTGGTCGAAGTACTGACTTGAGCGTTAGAGTCTACATTAGAAGACAAAGTCCTGTCCTTTTTTTTTTTTTTTTTTTTTCAGGTGTTCTAGATGTGGGCACTATGCGTTGTGCCTAGCCCTACCTTTAAACTAGATTACGCTTGGACTTTACGGAATTTCTGCAGCAATATTTTGTGTCATCTATGGAAAGTTGAACTAAAAGTCATTATAAGTCATGGTATCAAACACGCATAACACTTACCGGAGCAACAATAACATGGGCAAGAAGTAGTTTTTCAACATGGCTCTATCCTCTGGGGTCACACCTTACTCATGCATTCTAAGGTCACAACTTGCTCATATCCTCCAGGGTTCTGAACACTGCCATGGAAGCAATACGGGATCCAGTTGAGGTCTCTTGGTTGAGCAACATTCCAATTGAGGTTTCTTGGTTGATAAGTAATCCAACTGAAGTTTGTAACAGAATGGTTGTGATCTACAACAATTCGGCCGAGGCCTACAATAGTTTAATTGAGATTTCTTGGTTGATAAGGAGTCCGACCGAGGTCTAAAACAATTTGACTGAGGTTTGTAGCAAACCGGTCGAGGTATGCTACAGTTTGGTCGAGATCTCTTGATTGAGAAACAATCCAGTCAAGGTTCAGACTAGGTCTGCAACAACCCAGCCAAGGTTTACAACAGTCTGGTCGAGATTTCTTGGTTGAGAAGCAGTGCCACCGAGGTCCAGCTGAGGTCTACAATAATCAAACATGACCTACAATAGTCCGGTAGAGGTCTACAACAGTCTGGTCGGACTTTTTTTCGTTAAGTAGCATTCCGACTAAGGTTTGCAATAGTCTCTACTACTCACACCCTCTAGAGGTGAGCATGCCTTAGTATCGGGTCCTACCAACACTCTCCGGGTATGGAAAACTTGCTCCTCCATGGGTGAAGATAAACTTACCTAGAAGAAGCAATGCTTAAGCTATTTTTGGTCCCAAGAGCAAGGCTTACCCTTCTAGGGTGGATATAAACTTACCTAGGAGAAGTTGTGCCTAGGCTATGCTTGATCCTAAGACCAAACCTTACCCCTCCTGGAGTGATCATAAAATTACCTAGAACAACTAGTGATTAGACTATGCTTGGTCCCAAGATCAAGATTTCCTTCTTTGGGGTGACGATAAACTTACCTAGGAGAAGTTATTACTAGGCTATAATTAGTCCCAAAACCAAGGCTTATCCCTTTGGGGGTGAAGATAAACTTACTTAGGAGAAGCAGTGCCTATACTTGATATCAAGACCAAAGCTTACCTTTCCGAGGCGGAGATAAACTTACCTAGGAGAAGTTGCGCCTAGCCTATGTTTGGAAGACCAAGGCTTAACCCTCTAGGGTGAAGATAAACTTCACCTAGGAGAAGCAGTGCACAGGCTATTCTTGGTTCCAAGACCAAGGCTTACCTCTCTAGGGTAAGGAGATAAACTTATCTAGGAGAAGTTGTGCCTAAACCATGCTTAGTCCCAATACCAAAGTTTACCCCTTTGGGGGCAAAGATAAACTTACCTAGGAGATGAGTGCCTAGGCTAAACTTGGTCCCAAGACCAAGGTATACTGCTATAGGGGTGAAGTCAAACTTACCTAGGAGAAGGAGTAGGTTATGTTTGGTCCCAAGACCAAGGCTTACTACTCTACGGGCAAAATAAACTTACCTAGGAGATACAGTGCCTAGGCTATTCTTGGTCCCAAGACCAAGGTTTACCCCTTTGGAGGCGAAGATAAACTTATCTAGGACAAGCAATGCCTATGCTATATTTGGTCCCGAACCAAGGCTTACTCCTCCAGGGGATGTGTAAACTTACTTAGAAGAACCTGTGCCTAGGCTATGCTTCAGTGGCTTACTTGGATTACTATAGGTGTGGAAGTAAGGAAGTAAGACAGGGATCTGGAATTAATCCCAAACAAGTTCAAGTCCCAGGAAAAATTTCAAGCCTCTATTCAAGCGAGCAATAGTATATAAAAATATTCAGACTTAGGTTGATGAAATTTTCATACAAGTTTCGATGAAGCCCAAAAAATAATTTCCTTTGGGGAAATAATTTTCAAAATATTGAAATTGTTATGGTCAATTCTACGGCTTCAGCCGGAATGTGATTACTACATCAGAAAATTACTACTCTCAAGCCGAAAAATAATTGACTTGAGAGTTAAGGGCTAATGATGATGCCAAAATAATATGACTACTAAAAATATTACACGTAGCTCTGGGCCTGAGTCTAGCAGGGATATTTTAGTAATTTTATCCTCATAGTTCGAATAGGCCCAAATGGGTAAAGTATTAAATATTTGATCACGGATTGATTTTACCCAACAACTCAGGTATGATTATCGAAATTGCTGGTCAGGTTTATTAATTCACTTTCATAATCACCTGATCTAGATGATATTATCTAAATTCTGAATTCTTATTGAATTTTATTCTCTGATCGAAATACTGACTTGGACGTCGGAGCTTACTCCAGAAGACAAATACCCTTCATTTCTTTTCAGGTGTTCTAGATGTGGGTACTGCATGTGGTACCTAACCATAACTTTGAATTGGATTACGCTTGAATTTTACCCTTAGCAAATTTCAGCATCAACAATCACCATTCAGTAAGTTACTAATTCTTATATCACTTCATAATTTTTTGGACTAATTCTATTTTACACCCCTTAACTTATATCCGATTCTCGCTTTGCACCCTAAACTTTAGTTTTGGATACTTTGCACCCTGAACTCTCAAATTTGTCCCAATTCAGTCATTTTTAACACCGTCTGAAAAATTAACTGAATTTTTCGTATGTACAACTAATTCAACAGGATGTACAATAATGTTTTTGGGTGTAAAAACCAAGATTCCGTTAACTTTTTTTTATGGTATTAAAAAGGAACTAAAATGGAACAAATTTGAGATGTAAAGGTGCAAAGTATCCAGAACTAAAATTTAGGGTGTAAGTGAGAATTAGGTATGAGTTGAGGGGTGTAAAATAAAATTAGTCCTAATTTTTGTCCTTTACCATGTATGGAATACATAGTTATATATATATTAGAGAATAAGGAGGCAGGTTAAAAAAAGTACAAATAAAGGTACAAGTTAAAATTGAGGTTTACTTACATTTATAGCTTCCTTAAGGTTTAGCTAAACCATCAAACAAACTCCGAGATTTGGCCAAATAACAAATGACGTCTTTGAAGCCAAATCTGTTAAACACATTAAACGAAATAAGTGAAATACTTAATTACCCAAACATTCCTATTTTTTTCAACAAGAAAAAACATGTATATAGCATATATTGCAAAAGATTTATAAACTGGGCAACTGCCCAATATCATCCTATGCTAATTGTTCTAACCACAGGGGGAAATTACATTTCCACATAATATTCTCTAATAGCTTTAATGCAAATTTTACAATTTGATGACTCACTACATTCCTATCTCTTCTAACGAAAGAGAAAGAGCAATCCAAAAACAATGCTTTACGTGCTATTCTTCAGCACTACAGCAATTATATTGTCATTCCTGGATCCCTGTTGCAATTTATCCACAACTAACTTTCAATCAAATTGCACATTGATTCTCCTTCATTCCTTTTCTACTGCTTTGCATAAAGCTGATCTGATTGCAAAGGCTTCTTCATTAGCTGCACAAGCTTTTCTATTACCTCTCATAGCCTCATATAATCATCTTCCCTTGGTGATCTCTTGCAACAATATCCCACCTAATATTAAAAGTCTGCACTTTAATTGTTGCATCAGTGTTATTGTGATCCAGCCATCAGCACAGGTTGCCATCTTGTTTCTCTACTACCTTGCAAAGTTTCAGGTTTGCTGTGCCTGTCAATGCTATTTACAGCTTCATCATATTCATTCCAGTCTGCCATTGCTTTCTGAATAATGCCTATTTCCTCTTTTCTCTTGCCATTGTTGTCAAATGCCAACTATTTCTACTCTTCCAAATATGCCACAATAGGTAAGTAGTTAGGCTAATATGCCCAAATATTCCTATTAACTTCAGTCAAATTGCCCTTAAGTCCTTAAGGAGAAATCTAACCCTTTCCACTTCCCTTTCTTCTCCTTCCTTCCAGTTGCATGCCCTCGCCCTCGTATAAGCACAGACAACCACTCTTCCCAAGTCACACAAATGCACATAGCCACACACAGCTTCATAAACACACCACAATTTCACACACATATTGTCACCTCACACTCAAAGACATACACAACTTTATCACTTGTACACACAAGATTGGAGCATAAAAGAAAGGTGTTCCATCATCACTGTTGTTGGACCTCTTATGAGCATTTCTAATGAGGCTAGATTTGTTGGATTGGTGGATAATTTAGGATTATCTTATCATCCACCATGTTTCAAGGCTTTGATCGGTTGTATTTCAAAGAAAGCTAGATGTGGAAGTGGATACTTTAGAGCTCAAATGATATCCGACGAGGAGGGTTTTAGAAATGTAGTGATAGACGTTGGTAAGGGTGGTGTGTCTATTGATGACGTGATTTGGGTGTCAACACCGATGTGGTAGAATGACTTTTCATGGTGTTAAGGGACTATGTTTCCTTTGTGGCTAGGCATAATTTGTATTGGTTCCAATTGGATAAGTAACCATACTGGCGATTTGGCGTTGTCATACTACTCCTTGGAGTCATTGTTTTGGGAGCGAAGGGAGGATTCAATTGGATTGATAAAATGAAAGAAGAATGCTAGAGATAATGAATATTATAGGTTGTAGAATTTAGATATATTTTAGGAGTGATAATAATAGAAAAAAATATGAATATAGATAACGAGGGAGAAAAACTTGGAGTTAGTGAAAAGTAAAGCTAATGGTAATACAAAATTTAATAATGAGATGGATAGAAGACTAAACTAAGAGTTTTGCTGAAGTTGGGAAATTTGCCCTTAAGCCATCCCTGACAATGGGAAATTGAATGCGGGTTATCGTCCCCGTCTTGTCAAGAAGCATCGCCACCTTGCCCCCAGTTCCCACACCATGAATCTAAAGTCGTGCATCCTTCCCTATCCCTGGGGCAGCATGCAATGCTCTTGGTACCCTAACTAGTCCATTTTTTTCTTCAACTTTGTACAATTTATTCCTAATTAAAAGTATATTTTTTTCCAATGTAAAACAACAAGAACAACTATTAAGTTAAAACATTATATTGTATTAAAGGCAGGAAAAATTATTTTCAAACTTCAATATGGACACAAAAGATAGCTATAATAGTTTTAACTACATATAATAGCAAAGTTGCAAATAGATTATTCTTCACCTAAATAGTACGGGTAGTAAAAGGGATGAAACATGATAGAAATTCACACACGTATGCTTTTCTTTATTTAAATTTTCTCTTTTGAAATATTTTGCGAGTGAGTTTTCTCCTTTTTTTCTTAACTCTCAAAGTACTGGTGGATGTCCTCCATATATTCAATGAACATAAGACTGTGAGTGTTGAGTAATGTGCTTAATTAATTAAGTCAAATGTTTGTTTAGAATTCCAAGTAGTTGAATGTCTATTTGTTTCTTTTATGTGTTGGAAACATTTCCTAGAAGTCTAGTGCAATGTTGTAGGAGTTTAGGTTCATGTAACCATTCAGCTATAAATAGAGCTCCATATATAACTAAAAATAATAACAAAGAGTGAAATAAGAAACCAAGAGAGAATTTAATCCAACTCCAAATAGTTTTCTTCAAACTTCTTGGCCTAATCACCAACATAAATTGGTATCAGAGCAGCCAGGTACATAAAAAAAAAAAAATCGTAAAAGAGTGAGAGATGGCAAATCAAAATGATGGCACATCGGTTCCAATATTTTCCGGTGAGCATTATGATCATTGGTGTGTCAAAATAAAGACAATTTTCAGATCAAAAGAATTGTGGCAATATGTAGAAGAAGGTTATGAAGAACCGGATTCTACCACCGACATGAATGACCAACAATTAAGGAAGTCTCAAGGAGCATAGGAAGAAAGATGCCAAAGCACTCTCCTATATCTAACAAGGTGTAAGTCCGGATATCTTCTCAAAAATCATGGGTGCGGATCATACCAAGGAAGCTTGGGAGATTCTACAAAAAGAATTTGAAGGAAATGTCAAGGTAAAGAATGTCACCCTTCAAACTCTTAGGAGAGAACTTGAAAATCTAAAAATGAGTGATAGTGAAATTGTCCAAGATTACTACACAAAGATCACCAAAATTGTAAATGAGATGAAAACTTTGGTGAACAAATTAGTGATAGTAGAATTGTAGAAAAAGTCCTTGTGAGTTTACCCCCAAAATTTGATTCTATTGTGTCCATAATTGAAGAAACAAAAGATATTACTTCTTTGAGTGTTCAAGAGTTGGTGGGATCTTTGAAGGCTCATGAGAAAAGAATTGCTAGGCATGCTGAAAAATCCATTGAAAGTGTCTTTCAATCAAAAGTAAATTTCAGCCCCAATAGCAACAAAGGAGAGCAATCTTCTAGCAACAATCAAAGAGGAGGACATACCCAAAGAGGTGGAAGACGTGGCCGTGGATGAGGACAAGGCATAAATTATCAAGGAAGAGGAAGAGGCAACTATCAAAGAACCAACAATGCTGAAAATTCTCAATCTTGCAACATTTGTGGAAAGAGCAACCATGTGGAGAATGATTGTTGGCACAAAGACAAGCCACAATGCTACAATTGCAAGAAGTTCGGCCATATTGCAAAGGATTTTAGACTCAAAGGCAACCAACAAGCACAATTTACAGCTTAGAATCAAGAAGAAAGCAACTTGTTCTATGCTTGTCACATGGCAACCGAATGCAAAGAAAATGTGTGGTTTCTTGATAGCGGTTGCAGCAATCATATGACCAAGGACAAATCCAGATTTGTTGACTTGGATGAATCCATAAAGACTCAAGTGAAGATGGGAAATGGATTTGTTGTTCAAGCACAAGGATTGGGAACTATTGGAGTTCAAAACAAAAGAGGTACTAAGTTTATTCATGATGTTTACTTGTACCTGATTTAGAACAAAATTTGTTAAGTCTTGGACGGCTTCTTGAACATAAATATGCACTTAACTTTGATGATGGTGAGTGCTCAATTTATGATAAAAAAGATGGTAGACAACTTGTTGTGAAAATTCATATGGAGAAGAATAAGAGTTTTCCAATAAATTTCAGCTATGGTGGAAATCAAGCATTGAAGGCTCAAGTGATTGATAGTTCGTGGCTTTGGCACAAAAGGCTTGGTCACTTGAATTTTCGTAGTCTCAAAGTCCTTCAACAAAAAGGAATGGCGTATGGATTGCCAAAAATTGAAGAGAAGGATAGTGTGTGTCAAGGTTGTGCACTTGGCAAACAACACCGGCAACCATTTCCTAAAGGAGTGGAGAGCCAAGGAGATTTTAGAGCTGGTTCATACCAATGTTTGTGGACCAATGAGAACAACATCTCATGGAGGTAAAAAATACTTTATACTCTTCATTGATGATTTTTCTAGAATGACTTGGGTGTATTTCCTGAAAGAAAAATTGGTGAAGTGTTTCATCTTATTCAAAAAGTTCAAGAGTCTTGTAGAAAAACAAAGTGGTCATTGTATTAAGACCTTAAGGAGTGATAGAGGGAAGGAGTATACTTCCAATATATTTCAAGAATTTTGTGAAGATGAAGGAGTAGAAAGACAGCTCACCAAGTTCAAGTTCGAGTTCACCAACCTCAACACCAAAGAAGATGAGGAGCTTGAATGATATCTATGCAAGGTGCAACTTTTGTGTACTTGAACCAGAAAATTTTGAAGAAGCAAATGCCGAAAATGATTGGAGAAAAGCCATGGAGGAGGAGATTCAATCAATTGAAAAGAACAACACTTGGAAGCTTGTTGACAAACCACAAAACAAGGAGATCATTGGAGTGAAGTGGATCTACAAACCAAAGCTGAATCTGGATGGTTCAATCCAAAGAAAGAAGGCAAGACTTGTTGGCAAAAGGGTTCACTCAATAGCCCGGTGTCGACTACAATGAAACATTTTCATGGATTTATAAGAGCAAGGTTTGACACAATTCGAACTCTTATTGCTATGGCAGCCCACAAAGGATGGAGTCTTTATCAACTTGATGTCAAATTAGCATTTTTGAATGGAGAATTGAAGGAAGAAGTTTATATCCAACAACCCCAAGGCTTTGTCAAAAAAGGAGAGGAAGACAAAGTGTACAAATTGAGGAAAGCATTGTACGGGTTGAAGCAAGCACCAAGGACTTGGTATAGTCAAATTGATTCTTACTTCATGGATCAAGGATTCAAGAGAAGCAAAAATGAGCCTACATTGTATGTGAAGAAGCAATGTACTTCAAATATTCCTATTGTTGCTTTGTATGTTGATGATTTGCTTTATACAGGTAACAATGAGAACATGATTACTAAATTTAAGAAAGACATGATGAAGAAGTATGAAATGAATGACATGAGATTGCTACATCACTTTCTTGGAATCCTAAGAGATTGATCAAAATGATGATGGAGTATTTATTTGTCAAAAGAAATACGCTGAAAATATTCTTGTTAATTTGGCATGCATGGTTGTAAGCCCATGACTACACCACTTGTAGTTAATGAAAAGCTTGTCAAGGATGATGGTGATAAGAGAGCCAATCCAACTTTATATCGAAGTTTGGTAGGAAATTTGTTATATCTTACAGCCACAAGACTGGATATTATGTTTGCTACAAGTTTATTATCATGGTTTATGAACAATTCGAGTCAATTGCATCTTGGAGCAGCCAAGAGAGTACTTCGGTACATCAAAGGAACAACCAATTTCAGATTAAAATTCAGTAAAGGAGCTGGTACAACTTTGTATGGATTTTGTGATAGTGATTGGGTTGGATGCCATGATGATATGAAAAGCACCTCCGGCTATTGTTTCACACTTGGTTCAGCCATGTTTTCTTGGGTTTCAAAGAAACAACAAATTGTTGCACAATCCTCTGCCGAAGCTGCAACCGAATATGTTTCAGCTAGTTTGGCAACTTCACATGTGATTTGGCTAAGGAGAATTCTTGAAAACATTGACGAAAAGCAAAAAGAAGCTACGGTGATGTTTTGCGACAACAAATCAGCCATTGACATTGCCAAAAATCCAGTTCATCATTCAAGAACTCGACACATTGCAATCAAACATCACTTCATAAGAGAAGCAATTGAAGATGGTGAAGTTGAACTCAAGTTTTGCAAAAGTGAAGATCAAGTTGCGGATATCTTTACAAAGCCGCTACCTCAAGACAAGTTTTGTTATTTTCGAGAGATGCTTGGAGTTCAAGAACAGCACATTAAAGGGGGAATATGTTGAGTAATGTGCTTAATTAATTAAGTCAAATGTTTGTTTAGAATTCCAAGTAGTTGAATGTCTATTTGTTTCTTTTATGTGTTGGAAACATTTCCTAGAAGTCTAGTGCAATGTTCTAGGAGTTTAGGTTCATGTAACCATTCAGTTATAAATAGAGCTTCCATATGTAACTAAAAATAATAACAAAGAGTGAAATAAGAAACCAAGAGAGAATTTAATCCAACTCCAAGTAGTTTTCTTCAAACTTCTTGGCCTAATCACCAACAGTGAGTTGCAAGGGATTGTGTATGAAAATCAATTTTAGGATTGTTCAAAAATTGACGCATTATCTAGGAACCAGCTGATTCAATGCCCATTAGTGCTTAATAAATTAATACATACATATGAACACATACAATTCATATGATGCAAAAGGCAATGGAAATCTCAACTCAGTTTTTGAAATTGTGATTAAGAAAATGGGGAAGACAATTTAAAAGAAAATAATAGTTTTATTGATAGAGAAAGACATGAATGTATGTAGAAGATGCAATGAACAAGCAAGAAAGAATACAAATTACCACAATACATAATCTTATTTTTGTTACTGCTCTATTTATAAGCTATTGGAGTTGATAGTTACGTCACGAATTGCTAACTAAAATTTTCTCACTTTGCTGGACTCGTCAACTAATTGTTAACTCACTTAACTAACTGCCACTAGCTGCTAAATTTCTATTGCATCAAATGCCTTCCCTTAAAAAGTTCTTGTCCTCAAAAACTAAAATTGGGAACCTGATCTCTTTGATCTGGAAAACCAGTTAACCAAAGTCTTCACCTTAACTACTCCATTCAACCAAGTGCTCTTATGGAAGGAGAATGCAAGATCTTCAATATTTTGTTCATCCAATTTACATCCCATTTTCCCATGAATTCACCTCTCTAAATTCAGCATTGATGATTCTAATACGAGAATTGTATTAGTTTCGGATATATCACAACCTTATGAAACTCTTACTCTTTTTATCCAATCAAAAAATTAAACCCCAAAAAGTTGTCCCACAACTCCCATTTTTAGAACTAAATGTTGTGAAACTTGGGGGTGGAAAATAAAAGCTCTCTACAAAAGTGCCTCCTTTGAACCCAGTTGGAGCTTCACATCATGACCTTTTGACATTCTTGGCATGCGGTTTTAAGTTGAGAATTTAAGAAGCTATTTATGACAATAGACATTGATAATTTTTTTGTACAATTATCCAAGAATTCAATCCTCTTTATTTTCGAAAAAATCTCTTTGCCTGTTCTTTCACATCACTAATACCTTTCATTTCTATAAAAGAACATATACATTCATCAAGAACTAGGTAATGGTGTTCCCTATTATTAAACAAGCAATAATTCTCATCATCTTTCTTACTGATCACCTTGTGACATGTAATGAGATTTTTTTAGCATTATTATTGGTAAAATAAAATTCAACAACCTATGATTCATTCTGTCTATTTTCTCATTTTGCTAAATGAAAACGTAGATTCTCGACAACTTATTTTTCCACCAGAAATTCCCATTTCACCTTGTGCATTTGATCATGATCATCTTCACATTCAATTAAATCAATTGAAGTATTTGAGGATGTAGGAGAAAATGGACCTCGGCCCACCCAACTTGTGCTTCCTCACAAGACTTTTCAGTGTGGTTACCTTCTCAAAATAAAGAATTTGATTCTTGCAATTTATTTCTTCACTGATTGTTGGGTGTTCCAATTCATCATTGACTCTAGTGGCTTTAGGAAACTTTTATGAAGTTTAAGACAATTGTCTTTGAGATCATCATAGAAGGAACTACTAAATCTTGAAGCCAAGGCTCTCACATATTCTTCCAAGAAGGTATCACATTGGTGAATCTTGACTTCATGAAGATCTTATACCACTATAATGTCTTTCCTTCTAAATGCCTTGCGGCCAATATGACTTTTGCATTTTGTGGCATTTTCTTGTACTCAAAGAATTGCTCAGATTTGTATATCCATCCAATGAAATCTTCCCCAAAAAATTTAGGGAATTCAATTCTTGAAAATGATGTTGGGGTTTGATAAATTCCCCTTATGTATTCTAAATATTGGAACTTGATGGCTAGGAATTCAACTTATACTAATTTTGTTAAGGATAAAGCTCAAGAATAAGAAACTTTAAAGTAGGACTCATTTCTATTTTGAAATAACCATGTTGATCTTGCAGCATTTGTTTGATATTTCCTTTAAATTCATAAACATTGAACTATGGCTCTAATAAGACTAATAAGACTAATGCAAAGGGAAATGGAGATCTCAACTGAATTTCAAGATTTGTGATTAAGAAGATGGTTCAGACAATTCGAAAGAAAAAGAGTAGTTTTATTAATAGAGAAAAGATATGAATGTATATAGAAGATTTACAAAACAAGCAAGAAGGATTACAAATTACCACAACACACACTATCATCTCTACTGTTGCTCTATTTATAAGCTATTGGAGCTGGTAGTTATCTCCCGAATTGCTAATTAAAATTTTCGAGCTCTGCTAACTCATCAACTAACTACCAACTCACATTACCAAAAAAAAATGTGTTTAGTTACGAAATTTAGCCACAAAATAATTTTAAGGTTAATTCCTAGCAAAATTTTCCACAAAAAGGAAAGGAATGACTTGACATGGCAAAACTCACATGTGGCTAACTGGGTGATGAAATTTGACATGTAGGGTTCGTGTCTAAATTTTTGGCAAAAAAATACCACGCATTGGCTGAGATGCATAGAAAATTTGCAATGACAATGACGTTGCTTTTACTTAACAAATTTAGGAACGAATCATTTTCATGGTTGCATTTGTTGGATTGTGTTGTGGAAGATGGTCGTTACCATTTTTGTGGCAAGGTTTGCGATGAGTTCCCAACAATTGCCATTCGTGGATGTTTTCACAGCAAATGTAGCATCGAATTTCTATTGTCGTGGCTAAATACGTTGGAAAACTTGTGTACCATGTGGTTGGTAGTACTGTACTTTTCATGGAAAAATTCTTGGCTAAATGTGTGGCTATAAAGTACCATCGAATTTAGCCAAAAATTTCTTGTGATGCTAATTAGGTTACATGTGTTAATCTTAGCAACGAAAAGTTGCATGATGTCAAATTCATAGCTAAATATGCATTACAGTTGTTAGGCATTGATTTAGAACTACTCATTAAATTCGTGGCCAAATTCGTTGGTAAAATTCAATAAGTTTGTTGGTAATCATCAACAATTTTGGGGCAAATTTTGCTGTTATTTTCAATTAGATCTAAATGTGTTTCATGGCTAATTATGTTTTTAAACGCATCTTATCTAATATTTCTCCTTATTCTTTTTCTCATTTTCCTCCACCCACTACCACCAACCACTGCCACATCTACTCTTTCCCCCTCTTTATCTCTCCATTCTATCAATTCTCTCTTTCTTCTTCACAACCTTCTCTCTACTCTAGCCACCAGCACCAACTATTGCCACAACCGAATGCTCCTTCCCCATCACCTAAAGCCGCCATTTAAAGCCAGCATTCAAAGCCAGCCAAAGCAGTAGCCATCCGAAATCCCCGTCATCTGTCACCACTTCATTGAAAAAAATGATCAATTTTTTATGGACTTTTTTTTTTTTATTTTTTGGATTAGATTAGGAAGATTTTTTGGTTTTGATGATTCACAAACCATGTTTTGATGATGAAAATAGCATATGTTTTTAACATTTTAACCTAGCTGTGCAGGTCTGCTATTTTGTCTACTGGAAACAGAGCTTTCGGACGCAGTACACCATCCGAACTATAATACATTTCTCAGACGAACAGGAGTGTCCGATAGAAATTACAATGGACACAATTCACTGTCCGAATGGATAGACAGAGAGAAATTTTTTTGAATGCCTACAATGGACGCACAGGCACGTCCAAAGCAATATATCTCGGACACACATTTTTGTCCGAAAAAAGTCTACCTCGGACGAACAAGACCGTCCAAAATAAATTATTCCCTGATAAAGCATTAAACCTCCCGGACGTGATATATCGTCTGAAGTATGAAGTCCTCACACACACCCAATTCGGACAATGGAACGGATGCTTGCTCGGACATCCGAACCGTATCCACCACACATTTATCTGATATCGGACGCTGGGTCGGACGCACAATAATAATATCGGACGTTCGAAACCTATAATGGCTAGTTTTTATGTATTTATTATTGAGTCCGTTGTGAAGTGGTTACAACAAATTTATTGCTGCTATAAATACCAGCTCTATTGATATTGTAAATTAGACTTTACACATTGAATACAAGCAAGAAAAAAAGCAATTTGAGTGCAAATTATCTATTGAGCAATATTGTATTAGTGTGTACTTTAGAGTGCTTTTCAAAATTATTGTGGAGTGATAATCTTGTACAAAAGTGAGGTTGAGAGTAAAATTCTTGGCTCAACTAAAAAGAATTAGTGTGAGCAAGGATTGTCCTACTTTGTGTACATTAGAAGATTATTGGCTCATCAAAGTTGTGAAGCATTCTAGTAAATTATTACTTTAAACTTGGTAGCTTGAAAGTGTTACTTGTTTAATCTATTTCTTTAGCCTTTTTATACTTCATAAGCTTAATTGCTTTTATCTCTATCAATTTATTTGTTAGTGCATAAAGTTTTAAAAGTGTATACTTTGCAAAGAAATTTTTAAGAAACCTAATTCGTCCCCCCTCTTAAGTTGAGACCTTGGGGCCAACAACTGGTATCAGAGGTTGGTCTTTTGTATTGAGCTTAACTAGCTTTTGAGAAAAGATCATGGCAACCAATAATGCAATATTTTTTAGGGTCAATCTATAACAAGACCCCCTATGTTTAATGGGGTAAATTCTATTAGTTGGAAAGATAGAATGAAAATATTTTTGCAATCTATTAATATTGACTTGTGGTATGTTGTAAATGAAGGTCTTTTTGAAACTACCATCATTGATGATCATACAAATAGAAGAAGAGAAAAGACAAGGGATGAGCTCACTCCACAAGATAAGGCAAACTTGACCTTAAACGCGAAAGCTATGAATGTGATATACAACGCCTTGAATGCAAATTAATCAACTCGTGTCAAAGGATGTGCTTCCGCTAAAGAAATTTGGGACAAATTGAAAGGTATTATCAAGGGAGCGATGATGTTCGAAAGCAAAAGAAATCCTTACTTGTTGCCAAGTATAAGTCTTTTAAGATGGAACCACATGAACAAAATATTGACAAAATGTATTGTAGGTTCAATGACATCATTAAGGATCTTGAAGTCTTGGGTAAGGAATATTCTTTGGGAGAAAAGAATAGAAAAATCTTGAATGCTCTATCCAAAGAATGGGAGGCTAAAATTGTCGCTATAGAGGAGGCCAAGAATTTAAATTCCATGCCTATTGAATCTCTAATTAACTCTCTTACATCCTATGAGTTGAAGCTAAAGGCTAAAGTGGTGGATGATGAAGAAGCAAGACCAAAAAGGATCATTGCATTAAAGACTTGTCAAGAGGAAGATGAAAATGCTTCCATCAACCTAGAAGATGAAGATCTTGATGAAGGAGATCTTGCACTCATCACCAAAGGATTTCTCAAACACTACATCAACAAATGGAGAATGAGAAGAGGTGGAGCAATCAACTCAAATAACTTCAAAGGAAAGACCAAGCTAGAAATAAAAAAGCAAAATAAAAAGTGCTTTGAATGCGGTCAACTGGTCACTTTGCAAATGAGTGTCATTCTAAGAAGAAAAAGAAAGGAAGAAATCCCTCCTTAAATCAATGGGATGATTGCAACTTCGAAGGAGAAGTTGACGAAGAAATGGAGTCGGCACAAATGGCATTTATGGCCATTGGTGATAATAAGGTAACTTCTAATTATGATTCCAATTATGAAAATGATGACAATGATCTTGAAGCCTTCATTTAAAATTGCATGATAGCTTAAAGAAATCATATGCTAGAAATAAGGAGTTAGTAAAGAAATCAAATTCCTTATTGAATGCTAGCTCTAAACTTGCGAATTAAAATAATAGGTTATCACAAGAAAACAGTGATTTGAAGAAAAGATTGCATGTGAAAACAAGGATCAAAGAAGAACAAGCCTCCTTGAAGAAAAGATTGGATGAGTTGAATATTCTTTTGCATAAAAAAGGGAAAATATTGTTGATTTGAAAAGGAATAGAAATGTATTGATCAACAAGAATTTTTTCACATTTAGAAGGAATGGTGTATTATGCTTTGTAAAATCAAAATCATCCTTATATGGAAATAAAAATGTTATTTGCAACTATTGTCAACAACACGGTCATGCGAAAAATAATTGCTATGTCAAGAGAAATGAAAAACTTGGTATGAATTCTATATGGATTTGTAGTCATTTTACTAACTCTTATGGACCCAAGAAAATGTGGGTACCAAAAGTTATCAATTAATGTCTTGTGTAGAAAATGAATATCACCAATGATGCAAAATAGTTCGTTGATAGTGGGTGCTCAAGACGTACGACCGGTGATGCATCTATCTTCACAAACCTCAAATCTAAAAACAGTGAAAAAATAACATTTGGGGATAACATGAAAGCAAAATCAATCGGCATTGGTGATGTAGGTAAATATGGTGAGACCTTGATTAAAAATGTGCTTCTTGTTGATAATTTGAATTACAATTTATTAAGTGTAAGTCAACTATGTGATAAGAATCTATGTATTTTTTACCAAACATGAATGTCTAATTCATCGTTGATAAAAATTATGTTGTCTTATTTAAAGGTACTAGACATAATGATGTTTATGTAATCTATCTTGACTGGTAGTAGCAATGTAAAATGCCTAACCACCTCTATAGATGATCCTTGGCTTTGGCATAGAAGGCTTTGTCATTTCAACATGGATCTAATTGAAAATCTTGCTAAAAAGGAATTGGTAGGAGGCTTACCAAAATTGAAGTTTTTGAAAAATAAAATTTGTGATGCATGTCAATTTAGAAAACAAGTTAAAGTGTCTTTTTAACCAAAAAATTGTGAGTCTACTTCTAAACCCCTAGAATTATTGAAGTTAGACTTGTTTGGTCCAACTCAATATGCTAGTCTCGGTGGTAATAAATATGCATTTGTGATTGTTGATGATTATTCTAGGTATACTTAGGTACTATGTCTTGTACACAAAAATGAACCTTTTGAAAATTTTGTGAAATTGTTTTCCAAAATTCAAAATTTGTTGAATTTAAAAATCATCCGGTTGAGCTGAAGTGATAATGGAGCCGAATTTAAATTCGGAGGTTTTTTTTAGTTTTGTGATCACAATGGTATTTCACATGAATTTTCAGTTGTTCGAGTGCCTCAACAAAATGGTGTTGTTGAAAGAAAATAGAACACTTCAAGAGGCCGCTAGAACTATAATTAGTGAATGTGACTTACCAAAATTTTTTTGGGCCGAAACCGTTAATACGGCTTGTTATGTTATGAATCGAGTTTTGTTAAGACCTATTTTAAATAAAACACCTTATGAACTTTTATTTTGTAAAAAATCTGTTGTGAGCTATTTCAAAGTTTTTGGTTGTAAATGTTTTATTTTAAAAATCAAAGAAAATCTTGGAAAATTTGACAAAAAATCGGATGAAGGAATTTTTCTTGGATATTCTAGTGACAAGAAAGCATACCGAGTATACAATAGAAGAACACTTTTGATTGAAAAAGTTGTGCATGTTACATTCGATGAAACTAATGATATTATTTCAAAGAATGTGTGTGACATTAGATGAAGATGTAGGTATTCAAAAGGAGCCTGAAAAGCTCACTATTCATGAAGAACATCAAGGGATCTCTCTAAACAATGTGAGCAATACAAATCACTTGGGTGAAGAAGGAGAAAAGGACGAAGATACTCCAAAAGATCTTCTTAAAGTATGGAGATTTGTTTCTAGTCACCCTCAAGATTTGATCATAGGTGATCCGTCCGATAGGGTAAAAACTCGATTTCATACACCTTTGAATAGTAATTGTGCATTACTTTCTCATATTGAACCTAAATATATGGATGATGCATTAAATAATGAATCTTGGGTCTTTGCTATGCAAGATGAGCTTAGCCAATTTGAGAAAAATAATGTATGGACTTTGGTTGAAAGACCATCAATTCAACCCGTAATCAGAACAAAATGGATTTTTAGAAATAAATTAAATGATAAAGGTGAAATTATTAGGAACAAAGCTAGAATTGTTGCAAAAGGTTATGCTCAAGAAGAAGGTATTGATTTTCGGATGAAACCTTTGCACCCGTTGCTTGTTTAGAATCTATTCTCATGTTTCTTGCATATGCATTGTTTTAACAAATTCAAATTATTCCAAATGGATGTTAAAAGTGCATTTTTAAATGGTCTTATTGATCAAGAAGTTTTCGTTGAACAACCTCCTAGTTTTGAAAACAAAAATTTTCCAAATCATGTTTTCAAACTTTCCAAAACTTTGTACGGTTTGAAACAAGCTCCTAGAGCTTGGTATGAATGGCTAAGTGATTTTTATTTTTTTATTGAAAATGGTTTCAAAAGAGGTGTTGTTGATACCACTCTCTTCACCCAAACTGATTTTTAATGGTGTTCAAATTTATGTTGATGATATTATCTTTGGACCAACTAATGAAAGTTTGTGCAAGGAATTCTCGTACTTGATGCAAAAAGAATTTGAAATGAGTATGATGAGAGAATTACAATTTTTTCTTGGACTCCAAGTTCACCAAATAAAGGAAGGAACGTTCATCACACAAATCAAATACACAAAGGAGCTACTCAAGAGGTTTGGAATGGAAGATTGCAAACAGGTCAGGACACCAATATGCACCTCAACTAAACTTGACAAAGATGGAGAAATTAATAGTGTTGATGAAAAACACTATAGAGGTATGATCGGAAGCCTACTTTACTTAACAACTAGCGGACCAGATATTATGTTTACTGTTTGTCTATGTGCTAGATTTCAATTTTTTCCTAAAGATACGCACTTAATTGTTGTAAAAAGAATTTTTGGATACCTAAAAGGTACAATGAATTTTGGTCTTTGGTATCCAAAATCCTCCAATTTTGATTTAATTAGTTATTCTGATGCTGACTTTGTTGGTTGTAAATTGATAGAAAAAGTACTAGTGGTATGTGTTATTTTTTGGGTAATTATCTAGTGTCTTGGTTTAGCAAAAAGCAAAATTTTATTTCACTTTCTACGGCAGAAGCCGAATACATTGCTGCTAGAAACTGTTGTGCTCAACTTTTGTGGATGAAACATACATCTTTAAAAGATTTTGGTGTAATATTTGATTGTGTGCCTATTAGATGTGACAACACTACTTCAATTAATCTCACAAAAAATCCTGTCATGTATTCTAGAACCAAATACATCGATGTCAAGTACCATTTCATTAGAGATCTTGTTTGCAATAAGGAAATTTGTGTTGAATATGTGTGTACAAAAGATCAACTTGCTGATATTTTTATTAAACCTTTGGCTTTAGATCGCTTTATATCTCTCAGAACTCGATTAGGCATCATTAATTTCACATCTGATAAATTCTGTGTTTAGACAAACATGATCGTCCAAACCATATACTCTGTCGGACGCTCTTACACGTCCGAAATCCTCTTCTCTATCTCGGACGCTTTTAATCTTCTGTACTCTCACCCCCTTCTTCTCAACTCTTTGGAATTCCCAACGAACACTTATCATCATCCGACACCTTCTCGGACGCAAAGCACAGAGCATCGGACGTTCGTTCTTCAGCGTTTGGACGCACGATCTGCGGACGTATGCCAATCGTTCGGACGTCCGAACAATAACTTATCTCATTTAAAACTCTTCATTTTCTTCCTATTGGACATCTTACACCCTCCGAACCCTTGCTCTGGCAAAAATTTTCCCCCTTTCAAAATTCTTCAAACTTCTTCATTCTCTTGCGAAATTGACTGGGGAATCTTCATTCCCAAACATCTTATCACCTCTATTGCACTCAATTTCACCACTTTAACAATTCATTTCTTCGAATTTCCCCAAGTTTCTCTAAAATTACTTTTCCTTCTTTTTCCTCATTTTTTCAAAATTACAATGGTTCGATCTCGTGGCGGTTCTTCTACAGCTACCCGTGGGTGAAAATCTAAAGGAAAGGCTCCGATGCAGGGGCAATCATCTGCCATTCCTCAAACTTCTACCAATCCTCCTCTTTCCAAATTTATTGATGACAAAGCATCTGAACTGTACACATCTCTTCTTAGTAAATCCATCATTGTTCGAAAACCTGCTTCCCAAGGTACTCAGATCTTTTTGAGGAGTTTAATTTGCCTATTGTCAAATCCTGCTTTGAAAAATAAAATTGGGGTCACCTAGTACATATTGATACAGATTATATCATGATATGGTTCTCCAATTCACTATACATATTAGGAAAGGCCCCACTATTCGCACCTTAGTATCTCGTGTGAATAACAATGATCTTGAAATTTCATCCAATGTCATAAATACTATTTTTGAATGTGAGGTTCCTGCCTAATAATTTTTCCTATTTTTTCTCACTGGATAAATGGCCTGCTTTGGATACTCGTTTTGACATTTACGAGGTTCGAGCAATTTTCAATGTCAATTTCAAACAGGCTTCGGAAGCAAAAACTACCTTACTCACTCATGAATTAAACCTTTTGTACTTTTTGGTCACAATTTGTTGTTACTAATCGACGGGCATCGCACTAAGCCCAAAAAAATGTGTACTTTACTTATTTTACTATGTTTTTAAGGGAATTCCACTGGATTTTGGTTATCTATACCAGATCTGCTTTTTGTAGGAGCTTTTCCTGATTGACACTCGTCGAAATATTCCCTTCGGCAAATTCCTCACCAAAATTTGTTATCACTTTGACATCCCATTCATTGGAAAGAAACAATTTCCTCCTTATTTCAACAAAGCCTACATCATGACGAAAGGGTTTGAGATTCTTTAATGATCTATGGTTCACTAAAGCAGCTTATGAAATCGAGGGGTCCAAAACTCAAGCCTTTTCCTCAGGATTGACACTTCCCCATTCCCCTCCTCCTCAAACACCTCCACCATCCCATGATCCCCGTCCTTCTTCTTTCGAACCTTCCCTTTTGCATATTTGTAGCCTTCTTACCTCTTTGAGCGATCAAATGGACTTCTTTCAGCGTTGCACCAATCGCAAGTTAAAACGCCTTGAAACTCGTCAAACAATTCTTCAAGAAGCACTTTGTTTGGGCATGTCTGCTTCTGCTCAAGTTCAATTTGCCAATATTCAATCCCAGTCCACTCTTGAATCATCTTCGGAGCAAGTGATGATGATGGAATCAATAATAATGAGGAGGATGATCGTGAAGACCCTACTGGAACCACTAATGTTGACAAAGCTACTGAAGGATGATGAAGATGAGGACATTGACGACACATTTAATTATATCATGCAATGCTGCGACACAAGAGACAATGATAGTGAAGCGACTGATGAAGATGTCCCCACCAAAAATCACAGATTTGAAGAACGTTCAAAGAAGAAAAATGACTCCATCTAGATTTCTTACTTAGATCTTTTATGACTGAATGTAATTGGGTTGCTTTGATGTTTGCAACTAGTTTGTAATTGCTGCCATTGTTATTAACTGTTTTGCTTAATGAACCTATTGAAATTCTTGATGTTTATCTTGCTTTGGTTTGCTTATATGAAGGGGTGCACCTTCTCAGGGGGAGCATATTTTGATGATGTCAAAAGGGGGAGTAATATGCATGCAATTAATTGTTTGAAATAGGAATTGGTTGTATTTGTCTATCCATAGTTTGTATTGATGCATGCAATTAATTGTTTGAAATAGGAATTGGTTGTATTTGTCTATCCATAGTTTGTCATCATACAAAAGGGGAGAGATTGATGATTCACAAACCTTATTTTGATGATGACATATGTTTTTAACATTTTAACCTAGCTTTGCAGGTCTGCTATTTTGTCTGCTGGAAACAGAGCTTTCGGACGCAGTACACCCTCCGAACTATAATACATTTCTCGGACGAACAAGAGCGTCCGATAGAAATTACAACGGACGCAATTCACTGTCCAAACGGATAGACAGAGAGAAAATTTTTTGAATGCCTACAACAGATGCACAGGCACGTCCGAAGCAATATATCTCGGACGCACATTTTCGTCCGAAAGAAGTCTACCTCGGACGAACAAAACAGTCCGAGATAAATTATTCCCTGATAAAGTATTAACCTCTCGGACGTGATATATCGTCTGAAGTGTGAAGTCTTCACACACACCCAGTTCGGACGATGGAACGGACGCTTACTCGGACGTCCGAAAGAACCGCATCCACCACACATTTATCTGAGTTGAACGCTGGGTCAGACACATAATAATAATATCGGACGTCCGAAACCTATAATGGCTAGTTTTTGTGCATTTGTTATTAAGCCGTTGGGAAGTGGTTACAACAAATTTATTACTCCTATAAATACCAGCTCTATTGATATTGTAAATTAGACTTTACACATTGAATACAAGCAAGAAACAAAGTAATTTGAGTGCAAATTGTCTATTGAGCAATATTGTATTAGTGTGTACTTTAGAGTGCTTTTCAAAATTATTGAGTGGAGTGATAATCTTGTTCAAAAGTGAGGTTGAGAGTAAAATTCTTGGCTCAACTAAAAAGAATTAGTGTGAGCAAGGATTGTCCTACTTTGTGTACATTAGAAGATTATTGGCTCACCAAAGTTGTGAAGCATTCTAGTGAATTATTACTTCAAGCTTGGTAGCTTGAAAGTGTTACTTGTTTAATCTATTTCTTTATCCTTTTTATACTTCATAAGTAATTAATTGCTTTTATCTCTATCAATTTATTTGTTAGTGCATAAAATTTTTAAAGAAACCTAATTCACCCCCCCTCTTAGGTTGCCTTGGGGCCAATAGGTTTATTAGGTTAATTAGGCATTTTTTGTCAAATAGTTCAATTTATGGTTAATTGAAATAAATTAGTTATTTTATGTTAATTTGGTTAATTATAATTGCAATTTTACTTAATTAGGTTATTTGAGGTTAATTGACATAAATTACTTAGTTGAGGATTAATTTTAAAAATTAGGGGTATTATGGGTTAGTTTTGGTTTAGGGTTCAAAATAGATTGTTTTTGGTTAGATAGGTCACTTAAGGTTTTTGTTTGTTTGTTTGTTTGTTTGGTTGGTTTTTTTTTTTTTTTTTTCTATTTTCCCGATTTAATGTTCTATTTTTATTTTTTTGGGAATATTTTTTATTTATTTTAATTTTCTTGTAGTATTTTACTAGTTTTTAAAATTTGTTGACTGTTTTATAGTTAGTAGTATTTAAGGTTGAGGGAAATTTACGTTTATATTTTACTAAAATAATGATGTTGGCATTAGGGTCAATTAGGCCATATTAGTTTTTAATAACCAAATTTGGTTAATTTAAGGGTAATTTAGTATCTTTGAAAGGTTAGATTACGTTTCCTTTAAATGGTGTATGTCATTTTTTGTGTTAGTATAGGACTGTAGTATTTTGAGAAGGATTTTAGTGTACTACAGTTTATTTAGTGTAAGATAAGTGTAGTTTGGTATATTTGTGCAATTTTATTGTAGTTTAGTGTATATTTAATGTATTTGCATTGTAATTTAGTAAATTAATGCAGATTTATTACATTTTTGGGTAATTTGCAGTATTATGCATGTTTTAGCGTAATAAACATCCCTTTGTCGTGTCTTGACTATTTTAAACTTGTTAGTTGAATTGTAGATTGACCCTTGCTAGGTCCTTCCTATTTTAGAATAGTTAATATATTTCTGTTGTGTTTTTGTTCAAATTGGTTTAGGACGTATTTTGGCATTTGATGGTTATACGATTGTTGCAATCTTAAATTTTGGAAACTCAATGTTTTTTAGTATGTTGTTGATTTCTGTAAAATTTTGAGAATGTTCAAAATATAGGGGAAATTCTACTAAAATTTTTATATACTTCAGTTATTTTAAGCTATTTTTTTGTAAATACAAATTCAATTCATTTTTGGGTTCAGGGTACTATTTTTTGGGATAATTAAATGTTTATTATTTGTTAGTACCATTTAATGGATAATTAGTATTATATTTTATGTTTTTAAACTATTTTTCCTAAGTACCTATTCATTTTAGGGTTAATAGTACTAATTTTGAATGTTTATTATTTTTAAGTACCATTTAAGGTTAATTAATAATTATTACTACTTTATATGTTTTTTAACTGTTTTTCCTAAGTACCTATTCATTTTACAGTTAATAGTAATATTTTTAGTGTTAAGTGAATGTTTATTATTTTTTTAGTTCTGTTTAAAGATAATTATTACTACACTCTATTTTATACGTTTTTAAACTATTTTTCCTAATTACCTATTCATTTTAGGGTTAATTGTTCTACTTTTAGAGTTAATTGAACATTTATTGTTATTCTGTACCATTAAGAGTAATTAGTAATATTTTATATGTTTTTGAACTTTTTACCCAAGTACCTATTCATTTTACAGTTGTCAGCCAGTTCGATATCATGCAGCTCAAGGAGGAGTTGTACCGGATGGACGGTGAGCTCCATGACATGCACAGTACACTGCGTGATATGCTTGGAGTCGTCAACAAGTTATTGGATATAAGATTTTGGGCCCTTATCACATCGACAGTTCGAGAGGACCCTCAACTGATCACGGTCCATTCAGACTAGAAAGGATTTTTTTTTTTTTTTTTTTTTTTATGGACAACAGATTTATGTAACAATAATTTTATGTTGTAAATAAAATCACATTTCGTTCAATTTTGTTCCGCATTTCTCTATTTCTGTGTAGTTTTAGGTTCAAATAAATTGATAAAATATCTTATATGAAAATTAAACATACTGCTAAATTTTTATTGCATCATTAAATGAGTGGGGTGGAGTTCTTTCCTATCCCTCCATGTTCCCAACCGCAATTAGCCTCAACTGGTATTAGTATCATTCCCCTCCCTAACCTAATAATTAGGTACCTCTTAATGATAATAAAGCTTCCTTAATGATAACAAAGTATAATAAACGAGCCTAAACCCTGTGTGGGAGACCGTTGCACACAAATTGGATGATTTAAATCATGATCTAAGAGCATAATGATGAATTAGGCTGCTAGCTAGCGCACTCTATTAGATCCAACTGTAATTGTATACTATTTATTTGCTAGATCAGGTGCCACTGGCATTATGTATTTAAAGTAGGCGGTGGTGATTTTTCTATATTTTTAGAAATTTTCCATAGGTATTGAGACAAAATATCTTGTGTCATGGAAGTATATTTACTACTCTAAGTATGTGTTTATGTTGGATGTAGAGGGAAGGAAAAATAGATGGCAGGCCTTGCCTCGCAAAAGAGGTAAGATGCGAGTTCCAAAATTATGTGATGACATATTTTAGAAATTTTCAATAGGTATTGAGACAAAATATCTTGTGTCATAGAAGTATATTTACTACTCTAAGTATGTGTTTATGTTGGATCAAGGTGGTATTCCCTACCCCTCCTTTTCATTTCATCTGTGGTTTTTAGATAACTTGTCTCTTACGTGTCAAATTTTTTTGAAAAATTAAAAATATATTAATGATATTTTTTTTTTTAACTTTTACCATTTAGTGTCATATTAATAGAAAAAAAATTATGTAATTTGGATATTATTGTGAAAGTATAATTTAGTCACACATTTTGAACTATATTTTTGTAAAATTGATACAATTCACTTCCTTTATTTCATTTTATCTATTACTTTATTTGTTTTGTGTCAAATTATCTGTCGATTTAAAAATTCATTAAAGTATTAAATGATTTTTTTCTAACTTTATCCTTAGTACCATATTATATTGGAGAGATTATTATATAGTTGAGTAATATAAATGTAGAAGATAATTCAGTCATTTAAAACTATTTTTATATAAAATTGATTCAATTTAATAATTTTTTTAATTCTTGTGCATTAATCCAAAACAATAGTTAAAATTAAAAAAATGTGAGGATAATGATTTCCTTAATCTGTATCCTCCAACTTAAAATGCCAATTAAAATAAAATGAAAGGAATAACTACAGCTTATTTACATTTAATAGTATCATGTGTGTATAACTATTTTAATTGGACATTTTTAATTTTCCGTGTATTCATGCTTACAATAAATTACCTTACGTAAACAAAATCCTTAATTTTGTAAAACCGTTCATTAATATTTAGTCCTAACTCGCGTAACCAGATCCGTCTCTGTGCATCCAAAAAGCATGAATATGAAATATTCACTACATATTATCGAGCTTTAATTGATGCAAGTAATGACAGGAAGCAATTGCAAGTGTAGTTCCTCTGAGCACAGCATTCAAGATTAACTTACATTACAAAATCATGATATTCTTATTTATTTAACAGAGGAAGGATTTTTTTTGTGTGACTTTCGATATCAATCTTTTATCTCATATTATATCAAAATATTTGGCATATATGTTTTGGTCAATAAATTAATATTATTATATCAAAATATTGCACGTGTCAAACAAAGAGAGTGTAAGGTAAAAGATCGATTAATGAAACGCAACAGAAAATGCCCGTGCGATTGAAAAGCAACACAACAGCAAACAACAAAAACAAAGAAACAACCGAGAAAGGAGATCAGATTGAGTGACGTCAATCCATGGGATGGACTGATGGAGCATTCAACTGAGAGTCATCAATGTTTTGTCCCTTCGGCTTCAACATTACTCTCATTAGATGATGAAAGAGTATATTACTATCATTGGGATTGCAAAAGCAGTACCCGAAGAGGCAATCTGTGAACAGCTCTGGACATCACCTTATTATTCTCAGGCAAGTCATCATGATCATACGAAAACTAGAAGGTTAGTCTACCAACATCGGCTGCCACCAGCTGCTCATCGGCCATTGCTAGCTGCGCAATGAAAATGATGGATACCGCAACCACTGGTACTAAGACTTTGGCCATTTTGAGAATACTTAATTTGCCTATGAAGGGTGTGGGAATGATGATGAGAAAGTTTAGATTACATACAAGTAGGGATACCGAATTGAGAATTCTTTTGCATTTGGTGTTGATTATTAGACGAAAATCTGACGCTTGTCTTCTGCGTCTTGTCGGGATTCGAACGCTTGGGAAGCAGAGGCTTTGGCTCCTGTTTAAAGAATAGTTTCATCGCCAAATCAAACATAATCTTCGATATTTGTGATAAACTTTAACACTTGTGTTGTCATTTATGAAATGTGGTACAGTAAGATAGGGCTTTGGTTTTCTGTCAACATTTTTTGATTTTTTGATGTGACACTGTTTAGATTAGTAATATATATTATTCTAGAACTAAATGTCACTTATTTAATTGGTGTCACGTAAGTGTCACACTAAAAAGTATCACAAAAATTCACACCCGTAAGGTAGACAGTACAGGTATAGTATACCTCTTCTTAAAGTATCAAATACTCTTATTATTATTGAAATATCGAATATGTAGAGATAAATTTAGTATACTATACGTTATTTACGTTACAATACCCTCTATTTAGAATTGTAATATAATCACATATATCTATAGTAACTCAAAACTCAAATGTTCTTACGAATTTCTTTTCAATATAATTATAACAAAATTTTCAAATCAAGAAAAGGTATAAATGTTTTTGACATCCAAAATGGGTTAAATCCATTTTGTGGGTCTTCCTTCATTGCATTAAAATAGGATTGATAATGTTTGTTTGCCATCTATTTGGCTTATTTTTAATAACCACCCACCAATCACTTTTGGATGGGTCAAATTGATTTTCTTCACCTCAATAATTCCATACTTGTCATGAATCACATTATGAGGTGCTTCCTCCCGTGTGATCAATATAGGTTTAAAACTCATATGAACATTCACCATATCAATGGTGTCGCTCATTTTGCACTTCACACAAGGACATCTAATAACTTCTTACGCAAAATTTATAAACCAACCAAATTTCTTTATACAATATAACTTAAAGGTTTACACGAAAATTTTGTGGAATTAGTTTCTTGCCTGTCTCTTATTAACATCTAGACAAATATAAGAACATAATTTCTTAGTATATGATAGTATAGGTGTTAAATATTGTCATTATATGGAAATAAATTGAAAATAACATAGCAAAAATCCTCGACAAATTATGGATAACAAACATTGAAAAAAATGTAATCTAAAATTTTGATTGGAAAGTATAAAAGTAACTGAATATTCGTGTGTTCTACACATGCGTTATTAGTGTAATATCAATGGTCGTAATAAAATAAAATATTATATTATATACCATAATATATATATTAAAGATACGTGCATAGAATTCGTGAATATTCTATTACTTGTATAACTTCTATCATAATTTGGCGTGAAGTACCAAGAAAAAAAAAAGTCTTGGGACAAAGTGATGAAAAAATTAGTTTGGAGTACAAAGTAGCAAATGACAAGAAGTTTAGGGGGTCAAAGTAGATTTAACCCTTCAAAAAAAAAATGCATATTAGATAGAGTTTATTGATAACAAAGTGTAGTTAGGCGTGGTAAGCACTTCTCTTATGACCTATTAGTTATAGGTTCGAGATGTTGTAGAGGGAAATGTGGGGTTTTAAAAAAGAAAATAAAAAAGGAAGAGTTTCTTTAGGAAAAAGAGGTTAAATTATAAAGACAAAGTGGTTTTCTTAACTTCAAAAACTTTTATTCTCATTAATAATAATTAAAAATAAGTTTAATATTAAATAATTCTAATTAGTTAAATTTAGAGAGTATTTTCTTATTTAAATAAATAAATAAATAATAGCAGAAGCAGGTTATAAAAAGAAGAAAACTAATCATCATTATACTAATTAAAATTTCCTATCTTTAATGTTTTAAAATTTAAACTACTGTATTTCAGTACGTAAATGAATCATATTTCGATATATTTTGATCAAGACGCAATTACTAGCAGTAAGGAGAATTTTCCATAACTATCATCATGTATTATTCATCAAAAGAAAAAATTGTCATGTATTGTAAGTTTCCAACTGTATTTTCTCAACTACGTCATTCACATGTTCAATTGCAATTCAAATTTCATAGCACAAGTTAAATTATAGCTATATTTTTTTAGCCAAATTATAGTTTCTTAGCTCGGTTAATTTATTTTTTAGCCTTAGCTCAGTTAATTAAATAAATGAAACTTTTTAAAGGTTCAGTTTTGCAATTAAACAAGAGCTAAAAATCAATGGAGTTCAAATTCAAACAGAAATTGTAAGTCTGACGTAAAATGCACATTACCATACGCATAACAATCAGATCAGATTCCACATTCCATTCAATTAACATATTAAATATAAATATAATTTCCACACATATTGAAACACAATATATAAATGTTTAAAATAAAAAAGTATTATAATGTAAATAAAAAAGCATTAATCTTTCATACATTGTGGGGATAAAAAATTTTATATATTATCGGGTGTAGATACATATCGCGTGTATATTATTTAAATTTCAAATATCATTTTAACATATGTGACTTACTTCCACACTCAATAGTATAGAAAATTTTCTATATCAACGGTGTGTGAAAGATTTAACCCAATAAAGAATATAAAACATATTTATCCAATAACTTCTATATTTCAAATTAAAATTCATTCAAGAGAGTCATAACTAGAGTTTGTTTGGACGTCTTTGACTCTCAAAATTACAGTTTTCATTCTTTCATAAACCACAACCATCTCAAGTAGTCATTGGCTCTATTTATTGGACAATCATTATTTAGAATATTATTCAAAATATAATTTGGACTAAGCATCATTGTTACTTTTTAAAATAAGTAATGTATGTGAGATAAAAAGTAGGTAAAAAAAAAATGTCCAATTAAGAAATACTTGTAGAATATTATTTAAAAAAATGAAAAATGATTTTAGTCCAAATTGAAGTCATTATTAGTCAAACGTGAAATGCAAAAATACACTGGTAATTACTCATTAACTCATTCGTCAATACTCATAAGGAAACAAAGTACTATAGTTTTATAATATAGTAATAAATTAAGTAGATGTTTGGTTTGCATTCGTAAATTAGAATTAGAATAGAAATCGTAAAATCTTATATCGGTATAAATTTGTAACACTCTTCATTACTTGTTTGGTTTGAATCAAAGTGTATTTCATTATATTAGTAAATTAATCAATTTGAAACTCAAGTTACAAGTGGTCAGGAATGAAAGCAAGGGAAAACGTAAGGTTGGACCTTGGGGGGGTAAAAGTTACCTATGGTGTAAACAAGTTGAGTCGAAATTGAATAATGCTATGGTCAAATTTGAATTCGTAGAATACAAGATCGGTAACTGGTTGAATTGGAATTCGATCAAATACCTCAATTGGAAATCAAGTTCAACATACTTATGTTAAGTTCGTACTCAATTTAAATAACATCAATGATTAATCAAGTATACTTGACCTCAAACTCAAGGTCGAATTCCTAAAAAATTATCAACAATTTTTATCTAAAACTGAAACAAATTTTAGGTAATAAAATCCAAGTTCTTTCTGTTTTTAAAAAGATTTATAGTGGATTTCTACCTACCCTTTGGTATAAATTTTAACTTTTGGAATGAAATAAAATAGAAATAATAGTACATTGACTTATTTGAATTTCAATTGTAGGTCAAATATTTCACATGAAGAGCAAGTGAAATAACAACCTCGAAAAAAAAAACTTGAATATTAAATTTATTAAAAGAAATTAGACTTTTTTTATACACAAAAAGGAAAAAAATCTTAGACAGAGCTTGTTTCATTCACTAAAAGAATGTGGAATACATAGGTGAGTCTTTATAAGAAATTTTTGCAAGATATCTTCTTAAGAGTATTTGAAAATAAATGACAAAAAGTTTGGACTTTCTTCAAACCCAACAAATATTACTAACAAAAAATTACTTTAGTCATTAAAAATTTAAAGTTTGGGAAAATGCGCAATAGATTTGAAGAAACAAACAAGATTAAAAAAGGTCCTTGAATTTGATACATAAATAATGGTATAAAACAATAATGAGACATGGACAACCAAAATCCCAAAAGAAAAAAGTTTATGAGAAATGACAAATAATAATAATAATAATAATAATAATAATAACAATAATAGTTTGGGGGAAAATATTAATTTTTTTCTTCAAAACCCTCATTAAATGCATATCCCACGTATACCATAGGGTGTAATAGAAAAGTATGTATTTACTAGTATGTATTTACTAACACTTGTATTCTTATAGAATAGTCCCAATTATTCTCAACTAAACAACAACTATAAGTATCATTAACTTTCAGACCAATTTCTTTTTTTTCATACCTATAAATCGAAATACCTTTTAAGAAAACCCGAGTCTAGGTTATTAATCAATAATCGAAGAGCTGAATTATACTTCTTGAAGTTTGACTATTCTGTTTATTATTAGTTTCTTGATTTTATTTCAAATACCAATAACTATTTAACTTGTATAGAATACAAGTGTGACATTCTTAGGTTGTTCATACACTTGTACATATACAACAAATATATTATAATGACAAATATACCCCAAGTATAATATAGGGTATGTATTCTAACATACCCTCAATTTGAATGGGGTTCAAGTACATGAAGATTGTTAAAATAAGATTTAGAAGATGTCAAACCCTTTGAGAAAATATCTGCACTCTGCACAGTGATGAGAACATAGCACGCAATAACATTTCTAGAGGCAACCTTTACTCCAACAGAGTCAAAGTCAATCTCAATATGTTTGGTACAGGCATTAAAGACAGGATTGATAGCAAGATAGATGGCACTAATTAATATTGCCACAATAAACAAAGATGGGATGCGGAAGCAAAAATCGTAGAACTCAGAAAAGAGACTTAAGTGTTGTGTCAGCCATAACAAAGGCAACAAAATGGTACTCAGACTCAGTACTAGAGCATTAAATAGTAGACTGTTTCTTAAAACTGAAATTGAAAGGTATAAGAATTGGGTCAAAGAAGATAGCATAACTGATGATGGACTGACTAGTTTCAAGACAACTAGCCTAATCGGCATCAACATAGGCAGTAATTGTTGAATCATAATCCTCATTTTGATGATGACTAAATTAGTCTAATGGGTGAAATCTAGTGTGCAGGAAGCTTTCAGTATATCAGGATCAACGAACAATGTTGATTGTCTGAAAGTCAAACATTCGAACGTTTGGGAACGTTTGGAACAAGACCAATAAGCATTAGCATTGACACACATTTTTAAGTTTCGGACGAAGATGATCGTCGAGAACAAGACCAGTAACCACTGGAATTGACACACTTTTTTCAGACGTAGTTGACTATTCGAAAGGTAATGCTTATACATGAGATGCAAATGATCGTCCGAGAAAGAGTATTCACAATCCAAAAGGAGGTACTAGTATCAGAGAACAAACATAGTACAATGTGTGAAGGAAAACAAGTACATTTAATGGCATCTTTCTTAGAAAGGAGAATAACATTCGATCAGTCATGTGACAAAATCTAGAAGCCACTGAATTTTTATCAGATGCAGGATCAGACGAAGGCTCAAACATCTGAACAAAGGCAAAGCAGGACTCCTTCAAGGGATCAAACAAATTATCGGACATAGACGCTATGCATCGGCTGGTCGAATCGTTGGGAGGTAGTTGGAGGCCAATTTTGAGCACTTATAAATACTCCTTAGTCTGAAATAAATGTAGATAACTTTCACAATTAACATAAACATTTACTCAAGCTTTTTTAGTGAAAATAGGCTCTCTATTGTGTTGTATTAGTGGAAACAAAAGTGATTAAGTGAGTGAACTTCAAGTGTAAGAGTGGAGGGATTACAGTTGTACAAAAGTGAGGCCTTGTGTGTAAAACTCTTGGCTCAACTAGAGGTTCTTAGTGTGAGCAAGAGTGATCATGCTTGGTGTACAAAAAGGTTTTTGTCTTACCTACATTGAAGAGGCTCAAATTAATGGATATACACTCCAAGATTGTGAAGATTGGGAGTTTGGTTTGATTTTTTCAATCCTAATTTTAACTTTCATTTAATTATCCTTGTGCATTTATTGCTTTGATATTTAAATTGTTTCATTTATTACTTGTGCCTTATCTAAGTTTTTGTTGTGCAAAGTTTCAAATTAATTTTATACAACCTAATTCACCCTCTCTCTTAGGTTGCTTTGGGCGAAAAATTGGTATCAAAGCATTGGTCTGTAATATTGAGCTTGACTAGCTTTAGAGTAAAGATCATGGCAACCAATGTTGCATTGTTTCTAGAGAGGCAATCTATTACTAGACCTCCTATGTTAATGGTATCAATTTTGTTAGTTGGAGGGAAAGAATGGAAATATTTATACAATCTATTAGATATTGATTTGTGGTACATTGTAAATGAAGGTCCTTTTGATGTTAATATTCTTGATGAACATACACATTGGTTAAGGCCTCAGACTAGATATGATTTAAATGCTCAAGATAGAATAAATTTAACTTTAAACACTAAAGCTATGAATATATTGTATAATGTCTTAGATGTAAATGAATCTACAAGAGTAAAGGGTTGTAAATCCGAAAAAGAAATTTGGGATAAATTGAAAGAAATCCAAGAAGGTAGTGATGATATTAGACAACAAAAGAAGTCTTTGCTTGTAGCTAAATATGGATGTTTCAAAATGGAATCTCATGAGAGATTTGTTAAGATGTATTGCAAATTTAATGACATTATAAAGGATTTGGAGGCATTAGGTAAAGAGTATTCTTTAAGAGAAATGAATAGAAAGATTTTGAATGCTTTTTCTAAAGAATGGGAAGCTAAATCTATTGCTATAGAAGATGCTAAAAATTTGAATTCTATGCCAATTGAATCATTTCTTGATTAATTCTCTTACATCTTATGAGTTGAAACTTAAATCCAAGGTTCAAGATGAGGAAGATGCAAGGGTAAAGAAAAGCATAGCTTTGAAGATTTCTCAAGAAGAAGATGAAAATGCCTATCTCAACTTGGAGGATGAAGAATTTGATGAAGGTGACCTTGCACTCATCACCAAAGGATTCTTGAAGTATTACACAGACAAAAGAAGAATAAGGAAAAGAGGAGCAATCAATTCCAACAATTTCAAAGGGAAGACCAAATTTGAAAATAAGAAACAAAATAACAAATATTTTGAATGTGGTCAACCTAGGCACTTTACAAATGAGTGTCCATCTAAGAAGAAGAAAAAAGGAAGGAACCCTCACTTCAACAACTTTCAAATTACATGGAATGATTGCAATTCTGATGGAAAAGTGGAAGAGGGGATTGAATCCGCTCAAATGGCCTTCATGGCATTTGGAGATGATGAGGTATCTACAAGTTATAATTCTTTTGATTGATTTAGATGATGAACTTAATGAAACTAATGCTCTTGAGGCTTTTGTGATAAAATTGTGTGATAGTTTAAAAGAATCTTATGCTAGAATTAAGGAATTAAAAAGAAAAAACCAATACTTTGTTGAATGCTAACTCTAAACTTGTAATTGAAAATAATAGGTTGACACAAGCGAATGATTCTTTGAAGAAAAGATTAAATGTGAATAACAAGATTGAAGAAGAACAAACTTCGTTAAAGAAAAGAATAGATGATCTTAGTATACTCTAGAAAAAGAAAAAAGAAAATGTTGTTGAAATGAAAAGAAATAGGAATGCATCAATCACAAAGAATTTTACCTCCTTTAGGAAGGATGGTCTATACTTTGTAAAATCTAAATTTTTTTTTATATGGAAATAAAAATATTATGTGTAATTATTGTCATCAACATGGACATGTGAGGAATAATTGTTATGTTTAAAAAAAATGAAAAATTGGGTATGACATTTTAAGTCAATTTACTAACTCACATCTATGGATCCAAGACAATGTGGATACCAAAAATCATTTCTTAAATTCTTTTTATGTAGGTATGCTTGAAGAACATTAGTAAGGATGCAACATGTTTTGTCGATAGTTTGTTCATTCAGCACATGATTGGTGATCCATCCCTTTTCACTAATCTCAAATCAAAGAATAATGGAAAGTAACATTTGGAGAAAACATGAAGGCAAAACCAATACAGATTGGTGATATAGGTAAAAATTATGAGACTTTTGTTAAAAATATACTATTAGTTGATAATTTGAATTATAATCTTCTAAATGTGAGTCAATTATGTGACGAGATCTATATGTCTTCTATAATAAGCATGAATGTTTGATTCTTGATAAGAATTTTTATGTTTTGTTTAGAGGAAAAAGACATAATGATGTTTATGTGGTTTATCTTGACAATATTGACAAGGTAAAATTAAATGTTTCACCGCAACTACTTGGTTTTGGCATAAGAGATTGTGTCACTTTAATATGGATGTTGTTGGATAATCTTGCTACGAAAGAGTTGGTTACAGGCTTGCCAAAATTGAGATTTGTGAAAAACAAAATTTGTGATGCATGTCAATTTGGAAGACAAGTTAAAGTCTCTTCTAAACCTAAAAATAGTGTGTCTACTTTTAGACCATTAGAGCTTTTGCATATGGAATTATTCGGTCCTAATCAATATGCTAGTCTAGGTGGTAGTATATGTGCTTTTGTGATTGTTGATGATATTATTTTTGGAGCTACTAATGAAAAATTGTGCAAAGAGTTTTATTGTATAATGCAAAAAGAGTTTGATATGAGCATGATGGGAGAAGTTCAATTCTTTATTGGGTTTCAAATTCACCAAACAAAGGAAGGAACTCTCATCACTCAAGCAAAATATAGAAGAGAGTTACTCAAGAGATTTGGCATGGAGAATTCCTAGCAAGTTGGAATACCAATGTGCACCTCAACCAAATTTGACAAAGATGATGAAGGTAACAAGGTTGATAAAATGCACTATAGAGGTGTAATTAGTAGTTTACTTTATTTAAATGCTAGTAAACTGGATCTCATATTTGTCGTGTGCTTATGTACTAGATTTCAATCTTGTCCTAAGGAATCTCACTTAACTGCGGTTAAATAAAGGGACTATAGATTATGGTTTATGGTATTCTAAATCCACTAGTTTTGAATTGATTGCGTATTCGGATGCCGACTTTGCCGGTTGTAGAGTAGATAGAAAGAATACTAGTAGAATGTGTCATTTCTTAAGAAATTGGTTGGCATCTTGGTTTAGAAAGAAACAAGGCTTGATTTCTTTATCAACTCGGAAGCGGAATATATAGTCGTCAGTAATTGTTATGTACAACTTCTTTGGATGAAACACACTTTGAAAGATTTTGGTATAAATTTTGGATGTGTGCCTATTAAATGTGATAACACTAGTACTATCAATCTTACTAAAAATCCAATTCAACATTCTAGAACTAAGTTCATAGATATTAAACATCATCTCTTTTTATAAGAGATCTTGTTTCCAAAAAGAAAATTTGTATAGACTATGTGTGCACTAAAGATTAATTAGTTGATATTTTTACAAAAGTCTTGCCTTTGGATCATTTGAATTTCTTAGAATAAATTTAAGGATTTTAAAGTCAAAAAATTGAAATTTGAGATTTTATATGATTCGGACGCTTATTTTCGTCCAATAAACTAACTAGATTTTGCACTAACTTTTTGGGAATGATAGGATGCTTTGTATGTTCTAATGATCACCTAACACTTTCAGCCATCTGTTCATCCAAATTGGATGCTCGTTCGGATGCTTCCTTCTCGTTCGAACATCCAAACGACTCTTCTCTACTGATAAATGCCTTTCTATCTTTATTTTCGACACATACCTTCTTTCGAACTCCTCTCTGGCAATAACTAATACCTTTTAACCTCCTTCATTTTATTATTATTCTACCATTTAAATATCATTTTTCTTTGATTAAATCAAGTTTAAACCCCTTTGTAAGATTAATTTAAATAGTTTCCAACCAATTTAAACTCTCATTTCATCGATTGATGAAGGGTATCTATTTTCTGCAAAACTCTTTGCTCCCTTCTAAGATGGTTCGATCTTGT
This sequence comes from Cinchona pubescens, assembly GCA_025175665.1. Taxonomy (NCBI): domain Eukaryota; kingdom Viridiplantae; phylum Streptophyta; class Magnoliopsida; order Gentianales; family Rubiaceae; genus Cinchona; species Cinchona pubescens. The sequence goes on along the minus strand of JANKKI010000051.1, from coordinate 7,339,051 downwards.
GGTGGATCTGTTTTTGGTAGCAAGGGAAAGAACACAAGGGGCAAAACACCATCCAAGGGGCAAACATCCAAAGCAGGCACATCATCTCAATGCCCTGCTCGTCAACAATCCGAATCCTCTACCTCTTTGCCAAAATTCATTGATGAAAAAGTTTTGGATAGGTACACCACTCTCCTAAGCAAAACCATTATACCTCAAAGACCTATAACTAGTGGCATATTTGATGAATTGATCTATCTTATCATGATATGATTTTGCAATTTACTGTTAATTTTAGAAAAAACACTGATACAAATTTCTTGATTTCATGAGTTAATCATAAGAACATCGAACTAAATGCTGCAGTAGTCAATATTATTTTTGAATATGAAGTGAATAAGTCTAATGATTTCTCGTAGCTTCTTTTCTTTTGATAAAAAAACTTAGTCTTGACACACATTTGACATTAAAGAAGTCAAACAAATTTCTAAACTAGATTTCAAACAGGTTTCAGGAAGCCAAAACTACTCTGCGTAGTCCAGAGTTGAACATTTTGTATACCTTGGCCAACAATTTATTCCTTCCCACTAATTGTCATAGGATTGAACCAGGAAAATGCAACTATACATCTTTTATTGTATTTTTAATGGAATTAAATAGGATTTTGGGTTTGTATTTTGCTCCTTATGGGAATTGATACTTGCTGATACTGAAGAAGCATCCCATTTGGAAAAATTTTAAGTAAATTTTTTTTATCACTTTTCAATCTCTATTTCTGAAAAACAACAATTCCTCCTTACTTTACCAAATCATATATTGAAAGAAAAGAGTTGAAGTTTTATAAACAACACTAGTTTACTAAAAATGAGTATTTGATTGAAAAAGTGAAGGACGATGCCTCTAGTTCTGGTTAACAACCACCTCCTCTTTCAAACCTCGCACTATTTCTACTTCTTCCACTTATCCCATTCACTCTCCACCATTTTCTGCTAAATCTCCATCTTTATTCCAAGTGGTGGATCTCATTCACACACTTATTGCTCAAATGACCAAGTTCCAAAGGAGGAGCTCAAAGAAACTTAAGCATTTAGAAACCAAACAAGACATTCTTCAAGAAGCCCTAGCCTTGAGTATCTTTGTCTCAGCCCAAGTTCAATTTGCCAATACAAAATCTCAATACTCCCTTGAGTCATCTTCTAAGGGTGAGAAGAAGTAAGAGGATAAGGCTCTTGATTATGAGTTGGATCATCAAACATATCAAGATTCTGGACATGAGAAACATGGAGCACAAGGCGATGATGTTCAACACAATGAGGACCCTGCACAAGCTACTCAAGAGGATATTGCACAAGATGTTGAAGGTCAAGAAACTCAAGATATTAATCATGCAGATGATGATGATGACGACAATGACGGGATTGATGCAACCTTTGATTATATAGGCGTATACAACGAAGAGAACCCTTCCCTGCATCTCACAAGAACCAATCACATCAAATACCAAGAGGAGGTTGGTCATGAAAGTGAAGAATATAATGTGTCCTTGATCCAAAAGGTTCATTCCAATAAATGCAAAAGAGAATGTAGATCAAAAAGGAAGAACAACTCATCTAGCCAATCTTAGGATTTTTCTACTACCTTTTTTGATGTTTTTGTGATCATTTGTAATCACTTTGACTGGTTATGGATTCACATTGCCTTGTGCTTATTTCGTTGCCTAGTTATGCAATTGTTTAGCTAAATTTACTTGGTTGACAATTGTGTTTAGTGTACTTTCTTGTTGTGATTGATAATGCTTTAAAATTGTTGTGTTTGGTTGAAGGGGAGCATAACTTCAGGGGGAGCTTTGATTTTGTTTTGATAATGCCAAAAGGGGAGAAATCATGTATAATTGGTTGTGTAATTGCAAGTGTGAATTCCTTGGTTAATTATTTTTCCTTGATCTATCATCATAAAAAAGGAGATTTTTGAATCATAATCCTCGTTGATGATGACCAAATCAGTCTAATAGTTCAAATCTAGTATGTAGGAAGTTTTAGTATATCAGGATCAACGGATGCTATTGATCATCCAAAAATCAAACATTTGGACATTTGGGAATGTCCAGGACAAGACCAATAGGCACCAAAATTGATACATCTTCTTCAGACGAAGTTGACTATACGAAAGGTAAAGTTTCAGACGAAGATGATCATCCAGAATAAACCAGTAGCCACTAGAATTAACGCACTTTCTTCGAACGTAGTTGACTTTCTAAAAGGTAATGCTTCAGACGCAGATGATTGTTCGAGAAACAGTATTCAAAATCCAAAACAAGGTGCTAGTATCATAGAACGGACACAAGATAACATCCGAAAGAGCACAAATATTTTTAATGGCATCTTTCTTCGGACGAAGAATAATAACTAATCAGTCACATGGCAAAATCCAAAATCCACTAATTTTTGATCGGATGCAAAGATCGGACGAAGACTTAGACGTCCGAACGAAGGCAAACCAAGACTTCTTCAAGAGATCGAACGGACTATCAGACACAGAGGCTATGCATCGGCCAACCAAATAGTCTAATGTCTAGTTTCTCAACATTTACTACATAGCCGTTGGAGGGTAGTTGGAGGCCAATTTTGAGCACCTGTAAATGCCCCTTAGTCTGAAATAAATGTAGATAACTTCCATAATTAATACAAGCATTTACTGAACCAATTTTTGTGAAAATAACTCTCTATTGTGTTGTATTAGTGGAAACAAAAGTGATTGAGTGGTCTTCAAGTGTAAGAGTGGAAAAATAACAATTGTACAAAAGCGAGGTTGTGTGTAAAACTCTTGACTCAACTAGAGGTACTTAGTGTGAGCAAGAGTGACCTTACTTGGTATATAAGAAGGTTATTGTCTCACCTACATTGAAGAGGCACAAATTAGTGAGTATACACTCCAAACTTTTGAACCTTGGGAGTTTGGTTTGATCTTCTCAATCCTAATTTTAACTTTCATTTAATTATCCTTGTGCATTTATTGCTTTGATATTTAAATTGTTTCATTGATTACTTGTGCCTTATTTAAGTTTTTGTTGTATAAATTTTCAAAATTTTTTATACAACTTAATTCACCTCCCCTTTTAGATTGCTTTGGGCCAACAGTAATGAGGCTAAAAAAAAAGGAGAAAATGTAAGACCATAGGTAAGAGTACTCATGATATAACTAAAGACAAGTTTAATTGCCTGATGATGAGAGAGGAATGTGTATGAACTGACTAGCAAGACTTTGATGAGAGAGAAGTGTGTATGAACTGACTAGTAAAACTGACAACATAGGTAATATCAAGGTGAGTGAAAATAAGATAATAAATAGCACCAACCATAGCACGGTAGTTAGTTAGATCAGGAAGTAAATCGCTTTGACGAAGGGATAACTGTAGGGGTGACATTTAGTCTTGTTGTGTCAAATTAGACGTATTTCTTATTGTGTCTTGGTTATCATGTGAGGCCCGTTTCTTATCATGTCATGTTCATATCTGACCCATTTATTTTCATTTCATGTTTGTTTCTAACCCATTTAACTTGTTTACACCTACCAGAGATGTACTAGCCTATTTGATAAGTTAAATAACTTTTGATCCATGAAATAATGCCTGGAAAACAAGGGATTTGAATAATTATGAGTATGATAAAAGATTTTAGCCATGTTCTAAGGTTCCTATAGGTTTGATATTTTCTTTTGTAATATAACCAATAGTTTTTAAAAAAGAAAATGCTAGTAAAGCTGGAGAAGAAATAGTAGCATTTTGAGAGGCTATTTGAGAAGGTATTTGTTAAGAAGATTTTCCTTGAGTAGATGGAGATAATGTTTGATTGTGTACTTCACCAACGAATGTCTAAGGGATGGTTTTTGCATAAGAAACTTTTGTTCTATGTGCTACACATAGAAGTGTTCTAGGAATTGTTAGAGTAGGTAATTAAGGAAACTATGGAATAGTGCCTGGTTGAATGCCTGAAGGTCTAGTATCAACTCTTACTCTTCTTGTATCTATCATTATTACCCTATAAAAATTCTTTTGTAAGGAAATATGGAAGGTAATTTGCCTCGCCCTTAATGTATTCAATCTGGAAGTCAAAATTAGATTAGAATTGCTTGCCATCTTGACAAAATTTATTTGAAAATTAATTTTTTTACATCTTTTTTCTAAAACCACATTTGCTTCTTCATAATCAATTTGAAGAAGAAAAATTCTATTTATCAAATAATCTTGAAATTTAGATATACATAATACTATAGATTAAATTTAATTTTTTAATAGTTGAGTAGTTACGTTGTGATCCAATCCAAATCCCTGAATGAAAATGAACTAGTTGTTCAGAAGAATTTGGAGAAATATTTTGCTTAAAAATACCCCAACACCCTAATCTAAGACATCTGTTTCTACTACCATGAATGTATGACGTTGAAATATTCTGAAACATGGAAGATTTATTACTAATTTTTTGAGTTCCATATTTATACAATTGAGATATATGTTCAGAAGTCCATGCAGGTGGGTTTTTTCTTAATCTTTGATAAAGTGGTTTACACATTTATTTAAGATCCAATTTCTATTATACAATTTGAAATATAATTAAGACAATCTAAAAATCGTTGCAATTGAGTCTTATCCTTGATTTCATCTGGGAGTTTAGGAGAGAATTCTAATGCTCTACATATTGGTTAATAATTGCCATGATGGTATTCATGTCTTAAAAATCGAATATGCATTTTAAATAATTTCATTTTTGATGCAAATAATATTTATCCATTTCTCTTTATTTCTTGGAAAAATTGTGCATATGTTTGAAATATTGATAAATTATTTCAAAAAAAAAAAAACTATATCATCAATATAAAAATTGAGAAAGAAGAATAAATATGGATTAAGTATATTGTATTCATGATATTTTGAAATTCAAAAAGAGCATTTTTTAATCTAAAAGGCAAAATATTCCATTCGTACTGACCAAAGAGGAAAGTAAATGATGGCCATATATTTGTCTTAGTCAACTATTTGCACTTGCCAAAATGCTGACTTTATATCAAATTTGGAATAAATAGTTGTTTGAAACGTTCTTTTGAGTAAGTCTCTTTTGTTCGAAATTAGGTAACATATCTATTAAAGGACTTTATTCAATAATTTATAATTTATAACAAGTCTTGCAGTGCCTCTTTCTATTTTGGCTTGATTATTAATATAGAATACTGAACAACTCTATGGGGATTTTGAAGTCTTAATAATTTTCTTGTCAAAAAGTGTAGTTATTTCTTTTTTGCAATAATTCATGAGATCATGATTCATTTGGATAGGATGAGTTTTTGTAGGAATATTTCTTTCATAAAATTCTTTAATCTATGTAAGAAACACTAAATGTTGTTTTTATTCCAAAAGGCATTAAAAAATCGGAACAAGCTTGTGTTTCAAAAAGCTTTTGAAAATCAAACATTTTTTGTTGGATCTTTGGGTTTTGAAGTTGTTTTATTCTTTCATCTAGATGCTAACAAATTTCTTCTTTTAAATATAAAATTTGAATATTGAGGCGAGATATAGAACAAACTTTTATCAATTTAATATCTTTTTGTCTATGAATATTTTGAAGATGAGAAATAGTATAAGTTTTTAATAAACTTATATCATTAGAAGTAGAGAAGGGAATGAATAAAAGGGAAAAGAATAGTTTGATAAAAAATTTGTGTTCTAATAGCCTGGTCATCTACAACAAAGGGATATATTTGACTAATAAAAGGAGTTCCCAAAGTAGCCTCTTGTGCGAAATTTTAATTAGAATAAAAGAATTTTTTACACAAATATTTTGATTACAAACATTAGCTTCCGATAATTTATATTTTATTACTAATTTAGATACATTTATTGAATATAATTTTTTAGTTGTCTTTTGATGATATTCATTAGGTATTAATCCTTCTGAAATAAGTTTTGATTTGCTCTTGAATCTATTAACGCAATAAGATTTATTGAAAATTGTTTGTTTATTATTATTTTAGATAGGAACATACCATTTTTGATAACATATTCTTGATATTATGGCAATAAATCTTAGTCTAGAGAATTTTTGTCAACAATATGAAGTTGGAAGTTGAAGAATTATTTTCTATTGGATTAGCTGTAGCAATAGAAATTGGGAGACTTGGTTCATTTTGTTCTTTTTGAAGTTGAAGAGATAAAAGAGAAAATTTTACATCAATATTTTCTTCTTGTAATAAATTTAACTCCTTTTTTAATTTGATTAACTTTAGCTTACAGATCTTAAAGAGTTGTCATAGAAGTTGTATTCAACTTTAAGATTTTGATCTTGTAAAACAATATTTCTAAGTTTTTAACAGATATTGTTTCTTTTTTCTAGATCATTAATTCTATCAAGAAGATGAAAGAAAATTTGTTTATCTTGAGAAGAAATAACATTAATAGTTTGGAAACAACATGAACATACTCCGAAATAATTACAATCTTGATCATCAGGTGCGTCTCTGTAATCTAATGATGATTTTTTTTGGAATAGCATAAATTTCTTCATTTTTTTCATCTGAAGAAGAAATAGAATGATTATCTGAAAATTCTTTATCTAATATATAGAGAAATTGAATTTTTAATGACTTTTCAATTTTTTGAATAGCATAAATTTATTCATTTTCTTCATCTGAAGAAGAAATTGAATGATTATCTAAAAATTCTTTATCCAGTATATAGAGAAATTGATTTTTTAATGACTTTTCAATTTCTATGGTAGGAATTCTTTTTCTCATTTTACTACTATATGATCAGGTTGAGTGCATTTCCAGCAATTTGAATTGAAAGAAGAAACTGTGGATTATGATTTATTATAGGATTTCTATGTTTGTTTTTTTCTAGAAGTAGAAGGTTTGGAATAAGATTTTGAGTATGATTTTTTAGAACAAGATTGAGATGAATAAGAATTAGATCTAAATTTTGATGTAATATTTTTTTTACTTGACTAGAGGGATCAATAACTTTTTCAAAATCAAAATTCTCGGTAGAACGATTCTAATTCTTTTCTTGACTCTTTATGATCTCTTTTTCATTGAGCTTTTAATTTTAAATATGTACATAGAGACAATCCTTCTATGTTGACATAATTTATTAAGTCTCTATATGTGAGAGTCTAGAAAGGAATTTCTATTTTATTTATCACGATTTTTTTTACAAACCTTCAAGTTTTAGAATACCAGCTATAAATCTTTCTTTCCAATAAGCATGATTATAGTTAGTTCAAAGGAATACTTTGTTAAGAAAGATATTTTTATACTATCTAAAATCATGAAGTTTCAAACAAGTAAGATTGGCTAATATTTCAGAATTGTGAGTAGTTTTCGGGTTCACCTATCAAATAAATTAGTAATTGCATAGAAAAAGGTAGGAACAACAACTTGTACTTGAGTTTGTACAATTTGAGTAGGTATAGCAATAATTTGGGAATTGCTACTTGCTATAGATTCAGACACTTGAGATAATAGAGTACAGATATTTTTAACGATCATTTTGAATCCAATGTCATTTAGAATCAGTGAGATAATAAGCCCACCACCCTTTAAGAGCTCCAATAAAACCAACAATAAGAAGTTTAGCACATTGATGATTATCATTACCTTTACTTTTATAAACAGTGACAATCATTACCCATTTAATGAATAAGATTGTAAATTTGATGTTCTGTTAATCCATCAATGTTTCATTCACTAATAAAATCTAAATTGTACGAAGAGTAAGCAAGAGTATGTCTTTTTTCATATTACATGTTTGGAAAAGAAGGTCTAGGATAAAAGTTCCTTGAATAGAATTGTCTGGATTTAGATATCTTTGGTAAAGTTGATTTATAAGAAGTAATTTTATTTATATCAAGAATATCATTGATTTTACTTTCTGGTAAATTATGTTGTGTTAGAATGGCAATTTGTTGAGATTTCTTTTGTTCATCTTTTTTTTTTTTTTATCAAAATCTAATTTATTTAATCTTATAGCTATTTCTTCCATTCAGATTTTTTATTTTTTCCAAAAGTTAGAGGTTTAAAGTAGAAATTCAAATGGTTTAAATAAAGGTTGACTAGGAGAAGGACGAGCTGACTTTTGATAAGGGGATTGAAATGTAGATTATATTTTAACAATGTTTTATATTTCCATGAGATGGGACGAAATGGTTAAAAAGACACGATTAGTACAATTATTTTGTTGGTAACTCTTATTAATGTCTTTTAAAGTTGGAGATCTATCTTCAACAACTGGACTGGCTTTAAAAAGAAAAGCCATAATTATTCTTCTAAAATTTTATTTTAATTTCTTCAATGGGCGGATGTGGAGAACAAATGATAGAATTAGATGAAGTATGTCCAATTTCTTGACGAAACCTTTGTAGAGCAAGAAGTAAAAGGATTATGTATTATATGATTTTTACAATAACTTTCCAACCATTTGAAGAAATCTACGTGAATTCAAAGTCTTTGCAAATCAACATAGGATTGAGATCGAAATTGTTCTTTTTAAATTTCCTTCGACAATTTAGAAAAGAACCATTTACATTTTTCATCATTATAAGAATGTAAGAAATACTCTATTAATTTGTTTTTATCTAAAATGAATTCAGATGAAATCATATTAATTTGATAATTAATGTATAATCTCATCTAAGAATAAGTAGGAGAATCAGGAGAACCATGATTAGAAGTAGTAGATTTATAAATAGCAATAGGATTATTCGGTGTAAAATATACACTTTGGATTTTTATTTTTGTTGAGGCTAGTTTTTCTATAGGGACTAAAGAAGTTGAATGCCTAGGAGATGTAAATGAAATAAGTTTGCTAAATTGAATTTTAGTTGATCCGTCTAAAAATTCAACAACATATGAGATAGAGTTAGGTTGTATCAAATAGGTTTTGGAGGGATTATTCAATAAAATTCCATTTAGAAGATAGGTTGTATTAGAATAGGTTTTGGAGGGATTATTCAATAAAATTCCATTTAGAAGAATTTGTAATTTGATCCTATCTTAATAGCTTTTGGATTATGAAAATTAAAGTGATGAAGATTGGCTTCAAAGAGGACAGTTTCTCCTTTATGAGGGGTTTTGAGTACTTTAGGATTTATAGTAGTTTTCATTACTTTGTAGTATATACGGTAAATTAATGCTAAAGGTTTAGAGTTTTTAGGGAACTCTATATTTTTAGTTTGAATATTTAAAGTAAGAGTGGTAAGCATATTAGTATCAAATAAATCAATAGTAAAGTTTGAATAGCAATTGAAATATACTGGACCATTTTTTATATTTGATTCTAATGCAGCTAACAAAGAATTTGAAAAATTAAGATGTCTAGTATCTCTTAAACATTATAGTAGTGGAATGTCTCATTCAATCTCATTAAATATTTTATTGCTACTTGAACAAGTTCAATAAGCAAAAATTTATATTTTTAATGATGTCTACAAATAGATTCTTGAGAAAATCGTTGAATAGATTCATGAATTTTTGTTCTAGAGATGGTTGATTATGAAAATGCTTTCGTAGAATAATTTTAAAGAAAATCAAATGATTCTTTCATGTGAATTATTTCTATTTTTTTGTTTTGAAATAGACCAATTTTGTAAGTTTGGTTCTACTCAAGCTTTTGACATTTACAAAAGGCATAACATTTGGCTAATAACTCATAAGGTAGAGATGACTCATATATTCAGTGGAATTGCTTTATAAGAGCTTTTAATATAGAACTGGATTTTCAAGATTATTATTATTCAAAAGTGAAAGTTGATTTTCTATTATAAAATTTGGGGAATTCTACAATCCTTTTAAGGTATCATACCCTTGGTTCAATGTTAGACATTGGATATGTAACTGAATTTTGGATTCTTGAATTTATTGAGTGTAAATAGTTTATTGTAGAGGCTTATACACAGACATTTTTCCTTGGAAATAGAAAACTTGATTTTCTTGAAGATTGATTCCCATTTTGTCATACTTATCTTTTACACACTACCACATATTTCTTACATTATAATTCTTCTTCATGGTAAAAAAAAAAAAAATCATTTTCATTTATCATTTAGAAAAATATACGTATGTTTTCTTAAAAAAAAAAAAATTATTATGTGTAAGCTAATCATAGTTTTCACACAAAATCCTACAATTAAAAATAATTTCATAATTTCATATTATTTTATCTATTTTTTGAACACAAAATCTAGATTAGTAATATAAAATTAAAATAATGTTGTATATTGATAAAATAATAAGGTAGTACCTTTAACAATATTTGAATGTATCTTTTACACATGAAAATTTGTCTTTTATAAGTATTTTATGATTATTTGTTTAATTAAGGATGATAAAAATTTGAAATAATATTTAGACAAGGAAACAATACATTATAATTATTTTAGATAGTACTGTATTGACAATTTTTATAGTAGGTTTCTTTGCATTAGACCGTACTATTTTATTAAATGTTACATTTTTTATAATATCACAGTTAGTAACTTCTAATGTAATTTATCCCAATTTATCCCATTGGAGTCTTATTTTTAATATCGTATATATTCAATTAAGCAATGATATATTTTGTTAACCAAGTTGATATAGTGGGTTTGTTAGTCTTTTTTGCTACATAGAGGATTATTAGATATCGTCCTTTCATATTCTATAATACTATCATAATATTTGTTTCATTATCAAGACATTACAATCCTAATATATGTTTTATTACCAAAAATTAATTTTGTGATGATGCAGATAATTAAATAATAACTTTAATTTACTATGTCAAAAAATCTAGAGTGGATCTCTTAGAATACTAATTAAATATAATAGTACATTATAGTTATTATGGATAGTACTATATTGATATTTTGATAGTAGAAGAGACTTTACCTTGCATAGTACTATTTGATTATCTGTTAGTACTATTTTGTTGACAGTTTTACTATTAGGCACCTAAATGTATTTTTTCCACTTTTTATTTTTGATATTGCCTATGTCCAATTATGTATCTATTTACTTAGTCAAATTCATACAATAGATCTGATTGAGACATCTCTTACTATAGGGGATAATACAGTTTAAATATCTCATAATACTATCATATTATTTGTTTTATTAATATAAATCACGATCCTAATATATGTTTCATTGTGATTTTTTTTTGTGACGGTACAAATAATCCAATAATAACTATAATTTAATATCTTGATAAAATAGTATAGAAGATATCTCATAATACTATTTAGATAAGGGGATAGTACATTATTTTTATTTTGGATAGTACTATAGTGATATTTTAATAGCAGGTTCGTTTCCTTTACAAAATACTATTCTATTAGTTGTTAGTACTATTTACTTGGTAATTTAGTGATTAGTAACAGATAATGTCATTTTTTCACATTTCTTATTTTTGAGATTGTATATTTTCAATTATGCATTAACTTTTTAAATTAAATTGATACAATGGACATGGTAATATTTTTTCTATAAAAGAGAATATTATTTACATTTGACATAGTACTTTGTTTTCAATAAAACTAGTGTAATAATTGTTTCTATTACCATTTTTTAATATAATATACACTGGTTTAACAAATTTATTCATATTTTTGGTATTTTATAGTACTAACTGCTCTCAATTGTTATTTGATTGGTAATATTTGTTTAGTATTCAAAGTACTAACATGTTGTACATCTTTTTTTTTCATATAATTTTTAAATTTAATAAAATTGTCAAGTTATTTATTTAAAATGTTTTCCTAGATAATTACGTATTTTTACTTTAAGATGTTATAGTAAACCTTCTGATTATCATATTATTTTAAAGTTCATCGATTATTCATTTTTCAATTATTCATCATTTATTTTAATTAAAACTTATTCTTTTCTTGTAAAAAATGTATGAATTTGAAAATTTGATAATATAACATGTTATAACAAATTTTCAAGTCTATGGTGGGACTACTACCATGCAACAATCCCTATCATTGTTAAATTAGGTGGCAATTTTTGATTGGATACTATTGAGGGAATGGTTCCCTCAAAAACGTTAAATGGACCATAGAATTAACGTTCCTAAACGTTGGTACTCGTTTTTTTTTTTTCCAGCAGCAACAATCTAACTTACTCCTATCTAACTATGTCTACTAATAAGGGGAAGGGAAAAGCTCAACGGACTAAGGGATAAGAGACCTAACCCCTATCCTTGAGAATGCAAAGTAGGGATTCGAATCTCCAACCTTGCACCCATCTAAAGAGCTTAAGTGACCAATTCACTAAACACCTTTCAAAATTTGAAATAGATGTACTATGTTCAAATGATCCAAACATATTTATACTAGCAACAAATCATAAGCATGAAAAAAGCCACTACAATTTTCTCATAAAAAACTGCTCTTACCTTGAAAATCACCACCAAAATGAAAAAAAAAAAACAATTTCTTCACCCTCTAAAACTCACCAGTCTTGCACTCAATCCATCCCTCAAAATCCAAATCAAGCTAAAACCCATTTCATATTTCTCATTCACTCAGCCAAAACTATCCTCCAACTCTAACAAATCCTCACCCGAGTCATCCTCCAATTTTCGGCCATTTCTTCCAATAGTAAAATCATCACTCAACTAATTTCTTCCTTCTCTTAAAACATATCCATTGGCTATGCTTTACAAATCTTTAATTCTTTTCATGAGTCATATGTATTCGTGTTTAATGCATTGATTAGGGGTATAATAGAAAATTCTTAGTTTGAAAAAATAATTTAGTTTTTTAATCTGATGTAAAGGCTTAATATTAGGCCAAATAAGCTAACATTTCCATTTATGCTAAATTCGTGGTAGGGTTGGGTGATAAATGGCTTGGTCGGATAGTTCATGGTGAAATCTTGAAATTGGGACTAGAGTTTGTTAGTTTTGTGAGAGTTTCTTTGGTTGATACGTATGTGAAAGTTGAGTTATCATGTTTCGTGTTACAGAGGTTCGATAAAAGTCCTGAGAGAAATAAGCTCGAGAGTGTGCTTTTGTGGAATGTGGTGATCAATGGGTGTAGTAAAAATGGGATCTAGGAGAAGGCTACGGAGTTGTTTGATTCAATTGATAGAGAGGAATTTGGGTTCCTGGAATAGTGTGATTAATGGGTTGATGAGGAATGGTGAGGTGGATAAGGCGGTAGAGCTTTTTGAAAGGATGGTAGAGAAGAATGTGGTTTCTTGGACCACAATGGTTCATGGATTATCGATGAATGGGATGCATGAAAAGGCATTGGAAACGTTCTTCAAGATGATCGAGGAGGAGGGTGTGAGGGCTAATGACTTGACTCTTGTTTCTATACTCTCTACTTGTGTAAAAATAGGGGCATTTGAGAAAGGGATGAGGATTCATAGTTATATTTCAAGCAATAGATACACATTTAAATGTAGCTTTGGGGACTACCAAATATGGGCAAATTCAATATGCAAGTCATGTTTTTGATGACACGGAAGAGAAGGATATTTGTACTTGGAGCATCTGATATGGGGTTGGGCAATTCATGGATGTATCCAGGAAGCTCTTTAATGCTTTGAAAATTTGAAGTTGTAGTTTGTGTGACACTTTCCTATTCTAGATTATGGATCCGATTAATTCTTTTGAAGGTTGTATTTGAGAACGTTAAGATGAGAGCAGCAGAAATGCAAATGTTAAAATGGATGTGTGGATATACTTTGATAGACAAGATACGCAATGAGTATATTCATGATAAGATTGGAGTAGCACCTATTGATGAGAAGATGAGAGAATTACGCTTAAGGTAGTTAGGTCATGTGTTAAGACGGCTAGTAGAAGCGCCTGTCAGGCGAGTAAAATTTAAAGAGAATAGTCAACATAAGAGGGGTAGGGATAGATCGAAAAGGACTTGGTGGGTAACTTGTAAAAAATATATAGCCCATCTAAGAATTATGGAGGATATGATCCATGATAGAGCGCAATGGCATAGTAGGATTCCTGTAGCCAATCCTACTTAGTGGGAATAAGATTTGGTTTTTTTTTTTTTTTTTTTTTGGGTTGTTGTATTTGGGAAAGTAAGTGTGTATTTTACTTTTGCATGGACAAAGCTTGATGAAGTAGTTTTTCTTGGTCATAGTTTTAACTACATGTTCACATGCTGGGCAAGTAGATCAAGGGCTTATGTACTTTGATAGTATGAGACTTTACTACTCTATTGAGCCCACCATGAAACATTATGCGGTAATAGTTGATTTATTTGGCCGAGTTGGCCAGCTTGATGAAGCTTTAAGATTTATTCATAGCACAGCATTGACCTCTAATTTGGTGATCTGGGAAGCCCTTTTTTCTACCTGCAGAGCTCATAAAAATATCGAAATGGCACAATATGTTTCAGAGATGATGCAAATAACAAAAGGCTCGAGAAAAGCAAAATCAAAAGTTTTCATAATTGCCTTCAAGCATTCTTTACAAACTCTTTGGAAGACAAGAAGCCTTTCTGGGTTAAATAAGAGTTTTATAGAGTTTATTTAAGTAGGAATTAGTTTTTATGGTATTAAAGTTTTTTATGATTTTTAGTAGTTAGGGGTATTTTAGTAATTTAGTTATTTTGTAGAGATTATCTAATTTTAGTAGTTTTTGTGCGTATTTAGTATTTTATCTTAGAGTTAATTTAAGAATTGGTTTCCTTTAAGATTTTGGTTTAGGAATAGAGTTAAGTTAGAATTGCTAATCCTTTAGGAATAAGAGGTAAATCCAAATCAAAATAGGATTTGTCTTCAGAGTCTACAAATAATGTTGTTCTCCACATAGAGAATAGAATTTTCAGTTTAATAAAAATTTCTAGTTGACTTTATTGTCTTCTGAAGGTTGTGTGATACAATCTATCTTTAGGTATGATGTCTAAATATGCCTATGAGTGATTCCTAGTTCCCTTAATTCATTGTTCGCTTAATTTTCAAGTTTTCAGCAACTTCTCTTTAATTTTTTGGTTCAAAATTTTAGTTTTTCCTCTGATTTTCTGTGGTATAACTCTGAGTTTTAGCCTAAAATCTATTCTATAAATTTGATAGCCTAGCCCACAGCATGTGCTATGTCAATTTGGTATCAGAGCTAAAATCCTAATTTTTTTCTCCTACTATGTTACATATCTAGCTGGCTGCAGAATGTTTTGATGGCTCAAGTCATCCTAAAATATTCCACTATTGGCTTGATTCTTTGGATGGTTGCTTCAAATTGTATATGCTCTCAAATTACAAGAAAGTCAAATTTTTGAAGTCAAAACTGAGTCGAAAAGTTGATTTGTGGTGGTATAAGGTTGAATCAGAAAACAAAGGTATTCCTTATACTTGGGAAGATATGAGATAAAAGATTTTAGAAAACTAGTCGCCTTCTTATCGCCATCGAAAGCTATTAGAAGAACTCTATGGTCTTGAGCAAGGAAACATGTCAACAGAAGACTGTGGTACGAGATATTTTTCTCAAGTTGTTCAAAATCCTCGTATAACAATTGCTCAATTAAAGGTTGGTTTAAGACATGATGTTAGGCAAGAATTGCAAGGTAAGAGATATTTTTGTATTGAAGATGCTTTTCGACATGCAATAGATACAGAAATCTGGTTAGCAAATTTAAAATATAACAATTGTGGATTGAAAGCAACAAAGACCGAATACCTACAAGAGCAATTCTAGAGTTGAAAGTTTTTGAAAAGTAGTCCTTGGATGAATCTGATAAGGTTGACAAGCCATTAAAACAGCCAAAAGAGAGCTCTTTGTTGATTAATCAACAACCAGAAAAGATAGAAAGCAAAAATCTAGTTATTAGTCCTTAAGTAGAAGCTGAAAATTCTAAAAACATGAATGTTTACTGTGAGGGGATGACCGTTTTAAGGTTGCTTGAAAATTCAGAATTACCTAAGAATCTCAACGAGGTTGACAAGGAGGAGACCAAAGTAGGTCATAACAGTTTTGAAGAGGAGTCTAAAGATAAGGTGGAAAACGATCTTTTTGTCAAAGAAGATGCAGAAAACAAGTCAGAAGTAAACACTATTTGGGCGAAGGAGTTCATGAACATTAAGTTGGCTGAATTTATGATAATGGAGAATCTGGATGCAGACCTTGTGGAGTCAAAGATTGATAGAGATTGGGAATATACAAAAGAGATATTTTTTTCGGTTATATTTTCTCCAGCAATTGATGATTCTATTTTTGGAGAACTTTGCAACAAGAATATTAAGACGTTCCAAATTTTTTTGTTACTACCTAGAGTAAAGATGAAGGGGTCAAGAATTCATTCATTGACAAAATTTCTGAACTTATAGTTCTTCATTGCCTACATATTTAAAACTCGAGGTCAAGTTTTTTCCAACCAGGGAAGAATGATACAAATAACAAAAGGCTCGAGAAAAAGCAAAATCAAAAGTTTTCATAACTACATTCAAGCATTCTTTACGGACTCTTTGGAAGACAAGAAGCCTTCCGGGTCAAACAAGAGTTTTAATAGAGTTTATTTAAGTAGGAATTAGTATTTATGGTATTAAGGTTTTTTATGGTTTTTAGTAGTTAGTGGTATTTTAGTAATTTAGCTATTTTGTAGGAATTTTTTGATTTCAATATTTTAGTATTTTGTCTTAGAGTTAATTTAGGACTTGGTTTCTTTTTGGATTTGGGTGATAATTAGGAATAGAGTTAAGTTATGTTGAACCCCAGTTATGATAATCATGTTTTGATGATGACCAAATCATACTAATGGTTTGCAAACAAGTGTGCAGAAAAACAGGAAGGATCGGATGAAAATGATCATCCGAACACAATCAAGAAAAATGACCAAAAGTTGAACAACACCTTTCGGACGATGAAGAGCGTCCGAAAGAAAGGAGATCGAACGCAAGGGCGTCAAACATGACCAGACAACACTGAGGAAGAACACATCTTTCGGATGTAGATAACTGTCCGAAGGAACCGAAAGTATGATGATCGGACGTTGAAGACTGTCCGAGAAAAGGAATTTGAAAGTATGATGATCAGATGTTGAAGACCGTCTGAAGCCAAAAAAGATCGGACGTTCAAGACCGTCTGAAGAAAGGAGCTGGAAATGAAGTAATTTTTCTGTCAGAGCTGTAGGACCCGTATGACCGTCCGAGACACTGTTCGTCAAGCTGTAGGATGCATATGACCATCCGAGACACTGTTCTTCATCAAGTTGTAGGATGCATGAATGGACGTCCGAACCACCGTCCGAGCCCCTAACTGCTAATTTTTAACAGCTAGTTTTTTGACCGTTGGAGCTCAAATTTTAGCACATCTTTCATCTATAAATAGCCCAAGGACTTCCAAATGATAGATGGAACTACTACATTCAATACAAACACTTGTAAGAGCTATTTGGAGAGAAATAGGCTAAAATATTGTGGGTTGTATTGGTTTGAGTAGTATAGTTCTCTTGGCTCAACTAGTGGGAATTAGTGTGAGCAAGAGTGGACTAGTGAGTGATCTTCAAGTGTAAGAGTGGAGGGATAACAAGTGTACAAAAGTGAGGTTGTAGTGTAAAACCCTTTGGCTCAACTAGAGAACTTTGTTGGTGCAAGGGTGAGCCTACTTTGTGTACAAGAAGGTTATTGCCTTACCTTCTTTGAAGAGGCACTACTAGTGGATGTACTCCAAGCTTGAGAAGGTTGGGAATTTGGTTTGATATTCTTCATATCTCAATCTTTTATTTGTTCTTTAAGCTTTGATTGTTAAATATTTATCTTTGATCATTTGTGTTTAAGTATTCATTTGTTGCACAAAGTTTGTATTTTTTTAAGCACTTCAAAAGGTTTGTTTTTTGAGACAACCTAATTCCCCCCCCTCTTAGGTTGCTTTGGGGCCAACAATTGGTATCAGAGCTTGGTCTCATATATTGAGCTTAACCGCTTTTGAGTAAAAATCATTATGGCAACCAATAATGCTTTATTTTTAGAGGGGCATTCTATCACTAGACCTCCCGTGTTTAATGGTATTAATTTTATTTTTTGGAGGGATAGAATGAAAATTTTTGTTCAATCTATCGATATTGATTTATGGTATATTATTTGTGAAGGTCCTTTAGAAGCTAATATTCTTGATGAAAATACTCATAGATTTAGGCCTAAGACTAGATATGAGTTAAATGCACAAGATAGAATAAATTTATCTTTAAATGCAAAAGCCATTGATATTTTGTATAATGCCTTGGATGCAGATGAGTTTTCTAAAGTAAAAGGTTGCAAATTGGCCAAGGAGATATGGGACAAATTGAAAGAAATCCACGAAGGAAGTGAAGATATTAGAGAGCAAAAGAAGTCACTTCTTGTGGCTAAATATGAATCCTTCAAAATGGAACGTCATGAGAACATTGACAAGATGTATTGTAGGTTCAATGATATGGTAAAGGATTTGGAAGGTTTGGGTATACAATACTCCTTGGGTGAAAAGAATAGAAAAATTTTGAATGCTTTACCTAAGGAATGGGAACCCAAATCCATTGCCATAGAAGAGTTTAAAAATTTAAATTCTATGCCTATTGATTCATTGATCAATTCTCTAACCTCGTTTGAATTGAAGTTGAAATACAAGGTACAAGATGAGGAGGCAAAGGGGAAAAGAAGCATATAATTTAAAACTTCATCAAAAAGGAGAAAAGACTCAAGGAAGCCTCACTTCAACAACTTTCAAATCACTTGGGATGATTATGTAATTCGGATGGAGAGGTTGAAGAAGAATATGAGGAGGCTCAAATGGCTTTTATGGCACTTGGCAATAATGAGGTATCCTCTAGTTGTGATTCTTGTGATGATTCATGTGATAATGATGATGATGATGTTGAATCATTTATTTTTAAAATGCATGAATGTTTGAAAGAATCATATGCTAAGAACAAAGAGTTAAAAATTAAAGTTAATACTTTATTGAGTGCCAACTCAAAACTTGTGTATGAAAATAATTCTTTGACAGAAGAAAATTATGTTTTGAAAGAAAAATTTGTTTGACAAACCAAGATCATGGAAGAACAAGCTTCATTGAAGAAGAGATTAGATGATCTTGATGTTATTTTGAAAAAGAAAAAAGAAAATATTTTTGAAAAGAAAAGAACTAGAAATATGTTTTTGAACAAAAATTTTATCACCTTTAGAAAAAATGATTTGTGCTTTGTTAAATCTAAATCTTCTTTTATGGCAATAAGAATATTATTTGTATGATTATTATCATCAACATGGCCATATAAAGAAAAATTGTTATGTTAAAAGAAATGAAAAATTGGGAATAAATTCTATTTGGGTGATTAAGTATGTTACTAATCCAATTGGACCCAAAAAAGTTTGGGTGCCAAAAGTTATTGCTTAACTTTGTACGTAGGTATGCTTGGAGAGCACCAAGAAATTCAAGATAGATTATCTATGAAGGGTGTTCAAGGCATATGAGCTAAGATGATATTGAAATGGGTAACTTCTAAAATTTTGTGTGCTTTCATTTATCAAGTTGAACTATGTTCTCTTGAATATTACTCATCTATGTGATTGAATTTGTTTAGAATGATAGGAAATATGTATCCCCAAATTGTTATCTATAGTAAGACATTACTTGCAAAACAAAGGGGGAGCATTCTCTTTTTAAAATGGATTATTTTGCATTACATATGCTTTATTGTTTTGATGATGCTTTTTAGCAAGGAATGAGCAAAAAATGTTTTGATCCTAATTCTGCTTGCATGAATTCCCTCTTATCTACTTGATTACATATTCTTGAAGGGAAGAAACATTTTGCATAACTTGACTTATTCTCCATGTACTCATATTGAATTATATTCACCTTTCAAGAGGGGGAATAAACTAACGGGGAGCTTAAATTTCATTATCTTTCTTATGTTTTGATGATGCCAAAAGGGGAAGAAAATAATGGACAAAACTTCTTAAAATATGATTGTTTTTAGAATTGTCCAAATGATTTGTCATCAAAAAAAAGGGGGAGATTGTTGAACCCCAGTTATGATAATCATATTTTAATGATGACCAAATCATACTAATGGTTTGCAAACAAGTGTGCAGAAAAATAGGAAGGATCGGATGAAAATGATCATCCGAACACAATCAAGAAAAATGACCAAAAGTTGAACAACACCTTTCGGACGATGAAGAGCGTCCGAAAGAAAGGAGATCGAACGCAAGGGAGCGTCCGAAACATGACCAGACAACACTGAGGAAGAACACATCTTTCGGAGTCATGTAGATAACTGTCCGAAGGAACCGAAAGTATGATGATCGGACGTTGAAGACTGTCCGAGAAAAGGAATTTGAAAGTATGATGATCAGATGTTGAAGACCGTCTGAAGCCAAAAAAGATCGGACGTTCAAGACCGTCTGAAGAAAGGAGCTCGAAATGAAGTAATTTTTCTGTCAGAGCTGTAGGACCCATATGACCGTCCGAGACACTGTTCGTCAAGCTATAGGACGCATGAACGGATGTCCGAACCACCGTCCGAACCCCTAATGGCTAGTTTTTAACAGCTAGTTTTTTTACCGTTGGAGCTCAAATTTCAGCACATCTTTCATCTATAAATAGCCCAAGGACTTCCAAATGATAGATGGAACTACTACATTCAATACAACATTTGTAAGAGCTATTTGGGGAGAAATAGGCTAAAATATTGTGGGTTGTATTGGTTTGAGTAGTATAGTTCTCTTGGCTCAACTAGTGGGAAGTAGTGTGAGCAAGAGTAGACTAGTCTAGTTGAGTGATCTTCAAGTGTAAGAGTGGAGGGATAACAAGTGTACAAAAGTGAGGTTGTAGTGTAAAACCCTTTGGCTCAACTAGAGAACTTAGTTGGTGCAAGGGTGAACCTCCTTTGTGTACAAGAAGGTTATTGCCTTACCTTCTTTGAAGAGGCACTACTAGTGGATGTACTCCAAGCATGAGAAGTTTGGGAGTTTGGTTTGATATTCTTTGTCTCAATCTTTTATTTGTTCTTTAAGCTTTGATTGTTAAATATTTATCTTTGATCATTTGTGTTTAAGTATTCATTTGTTGCACAAAGTTTGTATTTTTATTAAGCACTTCAAAAGGTTTATTTTTTGAGACAACCTAATTCACCCCCCATCTTAGGTTGCTTTGGGGCCAACAAGTTAGAATTGCTAATCCTTTAGGAAATAAGAGGTAAATCCTAATCAAAATAGGATTTGTCTTTAGAGTCTATAAATAATATTGTTCTTCATAAAGAGATTATAGTATTCAGTTTGTAAAATAAAAATTTTCAGCAGACTTTAATGTCTTCTCAAGGTTGTGTGATACAATCTAACCTTAGGTATGATGCCTAAAGGTGCCTAAGATTGATTCGTATTTCCCTTAATTCGTTTTTCGCTTAATTTTGATTTTTCAGCAATTTCTCTTTAATTTAATAGTTTAGAATTTTAGTTTTTCCTCCAATTTTTTGTAATATAACTATGAGTTTTTAGCCTAAAATCTATTCTACAATTTTGATAACCTAGCCCATAGCTTGTGCTGCGTCACTCTTGCAGTTGGAGCCTAATCATTCTAGCAGTTACATCTTTTTGTCAAATGTATATGCGGGGGCATGTATATGGGAAGAAGTGGAAAGATTAATAACTCCAATGAAAGATGAAGGTGTAGTGAAAGATCCGGGACGGAGTTATATAGAGGTGGATAGACGACTACATAGTTTTGTTGCTGGTGATCAAGCTCATATATACACACAAGAGATATACTTGAAACTGGAAGAAATGACGAATCATGCAAGAGAACAAAGTTACATGCTAGAGACTGAGTGGGTACTTTATAATTTTGAAGAGGAAGAGAAGGAAGATGCATTAGGAAGCCATAGTGAGAAGCTGGCCTTGGCGTTTAGGCTCATTAGCACTAGTCCTGGGGTCATACTTAAGATTGTGAAGAACTTGAGGACATGTGGGGATTGTCATTCTATGATGAAATATGTTAGTAAATTGACTAAAAGGGAGATTGTGGCAAGAGATATGAAGCGTTTTCATCACTTCAAGAATGGAACTTGCTCATGCCAAGATTACTAGTAAAATGTTAAGTACTCAAGACTTGTGCTTCTATGTGATATTCTGTTCATTCATAAATCTTTGACTAATTCAGTTTTTTAATGTGCAATCTATGTGCTTGCAGGTTGGGTTTATCATAACTATTTTTGTTCAGTTGTATGTACTAGGAAATTAATAAGCAATCCAAGTTATGAGCCATGTCATATAGTTTGCCTCAAGTTCACCAATGATTTACTTTTGCCCTTTGTTTTGGTGCCACTTCCATGACTGTCAGAGTGTTTTAACTGCTTTTCTTCTTTTCAATATTTTTTTCCCTTTATCTGCTATAAAGAATTTCTCGTGATGTTGTTGCTTTTCCTTGTTGCAGCTTGAATTAAAAGTCATCAACTAACACTCATGGTTCAAATAAAACAACAAGCTTGCTTACAACTGATCTACAACTCTAACAATGGCCTTTCTTATTCATTTTGGGTTGAACCCCCATGATGCTTCTGATATAACTAAATCCTAGAAAGGAAAAGGTGATGATAACCACTGTCTAGGCCCTAGCTTTATCAGATTTTAGTTAGAAGATATCAATTGACGACAATGTTTATCATTATAACATCTGAGAATTCAAAAGATATAATCCTTTAATAGCTCATTTTTAAGATTGGTAAAAAGGTGATCTAATGAAGAAAACCATTTATGTCTTAAATAGGAAAGCGCAATCATTAAAAGTATCCGTACAAGTTAAATCACTTAATTTTAATAAACAAATTAGATGTTTGTCAACTTAGAATAGAAACAAAATAGTAGTGTGAGCCATTAAATTTTGTTACAAACTGGCAGATTTGTGGAACTTTGCTAAATGGTTTAATGAATACGAGAACTTAAGAGTTACTTCCAATCGATTGGAGAACGAATTAACCAACATTATATGGATAAAACTAAGACAAATGTTTTAGGAGTGACATTTAAGTTTCTTTCTAGTAACTAGTACTATGATCTATCATAATAAAGGAAAATAATGGAAATTTAAAACTTTAAATATTTTCTCCATGATTATAGTTGTTAAAGCTTAAATTATTAAGGTTGCATCAAAGGCAGGTGATAACATGACGCAACCAATTTGTGTGCACCAACTAGATTGTATAAGAGAAGATAACCCGAGAGGAAAAAATGGTCTAGTCGAGTCTCAACCAATTGAAGGAAGGTGGCATGGGACGAAAGGAAGGAAGATGGCTAGAAATATCTGTCTTTGATAGTTTGAGTCAAGCCTCCACCTATTAACATAGAAAGAGAATCTCCCTGTTAAAATGGTTGTTAGGAGAAAAGCCTAGCCTTGTTGAAAAAAGTTATTCAGGGTGAAGGAAAACCATCTCCTATTTACATCCTGGTTCATCATGGGACAAAACTAAGGAAGATGTCAGAAAATCATGTACGATAACTTGAGCGAGCCTCCCACTATTGAGGTAGAAAGAAGAATTTCACCGCTAAATGGATTGTCATGAGAAAAACTTGCAAATTTGTCTGTTTCTTAATTACCTACTTCTGCTTCTTAATTAGTCTTGTCCTACTATTACTTGCAATAATCCTGCTTACCTACCTCTAGAAGGAAATTTTGCTTTTTCTAATCTTCAGCTTTTGAATTAAGAGATTGGTATAGAATTTTGCAAATGTGAAACTAGTCTAATACATAGTTACCAAATTCACAGTACTTTTCGGTATGTGGAACGGATAGAAGTACATGGTACATTGCACCTTGCAAAAATATGGTACACAGAGGATAGGCTTAGTCTGTACACTTTTACAGTACGTGATACGCTTGGTTAGTTTAGTTGGTACGTTCTAATATAAAATTTCATGTAAATTTAAATAGCAAAAAAAAAATCATTATAAAAAATTTAAGCCAATATAAAATGTTAGAATTAATTCAAAAAACATTACTTTTGCTTGCAAAACACAAACAATCAGGACTCGGGAGAAGTAGTAATCCACTGCATGTTTTCATTTGTCAATCTCAGTCTCCTGTTTTTCATACCAATTGCCTAATTAATATAGTAATAGTTGATCTCCTAATTATAATCAGTGGTAATGTAGTAGTGAG
This sequence comes from Cinchona pubescens, assembly GCA_025175665.1. Taxonomy (NCBI): domain Eukaryota; kingdom Viridiplantae; phylum Streptophyta; class Magnoliopsida; order Gentianales; family Rubiaceae; genus Cinchona; species Cinchona pubescens. Next base: position 7,314,948 of record JANKKI010000051.1, on the reverse strand, counting down.
AGATAGATACGTATATCATGTGTACATATTACAGAGATTTGTTAAAATAGTATGCATCTTAACCAGTCAATCTTTGGTAGATTAGGTTTAAAGACGGTATGTTAGATTTGGCGATTAGGTACATGTAACATGATGTTCCAAATCATAAAAGTATCGTGAAAATCAGAACGCATGAATTGATATGCGATTCGTGGGGTGAACTAGTGAATTAGGTAACTATGGTCTAATATGTTATTGGCCTAACACGACTAGTCAATCTTCTTGCAAGGGTCATGTTTTCTCCATGCAACTTCTATTTCTAATATGTTATTGGCCTTGCGTGACTAGTCAATCTTCTTGCAAGGGTCATGTTGTCTCCATACAACTTCTATCTCCTTGATAGTGAAACAAAGGATAACACTAGTGTAGAAACAGCGACCCAATTTCTAATTAATTAAGAGAGAGAGAGAGAGAAGGATGACTAATCAAAACCATAGAGGAGTTGGATGCCACCTCAAGCTTCAGAATACACCCATGCTTCAAAGGAGAAGGGATGACTCATCATCACCATGGAAGAGGTAGCACCACATCAAGCCTCTAATTCCACCTCATGCTTCCACTTCCAGCTTTTCTTCCAAAATGATAGGGCCAAATATCCCTATATATAGAGCTTGAAGAGCTCTTACAAAAATTGGTGAGCTTGAAGCTCTCTCCAATCCCTCTCTCTCTCTATCTTAAAATCATAGAAAGAATTTGGGTTGTGAAAATCATATAATTTGTGTTTGTGATTTTGCTCCTACCTAAGCACGTTATTTGGTCTAAGAAGATCCGAACTCGTAAAAGTTCCAGTAAAGAGATAATGCTTCTAACACTGGTATCAAAGCTTTCTATGACTGAATTCTTGCTTCTGTGTGTTATATGAATTCAAAATTCATGTTTAATATGCTGGGTTTGTTTGAATTTTTATGAGAGCTTGAGAAAAGGTCTCTCATGGAAACTTTATGAACAAGAGGTTTCGAGTCATGAAATTACAGACATAATCTCCTATTCGATAGTTGAGTTTGCCTATAAAATTTGGTGAATTAATTTTCACCATAGAGAGAGAAACAGGGTTTTGTTTCTTAAAACCTAGTCTCTTTATTTGAATTTTTGCAATTCATATGAGCAAAATAAGGTGTTAATTTACATATTCTTATTCTATGGCGAAAAGAACTTTCCAACGGTATATTATACGCATTAAACAAACATCTAAATTGAGAGAAAAGTGAATTCAAAGTTTTATCAAAAAATTGATTTTTGTTTGCCTATGCCCGTTTCTATTGAGGAAGAAAGCGCGTGGGCTCAGCGAGTGGGCCACATTTAAAATTAAAAAAATTGAACAATAAAAAAATGCATTTTCCTTTCGAAAAATCATAGAAAATAAAAAAAATCATAAAAATGTGATTCTTGCGTAAAAAATTTTCTGATTTTATGCTCTATATGAATATTACAAAATTTTGAATATTTGGACATGTTATATTTTTTTTGTCCTAATTTTGTGAAATATTGTGTTATTCATGGAATTAGAAAAAATTGAATTTAGACTTGACTTAAATTTTCAAATATTTTATTTGTGTGATATATGTATGAAATCACATATACATTCAATTGGAAATTTTATATATTAGGGCATGCTTTATTCATTTTATTCATAAATAATTGAAGGATAAAATTAAATTTATGAAAATTCAAGAAAAATGTTTCCTTGAATTGTTTATCCTATTAAAATAGTGGAGTATATTATTGCATGTAATTTTTTTTAGGCATGCTATAATAATTCATATATGTGTGAATTTTATGCCATATATATTTATATCTTTGTTGCAGTGAGAGCAAGGGTAGGTTGAGTTTAAGACTTCTGGCCGAAACTTAGTGCAAATATATTAAAATAATATTATATAGACATTTAGATAATAGGATATGATTGGGAGCTTTGCTCACTTTTGATCTTGTACTATATATCTAATAATTATTATTTTAATCATATTTTTGAGGCAAAGTTAATTATGTCAAATGTAATCAGTGCTTGTATTTATTTGTGCCTATGTCTATATGTAGTTTTTTGAAAATGGCTGTTGCTACAAAGAACATTGTGGCTGAATTAAACAAGAGAGAGTAACTGAAGGGTGATAATTACGATACTTGGTATCGTCGCGTTCAGTATATTCTTGAAGAACTAAGAATATTGGAAACTCTCCATGATACCATGGTAGAACCAGAGCAAGGTTACACTCCTCAACATCATAGAGATCTAAAGGCCTATCAGGTCTAGAAAATAAAAAGTAGCAATGCTCACATTATGTTGCTAAACAATATGCAAGATGATCTGATGGTTGAGTATGAGGTGTACAAAACTGGTCATGAACTATGAGTTCAATTGAAAGCCAAGTTTGACACATATGTGAAAAAGCAACATCACTCGATGAAACAACATCTAAGAGAAATGTCAAACATGATTGGTGATTTGAAGTCAGCTAGATATGATATGACTGATGAGCAACAAGTATAAGTTGTGATCAGGTTGTTTCCCCAAAGTTGGGAACACATGAAAGTTAACATGACTTACAATCCTAGTATCAAAACTTTTCAGGATGTAAGGCATTATGTTGAGTTAGAAGATGAGCACCTAGAGGCAGCTTGATCCTTCGGTCTAGCTTATGTTGCTAAACCCAGCTTAGGTAGACTACTCCAAACTCCAAAAGAAATAAGAGCAAGAAATTCTTCAAGAGAGCTATCCCTGAGTTCAAAAAGACTCAAACTTTTGACCTTAGGAGAAATAGGCACGGTGGCCAAGAAAAAGGATAAGAACAATCAATCATGTTATAATTGTGGCAAACTAGGCTACTATGCTCGTGAATGTATTGAGCCGAAAGAGGTATTTATTTCTCCTCTATGTTACAATTTTGTTTCTAGCACTATTATGCTCGCTGAATCAAATCCTTTATAGATTGTTGACTCAGAAGCCATGGACCACGTAGCTAGAGACAGAGGAGCTTTTGTTTGATATCGCCGAATCCCTGTTGATTCAAAGTGGTTATATGTAGGAAACAATGCCAGAGTTGAAGTCAAAGGCATTGACACTTGTAAACTTGTTTTGAAAGGTGGTCACACTTTATTCCTACATGATATGCTGTATGCACTGGATATTCAGTGTAACTTAGTATCATTTACTGTCCTTTTATGTTTGGGTTTACCTTGATATGTATCTTTATGGTAGAGATGTAAATATATATAATGGCACTAAATATGTTGGTTTTTCCCATCGTTTGGATAATTTTCTTATACTAAATGTAGTACAAAATGATGAAAATTATGATGGTTCTTGCTTTTCTTTGATTGCATCTTCTAGTAGCAATCATGTAGATGCAAATGTTTAGCATGCTTGATTTGGCCATATAGGGCAAGAAAGAATGAACATGTTAGCCAAAGCAGGACTTTTGGGCAGTGTCTCAAAAGTGGACTTGCCAATATGTGAACATTGTCTAACTAAAAAAGTGACAAGGAAACCATTTGGTAAAGGAACCAGAGCAGAATTTCCATTGCAAATAATCCATTCTGATATATGTGGTTCAATGAATGTGATGGCAAGGCATGGAGCCTTATATTTCATGACTTTTATTGAAGATTTTATGCATTTGAGTCATATTTATTTGATCTCCCATAAGTCAAAAGCATTGGATTGCTTTAGACTATATTTTTAATATGGTTGGGAATTATTGGACAAAATAATTAAATCATTGGATTCCTTTAGACTATATTTGAATATGGTTGAGAATCAATTGGACAAAACAGTTAAATCATTAACGTAGATCATGGACGTGAGTATCTGTTAGATTAATTTAAGGATATATGTGATGAAAAAGGAATAAAGAGGCAATTGACTATTCTTAATACTCCGCAACAAAATGGTACTGCTGAAAGAAGTAATAGAACTTTATTGGAGATGGTTAGGTCAATGATGGTATACGAAATTGATGGTTAGGTCAATGATGGTACAAGGAAATTTTCTATCTCCTATTGGGGGATGCTTTGTTGACTGCTATCTACGTGCTTAACCGTGTGCCATCTAAATCAATTACTTCCACTCCCTATGAACTTTGGACAGGTCGAAAACTTGATCTAAGTAATTTGCAACCCTAGGGGTCTGCAGCATATATTCATGATCCATACCATAATTACGGAAAATTGGGTCCCAGAGGAATCATAATTGAGGAAGAAATGTATCTTTGTAAAGTACTGTGAACATTCAAATAGATATGTGTTCATTGGTTAATACACAAACGGAAGTATAACTAAATTAGAATCAAGAGATGCCACATTCTTGGAAAGTGAATTTCCATCTAGAGGTGAAATTGATAAAGATTTTCTCAGGTATGAAATGCAAGCTTCTAATAAGTTTAGCCCAAATAGTTCAATTGTGAGACAATAGGAAATTCCTCAATGTCTTGAACCAAGTGGGAGCAAAATGCCATCAGAAAATTCAATTTTGCCGACAATTCAGTTGCATAGAAGCAATCGTAAAAGTGTTCCTTGTCGCCATTTTGAGATTGAGGGAGAAGCTTTTATGATAGTTCCGCTAGATGAAAGTAAGCCTAAAATGCTTGAAGAGGCAGTTTCATCAACAAATAAAGAAGAATGGAAAAGGGCAATGGAAGAGAAAATTGAGTCTATGAAAACAAATTACGTTTGGAATTTGGTTGATCTACCTCCAGAGCATAAAGCTGATTGCGAACAAATGAGTTCTCAAAGTTAAAAGGAAGATGGATCTATTGAAAGATTCAAGACACATTTAGTGGCTAAGGGCTATATCAACAAAATAGTATAGATTATGAAGAAACCTTTTCGTTTGTTGTAAGGTTTGCTTTAATTCACTTTATTGTGGCTATTGTTGCCCATTTTGATATGGAATTGCACCAAATGGATGTCAAAACTGCCTTTCTCAATGGAGAATTGGATGAAGAAATCTGCATGCAACAACCTATAAGTTTTATTGTTAAAGATCAGCAGTGCAAAGTTTGCAAGCTTAAGAGATGTATTTACGGCCTTAAATAATCATCTAGACAATGGTACTTTCAATTTCATCGAGCCATAACTTCTTATGGGTTTTCAATGATAGATGAAAATCATTGTGTTTAGATAAAATAGTTTGAAGATAACTTTGCTATATTGTCACTTTATGTAGATGATATTCTATTGGTTGGAAATAACATAGATGTTGTTATTGTTCTTTCGAAGAATGGTTATCTTCAAATTTTGAAATAAGGGATATGGGTGAAGCGGCATATATTCTTGGAGTGAAAATCCAAAGAGATCATTCAAAGAAGTTTCTTGCTTTTTCACAGGAGCCTTATATTTTGAAACTTCTTGAACAATTTTATATGCAAGATTGCACACCAATTGACACACCAATTGTGAAAAATGATCCTCTTCGTAAAGAAATATGCCCCAAGACTCCAGAAGAAATGAAAAATATGGAAAGAATTCCATATGCAAGTGCCATAGGAAGTTTAATGTATGCAATGATGTGCACTCATCTCAACATTTGCTATGCGGTCAGTATCGTAAGTCGATATCAATCAAATCTTGGATCAACACATTGGCGAGTATTGAAAAAAATAATGAGATATCTCAAGGGTACCTTCAATTATGCCTTATGTTATTAGGGAAGTGATGTGCAACTGGTAGGTTACTCTGAAGAAGATTGGAGTGGGGACCTGGATGAGCGAAAATCTTCATGTCAGAATATGTGTTTTTACTAAATAATGCGCAATATCTTGGAGTAAACAAACATGCATAGCATGGTCCACCATGGAGGCTGAGTTTGTGGCATGTCCAGTAACCGTGCAAGAGGCTATATGGCTTAAGAAATTTTTACAAATTTGAAAGTTGTCGCCGATACCTCCATGCCTACAATGATCAACTGTGATAGTCAAGCAACTATTGACTATACTAGAGATCCAAAATATCAAGGTAGATCAAAGCATATAGACACAAAATATCATTTTGTTAGAGATATTATGACGCAAAAGGAAGTGACTTTACAACATATATCTACGCATAAGATACCAATTCCTAGAGATGTATTTTTCTATCATGTTAAAGCTCTAGGATTGCGTAGATTGTGATAATATGTTGTATTATGTGTTTTATGTCATGATGTAAATAAACCTATTTTCAATGAATGCATATGATATATGTTATTCACATGTTTATTTGCTAAGCACTGATGTATATCGATCATTATGATAAGTATGTCACAAAGCATAGGTCGATTCTCTCATACAAGGATTTCCTCAGGCGCTTTGAGAGCAAGTTGAGATAAGACTAAACACACACCATTGAGAAATGACACCTTAACTGGGGTTAAGATGATATCTAAATGTTGTATAGACTGAACATGATACCCCATGATCATGCAAGCTTGGGTAAAGCTAGATGCGAAATCTTAATGAGGCGCTTGTGATAGCGAGCTATTAAAGACTCAGTCTAGGCACACATGAGATGTCACGACTGAGCTAAGATCTGTATGGTGGTGTATATGGTAATTGACATACAATTTAATGTATAGAGTTTTTCCATCATAGCATGTGATTCATACCACAGGTGCTATAAACGATTAAAAAGGAAAATGAGTGAGTTTTTCTTTATGTAATTCTCTATCGCCTCACTTATATGTGTCCCATCTGGATCATGAATGCCCTTTGTGCCTTTTGACTATGATATGAGGTGGTGAATTATTGTTCGCTACTGTTAGCATATTCCTTATGGTCATGATTGATTCGACCTTTCGGACATGATTGGGAAAGCAATTTACTCATTACTAAGTAACATGCGTGCAAAGGAAAGACTATTTTGATTACACCCTTTACATGTATTCATTGGTCAACTAATTATTGTTTCCTTTGGGTTGAAAAATAATTGTGAATGCATGGTGGATTAATGATATCAAGTATGACCTGTGAGAGATTGGATATATTTTGATTTGTATAACAAAATAAGTCTGGGGCACAACGAGATACGATAAATTTTTTTAATGGGTTGAAGTTGCTATGTTATCCCTAATAGGTGCATAGTTGAGCTCCCAAGAGCAGGTGTACTTGTAGGTTGCACGATCCATTTTCTTGTATGGAATTTGAAAATTTTCAGAGAGATTGATGAGATATTTGATGGGTCTGCCCATCATGTACGAGTGGAAGAATGTAGAAACAGATGGGAGGGTCGCCCATGATGGGCTGACCCGACTTGGTTTCTAATTAGGCCCCATTAAAAAAAGAAAGAAAGAATGATGACTAATCAGAACCATGGAAGAGTTGGCTGCCACCTCCAGCTTCAAAAAATACCCATGCTTCAAAGGAGAAGGGGTGACTCGTCATCACCGTGGAAGAGGTGGCACCACCTCAAGCCTGTAATTCCACCTTATGCTTCCACCTCTAGCTTTTCTCCCAAAATGATGGAGCCAAATGTCTGTATTTATAGAGCTTAAAGAGCTTTTACAAAGAGGTGAGTTTGAAACTCTCCAATCTCTCTCGCTCTCTTAAAATCATAGAAAGGATTTGGATTGTGAAAATCGTGTAATTTTTGTTCGTAATTTTGTACCGATCTAATCACGTGATTTAGTTTAAGAAGATTCGAAATTCCCCTACGATCGTAAAACCTTCGGTTGCTTTCTCAATTCAAAATAGCCTTTTCTGTGTGCATGCATTGAATTCAATCTTCTTTCTTTCATCTGCGTTGGGTGAAGAATAGGCAGAGAAATAGGTAGTTGACCAAGGGAATCCTTATATTCGATCGGTGGGTACGTCCTAGAAAGCCGCGAAAATGGGCGGCTTGCCACTAGACCATAGAATAGAGACAACGGTGCAGCTTCGGACTAGGGAAGGTGTTGAACCTCATGTTTTCGATCTCAGTAGCTTCATCTTCTGGATTTGGTAAAATAGAAGTAAGCTTCATAGCTCTAACCTAGTAAAAGGGCTTTGATGCCCTTTGTATAGGTTGGATTGCTGGATACGGGATCCTCGTAGTAAGCTGGACCAACATCCAGCCGAGAGAGGACAGTCTTTAGAAACGGTTCTAGCGGGATCGATTTCTTCATCCGTCAAAGTCATATAGTAGGTTGCCAGAATCTGACCTTCGTCTAAAAGTTCAGGCTTCTACGAGAGCAAGATGATGACTATTGCAGAAGATGGATTTCTTTGTTGACCTGGGTCTCGTGTGTCAAAAAGGGTCAAAAAGCAAAAACGAAGGGTAAAGTGAAGGAAATGATTGTTTGAGCGGTATTTTTTATTGAATTGAAGTTTGTCAGTAAAGAGGTAACGCTTCTAGTTTCTTTGGTGCTTTGCATTGGCAAGCTGAACAAAAAGAGTTCATCATGGATGTGTTGATCGATAGAGTTTACTCTTTGACTAGGAATCTACGAAGTTTAAACTGGTCCTCAACGCAATTGTAGTACAATAAAGTTTGTAACTGATCCTCCGGAGTGAGTTGACGTGTAATTGTAGAAGACTCTCCTCGAGCATGGCCCACGCCACCGGCAACCAGAGTCATTCAGGGTACCATATCTAATTCTTTTCCCAAAAGTACTAATTTTCCCCTACAATACTGAACATGAAGGCAGAACTGGCGGTTTAAAGTTGCCTCCTGAGTTGGTCACCCTCCATTGGAAATGGAGGCAGAACTCGTAACCAAAGTCTGAAGCTGTCAAAATTGTGCAACAATCCATGGTGCAATATGATATTAGTCGACATGGAAGTATGTGTGCCATGAACAGATAAGCCTGCTGCAAACTCTGAACTCTTGGATACTATTTCCCTTTCTCATTCCAGCCAGTGCAACCTATGTTGTGACCCAAAGAAGACCCTTTTTCCTGTGTCTCTTAGATCCCAAATTACAAAAGATGCAATCCGGATACCTTGTCAATGCAGTAAAGAACTGCCGTTTTAGTGTTGCAAGAAAATACTAGTTGGAGTTGATCAGATAAGGTGATGGAGAAAGAGACATAAAGAATTGGCCATGAGCACATTGGCCTCTTACGAGGACATGTCTGTAATGCTTCAGCAGGCAATTGTTTTGAATAGACTCTTTTCTTGGCATTTGGTAATTGCACGTCTCTACTCATTTGCTAAATGTTTGTATTTCATTGGCAGATTAGATTAACTTTCTATGAGAAGAACAAAATTAACAGATTCAAACAACTAAGATTAGGATACAACTCCAATCATGAACCTCTATCATACATGCAAAATTTATAGAAATTTGGTTAGATTTATCATTTATATGTTTAGTTTATGGATTTGCAATGGGATGCAATGTTTTTCTGCTTTAACTTTTTGTTGTGCAGCAATAAAATAAGCTAATGATTAAATAACTAAAAGACTCATCTAACGTCTCAATTTTACAACTTACAACATTCCCTTTCTATATTTAAAACCTTTTATTGAATGTTTATTTGTGAAGTATATTTGAATATATTATGATTTTGACAGAAAACAAAAAAAAAAAAAAAATTGTTAAAAGAGTAACAAATTCTAAGAAAATATATTTTTTATCCAGCAAAATAATTTGTATTTTCAAAGAAATGTAAAAAATAATTAAATTGGTATGTTTAATCAGTTAATATTCAAGAATCCATGTTCTTTTACAAATAAGGTTACTTTAAAAGTTTTGTTTCTACACCTTGTGTATTACTATTTTTGGAAAATTTTTATTTTGGACTGGAGCAACTACCTGACATGTTTAGTAGTTGCTCCTGGACCAATGAAGGCTTTTCATGTGAAGTAAATTATCCAGTTATCAAAAAATAATGGCACCCTAATTTGCAGAAAGTGGGTCTCCCACTCTACATGCAAGACTTTCATTGATCTAAGAGTAACTACTAGACATGCCAAAGTAGTTGTTCCAATTCAAAATAAAAGTTCTCACTATTTTTGGGATTAAGTTGTTATAAAAAATCATTTAATTTGATAAAAAAACACTTGGGTACCTGAAACTGCATCGAATATATACAATAATTTAATATGCATGTACACTAAATTTTTTTAGAGCAAACGACATATTTGGTCACCGAATTATGTTTCAATTGTCGAATTAGTCACCAAATTATTTGAAGCCAAAAGAGTCACACAACTAGGTAAAAATGCTTATAGAACCACTCTGTTAATTTAAGGCATTAGTATTAACAAAAATTAGCTTTTTAAGGGTTTAAATTCCAACTACAATGAGCTAACATTAATAAAAAAATTCGAATCAAAATTAGATGGCGAAAAACAAGTGTAAATTATAAGTAAGTTCTTGCTTGAAGATATAAAAACCTTTGGGTAAAAAATTTAATAATTTTAATTTACTAAATTTATAATTAGACTAATTCTATTTTACACTCCTAATTTATACCTAATTCTCACTTTACACATTGAATTTCAATTTTAGACATTTTGCACCCCCAACACTCAAATTTGTTCCACTTTAACCCTTTTTCTAACAACGTCAAAAAAATAAACGGAATCTTTATTTTTACACGAAAAAACATGATTGTGAATTCTGCTAAATTTGTTGTACACACAAAATATTCTGTTAATTTTTTGACGGTGTTAAAAAAAGAGTTTGAAGTAGAACGAATTTGAGAGTTAGGAGTGTAAAATGTTCAAAACTAAAATTTGAGCTGTAAAGTGGGAATCATGTATAAATTGAGGGGTGAAAATTAGAATTAATGATCCTTTATAATTTGAACCCTTAACCATCCATCTCCCCCAACCAACTCACCACCACCCTCCACCTTCCATCTTCCATCTTCCACCACCTCCTTTCCTAGCCAACCCACCACCATTACCTCCTTCCTCAGCTAGCCACCACTCCTACTCTATTCCTTCCTACCCTAGTTACCCACTCCATTCCTCTCTCCCCCTCCTCTAACCAACCCACCACCAGCTTCCTGACCTTTCTCTCACGATCTAATCCTCTCTTTCCCCTCACCTCAAGATATGTCCCTTCTCCTCCACCCACCCTCACCAATATGAACCTCTCCCTTCCTCCCATCGCGATCTAACCCTTTTCCCCAACTGATCTAACCCCGTCTCCCTTTCCTTTCAATCACATCCCCTTCTCTCTTTCTGTCTTTAGCCATAACCACAGTCCCGATCTGACCCCGCTGCAACCACCAATTGTTAGTCTTTTTATTTTTTATATTTTGCTATTATGATTACAATTTCTCCAAAACTAAACTAATGTCATTTTGTTTTATTTTAACTTTAAACTACGTCGTTTGGACAAATTTAGAAGGTAAAATATAGCAAAGAGTGATTGGACAATTTTAGTCTTGTCAAAAACTCATGTGATATGTAAAACAATTGGTTAACGGATCACTTAATACCTTAGATTGACGGAGTGACTTATAGGCGCATTTTAAAAATTTGGATAACCATTTTTGCTACTATAATAATTTGATAACTAATTGACAACAAGTGCATAGGTTAATGACCAAATAGGTCGTTTTGTCTAATTTTTTTTTTAAACACATCAAGCACAACAATTTTAGTATTATCACTTATGACGTATCACCACTTGTCAATAGGGTGTTCAAACTCAACTTAAATTAAAAATTTAACTAAACCTCAAATGAATTTGAAGACTAAATGGGTTGAATACACGAGTTTCGGATTATTTGGGTTAGATTATCCGTGTCTTGTTGGATTGGGTTAGATTTTATTTTTTAAAACCAAACTCAACCCATTCACCTAATAAGGTTTATGTATATTTTATATTTTTTCAATTCTTTTTTAATTATTTCATTTAACTTATAATTTTTTTTTCTTTTTCATTCTTGAAATAACAGATTATATACCAAATTGTATCATATATATATATGTATATATTATTTATTTATAGAGACCTAACTATTTAACTTTTATAAAATATAGAATTTTTAATGCATTGATCTTAAATTATAATTTTTTAAGTTTTAATCAAGATAGCTTGATAATGTGAATAATTCGCCCGACTAATATTTAAATTGAATTTACTTATCTTGTTATATTAATTGATTTGAGTTAAATTTTAATTTCTTAAATTAAAAATCCGAATATCTAAATCTAAAAATCCACAAACTTGAAAACTCAATTCATAAATACCACTAGTCATCATCACTCGTCAGTCCATTCCCCGAAGTCCTGATACTCCTAAAATTCCTTTCCAGACCTCGCTCCGAGTCCCACGTTGCCATCAGCTCCAAAGTCGGGGAAAAGGAGATATGGGTAATAATGGCCCTTTCCCATGTTGATGGGCGATGTATTATATCATTCACTATAAATCTAATTTATAATAAATGAAATAAATTTTTTACTTTATATTTATTTACACATTATTTTCAAAATTTTAAATTAAAATAATATAAATAAATATAAACCAAATATTCATTTTACCATCAGTAAATCGCCGTAAAAATTTTCTACAGGCTGGCATAACTCCCCCTACTTCACTTTCTCAATTCCCCGTCGTCTAATTTTCCTCCCCTAAAAACCACTGACGCCGCGCCGACCAAGACGGCGACGCCTCTCATCACCACCACCTCTGCCGCCGCCACAAGAACCTTCTTCAGCAATCCAATTACTAGAATCTTCCTTTTCTATCTCAAATTCAAAACACAAAAAAATAAAATAAAATCCTTTATTTTTGAAAAATTAAAAATTCAAAATAAAATAAAAATGTTTAATTCAACAAGTAATGGCAATAAAAAGGGCGTTCCCAAGTTAGATTGGTTAAACAGCTCGCTCTGGTCTTCTTCTACTCCACCGCCGCCTTCGTCTCCTAAATCTTCTCCCAACGACGTCGTTCCTCCTCGCGCTGTTAAATCCACTTCTAAAACCGCGGAGGGGTCTACATATGACCCTCCGGCGCCGGCGCAGGAGCAGGCACAGGCCACGATTACGGCTCCGCCAACGGCTGCTATAAGACCGGATCCTCCAAAAGTGGAAGCTCAGGATCCGTTGGTTACCTCCGGGAGGTATTATAGTATCGACGAGGACGATGATGAGGAGAATGGAGCTCGGAGCTATAATGACGCAACGGCTGCAGCTGTACCGGCGAGTTCTGCGGCCGAGGATATTTCGTGGCAGGCTCAGCTTTTGCAGGAGGTTTTTCACTTTTTATCTCTCATTTTACCTAAAATCATGCTTATTTAGTAGTATGAAAAATATCAAATGTGTATAGGTAATATTTTTACGGAAAATGGTGTATACACTAGCACACACTTATAGGTGTTGTATGTGTAGTTAGGTATTGGTGAAATTCGCGATTACATGAGGTTTCATTTGGTTTGACTTTTGGATAATATTAATCTTGTTTGGGCATTTGAGGTGATTTAGGATAACATTGGGTTTTGTAGGATCATGAAGTTTAGAATGATAATTAGTCGATAATCACTACAACTAAGATACTAATGGCAAGAATTTTGATGATTAGTGGATAATATTTAGTACGAATAAGATAATATTGGCGACAAAAGCAATGGAAATTACAATGTCAAATAGTGATTAATCTGGGTGATGGTTGCGGTAGCTATGTGGTACATGGTGTGCGCAAATGATAGTAGAAGTACTCGGTTTGTCGCCCCCTTGTTACCCTTGTTTGGTGTGAATTAAGTTGGTGGTCATTCTTTCCAAGAATTTGCTTTGTGGTTTGCCAAAGTTTCCTTTAGTTTGTTTGTGTTTGTATTAGTTTGTACATTACTTCTTTGTAATATTAGTGCATTTTACTATTTGGTGTGAGATTGTTCTTACTCCCCCCCCCAAATATGTTAGTTATCAAGGAAGGTTATAAATATGGGGGAATTACGGAGGCTAGCATCACAAGGTATACCAGATGGAGCTGGCATTCGCTCCACAGTATGGAAGGTATGCAAGTATCTTGGAAAACAACCACTAACTATATTGTTGAAGTGTTATGAACTGTTACTTTTTTTTTTTTTGGGTTTAAAAAATAACCTGTCAGTCATACTTTTGGAATATGATTCTAAAGAAATCCTTATCCTTTAGCACAACTTCTCTTTTCCACTTCAATCTTCTATTGAACAGTCTAGTTTCTATTCCTAGTAGTGCTCAATTAGTTGGGGAAAAATTAGCATTCCACTCTATTCTTAATTTCACATATTTCTGGATCACGATTTTGTTGCTGCTACACATTCATGAGAACTTTTTGTTGTTTAGAAAAGATATTGGTTTTATGACTTACTTATTCTTAAGAGAATTTGGTAAGATCTAACTGTTAAGAATTCCCAACTTTCTTGTGAATTTGTTTACTTAATGTTAATGAAGTGGACTGTAGTGAAATTAGTTACATGACATGTGCAAATTTGTTCTTTTTGGATTTAGTACTTAACTGTTTGGCAAATTGGAATTACTGAGTTTGGAAATCTAAGGTGTATAATATGAAATTCTGGTGCACTGATTTGCAGCTTCTATTGGGATATCTGCCATGTGATCGATCAATTTGGTCTTCTGAATTGGCCAAAAAGAGGTCTCAATATGACCATTTTAAAGAGGAGCTTTTGATGAATCCTGTGAGTACTGCCTTGCTATTTTGCAGATGGCTGGTTATTTGTAACTAAGCCTTTTGTTTTTTATCCTGAAAAGTAAATAGCATAATCATTACTTTGGCAGTCATTGTGGTTCAAGTTTTCTTTGTTCATGATGGAGTACAATGGATTATTACTTTGTATTGGAGTTTACTATGCAAATTTGATGGATGAAATTTGTTTCTTTTCTGGCATTTTTATTATTTCTATCAAATACTTTCCACTTTGCATCTCTGTTAAGTTGCCTGGTTTTATCACTGGACACGCAATGCAGAAGAGTCCTTAAATTGTGATTAAGGAAGCTGATCAGCAAAGTAAATATGAAATAACAGCGGAGAAGGGGATTACTGCTATTAAAAGACAGCTAAAATATTCTAATCATCTGAGACTTTCTTAGAGTTGATCCTTTAAAAAGTTTTTCATCAAGTCTCAGCTTTACCAATGCAAATGTTCCACATATGAAAGGGTAAGCTTTTATTGCACATCTGTATAATTAAGGGTCATATAAAATGTTGAAATTAACAATCTGGACAAAAATACTGCTAGCTACCCAATCATTGTAATTGTTCTTAAACATAGGATTGTTTCTAATTAGTGGGATAAGGTAGTGTGTTCCTGACAGCATGGTTTATACATCTAAAGTTTGTGATCCATAAATATATTCTTCAAACCTGCCAGCCTGGTTAGCATATGGCAAATCGAAAGTTATATTGTTTTATAGATATAATGTAGATGGTTATGTTGGAAATTGTTGAAAGTGGTAAATACAACTATGAATTCAGTAGAGTTGTTGTTTGCTAGTCAAGAGTGCAGTCTCTTCTGCATATCATTGTGCTATTTCTATTTCTGAATGTTTCTGTGGCTAGTCAGTCAGAAATCACCAGGAGGTTGGAAAAGTCAAGTCCTAAGAGTGATGAATCGGATGGTGAGGACAAGGGCTTTCTCTCAAGATCTGAAATAACTCAGGGAGACCATCCTCTTAGTCTTGGCAAGACGAGTATATGGAATCAGTTTTTTCAGGTAATAATTCTTTTTCTTCTCCTTCATTGCTCTTGTGCCACACCTTCCCTATTTCATTTCATGTTACAATCATTGCTCAAAGAGGAGGTTGAGGGTACTAGTGTAAAGCCCAACTAGTTTAGTCCATGTCATTTTAAGTTCCATCCGCCTCGAAACTGAATTCTACAGTCAAGATGGCATCATCAGCTCTTAATGCATCTTTGATCTAGAGTATAAACTGGAGCCAGTATTCTTTAAGCTTCAACCTCTTTCCTACAGAAGAGTTAAGAGTTCTGGTGATCTGATATGTTAAACCTAGTTTATGAGGCATTTAGGGATTTATAAATTGCATATACATGTTTTATGTTGCTCTTTCGACATGTTTTATAATCTGATGTACTGTTTTAGGTAACAAAATATTCATTTAACTTACATCCATTTGTTGTTGTGATATTGCTTTAAAGCAAATTTAAGTGGAGTTTCGTGTTATATTAGCACTTATATTTTGCTTATCACATTGATGTGTGATATTTGTACTTTTAGTAGATTTGAATGTGTAACTTGTCTTGATCGGCCCATTGTTCAATTTTAGTTTTACTGTTGGGTTTTTTTTTTTTTTTTTTTTTTTTGAAACAAGAGTTGATGCCATCTTGCAGCATTTATATTCTGCTCACTGTCAAGACTTGAAATTAGCTAATTAACAGTCTTCACACATCTGTTATGCAGGACACAGAGGTCATTGAACAAATAGATCGAGATGTCAAGCGTACTCATCCGGACATGAACTTTTTTTCAGGGGATTCATCTTTTGCAAAATCTAACCAGGTAAAATTTTGTGTTTTCAGCTTGACAATTGATAACAATTTGATGCACCCATCTGATCTAAGTCTATTGTTTGTTTTCAGGATGCCCTGAGGAACATCTTAATCATATTTGCTAAGTTAAATCCTGGTATAAGATATGTGCAAGGCATGAATGAAATCTTGGCGCCACTCTTTTATGTATTCATAAATGACCACAGTGAAGAAAATGCAGTAAGTATCTTTGCATTGCATATATCTTTGGTTTGCATTCCCTCTATTGCACATTAAATATATGACTAGAAGCCTGGAAATTCAGATCATGAATATCATCTTTTGGGGAAATCAGTTTATCAACTGAATTCTCCTTTGTGTGTCCACATGGTCTTAATAAGCAGTATCCTAGTCAGGTTAAATAAACGATTGGTAATGTCCGCGTGCTAATCCCCTTTTTGTTTTTATTAGGTGAAAGACTAAAAAGTCATTATTACTTGGACCGAGCATGAAAAATCGGTGTTTAAAAACTAATGGGTGTTTTTGTCTTTCCACACAATAAAAAACATAAGGAATATTTTGAAGTTAAACATTTGGGTGTGTAATTCATTATCGTGAGTATTACATCAAGGAATTTGTAAAGGGAAGTACCAACTTTCAGGTATAGTTTGAAGTGATGTGATTGTGCTACAATTGAACTATGATTGATTAAGATAGTCTGTCCAAATGTTGAGATTGGACATTTGGGAAGGAGTGACTTAAGATATATTTGGAATTATATTTTACAAATGAAGGATGGAAACTATAATCTTACTGTACGGTTACCAGAAAAGCCCAAGTTACTAGTTTTTGACAAACTCGTGTGTGATATTTAGCAGTAAAACTTTTAAGAGATAATAGAAAAGTAACATAACACATCTGGGCAAGCATTGTAAATATTACACGGAAAATCTCAGATGATGTGTATAAATATTGATATCTTTGTATCTAGAAAGGCAAAACTCGAGAGCAGCAAAGCCTTTCTCCAGCTATTTGGGTTAGGTACTTCTTCCAGCCCTATTAGGCTAACTTTCATTTGTTTACTTTGGACTATTTTCACTTTAGTCCCTTATGCTTCATTTTTATCATGTTAGGTTTCTTACATTCTGCATAAATCTCAATTTAGTCCCTCATAATTTAAATTTCATGAATTTGCTCCTTCGGTATTTCATATTTGCAATTTTAGTGTATTACGAACTGTCCTCAACCATAAATTTAATCAAATGTGCCAATATTGAAGAATGAGGTAGAAAAGTGAGATGCAACCAAAACATGAGGGACCAAACTGTGTTGACAGTGAAACTTGAGGAAGTAACTGAAAGTAGTACTAAATCTAAAGGACCAAAACTAGAATTGGCTGCATTTTTCCTTCTAGTTGTTATCCGGCTATATTTGTATTTATTTTTTTCAAATTCCCCAGGTTTCTGCAGAAGCAGACACTTTCTTCTGTTTTGTGGAACTGCTAAGTGGATTTCGAGATCATTTTTGCCAAAAACTTGACAATAGTGTTGTGGGAATCCGTTCAACAATCACAAGGCTATCACTGCTTCTGAAAGAGCATGATGAAGAACTGTGGCGTCATCTTGACATCACTACTAAAGTAAGACTACTGTTCCTTCAAGTCTCTTTCTTTGTTGCGAATTCGTCAGTTGTAACTTGTTTGTGTATATGTAGATAGAGTTTATCACCTACAATCCCAACATCCCAAGTCTAAAAGGGGAGCTCCTTCCCATCCTTGAAAATTCAACTTCTAGTTCTTGTGATTTACCTTTGCGACAAAAATCTTTTTGACATGAATAAAAAACTTATAATAATACCAGGTATGTTAGTAATTGTGAGTAATTGTCTCACAGAGATGATAATAATTGCTGCCTACTTCACTAAATGAACTATTTAGTGGACCTGTGTAGCTTGTAGCTAATTCTTGAATTGATTGGTGAGTTAGGACCCATAGCTTGATTTAAAGCAGTCATAGCTATCTCATGAGAATAACTTGTCTGTCAAAAAGTCCAGATTAAAGTTCCTAGAAACGTGTGACATGTAGCGTGTGAAGTTTATCTTCTTCTTGAGTTGTCATTTTGAAATGTTATTGGTATTTGTTTAATATGGCCATGTTTTTTGCTTTTTCTTTTCTTCATTTTGGAAAAACAGGTCAATCCCCAGTTTTATGCATTCAGATGGATAACTCTTC
Organism: Cinchona pubescens; assembly: GCA_025175665.1. NCBI lineage: Eukaryota > Viridiplantae > Streptophyta > Magnoliopsida > Gentianales > Rubiaceae > Cinchona > Cinchona pubescens. The sequence continues at coordinate 7,296,347 of JANKKI010000051.1, read as the reverse complement.
TCTTGACACAAGAATTCAATTTTGCAGACAGTCTTCTTATTTGGGACACATTATTAAGTGACCCCGAGGGTCCTCAAGTAAGTAACTAAAATAATCTTTTCCTTTGGTTCCTTGTTTCTTCTCTAGCTACCTCTCTATTCTCCTTTTGCACATGAACAATTTCTTGCAGTTTCAACTCCAAACATCATGACCACGCCGTGCTTAGCAACAGATTTTACAAAATATGTGTTACGAACTCTTTAAGGCCATTGATATTGACGTGGTTATGATAAATCCATATAATTAATATCTTGGACAAATAACTGAAATTAAAAATATAATTGTCTCCTTACCAAGCTAAATGTCCTTGGTACATATCATTTCCTTCAGGTATAGAAATCATTGAAATTGATTGGTCATGAGGTAGCACCTAAGGTTGGGTCAAAAGAATTTTCCTTGATAGTTATATTTTTTAAAGTCAACAGGTTGGAACCCTTAGAATACGATTCAAGGCGGAATAGGTCACGGGAATAATATGAATATTTAAGCATCCCCATGTAAAGCTAGAATCTTGTTGTAGCTTTTGTTATTAGATCATGATAGTTCCATAGCAAAACTGCAGCAGTGTCATCTTTTAAATCTCTGCTGCGGAAATTGGCCATATGGCATCACTTTAACTTCTTTCTCATTCTGGTTCACATTTTTTTGGTTGCTAAAACTTGGAAATAATCTTTTCGAAATCCTAAGATTGTTTACCAAAGTTTTTGGTGGTGAAATTCTGGGGGAAGCATTTACTACAGGAGCTTTGCAGGGTGGTGGAAGATAAAAGTAGCAGGTTTAGAAATTGTAATGCCCGTCATGGTTATTCTCCATGTATTTTACATCTATCAAGAGTTCCTCTATGATTCTATATCCAGTTACGAGTAGAATGCCCTTTAATACAGTGGTAATTAGAAGCATTGCAAGTATTTGGTGGATTGCTAAGGTTATTTATTTCATCAAAAGGAAAAGGATTAAATTAGATCATTGCAGTTAGGGTGTTCAAAAGTCAGTCAAGTCAAGCTGTCGAGTTGGGTCAAAAAAAAAAAAAAAAATCACTTGACTTGTTTGACTTTCGACTCAAAGTCAAAATAAATAAGCGATTTCTCGACTCTATTTTGACTTTAATTTTTAAGTCAAACTATCTGTCAAATACTGATCTATGGAGTGACTGGTTTGACTAGTTTACCGCTTGAATAAGTCATCTTTGGCTTTGCCAATCAAATACTGGTCAAATAAGTTGAACAATATATATATATATAAAGCCAAAGGACGATATTCAATATATATATTAGGGTCTATAATAGTATTCCATATATTTATGGACATAATATTTTAATAATAATATTATTAATTCTTAATAATTAAATATGTTAATAACTGATAATATTAATTTTCTTAATCATTAAATATATTTTCTTTGTATAATTGCTGGTGTTATGTACAATTTATATACTTATACATTAATATAAGTGTACAACTTATTAATGTAACACTTTTGTTTCAATAACTAATTAAATGAATTACTAATTTCCTTTTGATACATATAGAAGAGTTAAATAATTATATATATTTAAGTATTTATTAAAATATTTATATATAATATATCTATTCATTCAAGTTCTTATGTTCATATATTAAGATTTGTATAACTTATAATTAATTTCATAAAAATATGTTTTACATAACGTCTAATTTATATACTTATATACTAGTTATACTATATAACTTATTGGTATAACAATTTTACTATCAACATCTATATTAAATGTATTACTAACTTACTATTAGTATAGATAGAGTTAGATAATGATATATATATTCTTATATACTTATACGATATAACTTAACATGAATTGATAATTCAATAAATTTCTTCTATATGAATTGATTTTGGTAAGTAGTTTTGAATTTGTGATTTTGTAAATCAATTTTAATATCTACATATAATATATACACTAATACACATTCATTTATTAAGATCTGTGACTTGTATGTTACATGTGTGTGTATATATATATACGCACACATACACATGCATACATAATAAGATTAAGTGTGTAAATTTGTACATGTAATCAATTTAAAACTTGTATATATAATATATTAGAAAAAAGCACGTGTTTTGCACGTGTAACACTCCTAATTAAGTTATTGGAAATTTTAATTTCTTTTTGCCTCTAAATTAATACATGTTATTTTACAAGATAATGTCATTTCACATAAAGGTAAGAATTTAATAATTGAATATATATTAGGGGGAAAAAAAAATACCATTTTGATATCTTATCTTTAGAGTATGCCTCAATAATAGAAATTAATGAATCAAATTTTATGAGTTTCAAGTATTTAACCTTTAAATATTTGTATTTAAAGGCTACATGATATTCATAATTAGAGTATGGGTGGCATTATTGTTAGAGAAAATTTTTTGTTTTGGACAAAAAATACCCCAATAATAAAAAGTTTCCAATTAAATTTCCACAGTTTAATATTTTTGCCTTGTATGGCCCACTAATTACTACCGTTCCACTCTTATCTACTCGCAACTCTTAGTAATCTCATTTTTTGTAACTTCACAATCATGTAGGTTCCTTCTCTTTCATGTCTCCCATATTCTTCATTGATTTTGTCACTTTTTGTGTCATTTTACTCCAAGAAAACAATCAAAGTCGTTGACAATGAAAGACGAATACGTAGATAAAAATTAATGAATAAAATACTGAGAAATACTGTGGATCGATAACTGAATTAACATCGATTAGGAAAATGATATCCGTAGAAGTTATCATCGTCATCATGGTGGATATTCAGAGTTAAATTATTCTAATTTTCCTTCAAATTAACGATTGAATTTTAATATATGAGTGAGGGAAAGGGAAGAAAATTTGTTTTGTTTCTATTTACTTCCAATTACCCAAACAATCATTTCTTCAATCAACTTTTTTATATATATAACCATAGATGTTGGAGGGTCTTTTGGCAACCAATAAAAGATAAATTAATGAAAAAAAGTGGAGGAGGAGGAGTCCACTTCCACTCTACCGTCAATAAGAAAGAAATTGTTTAAAAACAAATATGAGTAAAATCTTTGTATCATTTTCATATTACCACTACTATTATATATGTATGTGCGTGCATGCCTGCGTGTATAAGATAGATAATTATGAAATTCATTTTTGTTAGTGATAAAAAGGAAACAATTTGAATATATAACAGTTATAAAATAATATTTTTATTTTTTCATTTTTTGTTCGAGTATAAATCATTTTTCTACATAATGAAAAATTTCTACCTTATTATGTATTTATATCAATGTTTTTTTTTTTTTTTATATATATAACTTAAGGAACAAACAATTTGAATAGATATAATAATCATAAATATTACTTTGTTTTATTTTTGCTCAAATGTAAATCATTTTATACAAATAAAAATTTCTATCATCTTATTATGCATTTATGCCAAAATTTCATATAAATCTAAGGAATTTTGGTACAACAGTTTTAAATATACATATATAATAAATATATAGTAGTGTTATAAAGAGTAGATAGTGCTATTAGATTAAATGGGGAGCATTTTAGATAGGTAAAGTCTACTTCATCGAGGACATATTAGGCTTAAAACTATTTAATTAAAGATATATTACTCATGACAAATAGTAAAAGAAAAATAGTAGATTATCTCGGATAGAATTATATGACAAAAAAATTGGTGTATATCCTTCAAAATAGATAGTTAGAATAGTAATTGAGTAATTTTTCACTAAAGGTGGACCTTTTAGGCATAAAAACAAGTGGAGAAATATAAAGAAAAAATCACTACGAAGTATATTAAACATCATTTTATAGATGTAGTATTTTAAAATTCTTTTAAATAGAGAAAAAAAATTTATCGGAAATCAAATGATGAATGGATAATAATTATAAAAGTGATTATTTAAAATTTCAAAAAATAATAAGAAAAAATGAATGCAATTAAAATGTAAAGAATAAATATATCAAACAAAAACTATGCACAAATACATTAAGCAAAAACTATGTCTTATATCTATAAAAATCAAATAAATTAAACTAATATATATTCTTGATATTATGAATAGGAATCTAACAATATATTAAGATAATTATTGAAAGATGAAAAATTAAAATTTGTTCTGTTATCTTGCTCTAAAATGTACATAATGTAAATGAAAGAATTCTTTATTTTATTTTAAAATGCACACAATTATCATGTAAAACATGTTATGTAAAGACATCCAAAATAAATGCAAATTTTATATAATTTATATCATAATTAATTTTTTAACACATTGTGTAAAATATATGTACATGTAAAGAATATATTGGTGTTTTTATTCTATTCTGTAGAATATATTGGCATTTTTTTTAAAATATTTTTAAACTTATAATAATTTCACTTCAATGTGTATTGACGTTCTGAACTTTTTTTCTTTTTGGGCATTTTGAACTCTTTTATTTATCCTAAATGGCTGTAATTAGTTCCAAAATTATATTTTAATATAATATTTTACTATAAAATTAAAATTTTTTATTTATTAAATACATAAATAAAACGTAAAGCTAATAAAGAAATATGATTTTTTTTTCTGGGTAATTTTTGTGATCAATTCCTTGAATTGGTTACTTAGATATTTAATATACATCTGTGTTATTTTATTAAATAGTGTAGAAATTGCATTGTAATTTCCTAAGTTAACATGGAAATTTAACCTATATTTGCAATTAGTTAGTGTATTTAATTGTAAAAGATGATTTTATTTACATAAATTATGTTATTTGTTTATATTACTTGCCTATTTATTTGTTCTATGATTGTTTTATAATATTGTGAGTATGCATCGTACAATGAGTTTATCTTTTTCTCCATATTTGATCGTATAATTTTTTATTAGGAATAGAAAAGAAACAATCTAGACATATAAAACTGTTATAAGTAATATGTTTTTTATTATTTGTTAAAGTATAAATAATTTTTTTGCTCTTAAACTTTTCTATCTTTTTATTATATATTTATGCCAAAATTTTATAAAAAATCAAGGAAGAAACATAATAGTTATAAAGACTATATTATTTTATTTTTACAAAAATATAATTTCTTTTTACAAATAAAATTTTCTACTATCTTATTATGTATTTATTCCAAACATTTACATTAATCTAAATAGGTAGTAGTGTTCTTAGAAATAAATAACTAAATAAAAAAAATTCATTAAGGATTTATTAAGCATGAAACTATTTAATTAAGAGTATAGATTAGGTGTGACAAAAAATATATGATAGTATTATTAAAATAGGTAATTAAATAAATGAGAATTAATTTTATTATGTTTTACTATCACAATATGTATTTCATTAAGGGAGGGTATTTTAGCTATCACAAAAAGTGGAAAAACAAAAATAGGTTATGTTTTCTTATCGGGATTGAGAATTATATTTCATTAAGGGTGGATATTTTAGTCATCATAAAAAAAGAGAGAAACACCTTGAAGGGAGAAATAATTTAAGGGGAAAAAAAAATTAGAAGAAACAACCGGCATATATATAATAGTATAGATATATTTTTAATATCTTTGCTCTTTTTCATTGTAATTATTTTCATTTGTCTTTTTTTTTTCCAATATTGTTTGTTATTTGTTACAAAATTATATATAAATTTCAAATTTTCTTAAAAATTAAACATATTTTCTCTTTTATGAGAACAATGTATGATAATTGTATTTTTTTTTTTATATTTCTCTTCTAGGTGCTTAGATTTTAATTTTCATATAGTGTCACCACCAATTAATTAAACAATTAAAGATTAAGATATTTTTCATAGTATTGAACTTTTTTTAAAACATATATGTATAATCTTTGTCATTACCAAAGAATGTAATATCATTATCAAGCATCAAACACTATATAGATGAAGTATTTTAAAATTCTATTAGTAGCAAAAATATTAATAGGTAATTGGATGATATATGGATAATAATTACAAAAAATGATTAATAAGAATTTCAAAAAAAAAAAGAAAGAAAATAAATCTAATTAAAATGTAAAGAATATATAAATCAAACAAAAATTATGTCTTATGTATAGGATAACTAAACAGATCAACTAGTATATTATCCATATTATAAAATAGGTATTATATAGTACATTAAATCATTATAAAAAATTGAAATAATAAATTATTATTTTGTCTTGATATAAAATGTAACGAATGTTAAATAAAATAATTTTTTATCTTACTCTACAATGCATGAAATGCTAATGAAATTTTAGTTTAGTAAATATAATTAAAATTACACGTTATTACTTTAAGTGAGATTTTATATATTTTTTGAATCATAATTATTTTTGTACTAACATATTATGTAAAATATATATACATATAGAGAATATATTATTATGTTATTTCTTAAATTATGATAACATTCACTTTGATACTTAATTGACACTCTAAACTCTTTATTCATTTATAATGGTATAATAGAGGTAAAATAGTCAACATGATTAGCTGACATAATGGGCTTTACTGGACAGTAGATAATATTAGGTTTTAACCTATCAATGACACTAAAAAAGAGATGAAGTATAATTAACCTTATACATATAGTACGTATGGGAAAGGATTAAATTAAGTTTCCTAAATTGGACATACTTGAATGAACAATTAGAAAAAAGAAAATAATAATAGTGGATTTTGAATATTTATAATAGTTATAAAAGATTGTTTTTATTATGAATAAAAAAATAGAAATAATTTGAACATATATAATAGTTACAAAATAATAAGTTTTTATTTTATTTTTTGCTTAAATATAAATGATTTTTCTACTCTTAAAATTATATACATTCTTATTATGTATTTATGCCAAAATTTCATAATAAATTAAGGAATTATTTCATTAGCATTTCATGTATTTTAAGTAAGATAAAGGATTTTTCATGAACATTCTGAAATTTTAAATCAAGATTGTAAAGAACAAATTATTATTTCAATTTTTTTATAATGAATTTAATATACTATATTATACTTATCCGTAATATGGAGAACATATTACATTTAATTATTTTTATTTTTATTTAAAAATTTTAATTATTATAAATATTTTTGTACAAATAAAAGTCTTCCATCTTATTATGTATTAATTATGTTTTTTTTTATTGGAAATTAGAAATTATGTAATTCAATTTTTTTTTTGAAATTTAAATTTTAATAAATATTTTTGTACAAATAAAAATCTGCCATCTTATTATGTATTTATATCAAAATAGGTTGTTGTATCCTAAAAAATAAGGTTAGAATAGATAATTAATAATTAATTATGTTTTTTTATTGGGAATTGAAAATTATATTTCATTAAAGATAGGTATTTTAGACATTACAAAAAGTAGAGAAACACTTGAATATATTTTCCTATTAGGTATTGGAAATTATATTTCATTAAGAGTCAGTATTTTAGACATTACAAAAAAGGAAAAAAACTTATTATATGTAAATATTGGGAATTGGTAAGAATTATATTTCATTAAATGGGTATAAGAATCATCTCAAAAAATGGGAGAAACACTTGAAAGAGAAACACTATTAGATGTTAAACACAAAATTAGATAAACAATAAGTATATATATAATAGTATAGATAGATAGATAGATTGTGAATTATATTTTTGTACACACATTGTATACAAATGATAATATGAAAATTGGAATAATTAAAACAAAAGTGTTTCATTAATAAGTTATATACTTATAAATTTAGTACATTTTTTTTTGGAATGGTATAGAATTTGTGGGATAATATATCTTTTGGAATTAGAATATGGAATGAAAAAAGATTAAATATTCGACTTGTTTGACTTACCGGTCGAATAAGTCAAATTTAAATGAATCGACTTTAATCGACTTTGGCTTTATATGACTTGACGTTGAATTTTTCAAGTTAAAAGTCAAACAAATCAAATCACAAAATCGAGTACCGGTCGAATGAACACCCTTAATTGCAGTTGAGAAGCTTTATTTAAGTAGCTTTAATTGGTCTTGATCTTTTTCAATGTCATATTGGCTTTTAGTATGCAGGGATTTTACGTTGGCCGTACAAATATGATATATAGAAGTTATTATCGATATTAGTGAAAGTAGAGAGTCTAGGATAGGAATTACAAATTCTACTCCCTTCGTTGCAGGAAACACTACTCCGAATTTGCTGTGCCATGCTGATGATAATCAGGAGGCGTTTGCTTGCCGGTGATTTCACCTCCAATCTGAAGCTACTCCAACATTACCCACCCACAAATATCAGCCATCTATGTATACGTTGCCAACAAACTTCGTACTCATCCAGCTTGCTAGATTTGCAACCAAAAAATATTGTTTGATTAGCTATTTCTCTTGTTCTTTTTACCCAAATCTTTAATTTACCATACAATGTTGCGACATTGGTAGATGTAAATTTCAGTTGAAATTGCTAGCACCAAATTATTGAAATTGCTGGCACCAAATTATCGTCTTCTCGAGTGTGCATTGATTGTGTAGGGATTCTTTCTTTGATCTTTTAGCTTAAAATTATTTCCAGTTTTGGTACCAGAATTAAGATACTGTATAGGCCTTTCGGCCTGTGGTTTACTTCCATGACTTGATAACAAGCCAAAAGTTTGTCCCTTGGGGATCACAAGTGGTTCGCTGGGCAAGGGGGGGGGATATAAATTTATCAAAAATTATAAAAATTAAGTTGAAAAGCATAAATAGTAGCTTGTAGATTAATTTTAAAGTATTAATTAATTAAAAATAAGTCTTATAATAGAATTTTAGTTTAAAGATTTTAAAATGTATATAGATTAAAATGGTATATTGATATTAAATTAGAAAAGGTCATTCTAGATATGATTTGACCGAGTTAATTTGAACTTGACCGAATATTTACACCATAGTTGGTTTGGCTACCCTTCAGAAAAAATTTACCTTTGAAAAAGATCATTCTAGATACGATTTGACCGAGTTAATTTGAACTTGACCGAGTATTTATACCATAGTTGGTTTGGCTGCCCTTCAGAAAAAATTTACCTATCGACTCTGTAAACAATGCAGCTCACTATTGTGTTTAATATTTGCCCCAAATGCTATCACACCTAAAATAGTCTTCTACTAGTAGGAAAAGTGATAATGTCAAATAAAATGTTGACAATTAATGTTAAATTACTTGAGACATTATTTTTGTATTCTGATTTAGAATACTCAATACATTACAGGCATTTGGTGCGTACGAACAGTGTCACTAGTAAACATAACATAAATCTTGTAAGGGAAAATTGTCAAAATAGTCCCTCAACTTTTTCACTTTAGCCAAAATAGTCCTTTAACTTTTTTTTTAACCAGAATAGTCCTTCAACCTTTTTTTTAGCCAGAATAGTCCTTCAACTTTTATTTTTTAGCCAAAAAAGTCCTTTTATGGTGGAGCCACCATAAATTTTTTTTTTCTTTTTTTGATAAATTTCATATAAAAGGACTATTTTGGCTAAAAAATAAAAGTTGAAGGACCATTCTGACAATTTTGCCTTTGGGACTGATTTCGGCTATGTTAAAAAGTTGAAGGACTATTTCAGCGATTTTCCCATCTTGTAAACACATAAAAGCAAAATAACATTATACTAATCATCCAATCAGTGATAGAAAAACAATGCCATTATTAAAAATCATTACAAAGCATCATTATCACCGCTTCAGACAACCATCTTAGAGCAAGAGCCGATGATCTTTTAAACCCAGATATTTGACAATAATATTTATATTTACAAGCATGATAATTCGCCAAAATTACTGAAATCCTTTGGGGACACCTTTAAGTCGAATTGTTACCTTCCAAGAAGTAATTGAACACAATCATAAAAATTTCACACATAAGAAAAAAAAAATTAATAAAATTACTCCATGAATAAACAAGGCAGGTTACATGATCTCCCAACTGATATATTGATTGATCGAGCTACAATACCAGTTTCTGGAGAAATAATACATTCCAATATACTATTTGGAAGCATAAGTAATTTTTATGCAACAAGTTAATCTCGTTTTTTGGCAATAAGGATGTGTAAAAAAAAACAGTGGAAAAAAAATAATGCCCCAAGAAACACTCTATATATCCTTAAACATTCTGTACTGTATGTTCTCTTTCAAGTGTATCGCTAAATATAACTCTATCTTCAGGACAAAACTCTCCCTTTATCGAATAACCCAGCTCCTCGAACATTTCATCTGTAGACTGGAAACACTAGCGCACCAATGTGAACTTAAAACGTCAAATACAATTATAAATGAGAGTACACAAAGCTATTATACAATTCATATTTCCAAGCAATTTTCTATTCACTAACAAGTTTTAGTGCTAACTGAATCAACTAAAATGCATCAAAACAGTGACCATGAGATAGAAGATACCTGTAAAGCTGGTCTAGATATCAAATTTCAAGTTTGGCATCGCCGAGATGCATCACTTTGACATCATAGTTATCGGATTCAATAGATAATTTCATGTATTACGTATCAGTTTATGCATTTTGATTTGATGTACTTTTGCAATTTGGAACACTATGGTACACGTACGGATTCACCAAATCTGATGTGCCAGGCAAACATTTGATCAATTAAAAAATGCAATATTTGTACACTTTTATACACTGTAATTTGTACACATTATTTATTGAAAATATTTTATTTTTTTTATTTTTCATCATAAATTTGAGATCTTATTGATGACAAAACTTACACAGTACTTACAAGCGAGGTAAAGAACCTCAGATTTCATGAGAATTCAAAATACAATTGCGGCATTGCCACAAAACTAAGCAAATATACTAAGAATAAGAATGGCAATCCCCCCATTCCAATGCAATTTCTCAAGCATTTCTAGATTGTTTCAATTTTGTCCATAAACATCTATTATCCTTGCCACTCTATCTGCTGCAGTAACTCCCTTAGATTGGAAGATGATATCAATTCTGTATCCTTGGATTTGAAGAGATATAGATCCAACCTCTTCAAAAATATATTGTATAATGGAGATATGTTTGTATCTCTCTTGTATATCAATATTGATTATAATTAATTTATCAATATTTATTATTATCTTTTTTTTAAGAGATTAATTATTGCCATCTTAAGTAGCAATTGATGTTATGTATAAAATGGCGTGAAAATGAGAGGTTGATGTTAGACAAATATTTACGTGTAATGGATTACTATTTTACTACTATTTCAGTAATTTATAATTATCTATTTACTTTTCTTTTTCTCTATTCAATGTGCCTCACCGTGCTCCACTATTTATGCTCTTTTTGTTGATTTATTATTATTTTTTTGTTTCTCTATTTAGTGTGTTTTTATTGTTTATTTTGGAGATTTACTTTTTCTTTTTTCCTTTTTTTTTTAGTGTGTTTTTATTTGTTTATTTTGGAGACTTCAATTTGGTTTAGTAATTTAATCATATGGAGATGTATTAGAAATAAGACAGAAGTACATGATTATTTTGCTGTTTAAGTTTATATAAAAATTGATATTATGAACATGCTAGTTAAATTAACCGAGTGTTTCATGTACCGAAATAACATACCATCTAAATTTATCCCCACGTATTATATTCTTTCAAAATGACATACTGCGTACCGTATCTATACCACATATCAAAGAGTACCATAAATCTGGTAACTATGCTCGAGATTTCCTATGTTAATCCTCGAGTTAAATTCAAATTCCTACTTCTCAGTTAGAGATGCTAAATTTGACCCAATGGATCCGTCATTAGTAATTCCACTACCCTAGAGCCGACTCTCCAAGATATCTGAAATGTTTTTAAGTGGGCATGCAACTGCCGGATTAGTTTGCGCTGGTATTTTGCAGAAGCACTCAGGCAGGAATTTGTATAGAAAGACTCGGGTGGTATCCGCTTGTGAGGTCCTCCAAAGTTAGTATTTAGCATCACACGCCTAATAGCTTCCTCAAAACCAGCTGTACACCCATCTTCTCGAGCAATGAACACAGGAATAAGAACCTTCCCGTCAGGCCAAATTGTAGTGCGAAAACCATAGCACAGAGACGGTGGCCAATGAGATTATTGGCAAAGTTGCTTGGTATGTTGGCACGAAAACATCAGCAAGAAGACAGACCATGTAATCTACAGCAGAACCGACCAAGCCCCTTGTGTCTTAGCAAGCTCACCAGTATTGTGTCTATTGTACTATGATTCTCAAGGCGAAGGAACATTGACCTGAAAGGTCCCAAGAATCGCTCACCACCAAATAGTTCACCAGATGCAATCTATATTCTAGTGGTATAATTGTATCCCACTGCATGTAGGATAAGACCCACCTGCCAGATTGAGGAGGAATAATGTCATTATATTTAAAGCAAAAAATTCGCGGGGTGAAACAGGGTTGAAAATGCTTGACATCATAGTTTACAACAGTTAAAAGGATACTGTGTTAGAAAATCTGAACAGAAAGATAGTTAAAACATAATAGAATTTACCGAGGCGTGTGATCACTGTTGTTGAGAGTGATTTCTCCCCTCACGGGATCATAATCCATTGATGCAAATGGAAATACCGGGTGGTCACTCTTCAGGATTCAACGGCAACTTCAATCGGGTACACTCGAAAGTAAGGCTTAGAGTTCAATATTGGACTACTCAGTACCCAAGGAGAATAGAAGAAAAAAGGTTTTTGGGTTGTATTGAAGAGGACCTCAAGGCCTTTTATTTATAGTGATAAATTCGGTCAGAAATTAGAAGTTAAAACACTGCCTTGAGAGAAAAGATATGTGACTTGGGAGAAAAAAAAGGAAAATCCATTTGCCTTGAGAGAAAAGGCAAGAACTATACGCAAGACAAGTTCAATTAACACAAAATAGGTAATTAAAATATAGAAATAGGTAACCAAAAATATAGAAAGGAAAATCGTAACAAAAGTAAAACTCTAATAGTTCACACGCACGCACCACACTGCGTCGGGCGGGTGCGCACATGTTTGTGTTTGAGGAAATTCTCAAACCATCAACCATGCATAGTCTAGACTCCCAACTAGTGTTGCACAATGGTAAAACACCAAACACATATAACATGAAAACATCCAACACAAAGTTCCAATGTGAGACTAAAGATTTATAAAGAAGGGAACACAATTAGATAGAATTTTAAATTTATTGAAAGTGTATTTTGGAGGCAAACTTCCAACATACTGTATCTGAAATGTGGAAGTATTAACACTAGGTAGATCATCTCAAACTTATTACTTCAGAAAAATATAAAAAACGGACAGCATCCATGAGCATGAGGTGATGAGAGTATATTGCTGTTACTCTATGGCTGATCAACAATACCAGACAAGGCAAGATATTCAAGTGATTAAGGTGATGATCGACCCCTTAAAATTTACATTTTCTTGAATTTTGTTGGTATTCTCTCTAGAAGTCGTGCCGTTTGAGGAAATTAATCTGCGCATCCACTATGTTACTTGTAATACCAAGATTCTCCTGCTTTATACCAAATTTTCACGCCAAGAACTATCTCTTCAGTTTGACATCTCAACTTTTGCTACCAATGATACTCTGAAGCTCATTTACCTCGATGACAACACTAGGCAGCTAAAATCTCAACTTTGGGATCATCCCTCACCCGCGGCTAATAAAACCAGGTAATATAAATGTCTGGGCCACAAATTAAAAATTAGAACTCCTTAATTTGTAGCACTGCACAATGTAAATAAACAATAGCAAAACTACTATATTTATATTGATCAGAGAAATGAGAATATCTGTGTCTGATGTTGATGTAGCTCAGCACATCCATGATTAATTAACTCCTTTTCAAGAATTAAAAATGAAGAAGCTCAAGTTTAAAAATCTTGGCACATAGCTCGTGGCTTAACAAGTGAAATTCAAGTATTACGCAACCATTGAACTTAGATTTCGGTTTTCAAGAGCAATGCTACACCATGTAGAGACCGTCATCTGAGTACAAGGTTCAATTCTTAGTGCTCCTTTCCCCTTTCATTTTTATCATTCTCCATTTCCTTAGTAAAGATAGATAATGTTAAACAGTATGTGCAAACAAAATTAATTATAATCTGAAAGGAAAACTATGTGATTTTTCTTTTATAGTCCCAATGTCAAGTTCAAGTCATATTCCCCCATGTCTACATAAGCTACTTTTGGTTTTAAAACATTTGTGAAAATCAATGTACAATTTTCAATGAACCCCTACCAAAACTTTCTTTCGGTAGTTTTCTTGATGTCTCTAATTAAAATGGAAGAGAAAAGAAAGAAATTTCAAGAGAACTGCACGGCAGACAAATGAAAAGATTATACAAACAGGGAATAATCCATTCAACAGTAACACTAAAAACAATTTTCTTTACTGGTGGTTTTAGAAGATTAGACTGCTGAAGCTATGGGTAGGAAGCATTTGATCTGCCAGAGGAATGTAAATCATAAGGAGGAATCAAATTCGTTTCCTCTAAAATGAAAATGAACTCTTTTATCAAATCGTGGTAGCATTTGTCATTAATACATTAATATAAGATAACATTTACGATAAACGAGGAAAAGATAAGATTATGCCAACCTTTATTTTCTTCAGTCACCACCTATGTAAGTATTTCTTGTGGATTTCTTTTTTGGGCTGGAGTGAGCAGGGAGGATTAAGAACGGATTGTGAAAGATATTTGACACGCACAGATTTCTTGCTCAAATGTGAAAGCGTTTTTTATGCAGAACCAAAGACATAGCAAGACAAAAGGTATCCTAACCGTAGGTTCTGGTTGAGGGAGGTTATTCGACAGTCTCGTTGAGTGAATTATTCTTTTAATTTTAAAAATTTGTACATTATAAATTTTTAAAAAATATAGTGTTGTACTATGTACAAAATCTTAAAATATAAAACTTTTCTTAAAAGGGATTATAAAATTTCCATATATATATATATATATATATATATCAATTGGTAAATACCTCTTCCGGAGTTGGGGGACACTTGCTAATTAATTCCCGTCTTTCTTTGCGAATGTTTGCCATCTGAAAATCTTTATGTATTTTGCATTGAAGCTAAACAAATACAAAATTTTTTTTTTTTTTGCATGCGAATAATTAAATTATACAACTCAATCATTTGAATGTAAACAATTTAATTATTTGAATGTAAATAAAAATTTAATCTAATTTGTAAATTTTTAACATTATATTGTATAATCTAACTACTTTATCTCAATGATAAAAAATCATAAATATTATATTTTGCATTCAAATAATTATATTGCACAATTTAATAATTTATCCTAATGATAAAAACTTTTAAAATGCATATTAAATTTATTTTACATTTAAATAATTAAATTATATAATCTAACTAATTATATAATATCCTATTTTATTTATAAAGCAATAACATTAGAACTATGTAACTAAAGAATTGAATAAAATTTGAAAGGAATTAGATAAATTTGACATCCCATAAATTTCTCTTTTTAAATTAAAGTTGGAAAGAGTTTTCCTCAACTTTTTTGGGGGAATGGCTTTCCAGAATATAGTAGGAATGAGCATTCAATGTGGAATGGCCTTTCCAGCTTAAAGTTTCTATTCCACACATGAAAAGGAAAGAATAAGTTAGAAAAGCTTTTCCATTCTAAGCCATTCCTGCGTACCAAATGTGGGGCAAGGGATTTGTACAAAAAGTCAAAAAGACTCTTAAACTTGGTACCTCCTTCGCAACTCAGAAACCTTTTTGCTAGAAGGGAGATTGTGTTTTATGTTACAACACAAAACTAACCTTGATTTGGATTAAAATAACCCTTTAAATTTAATTTTTTCAGTCTTCCTAAACATCACTAAACAAAAAATTTAACGATCACAAAGGGCTAATAAAAAGTTTGCAAATTATGTTAGATTGGATAGCTAACCTAAACATTAGTTAAACTATAAGAGTTCATTGTAATTTACCTATATATATTAGACTTGATTTTTTTTTAATCTTTATGTCCAATTTGATATTGATTGTTACCCTTCATTAGTTTCTTCCCTTATCAATATTTTACAAAACCATGCACAACATAAAATTTATTCCATTTTAACCTAATATATTTGCTTAAGAGATTTGAATTTTTTATATCTAATTACACAACAATATTATACGTTTTCATGGGTTACTAAACAATAATAACAAAATACAAACCAAACAAATAAAATAATAAGGGGTAGTAACAGTCAGTATTAAATTGAAAATGTATCAAACTTTATCTCTTTGTTTTTGGTAAACAAATTAAAGTGTATCTTAATGGTAGATAAATTAATTAATATAAGTAATATTTTACTTATTTTTGTATTATTGACAATGAACTACAACATAAGTGACAAGAGATGTCCATATAACCTATTGGCCATAGATTCGAATCTACTAAGAAGTTGGGGAGATATAGATTTAGAAAATACACTTAATTTCTTATTAAAATGAGTTCTTTCACTAAATTGATTCTTATACATATAAGTAACGGTAATCACAAAGAACGGATTGAAAGTTTGCAAACTATAGATAACTAATCTAAATATTAGCTACAAGAGTTCTTAGTAATTTACCCATATTTATTGGACTAGATTTTTTTTAGTGCTTGTCCAATTTGATGTTGATGGTTATCCTTTATTAGTTTTTTCCCTTATCAATATCCTACTAAACCATGCATAACATAAAATTTATTCTATTCCAAATTAATATATTTATTCAGGAGATTTAAATTTTTTTTATCTAATTACACAACAATATTATACGTTTGATTGGGTTAGTAAACAATAACAAGAAAATACAAAACAAACAAACAAAGTAATAAAAGGTAGTAACAATGAATGTTAAATTGAAAATGTATCAAACTTTGTCTCTTTGTTTTTGGTAAACAAATTAAAGTGTATCTTAATGGTAAACTTTGTCTCTTTCAACACAAAATCCTTGTGCATTAATGCCCATATTTAATTTCTAAAATTTTGGTTCGATTTTTCAATTAAAGAATTTTTTATGGTATTGATACATGCGATTTAACTTATTGTACAAAATTTGTGATGGTGTCATTTTTCATTATTATTATAGTGTGTTGAACATTAAAAAAAAAATATTTGTGTAGGATCCTATACAATCTAGTACTTTTTACTTATTGAACATAAAAAAACAAAAAAACAAAAAACAAAAAAAATTGTAGGATCCTATACAATCTTACTTTTTTATTATTTATTCCAAGATTACTGTGTGTAGGCTCTTCTACTGACTACTATATAGGCATAAACACCAACAACTTGAAACACATAAGCAAGGCAAGATGACTAGCAATTCAACAAAAATGCTATTCTCATTTCTTGTGTTTTCAATTTTCCTTCTTCATGCCACACAGGTGCATGCATTTCTTGAAAAATATAAAACAATAACTAATATAGCAAATGGTCTTCCTAGTGGTACTGTACCATTGATCGTTCATTGTCACTCTACAGATGATGATCTTGGATTTCATACTCTTAATGTGAATGAATCTTACGACTGGGAATTTCGCATGAATTTTTTGGCTACTACCAAATTTTATTGTGATTTTCAATGGGGACAAAGATCACAATCTTTTGCTGCTTTTGATGCGAGATTAGCAGATAATTATTGTGGTCGTAAGCTTGCCAACATATGCTATTGGTTAGTAAAGGAAGATGGTTTCTATCTCGCAAATACAGATACTCCAAATCCACACGATTTGCATCTTATCAATACTTGGTGATTGTTGGATGTACTTTGTTTGCTTTATTCTCATGATAATAATATAGAGAATAAATTTATAAAAAAACATCTTTTACGCAGATTCTTCGACGTTTCTATTTTTTTTTTGTAAGTTATGTGCAATTTAATTTTCTCATATGTACTAGTATCACGTAACGAAAAAATTAATAATTCAAATAAAATAGCTTCTAAGAGTGCAAATTGTGTAAATGTAGTTTTCATTTTTTAAACCTAGAGATAATTAAAGAGATTCCATTTTTTGCACTATTTTTTATAATTCTAGAACTATTTTCTAGCTAGAAAACCTGTGTTATGCAAAGATAAACAAATATATTTAACTTGTAATATAAAATAATGTTAATGAAATCATGATGATGATATGCAATTTTTAATATTTAAATCAAATAAAATATTTAAGTAACAATATTTGTAATAGTTGCAGATATTATGAATTTTTTACACTATTTAGTTTTTATTTATGTAGATAATATAAGTAAAATTGGTTTTCATGATATCTACCGTTGTTGATATTATCAATTTTTTACACTGTTTATTTTTGTATATAAATAATATAATTAAAACATGCGTATTATTCTCATTTCACTTATAGATTTGTTTTAAGTATAGACAGTTTTTCTTATCATTTTATTGAATTCTGATCAAAATTCTTAGATTAAATGATTATATGATTAAAAGAATTGTTAAACTATTCAGTTGATTAATAAATTCTTTAGGTCTAATAATTAGTATAATCATCTAATCGTACTAAATGATTTGGACTTAGATTTAATTTTTGTAATTGTTTTTTATAAAATGTATACAATTTTTTTATTTATTTTAGTGAATTGTAAAGCTCTATAAAAATTATTACTGAACTTAAAAGCATATTGGTATTTTTATGAACTAAGTTGACATAATCATACTTTTTTTTTTCTTTTTTTTTTTTTGCACAACTTTGGCATATATCAAATAACATTCTACATCTTTAAAACATAATATTTGGGATAGTTGAAAACCCATAGTTAGAATGTTTGCTAGTGGTGTTGATTCTAACAATAATGATATCTTTATTTTTTATGGATATTTTTCACTTACATAAAATATTTTTTTGTCAATTAAAAAATAGTATCAAATCAAAATTTGAAACTTGATACACTAAAAAGTACAAACAAATAATTTTAAATATAAGAATGGGAAATAAACCATTATAAACAAAGTTTACATGAAAATAATAGAGATAATTAATATTTTGGCCTCATCTAGTCGATCTAGATTTGACCCCATTCATTGAACAGAAAAATATGAGGAAGATAGTATGCATTTAAATTTTAATATAAATTATAGTAAAATTTTAAGGTCTCTTTTAGGGAATCATTCCCTTATGCTTCAAATGGTTGTACGATATAACACTATATGTTTTAAAAACTTGTAATGTACAAACTTTTAAAACAAAGGGAATGATTTCCTAAAAGGGACAATAAAATTTCTCTAAATTATAAAATATAATTGTAACATTTAAAAAACAATGGTGAGAGTGGTGGAGAGAATGGGAGGAACAGTAGGGGCACCTTGAAAATTTTTTCTTATATAGTATAAAGAATGGTTCACAAGATCAATTACATGGGATTATAGAACAATTGCCCCAACTACTACTTGAAACTTCTGTAACTTCCTTCCTTTTTTGTACATGGGCAGGGCCAATCGAAAGTGGAATTGGTTTTGTGTTTAAGTCCACAACTTAATTCATATTTTATGCACGTGTAGGTCCAATCCAAAATTGATTTGGTTTTATGTTTAAGTAGCTTTAAAACTTCTTTATATAATTTACTATTTTGATTATTTATATCAATTGAATCAACTCCAAATATTATATATATAACTATAATTTTAATAATTCATCATCCTACTATAATATTTTATTATCCTTTTAGGTTCACTACCTACAAATTACTACTCTTCTTCTTTTTTTTCCCGTAATCTTACTAAACACAAACATAAAAAGTTCTTTGGGGAAAAAAAAGTTAAACTAACATCAATTTCGGAAGAAAATTGCTCAACCAAATTCAACACATCATGGCAAATATTTTCTTTACAATAACCAAGTAAGTATTGTTAATTTGTTGTAAGTTGCAAATATTATTATTTTTTCTTTTTGTGATTTTTATGATTTGTGATACTAAGTTAAATAACTAATTTATTATAAATCATAAAAGTAAATGACATATTTTTTTATTTTTTGTTTCATATACTGGTTTTAAATTATTCGCTGAATTTAGAAGTTATTGCTATTATTTTAAAGTATGAAATTGTATGTTTTCAATTAAAATTTTTATTAGTTTGCGGTTTATCACCCAATAATTATTTTTTAGATTTTAACTAGTCATGGAGAATGTTACAAGAGGAAGACTAATAATAAAAAGTCATCCAGTATGGGACAAGCCAAGGATAGCAATAGTTGTGAAATTCGTTTGAAAAATAATCATTTTGAAATTAATTTTGATGATTTACCAACTGATCCAGGACTAAGGAAGAAAATTATTGATTATCATCTTAATATTCGTGATGAAATTCGAAGATATTATCTACAAAAAGGACCATGTCAACCTATTGAACATAATTTTCACCAAAGAATGTTTGGAAAGCTATCGCGTCGATTTGTTCAAGAATGGTTTAAGGAATATGACTGGTTAAAATATAGCATAGAAAAAGATGCTGCTTCTTTACTTGTATTGTTACCTATTTAGGCCATAAATTAGGGAGCAATGAAGTGGTGATACTTTTGCTAGTGAAGGATTTAAAAATTTGAAAAAAAAGGATAGATTTAAGACTCGTGTTGGGGATTTAAATAGTGCTCACAACCAAGTTTAGAGGAAAGGCGAAAATTTACTTAATCAAAATTAACATATTGAAGTTGCTTTGAATAAACAATCTAATTAAGTTAAAAAATAGTATCGAACTCATTTATTGGCTTCAATTGATTGTGCTCAATACCTTTGACATCAAGGATTAGCTTTTTGTGGACATAACAAGTTTGAGACTTCAGAAAATCAAGGCAATTTTCTTCAACTCTTACGTTTTCTTGATGATTGTAATGAAGATATCAAAAAAGTGGTTTTGAAAAATGCTCCTGAAAATCTTAAGCTCACTTCTCCCGATACTCAGAAGGACATAACAAATGCCTTAGCAAATGAAACTACCAAGACTATTATTGATCAACTTGGAGATATAGTGGATTGTTTGCTATACTAGGTGATGAGTCTAGAGATGTACCAAAGAAAGAGCAAATGGTAATAGTTTTATTGTATGTGGATGTAAAAGGATGTATACTAGAGCGATTTCTTGGCATTCTTCATGTAAGTGATACCACTACTTCCTCACTTAAGAAAGAAATTGATGCATTATGTTCAAAACATAATTTAAGCATATCAAGTGTTCGTGGTCAAGGTTATGATGGGGCTAGCAATATGAAAGGAGAATACAATGGCCTAAAGACCTTGATTATGAAAGAAAATAGTTTAGCTTATTACATTTATTGTTTTGCCCATCAACTCCAGTTGACACTGGTAGGTGTTGCAAAGAAACATAAGCAAGTTTCTACTTTATACAACACATTGTCTTGATTGGTAACTATTGTAGAAGGTTCATCTAAAAGAAAGGATATTCTTAGATAAAAGCGATTTGAGCAAGTTTCTACAAAATGGAGAATTCGAACCTGGTCATGGTTTACAATTTAATCATAATTAAGAAACTAGCCTTCAAAGAGCAGGTGATACCCGTTGGGGTTCACATTTTCATTCATTGTTAAGATTAATTCTTATGTTTGATTCTGTGATTGATGTTCTTGATATAATTGAAGATGATACAGTAGATCAAAGAGGCCAAGCATACGCACTTCTTGATTCCTTGCAATCATTTGAATTCATATTTCTTTTGCATTTGTTGAAAAGGATTATGGGGATTATAAATGCACTATTAAGCATTGCAAAAAAAGGATCAAGATATTGTGAATGCAATGGCTTTAGTTACAGTTTCTAAAGAACAACTACAAGCTATGAGAGGTAATGGATGGGATTCTTTACTTGATGAAGTTTGTTCTTTTTGTAGAAAGCATGAGCTAGGTATTCAAAAGATGGATGAGAAATTTGATATAAGAATAAGATCAAGAAAAAATGTTGAACAAGTTTCAAACCTACATCATTATCGAGTTGAATTATTTTACTCTGTGATAGAATGCAACCTCAAGCTAACTTAACCATCGATTCAATGAAGTGAATATGGAATTGTTTATTTGTATGGCATGCTTAAGTCCAAATGATTCTTTTTTGACATATGACAAGAAAAAATTGATTTGTCTTACTGAATTTTATCCTAATGAGTTTTCTATTGTGGACCTTCTTGCGCATGATTATGAGCTTGATACATACATAGCCAATGTCAGATTTGATAACCAATTTTCTAAGTTGATTAGAATAGGTGATCTTTCTCAAAAGTTGGTAGAAAAAAAAAAAAGAAAAAAAGATCGTGTATATCCTTTAGTGTATATCCTCATAAAATTGGCATTGATTCTTCCTGTTGCTACAGTTACTGTGGAAAGAGCATTTTTAGCAATGAATATAGTGAAAATTCATTTGCGCAATCGAATAGGAGGATTTGGATGAATGACTGTTTGGTTACATACATTGAAAAAAGCTACTTAAAGAAGTTGACAACGAGAAAGGTATGAATCGATATCAGAATATAAGAACACGCAGGGAATATATGTTAGACTTAATAATTGTAGAAAGATGATATATAAGTATTTTTTTTAATATAAGAAAGCTATTTGTGCATTTATTTTGATGTTTTCGTTGTGTATTTTTTTCGTTAAAACTGTGTAATTGACTATTTTATGTTTAAAATACTTGTATATAATTACATTTAATTAGTGATAAATTTGCCCCCCTATTACTGTCCGATTTTGGCTACTCCCCTAAATGGTGATATAAATTTTTAATTATATACTTGAGCAACTCCTATATTTAAGTAGGAGATAATTCATATAACTAACTTTTTGATAACGGTAAACCAAAAAGATAAAAATAGGATTGCAAAAATATACACAAAGACAATTGAACTCTTAAAATTCAACAGCTTAAGATTAAGATAGCCCATTAACGAAATTTTAATCTTCCTCAACTATTTTTCTATGTCAAAAAATCATTAATAGAATCTATTTCGTCAAAAAAAAAATTAAGGTGATCAACCCAAGAATATCACACCTTAACAACAAAAAAAACTTCATTAAAAAACCTCCATTCTAATAAAAAGAGTACCATTTCCACACACAAAAAAAAAATCATCCTCAACAAATTCTACTATCGAAAAAAAAAACACTAAAGCAACGGTGAAGTACAAGGAGTAAGATTTGGGCCATTTGATAAAATAGGATGACAAATTGAAATATTGAAACTTCCAAAATACTATGAACAAATAAAAAAATAAATTCCTTTAGGGAAGAACAAAAATTAGTGAAACAATCAATTCACAGTTATTGTGTAGTAATAAAAAGTGATCAATTCAATGCTAGATTTTACTTTAAATCAGTCAACTTCCTGTATTGAATACCAAAGCAAAATTTTGAAAAAATAACAAATTAAATTTACAAGCTAAATAAAATAATTAAACCTGAGAACCAAATTAGACAACTTACCATGCAATGAAGACTATATCAACTAGATCAGGATAATTTTACATAGAAAAATAGTTGATGAAAATTAAGATTTTGTGAGATGGGCTATCTTAATCTGTGGTAACCATGTTGAATTTTAAGAGTACATTTTACAATCCTATTCTTATCTTTTTGGTTTATCGGAAAGTTAGTTATATTTATTATCTCCTACCTAAATATAGGAGTTGCTAAAGTATATAATTAAAAAAATTAATCACACTGTAGTTTAAATAATGCAGTTATATTTTATAATTTATATTAAAATTTTAATGCATACTATCATCCTCTCTTTTTTTCGTTCAAACGAACGAGGTCAAATCTAGATCGATCAGATGAGGCTAAAAAATTAGTCGATATCCCAAAGATAAAGAACTAAGTTAGTTTTTTAAAGACTTCTTTCTAAGGTACCTTAATAAGTTGACCGAGTTGCACTTTGCCCCCTCTAAAAGATTTCCTAATACATGTAGTATAAAATAATGATGGTCAATTTTATTTTTGACAAAACTACCCACGAAAATTTCTGGGGAAAGTTACTTTCCATTTATTTTCCTTTTTTTTTACAATTTTTTTTTTATGTATTTTATTTTAGATAAACTAAAAATTAAAAATAAATTATATTTTACTTTTAATTTTGTTTACTAAGTATTTATTTTCCATATTAAAAATATTTTATTTATTAATTTTGTTTTTAATATGTTTACTAGCTGTAAAAATAAAATTACTTCATATAACAATTGTAAAAATTAAATAAATGAAAAGAAACTTTTTTATAAATTTGTGAAGGGAATTTTTGTCAAAATAAATTTCTAATCATTCTTTTATTATTACTTGTATTAGAGAATCTTTCAAAGGGAGCAAAGTGTACATTGTTTTGGTTGAGAGGGCAAAATACAACTGAAGTTTGAGTCCAGGGGGTAAATTGTTGCTAACCTACATTTAAAAATAGTTGATGTACTAAATTTTTAATTCTCCCAATTGATAATCGATTTTGTAGAAGGGCAACAAAATTTAAAATTAATTTTTTCTTTACATCTTCATTCAACAGTATGTTCATTAATAATTAACTACATCCAATATGGATAGATATTGTTCATAACCAAGGAAGTAGACATTATGTTTTCTCTACTTTTCTGGCATTTTTCATACTATTATTTTTAAAATATGCTATGTGAACTGAGATGTAAAATCATTTGTTATAAATTTTTTCCCATTTTATCCACATAATAAGTCACACTTTCTTTTATATTTCAAATAAGTGTCACATCTTTATTTTTATTTAGAATTAAATATGTATTGATACTTTTATACAAAAATATTATTAAATATATATTTTTATACTCCAAAGAAGTATGGCATCCTTTTTCTTTTCTTTTTTTTTGTAATTTGATGAAATTAAATACTTACTGATATTTTGATTCTATAGTCTAACTTAGAATTTTACTTTTCATGTAAATTTACTATGAAATTGATACTTCAAAAATTGTTTTGTTAAACAAACATGAATTTTTAAAAGATGTGTCATAAAGTAATATAATCGTGTTCGTAACAATTAATGTTCAACAATTTCTATAAGCCAATAGTATGGCAATTTTAATTATACATCCTACCATCATGTTGTTTTAGCTTATGGTGTTGTATAACTTACTAATATAATTAATTTGTTTTGTTTGTCATTATTTAGTTAATTATTAAAAGTTTCAAACAACAATAATTTTACTAATATTGTTATTTTATAAGTTCAATATTTTCATCCTCGTGCATAGCACAAGTACATTAATAATTCAAAAAATAATTTCTAAGAGTGCAAATTGTGTAACTATAGATTCATTTTTTTCAACCTAGAGATAATTCAAGAGATTCCATTTTTACACTATTTTTTATAATTTTAAATCCATTTTCTAGGTTACCTACAAAAGATAATAATTGCTTGTAAGAATTGATATTTAAGTAGACTGTAAAACTTAGATAAAATATCAAAATTATACCATTCCCTTCAATGATCTAATTTTTTGTTTCGATTCCGAATGTTGAAATATAGTAAATCGAATTAAACAAAAAAGAAGGGCCAGTTAATTTTATATTAACTAGTGCTCTCGAGTTATAAAGTACTTCTACTCAGGGTGTTTAAAAGTTAGTCAAGTAGAATTATCGAGTCGAGTCAAGTTAAAAAATAAAAAATTGACTCGACTTGTTCGACTTTTGACTTGATTTTGACTCAAAGTCAATAGCTAAGGGACTTCTCTGCTCAATTTTGACTTTAACTTTCAAGTTAAACTATTGGTCGAATACCGATCAACAAATTCATCGATTTACCGATCGAACAAATCGTTCAACTTTTTCAGTCAAATAAGTCACAACAATTATATTTTTTTAATATTTTAGCACATATTGTAACAATATATTAATGTATTCGTGTGCATAATATTTTAATCATAATATCCTTAATTCTTAATAGATTAAATACATTAATAATCGATAATATTCTTTTTTCTTAATACTTAATATCTTTTCTTTGTATAATTGTTGGAGTTATCAATGTAATACTTCACATGATATAAAAATTATGCACTTATACATTAATATAAGTGTAAATTTTTCTTAGATCTATCAGTCTAAGTAAGAGACAATATATTTTGATATTATTGATCATTCTTTGATTTAAAACATTGTCCCATCTCGACGCTTTGATAAAGGAAAAGATCACGATACAATGGAATGCTTTTGAATATCAATTTATTAATAAAAAACCTTCTCTAACCTTTGAATTGTCGAAACAACTTATTAATGTAATACTTTTATTTCATTAACTAATTAAATAGATTATTAATTTTCTTTTAATATATAGAGATAATAGAGTTAATGTCTTATATATACTTTAATATTTATTCAAACATTTATATTAATGTAACTATACATACATGTTCTGATATCCATATACTAAGATCGTATAACTTATAATATTAAATATATTTTATATAACATCTAATTTATATATGTATACTATATAGCTTATTAGTGTAACACTTTTATTATCAACAAGTATAATAAATGCTTACTAACATACTTTTGGTACAAATAGAGTTAGGTGATCATATGTATTCATATATACTTACAGGATGGTACTTAACAAGAGCTAGTGACTTAATAAGATTTTGGGTTCGTGAATTGGCTGTCCTTAATTTATGACTTTATAAATCATTTTTAATATCAATAAATGATATATACATTAATACACACACAAAAACATACATACATACATACGTACATAAATAGATATATATATATATATATATATATATATATATGCCTTATGCTCACGTACATCAGCACATGACAGTCCCCATATCCTCAAAAGTTATCTCTCAAAGGCACGAGTTCGAATCAAACATAATCTTCAATTAAATAATAACGAAGTTCGTAACATAAATAATAATTGTTGTTGTCTCATTGATGCGACGAAACTATAATATAAACTAAGTTAACCCATAAATCTTGAAGCAATATAAGATCAAATTAAATAAACTAAACTAAGCAATAATTTATTTAGTTGCGAGCTACTTCTAACTGGTATGCTTCACGACTTTAGCGCAGTTAAACTTGTGGATTCTCAAAATTCTCTAACTCTACAAAATTGTTAAGAAATGGAGTGAGCGATAAATTACTCAGCAAGTAGCTAACACCTCCTTTGCTAGACCAAACTATATATATACATATTTTACAAAGTTTTATCACACAGAGATATTTTAAAAAGATTTGATATCAATAATTGAAGCAAAATCTTATTTCACGTAACAACAAAAGTTCCTTTACAAAATCATTTCAAAAAAGTACTTACATACTTCTAAAGTAAGTGGCATTATATCAAAAATTTACATACAATATTTTTAAACTTGGACCGTAGGGTGACCTAGTCTAGCTGGCAGTTCGCAGTCTTACCAGTTTAACTGGTTCAATCGACCGCGTCACACGGTTTAACTGTATTTATTATTTTTAAAGTTTAATTAGTTATGTATAATAAATTGGTAGCAATGACCGTTCAAACTTAAGTGGTAGAGTGGTTGAAGAATTAGAAATAGGGTGATAGAGGAGATGACAAGAAGCTAATGGGCTAAAGATTCGATTTTTTTTTTTTAAGAAAAAATTGACTGATGTTGCAATTTTTTTTTTTTGGGGTAAATTGGGTGGTTTTTCTTATTTACTATTTTTTTTAAGGTAAAATTGGTTGATTTATAACACATAAGAAGTTTTGATTTTTCCCGATTTGTTTCCTTTTTTTTGGGATAAATTGGATGTTAACA
Source organism: Cinchona pubescens (assembly GCA_025175665.1). Taxonomy (NCBI): domain Eukaryota; kingdom Viridiplantae; phylum Streptophyta; class Magnoliopsida; order Gentianales; family Rubiaceae; genus Cinchona; species Cinchona pubescens. Next base: position 7,268,529 of record JANKKI010000051.1, on the reverse strand, counting down.
TTAATTAGATGGGATCCCATTTGATCATTTATATTTATTTTGTTAAATTACCACTTTACTCTTATATTTATTTTGGTAAATTAGCTGATTGATATCTGTGGAGAAGATTCAAAGGCTTGATACTTCATCTTCTTTTGGGATAGAAAGTGACTTATTTCATAAGAATTTCTCCACATTCCTGATTTGGTTGTTTTGATCGGTTCATTCCAGGATTTTATTCTTTCCGGCTTAAATATTGAATCAGACCGAGCCACAATCGGTTCGCAATTAAACTGGTCAAATCGACCGATTCGATCCAAGTTTGGAAACGTTATTTACAAGTCATATTTCACAGAGATCAAAAATTAAAAATTAAAATCAAAATCAACATTCCAGAATCAAAAGTTCATAATCAGAGTTCGTAAATTCATATCATGGTTCATTATAAGCTCATAAAATAAACACGCTATCATTGGCTTATTGAGTACTCAACATAGTGCTAAGAGATTCCATTAGAAAAGGTTGCTAAAGGGTCTTACGAAAACCATCTTAGCTAGAGTTTGTAGTTCAGAGGCCAGAAATTATCTTATTTGACAGTTCAGGAAATACAGAACTATATTTTCTACTGACTATTAATGATTATTTTAAGAGTCTTGGTGTGTTATTAATTACCGCGCAAATATTCCAAGCACATACACATGCATAAATAACCATAAAAAGTTTAAAATAATTCCAATTATATAATTTCATAATTTTAAAAAATTCAAGTATCCATGTTAAATTTAAGTTTAATAATTAAAATAATATGTCGTCAAAAATTATATTTAGACAAAATAATTTTGAAATTACAAAGGGATAGCAACCACTTACCTCGAAGTAGCACAATTTTTGTTAAGAAAATTAATAATTAATTGGCCAAAGAATTGTTTTTTTCCAAAAGTAAAATGTATATAGGCAACAAGTTAATCCAAGGCAATTACCATAAAACAAATAGGATTCCTAACGAGACAAAAATTTAATTTTATAAGAAAGCACCAACACAAATAACTCAACTTCACATAAAATTGTTTAATTAAATTATCATTAACTCATATATATATTAAAAAAATGAGAGTTTACATTCTAACCTCCTTACAAAAAATTTTATCCTCAAAACTTACACACTTTTGAAGAGAAATGGGTACTTCGCTCTCACGTGCTCCAATTCCCATGTATGTCACTTCTCTCACACTTTGATTACTCCATTGTACCTTAAAATACGTTATCATTCTTCGACGCAATACTTGATCCTTGCGGTCCACAATTTTCAACGATTGTTCCTCATATGTTAAATTATCCTTGACTTCTAGTGATTGAAATTCCACGATATGACTCGGGTCAAGTGCATATCTTCTTAATTGTGACATATGAAATGCATTATGTACTCTTGACAAAATAGGCGACAACGCTAAATGATATGCTAACTCACGAACTCTTTCCCAAATTTCAAATAGTCCCACATTGCGTGGACTCGACTTTCCACTATTGCTAAAATGCATAACTCCTTTGGTCAAGGACACCCTTAAGTATTTTTTTTCTCCCTTCTGGAATTCCAAGAGTCTACGCTTTAAATCTGCCCAACTCTTATTCTAATCTTGCATGACTTTAAATCATTTAATCTTTTCCAACGTCTTTTCCACCAAATCGGGTCCCGTGATAAGTTTCTCGCCAACCTCATAAGCGTTCTAATATAATGGGAACCTATATTTATGACCATACAGAGCTTCAAACGGTGCCATTCTAATACTGCTATGGTAACTGTTGTTATATGACAATTCCATTAGCTTCAACAATCGATCCCAATTCCTCTCAAAATCTAATACACATGCCTTGAACATACCTTTCAATGTTTGAATTGTCCTTCCAGATTGACTATCCGTTTGAGGATGAAATGCAGTACTAAGCCTTAAGTACATTCCCATAACTTTTTAGTACGAAGTCCAAAACCTAGAGGTAAATCGGGGATCTCTATCTAATACAATATTCACAGGTACCCCATGTAAGCTCACAATGTGCACCACATACAACTCACTCTAACTTTTCCATAGTCGATCCATTGCGCATTGGTATGAAATGTGCCGACTTAGTTAGACGATCAACCACCACCCAAATAGTATCATTACCAACCTTAGTCTTGGGGAGTCTTTCAACGAAATCTATTGTAATATGTTCCCACATCCATTGAGTCTCGAATTTTCCAAAGGCTTAATCAAACCCATAGGTCGTTGGTGATCGACTTTTACTTGTTGACAAACTAAACACTTAGCCACAAATTCGGCGACTAGCCTCTTTATTCTATTCCACCAAAAATTCCTCTTGAGGTCTTGATACATTGATACATCCCAAGGACTTGATGGTGATCAATTGTCCACAAAGGCTCGATATAGGCTCACGGAATCCGCACTTCAAGTTCCACAAGGTCCAATTACGAGATCAAGAGCTAAGAACCTCAATAAAGCTATGTTGGGCTTAGTTGAAGTTATTGAAGATCAAGAAGAGCTCACACACCTTTTGGAGATGAAGTCCACTAAAGAGTCTAAGATTTTCTTAGTAATGGACGTCCAAATCATTAAAGATCAAGCCTAGGATGAGAAGCTGAAGGGCCGAAATTTAGCCTCATTATTTCGGCCATGGAATATTCTTTTATTTAGTTGTCTAGTCTTTTATTTTGAGCCCAATTGTTTTAAGTGTTAGTGTGTTTAATTGGGCTGGTTTCAAGACGTAATTATTTGTTTTTGGGCCATGTATTTCGGCCATTAGTTAAGTGTACAAGAATTGGGTTTAAAGGCCTAATGGCTGTAGGATCCAGCCCAACTATCTATCCCACATTGAATAATTTAGTCCTAGAATCCTCCACCCTCAACTATAAATAGAGGGGTCTTGTACACAATTGAGGAAATGAATTTTGGAAATAAGATTTCAGTTTTTCTTTTTCCTCTTATACGAGTGAATTAGAATTTTAGATTCTCTTTAGTCTTGTCTAGACTAGGAATCTAGTTGGGGCTTCAAGATTGAGCACTTGAGGTTATAACCAACACCAGTTATTGATTTTCTGCCAATTAGGCTTTGGATAATTCCTTGCTCATAGTGTAAAAGATTGCCTTGTGGCTAATCAAGGAGGTAGATTAACAACAACTTTTCGCTTGTGCATATAAACCCTACGTTTGTGACCAAGTTCTACATACCCTGGGCATCAACCCGTATCATCGTGGTATCAGAGCCTCGGCTAGAATTTTGGTCAAACTCAAATTGTAAGTATCACACTTGTTCATATACTATTCATATCTTGTTCATCACATTGTTCATCATTATCTGTTCACCGCGATCTTGTTCATTGAAAAAAACGGTTTTGTTATGTTCACCGAAAAAAAAACCGGTTCGTATCTTGTTCACCGACTGAAAAAAAAAAAAAAACTGGTTCTGTTCATCATACTGTTCACCGATACTGTTCACATATACTGTTCACCACTACTGTTCACCGAATACTGTTCATTGAAAAAAAAAAAAATTTTACTTTCTTTTCTTTCTTTTGAAATTATCTTCTCTAATTTAGTAAACTCTCTTTACTAAATTTTGTGATCTTATTGTTTCTTTTTGTGCTTTTCTTTGTGTCGTTTTTACTTTTGGATTTTTGCCTTGACTCATATCCGAAGGGTTAAACCTAAATTTTCAAACTATATTGATCCGAGATCCTTTTGAAAAGCATTATTTCCAATCAATACGATTGGTTGCTTTGAGGATCAACTTTTGGAACCTTTGGCTATTTTCATAGTTTTTACAACGCTTCATAAGAGAATCTTTGAGTGAAGTGAGATTTTCAAAGAGTAAGGTGAGATCATTATCAGTGATAAAATATCAAGTGAGGACTTGAGTTCATTACTCAAAGACAGAGTCACTCTTATTGTGCTAATCTCTTATGTACATAAGAGACACGCTAAAACTCTTTAGTCTTTGTTTTGTGACTATGGCAGAGAAAGGGACTCGTGCAACAAAGGAACAATGTGATACAAGAAACTGCTATGCAAAGTGAAATGGCAAGGATCTTAAATAAGATGGAGGACCTTGATGAGAAGTTTGCCACTATGAGTCTTGAAATTCAACAACTTGATGCTGTATCAAGCATCTACTTCAACTACTCCAAATCAAGAGACCACACGCAAAACCAATACTCAAGAAGACAAAGGAGAGTCTGATTATGATTTAGATTAATGATGAATTAACCAATTTGTCTTTTGATAGGAGGCGTGGTCCACGACAAATCCAAAGAAGAGAGCAAGTTCCAAGGCCTAACCCTCGACGAGAACCAAGGAGAGGATTCACTACCCGGGGAGGGACACGCGTGAGCCCTGTCTCTTATACACATCTTGAGGTTAGTCCAACGAGTAATAGGGTAATCACCTATTCTACTTGTTCTTGAACAAAAGGTAGACTTTTTGTTTGATTGTTATGACTATTCAAACGAAAAGAAATATAAGTTGGTTGTATCCTGCTTTTCTGACTATGCTATGACTTGGTGGGTATCTAAAATAAAAGAACGACGTAGAATAGGTGATTACCCTATTACTCGTTGGACTAACCTCAAACCCCTTCTTTGAAAGAGGTTTGTACCATGCTGTGTCTCACGTGAAGATGAAGAGACCACCATGGAGAGATTCATCAACGGCCTCAACAAAGAGATTGCTGACTTGAGATCATGAGTTCGAGTCTCTTATACACATCTAGAGCTGTTACAAAGGGCAAACAAGGTAGAAAAGGCTCTCCGAGGTAAATCCAAGTCTAGCTCTACTTCCAGTTCAAATTGGAGATTTCCTCGAACTAACCCTGAACATAGCAAGAGAATGGAGAAACTCAAGGAGAACCCCATTCCTGCAAAGCCAAAGGCCCAAACCAGCCAAGGTAATATCTCGGCCCCTAACCGCTCAAGGGACATTCAGTGTTTCAGATGTAGTGGGAGAGGACACATTTCATCCCAATGCCCGAATAAGAAAGTCTTATTGTGTTGCTTGCAGGCTCAAGCCACTGACGACCCTACTAAGGTACAACGTGAGAACATATTCTACACCAAATGCCATGTCCAAGGTAAGACTTGTGGTTTAATTGTTGATAATGGGAGTTGCGTGAACATAGCTTCACAATACATGGTAGATAAGCTAAATTTGCCAACGTTTAAACACCCTAGACCTTATAGTGTACAAACCCTGTCTCTTATACACATTAAAAGTGTATAAGCAAGTGCATGTCTCAATTAACTTAGGCAAATATAGATGACTATAAGAGACAGACATGCTAGACTAATGAAAAGGAAATTGCTAAGTCTAAAGTTAAAGAAGTACAGAAGTGTAATTTGTCTATGGTCTTGCTTGTGTATAAGGATGTTTATTTCTCTACCACTGACCTAGATGATTCTCTGCCAAGTATGTTTAAAGCTCTCTTGCAGGAGTTTAGTAATGTCTTTCCCGAAGACATACCATCTGGTTTACCTCCAAAGTCGATTGATTGATCTTCAAATTGACTTGGATTAAACAGCACTAAGAACACTCAAAGATTCTTTGCTTATAGAACTAGTCCTGAGGAGACTAAGGAGATTCAACAGCAAGTCAAAGAACTAGTTAGTCAAGGCCGTGTCAAAGAAAGTATGAGCCCGTGTGCTGTGCCTACAATACTAGTACCTAAACCTGATGGTTCATGGAGGATGTGCATGGATAGCCGTGCCGTCAATAAAATCATGGTAAAGTATCGCCATCCTATTCCCCGTCTTGATGACATGCTTGATGAGTTACATGGATCCAGCACTTACACTAAGATAGATTTAAAAAGTGGATACTGGCAGATTAGGATGAGAGAAGGTGATGAATGGAAAACTGCGTTCAAAACCAAACATGGTTTGTATGAGTGGTTAGTCATGCCGTTTGGTCTCACTAATGCACCGAGCACATTCATGAGGCTTATGAATCATGTTCTTAGAGCTTTCATTGGTAAATTTGTCGTTGTCTATTTTGATGATATTTTGATTTACAGTAAAAGCTTTAATGAGCATATTGAACATGTTCGTGCTGTTTTGCTTGTTTTAAGACAAGAAAAGTTGTATGCTAACTTTAAGAAATGCCACTTTTGTTTGGAAAGTGTTGTGTTTCTTGGGTTTGTTGTTTCCTCTAGGGGTATCCAAGTGGACGAGTCCAAGGTTGCTGCTATCAAGGACTGGCCGATCCCCAAGAATGTGTATAAGAGACAGGTTCGCGAGGCTGCTATGGTGCTAAAGTCCTTCACGAACCTCCGGTAGAAACTCGCAAGCCCATGAAAGCTAAATAAGTGGTGCTTCTTTAAATTATTCCACCTATGACAAAGAATTTTATGCCTTAGTACGTGCTTTGGAAAATTGGAGTCATTATTTATACTCTAGAGAATTCATTATTCACTCTGATCATGAGTCTCTAAAGCACTTAAAGGGCCAAAACAAATTGAGTCGTAGACATGCTAGGTGGAGTGAGTTCATTGAGTCATTTCCTTATGTGGTTCAATATAAGAGTGGGAAGGATAACATTGTAGCAGATGCTTTGTCCCGTAGGTACACCTTGATCACTACATTGCATGCTAATTTCTTGGTGGATTTGAGCATATTAAATCTTTGTATGTTTCTGAGCAGGATTTTTCGATACTTATCGCATGTCGAGGGTTATGCCTTGGAACTTGCTCCTGTCTCTTAGGTTATCTTTTTATGAGACTAAGTCATGTATTCTGCTGTTCTTTACGTGAAGTTCTTGTTAGGGAATCACATGGGGAGGTTGATGGGACATTTTGGCATCGAAAGACACGCACACACTTCAAGAGCATTTTCATTGGCCCCACATGAAGTCGATGTTGTGAATCGTGTAATAAATGCATTGACCGCCAACGTGCCAAGTCCAAATTGAAGAGAGTTTGGAATCTTCCTTAGCTTTGTCTCTTATATGTATTAGTCATCCTTGGACTGATATTTCCATGGATTTTGTGTTAGGTATCCCAAGATCTAAGTCTGGCAAGGATAGCATTTTGTGGTTGTAGATAGGTTTAGCAAGATGGCACATTTTATCCCCTGCACAAAATCTGATGATGCATCTCATATAGCATCTGTGTTCTACATTAGGGAGATTGTGCGCTTGCATGGCATCCCACATACCATTGTTTCTGATAGGGATGTTAAATTCTTGTCTCATTTTTGGCGTGTATTGTGGAATAAATTGGGTACTAAATTGTTGTTTTCTCGCTTACCATCCACAAACAGACGGTCAAACTGAGGTTGTCAATCGTACACTAGGCACCTTATTGCGTGCTGTTTTGAATCCTATCAAATCCAAGATTTGAACACTTGGGAAGATTGTTTGCCAATTGTTGAATTTGCTTATAACCGTGCTATGCATTCATCCCCTAAGTTTTCACCATTTGAATTAGTGTATGGTTTTAATCCCACTACTCCTTTCAGTCGTGCCACTACTTTCATCTGCTGTCAATGTAGATGGACATCTAGAAGGCTGAAATGGTCATCTAGTTGCACGAGAAGGCCCGCAAGCGCATTGAGAAAGCAAATGCTAAGATAGCTGAGGTGCGAAACAAGGGTCGCAAGAAGGTCGTCTTTGAACCTGGAGATTGGGATATTATCTACCATGTATTGGCGCAAGGATGTTCTTTCCCAACAAGAGAAAATCTAAGCTAGATTCACGTGGTGATGGACCGTTCCAAGTCATGGCTCGCATTAACGACAACGCATACAAGCTAGACTTACCTGGTGACTATCAAGTTTCTGCAACTTTTAACGTCACTGATCTTTCTCCCTTTGTTTTTGATATAGGTGACGATTCGTGGACGAATCCGCTAAGGGGAGGAGATGATACATCCCAAGGACTTGATGGTGATCAATTGTCCACAAAGGCTCGATATAGGCTCACGGAATCCGCACTTCAAGTACCACTAAGGTCCAATTACGAGATCAAGAGCTAAGAACCTCAATAAAGCTATGTTGGGCTTAGTTGAAGTTATTGAAGATCAAGAAGAGCTCACATACCTTTTGGAGATGAAGTCCACTAAAGAGTCAAGATAGATGGTAATGGACGTCCAGGTTTAGACTTAATGCTTTAAACATCCTTATACACAAGTCAAGGCCGAAATTTAGCCTCATTATTTCGGCCATGGAATATTCTTTTATTTAGTTGTCTAGTCTTTTATTTTGAGCCCAATTGTTTTAAGTGTTAGTGTGTTTAATTGGGCTGGTTTCAAGACGTAATTATTTGTTTTTGGGCCATGTATTTCGGCCATTAGTTAAGTGTACAAGAATTGGGTTTAAAGGCCTAATCCTCTGTAGGATCCAGCCCAACTATCTATCCCACATTGAATAATTTAGTCCTAGAATCCTCCACCCTCAACTATAAATAGAGGGGTCTTGTACACAATTGAGGAAATGAATTTTGGAAATAAGATTTCAGTTTTTCTTTTTCCTCTTATACGAGTGAATTAGAATTTTAGATTCTCTTTAGTCTTGTCTAGACTAGGAATCTAGTTGGGGCTTCAAGATTGAGCACTTGAGGTTATAACCAACACCAGTTATTGATTTTCTGCCAATTAGGCTTTGGATCAATTCCTTGCTCATAGTTAAAAGATTGCCTTGTGGCTAATCAAGGAGAGTCTATTAACAACAACTTTTCGCTTGTGCATATAAACCCTACGTTTGTGACCAAGTTCTACATACCCTGGGCATCAACCCGTATCATACATCTTAGATCCCCCAGGGTGAATTGATAATTTAGAACTATGTGCCTCTTTCATGACCTCATTCTTCAACTCTTCATTATTGGGTACACATAACCTCCCACGAATCCACAAACTACCAACATCTTTGACATCAAAATTGGGCATTGTTCCTTCCTTCACTTTCTTTTAAATCCTCACATAGTCCTCATCCTTTCCTTGAGCCTTAATAATTCTTTCCATTAAAGTAAGTTGTAAAACCAAGGCAGCCAAAACTCGCTCTAGTGATTCTGCTAATTCCAACTCGAAATCCTCTATTTGTTTCTCCAACATTGGAGCTTTTCCACTCGTACTTTTGTGGCTTAAAGCATTAGCTACCCTATTTGCTTTTCTTGGATGATAGCTTATGGTCAAACCATAATCCTTCAACAACTCTAACTAGTACACATTCGTTGTCTCATATTCAACACTTTTCGGGTAAATAGATACTTAAGACTCTTATGATCCGTAAACACCTTGCATTGTCTACCATAAAAATAATGTCTCCATATCTTTAAAGCAAATACCATAGCAGCTAACTCTAACTCATGAGTCGGGTAGTTCTTCTCATAAGGCCTGAATTGTCTAGATGCTTGGGAAATAACCTTTCTATTTTGCATCAATACACACCCAAGACCATCCTTTGATGCATCGCTATAAATCATGTACCCTCCAATCCTGGATGGTAATGCCAAAACTGGAGCGGTAGTCAACTTTCTTTCAAGATTTGAAAACTTTTCTCACATTCTGGTGACCACACAAACTTCATCTTCTTTTGTGTCAACTTAATAGAATTGCAATTGTCAAAAACCCTTCAACAAACTTATGATAGTAACCAGCTAGGCACAAAAACTCCTTACTTCCATAACATTAGTGGGTCTTGGCCAATCCACAATGGCATCAATCTTTGTTAGGGTCTACTGAGACTCCTTGTGCTGAAATCAAGTGGCCAAAAATGGTACACTTGATAGCCAAAACTCGTTTTACTAAGCTTGGCATATTCTCTTTCCTTCTTCAAAACACCAAGGACTTCCCTCAAATGGTCTTCATGAGTTTTCTCACCTGAATAGTGTATCAAAATGTCATAAATAAATACCACTACAACTTATCAAGTTGAGGCCTAAAAACTCTATTCATGAAATCCATAAACGCAGCAGGGGCGTTAGTTAATCCAAAAGGTATCACCAAAAATTCATAATACCCATAACGTGTCCTAAAAGCACTCTTGGGTACGTCATCATCCTTAATCTTTAATTGAATATAACCAAACCTTAAATAAATCTTAGAGAACACTCTTGCACCCTTAAGTTGATCAAATAAGTCATCGATTCTAGGAAGGGGATACTTTTTCTTAATGGTAGTCTTATTTAACTCCTTATAGTCGATACACAACCTCAAACTTCCATGCTTCTTCTTTTTACAAACAAGACATGTGCTCTCTACGGTGAAATGCTTGGCCTAATAAACTTCTTGTCTAACAACTCTTATAATTGATCCTTTAATTCCTTCAACTCAATTTGAGCCATTCTATATGGTGCCTTAGATATTGGTGTAGCTCTATGTACCAAATTTATTTCAAACTCGATTTTCCTATCTAGGAGCATGCCCAGTAAATTGTCGAGAAAAACTTTACGAAATTCTCTAACTATCGGGATGTCCTCAAGTTTCACTCCTTCCTTTTGGGTATCAATAACATAAGCTAAATATCCCTCACGACCTTTTCTTAGAGCCCTAAATGCTTGTGTTGTACTCGGTAACATTTTTTAGGTTTCTTTTTCTTGTCTGAGTTACCTTAATAGGTCAATTCCATCCTTCCCGCATCACTAAAGTTCACCGGCTTATTCTTACAATACACCTTAGCATTATACATAGCTAACCAGTCCATTATTAGAATAACATCAAATCACTTATATTGATTTGAACTAAGTTAACTTTAAATTCACTGGCCTTTAATTCCACCACACAATCTTTGAATCTCAAATGAGACACCAAAATCTGGTTTCTTGAAGTGGCTACTCGATAAGAATCATCTAGCCATTTTGGTTGCCACTTAAAAGTTTTAACAAAATTTTTATCAACAAACGAGTGTGATGCTCTACAATCAAATAGCACATAAGCAGGAGTAGAATTGACAAGCAATGTACCTGTCACCATGTCGTTTTCCCTTCAATCTCATAATTAGTCATTGCATAAACTCGAGCATTAGCCCAGGGATAAATCTAGTTGACTTAAACTCCTTGTTGTCACCTTCCTTGTTATTTGGGTAGTCCCTAATCATGTGTCTATCTTGTCCGCACTTAAAACATGCTCCTAAATTTCTTTGAAATTTTCTCGCATGATTTTTATTAAAATAATTGCACAAAGGGGGTTTTGGTTGTCCCATTGGTGGCAAACCCTCATGTTTCTTCTTAGTGGGCAGAGCTACTACTTGAATTGTAGGCTTGGTTACTCCAATTTGCATGGGTATTCCCACATATCAAGGCCTCTTAGCTCTAAGCTCCTTATCCAGTTGCTTAAAATAACGTTCAGTATTAATGCAGAATTAACCAGCTTCCCAAAATCTCCCACATCTACATTTACGAATTTAGACTTAATGTTACCGTTCAGTCCCTTGATAAACCTCATTCTACTCATTTCCAGGTCGGCCATCACAGTAGAAGAAAATCTTCCAAGGGCATTGAACTTGCTTGCATATTTCATCATTGACATACTCGGGGTTTGTTTCAAAGAGTCAAACTCCTCCGTCTTTTGAGAGTGTATAGCTGTAGCATAATACACTTTCAAAAATTCTTCCTTAGACTTAGTTTGCGTTATTGGTAAACTATAATGGGTCAAATAACAACCCACCATTTCTCAGTTTCACCCACCAAAAGGATATAACAATTTCGTGTTATAACTCCTCGAAAACTTGTAGCATTCAAAAGTTGTTTTCAATTAATTCGGATTTTCCCAAACCACTTCTCAGCCATATCTGAGTTCGGGGGTCCCATCATAAGTTGGAGGATGAACCTTTTTCATCCTCTCATAATAAACATGCAGTTGGGGTGGTCCATGGATGTAGTTATTGTTTTGAGCAGCTTGCGCCAGGTAATGGCATTCATGAATTCAGGGGGTAGGCTCACTTGGGGTGGCAACTCTTGAGTTCTAGATCTACTAGCACTTCCACTAGCACTTTTCATGTTCAAATTCTCTTGTTCCAAAATTTCAAGATTTTCCAAATTCCTAACATTGGAAGTAGTGTATCTTGTACCAGACGCCATTTCCTAATCAAGAATCAAAATATATTACCAAAAGTAAATTTATATAGTAATAAATTTTTCAAATAGCATTAACAAATATAATAATTGAAAACTTTTATTAATCAAATAACGAAATAATAAATGAGTGTTTTTAGGAAAACAAGTCTAGTTAAATACTATAATAAGCCATGAAAGTACTGAAAGAAAACTAAGAAGGACTAACTCTTCTAACACTACAATTTTTTCTAAACTCCTCAAGACACTATATTATGCCATCAATTCCTAATTATTCACTCTTGCTCATCGTTCGAAGGATCTTCATCACTTAAGACAATAACCAAGTTGTCATCCTCATTGAGTTCTATATCTTTCTCTTCAACTTTGAGCTCATCTTTTTCATTCTCCAACATTACTACTTGCTTTTCATGGTCTTCTTCTTCTGAATCACTTATTTCTATCAACTCAGGAATATCTTCATCATTCTCTACTAATCCTGGCTAATCTGTTTCCCACTTATGGATAGTGGCATCAATATTTCCTATGAATTTTTTGACAAATCCTTCCTTCACTCCCAATTCGTCCGTGAGCTCTTTATTTTTGTTGCTAAGTTCTTCCATTTTGCTCTTTATGCCTTCATATTTATTATACATGTGATGAAATTTGCATTCCCAATCATTACACATTTCCCTCAGTCTCTTATTTTGTGTCTCTAGATGGTTCACCTTTATGGGTATGCTCTTGCTTGTAATCTTGTAGCTATCATATCTCACACACTGTTTTGCTTACAGGACAATTGTAGGGTTCGGTCAACCCATGAGTAGGCTTGATCTTTTCATGGTACCTACAAGTGACACTCTAGTTAGTTCAACTTACTTCAATTTAATTCCATAAGTCATACTCAACATCTCAAGCAATTGGTTTCTATATTTTTCTTCATATGAATTCTAAACCTAAGTTCTGATTCCACTTAAACTGTCACGTCCCTTGCCCGCATATATCGGCATGTGGTAGCCTCCGTACACTCAAAAGTTATATCTCAATGGTACAAGGGTCGAATCAAACATAATCCCTAATTAAATAATAACGAAGTTTGTAACATAAACAATAATTGTTGTTGTCTCATTGATGCAGCGAAACTAATATAAACTAATTCAACCCATAAATCTTAAAGCAACATAAGTTCAAATTATTTAAACTAAACTAAGCAATAATTTATTTAGTTGCGATATGTTGCGAGTTACTCCTAACTGGTACGCTTTAAGACCTTGGCGCAACTAAACTTGTGGACCCTCAAAATTCTCTACCTCAAAATTGTTAAGAAATGGGGTGAGCGATAAATCGCTCAGCAAGTAACTAACACCTTCTTTGTTGGACCAAACAAGTTTTATATATATATATATATATATATATCTGCGTGATATATATATATATATTATACAAAGTTTTATCACGCAGACACAAAGATGTTTTTTAAAAAGATTTGATATCAATAATCACAGCAAAAATCTTATTTCATGTAACAACAAAAGTTCTTTTACAAAATGTCACTTCAAAACAATACCTACATACTTCTAAAGCAAGTGGCATTTTATAAAAAATTTACAATCAAAATCAAAATCAAAATCAAAATCAACATTCCAGAATCAGAAGTTCATAATCAGAGTTCGGAATTTCATATCATGGTTTATTATAGGCTCATAAAACATACACACTATCATTGGCTTATTGAGTACTCAGTACCTAATACTAAGAGACCCCTCTAGAAAATGTTACTAAGGGGTCTCGCGAAAACCATCATACCCACAATTTGGAATTCGGAGGCTAGAAGTTATCTTATCTGATAGTTTAGAAAATGCAAAACTATAGATTTTTATCGACTATTCATAATAAGTTAAAAAAAATTGATCCGCTATTAATTACCGAGCAAATATTCGAAACACATACACATGCAAAATAACCATACAAAATTTAAAATAATGCCACTCATATAATTTCATAATTTAAAAAATTCAAGTATTCAAAGGGGTAGTAACCACTTACCTCGAAGTAGCACAATTTTTATTACAAAGATTACCAATTAATTGGCAAAGATTGTTTTTCAAAATCTAAATTTATTTATGCAACAAATTAGTCCAAGGCAAATACCATAAAACAAATAGGATTCTTAACTAGATAAGAATTTTATTTTTATAAGAAAGTATCAACATAAATAACTCTATTTCACATACAATTGTTTTAATTAAATAGTTTATCATTATCTCATATAAACAAGGGTTTTCATATGCACATACACACACTTACACTCACACACATATATATTATGATTTGTATCTTACACATATATATTATGATTTATATCTTAGTGCACACGTTATGTAAAGATAATAATCTAGAAATTATAATCAACAACTACAAATTTTTGAAAAATTGACCATTTACCACTGTTGAACCTTACTTTTGCTTTTGAAAAATGTTGTGATAATAATTTAGTTATCATCTATTATCTATGAATTTGTATTATTTGTATTTCTACAGTGTCATATTTTTAATTTGTGAAATGATATAAAATTTGTGGAATGATATATTAAATTTTGAAATTAAAATATAGAATGAAAAAGGATTATGTTCGATCGACTTATTATCAAATAAGTCGAATTTAAATGACTAGATTTTAATTGATTTTGGATATATATATATATATATATATTTTAAAACTGTGAACTGATATATATATATATATGATTCAACTTCAGCTCTTATATTTTTAAATTGTCAAATAAAAAGTCAAATAAGTTAAATTAAACAAGTGAAAAGCCGAACACCATCACCCATACTGCTACACCATACCTCATTATAAAAGTCATAATATGATGCATTTGAAAGGCATTCCCCAGAAAAACTTTTGAGAGAGCTTTGAAATTTAAAAAGTTATTAATTTTATAATATTAATCGAGTCATAATCACCTCAATTTAAGCCTCCGATGATGATGAGGATCATGGTATCTTTTCTGTCTCTCAAATTCAAGGTTGTGATTACATGTATTAAGGCCCTTAATTTGTTTAAGCATAAGAACAATAATGTGGATAAGGAAATGAAGAGATTCTAACATATGGTAGTCCTGTTGTTATGCCCAAAATACATATTTAATCTATAGGGTGCGTTTGTAGGTAATTCATTGTTTATCAATTATGGTAAAATTTATTTTGGTTATTAAGAAACATTTTAGTAATTGCTAAAAAAAAATTAAAGAAAGTTTCCATCAACAATTGCTCGTCTACTTATATTGAGTGCACCACTAATTAGGTAAATATAAACCCTTGTTTTGTAAAAAAATGAGTCACTTAATCTAAATTGATGTTTTCATTAATTATTTTTTATTTATCAACTACTATAATGTATAATAATTAATCAATAACCATTTTAAATCTTGTCTGTCTTCCCTAGACTTCTTTAGTCAAAATTTAAACAATAAAAAATGAAGATTCTTGACTAGCCATTGGTTCCAAATTTAAATTTTATTTTTAATTGTCTTTTTAACTTTCTTTTTAGAAAAATTTATACTCTCTTTTGAAGAATCATTTTAACATATTTTAAAATTTTATATTATATAATATTATATATTTTAAAAATTAACTTATACAAACCTTTAAAATCAATAAAATGGAGCCATTCCACAAGATGGCAAGACTTCCTTAGGTTTAAAGCCTATAGCCTCCATAACGTGAGTGATGTAGCTAAAACAAAACATTAACCAAAGTTGAGGGACCAGTGACGTAAAATAGAATAAAACACGCGCACACACAACACTATATATACCCCAACGGAACCTTGCCTAAATCACTGGCAAACACACGATGTATGGACGACCGTCACCCCCCTTCCACCACAGTGGCGGCGGAGGTCGAGTTGGGAGGCTATAGGCTGCAGCAGCAACAGCCACCGTATCAACCGCAGTATCCTCTCCAAAATCCTAACAACCTCCTCTACCTTCAAAATCCGAACCTCCTCCTCCTCAATAATCTCCTTCATAACATCAACAACGTTCCAATTCAACCACAAAACCCTAACTGCCACGCCCAAAATATGAACTTCCAACCGCAAAACTACCACCCAAGCTTTCCGACACCTCAGCCGCAGCTGCTGCCGCAGTCAAAGACTACGCCTGCTAATTTTAATGTTAACGAAGTTCTGGAGAGGTTAGATAGAGCGGTAATAAAAGCTCGCCGTGATATTTTAGCCTCCGGTGGTAATGTTTCAGCTTGGAAGGTGTCGCAGGAGGCCATTGTTAGCGTTAGAAGCTGATTCGTGGGAGTCATTAGGGTTTCAAATGCAGCAAGTACCTTCCCTCCATCGCCTCATGGCCATTGAAGCAAAGGTATAAGAAAATATTCGATTTTATTTATAACCTGATTTTTAGTTAAAAATTAATCATTGTATACACGAAACTTTCATTAGTCCAGCTATATGTTTATGTGGGAAAATAGAAGTTACCTTCAGGTTAGAAATTGGACAATAATTTGTCATTGTATGCTTATTTTTTTCTTTTTGGGCAAAATTGGATGTTATTGGCGTGTCCTTTGGATCTTTGATGAGTCAACCATTCGGTGAATAGTACTTGGAATGTGATTGCCAAGTTTGGTGAAAAATATAGGTTGAATAGTAATGGAAGAAAAGCAAATCAATGGAGACTTGATGGAAGTTGAAGAAGTCTCCTATTACTATCAAATAAAGATGGTGTCTAGTGCGAAAAGAATGCATAATTTGAAGCATATAGATTTGTCATCCATGAAGAATTTAAGTGAGTAAAAATGCTAAACTAAAAGCATCACAGCAGAGTTTGATTTGTGAAACATGTTTCATGTAGAAATTTTAATGTGCAAATAATTGACATTGTAGGTCAAGAAAGTCCTTCAAACTAAGCGATTGTTACAGTGAGAAGAATGGCCAAACTTGGATTCATGAAATGAAAATAATAGGCTTACTTCATATGCATTGTTCATTTGAAAGACCCTTTGGACAGAGTTGTCTATATTTACCAGTGTCCAATGCAATCTTTCTTAGGTGCCTATGGCATAACATGGTAGATGAATGGTAATTATGTGGCATTGTAGCAATGCTGGTGTAAAGAAACTACACCGATTTTAAGAACAGTAAATTGGATTCTTACAGCAATAAAAGTTAACAAGTGTAAAAAGGACCAACTTTGAGGTTCCATAAAGTGTACTTTTGAGTTATAAGCTGAGATTGATTTTCCATTACGTATTGTATTTTGCTTCTTGCCTGTAAGGTGTAAGTTACTGACTCTTTTCCATCTATCTTACACACAGATAAACACATTCATCCATTGCTATGTTGGGGTTAGGAAAGTCACTACGCTGTATGATTTGGAATTGGCAATTTGCAAGAACGAGGGGGTTGGGCTGTTTGACGAGCTAGAATTGGGTCCTTTGGTAAGACACCCGCTTGTCATTCATTATTTTTCTGTCAGTCCTGATGCAAAGGAAGTGTTCAGAATAACAAGTGAAGATATAATATCTTACCTTCATGAGTTTTTGAATACTCATCGATGTAAAGAAGTAAAAGTTGATGAGTTATTGGATTTCATTGCCGAGAAGCGATCTAATACGAGCAGGGAAAAGCTTAATGTGCGTATTCAGAGCTTGGGGTATGTGGATGAATGGTTGTTTATAAAGAATTTTAATTGAGATAATATTCATACTACAATGACTTAGTAATATTTTTGTACTGCAGGACAAAGCTTTTCAATGCAGGTTGTGTCTGGTTTTATAATACTGTACCATTTATTGCTTAGAGTGATTTAAAAGGCAGAATTTTCAATTTTGACAATAGACCTTTTGCATTTTGTTATATTGGTAATTTAACCATTAAGAATGTATATGTTATTTCATGTTTTTCATCCACTTTGCTGCTAAATTAAGCACGCAAAAGGAGAATGAAAGAAGTCGTTTTGCAGACTGTCAATCATGCAGATCCACTTGTAATGTGAAAATATTTGGTATATCCATGGATTTGTTACAGAGAAACCTATTAACTCTTTCTTTGCATCTAAGATGAGCGTTGGCCCAAGATCTTGGCCTTTATTTATCTATTTTTTTAGTTGTTACCCATACCTTGGAAAATAATTCTTCCAAGAAGATAATCCTAATTTGACAGCCAATGCAAGTATCATATGTGTTCATAAACATCATCAAGTAGCATTGATTATTGTATGTTATCTAGTTAGAGAAGCTGGTAAAATTGTTTGGAACCCTAACTTTTAGCTTAATGGTTGTGGGTTCAAATTCCAAAGTGTTAACTTCAGACAATCTAGACTATATATTGACCAATTTTCAGTGGTGGCACTAGTGTTACTAGACCGAGTCCTGATGGTATTGGCTTTCACTAGGTTACAAGATGGTGTTAGTTATAATACAATTATGCAAGAACCCATAGTTTTAGGAGTTCGTTATTTTTAGGTATTTTAGGAGTTTGTTACTTTCAGATGCCCAAAATTGTGTGCTCAGTGGCTCCCTTTTTCTGGGGGAAAGTTAGTGTTACATGGATCGCTCTTTTCTCTAGCGATCCGCGTTCCGAGTACAGTCGTTCCAGAACATGTATCTTTTGCGATCCAGAGCGCTGTTTTGAGCGTTGCCAAAGAGTGAGTTGTAAGGGAGAGGGAGAGGGAGAGTAAGAGTCAAATAGGATAGAGAAAAGAATAGAAAAAAAAGTTTTGTACTAATCAACTTCTTTTAGGTAGAGTAGGAGTCATATAGGAAAGAGAATAATATAAACACTTGTCAACTTCTAGTTTTTATGGATAGGAATATAGTTATTTAATGAGATTAGGAAATTGTAGGTAAACTTATTACTTACCAGTACTTATAATTTTTTAACTACGCAATTGTAAGCTAAATAATGATCCTAAATAATGAATTGCGATCCTAAAAAGCAACCCACCTACGCCTACCCCTCCGTACCACGTACCGGGAAAAGTCCTGTGTCGCGTACCAATCCGTACTACGATCCATGTAACATTGGGAAGAGTGATGGAGGGAAAGAGGGGGACAGAGATAAATGTCCTTCAGGAAAAAGAAACGCTGGATGTCTGTTGACTTATTTAAAGGATACCAATTGAACTAGCTAGATCAAAAAAAATACTTTATATGACTCGATAGAAAAACCTAGTGATGTAGCACAAGATGGGGATCTTGTCTACAAGCGCGAATGGATGGAAAGACGGAAACTTGGAACTGTTCTAGGGGCTGTGATCTGTGCCGTGAACAATAAAATCAGAGAAGAAGAAGAGAATCCTAGAACATACAGATTCTTGAGGAAGAAGAGCAAAGTAAACATAAACAAATAACTAAACTTTTCATTATTCTCTCTGTCTAAAATAACATAGTAACACACCTATTTATAAAGCTGTAAATCTAACCTAAAAATAGAATCCTATTGTGATTATGATTACTAATTCCTATTCTAAATAAACAAGCAAATAACCTCTAAGACTATTCCTATAACAACAATAACTCTAAATAAGCTCCTAACATAATCAGATAACTAATCAGATAACCAAATAGGACACAATTTCCTGCGACAATAAAAAAGATCAAATTACCCCTAAGACCTAAACTAACAACTAAACACTTCTAAAACATATTTTTTTAGCTTCATAAAAGCCTCTAATCTTTTGTGAAAGCTGAATTGAAGCTTGAGGAAAGACACAAAAATCTTTAATCTTTAACTTCATTCTTAGCTGCATCACCTAGCTATACTTGCATATGTGACATATTTGGTAGATTTACTCTTTGAAGTGTTATCTCAAGGTGCAATTTGTCCATTTCTTTATTGTTATTGGGCATATAGGGCATGACTGGTGATTGAACATTATAAATTTGTAGTGGCACTGGAATTCATCCCTGTATCTTTCTCCCTTTAAGTTGCTAAGACGTGGTTCCCACTGAGACAATTGAGTTTTTCTAACAGGCTGCACATATCTGTTATCCAAAAAGCAGTACAATCAGAAAATACTGTACTGAAGAAACATGTTGATGGGTTGAAAAAGAAATTTGGTATAAGGATCAGGAAGCGTCCAATTTTGTCCTCACAAAAAGGGGAGTTGGATGACCGTTTCAACGAACTATCGCAGCGCATGAAGTCACTTTCCTCGGTGGATAAAATTTTTTGTGGAAAACACATAAGGTTTGCATCATCAAGTTCAGATGATGATGGTTCAGATGATGATGACGATGTTGATGAAAATGGCAATTATACTGATTATGAAGACAACCGGCATGGAAAGGATGTGAACAGAAGTGATGCCAACAGTTCACATCTCAAAACCTAAAAAATTCAGAACGAGTCAGTAGTTGTCCTTATCCTTCAGCGTCTGAAGAAATGACACGGCTTGGGTTGAAACCTGATGCTGACAGCAGTTTGGCGGATGACACTGATGATGAAGAAAATAGCATGAAAGATGTGATGCTAACTAGAAAGAGAAAATCCACTAGAGATAATGAAAGTATTTCTTTACCAACAAAACTGCCTAAAAGAGAGGACAAAACCAATTTCCATACAGGGGATCACAAAAAGAAATCCTGCAGCAAGGACACAAGTGATTCTTCATTTGTCAATGATTCTACAAGAATGTTCCTTACAACCTGGAAGGAGACATGCCGGAATAACTGTGCGGATGAGGTATTGTTCATTCAGTCAATCACATGAATCTGTAAGGCATGTCCTTTTGCATTTCGATTGTAGTTTTGCATGTTAGAATTCCCACGGTAGTGGGAGACCTTTTTCTGGAAAATTTTCCTGGATTTTGTAATATGCAGCAGAATACATGGATAAGTCATGTTGAAACAAACTTTTTTGTTGACTGAATACATGAATATGTAAGGGATGTCCTTTTGCATTTCGATCATAGTTTTGCATGTTAGATTTCCCACAGTAGTGGAGATATTTTTCTGGGACTTTTTCCTGGATTTTGTAATATTGCAGAATACATGGATAAGTCATGTGAAACAAATTTCCTTGAACTGTGTAAATAGGTGATAGCCATTTACAGTGATGGGACTTTGACCTGCTTTTTAGTTACTGAATCCGAAATGTCTCCACGGGGACACAACATATTTTACATTTTTAGGATCTATTTGTTGAGGTCTTTAAGTTTAGTGAACTTGTGCCTTGAAGAGTCTTATCACTTGACTTTGCAGAGATGTCCTTGTTTTAGCAATGAATATCGGTAGTCAATATTGTTGTTTGCCACCTCTTTGTTCTTTGATATTAAGTTTTGAAGCAGTCTGCTGTTGAAATTTTTATTCTCACTTGTGTTGGATAGGAAAGCAGCATGAGAACAGAGTATTTCTGCTGTTTGCATTTTGTTACTATCCATTCATCTTGATAAATGTGATACTCCAAATTTTTGCCTATTTGTTTGATTTGTAATTGTTAAATGCTGAATCTTACTCATTTCTTCTTGGACTTAGATTCTGGATAGAATGCTCCACCTGTATGGCACAAGGAAGAAGAAGCTTCTCAGAGCCTTGTTTTCTTCATATCCATTTTCTGGATTACTTGATGTTGCTGTAAGCTATTCAGTAAAACTTTTTCTACATCATGCTAGATCATGTTTCATTTACTTATTCTTTTGAGAAAATTGCTATTGTGTGTGCACTTGTTTTAGTACCTCTAAGATAGCTTTAGGTCAACAGGCTACTTTTTCAGTTCAGAGGACTACTCTAATGGAAGGACTTTGAATGTGTTGGCATCTTTTTCTTGTTAATCAACTTATTTTTTTCATTTACATAAAGTTTATGTCATATAAGTATGACAACCTAGTTTGCTAGATATTCCACTTGGTTAAGAAACTAATTTACTAGTGTTGCTGTTTCTTCTATAATTAGCTTTCTAGGTTGACCTGTGACATGTTTCTTAAAGATATATCATACTTTCTCTTTTGGTCAATGCGCTGATCTAGAGTAACTTGCCTTGATCTTGGATTATTTTCTGTTGAATGGGAAATTTAACTTCTTTCAAAAGCTTGTACATTTGAAATTTTTAACGCGATCACTGATTACTTACTACATATGTTGGGAGCCAATTTTGGTGTTATTTGTTATATCATCCTTTGGTGCTTTGTTGATTTAACTTTATCAATGATGCTAGCATAATTTATTGATTTATCCTCTCGAAATTTCTCTTGCTGTCTGTATGTATCTGTTAATTTAGGTTCAGGATCTTGTGCTTCAAAGCTCCGGCTCTTTTCTTCTTCTTTTTCCTTTTTTTTATTAAAAAAAAATTATGGAAGATGATAAATTGATAGATTCTAAAACATTCTTGTATTTATTAGATGTTGCAAATGATTTTCAAGCTGCTACACTATTATGTGAACTCCGCCTGTGTCGAGTTTTTCTTAGCATAGCCGGTCCCAAACCTGGGTAAAGAAGGAGGGTTGTGTTAGGTCGACAGCCAATGTAAAACTTTGTCAATCTTATGAGATGAATCCACTACAATATTGTGCTAATGCTAGGGCTCTCCCCGTAAGTGATGCGTCGCATTGCATGAGTGTGGTGAATACTGGGCAAGGGCCGCTACATCTCTAGGGGGATCTAGGTGTAGTGAAAAATATGCAAGGGTTCTCATATAATAAGGGGATAGTGGGGAAGAAAAATGTTCTAGAGATCAGGATTAGAATAGGAACTTGGAATATTAGAACTCTTACTAGTAAAGCAATGGAGGTAGTAGATACAATGACTAGGAGAAAAATTAATATTTTGTGTTTACAAGAGACGAAATGGGTTGGAGAAAAGGTTAAACTATTAGGTAATTCAGGATTTAAACTATAATGTACTCGGGAGTAAACAGGATTAGAAATGGGGTAGGTATTATTGTAGATGGGTCGATGAAGGACGATGTAGTGTAGGTGACTAAGAAAGGAGATAGGATTATGTCCCTCAAACTAATTTTAGGATGTGAAACTATTAATATCTTTAGTGTCTACGCACCTCAAGTAGGTCTAGATAAGTCCATTAAGGCTAAGTTTTGGGAGGATTTAGATGAGATGATAGGTAGTGTCCCCCAGAGTGAGCAAATTTTTATGGGAGGTGATCTAAATGGACATGTGGGAAGAGATAATGAGGATTATGAAGAAGTGCATGGTGGATATGGTTATGGGGGAAGAAATGAAGAAGGAAAATCAATCTTGGAGTTTGAAATGGCGTTCGACCTTTGCATTATCAATACTTTTTTCAAGAAGAGGGGGAACATTTAGTTACCTTTAAAAGTGGTTGAACAAAGTCACATATTGATTTTCTCCTCACAAGAAAACGAGATAGAAGGGTTTGTAGAAATGATGTAAAATCATACTTGGAGAAAGTTTAACCTCACAATATAGGCTTTTGGTGGTGGACTTGAGGCTTAAACGTCACATTAGGTGAAGGAACCTATCTAGATCACCTAGAATTAAGTGGAGGAATTTAAAGAATGAAAAAGAAGAAATTTTTGAGAAAGATTTGTTAGGACAAAGTATTTTGGAACTTGCAAGGAGAATCTAATAATTTAAGAATGACATGGCAACTAGAGTAAGAATAGCGGCTAAGAAGACACTTGGAGAGTCGAGAGGTTATGCTCCCATGAACAAGGAATCTTGGTGGTAGGATGAAGATGTACATGATAAAATCAAAGTTAACAGGGCTAACTATAAGGCTCTATATAGTTGTAGAATTGACGAAATATTGAGAAATATAAGCTTGCTAAAAAGGAAGCAAAAAGGCTGTGTATAAGAGACAGCATATTACCTATTTTTAAAGATTTTTACCAAAAATTAGAATTCAAGGAGGGGGAGCGAGATATTTATAAATTGCCGTAAAGCAAGAGCCCATAGGACGAAGGACTTAACCCAAGTCAAGTGCATCAAGGATGAAAATAATAAGGCGCTAGTAAGAGATGAGGAAATTAAACAAAGGTGGAAGAGATACTTCCATCAACTATTCAATGAAGGAAACGGAGACGATATCTTTTTAGGAAAGTTAGCTAAGTCTAAGAAGTATAGAAACGTGATGTATTATCGAAGGATTCAGGAATCAGAGATGGAGGAGGCTCTGAAGAAGATGAAGAAAGGAAAAGCAGTTGGCCCCGATAATATTCCAATCGAGGTATGGAAATGCTTAGGAAAGAAGGGCATAAGTTGGCTTGCCAATCTTTTCAATAAAATATTAAAGAGTAGAAAGATGCCTGACCAATAGAAAAAGAGTACCCTCATACCCATTTTTAAAAACAAAGAGGATATTCAAAATTGTGCGAATTACGGCGGTATTAAGTTAATGAGCCATACAATGAACTTTGGGAAAGGGTGATAGAAAGAAGGTTAAGAAATGAGACTAAGGTGTCAAATAATTAGCTTGGTTTCATGCTAGGGAGATCGACTACTTAAGCCATACATCTCTTAAGGAGACTTACCGAGAGATACCGTGATAAGGAAAATGATTTACATATGATTTTTGTTAATCTGGAAAAGGCATACGATAGAGTTCCTAGAGAAGTTATGTGGACAGTTTTAGAAAAAAGAGGAGTTAAGAGTAGCATATATAGAATCAATAAAGGAGATGTATAGGGATATGGTAATAAGTGTGAGAACACCAGGAGGGTTGACACGAGAGTTCCCTATAAATATAGGTTTACACCAAGGTTTAGCTCTAAGTCCTTATCTATTTGCATTGGTCATAGATGAACTTATAAGGCACATACAAGAGGAAATATCATGGTGTATATTATTTGCAGATGACATTGTTTTAGTAGATGAAACAAAAGATGAGGTTAATGCTAAACTTGAGGTTTGGAGAGAGACACTTGAGACAAAAAGGTTTAGATTTAGTAGATCAAAAACAAAAACAAAAGATGAGGTTAATGCTAAACTCGAGGTTTGGAGCACCTAAGACAAAAGGGTTTAGAATTAGTAGATCAAAAACAGAATATATGGAATTTAAGTTTAGTAAGGGTGCACGTAGAAATAGAATAGGGGTTAGTATTGGAGAACAAAAGATACCCATAAGTGAAAATTTTAAGTACTTAGGATCAGTTCTTCAAAGGGATGGTGGTATAGATCGAGATGTTACACATCGGATACAAGCGGGCTGGACTAAATGGAGAATGGCGTTGGGAATATTATGCGACTGCAAAATTCCTTTACGACTTAAGAGTAAATTTTATAGAACGGCAATTAAGCCAGCGATGCTTTATGGGTTTGAGTGTTGGGCAGTGAATTACACACGAGCAAAAGATGAGAGTAGTAGAAATGTGAATGTTAAGATGGATGTGTGGGTACACTAGGATGGACAAGATACACAATGAGCTTATTCGTAAGAAGATTGGAGAATAGCATCTATTAATGAGAAGATGAGAGAAGCATGCTTAAAGTGGTTAGGTCATGTGTTAAGACAACCAGTAGAAGCGCCTATCAGGTGAGTAGATTTTAGAGAGCGTTGTCAACATAAGAGGGGTAGGGGAAGACCAAAAAAGACTTGGGTAGATAACTTGTAAGAAAGATATAGCTCATTAGGAATTGAGGAGGATATGGTTCATGACAGAGCACAATAGCATAACAAGATTCATGTAGCCGACCCTATTTAGTGGAATTAAGGCTTGGTTTGTTTGTTTGTTTACACTATTATGTGATTTGTTTCATCTGGTTTATTACTTTTCCCTCCAAAAGGTGAAGGTAAATTATACCATAACCCAGTGTATTGGGCATCTTTTTATTTTTCTCTTTGCTGCAGTGTATATCGCCAAATGTGCAACAATGAAAGAGGGCGGAATTTTCTTTTTTTCCTTTTTGGTATTGGGGAAGGGGGAGTGGCGAGTTTGTTAGGAGTATGTGAATGTTCTGATGTTTTAGTTTATTGATGTGTATGCTTACCTGTTTTTATGGGATTTTCACAGGTGAAATCTATCAAGAGTGGTATGTGGGATAGTATGTATGATACTTTCCAAACTTTTGATCAACAAGGAGCTTTGAACAGTATTGCTGAGAAACCGGTAGATTGTATAAGCATAGAAGTTGAATCAGATGAAGAGAATGCCCCAATTTCTGCTACTAAATTATCCAAGAACGAATGTTGTGAGTACATCTGCTACGAGATCTTGCTTGCTTTCTAGTGCTTTGTCACTGCCTTTTGTGTGATTTTTACTTAAGCGTTTATTCTGCTTCTTGCATTTGAAATTTGGCAAAAATTTGAAGGGACATTAGATGAATTTGTGAAAGACATTAAGAATATATTCTTGAAGGTTCTACATCACCCTAAACACAGTGTAGCTCCACGATGTCAATTTGAAGAACCTCCCTGTTGAGGAGAATATTTTCTGGGAAAAATGTGATAACATGAAAAACACTCTTATGTCATTTTCCTAATAGCTTTTCAAGTTTTAAGGCTGCTTTGAAGATTGTTCTCAAATTTACAGTCTGGATGATTAATATTTCTACAACTTTTTTACACTCATTATTGTTTAATATGACTGTATGGAATTAAGCAAGAAGCCTGTTTTAATTGTGGAAGTAGGATATCTTAGATGTATGGGCGCAACAGAAGCCGGGAGGAAAGGAACCAGTGGATGTAATTGCCTGGAAAACCCTTGTGCTCTTAAATTCCATATAATATTTTTTTACAAAGATAAGAAAATTCAAGAAAATGTTTCTAGTGTTTGGTTACAAAAAATTCTTCTGATATTTTCCTTGCATCCGACTATACGGATATGTTGAACGGTGCTTTTTATTCTCTCTTATTCTCTTTACTCCTTTCTCCCTAGTTCACTCTCTGAATGTGTCAAATTTGGACGACTTTGTTAACCCTCTCTTGTTCTCTTTACTCCTTTTCTCCCTACTTCGCTCTCTAAATGTGTCATCAGATCTTAAAATTGGACGACTTTGTTAACCCTTGATGCAGCACAAGGAAGAGAACTTTAGAATAGAATAGAAATGAGAGTCCTAGGAACGTACCCAAATGTATATAACTTGGAGCAACATTGTTTATCTGTTAAACCTACCTGTATAAGGTTGTTACAAGCATATATAACAAAAAATCTTGGAGGCCAAGACTGCTTGGAGGTTAAATGAACTTGGGCTGTGGGTTAGAACTCTAAGTTAGACTAAAAGAAAAGTTGGACTCCAGCAAGAAAAGTAAATTTCAGGAAAAACTGTCCGTCTAAAATGACTTAGGGGCTCACATCTATCATTTCATTATTCTGTTTTTCTTTTCCCTGCACTTGTAGTAGAGTCTGAGAATCCATGTAAGAAAAATGAAATTGTTTATGAATGATTTTAAGAATAAATCTTTGTTTATTCAGGTTAATTTCTAAGCTGGCAAGGTGAAATAACAAGCTTACTTATGCTTTGTAGAAAAATATGTTATTTTAGAACCTATATACAATGGGGTATGGCTTCTCAGTCTTACGTGGATGCATACTTTACATTTCACAGGTGTTACTGTTAATGATATCATAGAGAAAATTTCTAAATATTTTGATCTTGATGGTGATGTTTTGGGCTACACAAATCCAACTAAGAAAATGAGACTTTCCATTTGGAGGAAGCTTTACAGGTGTGAGTCTTGGCTAGTCGAACAGTTGTCTGTCAAAGAATTTGAATGTTTAGGTTTTGGAGATTTTGTAATGTTCTTGGAGAGATACTGGCACCAATTGCCTGATGCATTGCAGAAGTTTTTGATTGGTGATGAGTGCGAGAATCTTCCTTTCGAGGCTTGCATGCTTCAGCTTCAGTTGGATGTACTCCTGTCACAAGCTTCAAACAACATTTGGCAAAATGAAAAGATGAGCAAGAAACTAATATTGGGGTTGCTGAGTAGGCAATTTCCTTCCATCTGTTTCAAATCAGTGAAAAACGATTTTTTAATAGATTTTGCAAGATATGTTGCGGAAAAATGAAAGGAATGTTGCTGCTAAATGTGTCCTATTTT
Organism: Cinchona pubescens; assembly: GCA_025175665.1. Taxonomy (NCBI): domain Eukaryota; kingdom Viridiplantae; phylum Streptophyta; class Magnoliopsida; order Gentianales; family Rubiaceae; genus Cinchona; species Cinchona pubescens. The sequence continues at coordinate 7,240,546 of JANKKI010000051.1, read as the reverse complement.
CTGCAACTTTATTAAAGGAAAATGGCGTTGGATGCTCCAGTTCTTTAAATGAGAAAATATTGCCAGATTCTGCTGGATCCAATCTTGATATTGACCCTAATGCTGGAAGTCTTGGTTTGGTTACAACTAAGGATGCCATTGAAGTCCTACTTAGGGCTCCTATGCTGACAGATCTAGACATTTGGGCACATTGGGACACTAAATATGCTCCTTCACTTGGCTCTCTTGTGGTATGGTTGTTGAATGAGGTTAACATTAGAGAGCTATTGTGTTTGGTTACCAAGGGCGGTAAAGTAATTCGGCTTGATCATTCTGCTACAATGGAGTCATTTTTAGACGTTCTACTTGAAGGATCATCTTTTGGAACAGCAGTGAAACTGCTGTCTTTATTAGCTTTATATGGAGGTGAAGGAAATGTTCCTTTGTCTCTCCTAAAGTGTCATGCATCATGAAACTCAAAAAGCTTTTGAAGTAATTATTAAGAGTATAGTGGAAAAAGAATGCCATAGTGATCAGGGTTTCCTTGTGCAGGGAGAGTCAATGCCTTTACATGATGTTCTTGAACGAAGCACATCTTGGAACTTAAGTGATGAGTTATACAGGGATAGGAGTAGAGTTAGTAAAGTGCTCCAGGTTATCTCAAGGTTTATGCTTGATTGTCTGAGTTATCTTCCTACTGAATTTTGCAGTTTTGCTGCAACTGTGTTGCTTGCTGGATTGCAGACCTTGGTTAAAGATGCTCCTTCAGCCATCCTCAGTGAGTGCAAAAAAGTAGAGCAGCGTATCATGCTTCATGATGTTGGGTTTTCACTTGGTATTTTGGAATGGATTGATGATCATCATCAGTTTTGGTCCTCTACATTGACTAACTCGATATGCACCTCTGAATCTTCCTGCTCAAGAGATGCAAGTTATGACTGTAACTGGGGTACAGGATTTCTGCATAACAGACTTGAGCTGATTTTCTCCCTTCTGTAAGTGTAATGGCAGCCCCTATCAAATCAGATCAGAATGACGACCATAAAGAAGTTAACTCTATTGAGCAAATTGCTGAGGTTTCTGTCCACCTTTCACCTGATAATACTGCAGATAGATTATCCAAACCAGATTGCATTGACGATCCAATGGGAGTTATTGACTCCATTAGACGAGATGAATTTGGTCTAGATCCAAGTCTTTCAACTTCAGAAGGCAGAATGTTAATGAAGCAACATGCTCGCTTAGGGAGAGCACTCCATTGTCTTTCTCATGAGTTGTATTCCCAGGATTCACATTTTCTTCTGGAGCTGGTAATTGAACTTTTATTCTTCCTTGTGCTTATCAATATCTTCACGTGTACTGTTAGTCTTGCCATGTGTGCTTTGATTTCACCGTCTATGATAAAACACTTAGGATTGTGGATATTGATCTATATTGCCAATTTCAATCCCTGTTTTCTAGTTCACATCCGAATAAATGGGATCTGTAAGTTAACGTAGAACATTTGTAAAATGTATGTTGCTTATAGGTGAGTGACATTCCTTTAGCTGAAGATTAAGAGCACTATAATCTTATAGCAGATAGCTGACAACCCCTAATCTATGGATACTGGAAAAGTCTAATCAAACAGTTTGGCTAATAAGTGATTGAACTTCTCCATTTATCTTCTGGGACAAATTATTGTAATGAGTTATTTAATTTCTACTTGGAGATTCTCAATATGTATACAAGAATCACCGAGGCACTAATCTGATATACAGTTTGGGATTCCCTATGGCTGTAGTCATTCATCCTTTCCCCACTGGAAAGGACTTGGTGGGGTGGGGATCTTTAGAGATCTGAGCCATATCCATAGATTTCTGGATTCGAAGTCTTGTATTCTAGAGAAATTTATGTTGACCTCATTTAGTTGCAGAAGTTTCTTTGGAGTAATAAATTTGTGGTGTTCGTACTGAATATTTAATTTACGTTTTTCTGAAAATTGACGCTGCAGGTTCAGAATGCTGATGATAATATCTACCCCCAAAATGTGGAACCCTCTCTTACATTCATTCTTCAGGAAAAAAGCATTGTTGTCCTTAATAATGAGATGGGCTTCTCTGCGGAAAACATCAGAGCTCTTTGTGATGTTGGAAATTCAACAAAAAGAGAACACAGTGCTGGTTATATTGGAAAGAAAGGCATTGGCTTTAAATCAGTGTTTCGGGTATTGTGGAAAAACATTTATACTAGACTTTTGTAAATCTTGTATTACGTTCTTCCAGATTGCAGTAAGAAGAATGAAAATGTAGTCTTCAACTTATCTGTGGCTAGATGGGCTGTCAACATAAAAAGTTGACAATATTCTGAAGCAAATTTCATAGAAAGAATTCGGGATAAAATTGTTGTTAATTCTTGGCACTATGTTAGACAGCTCTGCGTGATTCGTAATTTTGTGTTATGATTCTGTTAACTAAATTGTTCCAATTTTTTACAGGTCACTGATGCTTTCCTGAAATCCATTCCAATGGTTTTCATATAAAGTTTGATGTAACCGAGGGCCAGATTGGTTTTGTATTGCCAACTGTAGTTCCTTATTGTGATACTGAATTATATAGCAGACTATTATCTACCAATGCTGATCACGTGGATTATAACTCTTGGAGAACTTGCATTGTGCTTCCTTTCAAGGCAGCTCTTTCTCAAGGTTTCGCAATGAACAAAATTGTATCTATGTTTTCTGATCTTCATCCATCTTTGTTGCTCTTTCTTCATCGTCTTCAATGCATCAAATTGAGGAACATGCTCGATAATTCGTTAACTGTTATGAGGAAAGAAGTGGCTGGAGATGGTATTATCAAGGTATCAATGGGGAAAGAGAAAATGGTCTGGCTTGTTGTATCCCAGAAATTGCAGTCTAACACCATTCGTCATGATGCCAATGAAACAGAGATTTCCATAGCATTTTCATTGGAAGAAACAAGTAATGGAGAATATATTCCACAACTACAACTCAACAACCTGCTTTTGCATTTCTTCCTCTGAGAACTTATGGCTTAAAATTTATCGTCCAAGGTGATTTTGTCTTGCCTTCATCTAGAGAAGAAGTTGACGGAGATAGCCCTTGGAACCAATGGTTACTCTCTGAGATTCCCAAGTTGTTTGTTTCTGCACAGAAATCCTTTTGTGATCTTCCATGTTTTAGGGACAATGCAGCAAAAGCTGTTACAGCTTTTATGAGCTTTGTTCCCTTTGTTGGAGAGGTGCATGGATTTTTTTCCAGTCTCCCAAGGTTGATTATGTCAAAATTGCGCATGTCAAACTGCCTACTTCTGGAAGCTGATAAGATTGAGTGGGTTCCTCCATGCAAGGTTTTAGGAAAGTGGAACGAGCAAGCACGTGTGCTCTTGCCTAATTGGTTGCTCCACAAGCATCTTGGTCTCGGGTTCTTGAAGAAGGATATAATTTTGTCAGATTCACTTGCAAGGGCATTGGGTATAGAGGAGTATGGACCCAAAACCTTGTTTCACGCCATATTGTCTTTGTCTCGATCTGAGAATGGTCTAAAAGACATGGGCTTGTGTTGGTTATCTACTTGGATTAATGAATTTTATCTGATGCCCCTCAATTCTGGAACTGAATCTGATCTGATCTTTAATCTTCGAAAAATTCCATTTATTCCACTTTCAGATGGCAAATATTGCTCTGTTGACAGAGGTACAATTTGGTTGCATTGCGATGCCATTGGAGTTGGAAATGAGTATGACTTCAAATGCTTCCCGAAATTGTACACTAAACTTCAAATTGTGAATCCAGCACTTTTTTCTGCAGCAGTAGCTGCTGACAAGTCATGCTTGGATGCATCTGTTATAGAGAATGTCACTAGAATGCTTATCAAAGTTGGTGTCCAGCGGTTATCTGCACATGAAATTGTGAAAGTGCACATCCTACCGTCCATCTCTGATAGTAGAAATTTCCTGGAGGACAAGGATTTACTGACAGATTACCTTTCTTTATCTATACTGTTTCATTTACAATCAAGTTGCCCAAACTGTTGCACAGAAAGGGATTGGATTATGGCACATCTGCGGAATGAAGCTGTAGTTTTGACTAATTATGGCTACAAAAAACTTAATGAGGTACCAATTCATTTCAGCAAAGAGTTCAGGAATCCAATTGACATGAACAAGTTAGTTACTGGTATTGATATGAAATGGCACGAGCTTGATAGTATCTACCTGAAACATCCAATCACGAAATCAGTTCCTGATGGACTGTTGAAGTGGAGAAACTTTTTCCAGGAATTAGGCATCACTGACTTCGTCCAAATGGTTCAAATTGAAAAATCTACTGGGAATGTAGGCATGACTCCCATGGGGCCAAATGTGAAAGACTGGGAATCTTGGGAGTTAGATCATATGTTGTCACAGTTTTCTTCCATTGGTGACCTTGAGAAGTGCAAGTACTTGCTGGAAATTCTAGATACATTATGGGATGATTATTTTAGGGATAAAGTTACGATCTACCAGACTGGTAGCTGCACAGTTACAACTTGTGAGGCTGGCAAATCTTTCAATTCATCAGTTATCAGCATCCTGCAAAATGCTAAGTGGATGGTTTCAGTTATGGATGATGACCTTCACTATCCTAAAGATTTATTCCTTGATTGTGAAGCGGTGCGATCTATTCTTGGTGTCACTGCTCCGTATGCTATTCCAAAGGTGGTCTGATTTCAATAATCACTTTTACCTTCTTCCTTCCCCCCCTGGTTCACCCTCCCTACAGAACCCCATAAGAAATACTCCCTCCGTCCCATTTTATTTGGCATGGGTCAAACTTGCACATAGTTTAAGAAAAGTTGATATTTGACCAACTAGTAAAACACATTTTCCATAATTGTTCCTCAATTCAAATTCAAAATTTGTTAGTTGATTGTGGAATTTCAAAGTTTGAAATGGTTTATAAAAGTGATTACTGTTGAAACATGAATTTAATGTTGTTTTTTGGGACTTGCATGAAGGGTAAAATAGGCAACACATAATAATCTTAATGTATTTGCCATGATAAGGAGTGACAAATAATTTGGGACAAACAAAAATAGAAAGAGTGACATATAAAATGGGACGGAGGGAGTATAAAACTACAAGCAGTATTGGTCAGAGATTTTGCAGATCATACTTTTACGTGATAAGATTTAAATCTAAATCTGACATATTAAAAATTCAAGTCTTAAACAAGTAAGATTGTCAATAACGTTAAGTAGTTGTAAGCTTTTTGGATGTGCTAGTTGTTATCTACACAAAAGGGACCATAAATTTTATCTCGCTGCTTCAGTTTGAAATGGAAAGGGCGGAGGAACTACGATGGATATGTACATTGGTTGTCCCATATTTGATGTTTGATTACTTTCCTTGGTGGATCCTTTTGCCTTTTTTGTTTTGGTCTCTTGTCATGTAATGTGGATCTTACCTTTTGCTGCATGACTTTTTCTGGTACTTGCATGGTTTGACTTTGTGCAAGTTAGGGACCTTTACTTGCATTTTAATGTTAGCTTTCTTGATACCAAGTTGAATGTCTTTTTGACTTGTTTAAGTTTCTGGAATTTTTCTCAGGAGTAGTTTTTAGTTTTTGGACAGCAATGAACAGTAAAAAAACTAACCTAAGTACTATTACATGGAATAAGTTTTGAATATTTAATAAAATAAGCTTAATTTTGCTTGAGGAATTATTTTTGCAAGAAGAAATCGAAGGGTCATTTTATTTCAGACTCAGGGTTGGAGGTTCCTTTAGTCTGCACATATTGTCCATGATAATGCGGCATTTTATATTTAGGAGAATGCGGCGGAAAGTTTCATAAAAGAATTTCAGTTGACCACTGCTTTTACTTTCTGCAGGTGAGAAATCAAATGCTGCTAGATGCCCTCGGTTTAAAATCTCATGTTAGAATCCATGACATTTTGTCACTTCTTGAAGTCTGGAGGAGGAGAGAAACACCTTTCAAAGCAAGGTAAATCCTTTTGTCTTCTGTGTAACTTTCTACTTGAACAGGCAAGTCATAGCCTTGTTGTTGTTAAGGGGGATTCATTTACTGTTGGTAACTTATTCTTTATGTGAGAGTTATCTTAGGATATAGCTCGAGTTCTAATTGCTTGTTTCAAGATAAAGGTCTCTAGTAAACTCTTTTCTTATGGGCATTTTAAAATCCTCATGTTAGAAATTCTTAATGAATCTGTTGGATTTGCCTTATTAGGTTTGTACATGTATACTTTTTCATTTTTTAAGTTATGACATATCTCGGATAATGCCAGTCATATGATTCAAGTGAGAGAGTGAATAGGGCTCCAATTCTCCTTTGCCTTGGAATTGGTTTTCTTTTTCGTTTTTCCTAGAAAGTGATGCATGTATTACCAAGGTCGGGGATAATGGAGATGCATCTCTTATCTGTCATCTTATGCAATATGCCCAAACGAATTGGTAATTAATTAAGTGTCCATTTGTCAGGCTTCTCTCTTAGATACCTTCATCCCTTTCCTTTCAGGAAAGGTAACATTCAGGGGAGTAAATTCTGCCGAAAGCTACAAATCTGTTCTTTATTAGCACTTTTGTGCCACTTGTCATGGTGCCTAGGAAACTTGAACCCTGTTCCTCGATTTTTTGATTCTTTGTTTCAAAGAACTTAGTCACTTTTATATTACTTTTATTATCAAATCACATGTCATATCCTTCAAACCTTCTTTGATCAATTTCGAATGACATGTTTATCTGGATGATTTCATTCCAGTATAGCACAGATGTCAAGATTGTACACATTCATTTGGAGTGAAATGGCTACATCAAAGTCAAAAATTATGGAGGAATTATCTTCTGGGCCTTTCATATTTTTTCCGTATGTATCTGGTTGCTCACCTGAAGATATTGTGACTGGTGTATTCTTGTCTCCTAAAGAAGTCTATTGGCATGATACAACCGGTTCCATGGACCAAATGAAGTTGATGCAGCCAAAATGTGATCCAGACATGAATAAGCTTCCCTTCGTGAAAATGTTAAGCAGAGTTGTGCTTATCCAATCCTTCATGACTTTTTTGTGAATGAATGTGGAGTAGAAGAGCTCCCTCCTATTAATGGTTATCTTCAGTTTTTGGTTCAGTTGTCAGCTACTGCTTTGCCTTCAGAGGTTGCTAGGACTGTAAGTATTAAAAATCTGTTAAAGCTCCAATAGTAGTATATCATTAACTTACCTGGAATTCACATAAAGAAATTCATTGCATATCAGGTTTTCAATGTGTTTTCAAAGTGGGCTGATAGATTGAAATGTGGATCCCTGAATAACAAAGACACCGAGTACTTAAGAGAGAGGTTTCTGGAAAAGGAATGTGCAGTGCTTCCCACAGCACACGATAAATGGGTTTCGCTGCACCCATCATTTGGCCTCATCTGCTGGTCAGATGATGACAAGCTAAGAAAGGAATTTAAGTATCTTGAAGGTGTTGAAATTCTGTGTTTTGGGAATCTCATGGATGAAGAGAAAGACTTGCTTCAGACTAAGGTTGCAAACCTCATGAGTCGGCTAGGGATACCTGCTCTTTCAGCCGTAATCTCTCTCTCCCTTTCATACATAGCTTATAATGTGATTGATGAAATGCTCTCTGTTTTGTTATGCGTTGATGTGAATTACATGTTGACATTACTTCATCTGCGAGGCAAATACATTTCTATTACCCAAATCCTTTCTTGTAGTTAGTTTCTTAGAAGGTTGAGATAAATTCTTAGATAAAATATTTACAGTATGTTTTAAGAGGCTCCAAGTTTATCTTTAAACTTCTCATATGTGGCAAGAGGAGGTTTATATTTTCTCTAAATTTTTTAAGAGACCAAATATTATACCATTTTTACTTTATTTCCTTTATTTTTGACTGTTTAAAAGATCAATGTGATAAAAACTCATGCTACAGTGTTACCTGCCTCTGACCTTTATAGCATTAGTACGTTTAAAAATGAAGGATATATTTTCACGGTGCTCTCAGCTTTTATAAATGGCTATTAATGCTAAAAGCCTGTTGTTGTTATTTCTCCTTCGCGCATAAGTACAGAACTCTTTGTGGATATTGTTTTTTAAACTATTATGAGTACAAGTAATGCTGGGATTAATTAAGTTGTCTTCTCTTGAGATGTTTTCTTTGTTGCTTGCAGGTTGTGAGTCGTGAAGCTATCTATTATGGTCCTACAGACTCTAGCTTGAAAGCATCTCTTGTTAACTGGGCTCTACCTTATGCTCAGCGATACATTTGCCATGTACATCCTGATAAGTATCTTCAACTCGAGAAAACTGGATTTGGGAATGTGAAATGCCTTCAGATTGTTGTAGTAGAAAAACTGTTCTATAGAAATGTTGTTAAGAGATGCGATGTTGTTTCTAAGAAACGATTCGAATGCTCTTGTCTTCTACAGGTATTTAATATACTTAACCACGTTTCTTCGTTTTCTTATGACTAAACTTGTCTCTTAGTTGCAGAAATTCTATTCTTGTATGCTCAAAAAAAGCCGTATAATTCATGCGTATATAATGTGTGACAACTTATTTCTTAGTACAGAAATTTCTGTTTTCTTTATATTGATACTCTCTAGTCCCTTGAGCAATTATCAAACCTGGGAGTTCTTCTCATTGTGGAAGTTAGTACTTGTCAAACACCATTTGCCTGTTTTGAATTGCTTTTGGATTGCACAAACAGCATTACCTGTTTTGAATTGTTAAGGAGGTTCATTATTGCTACAGATAGATACTTCAAAACCAAATCCAACACAGTCATCCATTTTACAGGACAAAATTTTATATGCCACTCGAGAATCGGATTCTCACACAATTTTCATGGAGCTTTCTCGTTTATTATTTGACGATGCTCCTGAACTGCATTTAGCAAACTTCCTTCACATGATCACAACTATGGCGGAAGCAGGAGCCTCTTATACACATCTAGATGTGAATAAGAGACAGATTAAACAGCCAAAAGGTCCCAAAACTTCCTGAAGGAGAAACTATCTGGTCTCTTTCCTTTCTATCAGGAATAGTGAATGATGCTACTCTTAGCCTTTCGTTAATCATGTATCAAAAGTTCGGTTTCAGCAAAAGTTGACGAGTCAAACACATTTATGTATAAAAAGAAGTCTGACATCAACTCGAACTGGCCACCAGTTGGTTGGAAAACTGCTCCTGGTTTTATTTTTGCTCGTGCAAATGGTTTGAAGACACAAGCTGGACATAGCGTTCGAATCAGGGAAGCTGAGGATTCAAAAGAAATTACTATACAGACAGGCCACGTGGCTCTAGCTAATCTCAATTCTGATTTGAGTTTTCAAGGTGGCCCATGTACTTCACCAGCAGTACATTTACAATTTCAAGATGGCCCATCATCTATTACACCAGAAGAATGTTTACAATTTCAAGATGGCCCTATAGCAACAACACCAGAAGCATGTGTACAATTTCAAGATGGTGCGTCATCTATTACACAAGAAGTATGTTTACAAAATATTGAAACTCCAGAAGATCAGTCTGATCATGCAAGCAATATCACTGCTTCTGGTATAAATATGATATGATTGATTCTGTTGATCCTGTGAATGCAATGGAAGGTCCACATTTTGCTTTATCTGATTTCAATCTGAGAAATCAACTGTCCTGGGGCAATACTAGTGCACAAGCGGCATTAACAGGAAGAGTGGGGGAGTTTGTAGCTTTCAGATATTTTGCAGGGAGAGTTGGTGCGTCATCTGTAAAATGGGTAAATGAAGCCAGCGAGACTGGGCTACCGTATGACCTCCTCATTGGAAATGAGGAACATGGCTGGGAATATATTGAAGTTAAAGCAACCAAATCCAGATCTGCAACAAGGGACTTGGCTTTCATATCTGTGAGAGAGTGGCAATTTGCATTTGAGAAAGGTGAATCTTTTAGTATTGCACATGTCATTCTTCTGGAAGACAACACAGCAAGGGTCACAACATATAAAAATCCAGTAAAACTGTGTCAGCTCAGTAAGCTGCGGTTAGCTGTTATCATGCCAAAGCAGCTGGAGCTGTCCAATAGCTACTAAAGGATGCTTTCATCCACAAATCCTTTTGGTCAAACTTATGGGGCTGATTGCAAGTCATGGTTTTAGAGCAGGCAAGTTTTCATTTTGAACGGCCTGAAGGTGAACATTTATAGTGCTGGTTGCAAATCTTGGTTTTAGAGCAGACTAGTTTTCATTTTAAACAGACTGAATGTGCCAGAACTTCCTGATGGAGAATCCATCTGGTCTCTTTCTTCTAGTTCAGTGACAGAGATGATGAATTGCACATCACAACATTCTTTTCACGGTGCTTGATGAATGAAATACTTCTTGTGGGAAAACCGCATATAATTAGTTAGCTAATTCAGGATATTCTTTTGATAATAGGATATTCTTTTTGATAATAAGATTGTATCCTTTGAATTAGGCCTAGTTAAGTTTTCTATTATGTTAAAGTGTCCCATAAATAATGGGATCTGATTTACTAATTTACATATTTGGAATGTTAGGGGTTGTATCTATTTTGCTGTAAATATTCAGATCGAATATCATCTCTCTTTTCATTAATTTACTACATGGTATCAGAACTTTATGCTCTGTTTTGGGATTTTTTGTTTTTGGACTTCATTGCCAGTTGTTCATCTCTGTTTTTTTCCAGCCAAATAGAGCTTGTTTCATCAAACCTTAAAAACTTTGATCCCAAGAAGCAGGAGAGTTACAGAATATTCACCTGTAGATGAAAAGAACTACTTAAAGTGATCTCAACTCATTTGCATAGCGTTGAAACGAAAGGAAAAGATTAATCATCTCACGAGTACAGGTCCTAAACCAGAGGATCCTAAGTTTGAAGCATGGAATGAAGAAGACTCTACGATCATGGCGTGGTTTTGTGAAATTCCATGATTCCTGAAATAAGTGACACATGCATGTTTATGGCTGCTACAAAGGGCATAGAGAATGCGATTCAACAAACTTATTCTAATGCCAAAGATGCAGCTCAAGGGTCCAAGATCAAGGTAAAAACTATGGGTGCAAAACAAGGGAATAAAACAGTAGCTGAATATACGAACCTAAATTAACTTAAATCCTTTTGAAAGGAATTGGATCACAACTGGCTAATAAAACGAAAGGCTCCGATGACACTACAGTTCTAAAAGACTTTATTGAACAAAATAGAGTTATGATTTTCTGGTTGGATTTAATCTAGAATTCGATCAATTGAGAATAGTGTTAGTGTATGCCCTAAAATAAGATCAATTGAGAATACTGTTAGTGTATACCCTAAAACTAATTTATTTTAGGAATAAATTACATTTTTATATTTATATATATTTTGTAATATGACATTTTTTGAATAAAATATATATATGTGAAATCATAAAAAATTATGATGTAATTATATTTTATTCATATATATCCCTAATCGTAGTGTATGACACTAATAAATTAGCACATAAGTGTTTGTGGATGCTTATTGAAAATAAGTGTATCGGATTGACCCGCTAAGAGTATTCCATACCAATTATTATTTAAATGCTATTGAATTAATTTCTTTGTGATAGTAGTATAATAATTTCTTTGACTTGAGGTCATGAGTTTATCTTGATTGTGGATTATTATATTTTGGCTCTATAAGTCGTTACTCTTCATGAGTCGCACATACTCTAAGGTTTGGGTATAATATGAATTATGATAAGATAAGATATGACCAATAGAGGATTCACCACTCCTAATAATAGGAGAGTATATCCTAGTATGGCCACTTCTTGAAATATGATTCACAAATCTTTGCGCAAAGTGGAAATATGATTAAGAGTCTTAAATTTTATTTCAAGTGAGTTGTATTTTGGAAAGAGATAAATTTGATTAATTCGAACAGAGTTGGCATTATATCTGGACTCTTGAATTAATCGCGATATAGGTTGGTGAAAGAATAATAATTATACAGGATATATCGGTACTCTTGAATTAATCAGGATATATTTTAGTGAAAGAATAATAATTATACGAGAACTAATCATGGATGAGTGATGTCGGAGCACTTGACATATCTCAACACTTGGGTGGTCATGATACTTTACAACTATCAGCAAGAAACCAATCTTGATCTATAAGTGTAAATTAATTAATTAGAGATTTAATGATAAATTAAAAGTGTTTAATTTATCTAATTCTAATTAATTAGGATTGTAATTTATACTTATTGCCAACGTAGTTGGGAACTTAAAGGGTCATACACTTAAGAATAATTAATTCGGGATTAAAATAGTTTTAATAAGTATGAGATATTTATGAGATAAATTAACTTTTGGAATTAATTGTAATAAAATATAAATCGTATGAGTTAATATGTAATACATATTAAAAGTTCTAATAGTTTTATACTTATTCATATGCTCTTGACCCAAATTAATTAGGATTATTATAATTTTTTAAATCAAATTTGATTGGAATTCTAATATATATATATATATATATATATATATGTATGTATGTATGTATATGGTTATGTAGTAGTGCTAATAATAGCACTATATGGCTTCGAATCAAAAGCCATGGGAAAAAAAAGAAAAAAAATAAAAGCCAACAAAATTGATGTTTTGAGAAACGTGAAAATCACATTTTGAAAAACAATTTAGAAACTAACATTCCGTAGTTTGGGTCAATCAATCTTATGAAGATTTCTGATTTAATTATACGCATGCATACTATTAGAGGTTGGGCACTTGTGCGACTTGTGGATGACGTCCCAAACATAATAGAGATTTTATTACAATTTTAAAGTATAATCTCTATATTATTCTTGTACTATGCATACATTAATCAAAGTGATCCGTAATAGAAAATTAAAAATTTTAAATTCTATTGTATTATCTGTTTATTTACTTTCTTATATTTACATGTTCTTGGGATACTAGAGATTCCAATCTTTAATGAAGTAATGGCTCCAATAAGAAGTGAAGAAAATAAAAAAAAAAAGTTGGTACTTGAACCACAAACCACTAATAGTTTAGCTATAGTGGCTAGTGCTAATAACAAATCAGCCACAAATTTGGAAAGGGAACAACACTTGAAGGACAAAAAGGTAGCCAACCGAAAAACTCTTAAAAATCACGATGGATTATAGTGTACTCACTGTAAAAAGTCTCGTCACACTTGTGAAAAATGTTGAAAATTTCATGAAAGCTTCCAAGTAAATAATGGGGCAAAAAAGGAAGACAACTATAGAACGATAGACAAGTTCACATAGCAGCTGGACCGCAAGACGATTCGACGTCACAGGAATTCAGTAATAGCCACAGCAAATGGATCCTTGACTACTGGTTTTGGAGATGTCAAAATAAGACCATGACTTTGAAAAATGTCCTTCATGTTCCTAAATTATCTACAAATTTGGTCTCTAAAGATTTATGTTGCTATCAAATTAACTTTATTATAATTCTTTCAACTAAAAAAAGGGATAATTCTAAAAATCTCCCTTGAGGTATATGCTAATATGGTTTAGTACCCTTGAACTTAAAAAAATCTCACAAATCTTCCCTAACTTTTTTTTTTTCTTGTAACATGTCTACCCAATTCAAAACTAAATTATTAAAAAAAATTCATTTTAAGATGTGGAGAGAAGCTAATTTTATTCTAATATTACCTCTTTATTGATCCACAAGTTATTTTAGTATCAAAATTTGATCAATTAGAATGGTTGGAAGAAAAGGTATGCTATGTTAATTTAATTCATTAGTAGCAATTAATTAATTTTGTATCCAATTTTAATTCAATTTTGTTATATTTACATGCTTTGTAGATTTAAATTTGTGAGGATTTGATCATAGAATTAACATTCAATTTTATTAATTCAATTACAATAGCATGAAATTAAAATCTTCCTAAATTTATCCATAAAAAGGTTCATTTTAATTTTGTCTACTTTGGAATGCTATATGTGGTCAAATCCTCTCAAATTAAAATGAATTTGAAAAGCATTGTAAATATAACAAAACATAAAATTAAAAATTTAATCGCCATTTGTTAAGCAATTAAAATAACATGGCATACCCTTTTCTCAACGAATCTAATTGATTAAATGTTGATACTTATTAACTTAGTGGATCAGCAAAGGTTATCTCTTATAAAATTAGAATAAAATTAGCTTCTTTATCCAAAAAATGAATTGTTTAATATAAATTATTTTGAATTAAGGGAGGTTTGTGAGAAAGTAATATTAACATAAATTTTGAGAAAGATTTCTAAAATTATCCCTTACCAAAATATACTTGATGACCATGAAGTATAAATTTTACCTGCCCCAGTCCAGCTTTCCAGAGAACCAAAAGAGAGTTGTGAAGCCTTCAACAGCTTCCGTACCATTTAGATCTTCAATTGTCGTAATTTCAAAAAGTAGGAAGTTGAGGAGCTTGTCCAATGAATACATATTATTATTGGACAAGAAAAAAAAAAAATTCTATTGAATAATTTACATAATTCAAGTTCACATCAAAAGAAACTACTGTGCGAGTGTTTCTTCTTTTTGTCCTCTATTATTTATTTATTTATTTTGTAAGTTTTGGTGTTAGTACTCTATTCCTGTATCTAACCACTACCAGATTCAATTCACAGTGCAAAATGCGTCCTTCTACTTTATGACTAGACTGCGCTCATCACTTGAAAAGCAAACGCTATTGGATAATCTTAAGTATTGAATATCAATACATTGGATTGACAATCATGAAGATATAGATGTTAAAAGCCCAGCATTCCTATATCCATTAAACAAACAAATCAAGTCACCAGACATTCAAAACAGTTCTTAAAAAACAAAAAGGAGAACAAAACTTTAGACCACGCAGTTTGATGTGTATTTCTGTGGGAAGTACATAAATATAGCACATTGCTGTACTACTAATTTTACAGTCAAAATTAAGCCACTATCCGGACAAACAGAAACAGTTCCAAGTCATCATTTACATTGCGAAATTCTTCAAAAAGTCGAAAAAGAAAAAAGAATCATGATCACTTCAATCTGCGCACTTTTGCAAAATACTCACTTGCCTAATGTCTTTCTATGAGAGGTTGACTCCTACCCAGCAGAACATCTACTGTTCCTTCGGCTTTGCAATCTTGACGTAGGGGAAAATTCCCATATCATAGGTAAGTGATTTACTCTTGGATTCCAACCCCTTTGCTGAGCCCGGCAATACATCAAGAATTCATTTGCAAAGTATGAATTGAAACCCATGATGACATGCCACAGAGCATGACCCTGAGGGTTGAAGTACCAGCGTGAAATGTCCTTGCAGAGTAGACGATCAAAGAGCCAGCAAAGACTTGCAACTATTAGAGTGGCCAAATAAAACTTTGCGAGCCGCTTTGCCAATCTATCCTGTGTGTAAATGTAATACATATACATCCGAGGGATGCAGAGAAGGCAAACCAGAGCATAATGCAACCAAAAGAAAATGCCAAAGCGGACGACATAATGTGTGATGGCAAATATCACAGCATACAGGAACAAGAAGGTGGGCATCGTGCTGCGATAATGCCAATCTGGAGAGTAAAGGATGTAAAGGTATAGGAGCATTTCCCACACCATGGGTGTTTCATCACCTTGTTGTTGCCTAAAAACACATTTTAAATTAGATCATTGACCAATGTACAACAAGAAAACACATCATTCAATGGATACGAGGACAAACTCACGCAGGCTCAATAAAAAATCACAAGTTGCACAAGAAAGAAGTCTAATGAAAATGCCAACATTCTATATGAGATCAGTTGTGTCATCACAGTAGCTAGTAAAAATGAGAGAAGTGCAAAGGAAAAGAATATCAGGAACCATATATAATCATTTAAATGCGACTTACCGCCCCAAGAAGTTGAGGATAATTATATAGTTAACAATTTCAGAAAAAGACTACACATTTTAACCCAATCCAAAGTAATTATGAACCCCAATATGTATTTCAGCAGAAAATATGCATAACATCTATAAAAGTTAGACACATAAAAGGTCTTTGCAAAAGATGAGGGTGTACAAAATCGCTTCCAGACGTTCCTGCACAGACCCCAAATCCTTTTGAGGTCCATCCACCAAAAATAAAGGTTAGAGGATGTTAAACTCAGAGCTGACTCATGATACTTTATCTTGCTCGCTAGAAGTATTTGTTCAAAATCCTTAAATCACTTCAACTAGCAGCTTTGTTATGTATAGGTACGGGCAAGGAAAGAAACTTACCCACCCTGAATAAACTCACTATCCCACTGTACACCTTTCATCTCAACTCAATATTTCTTTTTTTTAGTCATTCCATCTTATATGACATTTGTTTATACCATCCACATATTGGTATATGATATACCCTGGATATGTTTGTCAAACAAACCTAACCAACGAGAACAATTTCTTCAAATGAGATCAACACATCCTTCATATCACAAGGTTAAAATGTCTCAGACTGATTCAGTGATTCCTTTAAACTATTTCTTATCCATAAACATGCCCTTAAGAGCTGAAGATGTCCACAATTCAGTCCAAAGAGACAAGCCAAGCTAAATGTGACAAATTGCTCAATTTAATTCATTTTTACAATGGGCCAAGTAATTTTTGAAATCAGAATCTACTGCTATGTAAATATGTTAAGGTACATTGATTTGAAATACATTTGTTCCTTCCAAATTTTCACAATGTTGTGTTTATCAGCTTCCTTTACTGGGGAGAAGTAACGACACAAGATCAGTAAAAGCACAAACTCCTATCAATTGGCAGACCATGTCCATATGAAGCATACTGCCAGTCAACGACATTTTTAGTGTTTACAGAACACAATGTACGTACAAACTAGTCACCATGTTACACATGCATAGAATCAGAATTCAAACATGCACCTGCTCATTCATATATGAGAGAAAAAAATTAGTGAGTCTGCTAGAACTTCGAAAGGACTAAATTTCATCTCCTATAACAGCACGAAATCTAGTAGATGCATCTAACCATCCATCAATATCTCAATGCCAACATCATGCACTTGAAAAAAATTAATTCAGGCTACCTACATCAACAATATGCTATTATGACCATTATTAATCTCAGAACTGACAACTATAACAAAATAACTGCACCCCATATCCCAAATTATACTCATCTGCTGCTAGCCTACACTTGCCCAAGCAATTTTTCACTTCACTAACCAAATACCTTACCATATACTAAATACTCCCTCCATCCCATTGATAATGTCATGCTTCCCTTTATTGGTAGTCCCAAAATAATTGTCAACACCATAAATGGCTAAACAAGCTTTCTCCACTTTCCATGTTATGCCCGTTTCTAGATTTCAAATTTGTTGTTTGAAAGCTTTTAATTTGAATTGGTTCCAGGACATGAAAGAACACTTGGTCATGTGAAAAGGCCGCAGACTCCATAAAGCACCGAGCATACATTTCATTGTCCTATATAAGCTCTAAATGAAGTAGGCCTATTTGTCATGTCACCTACCGTCCCACAATTTTCTTGGCCATCCTAGTGGACCTATGCTCAACATGTGTAAAGGTAGAAATGGAAAACACAGCTAGCAACTTTTGTGAACTGTTGATAAAAAAGTGATTCCTAAATGGTGAAAAAAAATTGGAATGGAGGGGGTAGTAAGACGAAATTGTCCTAATTTAGAAAGAGTAACTGTCTCAGTTTCTTGTGTACTCTCAATTGTTCAAAGAAGGAATATTACACCAAAGAATGAGTTAAATGGGCATGGAATAAATATGATGGAAGCCATAGTCTTTGATGAGAGCCTTAAAATAAGTGAAACTGCAGACTATGGGCATGGTGTCTTGATAGGATTGAACTTTAGATGATGGAAATAAATAGAGCACAACTGAACGAAACAGGGCGAGGAAGCAGAATGTATAAACAGGACTATAAATATGTAACAGCGTCAATCGGCATAAATCACAATAACATCCAATCCGCCAAAGAAAAACCAGCATCGCCATATCTGCTCTACTCCCGCAGCCATTTGAACTCGGGCAGTAAGCCACTAAAAGAAATATACCAAGAGCGTCATCAGTGGTATATACATTAATCCAGTTGCGTAGCACAAAGCACGGGACCATCGAATCCACCAAAATAACTACACCACCACAAAAATATATGCTTTATTCCCTAACCATCTAACCTCACCTATCCAGCACAAAATCTCAAACTTTCTCCAAGCTTATACCCTTACATCCCATATTCCAAGACTCATCACCTCATTCCACAAATAACAGAAAAAATACAACATTTATTTCAGCACAACCATCCACGATGAAGAAAAAAACAAGAAAAAGGAGAAACCAGAGAAAAACAACTGTTTTTTTTTTTTATATATCTAATTACAAGGCCTTTCTATGTGAAATATCACTTTTTGATATTCCTAATATGCCCTTGATAAAATACAATTTCGAATTCAATTCAGTTAACAAATTCGGTTAATTTTGAATTTGGTCAGAAATTAGTTAAGTGAATTTATGAATACGGTTAATGAATTCGAAAATGGTAGAGAAGTTATTTGAATTCAGTTAACCGATTACCGAATTCAATAATTAAAAATAAAGTTCTATTAAAATATTTTGACATATAAATAGTACATCACTAAAAATATAAATTTAGTTATTCGACTAAAAAATATATTTCTTGATAATTATTATCAATTAGCTTTATTTTTAGCTTAATTCGTACAATTGTTATATTCTTATACATTAATTCATACTTACATTATGAAATTAGTATCTACAAATCACATTAAATAGTCTTGCGATATGTATTTTATTAATACTTGCAAGTTACATGATATTACAATATTTTACTTATCATAGATATTGTACGTAAAGTTACATTATATAGCCTTTTTTTTTTAAACTTATTTTTTTGAATCATTTATCAATAAAAATTCATACAACAAATCAAATTACGTGACAAAAATAAATAAAATTAGGAAATTTTTGCTTGAAAGATAGGTTTTTGTATAGGATTTTGGCCCAATGTTCAGGGTCCAACAAACTCGAGTTGAATTTGGTTAATCGAATTAAAAACTAAATACCGAATTCGAATTTGGTTAACTGAATTTTCTACTGAATTGAATTTGAAATCGAAATTGGTTAAAAGTTTTAGAACCCTTTTCTGAATTTCGACCGATTTTATTGACCGATTAATACAGCGATCAGTTAACCAATACACATCCCTATATGTGGTTATTAAAGAAGGATTTTCTAGTTATGACTAAGGAACTAAACTTCCACCACTTGAAGAGTTATCATTATTAAGAACATTCCATAGAGCAATCTATGAAAAGGAGAGAAAAGTACAAAATACTTACATCCGTTGCAATGTGGCATGATATAGCATGCTTCCAATGGCAAGTATCATATTTGATATGTGAAGGATGCTAAACCTTTTCTCAAACCGTTGTGTCAAGGCAATCAGAAGACCAACGAATGCCAAAACAATGGCTGGTATATTAGACATGGTATTGAAAAATTCTGCAATATAGGAGGAATAGACATAATTTGGCTCACACCACTCATGGGTAGATGTAACAGGACCCCAGAAGCTTGATATTCCATCTGCCATTTCTTAATTGGTATATAAACACTTGCCCAAGGAAGTATTGTGCAGTAGAGAAGCTGCTGATTTCAGGGGACCTACAAGTAAAAGGCCATTAGTGTATAACAATCAACTGAATACATGCAGTCCAAACAAATAAACCACCTTGTAGAATCATTTCTATCACCAGTCCTACAGAACAAAATTGAACCACCATATAGTCCATAAATACAAAATGAACTATAAATGCAGAAAATTCAATTACAAGGCATTATTCCTTGAAAATACACTATCCAGTGTGTTTCTTTAAAATGTTAAAGCCTCAACAACTACCCATTTAAGAAATCACAAAATTTTGAAGTCGGGCAAGTAAACCATACAAGAGAAGAAGTACCATATAAGCTATAAGCTCCAGCTTAAAGATAGACAACAAAGGAAAACCAAAAAAAAAAAAATCATCAAAATTAAAAAAAAAAAAATAATAATAATAATAAAAAGAGCTAACTGCAGAGAAACAAAACCTAAAAGAGAATTTCTTAAAAAAAAAAAAAAAAGAATGTCATTCCAAAAGAGACATAGTATAATCTACTTGCAACTTCAGGTATGCAATGATCTTCGACAGTGAAGAACTATTTAAATTTCTAATAGTACGTGAGTACAATCAACAATGAACAACTTAGTAACTAAAATTAATAGTTGATTATTAGCTAGGAGTCAAAGACGCCGAAATGGAGCATATACATATAAGCAAATATGTGAGTTCTGATAATGAACAACTTAATCTGCCTTTGGTTTTGGCTTCTCTCCTAAAAATTAAGAATTTTCTCTAGTGATTCCACTTCAATACCTCTCCATTCTGTACATATTCAGAAGCCATACGAAAGAGGAAGCATAATGGCCGGCAAAGCCAAAACAATCCATTGGTCCCAGTTGCATTGACAAACCTAACCTAACAGCTCATAAAAACCCATAAAACTTTTAGACAAAATCGACAATATGCAGATGAATAGGAATTGGGCAACATTATAAAAGAAGCAAGTCCATATAAAATACACAGAACAGTACAACCACCTAAGAAAACAACATAATCAAAGATTAAGAATTACATAAATTAGCTATTCAAGACGTGTAGTTAACTATGTATATATACAAAATGCAAATACCTAAAGCTTCCTGCAAACATATACATGCATGTGCAGTCCCAACTAGATACCACCGAAGAACTCAAAATTCAAGCAAACATGTTCTAATCATAAAAAAGGCCACTAAAATTAGAAGACAAAAAACCCAAGTTCTCACTACTGTAATGCACAACTGTCACAACCCAATAAAAGTGGTGTTAAAGAAGCAAGTCAACGACCCAATATCATGACCAACACAAATAATCCTATCTGCTAACATTGTTTGCCTATTACATACCATGGACACCCTCACTTCCCCAGAAGAGATCATCGCGCAACTACCCTACAGGACTGACCGCCAACCTCACACACCCATACCAATCACCAAGTTAAGAAGACTAATAAGTGTCTCCAGGCCTCTCCAGCCTGGCCCCGCCCCCTCAGGGGTGTGCATTTTCACATTTCACTCAGTTCGTTCTTTAGCCAAATACATTACCAGGATCAATAAAAATGTAATTTTTTTCCCCCTTATGTAGTATTTTTTTCAAAAAAGAAAAATAAAAAAAGAACTACACCTTATTCTGGGGTTGGCTTATGAATCCTTCTATATCATTACACTTTGTCACATACCATATTCTTATTAACTTCGAAAACTCGAGATCTTTCTTAATTTTTTTTTTTTTTCAAAAGAACCAGTTTTTCAAAAATTAAATTTATCAAAAGAAAAAAAAGAAAAACACTTGTAAAGAAAAACAAATTACACAATAATTAATTTCACACACAAACATGACAAAAAATAATGTACTTAATTCCTAACATTTTAAGCATATTAACAATCATAATTTTATAAATATCCAAACAAATACCCATCTAGATGTGTATAAACACATACAAAACATTAAATTACATAATAAATAAATTAAAATTCATTCAGCAAATTTACAATCGAATGCTGGCTTTAATTTAATTCAGAGAAAATATACAGTAAAAAAAGCAAAGAAAAGACTGACCTTTCTGGAAAAATCAGATCTGGTTTCGCCCCCATTCCTCTTCCAACACAATTTCTCACTATTTATCAATACTCGAAACGACGTCGGCTCTTCAACTTCAAAAGAAGAAAAGAGAACCCGAAGCGGCGGTTTTCAGATTCGTGAGAATTTTACTGCTACTCGGCACGCGGTTTGTTTTACGTTTAACTTTTTTGTAGGCGCGTGTCGGTGGGAGGGTTTCACGCTTAGAAAACGTGCGAGTCGGTAGACGCGATTGTGGATTATGTACCGTTGGATGGATGGGTTTTAGCGGTGATGTGGAGCATCGACGGTTGGTGGTGGATGGTGCAATGAAGTCTGAGGAGGTTTGTTGGAGAATCGAAGTTGGCTTTTGTGTAGGAAAGTGAGATCCTGTTTAGTTTAATTCCGATGCTTTTTTGATAAGGTGCCAAAGCTAAAGTAATTGAGGATTCAATCTTCCGAACATCCTTAAGTGTGCGTTCCCAATTTTAGCTTTTTGCTAACACTAGTAATTTGACTCTT
Organism: Cinchona pubescens; assembly: GCA_025175665.1. NCBI lineage: Eukaryota > Viridiplantae > Streptophyta > Magnoliopsida > Gentianales > Rubiaceae > Cinchona > Cinchona pubescens. The sequence continues at coordinate 7,218,312 of JANKKI010000051.1, read as the reverse complement.
TGATTACAGTGTTATATATATATATATTAAAAAAAAATTAATGATCGAGACACACTTAATGTGTTCATAACTCCATCAATAGTTTTTATTTTGTAATCTCAAGTATTCAAAAGAAAAAAAAAACAAAAAATTTCTCATGCAACAAAGCATATATAAGTAATTAGTAACATTAAAAATGTAACCTAAATGTTTATATTAACAAGAAATTTGATAATCAAGTGTATCTTAGGTAGTAAGAAGATTTTTTTGATATAATCTATTAGTCATGGATTCAAGTCACCAAATGATAGAGAGAGAGGTGGAATCTTTGAGGGGGAAAAAAACAATTAAAATGGAATTTTAACCCCCCAAAAAAAAGCTCATACGTAACAAGGCGTGTCGAGTATTATCTTAGTATTATCTTATCTTATCTATACTATATATAAAGAAACAACCTTTCTTTTGGTGTGTTATCATTTAATATTTTGTTTAATATACCCCTCTAAGTAATTTTAAAATTTCTTCTTTTTTTCTTATTTCATACCTTTAAAAAAATATTTTAAAAAAAAACACGCATAGAGTGTGCACTTAATCACTAGTTATATAGAAAGTATGAGGGTCTTTTTGGTGTATGTCACTTCATGAATTTCCTATTATACCGCCATATCAGTATAAGGATAACTACCATTAACCATTTACTACCAGTAACTTACTTTTTTTTCTCATTAATTTTTAAAAACCGCACACATATAAGCATAGTTGTTAGAATCCCGATCCTACTCTTATGATCCTACGATTCTACGATCCAAATTTATAAAATCGATCCCGATCCTAGAGGTAGGATCGCTATTATAGATAAACTCTAGTTGGTGCCATTAGTCATGTAATTTATGTATATATTTACTTAAATTAAGTCAGTATTTTGATAATTTTTCATTCAAATGTTATATTTTATGAGTTTATACTATTCATATTATTTTTTAGTTTTTAATTAAAGAACAATATTAAATTTGCGATAAAGCATAACTTTTTATAATACGAATATATAATGTCAATATGTTATAAATTTTAGTTAAAGAAATTTATTTAATGATGAATATTAAAATTTTATATTTATTTGTATAAGTTTTTATTGAATATTAGCTTTAAAAATAAATAAAAGTTATATTTTTGTCCTTTTGATAGGATCTTACGATCCTACGATCCTATCTACGATCCGATCCTGTAACCTTCAAAACGATCCTACGTAGGATCCCGATTTTACAAACCTTGCATATAAGTGCATGCTTCACACGCTAGTTATTATTACTAGTGGAAAAGACGCACACTATGTGTGTGGTTTTTAAAATATAATTAGTAACTAATAAATACAAAGAAATTTTTTGAGGTAGTTATAGTGAAAATTTTAAAACTAACTCAAGAAGGATAAAATATGGAACACATAAAATGACATCATACCAAATTCTCCCTCATGCTTTATATAGAGCATAGAATAGATAGATAGTCTAATTGGCATACTCGATGTATGAGTACAAATATTAGAAAAAAGAATAAAAATTAAATGAAATGGCTATGAGTAGTTATAGGAAGTTATTGAGTTTATATATATATATATATATATATATATATATATATATAGATATATAGATATATATAGATATATAGATATAGAAATTGCACCAAAATAATATATTACATCAGAGGGTTCTTCTATTATAAAGTAGTAATTTTTGGTTGACAATTGTAATTTTGTTTGGCAATTGTAAGTTTGAAGCTTTGTTTTGCCCAGAATTGTAATGAATTTGAATTGCTTGCATATTACGAAGACACTACATCAAAGATGGCTCTCTCTCTGTATAAACTAGTCATTGGGGGCACATTCAATGCATGTGTGAAGAGAAAATTTTTGTTTAGTTTAGCATACTTTATGTTGTTACAAATCATTTGACGCATCTTAATAATAAAGTAGTACTTTTAAATGTGGTTTATTAAAAATAAAACCAAATAAGTTAGGTATTAAGAAAAGAAGTTACATAAGGATTTATAAATTTAATTATTAAAATAATTTAAAAGTAGTTGGATAATATTGGATAGTTGAGAAAGGAAGTTACATAACAATATTTAGGAAAAACAAATAAGTAATTATTATATAATGAGGGCATTTTAGGAAAAACCTTAATTTGACATGCCACATCATCAAGTTGATTTTATACTTTATATATAGTTAGATGTATAGTAAAATAATGTTATTACCAAATAATTTTACATATCCTACCATGTTCTGTGCTTGAAATTTAATTTTAGTAGGATAATGTGGTGGAGTAAAAAGAAGGGCGTTATGTACTTAATCTAGGTATTTTAGACATTTAGGAAAAACATATAAACTATCTAATAAGGGCATTTGAAGAGAACATTAATTTGGATATAACATAACATCAAATAGAATTTATCTTTATGGACCCTTCTTAAGTGTGATAAATTGCACAAATGTCACATCATTTGATAGTGACATATATCCTCTGTGATATGTGGGTTTGAGATGTGTAATTGACTGCATTTTATAATGAAATAAATCTAGTTATCTCTCTGTGTACTTCCATTTTCTTCCAATTTGTTTCCAAACTCTCACAAGAAGCCTTCTTAAGTGTCACCAAGCTCCCTTGCTTGGCTGCATCCTATCCTCCATACTCTCCTCCCATACTCCCATGATACCCTACCCTATATCACCCACTCTCTCCTTCTTCCCTGGTTCTCCCTTTTTTGTTTTCAATTTTGGCTTATTTAGAACATATTTATCTTTTTTTGCTAAAAGTTTTTATAAGCAAATTTGATATAAAAAAATTTTATTTTTCTTTATGTCAAAAACTTGTTTAATAAAGTGTTCAAAAGAAAATAAAAGGAAAATAAAGTATGTTTCTCAATTAAATTTATTTGATAATGAATGTGATACATAGTTCCTTTATACCATATACTGTTGGCAAGAGAGTGATTTGTATTATTCTATTTTCTCAAAATTCCCATAAACACCCTCCCCTCTCTTTGCGTTTCAGAATGATTTTAGATGCACACTTTTGTTTTACTAGTTAACTGAGGGATAATAGATTTTGTCTTGAGACCCGATTCACCTTCTACCTTGCAAAAAAGATTTATTGTCGTTCTTGCTCTCTCCCTTTTCTCTTTGATTGTTGCTATTCTTGATGTTTTTTCATTGATCTTTTTTTCCTTTTCCTAAGGATAAAGGGCATGTCGGGTAATTGTTGCCTTGTACCATTGTTTGATGGTTTTCTTTCAATGTAATACCTTTTGTCTCCCTTATAGAAAATGGGATTATTCCAAACTTAACTCACGAGTATTGATGTCTAGAAGAGAAACATTCTGAAAACAAAAAATACACATAAAATCTATTAGGTAATGAAAAGATTATATGATTTCTTCTGACCATGATCATTTAATTAAATTGAATCCACATATATGCTTGCTTCACAATTGTGTGCACGCTTTACGAATTGTAAATGAGTAATAATAATGGATAAAATGTATATAGCGTAATAGTCATTTAGTCTATAAAAAAACACTATAGAAAGGATAGAATATCATTAGCGTGACAAGTTTATTTATAGGTTAGATTAGGGACTCTAGGAAAACAAGAACCCCTAGGGTTTGCTTTCATCAAAAAAATTATCTTAAATACATAATCGAGAATATTCACGAAATAATATATTTCCTAAAGTTATAATAATCTAACTAATTTATTGAAGAAATTACCAAAGTGGTAGATATCAATCGATCAAGTAAAAATACCAATCAATCATGCGGGTCATATATAAGACAAATTTTGCATTACAAGTCTTGGGCCTTCCTCTTAATTGTCACTTCACTAATTCAATGGTTATATAATAGTTACAAAACAAGAAATTAATAATATATGAATCATGGTAGTTATACTCTCTAAATGAACACTTCATTCTATATATTATAACGTACCACATTTTCTAATTAAGTACTATAAGTGCTTAATGAATTACCCGTTATGAATCACTCATGGTCCAATTTTACGGATCAAATGATCCTACTTTTATACATGATAATAACGTGCATTAAATGCGTTAGTCAAGTAAACAATAAATATCTTGAATGTCTGGATTTCCTCAATAAATAAATAATTGCAAAACTAAAATAAGCTAATGAGTTTCTTATATATTGTATGATCACGAATAACTTAGTAGACAAATTAGTTGTCAGATTAATAATTGTAACTCGTTACGCATGTACTTTATAGCTACTTTTACTTCCAAAAGCTATCTATAACTATTAAATAGACAAACTATTTATGTGTCTCCATTCCCACTATCTTAATGTTCTTAATGAATAATATGTAGAATGAGATAAAAACTCAATGACAAAATAGCAACATCAACAAAATTTTAAACCACATATAATTCCCATACATAATGTGATTATATACAATTTATTCACTCCAAGAAAAAAGAGTTTGCAAATGTAAGCAATACTTACAACCTTTAAAGAACTCTTTTAAAAAACTTGTAAGATGGTCCAAATATCATTTATATTCTATCATTGTTAATTCTAACTATATATGAGTTTTCACCAGATATTCTTTATATAATAGTTCTATGTAAGAAAAATTTCACCAATATCACTGCATTTACCTCAAGATATTATTTGTGAGAAAATTTTAACATGGACTAAACATACTTTCTTCCTACTGATCTTGATGTATATTATTTAGTCCACAAAACATTGTTTGGTAGCTGAATAAAAGCTTTTTGCTGGGGTTTTGATTTTCCCATACAATAGTAGTTTGATATTTTTTCATTATTTGACTTTGTTGAAACTGGTAGTTTGGGAAAGACTTGTTTAGATCGTTAAGTAGGTCAAATTTGGCTGAAACAAAGGCTCTTAGGTTAGAATGTAATTTATCTTTATCTTTTGTTCTATAAATGAGATGAAGGAGAGAACAACAAAAAGATTATAGTAAATTGGAAAATGACAAGAATTAATTAAATGATTCTAGCATCATGTTCTAGTAAAAACTTGTGCGTAGTGTTAAATCATGATGAGATTAGTAGAGTCGTCAACAAAAACTTCAGTTGTTAGCTAGTTACGTGCCACAAGGAGAAAGTAACAAAGATCAATATTTGAGACAAAAACTATCTATGTTTTGTCACGAAGGCACAACAATATCTTGTTTAATTGGCTTGCTCATCTCGCATCAACTACCTCATAAGTCCTCCACGTCAGGCACAGTTAAGTGTCAATGTAATCATTTTTTGAACCTTGGACTTAAACCCAACACCTTTTAGATTTCGAAAAATTTGATTTCATCAATTGATTTCCCCCTCCCTTTCTAACATGAGACGGGGAAGCCTATTAACTGTGAGTGGAGAGAAATCTAAATACTATAAGATATCCAAGAAAGTAGATACCATACTTGAGCACATTGAAAATAAGAAATTTAAGCAATATTTAATATTTGATATATTATATACAGTGGAAAATGTACTATTAAATGATACTTTTGCTTAATATTCGATCATAAGAAAGTGGATAACTTGCTTGTCGCACTATCAAAATGTATTTCTTTTTCATGTAAACCCATCATCTCATTCAGTACATGCTTTGCCGAAATCAACAAGAATTAGTTGACCTTGCCACAAAAAAACAAATTGAAGAAAAAGTAATATTCTTTTCAGTGGAAGTTACCAAACCTAATAGTTCGCGTCTCTTACATAAGGCGGTAAACAAGCAAGCTGCTCGAAAATAACTCATGAACTGTTTGATTTGGGCTCGAGCTGACATATTTCTTCTAATGAAATTAATAGGCTTCTGAAGGTCAATCTAGTGCATAGTGATGAATGGCCAATCATTAACGACACTATTATGGAACTTAATGAGATTACAAACATCCTTTGTAATGATGACCTTGAATGGACATATACTGCTGCTGAAACCATTGCATGACACTTTAATGCTAATACGCTTAAGTCGGCTTGGTTCATGTGGTTCAAGTTTATATGTGCTCACCTCCTTCTAGTCAGTCATCTCACCCATGTTACTCTAGCGAGGGCCAAACTCTTTTATTTTATTGTTTCCAGCAAATCTATTAAGCTTACATGTGGGCCACCTTATCTTCCAATAAATTTGTTATTTCACGATTAAAAAGCAGTTGGGCTTATGGTATCCCCACTTGATCACAGCTTCATGTATTGAGAATGGAGTGGCAATTGATCTAGCCAAAAAGAAATTGAAGCTCAGGAAGCTGATTGCTATGGAGGGAGTGAAGGCTTTGATTAGGTGCACTCGTTCCCATGCATCTACTTCACAGAAGGGGGAGGATGCCAACTTTGAGCCCGAGCCTAAGCTGAGGCATACTCGAGAAAATTTTGGAACAAGCCTAGCGGTGCAGCAACGCATGCGTAATGTTCTGACATGTACATCAAGTATTAGCATGCCTAGCAGCAAACTATGGAGGCTGGTCAGCTGGTGAGAGTGGGAAAGGGGATGACTTGTCCACATTCTTGTCATTCCTTCCATTTCTTTAGGAATTGGCATTCGATGGTCCTTCAGCCGATGATGCTTAATGCCTTGTTCTAAGGGACATTTTGATGTTTTTCTTGTTTTTAAGTAATTGTATGATTTCGAGACATTTTTGCTATTTTTCTTTTTTATTTTGTTTAGTCTTCGTAATTGTGATTTTGTTGTTTTTGTGATATATTTTCTTAATGGATTCAGTTTTTTCTTGACTATTCTAGAATTTCATTCTACAATTTTCTTGTTTTTCTTAATTTCTCAAGGGGATTTACGATTTTGTTTTTTCTAGTGCAACACTGAGATTCAATTCACATCAAGGGTTATTGCGAGATATGCTGTTCCAAACACGCATCACATCTAGAGAAGCTTTTCTTTTTCACACTTTATACTTTTGTTTTGCATTGAGGAGAATGCTTATTTTTAAATGTAGGGTGGGGAGTTATTTGGATTTACAAGTTGTTTGGTGTATTTTAATCATTTTTGCTATAATATTTTAACTTTTCTTTTTATTTCAGAGCTTTTCAAGATTTTTGAAATTTTTTGTGCGAAAAATCTTTGAAATTTTTGAAAATTTTTGGTTAGCATGTTTCTCTGATTTTCTGCATAATAATAACTCTTGAGTTGAACCATTCATGAATGAGTAGTTCGCGTTAATATTTTCCATGCATGATTTTTAAGAATTTTTTAGCACTTAGCCATGAATTAATTTTTGGTTCGGACACTTAGAGATAATTATGTAGATTCAATTATATTGTATCCCAAAAACTTGCTTTATTACACTTTCAAGGAGAAATTTTAGATAACCTAATTCGGTTTATAGATAAGGTTACAGTCTTCTTTTGTCATTTGAGCCTTTTTAGCCAACCCTTTTAAAATTTTTATCCCTAGTACCCTGTTTGAATCTAGAATTATTATGAATGGAAAGAAACACCATTTGTCTTCTTTCATTTAAACTCATTTTACCTACCTTTAGGAGCCTAATAATTTCTTTTAATTTTATGTCTAAACTGTCCCTTAAAGAGCTTTACTGCACACATTATTTGCTAAGGGATATAAGGGTAAAAGATAGTGAATGAGGATAGAAGATTGTGAGATTGAGTGGGGTACATTATGGGGGCAAGACAGGGTACTAGAAAGAATTGGAAAAATAATGATAAGTTTTTTAAAAATATAGGTAGTGCCTATCACTGGTACCTATATTTGCAGGTAGTGTCCATCACTGATACCTGCATTTATATGTTTGCGAGTAATGCCTGCCACTGGTACCTGTATCTAAAATTGGACATGAATTAAATATGAAAAATTTGGGTTCGATAAAATGAAAAAAAGAGAGAAGAAATTATGAAAAATTGTTGGCATTTTTGGCCTAGTTGAACAAGGGAGACTTCTTTACCTATTGTTTGCTTAGAATTTTTCACGAGTGTTCGTTATTCAAGTATGGGGTTGTGGATGTATAATACTTCATATATGAAGAGAACTTTAATTTTAATGTGCGGTCGGCATTACTTTAAAGTTATTGTTCTTATTTGTAATATCATTTCCCTTCTTTGATTAGCCAATACCCTAGCCTAACGTTACAAGCTAAAAAGTCCTACCTAATTTAAATTGAGTCAATTGTCTAGATTCAGTAGAAAGGTGTAAGAAGAGTGAGCTATGGGGTGTTCAAAAAATTTTTAAGGGTTTACATGATTTAGTTCAAGTGTTTCAAGTCTGAGTTCTTGAATGGCCACACACATGCACACGAATATCATGTTTTGGTTTTTATTAGTATTTGAGTTCTTGAGTTCTTGGACTACTCCAAATAGTGGATTGGCTCTTGATTATTTATGTGGATAATTCTTGAAATGTGTTGGGTAGAAATTTGATATGCCTGATTGTTTTAATTTATGTTTGCTCCAAGACGATCAAAAGCTAAGTATAGGGTAAATTGATAAACTCATAATTGTCCTATATTTTATGTGTCATTTATCATATTTTTATATATTGTAAGCAAGATTTGAGTTAATAATGAGCTCAATTTGGTTATTTTTAGTTTTTACAGGGTTGAAGTAAAAAAGGATTGAAAAGGATGAAAAAAATGAAGGAAAATTCCAAGGATGAAATGTGTGCGAATATGGAACAAATCTGGGCCTCAATCATGCTGTTTTGTAGTTTGATCACAACTTTCTTGTCGAAACTCTGATTGATTTGATTCAAAAATGTGTTGGAAAGTTGAGAGAAAGAGCTAAGACTTTTGTGTTTTGTACTTTCCCAAATTTCATTAGTATCAAGGTGAAAATCGAAGGCAAAGATGGTGCACAACCATTAGAAGTTGCACATGGAGTTACGCACGTGTGCGATTTCCAGTGAGCAAAATTTTGAGTTGGGGTATCGCACACATGCACGATGTTTAAGGCATGCACATGCGCGTGCAGTAGTAGGGTTGTGAGATTTTTATTTTTTGGCAAATTTCTTCATCTGATTGGACTCTTTTCAGCCGTTTTCATATTTTTATCCTTAGGCATGGATTATAACTCTAGTGTTCCCTATAAATATTCCTTGTAGGGTGAACAGAAGGGAAAACAATTTTCCTTTATTTTTGATTGTGTGTTTTTTAGTAGAAATTCTTGTGCATTCTTCTATAGCACTTAGTGCCTAAACTCATTTTCTTGGTCTAGGAATTGAAACCATGGTCAATTCTAGTATGTTTTGTGAGACTTTTGTACTTGAATTTATTCGCTTTTTATATCAAGTATTGATTATTTTTCCGCATCAATTTTGTGATTGTACTTTTTAATTGCTATGATTGCAGAGTATTGAATTATTGGAATTAAGCTATAGTTGGATTGCTTTTGACTACTTTGTTCAATTCAATCTATGAAGTAACTAGGTTTCATAATTGCTCAATTAGCATTACTGAATTTAGGAAAATAATCAATTTATTGAATTAAGGAAAAATAATCAACTAATTGATATAACCGCGTATGTTTATGTTATATTAGCCTAATCGATCTTGCTAATTTTTAATGCTTCTATTTATTGATCTTTAGTACGTGTCTAGATTAATTTAATAATCAGGGTTAGTTCAATCGGGTGTTGAAAATTAACTTAGGAAAAGATATAAAAATCAACTTTGAATTGGAATTCGAGTTAATTTTTTAATTAAATGCTTGGTATAAAAACTAAATTATCCTTAATGTCGATGATCGACTAATAGAATTTCAATGTTGGATATGACCAAAATCAAGATCTTTCTTTCATTGCCCCTTCAGTTTCAATTCCTGCAACAATTTTTAGTGTTAAAATTATTCAAAACCCCATTTTTTACTTTGAGCAGAGAATAGATTTTGTTCCCTATGACACGACTTGGACTCTCCACTGCCACATTAGTATTGAGAATTTGATTAGTTTTGGGTGCTTGGTTTTCTTATTCGAATTGATCTTAATCCCTTTAGATGATTGGCCACCATCTAGAGTGATTTGTAACCTTATTTTGAATTGACAAAGTATACTTAGGGTTGGGATGTGTTTCAAATAGTCTTTGTTTGGAATATTTGCTCATAAATTGAACTATTTTGTGGGTATGTATAGAAATATATCTGATCACTGCTTATCTTAGGAAATCAAATAGGGTCATGTTCGTGCTTTAATCAGGATTTTGATCCACATAATTCTTACATATAGTAGACTAGTCGATGTTAATAGATTTGTAATGATTTCAGCAGGAACTTGCAATAACCACCGGAACTCTAGTTAGTAAATGAAGTGTGAAATTGAAGGAATGACAAATTAACTCAATTAGTTAGATTAGTCAATGAGGAATAAATCCCAGGTTAAATATACATTGGTTTCTCGTTTATTTATTTTTTTGGCTATTTCTTATGTTCATTATTATTCTACTATTTCATTGTTTACATAGGGTTTTATTTGTGTCATTCTGGTAATTTTCAACTGTGTTAATCATATTCCTTATAGAAATGATCTCTATTTTCACTGTTTACTTGTTAGAATTGTATATTTGCGGATGCAAATTCATGCATTACACCACTTAGACCTTATGTCTATAATAGGCTGCGGACAAGCTTTTGGTACCGCCAGGGACTTTGTCTTAACATTGCTACATTTTGATAAAATCTGATTAAGCATACTAACACTAGTTTAAACGGTTTTTCTTTATTTCAATGTTATTTTATTTTCCTTTTGTTGTTTGGTGTATGTCTAAAAGGTCGAAAGAAATATTACTTCCTCTAAACCTAGAAATTGAATGTACTACTAGTCATTTGAGAAAAGAAGTAAGGAGAGATTTCTAACAATCTTAGACATGGTTGATGGTGGCAATCCTATAAATCCAATCGTACAAGTACCGCCAAATCCAACTGAACCAAGGTCTCTAAAGGACTTTGTCGTGCCTATAGTATAGAGTCTTCAGTTGACTATCTTGAAACCACTATTCCAATACATTATTATCTCTGAAATGTAAGATTCCTGTACTTTGTATGTATTCTAATTCAAGTCCACGTGAAATTGTTTTGTTTTTATTGATCCGATTGTCGGTAAAATCACCAGATTAATCTGTGAAAGATTTGATTGAAATGGACTAGATAAATTCATGCCTATTAATTGGTTCTAATAATGTCTCAATGGAAATAGTGGATTTTATTGGAATTGCTCTAATCTGTCCTTGGTTGGGAGTATTGAATGTTACATTAACTTTGCAACAATAAAAAAAATGTCTCTGTTTGTCTTTGTTGTGCTAAGATTATACTACTTACATAATTTGATTCCTTTAGTAATGCATTATTTTTTTTCATGTTTGTTAAATCTTTCTATTGCTTGACGTCAAACACAAAAATAATGTAATTTACGTTGGAGTGACCAAAAATCAATATCAGGCAAATCAAAAACCCCCACTTTGTTCTTCTTTTTTAATCTCTATTTTCAAATTGCGTATATTTCTTTATAACTTTGAATGTTTTCTATGATTAGTGGAATGTAATTTTTTTGATAAACCTGTTTCATTGCACATTGATGCTTTTGACAATCAAAGCCATTCCCGTATCCTGAGTTGTAAATTATTGTTTATAAGTTGATGCAATCTAGAGAACATGCAAGTTTATTTAGACATTTTCTGTTTCAACTTATTAATACTATAATGTGAGAAGTCCTCTAACCCAGAATTCATTTATTGATAAGTGCAGCACGTATAATTATTCAATTTCTTCTTTCAAGAGTAATTGAAACAATATTCCTTATGCCGCATAAATGTGGAAGTCAAAATACGAGATTTTGAAAAAAGGGAGATGGTTTGAAGAATTGTTTGTGGGGATTACTGACGGTTCTTTCTACAATGTATAAAATACTCTCTCTTTTTCTTTGTCTTTTTTTTTTTCCTTTTTACTTCTTTCTCTTATGTTACAATGCAGTGCACGTGTTATTAAAATAAAGCAGGATTCAATTGGAGAAAGAACTCAAGCACACTTGGCAAAGTTTTGCTGGTTTTTACCTTTTTTTTCTCATGTCATTTAGCTTTTCTACTTGTAGGCTGGATTGGGAAATAAAAGTGGTCTTTCCATGCCAAGGTCATTAGGCTTTCATTAACAGGTTGGTGTCAAAAGGTTGATTTTTTTTTTTTTGGCAAGGAAGGTTGAAAACTTAGTTGGCTCTTCAGGGTTAGGGGAATAGAAGTGTAGACATTGTATCTAAAGAAAACAAACATGAAGCTTTCTTTTGTCGTAAATGTAATGTCCTAAATTTGTGCTCCTAATGCTGCTAAGAGCAACTCTCTATGATGAAGGTGAGAAGTTACTACTTACATTTTGCGGTAGTGTGGGATTCGTGAACTTATTTTCAGTTTTACATTGGATTTATTTTTTATTTTTTATTTTAGAATTAGAGGTATTGCTGTTTATATGAATGTCAATGGGAATCCAGTTGGTAGTATTTTCCAACGATATGTCCAGCTCTTTCTCTTTCTCACTCTCTGTTTTTTTTTTTTTTTTTACTATTTGTTTTTAGCTAATTTAGGAATTGAAAATTTGCATTAAAGTGTTCCATAAAGTTGGCTTGAATTTCCCTTTCTTCTCATACATGATTGACTGGGAAAGAAAGGTTTTATGCTTTTAACTTTTTCTTGTGTGTAATCTTAGATGAAAATGTAGCATTGAATCATGAATTGTTTCATGTGTTAGCACACAAAGTATGCAAGTATATATATCTTGGTTTGCAAGTTCACTCTAGATTAAATTTGATGTGAGATAGAAGCTGCAAGGTAATTTGATAATAATTTCCTTTTTCCTGTATCGCTTTTTGTTATATGGTTAATTGTTCCATGCTCTTAATTTTTGGACTTTCTCTTTGAGGGACTCAAATTAAATGCCACATACTCAAAATGGGTAAATAATAGAAAGGTAAGCGTTGTATCAGAAGGAAAAAAAAAGAAGATGAAGTCTTTTGTTTTGAATGTAATGATGACAGGTGAGCAAAAAAACTTGGTGAAGTCACCAACATTGTCAAAAGTTAGTTTATGTTGGAATCCCATGCTTGTACAGTTATAGATAGATATATATCCTAGAAGTTCACGCTTTCTAAGACACTTCCAATGTCAAAGAAAAGGAGATTTGGAGCATAAATGTTAAGGTTTCTAATGGTTGGATATCAGAAAATCAAATGCACATAGGTCCGTGTTAATGTGTTGAAGAACATTTGTGATGAAGATCAATATTCTTGGAATTTAATCGATTAAAAGGAGGTAGATTGACTATTTTAAAAGATAATTAAACAGCTCCAGGTGAATTACAAGGATATTTAGTAAGAGGCTTGAACATTCCTTAATTTTTTTGTGATTTTCAAGGCTCTTTACTTGATAACGTTATAGTATAACTGGTAATAGCATGTTAATTGTAACTTTTCTAAAAACACTAATTGTATATGATCGTGTGTACAAGTTAATCTTTATCTGTTATTGATTTAGTTATGTTAATTATTACTCTATGTATAAAAGTTATCCTTACATAAGTATATATATAAAAATTTGCATCAGCGTTATATCTTAGTAACATTTAAAGTTGTATTTTTTTTATTTCACGTTAAAATTAGAAATGCATGGTATTATCTCCATAATTACTTCCATCTCATGCAACCAGTGGGGTTAAATCTAGTTTAACAAATAAACAAGCTATAAAAAAATAAAATAACTAGTAAATTGTGATTCCATGTATTTAATCCTTATTGGTAATAGCTACCTTTCCACACCTAATTTTTATTAGACCTCCAATTTCATAGAATTTTTTCTTATTTCCACCATTTCTCTCACTTCTGTCCCATTCACCTCATCTGCTTCTCTTTATGAACATCATCCAGACAAAACAGCCCATCTAAAACTTCCATCCCAACGAAGAGTTACTGATATAGGTTTCTAGTTGCTTGAGAAAGAGTTATGACATGGTGACCCAATTTACAGTTAGGTAAAAAACACTACAACAAAACTGCTTATTTGCGCTACACGAAATGCATTACAAAAAGGCTTTTGCGGCACTATTGTGGCACAATACTTTTGTGCCACCAAAGAAAACAACACTTATTTAGGTTGTGCTGTAGGCATTTGAAGTGCATTTGCAGCACAATTTTTCTATTTGCGGTACATTTTCAACCTAATTTAGTAAGGCTGATGTTGTTGCAGCATTTCATTTGCGGCACATTTTCAATCTAAATTAGTGAGGCAAAAGTAGTTGTGGCACTTCTTTTGTGACACATTTTCAACCTAATTTGTCAAGCAACTTAGTGGGGCCAATGTTTGAGGCATTTGTTTTGCGGCACATCTTCAACCTTATTTAGTGATAAATGTAGATCCATCATTTTCATCCTAATTCAGTGTGGTAAATGTAGTCGCGACAATTCTTTTGCAACACAACAATGACACTAAGATATGGTAATGGACAATATATTAAGCATAAAATGCCATAGTTCCAAAGTATACTCTTTGAACCTCAATCACATATAATCCTACAAAAGAAAATAGTATTCAGTTGTTCTTCAATTAAACTAATACTTCTCTCCATATGCAAAACGAACATCAATTACACTAGATGCTTAATTGGCTTCCTATGTACAACTTCCAAAGGACAAATCCATGAACCTCTAGCATCCAATTTGTATCAATTACATCTCATTCTCCTATAATAGAGGTGAATATTATCTATCATAACTTGCTTATATGGAAATGAATATTTAATGGACAACATTAGTAATTGAGACTAACACTTGCTCAAGTTAAAGCTACCAGTAAGTTTACAAATAGAAGTCATTTTATGAAATACAACATACCATTTCATGCTTATAAGATCAATTATTTGTGAGCCATCTTTGTCTTTTGCTTCCTTACAATGTGAATCTAAGATAAAAGAAAATAAGTAAACCAATTTGTTTGGTAGGCAAGCAGCAAACTATAGCAGTCAAATGCAGCAAACCAAAGCCAAAAAATAGGACAAAGAAGCATAACCAACCAGCTGCATGATCAAACTAATACTAACAGATGCAAAATCATTGACGTAAAGATATGACAAATGCATTTGACCATCACAGATATGACAAACAAGAAAATGAATTGTATTATGGGCTTGAGAGAAATTATCCCTCTTTGGCTGATGCAAGAAATGAGGCAGTAGAATGGATGTTAAAAGATCATTGCATTTTACTCTTTCTCAGCTTCAACTGCATTTCTTGCAGTCAGCTATTTGGATAGGTTTCACTTCAGCTTCCCATCGCACAATGAAAAGAAGCCTATATTGATTGGATGATTCAACTTGTTTTTGTCGCCTGTCTTTCTCTTGCTGCCAAAGTTCAGGAGACTCAAGTCCCCTTCCTTTTAGACTTCGAAGTATGGATCTTTTTTGTTTTATGATTAATGTTCTTTTTTTGTATGGAAAAAATTATTAATTTTGGGTTTCTTTGATTTTGATTTTGTTTAGGTTGAAGAATCTAAATATGTATTTGAGGCAAAGACAATACAGAGAATGGAGATATTGGTTTTGTCAACTCTTCAATGGAAAATGAACCCTATGACCCTACTTTCATTTCTTGAATTTATTACAAGAAGGCTTGGTTTGATTTTATTGAAAGATGATGTTAACTAAAATGTCATGGGAAAAAACAAAGGAAATATATAACAAGAAGTGTAGCAGCAAAACAGAGACATGTCAACTAGAACCAAAGAAAGTTAAAAAAAAAATGAATTCCAAATTGATGGCATTACTGTGGAACTTTAGAGCCGTCACGACAGGCATTTAGGAAAGGAAAGAAGTTCTCTCAAATACTCATCAAGAAGAAGAAACAACATCTAATTGTTAACTCACCACTCTCCCAGAATCTGATTTTTCACTTTGGTGGTTGATTTCATCATCATTTTCTTCAGCTTGGTTGTTGATTCCATTGCCAATCTTCTCAGACGCCAAAATATTTGTTCTTACAAAACAAAATTAAACCATAAAAAATCCTTTTAAAGAATCTTAAACACGAAACTATTGTACGTACTTCAAATGACCCACGTAACAGAGATTGTTGTGGTGTAGACATTTCTTTTTGCAATGGTGCCAAGTTACGAATTCTTTCTTCAAAGTGAGAAATCAAGTCGTCTTTAAAACGACACAATTTAGCATCCATTTCTGCACTCATTTGAATACGCATTGCTTCAATCTTCTCATTCACTGTATCATCAAATACTTGCTTTTGTACCACAGATGTGTGGTTTGAAGTCCTGATATCTTTAGGAGTTGGACCCATGCCGTAAGTATGCATACGACCTAGTTTTTCAGGTCCAATGATCTTTTCATATATACTATCTTTGATAGTATTATCAATCATGGCTGTCTCTGGCAACTTGTGCAACTCCTTATTCAAATTTGCCTAAATTAAGAAGCAAGAAGAAGAATTAATTATTGTGATAATAGATCAAGAATGGAATGCCAAAACTTACTCTTAAAAGTTTTTGAGAAGTGAACTCATCCACTTGTTTTCTATTTTTTGCCTGTCTTGAGTGAATGAAAACATCAGGTTTTGAAGGCTCCATTCCAGTTTTAGCACGTAGCTGCAAAGCATGTATGCAAAAAAGAGACACAATGACAAAATAATAATAAGAAAGTGTAATTTACAACATATTAGTACAAATTGTCCATAATTTTTCATAAACAAATTATGTCCAAAATAATAATCCCAAACAGATATGTTTCAACTTTAAAGCAGAATCTTTCCCAATTTCTGGACAAAACCATATTTTTAGAATAAAAGAGTCTCAGATGTCAAGAATTAGACTCAAGAGATTGTGAAGAGTTGATGAATAAAGGTAATGTCGTGAAGGCAAATCAAAGTAGTTTTGGGGTCGTAAAGTCATCAGAGAAGGCAAACCAGACTGCAAATTCATGTTCTGGAGAGAAAACTATGAGTGGGATTGGAGAAAAAGGGATTGCTATAAAGGCCAAAGAACACCCCTCAAATTATGCTAGCAATCAATAGTTGAAAGGAACAAAAACTTATAACTCTTCCCGAAGGTTAGCATGATCCTTTCACCCAATTCTATGTGGCATTTGTTGCTTTGTATGACTTATCGTGATTTTTTTTTGCTTTGTTCCTAGTTACATACAAAAGGAAGGAACAAAATCAGCACAAGAATTTACAATCTCTCTACAATCATAGCCAAGAGTATAAGAGGTATAACAAATCAACACTTGCCTTCACATCTTTTGAGCTCCAATATTCAACCAATATGGGGCCATTGGTCTTCATTAATCTTGTGCTGGACAATGTGGCAATAGCCATGACCTATTGCGCTATATTATCCCTATAAGGAGTAAAATACTTACGCTTTACTTTTGATTTGCAATCTTTACACAATTTGCTAGCTCTATGCATTTGTTCTTTTTTGCACGAGTCATCAAGAGTTGTGTTTCTCCATTTACAAAAAAGACATATCAGAATATACGAAGTACACGAATAATATATAACATAGAAAATATACAATATTAGTAATTACTAAAATAACCTTTGTATCTTCCCAAAATCTTTCCTTAAATCCTTCTGGAATAGCCCTCCAATCCGTATATGTGAGTGGTAATTTATTACCATCCTTCACAAGTATTCCTATGGTTTGCAAATACTCCAACATTAGGACCAATAACTTGGTGACTTTCATTCCAATCTAGTTGCAATTTTATTCCAGTACCCCAATTATTATTGTGTTTAGCTAGTCCTCTACCACTATTAGCACCTAGATATACATTGGAAGAAGATATATTAAAATCAACAAACCAGTCCAAACCATAATATCAGGCGACAAGGAGTGAAAAAAAGCAAAACTCTATGATACCACATAATTTAAAGATGATCTGCCAGAAAAGGGAGAATTTGCCAAGTATTCTTATTGTAATCTTGTTAGGCACTTTTACTTTTAGGAATGCTTGAAAAAATTGACCAAAATGGAATCCTAAATGCAGAAAATGGTTTACTTTTAAGAATTGAAGTTGGGCTCATCAAAAACTCATAATCAGCCAAACCCTTTGAGGCAACAAAACCAGTAAACAGCCTAGGTGAACTAAATAAAGAAGAAATTGTAATATAATTAGGCCTTCTCTAACTTTCACTAGAAGATGATAGAGACAAACCACCAATATTAGCATATATAAGCTTTTTGAATCAAAATAAAAACTAAAATTTTAGCTTTCAAACACAAAATTTAGGATAATATAAGGACCAAGAAGAAATTAAGAAACTAACAAATTACTCACCTACAACAACAGTCAAGATACACAGTCAGATATCATTAAAAAAAAAGACTATTTTTTTTTTTGGTGCAGCAAGAAAAGTTCGCTAAGATCAAATTTCAATCTTTCAGACAAAAAAAAGAAAAAACCTCTTCAAGAAACCATAAAAAAAAAAAAAAAGCAGTCTATGTTGGATTCTTGACCTGAGTGACTTCCACTAAAGATCAGTTTTTAATTTTTTTTTTGGTTTTACACTTTCATGTAAAAAAATAGTTATGAGTGTGTGCGTGAGGTAGAGATAGATATATCAAGTGTTTATCTCATCTTTATTCCATAGCATAATGACTTGCAAAAAATTGCTTATTTAGAAAATACATTTTTAGGCATTATTTCAAGTTCATCTCAAATGTCTCAACAAAGAAATCACAGATTGTTTTTGATAAATGCCTTCACCAAACAGGAAGAAAAGAATAGTTTATTCATGTTTTTGATAAATGCCTTCACTAAACAAGAGAATTTTACATGCTATAATATGCACATATGACTATTCCAGTCCTTAACAAACATAAGACTCCAATATTTGGGAACTAATAATAGGTGCAATATTTGTGGATCCCAAGACTTAATACCATGGTGGAAAAAAAGTCACAAGCTTGAGAACTAATTGATCATTTCTCCCAAAATTCTAATCCATGTTCCCGTTAGCTGAACCAGTCCAAAGACCATTTTAAAAGTTTTAGAGAAGTAGCAGGAAATCAACAAAACAACAACAACAAAATCTGGTATGATAATGGGATTTCTGTTATGCATAAATAACAAGAAGACGACCAGAACACAAGAGCAAGGCATAAATTTCTTTTATGCAGCCAATTTAACAACTATTGGAGCATGCTTAGGTTCAAATAGAGCAACATTCATTATTAAGTGGAATGATATCAAAGATCAATTTATTTATTGGTATTAGCAGGAGTATTAGCACAACTTCAATAAAAAAAGTGAATAACTTCAACAACTGTCAAAGAAGCAGGAGTATTAATTTAACATACCATCTTCACTGGAACTATCAGCATTCATAGGGCCATCAAAATAACCTTTTATGGCTTCTAAATCAGATGAAGAATCTAAATTCATCCAGGTTTAGGATCTGTTTGCTCATTGTGGTCTAATAATGGAATTTGATTGGGCATGGATTTGAAGTGATGTGATTTGGTTGAGAAACAAGATTGGTAAGATAGAGAAATAGAGTTAGAGCTAGAATCATGTTCATTACAAGCAGTTTGCTTTGAACTAGGAAGGGTGTAGGCTGATTGGCTTGAGAGCTCAATTGAGCTATTAGGTTTGAGCTTGAACATCCCCAAGCATTGGTCCAATGCTTCCACGAGTTGTTGGCTTAGAACTAGGAATGGAACGGGGCTGATTAGCTTGAGAGCTCGGTTAGGAAATTAGGTTTGAGCTAAAAGATTGTTCCGCCCGCCTGCCAAGCATTGGCCCAATGGATCTTCGAAACCTTTTCCCAACTAGTGCCACAAAACCTGCAAAATAGCAAAATAAGATCTTAGCTTATTTACAAAGATTAAATGCAAGAGAATCGGAAATAACATCTATTACAACTTTCAAGATAAATCCAAAGTTGCTTTCCGTCTACATTAACTAAAAAATCAAAAATGCCAATAAGCTGGGATAAAAGAAGGAAATAAAGTCAAAGCTTAAGTAAAAATCTTTTTACTTGTAGGATTTTTAAACTAAAACTACAAAAAAAAAAAAAAAGGATAGGATCTCAGCCTATAACACTCAAAATTCACAGTTTTGGTATTGTTGATATACTTTCACTACATTGAATAAATTATTAGTGATTTCACCAAAGCCAAATCATGTTACAATCACAATGCAAAATGCAATCAATTAACTAACTTTACACTTAAAATCCTTAGAACATAATAACAATAAAACCATTCTACAATCACAATGCAATCAAAGATGAATAACTTCAATAATTACTTTGCAAACATTAAAGGAAATATTAAAGTGTGCAAACTACCCATTACAAAATAAAAGCCAAAACTATAAATAATCTCACTCATCTATGTAAATTATCATCCTATCTACTTGTTGAAATTCATCAAAGAAATCATCATCATTGTCCTCACCACTTGTATCACCGTTTGTGTTGTCACATACAAGATCATCTTTGGAAGAAGAGTATCCATCATCTTCAATTAAATCATCATCACCATCACCACGTTCAATAATGTTTGTACTAGATTTTGGAGTTGGTGCATCAAGTGTAACTCTATCCACACCTTCTCTAACCCATGAAAAAATCATATCATCACTATAATCATTGTTGCAATGCTTCGACTACCCATCTTCATTTTGCATGTTTGAATATATGTCAACTTCTAGATTAATATTAAAAAGATCTCAAGGAATCAGCTAAACAACTATATTCCAGTCAAGCTCCAATGGATCCCAAATATACCAAGCTTGTTGTGCTTGAGAAGCAAAGATGAAGGGCTTCTCTGTCTTTCTATTTTGCTTGTATAATAGATGATTAAAATTAACAAGCGTAAAGTTGTATTCATCATGTTTCACACATGTGTTATTAGCAACCCAATCATATTTGAACATCACAAACTTGATGTCACTGGAGTATCTTAAGCCAATAATTTCAGTTAAGACCCCATAAAATTCCAAATCTCCTAGTACGGGGTTCTTATCCTTTGTACTTTCATAACTTCCAACACTTGCATTCAGAAAAATACCACTATTTTGAGTTTGCCTTCTTATCTCACACTCCTTGGTATGGAATCTGAAACCATTACCAACATACCCAGAATAACTTCTAACCAGGACCAGCAGCCAAGTAAGGGACCTCCTTATGATAATAATTGTCATTACTAGATATTTCCAACTTTTCAACCTACAAGTATTGACCATTCAAATTGTTAAAACATTAAATATCTGAAAACGACAAGTTTATCATATTATAACTTAATACTCACATGCCTTTTAAACCACTTGTGAAATGATTCAGTATGAATTCTCTTTCTTTCATAATTTGACATGCAGGGTTTTTCAAACTCTAGCAAACGCATATGCTACTTGCATAAGTTATGAAATATATTATGAAACTGATAATTTATGAGCTTTTCTAATAGGTATTGGCATGCTATAAACTTACCTATGAAAATGATCTATGACTTCTAAATTTCCAAGCACATAACAATGTGCTTGAACCCAAGAGACATTATCTAAAAAGAAAATGTTTTCTTTTCCTAGAGCACGACCAATCTCTCTACTTGAACCGTCACCTTCATAGTTCCTAGATGGACGGTTCAATTTTGATTGCACATTGTCCAAGTATATTGAACAAAATGACATGCATTCTTCTACCAAATAGCCCTCTGCTATTGAACCTTCTGGGTGACTTCGACTACGTACATAATTTTCCAATGTACCCAAATACCTAAGTGCAAAAGTTATATTAGCATTTGGTAATACATTCATATATAAATACCAGTTATCATCAAAGACAAATTGACAATGCTTTATACCTCTCAATTGGGTACATTGAGCGAAATTGGACTGGTCTAGCCATTTTTGCCTCTTCTGGTAAGTGGACAGGCAAATGTTCCATGACATCAAAAAATGATTATAAAGTGGAAATATCTTTTAAAGTTCACAAAGTGCCAATGCTATTGGGTCTTCAAAAGCTTCAAATTCAGATGGAGTGAGTACTTTGGAATATAGTTGCCTAAAAATGTCACATAACTCAACAATTACTTTGTAAACATTTTTAGGCAACACTCTTCTTATAGCTATGGGCAACAATTGCTGGATTAATATGTTACAATCATGACTTTTTAACGCAAAAATATTGCGTACTTTAACATTCACAAATCTTGAGATGTTCGATGCATAACCATCCGGAACTTTAACATTTTTCAACACCTTGAAAAAAGTGTCCTTTTTATCTTTTCTCATTATGAAGCATGTAGGTGGAAGATATACCTTATCACCTTTTAATTGAGGGTATAGTGCCTTCCTTATTCGCATCTCTTTTGAATCATATAGAGCATTAAGGTTATCTTTTGTCTTACTAGTAATAACCAACAAGGTTGACAACAAATTCTCCAAAAAAAATTTCTCAATATCTATAAAAAGCTATCAAGATTGTGTGGAACTAGATTATCCATCCAATAAGGTAACTGAAAGAATATGCTCAATTTTTTCCAGTTAAATGTTGAATTTGGTTCAGGCTTGTGTTTTTTCCTTCTCCTTTTGTTAGTTAGGGCAAGAGATTGACCGTTGCCAAATTTGCTTTTAAAACCTTTTAATTGGCCTAAAATTTTATTTCCAGATAATCGAATAGGCTTGGAATCTCTCTCAATTGTCCCATCAAAGTTTTTTCGATCCTTATGATAAGGATGATCAATTGGAAGAAAACGCCAATGGCCTAAATAACAATGTTTTATACCATGCTTCAGCCATTGAGATCGATTGTTTTTGTTACAACAAGGGCATGCATGCTTCCCTTTTGTACTCCAACCAGGCAAATTCCTATAAGCTAGAAAGTTGTTGATTGTCCAAAGCAATGCTACACGTAGGCAGAACATCTATTTACTAGCAGCATCATATGTAGGCACCCCTGGATCCCACAACTCATTCATGTAGTGTTCATCAATTACAAGGAGCAAATACACATGTATGTCATTTCCTAGAGCTCGTGGTCCATCAATAAGTAAACACAACATAAGTGCTGGTTGTTTTATGCATAACCATGGGGGTAAATTATATGGCATTAAAATCACTGGCCATGTGCTATGAGTTTTAGTTAGTGATTTGAAAGGATTAAATCCATCAGCCGCTGGAATCACTTGTAAAGGTTGGGTGCTTGTCATCAAAATGTTTCCAAGCCAAAGAGTCTACTGGATGCCTCAATTTGCGATCCTTGGTACACTTCTCTTCATGATCTCATCAATGAAGCCATCTTTGATGACATAAACAATCTCTGGAGTCAAGGTTCCAAAGGAAAGTAACGAACAACCTCTGATGGAACTTTGCTCACATCTTTTTCACAATCATTTGAATGCTTCTCAATTTGCTTATATCTAGGAGTAGTACAGTGCTTGCAGAATGTGTCATTTTTTATCTCCTTCCAATAAATCATGCAATCATTAATTTGAGGACATGCATGAACCTTCTTATAACTAAGACCCAAATCTTTAACAATCTTCCAAGCATCACGATACGAGCTTGGAAATACTTCGTTCTCAAGAAATGCTTTCCTGAGAAGCTCTAGTAACATCGTCATTGAGTTGTTACTCCATTGACAAAGAGACTTCATATGTAAAACCTATTAAGGAAGGATATAAAAGTATAACTTTTATAACCCTTGAATAACTCTACTTCGGCATGCTTCAACAACTTAAAGAAGTTTGTTGTCTCTTCATCACAAGCTACATCATTCTCTAATTCCAATCCAAATTCAAAATCATCTTCAATACCATTAATTGCTCTAGTGGAATTTATGTTACCAAATGCTTCATGTGTCAATCTTTGCATGTCATCCTCTTCATCTGTCTCACAAATTTTGTTACTGGCATTTTGCTGACCAAATTCTCATGGTTCCTCACCATGATAAATCTAGTTGGTGTAAGAGGTCAAGAATCCCTTGATCATTACATGATGTTGAAAAATAATAGTTTTTTCTTTCATTCTGAGTTGTTACACCGCCTGCATGGGCAAAATATTCTACTCCCCTCCGTTTTGTTCTAGTAAGAAAAGTCAAGAATGTCATCCAAACATTTCTTAAAATGAGGATTGTTTACCCGTTCTTCAGTGAAGATCCAAGATCTATCCTCCATTTCATACCACTATTATGTGGTGAAGATGATCCTACAAGAAAATTTTTTACAGCTTAAAAACTATATTTTAGAATTGTCTCACAATCATCTTCAGCTTAAAAACTATGAAACAAGTAAGGAAAGAAGAGATAAGAGACAAAGATGTTGGAAGGGAAAGAGGGAGACAAGTACTATGAGCCAGGGAACATGAGTCCAACTAAGAAGAATACAATCATCTCAGGAGTTGACTAGTCTCAATTGAATTCTATACAGGTGTGCTCCTGAAGTGCCTTGGTGCGAGGCTCTTAAGGCACGCACCTTTTCACACTTGCCTTGTTCATGCTTAACTAGGTTGCGTAAAATTTACGCCTCACTAGTCCCATAAATAATGGTAAGATTGTTTGAACTCATTGTCCCATAAACCTAGCTTTGTTGGCACCTATTTAGTAATAACAGTTTATCGCCTAGTTCAAGCTTAATTACTGTGCCACCTTCCTCATTTCAACCTTTATGTAAGTCAAACAAGCTAATAACTTTATTTTGGGTAACTCTATTTAGGGATATCCAGTCAAGTTTACCCAGCATGCAAAACATCAGAAATATGAATTAAAATGTATTTGTCATTTCTCATGCTGGATTACATACCATAATATTCTGTTAGGTATGGTTAAGTCACCACAATTTAAGGCATTGCCACAGGTAAACAAAAAAATCTAGTAATACACAACTTAAACAAGTAAGATCAAGATAGAATACTGCTAAAGAGTTAAGCTCTCTAACAGCATACTAGTTTAACATCAACAGATACAGGACAAGGACTACCACAACATTAAAAACCACAAAAAAATGTTTTTGCATTTCTAGATGTGTCAACTTTCACAAAAGGTTAAACGATTAGTCAAGTACATAATACCAAAATATCATTCTAAAACTTTCTCAAACTAGCATCATCTACTAATTCACAATAAAACAAAGCATTTAACATTTCAACAAACAAATAACACCAATCAAAATGGACTTGTAAAACCACCCAAACTAGATTATAACCAATGCAATACATCATCTAGATTACAGATTCAAATTATCAGCTGCTCATCAAGCATACAAACTAGAAGACAACAATAAATCTGGCATGAAAATATAACCAAAAGTAATCAACCACCAGTGATTAAATCTAAACTTCATTCAAACACCTAAAAAATGGAAAGATCAATAAATTGAATGCTCAATTGCTAACTGAATTTACCGAAAACCCTAAAGAAAAAGACTAGCACTTACCAATTGTAAGAGAAGTTATATATATGGTCCCCTACCCCTTCAAAATTATGTTATTAATCTGATCTAATATTGTCAATAAGTCTGCTATGACTAAAATCCTTTAATAATGTTGTTAGTTTGAAAGTTGTAGACAACAAAAGTGCATGTGTGCCTTTTTTACAATACTTTCATGTTACCAAACAAAAGCTAAAAAGTAACATGATCAAATTGTAGCACTCTTAGATTGTTGGATTACCTACTAGGTTGATTAATTAGGTTTTACTTGATAACTAATTAAGATAGAGTGGTTAAAGTATATACACACAGCCTTATCCAGGAACTCCGGTTTGACTTTTGACTTTTGCAACCTCAGTGTGGTGACCACTGTTATATGGACATGGTTAATCTAATGTAAATCAAGTAGTAATTAAGGTGAAAATTAAGTTATAGGAATTTGTAATGTTAGCTCGATTGTTCCTAATTCTTATTGCATAACTAGGCTTATTCATATATTATAGAAACTCTTATGCTCTAAAATAATATCAGAATGGGGTAATTGTTTCACATCCTTAATTGTTGCTCTATACTACTAGAAGGGATTCAGATTGACAAATTGGATACATCTAGACATTTCCAAAGGCACTAAAGTATTTATATGCCAATAAATCTTTAATCAAAAGTAGCCCTTCACAATTTTTTTTTTTTTTTTTTTTTTTGTGTGTGGGTAGGAAAGAGATTTTGAAATTAACAAATACTATGTCAAATTATTCATACAGACCAATCTAGGAAAACTAATCCCTCTAACATCTTCCAGAAGAATGTTTCTCAAATTTAAAGGACATTCATTAGCAATTACAAAAGTAAAGCCCTTCGATCTCATAAAAGCATACAAAAGCATTTTCATTTTACAATGCCACAGACGTGAAATTCTGACAATTCTAAAGACTCAACTTATTAGTATTAGATAACACACACCTGTCTCTCATTCGGATCAAAGGACCAAAATAATCACTAAACCATAACTATGGTGTTATAAGCACGAATAACAACACCATAGCATTTAACCTTCTAAAACATCACCATTATGTCGAGATTAATCAATCAGTCATCATTTCTAGAACTCAAATGTATAAGGTCATGCAGAACCTAAACAAAAAGCCCTTTAAAGGAAACAGGTGTGGAGTATGGACTCCTATACTTCTAGTATTCGACGCTTAACAAGCAGGTGTGGTGGCCGACGGTGTCGCCGTTCTGGTTACTGCGATTGCAATCGACGAGGTTGATTGATTCTCTCTTAGCCCTAATGAAGATAAGAGAAAATCATAAAATGATAGAGAAAATTGTGAAATGGATAGAATTTAAAGTAGAAAGCGATCGACGCTTACCTCTGGTGAGGAATGCTATCGCCGTTCTGGTCACTGCGGTTGCCGTCGATGAGGCTGATCGATTATCTTTTAGCCCTAATGAAGATAAGAGAAAATCGTGAAATGATGGAAGAGAAAATACGATATGTTTTTTGTTTAAACCCTAATATCTAGACACATTAAACATCGTTATTTTGATTTGGTTAAGATTTTTTTTTTTACGTCCAAAAAAAATGTCGTTTTGTGGTAGAGAGTGCTGAAAAGTGTTCTAAATTTGTTTGTACACAATTTGGGTTGTGTAGTTGATTTGCGGCACGTTTACCTTGTGCTACAGGAAAAGTGTCGTTTGTGGTAGAGAGTGCTGAAAAGTGTTCTAAATTTGTTACACAATTTGGGTTGTGTAGTTGATTTGTGGCACGTTTACCTTGTGCTACAGGAAAAGTGTCGCAAAAAGCCAATGTTGTTGTAGTCTCATCTCGGCTATAACAATAGAAGATGGCTTCAAAAAAAAAAAGAAAAAAGTAGTGCGGTGGCTTCTGATACATATTGTAGGAATTAATCCATTTTGCTAAAAATTGAATATGCTTTTGTGGGATATATATATAGAATTTTGATGGTTTGGTGGGTATTTTGGGTGATGATATTTTTATGCGGTGATAGATTTATTTGGGTGATAGCTATCTTCTCTAGCTGGAGTGATTTGGACGGCTTTTCCTTGTTTAAGTGATTATTATTCTTCGCTTCAATGGAGGACGGGTACAAATCCATTATCAATCTTATCCACTTTTTTATTTTTTTAGTTGTGGAAGAAAATGGGTCATAACTAATACCTCAATTTCAGAAAATAGGTTAGATCAGGAATGGGCAGCAAATTAGGCAACAACCTTTAGTCAGTAAAATTAGAAATTTGTGCCGATGGGTCTACTAGTTGGTCTTACATAAATTGGTTGGAGATGGGGTTCATTTGGAAAGGGCAAAAACATCAAATTTTTGCATAAGTGTTGTGGCATTAAGAAAAGTGATGTGGCAATATCTTAGACCAAATAATATTTGGTAATTAATGTGGGAAAAATTATCAAAATAGTCTTCCAACTTTTTTATTAAAATTCTAATGATTACTCAACTTTAATTTTAGTCAAGTAAGTTGCTTTAACTATTTATTTCTCGATCAATTTGATGTGTAATTGTCTGAACTATCCAAAAGTTGAATCTTCTTTCATTTTGACTGACCAAGGGTAGAAATAGAGAAACAAGAAGTAGAAATTTTTTCTTTCTTTTCTTTTTTTTTATATATACTTTGAAGGAAGTAAATGGCTCTTTAATGGTACTAGTTTACCAATTCTAACAGTACTTTTTTTTATAAAATATATATATATATATATATATATATATATATATTCAGTATAATTTTGTTTCTCTTTCTTTCCTTTTCTTGTCGATCCTAATCTCCTCAATGGCTACCGCCCTTTTGTACAAAGTTTCCGTGATGGTGCTAACTAAAACATAAACCCAAATCACCTTAACAACCCAATAACCAAGCATGTCCATCTTTGAGTCATTGGAGAAATTCCCCCTCCCTACTCTCAGAATTCTATCTTCACATTCACGTCTTTCACATCCCCTTCCATAACGTTATCCTCATCTTCTGGGGAGTTGCCTTTCATTGACTTCTAATCCAATACCAGTACTACAACATTCAAATTGGAGCATGTTTACCCAATGCAACTGAGATGATGTCGGAGAACCCAAGAACCTATAATAGGGATCTTGAAATTGGTGAAAATGTTCTTTTTAATGAAAAAATATGCTTGTGGATAGAAACTGAAAATTAAGTGTGAAATTTGATGATGATTTACTTCTTGTCTGAATTTTTAGAGGCGGGTTAGATGATTAACAAAGGGATTGCTTTCATTTTTTATCACCAATTGTTGGATGATTTGTTTGAAAGAAAAAAACTTTAGATGCTAATAAATTTCTATCAGTTCTTTCATTATTTAATATGCTAATCTAATATAAAAGATCAGCAATGACATTTTCACACTGTCAAACACATCCAAATTTCCCAGCATAATTTCAAGAATTTCATAATTTAATAAGTATCTTCGGTAGCATGTCCCTTGGCTTTGGCGAATGAAGTTATGTGCGTAGTGGTGAAATCCAACCTTGTGAATGCTTGTGCTTTGTGCATGTTGAAAAGAGTAGAAGATTGCTCAGTGTGTGCTTGTGCTTTGTACATGTTGAAGAGAGTAGGGGGACTGCTGAGACAGGAAGAGAAAGAACGTGGATGGTATGTGAGAAACAATTATGACAACTCACTGTCGGAGAATTTGATGATCAATTAGTAAGTCAGATAAGACACACGATCTATAAGAAACTGGTATACAGTAGTCTTTAAAGGAGTGGTGAGAAGACAAAAAAATTATCTATAATCTATAATCCATTACCTATATATAAGTGTGAAAATTTTCTTCTCCTTTTTTGTTTCTTCCCTTTGAAGTGTTTTTTCCTTTTTTTTGTAATATTTAAAATACCCGTCCTTAATCAAATATAATTCCGAAAAAAAAAATAAACACAATTAATTACTCCTCATATGATCTAACTACGCCACCACCTATTTTGTAGTTATATAATCCTATTCGAGATAATTAATTATTTTTCTCCTTTTATCCCGCTTAATGTACCATTTAATTAAATAGTTATGTCTAACATGTCATTCGTGGAGTATAATTGGCCTATCTATAATACTCTTTATTTAATATAATAAGATTATCTATCTTTTATAATACTACTATTATTTGTCATATATATTTCAAACTGCTATAACGAACTTCATAATTTTCTAGATTTATATGAAACTTTAGGCATAAATGCATAAAAAGATGGTAAAAATTTTAATTTTACAAAAATAATTTATATTTGAGCAAAAATAAACTAAAAGTAGTTTTTATAGTTATTATGTAAGTTTAAATTATTTCTTCCTTAAATTATTACGAAATTTTTATATAAATACATAATAAAAAGGTATAAATTTTTAAGAACAGAAAAGTCATTTACACTTGAACAAAGAATAAACAAAAATATTATTTTATAAATGTTATATATTGTTGAAATCATTTTTATTTTTCATTCCTAATAAAATTAGTCTTTTACATATGTTATAAATTCACAATAAATATTTTCTTTTCTCTAATTGTTTATTCAAAATGCGCTCTTATACAGTTAATTAGAATTATAAGAGACAGTTATACATTTTCATATGCCAATAACATCTATAACTATTTTAGTTAAAAGTATAAAACTTTTGGCCCTGTTATAATATGAATAATCACTGTATTTATTTTGGTTATGACATGAAGTTATTGTGGTTTAAGATTTATAAATTGTTGAAATCATTTTTATTTTTTATTAATAAAAAATAGTCTTTTATATATATTATAAATTTACAAATAATTATTTTTTTCTCTAACTATTTATTTAAGTATGCTTTTGTGTGTTAGTTAATTGGAATTATTTTTTGTTGTTTTATATATTTTCATATGCCAATAACATCTATAACTATTTTGAGTTAAAGCATAAAACTTTTGGCTCTATTATAATGCGATTAATAATGTATTTATTTTGATTATGACATGAAGTTATTGTGGTTTAAGATCAATGTATAATAAATAATTAGTTATTTATCATAGCAGATAACTTAAATTATTGGGCTTTCAAATTTATCAGTGTCAATAGCTTATTTCACTTATGGAATTAGACTTAGCTTTGCCAAAAAAGTTCAACCCCGCTAATATTTAACATAAAATAAATAAAAGAGGAGAAAATACCTCTAACAACCACTTTATGCATTGTATTTGACTGGATTGGATTTGATTTCAATAATATATATTTTTAATATCAAAGTTTTCCTCTAACTTAAAAATCGCAAAAATTAATAATCATACAAATAAGAAATTAATATTTATAAAAGTGAAAAAATAGTGGAGTACATAATAATGTTTTCTTATCTCATTTAAATTTTTATTACGATTAATTTAGATTTATTTTTCCCTTCCCTGGACGGAAAAAAAAAATTAACTAAGCAATGAAAGTAAAGCTTTGAGCGAAATAGAAAACTCACAATTTTTAATTGAGATAAAAATATTTATTAATTTTATTTCTTTTTAATAGTAATATTTAATTACAATATCATTGTCTTTAATAATATCATTTTATAAAATATTTTGGTTTACAGTAACTATTGATAAGGTTGAAAATAAATTCAATCCATAATACAATACAATGTGCAAAATATTCTAAAATAATCATTGTAACACACAAATTCTATACATAATTTGTGATTTGATGCCAATATAGAAAAAAAATATTTAGGTAAATAATTAATAAAGAAATAACATAGATTATGCAAATAAATTATATTATTAAATACTCTAAATAGTGGCTGATATATATAGAGTTTAAATATCAATTAGAAACCATAATGCCAATTGTTACAGTATTTGATAAAAAAAAATATTAGTTTAGAGTAGCTATTGTGAGGTAGAAAATTTTCAACTAATAGAACGATATATACCCAAATTAGTTTAGAATAATCATTACAAAACCTATAAGAATGTCATGCATAAATTGCTGGAATGGCATATAGAAAAATAAGTAGGTAAGTAATGAAAAAGGCACATAAATTATGCAAATAAATCATACAATTAAAATATTATAAAATAATTATAGATATAGATTGTGTTGCACGTCAACTTTGGAAACTGTAATTCAAATTTTACACTATTTAACAAAATAATAAAAATGTAGATTAAGTATCTTGATAAATAATATAAGGAATTAATCGAAAAAGATACGCAAAAAATAAAAATAAAATTCACACACTTTTATTAGCTTTAATTTTGTTTATATATTTAATAAATACAAATTTTAATTTCACAGTAAAGTACTATATCAAAATACAATTTCAAAATTAACAGCATTCGATACCATTCAGAATGAAGGGAAATGTTAATAAAGTCCTAAAATGAATGTTATCATAAGGTTAAGAAATATGAAAAATTTCTAATATATTCAAGTCACCAAGACAGTAGGTAGAGATTTATTGTAAATCCTTTCTTTCTTTCTTTCTTTTTTTAAAAAAAAACAAGCTTAAGAAATATTAAAAAAAAATATCAATATATTCTCTATATGTACACACTTTTACATAATATGTTATCGAAAATTAATTTTGATAAAAATTTATATAAAATCTCACTTAAAGTCGCATGCAATTTTAGACATCTTTAGAACTACATTTTTTTTTTCCTTTGCACTCTGTGTATCTTATAGTAAGATAAATGATTATTTTCATTAATATTCGTATTCATTACAGAGCAACATAAAAGAATAATTTATTATTTTAATTTTTTACGATGATTTAATATACTATATGATACCTATCAATAATATGGAGAATATATTAGTTTAATTAAATTTTAATTTTTTATAATGATTTTTTTTTGTGTGTATTCATTTTTTTTTTACATTTTAATCATATTTATTTTTTTGTATATTTTTTGAAATTATAATTAATTAATTAATTTTGTAATTGTTATCCACATATCATTTGATTTCTTATAAATATTTTTTGCTAATAAAAGAATATCTAAGATGATGTTTGGTACTTAACAGTGATTTTATCTTTTAGTAGTGAAAAATTATATACAAATATATTTTAAAAGTTCAATATTATGGGAAATATCTTTATTTTTAATTGATCAAATAATTGATAGTGTCGTTATAGGAAATCATAATCTTAACACCCAGAAGAAAAATAGAAATAAGATGCAAATATTATATGTTGTTCTCATAAAAGATAAAAGTTTGTTTAGTACTNCATTTGAGAAGAAATTGAATTTGTGTATGAAAAAAAAAATTAAAAAAAGAAGAAGAAAATAATTACAAAAAAAAGAGCAAAAATATTAAATGTATATTTTAAAATATATAACATTTGCATAAAAATACTTAATGTGTAAAATTTTATACTTTGTGTTGTATGTTATCATTCACTGATTATTTATTTATTTTAAAAAAATTAAAAAATTTCAACTAATCATGAGTATTATACGTACTCAAATATGTTTGTCAATTATGCCCCGGTCAAACCGGTTAAAATTCAAAGACATTTTAATTTTACTTTTGGGTAGCCAAGATCAAATTCGTTACAAAGAAATACTTAAAAACATTATTTCCAAATAATGTGTCTTACTTACAAAACAAATGGAGCTAAGACTGACTTCAACTTTGCTTGCGGTGAAGCCCCCGCCGACGGCAAGATGCATCCAAACAACGTGTCAGCCAACCCATCATCGCCGGAGATAGAAGAAATCAGCAAAACGCCGCCGACAAGGACGAAGAGGAGAAAATGTCAAAATTCGTTGCCCGGTTGTAGAAATTGGACTTTCCCCATTTCTGTTTAACGAAGATAACCTAGCCAATTGTCGGTCCCTGTTAATTGTAGCCCTTGAGCTTGAGGAATTCAAGTAGCAGTGTATGTATGTACTTTTATGTAGATACGTTAGTAACTGTTAGTGGTGTATGATTGAGAAATTTGAAGGCCCTAAAGTTTTTGGTTTAAAATCGAAAAGGATTTACGTGAAAAGTTTGAATTGAACTTTTAGAAGTGATTTTACAGGTTTGATTTGTTGTCTGCAGTTTTCGAATACATATAATGCAATAATGTGCTGAAGATAAATTATGAACTCCAGATCACAAAATCTGAGTGTTTAGAAATCATTTCAATTGATTGCGGGTTTTATATTTTCATTAACATAACTCTTTATATGATGTTAGTATCTTTCTATTGTTGCTCAAATTGTCTCCAACCTTTATCACATATCTAACTTGACCTCATCTAGACCTGAAATTGAAGCGATTGATTTGGGTGATCTTGAGGAAATTAAGGAAATGACAAACAATTATAGCCAAGAAAACTTCTTCTGTAATGTTCTTCACGGTCGGGTCCGCAAAGGTAGAATTGCGAAAGGATCAGATTCTCGGAAGGTGGCTATCAAAGTTTTCGGATTTATTTTCCATTATTATGTCACAAAATTTCGCGCAAAAACATTCCATGTATGTTTGCCAGCTGGCTTCATCTAGCAATTCATGCTCTTGAATTTTTCTTTCATCTTGCAAGTGACTAAAAGTAAAATCTTCTATTCTAACGGTACGTACAATACGATGTTATTCTCTAGGACAAGATTCCGTTGCTCATTGATCAAGGTACGTGTAACATCTTGAGTCTGAATTGACGTAATAACTTTTGAATAGAAAAAATATTTAAGTCAAATTATTGTTTCAAAATATAAATACTTAAGTTAAACTATTAGTATCTCACAATCTAAAGTATTATAAACATCTCTTAATACAATATTTCCTCTCACTTCTGACATAACACAGCACAGCTCAATACCATTGGTCTAGTCTCACTTTGTGCAAAGATGACACGAGATTCGTTCTTATACTAACTGTAACACTCTGGATCTAAGCTGACACAACAACTTTTGAGCGGAAACAATGAGTCTAAAATACATAAAGCCAAATTATTAATAGCTCACAATCTAAAATATTATAAATAATACAATATTCCTCCCACTTTTAATATGGAACGGGACATCACAGCAAGTCTGGATTTTGTGAAGTTGATTAGATATTCTTTCGAAGCCAAGATGGCTCTTGTATATGATGTTGAACCAAAAAACACACTGAACGATATTCTTGCTTCTGGTACTCATATATCAACTTATTTAAATAAATTTGTCTTAATTCTGTATAAACTGTTCTTTTTATCTTTCATTGAAAATTGATCAGATGATGCATGTCTTTTTGGTGCTTTTGATGTAGTTGACTTTGGATGGAAAGGTCAAATATTGAAAGTGGCAAAAAATTTTGCAAAACTCTTATCATGGTATCATGAAAATCTAATTGCTTTTGGTAGCATTGATGCCAAAGACATATTTGAGCCTTTCCTCGGGTTCATAGAGTCCGGTTCCCGTTTATCCACGGAGGAGCAGTTGATGACGATTGGTATCTTTAATCTTTTGCTAGTATTTCAGTAATGAGACATTTTAAAAAAAAAAAAAATATCTCAGAAACATTTGCAAATACAATAATTCCTTCTCCTTGTAAAATATCTAACTCTTGGGCACAGGAATTCTTATATAACTTAAGCGACACAGTCAAAGCTTTTTCTATTCTTTTATTAACGGATTTATGTTTCGGATTCCATTCAGCCAGTGGTTGGGAACTAACGATTGGCTCTGTCTACAAAGATTTTGAATTTGTTCATAATGATCAAATTGTATCTAGTCTTCTTTTCACCTTTCCAGTCATTCTTGATATAATTTTTAAATATTGGATTTTTCGTTATTGAAATGGCCTATCTCCTTCACTTGTAGTTATTTATCATTCAATGAATGACTGATGAAAGAAAGATCCACTGATATTAATATTCTGTTCTTTGAGTTTTGTTTCGGTCTCTGTAAAGGACAAGAATGCTTCAATCCCCTGTAAATTTCATTTCGGCAAGGCAGGATATTATGCTCCTGAGGTTTTCGAAGGTATATCTTTTGAGTGAAAGGTGTATATTTCTCTGCATTCAATGTTGTTGTTTGCATTTGCAGTGTGATTCGTCTTTTTCTGTTTTCCTTTAAAGAATGATGATCTGCTGAAAATAGTACTATCAATTTGTTTTAGTTCCAACTGTTGGGTGATAATTGGAACTAGTCGTGAGGGGGTAGCTGTTCTTAATTTAGGTCTATGATGAATAGATGTGATAAAGGATTTGATTTGGGACTTTATCTTGTATATATGTTTGGCAACAGTGTAGAAAGAATTGTGTGTATGAAGTGTAAATTTGTAGTTTGTGATATAAATAAGAGGAATTGGTGGGTATGTGTTGCAATTTAAAAAAAAAAAAAAAAATTTCCTGTACTAGAGCATGTGCGCCGAAGGCAGTAGCCAGAAATGTTCAGTGCACATGAGCTGCTACAGTGCGCGCATGTGCGCGCGGCACTGTAGATGACCGTTTGAAAATTGAAAATGGAGAGAATTGCAACTTTTGGTTCAAGAAAGGTGTTCCATGGATTGAAAAGGTGTATTCCAATGGATTCCTCTGACCTTCCATCTCTATAAAAGAGAGTTATATCCATCAATTCAAAATAACATTAAAAATTAAAAATCTGTCTTTTCTTATACATTATTCTTGGGAAGATTTTTAAATTTTGCTATTAAAAATATTCAAGAATTTGTTGTATCCTAGAGGTAGATTGATATTCACCCAAAAGCAAACTATTGAGTATAGTGGGGGTAATCAAAACCTTAAGGAAAGTGATATACATACCTCGAATTCTACAGGTTTTGATATTCCCAAATTCAAAAGGAAAACACTTGTTTCAAAACTCCATTCTTGCCATTTCATTTCTTCTATTCTTAACAATCTTAAGGTTTTGATTGTAAGTAATCATGGAAACAAGTGGTGAGCCTACCTTTAAAGTAATAAATCAAGATTTTGTAAAATTGGATCGTCTTGATGGAACCAGAACAAATTTCGACCGGTTAAAAGACAAGATGATGTTTTTCCTCACTGCATTAAAAGTTGCTTATGTTTTGGACCTTACATTGCCTGAAATTCCTGCACCAACTATTGGAGATTCAGAGGAACTCAAGGCACAACGGGAGAAAAGGAAGGAGGATGAGATTATGTGTAGAGGTCACATTCTCAATACGCTGTCAGACCGTCTCTATGATCTTTTTACAACGGTCAAATCTCCAAAGGAAATTTGGGCTGTCTTGGAACATAAATATGCTACACAAAAATAAGGTGCGGACAAATTTCTTATTAAGAAATATTTTGAATTCCGTATTATTGACACTTCAAAATTTTTGGATCAAATTCACGATCAGTAGACTTCAAATTATTGTTTCAAAATTAAAAGATCTTAGTGTTGAAATTTCAGAATCATTGCAAGTGGGGGCAATTATTGCAAAATTGCCTTCTAGTTGGAATGATTATCAAAAGAAAATGCTTCATACTATTAAAATTTTAATAATTGATCAAGTTTTGAAACATATGGGAATTGAAGAAGATACGAGAAATCTTCATAAGAAAGATTTAGAACTTGTTTCAAAAGTGAATTTTGTTAATGAAAATAAGAGTCAAATTACAAGTTCTAAAAGAAAGTTTTCTGAAAATACTAATTCGAAGGACAAGTTCAAAAAGAACAGAATATGCTATAATTGCGGCAAGAAAGGGCATTATAAAAATGAGTGTAATTCCAATCTTAAACAAAAGAAGAATAATGCCCCTAAAGCAAATCTTGTTGAAAGAGATGCTGAAATTGTTGCAGTGAATATATGATTGTCACATTGGTATGATTTCTGAATTGAATGTGGTAACTTCAACCAAATCAAAATGATTGGTGGTATGACTCCGGTGCTACCGTGCACATTTGCAATGATAAGTCTTAATCCAAGACTTATGAAGATGTTCCTGATGTCTATGAAGTGGTTATGGGAAATCATGCTTCAGCCAAAGTTCATGGCAAGGGAAGTGTGGAGTTGCAATTCAATTCCGGCAAGAAGCTTGTGTTAATGAATGTATTTCATGTTCCAGAAATTAAGAAAAATCTTATATCAGCCGATGTATTGAATAAGAAGGGGTTGAAAGTTGTAGTAGAGTCAAACAAAGTTATCTTGTCCAAAAATGGTGTATTTGTAGGAAAGGCCACTCTTGTGATGGCATGTTTAAACTTAGTACCAATAAAGACAATATTTCTATTTATATTGTGGATTCTTCTTATTGGCATGCTAGATTAGGACATGTTAATTATAAAATACTGTATTTTATGTCTAAACATGGGTTAATATCTATCAAAGATAATTTTGAGAAGAAATGTGAAACATGCGTTCAAGCAATCTAAATAACTAAGTTGCCCTTTCCAAAAGTTGAAAGAAATACACAATTATTAGAACTTGTGTATTCGGATGTTTGTGAATTAAATAGTTTTCTAACAAGAGGTGGTAATAGATATTTTATCACTTTCATTGATGATTGCTCAAGGTATGTGCATGTTTATTTAATGAAAGCAAAGGATGAAGCATTTGATATGTTTAAATCTTATAAATCTCTTGTAGAAAATCAATTGGATAAGAAAATCAAAATGTTGAGGCGTGATAGAGGTGGTGAATATTTTTCTACCGAATTCTCAATATTTTGTGAACAAAATGGTATTATACACCAAACAAGTGTTCCATACACTCCACAATAAAATGGTTTGGTTGAAAGAAAGAATAGAACTTTAGTTGATATGGTTAACACCATGATTCTAAATTCTGGCTTGCCAAGAAATTTGTGGGGAGAAGCTTTGTTGGCTGCTTGTCATTTACATAATCGAATTCCGTCTCTCAAGACTAAAGTGTATCACCATATGAAATATGGAAAGGAGAAAACCAAACTTAACTTATCTTACAGTTTGGGGATGTATAGCCTATTATAGAGTTCCGGATATTAAAAGAATAAAGTTGAGACCGAAAGCACTTAAAAGTGTATTTGTTGGCTATGCTGAAAATTCTAAAGCCTATAGACTACTTGACATTGATTCTAATGTTATTATTGAATCAAGGGATGTTGAATTTTTTGAGAATAAATTTCTTAAAAATTCAAATGTTGATTTGGATCCAATTAAAGTACAAGAACCAATTCCAAATGTTGATCCTTCTTCTAGTAATAAAAGGAAGGAAACTGATACTCCTTTTGAACTTAGAAGAAGTCAAAGACAAAGGAATGAAAAACATTTGTCTTCTGATTTCATATCTTCACAAGCTATTATTTTCTTAGTTGAAGGCAATAGAGATCACTTGTTTAATAAGATTCCAATCTTATTAAATGTAGAAGATGATCCTAAGTCGTTTGGTGAAGCTATGCATCATCAAGGGATGCAACATTTTGGAGAGAGGCTGTAAATGATGAGATGGACTCAATATTATCAAATAATACTTGGGTTCTACTGGATTTGCCTCCTGGTTCTAAACCCATTAGTTGTAAATGGGTGTTTAATAGAAAATATTTCACTAATGGATCCAGATTGACATATAAAGCAAGACTTGTAGTTAAGGGTTTTAGACAAAAGAAAGGAATTGATTATTTTGACACTTAGGCACCTGTTGCAAGGAATACATCCATTAGGGTACTAATGTCATTAGCTTCCATTTATAACTTGTGTGTACATCAAATAGATGTTAAAACAACCTTTTTAAATGGTGACTTGGATGAAGAAGTGTATATGGAACAACCAGAAGGTTTTACATTGTCAGGAAATGAACATAAAGTTTGTAAACTAATTAAATCTCTATACGGTTTAAAACAAGCACCCAAACAATGGCATAAAAAGTTTGAATCAGCTTTACTCTCTAATGGATTTAGATATAATAACATGAAATGCTGATAAGTGCATTTATTCTAAATTCATTAAAGAATATGGTGTGATTATTTGTCTATATGTAGACGATATGCTAATTGTTAGTACTTCTTATAAAGGTGTACTTGAAACTAAAAAGTATCTGTCTTCTCAATTCAAAATGAAGGATTTGGATGAAGTAGATACTATCTTAGGGATTAAAGTTAAAAGGCATAGTGGGGGGTTATGCTTTTTGTCAAACACATTATGTTGAGAAAATTTTGAATAAGTATCAACATTTAAATGTGAAAGAAGCGAATACTGCTTTTGATCCAAACTTTAAATTAAGTGAGAATACTGGCAATTCTATTGCTCAACTTGAGTATGCAAGTGTAATAGGGAGTCTAATGTATGCAATGAGTTGCACAAGGTTAGATATTTTTTTTGTCGTGTGTAGATTGTCTAGATATACTAAAAATCCTGGAAATGATCATTGGAAATCAATTGGGAGAGTCTTTGGTTATCTTAAAAGAACTAAAGATTTAGGAGACTTTTTTATAATAATTTTCCAGCTGTGCTTGAAGGATATTCTGATGCTATTTCGTTTACTAGTATTAGTGATAAAAACTCTACAAGCAGGTGGATTTTTAAGTTAGGTGGAGGAGCAATTTCATGGGTTTCAAAGAAACAAACCGTAATTGCTCATTCCAAGATGGAAGCTGAATTCATAGCCTTGGCCTCAGCTGGTAAAGAAGCAGAATGGTTGAGAGACTTGTTTTAAGACATCAAGTTGTGACCTCAACCAATGCCAGTCATTGCTTTGAATTGTGATAGTGACCCACAATGTCTAGAGCATTGAATAAAATATACAATGGTAAATCTAGACATATAAGTCTAAGGCATACTTATATTAAACAGTTGTTAAATGATGGCATCATATCAGTGGTGTATGTAAGAACATACAATAATTTAGCGGATCCGTTGACTAAACCTCTTGCAAGAGATTTGGTGAAATCGACGTCATTAGGAATGGGATTGAAACCCTTTATCTATTGACGAAACTACTAGCAATGGTAACCCAACCTTTATTCTAGTACTACCACTAGATTAAAAGGTTTAAAGGGCAAAAACAAGTTGCTAATAAGTAGTTGTGAGCACTAAAATTATGTGTATACCATTCCATATTGTTAGTGTAAATGGTAACCCTTAAGTGGGAAGGGTGAACATATAAATATTTATATTCTTAATAAAACTATCTTGCTGTGCTTTTAACCTTAAAAGCTTGAGAAGATTTCACATATATGATCATAAGAAGTGGTGCCACTTCTAACAAAAGTTTTGGATTCTCTTTTGTACATGATCATGAATTAGGATAAAGCACATGACCGATAACAGTGCTAAAGCTATTTTGTGAACATATGTATAAGGTTAACAAATTCATGTGTGTGATAATTCTAGTCTAATTTAAATCATGGTTTAAGCAACAAATGCCACATTGATTTGATTAGGTCTAGTGAGTTATTTACACTACAGAAAAGTTTAAGACAATAGTCACTTTCTTTAGGAGTGCATGATGTTAAAAGAGATAGCGAGTTGTATTTATATTACAAACTAAGTGGGAGAATGTAAATTTGTAGTTTGTGATATAAATAGAATTGGTGGGTATGTGTTGCAATTTAAAAAAGAAAAAAAAATTCAGCGCACATGCGTTATTGTAGTAGCACATGTGCGCCAGTAGCCAGAAATGTTCAGCACACATGCACTGCTACAGTGCACTGTAGCGGTACTAGATGACCGTTTGAAAATTGAAAACGTGTAAAATGGAGAGAGTTGCAACTTTTGGTTGAAGAGAAGTGTTCCATGGATTGAAAAGGTGTATTCTAATGGATTCCTCTGACCTTCTATCTCTATAAAAGAGAGTTATATCCATCAATTCAAAATAATATTAAGAATTAAAAATCTGTCTTTTCTTATACATTGTTCTTGGGAATATTTTTCAATTTTGCTATTAAAAATATTCAAGAATTTGTTTTATCCTAGAGATAGATTGCTATTTACCCAAAAGCAAACTATTGAAGTATACTCAGGGCAATCAAAACCTTAAGGAAATTGATATACACGTTTCGAATTTTATAGATTTTGATATTCCCAAATTCTAAAAGGAAAACACTTGTTTCTACTCCATTCTTGCCATTTCATTTCTTCTATTCTTAACATGAAGGTGATTATCTTTGACACAGGAATTGCAGGTAAAATCAGGAGCTATTTTTGTTTTTTGGTGTTCAAGTAGGGGAAGGGTATAGAAGGCAAGAGAGAATAGGACATTTGGAAATCATGCATTCTTTTTACTACAAGTAAACAAGGCCCTCTTGACCAATAATAAATTCTCTGCCAAATCAGGACTATTTGTTTGTTGACATAGTTGGGGTTTTCTTTGGACACGGTCAGGCTGCTCCACGCATTCAAACCTTTCCCCCAGCTTAAGATAAGCAAAATGATTATCCAACTAGAATTCTCGATTATAGCTGGGTATTGTATGTTAAATTCTGAAGGTCTAGTTACTATAAGCTTGGGGCATGTTCCTGTAGCAAGCTCTTTTAATGGAATCTAAGGTAAGATTGTTAGTGTATGTCTTAAAATCAATTTGTTTTAGAGATAAATTACACTTTTATATTTGTATATATTTGTAATATAGCATTTTTTAAATAAAATATATATATGTGATATCATAAAGAGTTATGATATAATTATATTTTATTCGTATATATCTTTAGTCATAGTATATGACACTAGTAGATTAGCACATAAGTGTATGTCGATGCTTATTGAGAATAAGTGCATCGGATTGACCCGCTAAGAGTATTCCATAGAAATTATTATTTAAATGCCAGTGGATTAATCTCTTTGTGATAGTAGTGTACTGATTCTTTGACTTGAGGTCATGAGTTTATCTTGACTATAGATTATCATACTTTGACTCTATTAGTCGTTACTCTTAATGAGTCGCACATACTGTATAATTCGGGTATAATATGAATTATGATAAGATAAGATATGACGAATAGAGGATTCACCACTTCTTATATTACTAGGAGAGTATATCCCAATATGGCCACTTCTTGAAATACGATTCGAAAATCTTTCCACAAAGTGAAAATAGAATTAAGAGTGTTTTAAATTTCTATTTCAAGTGAGTTGTATTTTGAAAAGAAGTAAATTGATTAATTCGATAAGAGTTGACATTATATCTATACTCTTGAATTAATCGGGATATAAGTTGGTGAAAGGATAATAATTACACGAGAACTAATCACGGATGGGTGATGTCGAACCACTTGACATATCTCAACACTTGAGTGGTCATGATGCTTTGCTAGAAGCCAATCTTGATCTATAAATGTAATTAATTAATTAAAAAATAATGATAAATTAAAAGTATTTAATTCATCGAATCCTAATTAATTTAGGATTATAATTTATACTTATTACTAATGTAATTAGAAACCTAAAGGATCACACACTTAAGGATAATTAATTTAAGATAAAAATGATTTGATAAGTATGAGATACTTATGAGTTAATTTATGAGATTATAAATAAATTAACTTTTGGGTTTAATTATAATAAATTATAAATATTAGGAGCTAATATGTAATACATATTAAAAGTTCTAATGATTTTATACTTATTTATATACCCTTAATCCAAAGTGATTAGAATTATTGTAATTTCCTAAATCTAATTTGATTGAAAATTTAAATTATATATATATATATATATATTATAATAAATATATATATGGTTAAGTAGTAGTACTATTTGTAGTACTAGTACTTGACGGCTTTTTAATCAAAAAGTCATAAAAAATTCTTTGAAAAACGTGATTGTCACGTTTTGAATAAAAAGAAAATAATTCAGGAGTTAGTACTCTGTGGTTAGCGTCAAAACAATCTTGTGAAAATTTCTGATTTAATTATCTATGTGGATACTGTTGGACCCAAAGAGCAACCTAAGAGGGGGGTGAATTAGGTTGTACCTAAAACAAAACCTTTTTATGTGCTTAATAGAAATTCAAACTTTGTGCACCATTCTTAACTTAAGCACATGAAAATGAATACAATAGATATTCAACTATTTAAGCTTAAAGAACAAATAAGAATATTGAGATTAAGAGAATCAAACCAAACTCCCAAGCTTCTCAAGCTCGGAGCTTACAACTGCAAAGAGCTTCTTACAAGGCAACTACCAAGTTCACAACTTAAAGTTTAGCCACTAAAAGTCTCTTCAAAGTAAGTGAGACAATAACCTCTTGTACACAAATGAGGATCACTCTTGCTCACACTAATTTCCTTTAGTTGAGCCAAGAGTTTTACACTCACAACCTCCATTTGTTACAATTGTTATCTCTCCACTATTACACTTGAAAAACTCTTACACTTCTAAGCTCTTTTCACAAAACTACCTACACTTTTACAACACTTGTACCCACTATTTCTCCCAAATAGCTCAAGTATTATTTGTAATCAATGTAGAAGTCTCTTTTTTAATTAATTCAGGCTTAGGAGTATTTATAGTTGCCAAATATCTGCTTCCAACAACTTCCTAATGGTTCTATTTTCTGTTTACTGAAAAACTAGCCTTTTAGACCTTTCAGACTGCTGATGCAGCAAGTGTGCGTCCGAACGAACTAGCCGTTGGACCTTTCGGACGGCCGCTGCTAAACCCTGCGTCTGACGTTGCGTCCGTTCTCTGAGGGTATTCGTTCGGACGTCCGAGGATGCGTCCGATCGAAGCAAAGTCTTCTAGAAATATGA
The DNA here is from genome assembly GCA_025175665.1 of Cinchona pubescens. Lineage (NCBI taxonomy): Eukaryota > Viridiplantae > Streptophyta > Magnoliopsida > Gentianales > Rubiaceae > Cinchona > Cinchona pubescens. The sequence continues at coordinate 7,174,340 of JANKKI010000051.1, read as the reverse complement.
TCGGACGCTGTTCTTCGTCCGAGACTTGCTTCAAATTCTTTGTGTCGGACGATTACCATCGTTCAAAACTCTGTCTTTTGGATAGTCATTTGCGTCCGTGGAGTCTTCTGGTTGTTTTGTTTTTCTGCACACTTTTCAAACCATTAGTGCGATTTGGTCATCATCAAAACATGATTATCATAACTGGGGTTCAACAGATACCATTAAAGGTTGGGCACTTGTGCGGCTTGTGGATCGACGTCCCAAACATATTAGAGATTTTACTACAATTTTAAGGTATAATCTCTATACTTTTCTTGTACTACGCGATAAATTAATTAAGGTTATCCGTGATAGGAAAGTAAAAATTTTAAATTTCGCTGCATTATCTATTTGTTTACTTTCTTACGATGGTATCAGAGCCACCCTTGATTAATTTATGATGTAGTTGTATTTAGTTGAATATTGAATTGTTCAAATTTTATGAATTTTTGAATTTTATTTACAAAATATTGGAGAAATTAAAAAAAGAAGACCCGTGAATTTCACGGGTCAAGCAAGCAATTCTTGATGATGTCATGTTGATGACATCATCTTGATTGCATATTGTTACTTTTAGTGACACTTAAGCAAATTCGTCGCTAAAAGTATTTAATGAGTTAAATTACTTTTAGCTACAATTATTTTATATTTTCAAATTTAAGGTTTTTCTAAATTTTGATTTTAGAAATCATCAATTAATTTTTGACAATTGTTGTTTAAAATTAATTGATAAAATTTAGGAACTTTCTTTATTTTAATTTGATTAAAATTTTGAAAGCATAAAACCTTTGAAAATATTTATTTAATTCTAACGTGATTAAAGTTAGATAATTTATTTAAATTTTAGAAATTTATTATTTTTCAATGAGATTGGAATTTAATAAATGTTAAAAAAAATTAGAAATTGTTTCTAATATAATTTTTGAAATTCTATTATTTAAAACAATTATTTTCTAATGAGATTGGAAAATAATAATTTTTCTCCATAAAATATTTTCATAAATAATTCAAAAATTGTTAATTTCAATGAGATTGGAATTATAAAATATAGTGATTCATGATTAGATACTAAATACGGATTTATGCTTTTATTTAATTATTGAATTATTTAATAGCATGATGGATGATTATGGACTTAAGACCAATGTGATTGTATTTGATTTATTTGGATCAAATTCGATGGTTGTAAATTTTTAAATTTTTAAATAGGGCCTGTGTGTCCTGACTTTCTCTATTATTTTGAATGTAATTATTTTCTCATCTCAATCCCCTCGAATGTAATTCGAGATTTCTTAACTCAATCGTGTAATGTACATAGAGATAGGTTAGGGATATGATTGAATATTTAAGATATTTAGATAGAATTATATTCGTAATATACAAGATGATGGAAACAACGAAAATGTGCAACCATGAAGGAAATTTTCAAGAGTTGAAGATTACCCTTAGAATTTGACCATCTAGTTTCCTTTGTGACTCAAGGAAACTAGTTTCGTAAGCGTCCATAATCATCTATGATTTTATGCATGTTTTATTTATTATATGTTGATATGATAATATTGCATGCAATTTTGATGAGACCTAATAAAATAAATAAAAGAAAATCCCTCAAATTAATATTAAGTCAATAAATAAGTTGTCTTCCATTATTATAGCAACAAATGAGAGTTTTTCTTAGATTTAACTTGTTGGGCTAATCCAAAGTTACTCTACGTTGGACATGTTTGAACTATGAGATGAGATTTCTGAATAATGGGCATCACTTAACGGAGGCATATAATTTGTTGGGCTCACTCAAGCTTTATATGTCTTTGAGGCAAAGGTTAGGAGTCACATAAGATGTGCTATCACAGAGTTGATACCTAACTATCTAGAAATTACAAAAAGTTGTAATTGGTAAGAGTTACCTACCTTTCGAAATTATTTTAGTTTGTTGGGTACAACCAAGATCAAAATAATTAGATGTGATCCTAACCCACTAGGGGTTATGTGATAGCTCCCGAATCAATATGTGAGAGTGATTGATTTGAATTAAAATAGTGGAAGCAAAATCAAATAAATAGGAAGTCCATATTATATTTTGGTTTTGTTTATGCATAAATAACAAATTCTTATACTATCTTTATTTATATGTTGTAGAATACGAGTAATAACTTTAACTTATGTCCCATTTTATATGATAATAAACTCATTGGGCCAAATTTTTCGGACTGGCATCGTAATTTGAGAATTATTCTCAAGCACGAGAAAATTAGCTATATTTTTTATCAACCTATTCCTGATGTCCTAGTAGATGATGCTGATTGAAGAAATTCAGAATGCTTATCGTAAGCACATGGAGGATAATGATACTATTTCTTGTATCATGTTGGCCGCTATGAGTTCTGTATTGCAGAAACAACATGATAATATGGATGCTCACTCTACGATTATTCATCTCAAGGAATTGTTTGATGAAAAATCTAGGAATGAGAGGTATGAGACCTCTAAAGAGCTATTCCGTTGTAAAATGGCAGAGGAAACTTCAGTAGCATTCATGTACTGAAGATAATCGAACTAATTGAAAAATTAGAACGATTGAAATTTAAACAAAATCATGAGTTAAATGTTGACTTAATTTTGCAATCTAGAGTCTGATAGCTTTTCACAGCTCGTGATGAACTATAGTATGAATAAGTTATTTACAACTCTTACTCAATTGTTGAATATGCTAAAAATTGCTGAGGCAACTATTAAAATGGAAAAGAAACAAGTGATGGTTATTGATTCTTCTAATAAGAAGAAAAAGAAATCCAACATTGATTTTGTGCCCGAAAGCCAAATCTTGATTGAAACCAACACCTATGATCAAGAAGGACAAGGCCGAGGGTAATTGTTACCATTATGGAAATGAAGGGCATTAGAAAAGGAATTGCAATACCTTGAAGCAGAAGAGGCTTAATGAATCTTCTACTTCAGGTATGTTTATGATTGAAATCAATATTTTTACTTCTAAATTAGATTCCTGGGTATTGATACCGGATTAGCATCTCATATTTGTAAAAATATACAGGGACTAAAGAAAAGTAGAATGTTGGCTAAGGGAGAAGTAGACCTGCACGTGGGAAATGGAGCAAATGTTGCTGCATTAGCCGTAGGGACTTATTATCTTTCTGTGCCTAGTGGTCTTATTTTAGAACTTATAAACTGTTATTACATTCCATCTCTTATTAGAAATATTGTTTCTATTCCGTATTTAGACACTGATGGTTTTGTCATTATGCAAAAGAATAAATGTTGTTCTTTTTCACATGATGACATTGTGTATGAAACTGTCATTCTTTGAATAATGGTAGACATGAAAAATCCGGTTCTCAACATAAATCCAAAAAGGTCCAAAATTGATAATTTGAAACAATCTTTCCTTTGGCATTGTAGAGTTGGTCATATAAACGAGAAACACATTTTCAAATTACACAACAGTAGTTATTTGGGATCATTTGATTATGAACCATATGATATATGTGAATCTTGTTTACTTGGTAAAATGACCAAATCATCTTTTACTAAAAAAGGTGACAGATCGAGTGAGTTGTTGGGGCTAATACATACTAATATTTGTGGTCCTATGTAAATTCATGTTAGAGGAGCTTTTTCATACTTCATTACTTTTACAGATGATTATTCTAGATATAGTTATGTATACTTAATAAAGTATAAGTCTGAAACCTTTGAAAAGTTCAAAGAATTCAGGAATGAAGTTGAAAAACAATTTGGTAAAAGTATTAAAATACTTCAATCTGATCGAGGTGGGGAATACTTGAACCGAGAGTTTCAAGATTGTAGTCTTAAGGAGAATGGTATTCTACCTCAATGGATTTCTCCTTATACACCACAACTAAATGGTATATTTGAGAGACATAATTGAGCTCTATTGGATATGGTTCGATTAATGATGAGTCTTGCAGACCTCTCAAAATCATTTTGGGGCTATGCTATTAATACAGTCCCCCATTTACTAAATTGTGTTCTATCAAAAGTTGTTGATTTCACTCTGTATGAGATATGGTTTGGAAAGAAACCTAAGCTTTCATACTTGAAGGTTTGGGGTTGCCCTACTTATGTGAAGAGGGTAGAATCTGACAAAATTGAACGTAAGTCAGATAAATGCCTATTTATGGGGTATCCAAAGGAGACGTTTGGATACTATTTCTATAACATCATTGAGCAAAAGGTGTTTGTCTCAAAACATGCCGTCTTTCCAGAAAAAGAGTTTGTTTTTGAAAGGGCAAGTGGGAGCAAAATAGATTTTGAAAAAGTTCAAGAAACACAATATGGTATTAATCAACAGTAATGGAACAAGAGCTTCTATGACATGATGATGTGATAGAGGATGAAGTTAATGATACATAAGCTCTTTGTAGGACTACTAGGATACATCTTGCTCCAAAGAGATATGAGTTTCTTGTAAATGGGCACAATGATGTATTAGTCATTACGAAGAAACATTATCTGATAAGGACTCTCAAAAGTGGCTAGAAGCCATGAAATCTAAAATGGATTCCAAGTATGACAATAAGGTATGGATCTTAGTCGATCTACCTGAAGGGATTAAACCCATAGGGTGCAAGAAAGGTCTTTAAGAGAAAGACCAACATGGATGGTAATGTGATTACCTATAAGATGCGATTAGTGGCAAAAGATTATACACAAAGACGAGAAGTTGACTTTGATAAAACTTTCTCACCAGTTGTAATGCTGAAATCTATTCAGATTTTGCTTGCGATAGCTGCAAATTATGATTAGGAGATTTGGCAAATGGATGTAAAAACTGCTTTCCTTAATGAAAATTTACGGGAAGAGGTGTATATGATACAATCTAAAGGGTTTACATATACAGATCCTAACAAAGTATGCAAGCTACAAAGGTCTATTTATGAACTAAAGCAAGATTCTAGGAGTTAGAACATCCATTTTTATGAGACAATCAAAGAGTTTGATTTTATCAAAAATGAGAATGAACCTTGTGTATACAAGAAGGTGAGTGGGAGTGCCATTATTTTCTTGATACTTTATGTGGATGACATATTATTGATAGGAAACGACATACCTATGCTTCAAAGTGTAAAGGTATGGTTGTCCAGGAATTTTTTTATAAAAAATTTCCGAGAGGCAACCTATTATGGGAATGAAGATCTATAGAGATAAATCAAAGAGGTTGCTTGGTCTTACTCAATCAGCGTACATAGACAATGTGCTAAAGAGGTTTAGCATGGATCAATCAAAGAAGAGTTACTTACCAATGTCTCATGGTGTGTACCTTTCTAAAAACATGTGTCCAAAGATAGATGTCGAAAGAGATAGCATGAAAAAGATCCCATATATTTCAGCTATAGGTTCTCTAATGTATGCTATGCTATGTACTAGATCCGATTTCTCCTATGCTCTAAGTATTACGAGCAGATTTCAATCTAACCCAGGGAGTGGTCATTGGATAGCAGTCAAGAATACTCTTAAGTACTTGAGAAGGACTAAAGATTTATTCTTGATCTATGGTGGGCAAGAATTGACAGTTTGCGGATATATAGATGCTAGCTTCCAATCTGACAAGGATGATAGCAAGTCACGGTTTGGATATGTATTTACTTTTAATAGTGGTGCGGTTAGTTGGAAAAGTTCCAAACAAGACACCACGGATGATTCTAAATAGAAGTCGAATACATTGTAGCTTCAGAAGCAGCAAAAGAGGCAGTTTGGATCAAGAAGTTTGTGGCTGAATTTGGAGTCTAGATGTTCCATTAATGATCCTATACTCTTATAATGTGATAACAATGGAGTTATTGCACAAGAAAAGGAACCCAGGTCACAATCGACGATCTAAACATGTACTACGGCGTTATCATTTGATTAGAGACATCATTGATAGAAATGAAGTAAAGATAGAAAAGATCCCCATGGATGATAACATTACTGATCTGTTCACTAAAGTCTTTTCCCAGAATAAATATGAGAGTCATGTTAACTCATTCGATCTTAAGCACATGAATGATTGGCTTTAATGCATGTGAGAGTTTGTTAGTGCATGCCCTAAAACTAATTTATTTTAGGAATAAATTACACTTTTATATTTATATATATTTTGTAATATGACATTTTTTGAAAAAAATATATATGTGTGAAATCATAAAGAGTTACGATATAATTATATTTTATTTGTGTATATCCCTAATCGTAGTGTATGGCACTAGTACATTAGTACATAAGTGTATGTGGATGCTTATTGAGAATAAGTGCATCAGATTGACCCGCTAAGAGTATTCTACACAGATTATTATTTAAATGCCAGTGGATTAATCTCTTTGTGATAGTAGTGTATTCTCTAATGATCATTTAACCTGAGGTCATGAGTTTATCTTGACTGTAGATTATTATATTTTGACTCTATTAGTCATTATTCTTAATGAGTCGCACATACTGTAGAGTTCGGGTATAATATGAATCATGATAAGATAAGATATGACCAATAGAGGATTCACCACTCTTTATAATAGGAGAGTATATCCCAATATGGCCACTTCTTAAAATACGATTCAAAAATCTTTGCACAAAGTGGAAATAGAATTAAGAGTGTTTTAAAGTCTATTTCAAGTGAGTTGTATTTTGAAAAGAAGTAAATTGATTAATTCGATAAGAGTTGACATTATATCTATACTCTTGAATTAATCGGGATATAAGTTGGTGAAAGGATAATAATTACACGGGAACTAATCATGGATGGGTGATGTCGAACCACTTAACATAACTCAACACTTGAGTGGTCATGATGCTTTGCTAGAAGCAAATCTTGATCTAAAAGTATGAATTAATTAATTAAAAAATTAATGATAATAAATTAAAAATGTTTAATTTATTTAATCCTAATTAATTTAGAATTATAATTTATACTTATTACCAACGTGATTGGGAACCTAAAGGGTCACACACTTAAGGATAATTAATTAAGGATTAAAATGATTTGATAAGTATGAGATACTTATGGGTTAATTTATGAGATAAATTAACTTTTTGGCTAAATTTTAATAAGTTATAAATGTTACGAACTAATATGTAATACATATTAAAAATTCTAATAGTTTTATACTTATTTATATGCCCTTAATCCAAACTGAATAGGATTATTGTAATTTTCTAAACCTAATTTGATTGGGATTTTAAATTATTATACATACATATATATATATATATATATATATTATATTAGAATAAATATATATATGGGTAAGTAGTAGTACTATTTGTAGTACTAGTACTTGAGGGCTTTTTGATTAAAAAGCCATCAAAAATTCTTTGAAAAACGTGATTGTCACGTTTTGAATAAAAAGAAATATGCATTTAAGACCTAATACTCTATGGTTTGGGTCAATTAATCTTGTGAAAATTTCTGATTTAATTATTTATGTGGATACCATTAGAGACCGAGCACTTGTTCGGCTTGTGGTTAGACGTCCCAAACATATTGGAGATTTTACTACAATTTTAAGGTATAATCTCTATACTTTTCTTGTACTATGCATAAATTAATCAAGTTGATCCGTGGTAAGAAAGTAAAAATTTTAAATTCCGCTGCGTTATCTGTTTGTTTACTTTCTTACAAAGATTGCATTGGGTAAGATAATTTTTTCATACAGTTTTGTTTGTCTTATGTATATGTTTTCTAGATAGATTCTCAGTGCATTCAGTTGAAAATTAATTTTAACAAATTGTGGTTACAAATCTAGAATCTTTTTAGGGAAAATTGCCAATTTGGTTCTTTCAACTTTTATAATTTAGCCGATCTCATCTCCGAACTTTTATTTTAGTCAAGGGCTAGATGTAGAAAACCCCCCTGAACCCTTTGCTTTTTTATGTTTTAAGACAAAATTACTCTTACCATTTTCATAATTTTTTTTTCTTTTTTTTTGCTTCTTACTAATTTATTTATTTTTTCTCTCATATTTTTCCTTTATCTTCTTACCCATTCTTTCTTGCTACCACTAAATTATTATATTACTAGTAATTAGTAAGTTAAAATCTCTAATTTTTCTTTACATGTTTATAAATAATTTATAGAATAAATAAGTTTTTTAACACTAGCAACATATATTTTAATAGTATAATATAGATTTTGTGAATTTTACTAATGCTATAGTTAACAAATAAACAACTATAAAAAGATAAAAAAATTTGTAAAAAAATTAAAATATATATTCAATGTATGCAAACAAATTTTTTTTTTGTGCCGTATCATTTGCATGTCATATTTTGGTTGAGTTTAATGTAACTCCAAAAACCCTTATATTAGGAAGTTCTAATATTTTTCTTACTATATTTTTTTGATATTACACTACAAATAAAAGGTTATACATATATTTTTTCATCAGTAGTTTTATTTGTATATTATAAATTTTTTAATTTTCTCTCCCTCAAAATTTTTATTTTTTATTTATAATCTTATTATTAATAGTTAATCACAAACTTTACATTATAACAAGGTCTATTTGTTATATTAAAGCATGACTAATATATAAATTAAATTGTTTAGACACATGTGAAAAATTAAAACTTTAATTAATTAATTATTAAAAGTAATGTAACTTTTTCATAGTAGCAAGAGAGAATAGTGAAAAAAAGCAAAAAAGGGAAAAAGAAGAAGAAAAAAGAAAAACAATAATAGTTAAAATAATAGGGGTAATTTTGTCTCAAAACATAAAAGATAGGTAAAGTGTTTATTAAATAAGTTACGGGGGATAAAATGCAACTAGAGTGTAAATTCAGAAATTTTTTTTGCATTTAACCCTTTAGTCAATTTAGGCATTCAACTTTAATTTTTTGTCCAATTTAATTCTTTTTAGGCAACGCCACCAATTAAAGTTTTAGGAAAACGACTCTAATAATTCCTCACATTTCGCGTTTATATTTTTTTAGTTTCTCGCATTTAAAATGTTACTTTTTTGTCCCTAACAAATGTAGAACGCACCATTTTGATAGTTCAACTCACATCCCAATCATTTTTTGGTTGATAATTTGCACGTGCATGTCCACATGATTTTTTAAAGGGGTAAAATCAACCACTAACCTAATTCACCCATTTAACAATTGAAAAAACAAGAACTAAAATTTTTTTACATGGATCGGGTTCATGGTATAGTATCATAGATACCTTAGTCCATGTTTTTCTATATCACTCACTTAAGTGATGTGGAGAAATATGGACTAAGGAGTCAATAACACTATGCCATGATCTGATCCATATAAGAATTTTGCCAAGAACGGGTCATAAGCTCTCCAAATAAAATTGTCCACTAAGTTTATTCCTCCCCTATCCCCAAATTCTAATGGAAAATTCGAACCTCTTCTGCCGTTGCGAGAAGCCGGCAAAGTTGTGGTTGTCTTTGTAGACCGAAGACAACCTCGGAGCCAACAAAGTTGTGGTTGTCATGGATGGAAGAAAACCCCGGGAGTAGATTTTATGGTTGTGAAGGTTATGAGGTAATTGCTTTTCTTCTCAAGTTAAAATAGGTGCGAATTGTGTTTGACTAAATTCAAAAGTTGCAAGAACTAAGTTTTCTGATTTGCCTTCATTGTCCATTCTACTATTTACAGTAATTGTGGATGTGTATTTTTTTTTAGGTGGTATGGTGTTGAAATGTGCGAAACGTGCAGATTTCATCTCGGTTAACTCAAAACTTGTCAAAAATTTTGCGAAAAATGGAGGCTGAAAATGGAAGAAGAAATTGTAAAGAGAAAGTTCTGAAATTCTGTTTGATTCTAGCGGTCTTGGTCATTTTGTAGCCGTTGTTTTCCAAATGAATGAGTTGTAGGTGAAGCTTATGAATAAAAAAGTAAAGTTCTCCAAATGAATGAATTGCAGGTGCACTTTATGGAGAATAAAGAAAGAAGTACCGTAAGGCAATGGAAATTCAAGAAAAGTATTAGTTAGAGTAGTGTTGCAATAGTTGATATTTAGCTTAGAATTTGACTTTGTTTTCCCAATTCTACTAGATCCTTAAACTTCTGTTTTGGTGTTTTTAGGTTGTACTAGTGTAAGGGGTCCTAAATGACATATGTTGTTGTTGTTGCAACTAAGAAGGAATGTTATGAATATTTAAACTTTGCAGAAGAAACTGTAATTATTTACTGGAAATTGCACAAAATGGGAGGATTACGGGGTCGTGGAAGCAAATGGGTGAATAGCTATGAAGCCTATGATCCGTTCTTTCATTTTTTTTTTTTTAATTTTAAAAGGGTGAATTGGGTTAGTGGACAATTTTGCCCCTTAGAAAAATTATGCGAACGTGCACATGCATATTATCCGGCAAAAAATGACTGGAATGTGGGTTGGATGACCAAAATAGTGCGTTTTACTTTTATTAGGGATGAAAAAGTAACATTTTGAATGTAAGAAATTATACAGCCCTAAAAAAAAGTACAAAGGAGGAACAGACACAAAGCTAACCTGGGAGCCTTCAATGTCCATCACAAAATCCAAAAAATTCAACCGATAAATTTTGATTCAATGCATTAGTAATAGGGCCATCCGTTGACAAGGAATTCTTAAAAACCATTTTCCTAAATTCAAAACTCCCCGCACAAAGAGTTCAAAAAACCACCGGATGATACAATTCAAAACCCTTCCATCATTTTTCTTTCCAAATTGCCCCACCATTGGATGGATTTTTGTTACATAAAAGCTTTATTGGGTGGCGCTGCTTAAAAAGCTTAAATTGGACAAAAAATTAAAGTTGAAGAACTAAATTAGCTAAAATAAAAGTTGAGGAACGAGATCGGCTAAATTAAAAAGTTGAAGGACTTGGTGCATGGGTTAGGGTTATGACAAATGTTGCAAAAGGAAAATAGTTTATTTGAAGAGTGACTAGTTTTTATGTGGGTATATTTCAAGCTAAAATCATTGGAAGACATTGAAGTTGTGATGAAAGGTATTTAGAACGGATGTTAAAGACTAGTCCTAATATATTTGTTAGGTGATAGGTAGCTAGTGGAATGTGCTTGTGCATTGTCAATGTTATAGACTTATGACGATAAAGAATTTTGATGGTTAAAAATTACCATAGTGTTGAAATGATAATGATTTTAACTGGAAGTACTTCTACTTGATGCCATTTATATATAGATATATATATATATATATCATATATATATCTATATATATATATATATATATATATAGATGTAGTATAATAGTGATGGGACAAGTTACTCAATTTCGGGTAGTATAATATTAGTTGGGTCAAGAAAGTATGTATACTTGAGTGTTAACAACAGTTTCATTTTAGTATTCACAATCCAGATGTTTAATTGATCATCTATTTTGGAGCTACGAAAGTGCACTTGAATAGTAACTAGTCACACTTTCACCTTATCAATTATTACTCTTCTTTAAGGGAAAATTTGTATGACAAAACAGAACATGCAGTGCAGGGGATTCTTCTCCAATTGATTTGTGAAGTCATTTTCTTGCTGAATTTGGATTATGAAATTATCTGGGAGAAATACAATTTCTAATAATGAAGAGTTTAGCTATTGGGTCCTTTCTGGCTCCACTATATTTTTCATTTTAAGATGAGTTTTTCTTTTTCCTTGTGTGATGTTATATAATGAATTTGATTTCTATTGATTACACTTTGGTGACTGCTTAGATTCGTATTAGGCATTAAATTGACTCAGGAGAAGGCAGTACCTAATATCTATATTTTTGCCGCATTGCATTTAGTAAGCAAATTCTTCCGCCAATTAATGTTTTTAATCATGCTTTCTTTCATAATTATCCTCCTTAGCCTTTGAATTTTTTACTCGTCTTGTACTGATTGAGTCCTAAAATAACATTTTAGGATATCCGAAGAAGTATTTGTACCTCAAGTCAGATGTGGCGTTTTATTACATCTGATTGCCAAAAGACAGTGATCATTCTATTGTCCATTTGATATCAAAGCAGAGAAAGAACTCAAAACACCTGGTAAATGTTCACTTGTGCTTGAAACCTTTCAGGAGGAGGCTGAGAACGGCTCTGAAATTAGAAAACTGGCAATGTGGTGTTTGACTGAGTTGAAGGAGCGACCAGAAATGCAAATTGTTACTGATAGGCTCAATGAGTTGGCATGATTAAACTGCTTTCTTCTTTTTTCCTTGTCTAACCTCCTGGGTACTGCAGCTATGATAGTGTTCTTGGTTGTCATGTTTTAAATTAGTTGGTTAATTTAGGTTTATGATTGAGTAATGTAGGAGTATTTATATTTCAAGAAGGTAACTGTAAGAATTTGCATGTTCCTTTATCATTAGTTTAGCGGAAAATTTCTAAGAATATGCTACTTTTCCAAATTTCTTCTATTTTTGTGCCTATTGCAATGGGCAATTCCGAACCAGTGGAACTCGCATTCGAAGAATGCGAGTTCCAGAAAACTTTTTAAAAAAAAAAAAAAAATTGTTCTTGACTGACCTCGTATTCAGGGAATGCGAGGTCAATTTGGCTGACCTCGCATTCCCTGAATGCAAGGTCTATTTTACTGACCTCGCATTCTTAGAATGCGAGGTCCTTTTTTTTTTTTAACCGCGCATTTAAAAAATGCGTTGTAATGCCTGTTTTTTTTTTTTTTTTTATATAGCAAATTTGACTATGTGTATATATATATATATATATATATATATATATATTAGGATTTAGCAAATTTGACTATGTATATTGCGAATGGAAATCATGCACTATTACAAAAATAGAAAAAAATGAATGATTTAGCAAATTTGACTATGTATATTGCGAATGGAGATTGTGCACTATTACAAAAATAGAAATTTGAAGGATTTGACGGTAAGATAAAATCATTTAAATAGTAAATCATTTCGAGGGCATCGCATCTTTAGGACGTTAATTTATTAAATTATCGTATTTTTGATTAAATTTTGACAGAACCTCCCCTGTCTCTTAGTACACATTCTCCCTGCGCAATAACCTGTCAGTGTTACTACTTTAGATGATTATAAAAGTATTGTGTATGTTAAAAAACATAAATACAAACCTAATATCAATAAAAAACCACCCGACTAGGGCGAATAGTGATATACAAATAACATACATCAATCACACAATATTGCGATAAGTAATAACAAATGTCAATGTCCATGATCTCCAAATCATACTGGTCCAACCGTTTCAGATGAAGAACATAGGCACCTTTTTTGATCGACGGACATAAAATAAAGGAGTGTCTTGCTGTTGAGTATGGTGAGCAATTTCCGCCTGTGAAGGTATGCTTTGTTCGTGTTCATGTTCTTCATCTGAAACGGTTGGACCAGTATGCTCTGGATCAGGCGCGGTGGACAACTGTCCGAAAGATGATGGTCCTACCGGAGTGCGCATTGGCGAAAGTACGTGTGAAGTATCACCTACTCAAATGGTATGTTAACATGAGGGGATCCAGCATCTACATGGGGTCGCGGGGATGGAACTAACGACGTCGACGATACCGCCGTGTTGCCCGCCTTGCCGCGGATACCCGCTACATGTGTATACTCAGATCACATCAAATGCCTGGTATGGATGTCTCGTATACACATCTAGCGGTGGCTGAAGATCAAGACGAGTAGATTCGCCTATTGCATGTAGTGATTGAGAAGCGAAATGGCGGATACAGTGCCCATGTGGTACTATCCGGAGTATCGTCCTCAGTCATGTTGTCTAACGACATGTAGAAATCTGGAAATGGTTGTTGTTAGCAGAAAGTTCAAATTAGTTTTACTGAAGTAATTTGAAAAAGAAAAACAGTAAGAAAAAAAATTACTTACAAGATAATCTGCACGTGCACCATCGCCGAGGTAGCCTTCTGCAAAAGTAGGGCGTTGACTAGGATTGGATATTTACATCACCGTCCTCGTTCGGTACCATTGCATGTAATCACCCACGATGCATGTGTAGTATCAATACACGTGAGACCAACCTCAACTGTATCCGTTCTTGCGCCACAAATATCTATATATTGTCGATGTGTCTACTCCCAATCAGTGTTCGCCCGACTACGGCGGTCTGTCAAATGCAATGCCGCTTGATTACCAATCAATCTCTGATCTGGTATGGGTTGGTGCAAACCGAACTGTCGCATAACCCGATGAGGGAGATAACATTCCACGATCTCCCAACATATCAAATAAGTAACTGCACGCCATATGTCACGACCAGCAGTGCAGTAATGGGGAAGCATATCAAGCAGCTCATCAGAAAATGGCTGCCATATAAACTAATACCAAAGAAGTCTAAAAAAAGTTAGTAAATAAACGAAATTCGAGGACGACAATGTGCACAAGAAATGAAATCGACTTTTAGCTGATAACCTGCAATAAAAATTAATAAATATCAAATCCAATGTTAACAAATTTAATTAAACAGTTCAACAAAACATATGTACCGAGATCCATATGCTCCGTGATGCTCCTGTGCGGGCTCTAACCGGATAGGACGCAGTGTCGGCATGCGCTCCCAAGCCCATAACTGTATACAAATAAATGAAGATGAAGTACTCAAATAAAAATTATATGCATATAAACTACTGGAATATACCTGTACTAATAGTACTGGACCGCAAATAGTTCTAGCTGTTGGTGAAGTGGCATTACACAAACTGCGATATAATGTGCCTAAAATAGCTGTATTTTACATGTGTATAAGATACTATATAGGTATAAGATCATGTATGTATAAGAGTATTCTAGACTTTTAGATAGGAAAAACATCCAACTTTCAAACGACCACCGTCAATGTCTGATCTAGCAGGCATGAAACCCAATAACTCCATGCATAATTGGCTCCAAGCATCTGCCGAATGAGTAGTGTCTCTACCCGTCACGGGCGGGCCGTCAATGTGTAAACCTTACATGACCTCTACATCCTGTAACGTGATAGTGGCCTCTCCAATGGGCAGATGAAAAGAATGTGTCTCGGGTCGCCATCGCTCAACAAGACTGGTGATCAAAGCATGATCCACTGAAATGCGTCCTAAAGATGCGATGCCCTCTCTTAAACACATCAAGAAATGTAATGCCATAACCGCGCCGGTATAGGCATTAGATCTTATAAGAGATCAGATCATGTACGGTTAACCTGTTGATGTGGAATCATCGATAAGACCGTCAAAAATAGACAGCCCTATGCGGTGTATAGGTGATTACCAATGTTCTAGCATACATACCAGGATGTGTATAGAGTCCAATAGTCTGATCATCCATAATGGACAAATAATCATGGAAAGAATGAATGATTGTACGATATATTTTGATAGTAATCAATGATCAGACAAACATTTTTTGATAATACAATATTTTTTTATGAACGAATACATTAAAAACAAACTACATTCATATAATACAATGAGTATGTAGACAACACAAAACAAAGACAAATCATTATTGTCGTAAAGGGCAACTCCTGCGATTCGTACATCTCCTAGGTTCTCGGGAATCCCTAATATCCATATCGTTTCGTATGTGCCTTGCACGTACCCGACCTGCCCGGCGTTCAACAGACATATTGTCATCACCACGTAACTGCCAATGAATAGGAGGTAACTCATCTGGATTAGATTGTACAACAAACCTACTAACGCTGTACTGCGCTCGATATGTGCAAGTAGTGTAATGGTACACATCTAGATGTGTATAAGAGACAGGGCATATGCAAACTGCCAAAGCATGCGAACATGGAAACCTATACATTTGCCATTTACCACAGGTACATGTCTGCTGTACTCATAATTGATAGTTTGTACATTCCCACCACGACCAGTGACACGACGAGGTGTTTTAATTCGGTACACGCCAGTAGACTGATCAAAAACCATGGCTGTGTGTCCAGCACCTTTTTTGTCTGCTAACAACAACCTTTTCCAATTCTTTGGTGTAATTGACGTGCGACAGTGTGCACCCCGTGCAGTATTATCAACAAATACTTTTATGCACCGATAGAATGTACTATCAATTATAGCCTTTATCGAAAGTAGTCTAACTCCGCGCAACACGTTATTGTAGCTCTCAGAAGAATTTGTACCATGTATTCCCCACCTTCGATTTCCATCGTGAGCAAGGCACCACCGGTCAAGCCCAATATGTACCAGATATCTCCATGCCTCTGCATGTTGCATGATCGTTTGTTGGTGCAAATTCCATTTCCGCCTCTGTAACTTAACACCAAGAGACCAACACAACTTCTTCACTTCTACATTCTTGTATTTGGTCATCAAATTACTCCAAACATGTGACGCAGACAGAATCTATGATAAGCAAATGGTTCCTGCCATAAAGGGGACTCACTCATAGCATGCACAATGCCACGATGCCGGTCAGATATTATGCAAACAGTCTCCAAGTCACGTACAACATGGTGTCTCAACTGCTCCATGAACCAACCCCAACTTTGTATTGTTTCCTCATCAACAATTGCATAAGCAACAGGTAAAATTTGATTGTTAGCATCGAAAGCGACGGTAATAAGTAATTTACCTCGATACTCCCCTCGTAGATGCGTGCCATCAACACATAGGATAGGTCTACACATATGGAATGCATCAATCGATGGCCGAAATGCCCAAAATATGTATTTGAAAATTTTCACGTCCTCGCTACTGTTGGGATGATGTAGCCATTGCACCACAGTTTGGGGATTGGAGCGTAGTACTTGTACAACGTATTGGGGTAATTGTTGAAAATTAGATGCCCAACTTCCATATGCAAGCACAATCGCTTTCCTGCGAGCATACCAAGCTTTCTTGTAAGTGATGTCAACCTTCAAACTGTTCTTCATATTGCACATGTACTTTGAAAGACCTTCGCCTGTGATCATTTTCAATTAAGTGCATAATTTGGTTAGCAATGACTGTGGATGTAAGATTTCTGTTGTTGTTACCGGATATTTCACCGAGACATACGTGATATTTTACCCATTTCGTGACCTTCCACACAGTAAGAGATTCATTTCCACGTACCCGAATACTCCAATCACAATTTCCAGCCGCTAATCTGCCGGAGGACGTAGTCTTGCATTTAGCAGCCCATGTTCTCTTCCGGCTCTCTATGACTTTGAATTCTCGTTGTTGAGCTATAGACCACATTGTAACTGCCTTAGTAACTTGCTCCTTACTTTCAAAGTACATGTGCAACTGAATATCATTTTTTTCTTCATTCTAATAAATCAGAGACATCTGGTAATACATGCATGTCCATCTGTCGTACTCACCGCAGTTACCAAGATCATTGAAAAAAGCCATCCCTCCTAGAGACTGGTTGATAAGCAGGAACATCCTCTTGTGTATGACATTCATCGTTATTTGTTCCCAAATTCTCGTCAGAATCATCATCCGATATGTCTTTCGAGTCTGAACCAGACTCGTAATCCTCGTCTAATGCATGCCACGACGAGTCACTATTACCACTATCCGCTGACAAACCCTCATCTACGAGGCCTTTCTACATATGTTGATATTGCATGGTACTTGGGCCTTCACCTGCTCTAGTGTCTCTATTATACTGCGCGCCGATAGCTTGATCATATTGCATTGAGTTTGACATTGAAAACGAACAAGTTGGGTTGTAAAACTCAAACGACCACGGATGTTCAAAAAGAGTCTGCGCATTGGACTGCAACGGCTGGTCGTCCATGGTCGAATGCATGAGAGACATCATTGGCCCCATACCATACACCCCTACATTGTTACTTACATGTACGTGCGGAATTTCCTCCGTCTCGATAAACAATTCAGCACAAAAATTTGGATCGGTATCAAACAGTCAATCAAAAATACCTTCCATACCATCATCATCTGTCAATGTAATGCCAGAGTAAACACCACGACTAACTATGTGCTTGTACATAATATTCAATTTCATCTGCTCCCTATCAACCTCCATGAATTCGTATATCTTGTCAACTAACTCAACAAAACTAATCCGTTGATTTATTTGGAATAGTTTCTTACTCATCATTGGAGATAGGACATAGTACTGCCTTCTATTATACATTTCTAGATGTGTAAAGGAGAATGTGACGGGGTCTATCAAATGCCATTTTCCTGTAAGGATAGAACATGTTTAGACCCCATTTTTTGATACGGAATATGTTTTTTTTTAAAAAAAATTTGACAGAGTTCCTCTATATCTTTAAGATTCCCTCTAACGCCGGTCATACCCAATAAGGGTTACAAACAACACAACAAATCGGCAACACTCATAACTAATACATGCCCGACAAGGGCTACGACCAATGCAATAACCCGTAAGGGTTACAAGTAATATATGTCATGAAACAGCCCGACAAGTAGTACAAAAAATGCAATAACATCCCATAATTTCAGTATAACAAACAACATAACCACAAATTTCACCGCAATCAACAGAAATCAAACCTACAACATATATCCCGAGACAAAGATCATTCTCTCTAAATATTAAAAAAAATATGGGATATAATCAAAGCAGCATATTATTAAACTAAAATACAAAAACATAAAAAATATAAACTACCTACACAAAATATATTTATAAAACATTTACATTAACAAAATTAATTATTTAAACAAAATTAAAAAAATATATTAATTAAAATTATTGGACTCCATAAAAAAATTAAATTTACCTGAAATATTTTGGTGGTGGGTTGCGGTGGCAGTGGTTATGTTGGTTGTAGTGGTGGCGGTGGTTGTGTTGGTTGTAGTGGTGGTGGTGGAATGGAGGTGGTGATTGTTGTAGAGGGAAGGAAAAATAGATGGTGGTGGGGAGGAGGAGGAAGAGGAGGAGGACCACGAGGAGGAGGACGACGACGACGAAGGAGGAGGAGGAGGCAAAATTTTTTTGTTTGGTATTTGGGGCTTTATCTTCTGCAAGGCCAAAAGGCCTCGCAGAAGATAAAGGTCTTGTTGACCTCGCATTCCTCGAATGCGAGGTCGGTCAAGACCAATTTTTTTTTTTTTTTTTTTAAATTTTTTTTTTCTGGAACTCGCATTCACCGGTTCGGAATTCCACATTGCAATAGGCACACAAATAGAATAAATTTGAGAAGTGGCATATACTTAGAAATTTTCCTTAGTTTAGCTTTATTCTTTTTGTGGCTTGACAATCAGAAAGAAAAATTTATCAAACACTAAGTAAATTATAAGTTGGTGTAACAACAAAGGAAGTAGAGAAATTTGGAGCCACAATTTGAAATATGAAACAAATTGACATGCGTATCCAAAAGAGAATTGCACGAAGGATTAAAAACAATGTATAGTTTAATTATTTTGTACACTTTCAACTTGTTTATTGATGATGTCTAAAAATATTATTCAATAGCTGACACGGACATGTGGCCCGTCTGTCAAAACTGTCAAGACCTTCATGGGTCCAATAATTATTCCTAAACCCATGAACCAATTAAACCCATCATAGAAGAGTATAAATAATAATTTGGAAGGTAAAATAAAAAGAAAAAGGAAGAAAAACTTCATTCTCTTTACTCCACACTTTACCACTTCAAGCTTTCATTTCACTCTCAATTCTTTCTCTATCATCAATTTTGACTTGAGCGTTGAAGCTTCCCCCAGGGGACATAGCCTGGCCGCTCTTTCTATTGTTGCAGGATTATCGCTTCCTGGGTTCGATGCGCGCCAATACCTTTGCTTTGGAGTATTTTTGAGATTAGACTTTGGACTTTAATTTTTATATTTTGGTGCGAACACTTTTCACGCATCAACATATATGCACACAGATTTCTTGTCAATTTAAACTTTAAAATTCTGGGGCACGGGTGGAAGTGTAAAAGAAAGGTTTGGGTTTTGTACATTTGCAGATTGTTGAGTAAATAATTCATGTGCCAATTCCTGCAAATGTTGTTTTCTTCGTCAACTTAACTATGACTGAACAAAGCTTGGAAACAAGAATAAAACATCTTTCCTTTCTGCTTTTTGCCCCTTACCAAGAGTTTTCAAATGCTTCATCCCTTGCATAAATCTTCAATCAGAGCAGAGGAGAAGATGGAAATATCAACCCCTCATGTACGAAATCTACCGCAAGGAGAAGGGAATGTTATTTAGAAGATAGTTAGGACCGAGGAAACATGATATCAGCAGCCACAGTTATGATTATGAGAGCCACCTCCAAAACTTGCAAGTAATGCACAGAATATACAGGCAATCGAATTCCAGAATTTTATGGCAAAATAATACAATAAAATCTTGTTTCAATGGTCATTATAATCTACTCAAGTCCCTATCTACAGAGATACTATGAGATAATAAAGGACAACGTGCCTGTGTCTCATGAGCAGCACGTCTGTGACTTGCCAAACCTTATAATTTGAAATTGGAATGAACACGAATGAGAATATGACACCATCATGTTACATTTTAGTCGCTGCAAATGTATAATTCTTATATAACAATGTTTTAAGTAGTGCTTCTGCAAAATGTTCTGAAACACCAGCTATACAGAAAAATAACGCAGAATGCTTCACAGTCATGTATTTGGACTTTTCCTACACAACAGAAGGATTCAGTACCCACAAGATCATACTATAGGTGTACCTCTTTATAATTACTGATGAGGTATGCTTTCTATACTAATTTTTTCTGACACTTGCTAAAATAGGAATTCAGAAAAGTGAAGGGATGCAGAGAAAAGTATCCTGCTTCAAAAAAGAGCAGCTGTCTCAGTTTCCAGCTTTTGAAAGCTGCCTTAGTGCATTAGCAATCTCTTCAACTCTTGCCTCCTCGTTTACATGTGCAACCAATGGGCTCTCTCCTGGAACAATGTCGTCTCTTAGGTAACTTCCTGCTGTTCGGAGCAACTCTTCAGAACCTTTCTCTATGACCCAGGCAAGATGATCATTTAACCCTTCATGATCAGTGTTTTATGAGTTCCAGCAATCAGTTCCTCATAATCAGTGTCTCCAGTTTCACCAAGAATTACAAACATATTTGCAACATTCAACCTCCAGCGAACAAAGAGGTATCTGTTCAGATGTAAAAAAAGAGACAATTGAATTTCAGAACTACTCCCAATTATAATTGTTCATGCAAATTACTATCCAAAGGTTTTGATAGAATAGGCTGATCAGAACTAGTTGGGGAAATGTTGCTAAATTTAGTACACAGAAACAGACCATTACATTAGTCCAGAAAAGATAGGAGTTGTTCTATCATGTGCGATGTCTTTGGATTTTGTTTCATGGTTTCTGGGAAGGGCTCTCAACATCAAGTGAATCAGAATAAGTTAAAAATTGCGAAGCAATACAACCAGTAGACTTGCGCTGATTAAAATCTCCGAAGTGTTGCGATGATCAACATGTTGATACAAGGAAGCAGAATGAGCTATCCAATAAAGTTAGAAGGAAAAGCTTTTGACCAAAGGAATCGGAATGTGGGTGAGGGGAGAGGGGGATATTTCTTTACATTCTACTATGCAGGAAACCAAGTATTGAACATACCAGGAAATTTAAAAAGAGGTGCATCTCTACACTTTTTCTGTTTCACCCGTTGAAGGAATCAAAATTCCCACAAAGGAAAATTGTTACTCTCTCCTTTTCCTCTTTCTCTGGTTTTGAGATACATCTTTTTTGCCTTTTTTGCTTGGATTTACTGACCTTCATACTTATTCAAATAACAGGATCATTAATTCTTTGGTTGCAAAATTCGTTCAAATTGTTTGATCAGTCTACGAATGCTGTATAAATGTAAAAGTTTAGGAAAGCACTTTTGTAGATTCGAATATTTGACCAGAAGAAATGGAGAAGCATGGGATATACAGAGAATGCCGTTTGCCTCCACTGCAACTTTTTGTCCCTCAGTTGGGGGGAATAAAATACCGAGTATTTGTTTTTCTAAAATGCTTGGATCATCACAAAGGCGTAAACACAAAAAGTTAAATAAATAAATAATTTACAGCAATACGCAATCGCCCCTTTATTTACTTTTCTGTGCAAAATTATTACCTGAGAGCCTGAGATCGAGATGCAAGGAGAGGAATAACTTGCATTCTTGTGGAGTTCCTGCAGTACATCAAATGGCAGCGGAGACCCCGCATCCTCAGTTTTTGCCTCATATCATCAACTTTCCTTGCCTGTAAATACATCAAACATTATGCAACTCCACAGCCACAAAATAAATAAACAAATAAATATATAACCTTGGCACCAGCTTAATCTTAAAATTTCTACCTACCCTACGGAGATCCTTGATTAAGTAAGAAATGCAATGAGAATTATTTGATTTCACATCTTCCTGAATGGGACTATGACTAGATTTCGCTTCTCCACCTTCTGGAGTGTTCATCAGTTTCCAAATTGTTTTCTTTAAACCATCAGAACCCCAACGATACTCAACATGTGATGCATAATCTGGGTCTGGACAAATTAAAAGCTTCCCATCTTCTTCACAATGTGTACCAGGGTAGTAAACTTCACTGCCACTGCTACAAATTAAAGCATCAAAGTCATTAACTTTTACATTTCCAGATTTCAAAAATTCCATCAACTCTGAGATTGGCATGGCTGTGGATATAGCAAATCCTGTTAGTCTTGCAATTTGTGGATCCAACTTGATGGCCTTAAAGATTTCTTGTACAATCTGTATCATTTTCTTTTCAGGATTTCCTCTACCGTCATAGCAGTCAAGTGCTATAACAATCAATCGGCGTCGCCTCCTCAGCAAAGGGTATTTGCTTGGCAAGTTATCAGTCAGTTTCCTGTCAGCATCAGAATCAAGAACCCCAGTTTCTTGCCTCTTCATTCTGCTTAGGACCCTCTGGACTTGGTCTTGCAGTTGCTGGTCATCACCGTATGCAGCCGTATCAAGTGATTCAGTTAGTGATGTTTTTTCCCCATCAACAGAAAGCCTGAGGGACATATCCACATCTTTCAGTATAGATGTGTTGAATCATTAAAGGACTCTTCTGGATCAAATTCATCGGCAGGAGTGTCGGTTTGCCATTGTGGATGTCTTATGCGGCATGCAGCTACCCTTGTTAAGTATGTGCGACAGTGTTCAGGCCATGAAAATAGGTGAATATTTTTCCATCCATTCTTTCTACACTCATGCCACAAATTCTTCTCAGAAACAAGTTTAAGTAATGCAGAAGCAATTGATTGCTGATCATGAGGATCGACAAGCAGACCATTGTTTAATGCCTAAACAAAATGAAAAAGCAGATGTCAATTGGACAGCTTAAGTCATAGATTGTACACATTATTTTCATCCTATCCAGTTCAGAGGAAAGTAGGGGCACGAGCAGATGCCTGATCACTTGCCTTAAATTTTATTTCCTTCTTAACTATTATTTTGGAAATAGTAAATGCTTAAAGAGTAACACTTGTAATATGCAAAACACCCAGTATTTAGCTATGCAGTAGTTCCCATATGAAGAGGGCACACAGTACACAGTGTGCAACGGGATGGGAGGGGTGATCCTGTCAATGGCTTTAGTCTTTGTACTTTGTTCTCTTTCTTGCACTTGGAAACTACAGTACTCTCTCTGAAACTGTGCAGTGAGCAGCCGGATGGGTGGGGTGAGTGGTAAAGCTTTCTTGCAGTTATCTACTACAGAACAAAGTCACACACCACGAAGCTTAAATGAAGAATGCGATCACTAGAATGAGATTTTACCTTGGAGATCAAGGACAAATTTAGCCTATGAATACCAGTTGAACCATCTTTTTTCATCTGCCAGTTGTGGATCTAATGATTTCCAAATGTGTAGAGATGTATGCAGACACTTTATTCTCTACTTTATATCATTTTCTGCCTTTCGAGGAATTTAAGGCAGCATAAAAGATATGTTCAGAAAACCATTCAATGTAGTCATACATGATGTCTAATATGGTGTTATGGCATGTGATTAATAACCTAAACAAATATGTTGTCCGCAGAAAACAAAGATGATTTACAGTACCCGGTGAATGTCAACTGGACCTCCATTTTTTGTTGCCACCATTGGTAGTCCATGTGCCGCAGCCTACATTATTTCATAAAATATTTTAGAACTAGTTTAGATATACTAAATAAGGCAACAAAAGGATGAAATATAAAGAAAACTTAACAAAATTAAAAACAAACCTCAATCAAGGTAAGTCCGAATGGTTCAATAAAAGCCGGATTTATGAACACCCCCTGTTATATCACTAATGTCTAGTGAGTATTAACTACCAAAAATTGTCAAAATGTGTAGGGCTGCAAATCCAAACGAACCTTTGTTTTGGCAGCTAGACGGTATATTTCTGGGACATCAACTTGCTTGTGATGTTTTGGGAAGGCCACTTGCCCATACAGGTCATACTTGTCTACCAGCTTCAACACTGTTATGAGCACATTAGCATTCCCTCCAGACATCTCATCTATATCGTCCCTGTTTCCCATTATAAGTGTCTGCAGACAAGGATGTTAGTGTTGTGTGAGACAATATTAGCTTGTTTGACCGTGTTCTTAATGCGCGATCAGATACATTAATGAGTATAGCAGCCTACTTACAAGATTAGCTAGCTCCCGTAGGGGGCGACATTCTCCAAAGGCTTTCACAAGAGTAGTAATGTTTTTCTTCGGATCTGGTCTTGACAATGCCAGAATCATTGGCTTGTGGGGATTAGTCAGAAAACGCATAACCTATTGAAGAATTTACTAGTAAGGAAATTACTCCAAGGTAATTGCAAAAACAGTTACAAAAACCACCTACTCACTTCTGACCATATTGGAGGGAGTGTTTTAGGTGAAGCACCATCACTGTTGGTTAGTGCTGTAAGCTCACCATCAACTTCTGTCGTGTCTTCTTGGGCTATGACATTGCTGAAATCCATTCCAGGAGGGATCACCTGAAAAATGTAGCTAACTAGCAGATATTAAAACTTTAATGGATGTATATACACTTGATTGGATTATCTAGACTTTTCAAAGAGCGCATTCTGGCTTCTTAGATGCTGACCTTGAAAATATGAGTATGGAAACTGTAGCCAATATAATAACAGTCAGCTGCCTTTCTAGTGCTTAAGATCAAACGAGGAAGAGAAATGATACATATCTAGTGAAATCCTTTAATTTTCTCGAAAGAGGCATGTCATTTATAGAGATGCTCTTTCCACACAGTTCAAGGAATAAATATTAGTAAGCTGAAGATATAGAGAACTGAGTTTGTTAATAATATTTCCAAATTCTCTCTTATTCTATGATCCAATGTTAATAAACACTTCAAATAAAAGCACCAAAATCAATTTAATTTCTTGAATAGTATGCTTACCGCCATCCTTGGCATGTAGCGACCATGGCAATTTACTCCTCTTCTTGCGCGGGCCCTCAAAACTTTCTCAAGCTTTACATCAAAACCATCATACAGTCCCCACTGTTCATCAATCTCCTGCTTGGTGCTAGTAATAACAAGTTCTGCAGCATCAAGTGAAAGCTCTTCTGCTTCTATCCTCAGAGCGCATAATCCTGTATGTAGAATTAATGTCCTCCTTTGATTGCCTTCCTTGTTTCAGGAGCTGTTCTAGCTTGTTTCTACCTAGTGAATGCCCTGTTAGAACCATTGGAACATTTAAAGCACCTGAAAGAAGAGCAGCACTGTCCCCTGCATCTGCATAATGCCCATGAATTACATAAGGCCAGACAGGGTGTCCACCTCCAATTTGTTCACCTAAAACCTTTGACATATTAAGAATGTGAGCTAGCGCCCCATCTACAAACTCTTGAATATGAGGCCACAATAGTTCTTTCCGCATGTAGTTGTCACGAGGACCAAATGGTATCCTTATGATATAAGCCCCACAGCTTTCTCCCAAATCAGCACCATCACCATCTTCAGGTCCAGTGGTTAGCATCTCTGTGGGCTCTCCGTAGCTCCAATCTACTTCTGGAGAGGAAACTTGGCGGGTGAACAAATCAACCCGATAGACACCTGGCATCTTTGCAAGCGCCTTGGCAAGAGCTCAACAACATATTTAATCTGGCATTTTCATGAAAGCATGTCACGCCAAACAAGATGAGAATCAATACCTAGAAGGAAGCTATTATTCTTTATGGATGCTGATGTTACCTGACCACCTGTATCGGAATCCCTACCGAGCTCCATATTGTCACCACGAACTAAACCATGCAGGCTGACCAAAACATTAACATGAAATGCTTCAGTGAGATATTAGAGGGTGCAATACTGCAAAAGAAGCTTTGCCAGTGCCGCAGGAATTCATATTAATAAGATGTCAATAAATACTTTTTCTTAGACCAGTAATTAAGCGTGTTCAAGTCCTGCTGCAAGAAATTGGAAAAACCAGTAAAGGTAGAATTTTTATTGATGAATGCTGTAATTGGTCTTTGGTAGAAGAAAAAGTATTCATAATTGTGCTTGCATTTATGGAAATGTTGTTGCCAATAACTGCTGAAGCAATAGAAATATGAAAAGGCAACAGAAAATCCCTTTAACTGGCTGGTATTCCTCAGGAAATATTTACCATTCAAGTGAATTTGGTACAAGATGGATAATGCATGTGCTACTACCCTAATGGGTACAGAGGTACAGTACCTAATCAGAACAATGTAAAGCTTTTTCTCCTTGTGCTTGTCTGACCATACTTCCAAGTTAGAGAAATTTCGTTGGAACTTTTTCCTGGGGCTGTCTAGTGACACTGCCTCTCCCAACACATCTCCCTT
The DNA here is from genome assembly GCA_025175665.1 of Cinchona pubescens. Classification (NCBI taxonomy): domain Eukaryota; kingdom Viridiplantae; phylum Streptophyta; class Magnoliopsida; order Gentianales; family Rubiaceae; genus Cinchona; species Cinchona pubescens. Next base: position 7,147,644 of record JANKKI010000051.1, on the reverse strand, counting down.
TTCCCCTTCAGACAAATCTTCAGACATATCTTCAGTCACATCCTTGCGTCCTTGTTCCCGTTCCCACCTACGGTTTGCTAAGCGTTGGATATCGTCCAATTCCAACTATACAAAATTAAGAAAGTATGGTGATTTCTTAGTCTTCATTGAGCATTTAGCAAAACCTTTTGCTGTATGGAAGAAACTGAAATTACTACTACCTATTCTCAAGGTTATATGAAAAAGAGAAGTGAAAAGGGAGCAAAAAAGATACAAGTAGAGCTAAAGTTATGACAATTCTAGCAAGATGATTATTAATCTTTCACACACAGAATGCAAATGATCGACTTGCAAGGTACTGAATAGAATACAATAGACAGAAAAACGTAAAGGTGCTTGCATGCATATAGACATCCATGTAAGCTTGTAGATAATCATTCAAATTTCAGGGCCTATCCTCCTAAATTTTGGAAATGATCTTTGGTTTCCAGGTGAAGCACATTTCTGATAGAAATTGTTGCTTTTGCACAAGGAGAAATATATGGAGAAGACATGATTGGATCTCATTCATTTATATTTTAATTTGCTCAATTATGTCTTGGTATGGACAAATGAATCCTGTTAAAGGCATGGCAAAGTATATATCATAAGATTGAACTGTAAGTTAACTGCGCAGCCATGCAAATGAAGACAAAACGAAAGATATTCAAGCCCCATATGGGAAACACATAATCAATCTCCACAGCGAATTAACAGAAACTGATGAAAGGAGACAAAAATAAAGAAGATACGAAAATGACTTAATGCAGCTTCAAGAAACAATAGAAATTCTCATCCTCAAGATGCAAGTATGACTGTTTCTAGTATCTGAGTTACTTCCCCCTAAATATTGCTAATTTTAAACTATCAAATAGATAGCATCAACCTTGTTTCAATGAAAAATACTTTCAACAAGAATCAATTTATCAAAAGCCACGAGATCACTAAAAAACACCCATATACAATTAAAAAGGGTAGACTAATTGTTCCCCTTCTTCAGAAGTCCAATTAAACAACAGATTATGCCACACCAAGACTGTCGGAATTTACTATCCACAACCACATTACCCTGCATTCCCTCAAAACAATTAAACACAAAGGCATACAGAATCATACAAAAATCCAAAATCCTCCTCCAAAAAGTAAACAAATCAATGAACCCTCCACCCACTCAACCCCCTTACCCACCAAAAAAAAGTCATAGTTGTCACTAAACAGACATCAAGAAACCAATTTACTAATCACTAAATGCAATCAAACACAACATTAAATAAGAATATAAGCATCACACAGATTAAAAAAAAAAACTGCAGCCCCAAAATACATGCCTAATCACAAAAACATTCATAATTTGATGAAAATAAAATCCAAGAACATATAAAAAAAAAAAAATCAATAAACTATATATGTGTATGTGTGATTAAATTAATGGAAATAAATAAATATATATAAGGAGACCTGCTTCTTTTTGCGGGTAAGATGCCAAATGCGCCAACACATATTCTCCAGCCTTGAGCTCCTCTCCCTTGTATTTCTTGTAGCCACAACTTTGATCCATGTCCTATGAAGATCAGTTTCATCCACTCCTGTCACCACTTCTTCAACAAAATACTTTGTGGGATTAAAATGGCCTCTTTCTCTCAAGTTCACTGAGCTGCTGCTGCTGGCCTTATTCTCCTCTATAGCTGCTGCCCCACTGTCCAATATGGCCTCCAAATATCCATTTATCTATTCATTTCCAGCCATCTTAATTAATTTTTTTCACCTTCAAAAATCCCAGAAATTCAAGACACATCAGTCTATTTTCCTGAAGAAAATACACATGCAATGATATCCCCTTTGGCTTCTAGGTGAAAATCTTGCCACCTCTAAAATTCAAGAAAATCAAGAAACAAAGTGATGAGATTTTGTTGCTAATTTTTTCCCCAACAATTTTTTTTTCAGTTTTAAATTTATAAAAGGGAAAAGAAAACCATGCAAGATCCTTTTGGTTTTCACAATAGTTGTGTTAAAAGAGAAATCCAAGAAAATAATAAAAATGAAATAAGGATTTTTATGACTTTCTATTTATGACATATATAATTAATTTCCCCACTTTTTTTCACGTTAGAAATTAAATCAGAAAAAAAAAAAGATCCGAAATGCAAAATACCTTTTCTTTTTTCTTTTTTGTTTTTCTAGACTAGAGTTGTATCAGGATAAACTTCCCAACTCACCAAAAAAAACAAAAAAAAAAATCCAAGAAAATCAAGAAACTACGAAAAGTAGTAACTGCTTCTTTTTTTTTTTTTTTTTTTATACACATCTAGATGTTAAAAATCATCAACACAAAAGCCTGCATGCAACATCCCTTTTGGGTTGTGTTAGGATAGCAGTATGCGTTATTGTGTGTAAACGAGTGTGAAATGTGCCTGTGCGACTGTGTGTTCTGTGTGTCTCTGAAAGCTGCTAAGTAGGCTAATAAAACTGAATAGCAAGCCAGGGGTGATTGGGAGGCTGAGGAGGAGGGAGGGAGATGCATGAGGCAGTTAAAAGTGGGGCCGAGGTAGTGACACGTAGAATGTGGATCTGGAGAAGTTTTAATGGGTCATCACATACACACACATCCACCTGTGTGTGAGTGATTTTGGGGGAGAATAATTTGTTTGTTTTGTGTTATGATGTAATACACTAATTTCAAGGTTGTCCGGTTCCCAATGCGAGGTGACCGCATTTGTATCTATGTAAAATGTATTACTATCCAGTGAATTCATTTACATATTTCACAGGTAGATCCTTGGATTTTCGTGGACGTAGATGCATGCCATTTGTAACGTGTATTTTTTATTACTTTAAATTTTAAATATTATTTTTATATGTATAGTATGTATTTATGTGTACAAAAAAAATTTATATTAATATTTTTATACCGATAATATAGGTTAGATTTACGTTTATAAAAAGGTTCTTGAATTTTTTTTCCTAAATTTATCTAATTTTTTTATGAGTACACTTATACAAAATAACAAATATAAACTGACAAATAAAAATTTGATATGTCATTAAACTTTTTTTTAAAAAAAGAAACGAAATCAAACTAAAGTTTTAAAATCAATGGATTAGACAATCAATATAATTTTGATGCGTGAATTAATTTTAAAAATTGACTTTGAAATATAATTTGTAAAATATTTTTATTTTTTTATTTTTCAGGTGTACATTATACACTCCCAAAACATAAAATTATAGAGAACTACTCATTATTCATTATGTTATATTTATGTAAAACGTTATTACGAGAATATGTTGAATAATTTTCACAAAGATATATGGATTAATTAATTGCTATGGCGGATTTCCATATTTTGGAATAATTAGTTATCGATGGTTTTAGTTAGTGTATTTTATGACAATAAAGTACAACTCAAATGATAAGATATTTTTTCATAATTTATTAGTCATAATTTCGAGTCACTAGAGGGTAGGGTTGTAAATGAATTCAAGTAATTTGGTACTCAGATTGAACTCGACTCAAAACAAATTCATTCAAATTTGTTCATTCAATTATCAATCTAAACTTATACAATTTTTGAAACTTGACTTTTTAACGAGCCAAGTGTCACGGACTTACTCTTTCTAACGCTCTCAACCCGTGCAGCACTTAGGTTTTTCACCATAAGTCAGCCTTTCTCCACACTTACAACGAGAGAAGAGAGAGAATTGAGAGAATGAAAACTCTATGTATTGAATTTCTCCAACTTTTGAGGTATGTTACAAATGAGGGGGTTGGCCTCTTTTTATACTTACAAAAGAGTATTCTAGAACCTACTATATTAATTACAAATCTACAAGATTCTAGAGAATTTTATACAGAGAAAAATATTACAGAGAATATTCCTTCAGAATATTCTAAGGAATCTAAGGTTATTCTAGGAAATTCTAGAAGCTCTAGAATATTCCATAATCTTCTGGAGAGGAGTCTGGATCCTCCTTCTACGCCAAACCTCTTTGTCTGAACGGGCGGACCGTGTCATTCTCCCCCACCTATTCTGGCAACGTCCTCGTTGGCCTTGGCAGAATGAAATGCCTCAATCTGTTTCTTGAACTGCCAAAGTGTCTCGGCCAATTCCCATCTGTCCTTGCTCCTTGGCAACCCTTTCCATCGCACCTTGTACTCAATCCTGGGCTTGCAATACCTCTTCCGTACCTCTCGTAACTTCAGTATGCAATCTATTTCACGATCGTAAGAGGTATTTGCTCCCATAGGTGCCTGTTGTGAGAGTCCGCGATTAGGGTCTTCCTTGTCCCCGTGGTAGGGCTTCAACAAGCTCACATGGAATACCGGATGAAGTTTTAGTTTCGGAGGGAGTTCCACCTTGTATGTAAGCACCTTCCCTACCTGTCTTAGTACCTAGAACGATCCCTCGTACCTTCGAAGTAGTCCTTTGTGCACCTTCCGGTATCTAAATATGGAGTGCATCTTGACTAGTACAAGGTCACCTTCCTCAAAGTCAAGGAACCGTCTCTTCTCATCAGCCCACTTCTTCATCTTCCTAGCAGCCTTGTGTAAGGACGCCCTTGCTAGGTCCACCTCCTCTTGCCATGTCTTGGCAAGTTCATATGCTGCAGGGTTACGACGGTGCTAGGAGTGAGTGGTTATTGTCCCATCACTATCTCGAAAGGACTTTTTCCTGTCGACTCATTTACCTGCAAGTTAAACAAAAAATGGGCAATGTCAAGCAACTTTGCCCAATTTTGTTGGGTTGAACTCACATAATGCCTCAAGTATAGCTTCAGTAACGCATTCGCCCGCTCCGTTTGACCATCGATTTGAGAATGTGAACTTGTCAACATGTTAAACTCCGAACCCAGCAACTCAAACAACTCTGTCCGAACTTTCTAGTAGATCGGGGATCTAGATCGCTCACAATTGTTCGTGAAACTCCCCAATACTTCACAATATGATTCATGAATAGCAGAGTAGCTTCCTCAGCTGGACAGTCCTTGGAAGCGGCTATGAAGGTCCCATACTTCGAGAACCTATCTACAACCAACATGATGGTTTGGCATCATTCGAATTTTGGCAGGTCAACTATGAAGTCTATTGAGACGCAATCCCATGGTCTCTCTGGAATGGGAAAAGGCTCCAGGAAACTGCCATTTTGGACTGCTCGATCTAGTCTTGTTGGCACACCAAGCAAGTTCGAACATAAGCTTTCACGTTGTCTCTCATCCGAGGCCAGTAGTATTTTTCCTACATTAGCGCCAAGGTACAGTGCATCCCAGGGTGACCAGCCCATCTCGAGTCGTGGCACTCCTTCATTAATTCCTTCCATAAGTTCTCATGATTCGGCATGTAAAGTCCTCACCCTTTTATGTAAAGAAACTCTTCTTCAGACAAGCAGATGTCAATCAAAACCTTCGAGTCTTTCCTTCCCCGGCATATTCAAGAAGGCTCTTAGCAGTTGCATCGTGCTTCAATCCCTCCTTGATCCTGTCGAGTAACGGATTCTCAAGTTGGCTAATGGTAGCAAGCATCGCCTTCCTGCTTAGTGCGTCAGCAGCGGAGTTGACTCTTTTAGGCTTGTACTCCAGTACATAATCGAACTCCACCAGAAAGTCTAGCCACCTTGCCTGCTTAGGAGATAGTTTCTTTTGGGACTCAAAATAGCTTGTGGCGACGTTATCCATCCGCACCGTGAAACGAGACCCCAATAGGTAGTGCCTCCATGTCCTTAGGCAATGGACCACCGTCGTAATTATTGAACCCCAGTTATGATAATCATGTTTTGATGATGACCAAATCGCACTAATTGTTTGAAAAGTGTGCAGAAAAAAAAACAACCAGAAGACTCCACGGACGCAAATGACTGTCCGAAAGACAGAGCTTCGGACGATGGTAATCGTCCGACACAAAGAAATTGAAGCAAGTCTCGGACGAAGAACAGCGTCCGATCATATTTCCAGAAGACTTTACTTCGATCGGACTCATGTTCGGACGCATCCTCGGACGTCCGAACGAATACCCTCAGAGAACGGACGCAGTGTCGGACGCAAGGTTTAGCAGCGGCTTTTCCGAACGGTCCAACGGCTAGTTTCTTCGGACGCACTCTTGCCTGTAAAGGAGTCAGAAAAGTTCAACGGCCGCTTTTCAAGTTGCGAAAATAGCCGTTGGGAAGTTGTTGGAAGCAGATATTTGGCAACTATAAATACCCCTAGGTCTGAATTAAGAAGAGATGGACTTCTACATTGATTACAAATAATTCTTGAGCTATTTGAGAGAAATAGTGGGTACAAGTGTTGTAATAGTGTAGGTAGTGTGAAAAGAGCTTAGAAGTGTAAGAGTTCTTCAAGTGTAAGAGTGGAGAGATAACAATTGTAACAAAGGGAGGTTGTGAGTGTAAAACTCTTGGCTCAACTAAAGGACCAATTAGTGTGAGCAAGAGTGATCCTCATTTGTGTACAAGAGGTTATTGTCTCACCTACTTTGAAGAGACTTTTAGTGGCTAAACTTCAAGTTGTAAACTTGGTAGTAGCCTTGTAAGAAACTTTTTGTAGTTGAAAGCTCCAAGCTTGAGAAGCTTGGGAGTTTGGTTTGATTCTCTTAATCTCAATATTCTTATTTGTTCTTTAAATTTAAATTGTTGAATATCTATTGTATTCATTTGTGCTTAAGTTTTCATTTAGTGCATAAAGTTTGAATTTCTATTAAGCACATAAAAAGGATTGTTTTTAGATACAACCTAATTCACCCTCCCCTCTTAGGTTGCTTTTGGGGCCAACAGTAATCTCTTTTTCTTGCACCGTGTATCGCCTTTCCGTCTAGCTAAGCTTCCTCGACGCGTAGGCCACTGGATGTCTTTCTTGCATCAATATCCCACCAATAGAAAAGTCCAATGTGTCTGTCTCCACCTGAAAGGCCTTTGAGTACGTCTGGCAAGGCGAGTACTAGCTTCTGGGTCATGTCTTCCTTCAGTTTTTTGAAAGTTTCTTGGCACTCCTTATCCCATTCACATACCTTCCTTTTCTTTAGCAACTCCGTGAGAGGATTGATGATGTTTGAGTAGCCTCGTACGAACTTTCGGTAATTCTTTATCAACCCAAGGAACGAGAGTAGTTCCGTTACCTTGGTAGGGGGTTCCCACTCCACAATAACTCGGACCTTTGACTCATCTATCTGAATCTGGCCTTCTCTCACAATGTGACCAAGAAACGGCACCTCTTGTTGTGCGAACACATATTTCTCCTTCTTTGCGAAGAGTTAGTTCTCCTTAAGCACCCTAAACACCTCTCTCAAGTGTTGGACGTGTTCCTCCAAGGTGCAACTGTAGATCACAATATCGTCAAGGTATACTACAACAAATTTATTGAGAAACTCTCGAAGTACCTTGTTCATCAACGTGCAGAAGGTTGCTAGGGCATTGGTTAAGCCGAAAGGCAATTCGAGGCATGATAAGGAACTCGTATGCACCGTATCGAGTCACGCATGCCTTCTTGTGTTTGTCACCTTCCGCAATGCGTACTTGCCAGTACCCCGACCTTAGGTCCAATTTGGAAAACCATCGTGCACTTCCAAGCTGGTTGAAAAAGTCGGCAATCAGTGGTATGAGGTACTTGTTCTTCACCATCAGTTTGTTTAAGGCCCTATAGTCCACACACATCCTTAGGGACCCATTGTGTTTCTTCTGGAACAGCACTGGGGCACCAAACGGAGACTTTGAGGATTTGATGTAACCAGCATCCAGCAAATCCTTCAACTGCTTTCTTAACTCTGCGAGCTCCAGAGGGGACATATGATCGGAGACCATTGAAGGTGGCTTGGTGCCGGGGATCAGCTCGATCTCATGGTCTACTTCTCTCTTAGAAGGCAATTCTTTCGGCAGCTCTACAAGCATCACACTCTTGAACTCCTCCAGTACTACCACAACCACCTTAAGCATCTCTCATTGGTTGTCTCTTTGGTACCTCATCCACCTTTAGGGTCGCGAGAAAGGTTATATCTCATCGTTTCAACCCGTTGCATAGTTGGATGACAGATAGGGTCTTGTGAACCCTTCCGGACTCCCTCTTCAAAGGTATCACACATTAGCATTGAGGATCCAAAATGCATATGCAATCGGCAAAGGGAAGCAACATGGCACTAATACGATCAAGAAAAGTCAAGTCCTATCACAACATCATAATCATCAAGAGGAATTACCTCAAGTGAAGTCTTGCCCTTCCATTGCCCAATAGCTACGTCTATGTTGCTCGCAAATCCATGACAGGGACCTCCTTGGTGTTGACAGTCTTCAGGATGCCAACGCCTTTCCCCACTTGAAGGTTGAGTTTCTTGGCTCCTTTGATCGAGATGAAGAAATCAGTGGCTCCAGTGTCAACTAGAGCACTTAGCTTGTTGCCTGCTATCTCCACATCGGCGAACATTAAACCCCTCTTTTTCTATGACTTCTTCACCTTGATAGTCTTTATAGGATCCGCAACGAACCTAATTGCTTTTCCTCCTCTTTCATGGCCATGGTTGCTAACTTTGCCTTTGCAGGACATTCTCAAGCCATGTGTGGACCATCGCAAAAAAATTACTTTAGCGGTCGTTTTCCTTTGTCCTTTGTTGTGAATGACTTATCCTCGTTCTTGGAAAGGGACTTTTCTCTTGCTCCCCCACCAAATTCTTTGCCGTTTTCCTTCGTAATCTCCTTGCCTTTTGGTTGGAGGAATTGTGTTTTTCCTTCGGTGGGGTTGGCCTTTCCCGTGGCTTGAACTCTATGAGGGACTCAGCCACCGACATTGCTCGAGAAATGTCGTCAACATTTCTCCTTTCTAGTTCTAGTCGTGCTGCTTCAGTCCATCCATGAACTGGAAGAAAGCATCATCTTTGCTCATACTTGGTATTTGCAGCATCAATTTGGAAAACTCTTTCATGTACTCCCTCACTTCCCCCTTCATCTCTAGTCAACGAAATTTGGCATGAGCATCCCTTTAAATTTCGAGCTCAGCATACTGGGGGTAGAAGTAACTTCAAAACTCTTCCACGAATTGATCCCAAGTAGTGATGACATTACCGCTGCGGTTGTCACTCCTACGCCGCCACCACAACAAAGCGTAATCAGTCAAGTAGAAAAAGGCAAGATTTACCTTTTGTTCGTCTATTTGGATTCCAGCATTCTGAAAGTACTGCTCCATGGACCACAGGAAGTTGTCCACTGCCTTGGCCTCCCTATGTCCATTGAACTCCTTGGGCTTTGGAGCATCAGATCGGGGTGTTGGCTGTAGCATTACCGTCTCACCTGCAACAGCTCCTCTCAAGGCAATCAATTCTGCCTTGAGTGCCTCGAACTCCTCTTGCATGGTAGCTACTTGTTCTAACTCTAAACGCATGGCCGCAATATCCCCTTTGACGGACACCAACTCTACCTCCAAACTCTCAGACCTTTGTGCTAAACCATCTACTACAGCATTTAGGGCATCCTGCATTTCTTCCCTAAGGTCGTCCTCTAGACTGGACTCGACCTCGTCAATGCGTACGACAACGTCCTAGACAGTATCGCCGGTTTCTGCTATTGCCAACTCGAGTTTCTCCACACGAGCAATGGCAGCTGCCAGCACGTCCCTTGATGGTTCCCGCCTCTTCCTGTCCTTCTTAGCCTGTGGAATCTCCTTATGGGTCACGTCGGATGACGGTCCAGTCATAGTGTCTTCTTGCCAAGCAGTTGCTACTAAACCTTGCTCTGATACCACTTGTCACGGGCTCACTTTTCTAGCGCTCCAACCTGTGCGGCACTTAGGTTTTTGTCCCTAAGTTAGCCTTTCTTCACACTTACAACAAGAGAAGAGAGAGAATTGAGAGAATGAAAACTATATGTATTGAATTTCCCCAACTTCTAAGGTATGTTACAAATGAGGGGGTTGGCCCCTTTTTATACTTACAAAAGAGTATTTTAGAACCTACCATATTCATTACAAATCTACAAGATTTTAGAGAATTCTATACAGAGAATATTACAGACTATAGATTATCAGAATATTCCTTTAGAATATTCTAAGGAATCTAAGATTATTCTAGGAAATTCTAGAAGCTCTAGAATATTCCATAATCTTCTGGAGAGGATTTTGGATCCTTTTTCTGGGCCGAACCTCTTTGTCTGAAAGGGCGGACCGTGTCACAAGCACGATCATGATACCATCCGACTTGATAAGTTTGTGAAAATAAATTCGAAGATTCGAAATAGGTAATTTAATTGCACAGAATATCTTCAATTTTTCCTACTTATTAGTTGTAGTATTTTCCTTATTGAATCTCTCTTTCCTTAGTTTTTGCATATATTTTAAATCACAAGTTGCAAATTATTTCCCTAAATAATCGTAATAGGTATCCTATCGTAATTGAATTCTAAACTATTACAGAGTAAAATCGGTAAGAAAATAGCAAATTATAGTGAAAGTCGCAAACAAATGAATTATAGATGTATTCAATCTCGATTCGAAAGTTATGAGCCATACCAATATTTTCTCAAATAAATTACCAAATCGGGACTCAAGTCAAGTTTGATCATTACTTTTTGAAATTGGGCTCGAACTCGAACTGAATATAAACAATCTTCTCTATTTAACGAGCCAAACTTGAATTCATCCTAGTTTGTCTTGTTGAAACTCGATTACAACCCTATTAGAGAGTAAGAAGAGTGGTGGATCTAAAAAATAAAATTAGTTAGTGTATTAAGCATTTTTTGTAATAAAAGGAGAGCATAGAGCATAGTAGGTTCTATCAATTTCTTAAATTTGTACACATTTAGAGTGTGTTTAGTTAGATTGAAAATATTTTTCAGAAATTTTTTTGGTGTCAAATATTGAAAAATATTTTTTGGTGTAAAATATTTTTCAATTTTCTTCCTTTGACTGAAAATAACTTACAGAATTTTTTAGCATAAATTATTTTTTGGATAATTCAAAAGTGACATTAAACCTCAATTACTTACTTTTATAATTTCATTTCTTAAATTTATTTTCGTTTTCAATTCTTGTCCATTTGTTTTTTCTTAGAATATCGTGGGTCCCATAGTCATATAATTATATTTTACTACTACATTATACTATCATTTAATTTTGCACAAAATCAGTCAATTATTAACCACAATTACTTGTAAAATATTTATTACCATTGTTATAAGTTTTTTTAACTTGTATTCATAAAATTAAATTTGAAACTATTAAAAATTTTTATTTCAAAATATTTTCATTTTTGTCCACCGAATACCAAAAAATTGTATGAAAAATAAACTTATTTATGTAAAATATTTTCCAAGGAAAAAATATTTCAATCCAGTCGAACATACCCTCAGAGTATGTCATTTTCACTAGTATTTTAGTTATTTAGCGTAATATCAGACTAAAATTAAATGAGCAAAATTAGAAATTTATAACGTAATATCAGACTAAAATTAAATGAGTAAAATTAGAAATTTTTTAATATAAATGATACAGACGGTGTATTGTGGCTTTATATGTTCAGAAACGCAATTTTATGTAGATTCATTTTGCTCTCACGGAATAAAACCTGTTATATATTAGCATTTTCTTGGTGAAATTAAATTGCATAAAATTAATGCGCTAATTAATATAGTTATTAACTATGTTTTAGTGTATTCTATGACAATAAAGTGTAGTTTAAATGGTAATAGATTTTTCTCATAATTTATTAGTAATAATTTCGAGTCACTAAAAGGTAAGGTTGTAAATAAAGTCGAGTAGCTTGGTACTCGTTTGAACTCGACTCGAGACAAATTTGTTCAAACTTGTTTATTGAATTATTAATCTAAACTTGTATAACTTTTGAAACTCTGACTTTTTTAAAAACCATAAGATAAGAACATCACTTACCATGTAAGGAGAGAGGTGAATTAAAAAAATAAAAAACATAGTGTATTAAGCATTTTTGTATATGTTTGATAAAATATTAAAAAGTGGAGTTTAAACGTGGATTTTTATACTACTACTTTAATAAAAGGAGATCATAGTAGGTTCTATCAATTTTTTAAATTTGAACACACTTAGGGTGTGTTTGTACTTGGATTGAAAATATTTTTTTGGAGAAAATATTTTATTTGGAAAACATTTTATATGAAAAAGTTCATTTTTCATACAATTTTTCGGTATTTGGTTGACAAAATAAAAATATTTTGAAAATTTTTTTTTTAACGGTTTCAACTTTAATTTTATGAATACAAGTTAATAAAACTTATAACAATGGTAAAAATACCTTACAAGTAATTGTGGTTAATAAAAGATTGATTTTGTTTAAAATTAAATGATAGTATAATGTAGTAGTAAAATATACATAATAATAGTTATATTAGTGTAGGACCCATGATTAAGAGAAAAACGATGGAAAATAATTGAAAACGAAAATAAGTTTATCAAATGAAATTATAAAAGTAAGTATTTGAGATTTAATGTTACTCTTAAATTATCTAAAAAATAACTTACACTTAAAAAAACTTTGTAAATTATTTTCATTCAGAAGAAGGAAAATTAGAAAATATTTTACACCGAAAAATATTTTCCGGTGTTTGGCACAAAAAAAAAATTTCTGAAAAATATTTTCAATCAAACGAACAAGTATGCCATTTTTATTAGTATTTTAAATATTTAGCGTAATATCAGACTAAAATTGAACGAGTAAAATTAGAAATTTTACATCATAAAATGATGCAGACGGTGTATTGTGGCTTTATATGTTGAGAAACGCAATTTTATCCGTTTTGCTCTCATGGATGTTATATATTAGCATTTTCCTGGTGAAATTAAATTGCATAAAATTAATGCGCTAATTAATATAGTTATTAACTACGTTTTACTTGAGCTGATCTGTCAAAGTGAGATGTTTAATATTCAAGGTCTATTGCATTAAAGCAAGATCTTATTAGTTGTTTGTTTATTTTTATTTTTCTAAAAATATTGAAGAGTTTTTTCTTTAGGAAGTTAATAAATATTGTCAAGTAATCATGACAGTCCAACCCTAGACTTAACTCTTTGCTGTTTTAAAATAAATGAGAATTATTTTATAAATTATGAATTGGAGAGACACTTTACTAATTAAGGACGATAAAATCTTAAACAGATATTTGATTTCTTACCTAAAGACAAATGTGCTTGTTTTTGAGATTCTTAATTTTAGCCCTAAGGCCTAAAGGACTAGCATTAATTTAGTGATGAAAAAACTAAGGCAAATATTATTGCCAAAGCCACAATTGTTAACGCCACATCAAATCCTAATGAATTGACAAAAATACCGTTCATCTTATAAAAGAATACTAGGATTATAAGGGTAATTTGGTCATTTTAAAATTAAATCTTATAAAATCTTGCTTAAATCAACTTATGTCATAAATTTCATAACATTTAATCCACACCACAAGTTCTACAGATGAGGTCAAAGACCAAATCTATCTAAATTTTTTCCAAATCTAAATATGTTCAAATTGTTCCTCTTGCAATTAAGTGCAAGAATTTATTGTTAAGATTCATGTGATTTTTTTTTTTTTTTGGGAGAATGTGAAGTTTGTGTGAGAATTAATGCACTGATTTCTTTCACGGAAGCCTCCCCCTTACAGCTGACCAAAAAAAGTTGAGAGGTCTGACCGTGAACCAACAATGACATCAGAGAACAGTAATGATAACGTGAGATCATTTATCAAATGATGACTAATAACACTACATTTTGCGGCGAAAACAAGCCATTATATGATAGACTTAAGAATAATGGAACTCCTTGGAATAATAAATTAACTAATTTAGTTAAAAATGGAAAATCAAATATTAAACTATATAATGATTTTCTTGTTTGAGATATTGTGTAACATAGTTCGGTTAAAGAAAATCAACAATATATTTGATTTTTCTTTGTGGTAAGTAATATCAATTGACGTTTAAAGTATAGTAAAAGGAGAGTGATGTATATGCGTCTAAGAACCAGGAATATGCAGTGTTTTAAAATTCGTATCAGTCGATTCCATCACTTAAAACGAAAACTGCTATAATATCAGTCTGGTTAAATGTTAAAGTTGAAAAAGATAAAAAGACCGATCAAAATCCGAAAATTGATAAAACTCGGGTGATCCAATATTTTCCGATATTGAAACTTCTTTTCAAATCTTGAATAAATTTCACTGATAGTCTCAAATCTAACTTCATCCCTCACTAGTTTCATCAAATCCAACTCCAAAATCACCCAAATTAAACTCCATTCCTCATAATTTCATCAAATCCAACACCAAAATCCACTACAATCAGTTCCAAAAGAATTTCGAATTCAATCCCAAAAAGAATTTCAGATTCAGTCCCCCTCCCCCAAAAAAAAAAAAAAAAACAAAAATCGGTGATAAGGAGGGGAGACTGTGCGGTGGACGGTGAAAGGGAAGGGTGGAACTTTAAATAAAAAGCAGGAGAAGGAGACGTGAGAGAGTTGAGGAGAAAGAAGGTCGGGGAGGGGTTACGGGAGGTGAGAAGGGGAGGGAGAGGAGCTTTTATTTTCCATGGAGAGTTTAGTCACAGTTTTCATGAAATGAAACTTATACACCAAAAGATCAAATAAGAGAGGAGGAAAAAAAAAAAAAGGAGAGAGAGGAAGAGACTAAGAAAAAAAAAAAATTTATAGAAATTCGATTTTGAGTATCACCGGTAACGTTCAGAATTAAATTTTATAAATTTTTTTTATAACAAGTAATATTATAAATTTTATAATATTTAATTACATTATAAAATTAATTAAAAATTAAATTTATATAAATATTTGCGAGAAAAAAAATATGAGATAGAACGAATGGCAAACGCTTATTTGGCAAGGTTTGTCCACCAGATGACCAGACTACTCTAATCCGCACCGTTTGAAGGCTGATGCAAAATATTAAAAACTAGTTTTAAAAATAAAATAAATAAAAAATGAAAAACCGTTTAGATAACCTAGTGGTTTAAGTGGGTAAACCAGGTAAACTGTGAACTGGTCACTTTACCGATTTGTTCTTCTGTTTGTATTTAAAAACACCGGAAATATATAATGATGATATATATTAGATTAGTGTATTTATATAAAATAATAAAAATGACAAAGTTATTGGGATAAACTTGAATAAAAAGAACTAAATTCAATTAAATATCTAAAATTAAAAAGTTAGCGATTCATTATAATTTTAAAACGTAAAGTAATTTTGATAAATAATTTTAAATTTGTAATTTTATAAATTATTTTTCAGACTACATATCATAACGCAGATGACTATGAAGACCTTTACACTTACACGCATGTATGATAGTATATGTATTTCTAATATAGTAATTATTATGATATAAGTATGTTCCTTTTTTTGGGTAATTAAAAACATGTATGATATACTAAAAACATATATTTCGATATGGTATACCGTCAAAATTTTGTACAAATATCATAAACAACGTTTAAGCGATATTTCAGTTCGGATTTACATTTTAACACACCTAATAATCCTCGTATCAATTACTTGACAATTGGGTATCATTAATAATGATTGATACATAAATAATTTTGACATTTAATTGTTGGATTAGACCGCTCGAATGAATAGGGCTGTTTATTTTGACATTTGAAGCAAGAGGCACACCTCCTTATTGAGGTTCCAAGTTATTAGATCAAGATATATACTTCCAAATATAAAAATATTTCAAACTCTTAAAAGTCACTGATTTAGCTGACCCCTAAGAGAGCAATATTTTGTTTATGTCACTAATACCATCTACTTATATTTTGCTGCATGTATAAGAATAGAGTATATAGACTTCATTAAAGGCTACCATGTATATTGTATAATTGTGTAATTATTATATATTTAAGTTGTGATATTTCCAAAGATTAAGTCTTCCTTAGAAATATAAAAATAAAAATGAAAAGCATACCTGATTTTGTTTTGTGATTATTATTTAGTGCTATAAGTATTCGTCCATTTCATTTGCATTACTGTTAATTTGGTTTATTTGCTAGTTTTACAATAAAATGTACATGTTAGGTGATAAGACATGAAAGGAATGTACTAAAATTTTTTACAAGGAAATCTTTGAGCTGAACAAATTGACACTTCGAGACATTAATACTAGTTCAGACTTGCTGGAAAGAAACTCGTCTTCATACCATTTATTGAAAACCGAAGAAATGCCTAATATCGGGTATACTTTCTATAAATCAACAAATCATTCAATAGCCAGCTACAGTCTTCGAACGAGCAATTTAAACGTACTTTTCTTCATTAATCTCTTTCAAATACAAACATGGGTACCAAAAATTTGTGAACCCTTGTTGACATGGCGCATTATGGGCATGAGAACTCTATGTATGATCGTTTTTGTATGTCTTTTGTTTCAAACTTTATGTGGCAGAAACATCATCATCCTAACTTGTAATAACAACCATCAATCAAACTTTATCCTCAATTGTCGTCTTTGCCTTAAATAGGTGAAACCTTTCACACACAAGTACCTTTCCAAGCTTTGAATCAGTTAGAATCCACATTAACTTTTAGTGAGCTAATGAATGCACGCCCATGCATGCAAACAAAAACTTGAAAATGCACAATTAGACAAACATGCAGTTATACCTCTTTTCTTTCTTTTTTTATTTTTATTTTTATTTTTTTAATCTCATTCTTCACTCATTGTCATTGACACTAATAGTCATGATGTAGAGAAAAGGGCTCCAACTCTTTAGGATTTTGGATTTTGAGTTTTTTTTACACTGCAAGTGTTACAGTTGTATCATATCATCTAATAAATATACTTTTTTATCATGAATAAATATTAAATAAGGATCGTATATCACCCTCTTAGATAGTATAACATAACAATAACACTAAAACATGTAACCGAAAACCAAACCAACATTTTCGTCACATGGTTGTCCTAGTCAGGTGCTTGGTGAAGTTTAAATTGTAGTTTCTCTGCTCTCAGTAAATTAGCAGTTGGAAAGATGAGAAAAATAATTTTTGCCAAAGTTAAAAAAGTACCAGTACAAAGTTCCAATGAACTCTTCCACGTCACATAATTCTACTATGGCAATATCTATTCATTGTACTTACCAACAAGCGGTCAGGTTACAGCTGGAATTTGACGTCTCCAATTTATTTGGCATCATCTTTTGTTTGTTTTCTGGTGAGGTCTTTGTACAAAATTTATCAGCCTCTACGTTTGATCAGTCCAACCAAAGCTTTATCTAATTAGCTAGGCTCAATTTTTGCATTTAGTTAGAAACATCATCGACCGGAATCAATGAAAATTGAGATGCAAAGTCGTTTGAACTGTTTTTAGTCGTTTCACGGACGTTTGAAAGTCAACTCAAGCTGCAACTGAAATGAGTATTGGATCAATGTAAAATGATTAACAAAATCACAAATTCAATATTAATTATCAAAGTCAATTTACGTAGCAAAATCATATTCACTGATTATAAATAATTGGCCTTGATTTTGTTCTTTCTTTGACGGATCTAATGACAAATCATTAGCTTTGTCAATTTGGCACTAGTAAAGATACACTGTAGTCTCTCAGATTTGGTTGATAGCCCAATGCCTTATATCTCCTCGTATTCCCCTGATTAGATCATGATCGGTTAGTCACCATACCTCATGTGTGCCTGTGTGCACATGCGGGAGCATTTCCTCGGCACCCAAAGCATGCTCAAGTGCACATGCGTGGGGGCGTCCCTCATGTCATAGGTTGGCCCTTTGGCTTAGTGCCAACACTCGTGACCAACTGGCCTAGACGAGCTAGCCGGCTGCCAGGAGGGATAGCAGGTGGACGGCAACTTATCGAGCAAAGTATGAAATTTTGATACGATCTCTTATGGGACACTTGCTTGGGGTGTGAGGGCATTTCTCGTCAAGTTTGGGATTGATCCGTGCTTGGCGTAACTGGTCATACCTTTTGGCACAATAGGTGCATGCTTGGGACTCGAGTTTTGTAAGAAGCTTGTCTTTTGAAGATGGTCGTGGGACTTGGTAGGATGATAGAGGAAGTCGAGACGAAGTCAACACAACTGACGGATCATGATTCAAGCTCTGGAGTAAAAGTTATGGTAGTTCCTTGTTTACAGAAAAATAGTATCTACTGCTATCACTTTAGGAATTTTTTCTAAGCCTTATATAAGGTAGGCATGGTAGGTATGTTAGCTACTAGCCTTCCCTGTGCTTATAGGCAACCATGGTACTAAATGAGCACTTCCCAGGAAAATCCTAGGGCTAGCTTTCAGCACCCAAAGGAGTGTCCAAGGTCTTCGTTAAGGATAGGGAACCTTACGAACGGCACTAGCTTACGAGCTTATATTGGGCCATCCGTTGGGGTCGGAGGGTCAAGTATAGCATCTGCGATGCCAAACTATTTGGCCGATTAGGCTATCGAAGCACCACTAAGGTTTCGTGTGCTAACTTATGACCTTGGCATCAAGTTCTTGCCTTGGTTATAAGGGTCCATTGGCTAAGAGCATGCATGTATAAGTTAATGACGGGGCAATGTTGTAGAATGGACGAAAATGATTTTATCCCATTGTTGGGCGGTTTTTATCCCAAACGTTGGGCATTCTAGTATGGTGAAAATCATCCTGAAAGCATTATTAAACGAGCCATGGATTTAACGTTTCTTGACTCGGGCGAGACACGAATAAGCAAGGCCTAGGCAACATGAATTCTAACAAGACTTGCGTGCAAGTTTTGAGCATGAGGATTGGGCCTTGGGTGTGTGAATGTCTCTTGGTCCCATTCGGACATAGTAATATGCCGGTTGTGCCTTGGGTGCGAAAGCAACCCTTGGTGCTTGGTTGGCATGGCAATATGCCATGGCCTTGCGAGATGCGAAAATATCTCATGTGGAGGGACGGGCTTATTGATGGTTGAGGGTGACTTTGCTTAGTTGCGTGCCGAAGGATGAACGTAAACTATGCACCCAGGATGCTAGTGACGAAGTGCATTCTAGGCGATGGCCGAGGAATGGGTGCACAGGGCGGCATCACACTAGTATTGTGAAGCATTCCCATGTTCATAAGTGGCCTTGTAGGGAAACCTTAGATAGAGGATTGCACTGAGTGACGAGTGCCGTGCGCAACATGTGCATGTGCATGAGAACCTTTGTGAGATTCTTGTTGGTAAGCTTTTGTGCCGAGACATGTTCGGGTAAAATAGTAGAGACTCAAAGGTCGAAATAGGTGAGGCCCTTTATTTGGTGGGATTACATACGTCACACGGGCTAAAAATATCCTTAACGACGTGCTTGGCGAGGCGCAAAAAATCGGCCAGCGACAGTTCGTATTAGAGCGAGTTGGAGATGGTCCTTTTTGCATATTCTATGATTTTCAATGAACCAAGATACTACTATACAAGGTGTCAGCCATGGTTATTGTTAGAGGAATTGTTGAGACCTGGACTTTGGTGACTTAACCATATCAGTTCCGGCACTTTGCGGGCTTTATGTTTTGTTTAGTGGGAAGTTGATGTCTTTGTCTTTAAACTGCTTCATCTTTCCATTCATTTCCGTTGGATGCTGGTTTGTGTTTTGGGGTATCAATGTGGTTAGGAAAGGCATATTAGTTGTGATGCCTTCCACTTACAGTGGAAACGGATATGAATGGGACACGAGCTTCAAGCGTACTAACCATGTTGTGGGAGCATTGTTAGTAGGTTAAGTTTGATTGGGTAGCCCTTCCATTAGTCCGATTTTACTTAATCTTTCATGTTTCATTTGTGTTCAATTTGTCAGGCTGATTCACATATACAGATGGATAAGTGCTTAAAAGCTTACAGGCAGTGTTTGTAGGAGCATTGTCGGTAGAATAAGCATGGTTGGATTTCTCTTCCGTGGATACAATCATACTCATTTGTTAAATAAGATGCTCGTAGATCATCCAAACTGATGGGACAAGATGCAAGATAAGAAACGAACTCCAAGTTGTTGGCTTTGTTGTTGGGACATTGTCAGTGGACTAAGTATGGTGGGAATCTCCTTCGAGGATATCATCATATGTCAATATTATGAGTCTTATTTTTTGTATATATGAAGCTGGCAGATTAGTCAGGCTGGGTACAGGAATTCTAGAAGCCATCAGGTAGATGTGTTCTTCCTACTTTGGTTTGGGTTGGTTTGTTGGCAAACATTCATGGGTTGGTTACATGTATGTCACTACATCATCTTGATTACTATCTCATAGACCTAGCCACCTACGGGATTACGAGGAATGGAAAGTTAGTCTTCCAGAAGTACGGTGCATATAGGATGCACTAGAAAAGATGGTGCTTGGGAGAAGCACAAGGGAAACCTAGCCATCTAAGGAGCTGCAATGAGTGGAAGGTTAGACTCCTGGTTTCGGACTCAGTAGGGGAATGTGAGTTCTGTAGTTGGCAAACTACCAACTCAGAAGTCCTCGTATCGAGGGTGGTTGGCGAGGCAAACGATGGGAAGAATGATACTTTTCTAAAGTTGAAAACTTGACTAGTGCGGCAAGATAAGTGTTATACTATTGGAGACATACACTAAGACAAGGTTGTCCTGTTCAGTCGAGGAACCAAGAGGGGTCAAGATTGGTGTTAGTGGCCGAGTATCTAGTCAGCAGCTATGGGATATCTGGCTATCAAAGCCAAAATTAATGTAGGGCTACAATATGCGCCAACGGGAGTCAACGAGGGCATTGACCTTTAAATGAGGGAAGATGTGGCACTCCCACATAGCTGAGAAGCAGATAATGCTCATAGGACTACCACTTCGAGTTTGGTTTGTCAAATATTGAGGAATGCAGGTGTTTAGCCGAGCTCAGAGTGGCATTGGGCGACCACAAGGAGCAGCAAAGTATGGGATTAGTTGTAAGGCTATTATAGTAGGACTGGACAGTGGCTAAGGGAAGCAACAAGAAAATTTGCACAACTCAAGCTTTCGCTGACAGTTTAAGTGGGAAAGGATGTCCGGGCTACCCATTGGCTTAACGCCAATGCCCATGACTGACTGGCCTAGACAGGCTAGCCAAGCTCTAAGAGGGCTAGCGGGTAGACCACAACTCATCGAGCAACAAGTGTAAAGTTTGATACAATCTCTTATGGGACACTTGCTTGGGGCGTGGGAGGATCCCTCGCCAAGTTTGGGTTGATTCATACGTGTTTGGTCAAGGAACGACGCAACCAGTCACTAGTTTTGGCATAACGAGGTACACGTTTGGGACTCGAGTTTGTAGGAAGGTTGGATGGCCGTGGGACTTGGTAGGATAATAGAAGAAGTCGAGACGAAGTCAACACAACTGACGAAACATGAATCGGAGCTCTGGAGAAAAATTAGTAGTAGTTTCTTATTTTTAGAAAAACTATATATATTGCTATCACTTTGGAAATTTTTTCCATGCCTTATATAAGGGAGACATGCCAGGTGTGCCAGCTACCAGCCTGTCCCGTGATTATGGGCAACCATAGTACTAAGAGAGCTTTTCCTAGGGAGATCCTGGGGGCCGACTTTTGGTACTCAAAGGAATGTCTAAGGTCTTCGTTAAGGGTAGGAACCTTGCGAATGACACTAGCCTATGAGCTTGTAGACAGGTGTGTTGGACAATCCCTCAGGGCCAGAGGCTCATGTATAGTATCCGCTATGCCAAATGATTTGGCCGATTGAGCTATCAAAGCACCATTAAAGCTTCATGTGTTAACTTATGACCTTGGCATCCAGTTCTTGCCTTGGTTATAAGGATCCATTGGCTAAGAACATGCAACGACGTGCCAACGTTGCATTAATGAGCGAAAATGATTTGTGCTGTAGGCATAATCGTCGATACTATTGTGTATAGCATTGTTGGGTAGTCTTTATCCCGAATGTTTGGCATCCTAATATGGTGGAAATCATTCTGAAAGCATTAGAAAATGAGCCATGGATTTAACGGTGTTCTTCTTGGGTGAGGCACGAGTGAGCAGAGCCTAGGCAACATGAATACGATAGGACTTGTGTGCGAGTGTTGAGCACGAGGATTGGGCCTTGGGCGTGTGAATGTCCCTTGGTCCTGTTTGGGCATAGTAATATACCGGTTGTGCCTTGGGTGCGAAAGCAACCCTGGTTGGTGCATGGTTGGCATAGCAATACGCCATGGCCTTGTGAGATGTAGATATATCACATATGGAGGAACAGGCTTGTTGATGGTTGCGGGAGACTTTGCTTGGTTGCATGCTGATAGATGAACGTACACTACGCACATGAGGTGCTAGTGACAGAGTGCATTTTAGGCGATGGTCGAGGAACGAGCGAGTGCTATGTGTGTAGGGCACTAGTACAGTAAAGCATTCTCGTGTTCATTAGTGGCCTTGTATGTGAAACCTTAGACAAAGGATTACACTGAGGGACGAGAATCGTGCATAGCATGTGCATGTGTATGTGCAGAGAACCTTTGCAGGATTCTTGTTGGCAAGCTTTTGTGCCAAGACATGTATAGGTAAAATAGTAGAGACTCAGAAGTCGAAACAGGCGAGGCCTTTGATTTGGTGGTATCAAAAGTGCTGCACAAGCAAAAAATATCCGTTGTGACGTGCCTGGAAAGGTAGGAAAAGTTGGCCCATGACACCTGTTAGTCGAACAGCACCTACCCAGGCATTCCTTGGCATCCCGTGTGTGCCTGTGTGCACATGCGGTGGCATTCCCTTGACATCCCATGCATGCCCTCAGGTGGCACTGCCATGCGGACAAGTAGTAGAAAATACTCACATGACCATCACTTCCTGGTTTGTCGAAATATTGAGGAATGCAGGTGTTTAGCAGAGTTCAGAGTGGCATTGGGCAACCGCAAGGGTAACTAAGTATAGGATTTGTTGCAAGGCTATCAAAGTAGGATTGGACCATGACAACAAGAAGCAACGGGAACATTTACACAACTCAAGCCTTCGTTGTGTATTACAGCTAGGTCACTAAAAATTTAAAGTGGGAGAGGATGTCATGGGCTGGGAGTTGTCGACTATCCTAGACAAGCTAGTCAAGCGCCTGGAGGGCTAGCAAATGGACTGCAACTCATTGAGCAAACTATGGAGTTTCAAAATGATCTTTGGTGAGACTCTTGCTTGTGGTGTGAGATGATCCCTCACCAAGTTTAAGACATCTTAAGGGATTGATCTGTGTTTCTTTGGTCGAGAACAACACAACTGGTCACAAGCTTGGGCACGACGGTATGCACAGAGGTGCACATTTGGGACTTGAGTTTTGTGGAAAGCTTGGATGGTCGTGGGACTTAGTAGGATGAAAGAGAAAGTCGAGACGAAGCCAATGCAACGACAGATCATAATTCGGAGCTCTGAGAGAAAGTTATGATAGTTCCTTATTTTCAAAGAAACAATATCTACTACTGTTACTTTGGGAATTTTATCCATGACATCACTACACAACTAAAAGTAAGGAAACAACATAGTGTCACATTTTCTATATCTGATCAACTTGCCTAACCCATTTTTTCATCTATGAATGTCTTAAACAAGACCTGTATACCTGGAAGACTGTAGGCTCCAAGTGTAAGAATATTTGCGTATGTCAGTCAAACCCCATGGTGGGCATAGCCAGAAATGTTCTTTAGTGGGGGCAAATGTCATATAATTCAAATATTAATTTTGTCTGAACTAAGTAGCGTAAAAATTTTACATTTACATTTCTAAAATAGTAGTATACAAATTAATAGATAATAAAATTTACAAAATTGTACCATAAAACTCATTATTTGAGTCATGTCTTTCTTTGTTATAATTTTTGTCGATTTACTTACTCTAATTATTTTAATCTTTTACCTCTTAGGTATTAAATGACTCTTTATTTGTAATTTTCAATTATAATCTATTGCCAAAAATGTCTTTTCAAAACAAATAACTGTAACTTTTCAAAATTTTATGACAAGTAGCTAAACAAATTAGAAATTTATGAATGAAAAAATACCTAAATAAACTTAAAATAAATATGTTGAATTGAAATTTCAATGAACTAGTCAAAATACAAACTATAATTCACATGTTATATTTCAATTAAGAATATATTCTCTTAGCATGCACAAAAGTAATTAAAACAAAGTAAAAATAAAAAATAGTTTAGCAATTTCATTTTATTAATTGAAATATATACAAACTAAAACAACAATATTATAAAAATGAGTGCTCATTTTATTTTCTTCATTCATAACTTATAAATAAATGAAAATTAGATTACTTGAGTCTTGTGTATTAGAATCAAAGATAGGAAAGTATTGAATATTAGTAAATGGCTAAAAGAAATACTAAAAATAATTCTTAGGTCGTAATTCTTTTACACTTGTATTTGGTGTTATAGATAGTTGTATTTAATTGCAAATCTCAACACAAAAATAAACATTAGAAATTAATTACATTTGATAGTTAAGAGGTAGTAGTTAAACTTTAATGACCAAAAAATAACATTGTATGTTGAAATTTATTGAAATTAGTGGAGGCAAAGTTTAAATTTTTTAAAATTCTAATGTACTTTTGTAATTTTGTAATTTTAGTTTGGGGGCAGCAGCTGCCCCCACTGCCCCCACCGCCCCCACCCTATCTCCGCCATTGCCATGGTCACATTTTAGATGGCCCAACTCATGAGCCAAAACAACCTGGGACATTGCCTGGACAAGATGTTTAGTTGCTGGTTGAGTACGCTTTTGCTAGAACAAGTGATCGAATATGCATAGACAAAATGTATAAACTAAATTGAAGAAAAGAAAAGAAAAGAAAATGCAAAGTGAGAGTTTTGACGTTCCAGAGCGGAAGTAAAACTGGTGGTGAAATTCCCACAAAGGTATAAAAGCCTTGCTGCATGTAAAGTGATAAGCATGCTTTGAAGGATGAGAAAAGAATAAAGACTTACAACTCCTTTCATGTAAGAAGCTCTACAAGGCTGGTATGGACAACAACAAATGGCTTTTACCACTGATAGCCAGAGTATAAGTATTGGGAAGGGGACTTTGACACACATACAAGTCAGGAGCCTCAATATTCAAAATATTGGAGGCCTCAATCATTAAGGAATGAACATCTGGGAGCTGTTCCAATACGCAAAACACAAGTTAGACAATTAGAAAAAATTTAGTACCCTACTAATAGTCTAATATTGCAAAATGTGACCATATTTTTGTATGCAAGGGGGTAATAGATTGCCAATTGTAAATCTAAAACCATCGAAAGAGGTAATACGTGTTGACGCAAGAAAAGACACACTGGTGAAATGAAATCAAAGCCAGTAAGGCAAGCACAAAAATAATAAATCAAAATATTAGTTGTACCTGATAAATTAGATCAAAGCACCCACTTCCATAAAACCTTCGTTAATGCCACAAACAGTACTTTTAAGAGTGAAAGTAGTAAGTGAAAAAACCATCTAAAATGGACAGATGACATTGAAAACTAATTGCAATACCTCAAACAATTTCAACAAGACAAAATCCATTATGTTAATGGCCTAAAGCATGTAAGAACTTAGAGTCTAACAATGAACAACATACTGAGGATAATTTCCTGAGACTGGAAAATGACCTGATTTTTCGTAACAAGAACGGATGTTACTATGTTCTCCAAAAGCATGACCTGCTCTGCAATGGTTCCTGTGCTTTCACATATACTCACACACAAACTTTTCACCAACTGTATCGTATAAATGAACAACAAAATGAAACCGGTAGAAGCGAAAACAAGTTAGACTCCACAAAATTACTAACAAGCAAACAAAAAATGGTATGGAACAGGATATCATATGGTCTTTACCTAACAAAGCTTTAACAATATCATTCAAACCAGGAATCGCCCTCAGAAGTAGCATATTCTGATGCCCACACAAAAATTTGCAAATTACTTGTCGACTAGTGAGTGTGTTAGAATAATCAAAATAATCGACAAATCACCTACCTGTCTGTCAAGAGGATGTCTAAAATCATCAACATCCAGATTGTGAAATACAACAGAAGCAGTAATTTTACTACATACAAATACCTGACTCTCCGTCGACGATTCTTCGACTTCGGTGGTGTAATTCTGATGGAGAATGAATTAAACGATAGCATAAGATTTCTGATACTATAACTATTACTATTACTATTTCTGTTTGAGATAAAACTGAGATGCGGAGAAGAAGCTTTTGGTGATCAAACGTTGAGCAAAGAAAGAGGAATTGAAGCCTATCCCGAGGCTCTTAAACACTGCAATCGTCTCACTTTTGCTTTCTTAATCTCTCTCTAATTGATGGATTATAAAATTTTCCTATAAGTTAATACTAATACAGCTAGGTATGCTAGCTACCAGTCTTCCCCATTCTTAAAGGCAACCATGGTACCAAGTAAGCATTACTTTGGAGAGATCTAATGGGCCGTCTTTGGTACTCAAAGGAATGTCTAAGGTCTTCATTAAGGTTAGGGAACCTTGCAAACAACACTATCCTATGGGCTTTTGTTGGACCACCTGTTAGGGCAAGAGGTTTCGGTTATAGCATTCACTATACCGGTCAATTGGTGATTGAGCAATCAATGTACCACTAAGCTTTGTGTACTAACTTATGGCCTTGTTATTGGGTTCTTTCCTTGGTTACAAGGGTCTGTTGGCTAAGAGCATGCAACGATAAAGCAACACTGCCTTAGTGGGCGGAAACAACTTGTGTTGTGGACATAATCCTTAATGCTATAGTGTAGCATAGAATTGTTGGGTAGTCTATACCCAAACGTTGGACATTCTAGTATGGTAGAAATAGTTTGGGAATCATTATCAAACAATCCATGTATTGAATGTTATTCCACTGGAGTGAGGCATGAATAAGCATGGCCTAGGCAACACGAATGCCGACTAGACTTATGTGCAAGTGTTGAGCATGATGATTGGGCCTCAAGAATGCAAACGCCCCTTCATCCCGTTTAGTCATAGTAATATGCCGACTATGCCTTAGGTATAGAAGCAAACCCCTGGTGCTTGGTTTGTGTGGCAATACATTATGGCCTTGCAAGATACAGGCATACCCGTGTGGAAGAACGGGCTTGTTGATGCTTGTGGATGACTTTGTTTGGTTGCATGCTAATGGATGAACATATACTATGTGTTGGACCCCAATTATGATAATCATGTTCTGATGATGACCAAATCGTACTAACGGCTTGAAAACAAGTGTGCAAAAAAATAGGAAGGCTCGGATGACAATGTTTATACGAACACAATCAAGAAAAACAATCAAAAGTTGAACAACACCTTACGGACGATGAAGAGCGTTCGAAAGAAAGGAGCTCAGACGCAAGGGAGCATCCGAAACATGACCAGACAACACCGAGGAAGAACACATCTTTCGGACGTAGATAACTGTCTGAAGGATAGTGCTTCGGAAGCAAATGACTTTTCGAGAAAAGGAATTTGAAAGTATGATGATCGGACGTTGAAGACCGTCTGAAGCCAAAAAGATCAGACGTTGAAGACCGTCCGAAAAAAGCAGCTCAAAATGAAGTAATTTTCTGTCAGAGCTGTAGGACGCATATGATCGTCTGAGACACTGTTCATCAAGTTGTAGGACGCATATGGCAGTCCGAGACACTGTTCATGTTGCTGTAGGACTCCTGAACAGACGTCCGAACCACCGTCTGAACCCCTAACGGCTAGTTTTTAACAGCTAGTTTTTTGACTGTTGGAGCTCAAATTTCAGTACATCTTTCACCTATAAATATACGTAGCCCAAGGATATCCAAATGATGTATGAAACTACTACATTCAATACAAACACTTGTAAGAGCTATTTTGGGAGAAATAGGCAAAAATATTGTGGGTTGTATTGGTTTGAGTAGTATAGTTCTCTTGGCTCGACTAGTGGAAATTTGTGTGAGTAAGAGTAGACTAGTGAGTGATCTTCAAGTGTAAGAGTGTAGGGATAACAAGTGTACAAAAGTGAGGTTGTTGTGTAAAATCCTTTGGCTTGACTAGAGAAACTTAGTTGGTGCAAGGGTGAGCCTACTTTGTGTAGAAAAAGGTTATTGCCTCACCTTCTTTGAAGAGGCATTACTAGTGGATGTACTCCAAACTTGAGAAGCTTGGGAGTTTGGTTTGATATTCTTTATCTCAATCTTTTATTTCTTCTTTAAGTTTTGATTGTTAAATATTTATCTTTGATCACTTGTGCTTAAGTATTCTTTTGTTGCACAAAGTTTGCATTTTCATTAAGCACTCCAAAAGGTTACTACTAACACGTATTTTTTGAGACAACCTAATTCACCCCCCTCTTAGGTTGCTTTTGGGCCAACATTATCACAAAGGGTACTAGTAGAGAATGCATTCTAGGCGATACCCGAGGAATGTGCGAGTGCTATGTATGAGGGGTGCTAGTACAAAGTAGCCACGTATGGGAAACCTTAGACCGAGCTTGTATTGAGGGACGAGTGTCGTGCGCAACATGTATATGTACATGTGCACCAGCATCTTTGTGGGATTCTTATTGGCAAGCTTTTTTACTGAATCATATACGGGTAAAATTTGAAAGACTCAGAGGTCAAAACAGATGAAAGTTTGAATTGGTGGAATCGACTGTACTATACGGGCCAAAAAAATTCGTTGTGACATGTATGATGAGGTGTAAAAGTTGGCCTATGATAGTTGGTATTAGAACGGTTTAGAAATGGTCCTTCTACATATTCTATGACCTCCAATTAACAAAGATACTACTATACGAAGGTGTCAGTCATGCTTGTTGTCGGAATACTAATTGTTGAAACCTAGACCTTTGTAACTTAATCATATCGATGCCATCACTTTGAAGGCTTTGTGCTATACTTAGTAGGATATTGATATCTTTGGCTATAAACTTCCCCATCATTTCTGTTGGATGATGATCTGTGTTTTAAGGTGTCAATGTCATTAGAAAATGCATATCTATTGTGAATCCCTTATACTCGTAGTGGAAATGAATAAAAATGGGACACGAGCTTCAAGCATGCTGATAGTGTTGTGGGAATATTGTTAATAGGCCGAGTTGGATTGGGTAGCTCATATGTGGGTCCAATCTTACTCTATCTTTCAGTTTCATTTGTGTTCAATTTGTTAGGCATGTGCAAATGGTATACAATCTTAAAAGTTTGCAAACAGTATTTGTGGGAACATTGGCAGTAGGCTGAGCATGATTGGATTTCTCTTGTTTGGGTACAATCATACTCCATCTTGAGTTCCATTTGTAAAATAGATGTTTGTAGATCATCCAGACTGATGAGGACAAGATGCAAGATAGGATACGAACTTCAAGTTGCTGGCTGTGTTGTTAGGACATCATCAGTAGAGTAAGTATGCTAGAAATCTCCTCCGAGGGTGCCATCATATGTTAGTGTGATTCTTATTTTGCACGTAAGAAGCTGGCAGATCAGTCATGCTGGGTGCAGGGATTTCAGAAGCCATCAGGTGGATGTATTCTTGCTACTTTAGTTTGGGTTGTTTTGTTAGCAATGTTCGAGGGGCCGTTTTTATTTCAGTTTTTACATCACTTCGATTATTACCTAATGGACCTTAGCCACCTACCAGGTTGTGGTGAGCAGAAGGTCAGTCTCCTAGAAAGAGAGATTTTTGGGATAAGCACAAAGGAAACCTAGTCACCTAAGGAGTAGCAATGAGTGGAATGTGAGCCTCCTTTGGATCAAACTACCTAAGGAGCTATAATGAGTGGAAGGTGAGACTACACATTTGGACTGAGCAGCGAATGCAAGTTCTACATTTGGAAAATGCCAATCCATGAAAGTCTTCGTACCAACAGGGGATTGGCAAGGCAGATGAAGAAATGGAACTTCTCAAAAAGCTAGAAATCTAGCTAGTGCAAGGCGAGATAAGTGTTACACTACAAAGATGTACATTGTGGCAAGGTGTTCATTCAGTTGAGAAACCAAGAAACATCAAGACTGGTGCCGGTGGGCCAAGTATCTTAGTCAGCAGATATGGGATATCTAGTCATCAGGGCCAAAAAGTCAGGCTAAAATATGCTCCAACCGGAGTCGACGAAGGTATCAACTTTTAAAATGAGGGAGGATGTGGCACTCATACATTGGTAAGTTGTCGAAATGCTCACATGACCACTACCTCAAGTTTGGATTATTGAAGTATTAAGGAATATAGGTATTTAGCAGAGTTCAGAGTGGCACTGGGTAACCACAAAGGACAGCTAAGTATGGGTTTAGTTGTAAGATTATTAGAATGGGATCGAACCGTGACAACAGGAACCAACGAAAACATCTGCACGGCTCAAGGATGCCTTTGTTTTGTATGTTAGCAAGGTCACTAATAGTTTAAAGTGGGGGGGGGGGGATGTCACAGGCTAGCCGTTGGCTTAATGCTAATGCCCGTGACCGATTGGCCTAGACGGGCGAGTCGGATACCAGGAGGACTAGGGGATGGACTGCAACTAATCAAGCAAAGTGTGGAGTTTTGAGACAATATCTGGTAAGACACTTGATTGGGGCATGGGATGATCTAGCTTTAAGTTTGGGATTGATCCATGCTTCTTTGGTTGAGGATTAACTAGTCACAAGCTTAGGCACAACGGTGTGCATAGAGATGCACGTGATAACTGTAGGAAACTAAAGTTATTATGTACCCTAAACTTGATGGTTTTGCTACTAGTTTTGAGCATTTTTAGTGTTTTCGTGTGTGTTTTTGTCTATTTTGCTTTTTTTTTTTTTTTGTTATAATGTGTTAGTACGTGTTTATTAAGTGCTTTAGTACTTATTCAGTTATTAATTAGCATATTTTATTAAGTTCTTATGTGTTTAGAATTGTGTCATATCTTTAACCTAACTTCTTTAGGAGTTAGATTTTCATTTATCTTTGTTTGTCTTTAATTTTTTGGCTTATTTTCTGAGAATTATATATATATATATATATATTTAGATGTTATTTTTAGTGTTTATTATAGCTAAAAATATTCCCTTATGTGTTAGGGTTCAGCATGAGAAAACATTGCATTAATCAGATGTCGAACAAAGATTTTCGGAGCAAAATAGTGAAGTACTGCATTTCAGAAGTTTTAGTCGATGTCACGATACCGAGGCGGTTAGAGTAAAAATGACTTTATTTAGGGCTGATTTTTGCTGCACAATTCTCCCACTACCCTATCACTATTTGCAACCCTTTTAAGCCTCATTTGAGGCATAATTTAGCTAGTAAGAGTAAGGAGTAGCCAGTAGGCTATATTAGAGAGTAATTATCTTCCCTTTTCCTCCCTAATTGAGGAGGGTTTTCTTAGATTAGAGTAGATTAGGATTTCTCTGCTAAATTCTTGTAATCTTAATTTCCTTGCTAAAGTTTGAAACTTTTTAGTGATAAGTTCCTTGTTCATGTTAAAACTCCTTTAGTTACTCTTTAATTTCATGTTTTCTTAGTATTATTAGTCTAATTGCTTTCATATAATTGTTTCCTTTACAAGATTTCTTAGTGTAGTTGAGAGATTGGTTGGTGGGTTTTCATTAATTATGTTTTTTAGTGGTAATTAGTAGTTTAGATTAGTTAATTAGAGTAGATTAGTTTATGGACTTTTCATTTAATTACTTTCTTTATTTACTTTCTTAGTTTAATTGGTAGATTAGTACATGGGCTTCCTTTAATCATGTTTTCTTACTGCTAATTTGTAATTTAGGTTAGTTAATTACTTTTTAAAAATACTTTCTTTTTACATGCTTTCTTAGAATAGGTTATGGGCCTTCTATAATTGTGCTTGCTTAGCAATAATTAGTAGTTTAGATTAACTAATTGCTTGCTTAATATGCCTTTCAATTTACATTGTTCCTTTTAATTGCTTTCTAAAGATATTTTCATTTTAATTTCTTTCTTAGCATTTAATCTTTAATATAAATTTCTTTCTTAGTTCCATTAGTTCTAGTTTTACTTAAATCTCTTCTCTTAATCAACCGTTTAGCTTGTAATCTAACCGAATAATCAATAATTATCGACTAATCTTTATGGGTACGATCCCTACTTCCCTTTACTACTAGTTGACAACTGTATACTTGTGGGATACCACCTAGTTAGTAGTAATATTTAGGTGTTTTATGAATTTATAAGTAGGTGTTTGTGCATCAAATTTTTGGTGCCATTACCGGAGATTGGTTTTCGGTGACAATGATGTTATTTGGTTGGGTTACTAGATTGAAGTCTTTTATTTTTATTTTTTGTATATTTCTTTTTTGTCTTTTGAAAAAAAAATCAAAAAGATTTTCATTTTGTAGTTGTGTTCTTATTTTGAAAAATCCAAAATGATTTTCCTGGTGAAGGATGATTTAGACATGTGCTTATAAGTTAGTTAGTTGCCTAAACTTTCCTAACTGTCTTGTTTAGTTATTTTAGTTTCTTTTCTTATTTTTATTTGTGTTGTTGGTTGTTCAAGATCATACAAGGACCTAATTGGAACTATTCACACCCAGGAAATTATCATTTTTATGGTAATGAATGTATGCCCCAAATGAGCATGATTCTTGTTGTGGTTACTCTCCTTATCCTTAGGTTACCAAGTGGAATGGTCTAACTATCAATACCCTTATGAGAGTTACCAAGATTTTCAAATAGGATGGTCTAGTCATCGATATCCTTATGAGAGCTACCAAGAAAATCCCTATTCTTTTCCTTCACCTCAAAAACCTTTATATGAGCTAATGGAGCCCTAATTCTTTCACCCACCAATTCAAGAATGTGATATGGCAGGATTAATGGATATGTGGATTGAAACTCAAAAATTTCGAGAAGAAAATGTCAAACGTCGAGAAGAACTAGCTGAACTTCGAGAATCCAGGAAGAGGTTACAGGAAATTGCCATTCTAGACCAACTTGCCCAAGTTCAAAGAATGGTAAATGATGAAGAATAATGGAATGCAATCCCCCTACCAATCTGTGATGAACCGATTCAAGAAGAACAAATTGAACATATCTTGCAAGAAACCGATTCCAAGTAACTCTTGAAGTTGAAGTTACAACAATAATCAGGACCCTAAACACTTATGTATAGGAATCACCAACTTTCCCTTTGCATGAGTGTGAGTTTGTCCTGATTACAATAAAGGGGTTCTATTTGAGGTATTCATGGAGAAAGGGCCAATTCTAAGAAGAATAGAATAAGAAAGATACATTCTAGAGAGGGCCATGGAGGTGCCGACTACATATGTTAAAGTTCAATTCCTTGGGAACTTCGAAGGACTTAAGTATTGGTGTAAATTCATCAAGGATTATAATATCCTTGGCAAGCCTCCTTGGTGTTGAGGGATTGTTTCTTTCCTTTTTATTTGGTATGCTTTAGTTTAATACCCCGTTAGTAATAAAGGCTTGAGGTAGTCTTGTGATTAGTTTAGATTATGTTTTGTTGTTGGCAATCGAATTTGGATACACTTAGATGAATTTGGTCATTGATTGTGACTTCTTGTGATTTGTGAATAATATACATGCTTTATGGAATGACTTTTGACTGATTTTTACTTTTTATTTGTGGACATTCTAGTTGTTATACACTTTATGTGCTAAATGTATGAGCTTATTTTAAGAAATCCATGTGAATGTTTGATATAGTTTGAGAGTAGTCTTTGTGATTGAATGTCAACCCGATTATGTGTGAAACTAAGTTTGAGGAAATGGGTTGGGCATTTAGATAAACCATATGTTGTGTTAAACCTTGTTACCCTTATGTGTGTTTTTCTTTTCCTTGATTATTTGAACCCTGTGAAGCCTCAAGGACTCTTTCTTCGTGTATCCATGATTGGTTGTTGAAGGAAATTCAATTTCTAAGACTCATGAGTTTAATTGATATAGCATTTATATGGTATACTTGAAATTGGTCACATTATTTGGCCTTATTAGTATTGTGCTTATTGAATGGTGAAGTCCATAATTGAAGGATAGAACTCTTGTTTCTAAGGTCAATTTGTGCTTAATTAGTTTCATTCACGTTCACTAAGTTAGTAAATTGCTCATCTTCTATTTTAGCTTTTTGATTGCTCTAGTGTAATTCAAAATCATTGCCCAGTGTTTTGTTTTTACTCTTTCTAGTAGTATTATTATGTGTTTGTTCTATTTTGGGCGAGTGGAAGGATGAGTTGTACTCATCACTTGAATAAAATGACAAGTTTTGGGGTGCTATTTACTTGTGTTAGAATGGTTTCTTTTTGTGAATATAAATATTTGTATGGTGAATTTTGGGTGGAAGTTTGATTGATTATGGTACTCCATGATGACAAATAACTTGCAATATTATGTGATTGAGTTATTCAAACTTGGCAATCCATAGATTTTGGTGTGTGTTGAGTAGTTTGTTTGCGATGAAAGAATTTAAAAAATCATTATCGTATTACTATGTTAAAAAAGTGAGGGACTCACACTTTTTGAATGGATTCATTTAAAACACTGTTTTTGATCAAATCAACTATATTACCTTGTGTTGGTCAATTTATCTTTTGGAAAATTGGTGTAATTAGAATAAAAGTAATTTAGGCCATTTTGAGTGTATCTACATGTGGGGTTTTATTCTATTTAGTGGGTCTAGGTTTTCATATGATCTTGGGTACATTTTACTTCTCGTCCTTGGTTTAGGGCCAACAAAAAAAAAAAAAAAATGCTTTTAGGAATTAGGCTAGTACGGGATTCTAGAATTTGCCCAAATTGTTTCTTTGAAATATGCCATTAGAATAATAATAAGGCTAGTACAGGATTCGGTATGTAACCATGTTTCTCCAAAATGACCATTAAGAGTTACGTTTTAGAATACCAATAAGTCGAGAAGGAAATATTTGCAATATGCATCATTGGTATTGAAGAACCCCAGTTATGTTAATCATGTTTTGATGATGACAGTGCAAATCATGCTAATGGTTTAAAGACAAGTGTGCAGAAAAACAGGGAGGTTCGGACGCAAATGATCGTCCGAACAAAACAACCACACAGAGCTTCGGACGATGGTAATCTTCCGACACAAAGAATTTGAAGCAAGCCTCAGACGAAGAACAGCGTCCGATAAATTTCCAGAAGACTCCTCGGACGAAGAACAGCGTCCGATAAATTTCCAGAAGACTTCGCTTCTATCGGACGCATGTTCGGATGCATACTCGGACGTCCGAACGAATACCCTCAGAGAACGGATACGCATAGAAGCTGTCGAAGTCTTCTAGATGTGTATAAGAGACAGACCTTGTCTGAACTTGCTTTTCTTCGGTCGGCACATCTGGATCGTCCGAAGGTCTGTGCTAGTTAGCAGTAGACAGAAAATAGCCGTTGGGAAGTTGTTGAAAGCAGATATTTGGCAACTATAAATACCCCAAGGTCTGAATTAAGTAGATAGAGACTTCTACATTGATTACATACAGCCGTATTCTTGAGCTATTTGGGAGAAATAGTGGGTACAAGTGTTGTAATAGTGTAGGTAGTGTGGAAAGAGTTTAGAAGTGTAAAAGTTCTTCAAGTGTGAGAGTGGAGAAATAACAATTGTAACAAAGGGAGGTTGTGAGTGTAAAACTCTTGGCTCAACTAAAGGAAATTAGTGTGAGCAAGAGTGATCCTCATTTGTGTACAAGAGGTTATTGTCTCACCTACTTTGAAGAGACTTTTAGGGCTGAACTTCAAGTTGTGAACTTGGTAGTTGCCTTGTGAGAAGCTCTTTGTAATTGCAAACTCCAAGCTTGAGAAGCTAGGGAGTTTGGTTTGATTCTCTTAATCTCAATATTGTTATTTGTTCTTTTAAGCTTAAATTGTTGAATATCTTTTGTATTCATTTGTGCTTAAGTTTTCATTTGGTGCACAAAGTTTGAATTCTATTAAGCACATAAAAAAGGTTTGTCTTTAGAGATAACCTAATTCACCCCCCTCTTCGGTTCTGCTTTTGGGGCCAACAATTGGTATCAGAGCATTGGTCTCTTTATTTTTGCTTAAATTGCATTAGATTAAAGATCATGGCAACCAATAATACTTTGTTTTTAGAGGGGCATTCTATCACTAGACCTCCCATGTTTAACGGCATTAATTTTGTTTTTTGGAGGGATAGAATGAAAATTTTTGTTCAATCTATTAATATTGAATTATGGTATATTATTTATGAAGGTCCTATTGAGGCAAATATTTTTGATGAAAATACTCATAGATTAAGGCCTAAAACCAGATTTGAGTTAAATGCACAAGATAAAATAAATTTATCTTTAAATGCTAAAGCTATTAATATTTTGTATAATGCTTTGGATGCAGATGAGTTTTCTAAAGTAAAAGGTTGCATATCGGCCAATGAGATATGGGACAAATTGAAAGAAATCCATGAAGGAAGTGAAGATATTAGAGAGCAAAAGAAGTCACTTCTTGTGGCTAAATATGAATCCTTCAAAATGGAATACCTCATGAGAACATTGACAAGATGTATTTGAGGTTCAATGATATGGTAAAGGATTTGGAAGGTTTGGGTAAAGAATATTCCTTGGGTGAAAAGAATAGAAAAATTTTGAATGCTTTACCTAAGGAATGGGAACCTAAATCCATTGCCATAGAAGAGTCTAAAAATTTAAATTCTATGCCTATTGATTCATTGATCAATTCTCTAACCTCATTTGAATTGAAGTTGAAATACAAGCTACAAGATGAGGAGGCAAAGGGAAAAAGAAGCATAGCATTTAAAGCTTCGTCAAAAAAAGGAAAAGACTCAAGGAAGCCTCACTTCAACAACTTCCAAATCACTTGGGATGATTGCAATTCGGATGGAGAAGTTGAAGAAGAATATGAGGAGGGACAAATGGCATTTATGGCACTTGGCGATAATGAGGTAACCTCTAGTTGTGATTCTTGTGATGATTCATGTGATGATGATAATGATGATGTTGAATCATTTATTTTAAAAATGTCACATGAATGTTTGAAAGAATCATATGCTAAGAACAAAGAGTTAAAAATTAAAGTTAACACTTTATTGAGTGCCAACTCAAAACTTGTGCATAAAAATAATTCTTTGACAAAAGAAAATGATGTTTTGAAAGAAAAATTCGTTGGAAAAACCAAGATCATGGAAGAACAAGCTTCATTGAAGAAGAGATTAGATGATCTTGATGTTACTTTGAAAACAAAGAAAGAAAATATTTTTGAAAAGAAAAGAACTAGAAATATGTTTTTGAACAAAAATTTTATCACCTTTAGAAAAAATGATTTATGCTTTGTTAAATCTAAATCTTCTTTCTATGGCAATAAGAACATTACTTGTAATCATTGTCATCAACACGGCCATATAAAGAAAAATTGTTATGTTAAAAGAAATGAAAAATTAGGAATAAATTCTATTTGGGTGATTAAGCATGTTACTAATCCAATTGGACCCAAGAAAGTTTGGGTACCAAAAGTTGTTGCTTAACTAGTTGTATGTAGGTATGCTTGGAGTGCACCAAGGAATTCAAGATAAATTATCTATGAAGGGTGCTTAAGGCATATGAACTAAGATCATATTGAAATGGGTAACATCTAAAGTTTTGTGTGCCTTCATTTATCAAGTTGAACTATGTTCTCTTGAATATTACCCATCTATGTGTTCAAATTTGTTTAGAATGCTAGGATATTTGTATCCCCAAATTTTGACTATAATAAGTCACTACTTGCAAAAAAAAGGGGGAGCATTCGTGTTTTTATGGATGTGTTTCTACAAGAATTGCATCACACATGCTTCACTGTTCAAGGGGGAGAATAAACTTAGCGGGAGCTTTAACTGCATTATTCTTTTTTATGTTTTGATAATGCCAAAGGGGGAGAAATAATGGACTAATGGACAAATTCTCTTGTGTAGTCTTTTGAATTGTCCAATTGATTTGTCATCATCAAAAAGGGGGAGATTGAAGAACTCCAGTTATGTTAATCATGTTTTGATGATGACCCAAATCATGCTAATGGTTTAAAGACAAGTGTGCAGAAAAACAGGGAGGTTCGGACGCAAATGATCGTCCGAACAAAACAACCACACAGAGCTTCGGACGATGGTAATCTTCCGACACAAAGAATTTGAAGCAAGCCTCGGCGAAGAACAGCGTCCGATAAATTTCCAGAAGACTCCTCGGACGAAGAACAGCGTCCGATAAATTTCCAGAAGACTTCGCTTCTATCGGACGCATGTTCGGATGCATACTCGGACGTCCGAACGAATACCCTCAGAGAACGGACGCAGTGTCGGACGCAGGGTTTAGCATCGGCCGTCCGAACGGTTCAACGGCTAGTTTGTTCGGACGCACTCCTGCTGCATCGGCCGTCGGAAAGGTCCAACGGCTAGTTTTCCAGTAGACAGAAAATAGCCGTTGGGAAGTTGTTGAAAGCAGATATTTGGCAACTATAAATACCCCAAGGTCTGAATTAAGTAGATAGAGACTTCTACATTGATTACATACAATGAGCTAGTCTTGAGCTATTTGGGAGAAATAGTGGGTACAAGTGTTGTAATAGTGTAGGTAGTGTGGAAAGAGTTTAGAAGTGTAAAAGTTCTTCAAGTGTGAGAGTGGAGAAATAACAATTGTAACAAAGGGAGGTTGTGAGTGTAAAACTCTTGGCTCAACTAAAGGAAATTAGTGTGAGCAAGAGTGATCCTCATTTGTGTACAAGAGGTTATTGTCTCACCTACTTTGAAGAGACTTTTAGGGCTGAACTTCAAGTTGTGAACTTGGTAGTTGCCTTGTGAGAAGCTCTTTGTAATTGCAAACTCCAAGCTTGAGAAGCTAGGGAGTTTGGTTTGATTCTCTTAATCTCAATATTGTTATTTGTTCTTTTAAGCTTAAATTGTTGAATATCTTTTGTATTCATTTGTGCTTAAGTTTTCATTTGGTGCACAAAGTTTGAATTCTATTAAGCACATAAAAAAGGTTTGTCTTTAGAGATAACCTAATTCACCCCCCCTCTTAGGTTGCACTTTATCTTTTGGGGCCAACAGGTATCATGCTACTCACTCGTTGATAGATTACTATTCCCAATTGTGTGACACGTGCATATTAGGTAAATACTTAATGATCTTCTATTTCTATGTGGCCTTGTCGAGATGGTTAAAAATTGTTGTAATCCTTTTGATTTGAGCAAAACTTTATTTTGGATGAATGAAACTTGTTTTTCAAAAAAAAATTTTGATGATGGTTAATACATGATTATATGAAACATTTTGTGAGCATTTGAACTCGTTTTTTTGGGAAAGTTGAAAAACTTGGAATGACTAGTTAAACTGGTTCAATTGTCATATGGTATTTGAGGTCCCTTTAGAGGTCTCATAATTATTCAAAGTACATCCATTATTCACCTTTTGTATTGTCATCTTAGTGGCGTCTAGTGTGTTGTCTTGTATTTTGGCGTTGTTCATTTATGTTATTCTTTTTCTTGTCTTTTATTTTGCTCAGGACGAGCAAAAGTTTAAGTTTGCAGGTGTGATAATTCCTTAGAGAACTAGAGTTATATATCCTAAATTTAATGATTTTGCTATTAGTTTCGAGCATTTTTAGTTTTTTCCGTGTGTTTTTGTATGTTTTTCTTTTATGTGTTAGAATGTATTAGTATGTATTTATTAAGTATTTTAGTACTTATTTAGGTCTTAATTAGCATACTTTATTAGTTTCTTGCGCTTAGAATTATGTCATGTCTTTAAACTAACTTATTTGGGAGTTAGGTTTTCGTTCATCTTATTTGTCTTTCAGTTTTTTGACTTAGAGACAGATGAGAATTTTATTTATATATTTAGATTTTATTTTTAGTGTTTATTATAGCTAAAAATGTTCCCTTATATGTTAGGGTTTGGTAGGAGGAAACAACACTTCAATCAGATGTCGAATAAAGATTTTTGGAGCAAAACAGCGAAATGCTGCATTTCAGAAGTTTCAGTCGATGTCACGACACCAAATTTGATGTTGCGACACTGAGGCAGCTAGAGCAAAAATGACTTTGTTTTGGGACTAATTTTTGCTGTACAATTCTCCCATTATTCCTTAGCAGTATTTATATCCCTTTTAAGCCTCATTTGAGGCATAACTTAGCTAGTAGGAGTAGGCTAGATTAGAAAGTAATTTTCTTCTTTTTCCTTCTTATTTGAGGAGGGTTTTCTTAGATTAGAGTCGATTAGGATTTCTCTTTCTTGTAATCTTAATTTCGTAACTAAAGATTGAAACTTTTTAGTGGTAAGTTCCTTATTTATGTTTAAACTCATTCAATTAATCTTTAATTCTTGTTTTCTGAGTATTATTAGTCTAATTGCTTTCATATAATTGCCCCCTTTATATGATTTCTTAGTGTAGTTGATAGATTAGTTAGTGGGTTTTCATTAATTATGCTTTTTTAGTGGTAATTGATAGTTTAGATTAGTTAATTAGGGTAGATTAGTTTATGGGCTTTTTATTTAATTGCTTTCTTTATTTGCTTTCTTAGTTTAATTGGTAGATTAGTACATGGAATTACTTTAACTTATGTTTTCATAGTGCTAATTTATAGTTTAGGTTAGTTAATTGCTTTTTTAAAAATGCTTTCTTTTTACATGCTTTCTTAGCATAGGTTATGGGCTTTGTATAATTGTGCTTGTTAAGAATAATGAGTAGTTTAGATTAACTAACTACTTACTTAATATGCTTTTCATTTTAATTGTTCCCTTTAATTGCTTTCTAAAGATACTTCCTGTTTAATTGATTTCTTAGCATTTAAGCTTTACTTTAAATTGCTTCCTTAGTTCCATTAGTTCTAGTTTTAGTTAAGTCTCTTTTGTTAATCAACCACTTCAACTTACAATCTGACTAAATAATCGATAATTATTGATCAATCTTTGTGGATACGATCCCTACTTCTCTTTACTACTAGTTGAAAACCGTATACTTGTGGGATGCTACCTAGTTAGTAGTAGGATTTAGGTGTTTATAAATTTATAACTAGGTGTTTGCGCATCAACACATTTGGGACTCAAGTTTTGTAGAAACTTTCTCTCCAGACTTGGATAGCCATGATACTTGGTAGGACAAAAGAGAAAGTCAAGACTAAGCCAATGCAGCTGACAGATCATGATTTGCAGCTCTGGAGAGAAAGTTATGGTAGTTCTTTGGTTTCGGAAAAATGGTATCTACTGTCACTTTGAGTATTTTTTGAAAGACATATATGGAGGGTAGTCGGGTGCGCTTGCTACCAGTCTTTCCCGTGCTTATAGGCAACTATTATACTAAGTGAGCACTTCCTAAGGATATCTTAGGGGCCAACTTTAGGAACTCAGAGGAGTGTCTAAGGTCTTTGATAAGGTTAGAGAACCTTGCGAACAATACTAGCCCATGGGCTTTTGTTAGGCCGCCTGTAGTGGCAGATATATAAGGAGGATAGCCAGGTGCGCTAGCTATTAGCCTTTCCCGTGCTTATGGGCAACCGTGGTACAAAGTGAGAACTTTCTAGGAAGATCCTAGGGGTTGGCTTTGGGCACTTAAAGGAGTGTCCAAGGTCTTCATTAAGGTGATCGGGTACTTGCAAACAATACTTGCCTACGGGCTTTTGTTGGGCCCCTATTGGGGCGAGAGGCTTCGGTCAGTCGCTATGTCAGACGATCTGGTTGATTAAGCTATCAAAGTACCACTAAAGCTTCATGTGCTAACTTATGGCCTTGATATCGAGTTTTTGCCTTGGTTATAAGGGTCCATTGGCTAAGAACATGCAGTGACGGAGCAATGTTGCATGAATGGGCAGAAACGACTTGTGCTTTAGGCATAATTATGGATGCTATTATGTATACGATTGTTGGGCACTCTTTAGATAAATGTTTGGGCATTCTAGTGTGGAGGAAATCATTTAGGAAGCATTATCAAACGAGCCATAGATCGAATGTAGTTCCACTCGGGTGAGGTACGAGTAAGCAAGGCCTAGGCAACACAAATACCGATAGGACTTGTGTGAGAGTGTTGAGACGAGAATTGGGTCTCGAGTGTGCAAATGTCCCTTGGTCCTATTTGGGTGCAGTAATATCGCTAATTGTGCCTCGGGTGCTAAATTATCTCGTGGTGCTTGGTTGGTGTGGCAATACACCATGGCCTTGTGGGATGCAGACATGTCTCATATGTAGGAACGGGTTTGTTGATGGTTGCGAGTGACTTTGTTTGGTTGCATGCTAATGAACGTACAGTACACAAGAGAGGTGCTAGTGGCGAAATGCATTCTAGGCAATGGCCGTGGAATGGGCGAGTGCTATGTATGAGGTTTGCTAGTACAGTGAAGCATTCCCATGTTCGTAAGTGGCCTTGTGAATGAAACCTTAGACAGAGGATTGCATTGAGAGATGAGTATCGTGTGTAACATGTGCA
This sequence comes from Cinchona pubescens, assembly GCA_025175665.1. NCBI lineage: Eukaryota > Viridiplantae > Streptophyta > Magnoliopsida > Gentianales > Rubiaceae > Cinchona > Cinchona pubescens. Next base: position 7,105,373 of record JANKKI010000051.1, on the reverse strand, counting down.
TTGCGTGAGAAACTTTGTGGGATTCTTGTTGGCAAGCTTTTGCGTTGAGACATGTACAGGTAAAATACGAAAGACTTGAAGATCGAAACATATGAGCCTTTGATTTGGTGGGATCAAAGGCACCATGTGAGTGTAAATTTTCCACTGCAATATGCCTAGAAAGGTGCAGAAAAGTAGGCCTATGACACCTCGGCACATACCCGGGCATTCCCTTTGTACCCTGTGCTTGCCACTTTTAGCTACTTCAATCCTCACCAATAATGGTCGCTGAACAAGTCTTGCATTTGGAGTTCAAGATTTTTTAGTAATTATAGATGTTTACTTGTTTCATGAAAATGTTAGTGATATGATTTTTAGTCTTGTATGTTAGATGTTTAGTCTTCTACAATATTAGTAGTTGTAGTAAAGTAATTTTCATTGTATAAATGCCTCTACTACTTGCTTTTTTTCAAATAATATATTACTTGCTAGTAAATAAAAAGATTCTAAAAAAAATTAGAAGATTCTAGGAATGTTTGGGTATTCTAATAGTGACTTCCAGTATTGTTTGTTGTAGAGTTGGGTAGCCGATCAATCTAACCCATATTTGTGGGTACCCGGTCAATCAGATTTTTCCTAATTTTTTGGACAAATATGGATCAGGTACCCGATCTATGAACACCCCTAACTACCAATAATCAATTTGGTCTCCTCCCTGAGTTTATACACGTATGCTGCTATTGCCCAATTTTTACAAATTAATTTGGAAATAAACCATAATCAACTTTAAGGTGGGATGGATAATTTCTACTTCTCAAATATAAATAACAATAGGTGGCACAACTATAATATGTCACTAACTATATGTGGTGAAAAAAAAAAGGAAAAAATATATGGGGTGGGTTTCTTGTGTTATTGCTACTACTAGTCTAGTATGAAATATTTACTCACAGGTGAGACAATGTTGTTCATTGTTTCTCTTGCTATGTGGTTTATTTATAGGAGAGATCAAGTTTGAGAAAACATCTTATCGTAGTCATATTGATTACTTTAAGAATTAGATTATGATAAATTCCTTATAAAATATGGTTTTTATCAGCTAGTGTATAGTTATATGGAAAAATTTATTTTCATCAAAAAAATAAAAAGAACAAACGGCCATACACGTTACTATGCTTTTTCAACTAAATTTTTTATGACCAAATTGTTTTGGTCAATAAACTCTTAATTTAAGTGTTAATTCAGTCACTAGACTGGAAACTTGAGATACACATAATTTCATGAAAGATGACAACATCCACAATTCCTCTAATTTGTCTCTTCGTTTTTCTTTTTCTTTCCCTTTCTGTTGTTACTTCTTTTCTATTTCTTTCTATCTAAACCCTCTCTAACACCACCACCACCATCCTAGTGCTACCACCTCAGTAAAAAAAATTTGGCCACAATAGTCAGGAGACTTTAGATTGTTGCCTTTGTCTCTTCATTTTTCTTTCTTCTTCTTTATTTATTTCTTGTCTAAACTCTCCCCAACATCACCATCTTCCCCAACACTACTACCCTGTCAACATAACCACATCCCGAAATGAAATTCCAATTTTTTTCTATTTCTAATTTCTAGGTATTTTATTTAATATTAATGGCCAAAAAGGTAAAAAAAAAAAGAAAAAAAAAGGAAAAGTGTTAGAATCTCAAAAAAATTATCGTGGTTCACAACCAAACTAAAGCTAAAAGCTTTGTTTTTTGTTTTTTTTTTAATTTTTATTTTTTTTAGTTTGAGTAGTAGCCATTGTTGATGGCGAATTGGTAAGAGAAGGGTTGAGTAGTTGATTTTTTATTTTTCATATGGCTGGATTCAAATTGATCATTTTTTTTTGCGATGAAAGCAAAAAATGGATTCTAGGAATTTATTACCATTAAAATTATCACTAGTTAGTGGTAAATACTGAGATTTTTATAGGCAGACCAACAATAATGGGCAATATAACATAAATTCAGGATACAAGCCAACAAAATAGTGAAAGAGTTAAAAGAAAACTAGTAGCAGGATTGAGGAAGATTCAAGTTCCAAAATTAGAGAGGAAATGGATTGGAAAGAAGTGTGGGAACTTAATGTTAAACACAAGATCAAATATTTCTTATGAAGGAGTCTGCACCAAATTCTACCAGTTAATGAACTATTGAGAAGAAACTTGGGGTTGAGGTGTAAAACTGTAAGTATTGTGGTAGGAAATGTCTTAATGAAGCAATTAAGCAGATATTCTTATTTTATGGAAAGGATGGGAAAGTTTGGAAAATAGCTCTAGTGCAACGGGAGAGACTAGTTAGAAATAGAACAATCTTTTGGGATTGATCGGAGAGAGTCAAGTGCAAGCAAGATTGTAATAGCTATATAACTCTAACAACAAACATTCGCTGACAGTTTTGGAAAATTAATTAAGAAGAACTTCACTTTTCAAATCATGAAAAGGAGGCTAGGAGAATTATTAAGCAAGTCTCGAGTGAATGGATTGAATTTGAAAAACTATAGAACAACACTAAAGAAAGGAACAAAACTGAAATAATGGGTGTTGAAAGAAGAGAAAGGTGGGATCTCCCAGAACCTACTATTATGAAAATCAGCATTGAAGTTAAAAAATGAAACTAGAGGATCAATATTGGGATGGTTTGTAGGAATTGGAAGGGGAAAAATTCTACCATTTGGGCTCTAACTGAAAGAAGCAAAGACTGGGTGAAGCTATCCAAACTAACTTTAATCAAAGACTTAAGAGAATTCAAATAGAAACAAATTCTACAATGATTATGGAGAAACTAAGAATCAAATATACAAACTGCAATTTTTTTGTTTTGGAAGACTTCTTAGCTTTAAACTTTGGGTTTGTTCTCAACAACTTTTGAAAATTGCTTATAGCATTTTTTAAATTGAAAAATCATTTTTTTGAAAGAATTTGTGGCAAAAATTGAAAAATATTTTTATTTTTCATTTTTAAATCATCTAAAAGTTGTTTTCAAAAGCAGCTCTATCCTTACTTTTCTAAAAGTGCTTTCTTCAACTTTAAAAAAGTAGTTTATAGATTTCATAAGAAGTTGAGAACAAGACCTTTATGGCTTAGTGTTTTGTTTTTGCTAACACTTTTGCATTTAAGTTACTAAAATATTTAAGTTGTTAAAATATAGTACTTGTGTTAATTTAGAGTTTTTAATGTTATTTTACTCTGTTTATATAAATTAATAGAGTTTATTTATTTATAGGGTTCAATCGGAGAAAACAACGTGACAATCAGATAAGAAATGGATCAAATCAAGCCATTAAGTAGCCAATGGCCACGGTTGTTAAAATGAAGAAGGAAAATCATTGACCACGAAAAATTGCTACTAGAACTTTGACTGCGCTCGTTAACCGCGGTCACCAACAAGAAGCGTTAGTCACTGTGGTCATTAAAATGAAGAAGGAAATTCATTGACCGTGGTCACCAAGGAAATTCATGTGAGCATCAATGACCGCGGTGAAAATTTTGAAGAAGGGATTTCATTGGCCCCGGTTACCAAACTATCAGTGACCGTAGTCATTGAGTATGGTACGAGTAATTTTGAGGGAAAATTCATCCATTTGCATAGAAAATTGTGGCTGATGGTTTCTTCTCCAACCTTAGGCCTATAAATATGTATCTTAAGCCTCTTTGGAGGCCAAGTAGTGTAATGTGGGGTAAAATTAGATATAAAGCTTTTGATAAAAGAGTAGTCTAGGATAGTTCTTCTTCCATTTTTCCTCCTTATTTGGGAAGGATTTTAGTAGATTAGATGTACTATAGTTGTAGTTTTTCATTCCTAGTTATAGATTCAAGACTCTTAATATAAGTTCTTCTTAATTTATACGTAATTTCATTTGCTTCGAGTTAATTTAGTATAGTTTAGTTCAATTGCTTTGTCTACTTGTTTTCTATTGGTAGAATTAGTTTATGAGTTTTTCATTTAAATGCTTTCTTCACTCGATTTCTTAGAGTAATTGTCAATTAGTTTATGGGCTTTGCTTAAAAATATTTTCTTAGTGGTAATTTATAGTTTAGATTAATTAACTAGGATAGATTAGTTAATGGGTCTTCTTTAATCATACTTCCTTAGTGGTATTAGTAGTTTAGATTAGTTAATTGCTTCCTAAAAATGCTTTCTATTTTACTTGCTTTTTTTCAGGCCTCGTTTGGTTGACTAAGGAATGTGGATTGGGAAAGTAATTTATCCGTACTTTCATACTAATTCTGTTTGGTTAATTAGGTGAATTTTTGGAAAGTAATTAAATTCCTCAAAACCAAGAATTTAACATCAAAATCCAAGGATTGTAAATCCTCATTTCTTGGTTGTATTCTTTTTCCTTATCGATAGAATTTAACAAAAAACATGTCATTTTTAACCCAATAACTTCCATCGTCTTTATTCCAAACTCTTGTCTTCATTCTTAGATTAATGCTAACAAGTTTCTGAGACAATAATAATGAAAATTTGAAAGATTACAGCAAGGTATATAACAAAATCAACAACTATAAGTATATAATATATCTATGTTGTGTCATGTGTGTTTGTAATTGAGAGACGGTAAAGTTATGTTGACACAAAAAAAGGTTATATTGATAAAAGAAAAATCCTCCAATCTTGCTTTTCGTATATAATAGGATCCGAGTCATGGTACAACAGTGAAGACTATGTGCGAAACTAGATCTAGAAGCCAAAGTAAATACTAATATGAGCTATATAATTCAAGTTGCCATCACAACCATTAATGATCATATCTAATTTAGCACGATTCTTGAGGAATTTGCATAACTTGTGAAGAAGGGAAAAGTATGGAACTGGACATGGAAGTTTGATATTAGTTTGCTTGTGGTTAAGACTATTTAGTAGTCCAAACTTTCCTACCTTTTTTGTTTGTGTGTTTTAGTTCTTGTTTTTGTATTGTTTGTTGTTCAAGAACATACAAGGAATGGATTGGAATGATTCATACTTAGGAGGCTGTCATTCTTATAATAATGGAAGTATTCCCAATGAGCATGATTCTTGGTTTGATTATTCTTTGTACCCCTTAGATTACCAAATGGGATGATCTAGCCATCTATATCTTTATGAGAGCAATTAAGAAAATCCTAATTCTTTCCCTCTACCACAAGAGCCTTTATATGAACAAATAGAGCCCCAATTCTTTCGCCCACCAATCCAAGAATATGAAGAGGCAAGTTCAATGGAATTGTGATGACTAACTCCAAATTTCAAGAAGTCATAGCCAAATATCAAGAAGAACTAGCTAAGGAACAAGCTCATTTTCAAGGAGAAATAGTTAGATTCTTCGAAAATCAAGAAACATTCACCAAAAGGATACAAGACCACCTTGTCTATGTTTAAGAAATGGATAATGAAGAGAGATGGACTCTGATACTTCCACCAATAGGTGAAGAACTGGTTCAAGAAGACAAAATGGATGTCCTAGAAGAAATCAATTCCTAAGAGCCTCTTGAAATTTGAAGTCGCAACAATCGAGTCACTCACTACTTATGTAAATGAGTGTGAGTTTTTCCCAGTTACAACAAAAGAGGTCCCATTTAGGTGTTCGTAGACAAAGAAGCGGCTCGAGGAGGAGGAGGAAAAGAAAAAGAAATTTCTTAGAGGGGGGGTTGGGGAAGCACAGTCCACTTATTCTGGAGTTCAAATCCTTGGGGATTTCGGAGGAGCTCAACAATGGTGCAAATTCACCAAGGATTACAATCATCATCCTTAGGAAGCCTTATTAGTGTGGAGAGAGGATTTCTTTCTCTTTATATTTACTATGATTTCTTTAATTTACTTGATTTAATTTAAGTAGCTTGGTGAGTAATAAACGCTTGTAACCTTGTGATTAATTTAGTTATATTTTCTTGTTGGTGAATGATTTTTGGATGTTCTTAGTCAAATTTGGCTGTTGATGATAAAAATTGATGGTGATATATATTCTTGTGATTGTTGTGATAATTGTTGGCTGAACTTAAACTTGATTTGCTACTTGATTATGGGAAGTCTACTTATTGGGACATTACTCTTGCTAAGTCTTGGGTTAACTTTTGAACAAATGATATGAATTCTTAACATAGAATTGAGAGTAATTTTGGCTGTTGAATGACTTTTTAAGGCTAATTATATGTGAACCTAAGTTTGGGGGAGGAATTAGGCATATAAATAATCCATTCGTTGTGTTAAACCCCGTTAACTTTATTTGTGTGTTTCTTCCTTAATAGTGTTTGGACACCGTGAAATCCCAATGACCCCTTCTTAGTCTAGCATTGTTGGTTTAGAAAAGGATAAGCAACCTCTAGACTCATGTGTTTAATTATAGTAAGTATTTATATGCCTTACATAGAATTGTTCATTGCTTAACTTTCTTTGATGTTGTGCTTATTGTTGATGGATTCCATAATTAAGAGTAAAATTCTTGTTTTAAATTCACTTTGTGCTTAATTATTTACATTCACATTCATTTGATTAATTGTTATCCATCTTCCAAATGAACTTTTGATTGTTCAAGTATACTTCAAAGTCATTGCCTCAGATTATGTTTAGTTAGTTTTATACTTTTTAGTAGTATATTTTTATTTCTTGCAATATGAGTGGGTGGTAGGATGAGTTATACTCATCATTGAATAAATTGGCAAGTGTGGTAGCGTCTATTGTCTTGTTCATTTAGAATGTTTTTGTTGCTTGCGCAAGTTGGAATTGGATGTTGAATATAGGTTGCATTAAACATCATGTGAAAAATGAGATTTAACCCATGAAAAATAACAATATTTTCAACTACTTCATGAGAATATTTTTATCAACTAGTTTTGACCTCAAACTTTACTTTCCCTTTAGTGTTTTTCCAATGCCAAAGTCAAGTGATTGTTGATATGGATTAAACTTTTCAAAATTTTTAGAAATTGGTTTTGAGTTTAGAAAGAAATATATGAAGCATCTTTGGTCATATTGCATGGATTGTTATTTTCAAATATTTTGTGGGTTTTTCAAAGTTTGGCTTAGTATATTAATTGGAGTAGTGCGAATCTCCCATTTTAGCAAAAATAGCTAGATTTTGAAAATATTCTAGGCATTTTCTTGGACCATTTGAGCCAAAAAGCTTACATTATATTAATCTATCTTTAGTGTCCCAGTTGAATCTTATAGCTTAATTTCTTTGTCAACCACATAACTTAACCATACCCCTTTGTTTATCTATCTTCATTTTATGTCATCACCTTAGTCATTGTTTGAGATTTGTCTTAGTTCTCTACTGTAATATTTAGAGTTTATATGATGGTTTGAAAGAGATTTTTATGTGTGATTGGGGAATAAAGTCAAGATTTCAATGTTGTTTATATTTTCTCTTTAGTAATTATTATGTTGTATTTTTTGTTTTTGTTGCAAAAACAGAAAAAAAAAAAGCAAAAGAATTTCAGGTGTCATATTCTTTATTGAATAAAGAAGGTTCATCTTAATTTCAAAAGTTAATTTAGTTTGAAATAAATTTTTGTCTTTTAAGTGCTGGTTAGTTAAATCGTGTTGGTTTTGGGAATTGTATATTTAGGATAGTAGTCCAAGAATTTGTATTAAAATGACTAAGTTGATTTAAGTAACTTATATCCAAATTTATCTTACTTTATTACCTTAGCCTACATTACAAGTTTTGAAAGTTCTTAGTTTTGGACGATGTTCTTTGGTAAACCTTACAGTGTCAGCAAATATCCTTCTACATTCATTTGTATCAATTTGTGCATTTCTCAAAACAAATCTTAATGAACTTTTTACACTTGAAGCAAATTTTTGAGAAACTTGACTTGTTTACTCTAGATCAACTTGCAATTGAAATGTCATTTTATAAACACTTCATTGGTCAAAGTAATACTTGTAACTAAAACTAGTGTGCACTTTTGTAAATGGAGGAGTAGATGAAAATGTTGAGTTTGTTGAGTTAAAACCTCATTTTCGTTTTCGACTAGTGCACTAGAGTTCAACGTTTCAATTTCTTGGTGGTATTGTGTTTTATGTTAATCGTAATTATTGTTCTTTATTTTTCTCGAGACGAGCAAAAGCTTAATTTTGAAGGTGTGATAACTCCTGGAAATTAGAGTTATATGTATCTTAAATTTGAATATTTTGCCCTAATTTCGAATATTTATAGGATTTAAGTATTGTTTTTGCTAGTTTTTCGTTTATGTTCTAAAATATAGTAGTTGTGTTAATTTACTATTTTAATATTATATTAGTGTTTTTATAAATGAACTCTGTAATAGAGTGTATTTATTTGTAAGGTTCGATCGAAGAAAATGGTACAACAATTCTATGAGAAACGGATCAAATCAAGCTGTCACGCAGCCAGTTACTGCGATCATTAAAATAAAGAAGGAAAATCATTGACTGTGGTCAATAGAGACAAATTACTACTGGATCTTTGACTGTGCTTATTAACCGTAATCACCAAAAAGAAGCATTAGTGACTACGATCATTAAAATGAAGAAGGAAATTTATTGATCGCAGTCACCAGGAAAATTCACGTGAGCATCGGTGATCGTGGTCAAAATTTTGACGAAGGGATTTTATTGACCGTAGTAACCAAGTTGTCAGTGACTACAGTCATTGAACGTTGTGCGAGTAATTTTGAGGAGCAAATTAATTGATTTCATGGAAAATTATGGTTGATGCTTTCTTTTCCAACCCTAGGCCTATAAATACACATCTTAAGCTTATTTGGAGGCTAGTAGTGTAATGTAGGGAATTAGATAGAAAGCTAAAATTAGGAGTGGTCTAGGATAGTTCTTCTTCCATTTTTCCTCCCCATTTGTGGAGGATTTAATAGATTAGATGTAGTGTACTTGTAATTTTTATTCCTAGTTATAGATTGAAAACTCTTAATATAAGTTCTCCTTAATTTATGTTTAATTTTATTTGTTTTGAGTTAATTTAGTGAAGTTTATTTTAATTGTTTTAGTTACTTGTTTTCTTAGTTTAATTGGTAGAATTAGTTTATGGGCTTTTCATTTAATTGCTTTTTTCGCTTGATTTCTTAGAGTAATTGGCAATTAGTTTATGGGCATGCCTTAAGAATACTTTCTGAGTTGTAATTTATAGTTTAGATTAATTAATTAGGGTACATTAGTTAATGGCTCTACTTTAATCATGCTTCCTTAGTGGTAATTAGTAGTTTAGAAAAAATACCAATTTAGTCCCTTACCTTTGCAGTATTGACCCATTTGGTCCCTTATCTATCACAACAGACTAATTTGATTACTTATCTTTGAATGAAAAGCAACCAATCTAGGACTTATGACGAAAGTCAAGGACAAATTAATGGACCAAAATATGTGATAATCATGTACACACTAACATGCCGTAAGTATGTTATCAAAGACTCGGTTGATTTGTCTACAATTTCTATTACAAACTTTAATTTAGTTAATTTTTATGAGAACGAGAGACTAAATTGGCCTTTTTGATAGATAAGGGACCAAATTGATTAATATTCTAAAGACAAGGGATTACTTCCTTGGAATGCTTTCCATTTTACTTGTTTTCTTTAAATACTTTCTTCAAAATGCTCTCTTTTTACATGTCTTATTTAATTACTTTTTAAAAATATTTTCCTAATGTTAATGTTTATTTCAACGCATTAAATAATTTTTAATTACTTTCTTAGTATTTAAAATTCTAGTTTAATTTAAAAGCTTTCTTAAAATGACCACTTCAACTAATAATTTAACCAAATAATCGATAATCACCAATCAATCTATGTGGGTTCGATCCTTGGTATTACCATTTACTATTAGTTGACAACCGTACATTTAGGTATTTAATAATAGGATACATTTGCAAGATACTGCTTAATTTGTAATAGAATTTAGGTATTTAAAAAATATAATTAGGTTTTTTCTAAAAAGGCATCACTTAATGCTCTAAAATAACTTATTTTGCAAAAGATTTGAAGCATGATGTATATTGGAAATACTTCTTTCTTATTTAGGCAGCACAAACAACCAAATTGGACTTGGAGTATTTGCCCGATGACTTGTAAGTTGATAAGTCATGATAATATACAACCATTATTGTTTTTTGATCTAAAAAAAAAAAAAACAGGATCAGTGGTGGTCAGTGGCGGTCAGTGGCGTTCAAAGGTGGTGGGCCACCAGTAAATCTGCAGCAGTGAACATCAATTAGAAGGAGAGCATAACTTTTCTAACCACACTTTTACCGACGAAAATTTTAAATTATTTATTTGATCCACTAGTAGAGGAGAGGAAAACTTTATGAAAATTGTATAAGAATTTCACTAAATTATTAGTTTGATCTGCTAAACACACCCAATATTTTAGATATTTTTATCCCCTAGAAACTAACGTGGTAGTCATATATTCCGAATAACGACTCATTCAACACTTTAAATAAAAACTACGAACTTTAATCAATGATTTTAAGAATTAAGCGACTATTTAGATCATAAAAACAGTTTAGTGAATGAAGTTCGGAACTTGAAAAAGTTTAGTGACTGGTACGAATATTTGCCCAAATAAAAAATGTAAATTTAAATAAAAAAACTTATTTACAAGAAGTTTAAAAGCAAAGCAAACAAGAAAATTACACACAACCAAGTGTAATCTTCAGTTAACCTTTATCATTTTTGATGAACTTTTGGCGAAGTTGATCACGGACATGGATAATTATTCCACCTTCTAAACAAGACCTCCCAAGCTTTCTAAAAATACACATTCAAAGCATATGAGAGAGAAACATAGATAAGTCATTTACAGACGATGAATAATCTCTATACAATTACCACAATGTTCTAGTTTTTGTTTTGGAAAACCCCTTAGTTTAAACTCTATGGTTAAGTGGAGTTCTTTTTAATGTAAGTAAACATATAGTAAAAGCTTATGCCTAAATAGCTCATTTTGCAAAAGATTTGAAACATGAGGTATATTTGAAAGACTTCTTTCCTATTTGGGTAGCACATGCTGGAAAATTAGACATGGGGTATTTACTCTATTAGTTGTAAATTGTTGGTTCGTAATAATATACAATCATTATCGTTTTTGGCCAAAAAAAAGATCGGTAGTGTTCTGCAACTATCAAAGGCGGCGGACCACCAGTAAATCTGCAACTGTGGATATCAATTAGAAGATGAACATAAATTTTTAAAATCAGACTTTTGCCCACTAACATTTTAAATTATTTATTTGACCTACTAGTAGGGGAGAAAAAGGTAACTCTTGAAAATCTCATTTTCACCACTGAATTTTTTAATAAACTATTAATTTGATCCACTAAACACATCTATTATTTTTTTGATATTTTTACCTGTTAGAAACTTACGTGCCACTCATGTGTTATAGATAACAACTCATTTAACACCTTAAACAGACAGAATGAGTTTTGGTTGATAGTTCTAGGAATTGAACTACTATTTTGACAACAAAAATAATTTAATCACCGAAGTTAAGAACTTAAAAAAAATATAATGACTGGGATGACTGTTTGTCCCATAAAAAATTTAAAGCTAAATAAAAAAATTGATATGCAGGAAGTTTAAAAGCAAAGCGAATGAAAAAATTACGTACAACTAAGGTACAATCTTCAGTTAGCATTCAACATTTTTTTATGAACTTTTGGTGAATCTGATCACGGATATGGATAATTATTCTACCTTTTAAACAAGACCTCACAAGCTTTCTAAACATATACATTGGAAGCGTATGAGAGAGAAACATAGGTAAGTTATTTATAGATAGACTTTCAAAAGGTTACGCCATAAATAATCTCATAGATTGCCTCGTAAAAAAGAATAGACGTTGCCTCGTACCGGTGTACACCATTTTGCACCCTAATTTCAATTATCGATTAAGGGGTATCAAACTACATTTATGTACAAAATTGTTCCTTACATTTTGACTCAAAGCCGAAGGTTTAACAAGATACAATCTGAAGGCAAACAATCAAAGTACTTTTGAGATATAGGGATCCTAAAGTGCCAAAACACATTCTTAATCTGATTTAAACTAAGGAAAAAGTTTTACCACAGTCTCTACCTTGAACTCATAGTAATTAGAGCCACTGTGCCCTTTCACTTCCTCTATAGTCCGGATAAAAGGCTGCTCCTCTTGTCACTGGCTCAACTAGTAATTTTCCATGAATGAACTCCTATTACAATGTCAAGATTCGATGGTGAGATTTGTCCCAAATATATTAGAATGTAAATTTGTTAATCATGTATATCGTATGCTATGTATTGTGAACATTTCACTAATTTTTTATGCCTAAATCATATGTATATTAAACTTAAAGGTTGAGTTTCAACGGGCGAACAGATGAATTGGTACTTGAGGAGGCAAGACATATATAGCTTATTTTGGCTTTGATATTGTAAACACAAACTTTAAGTTAATTTAAAAACAACGAAGAATTGAGTAACAAATTAAAATTTTACTAGTGATCAGAAAAAAAAAAAAAAAAAAAAAGAGTACAATTTCTGTTTATAGTTTCTTGACAGAAAAGAAAACTTGTTTCCTAGAGAATTTAATCCAAGGGTTAGAGTTTTGATCTTGGATTAATATAATTTTTCAATCCTCCAGTTTAATTGAACATTGAAAAAGAATTTCTTTACGAATTGAATGTTAATTAAAAGATTTTTTATCGTTTAAAAGAAGGGAAAATACAATTTTATGTGTTTTCTAAATGGATGTTCTACAATTAAAAGATTTTTTATCTTTCAAAAGAATGAAAAACACAATTTAATATATTTTTAGGAGATGCTTAGAGAACTTTTTGTAGGATTTCTATACCTTTTGCCTTTTGATGTGTGTGACTTTTTGAAGGGTGAATGCCTCCATTGATAGGCAAATCATGACCCCTTTCGAATGAGTCCAAATTTCTTTGGACCAATAAGAATTCGCCATGTGTCAAGAATGATAATAATTATTGAGTGTTTGATTTAACTACAAAGACACCATACTGATCTCAGTTGTAGGATAATTCTTTAATTACCCATAAAATTTGTCTTTGTAATTATACATAAAGTGTAACTCGTTTTTTTAGTTATGAAAGGACAACAATGGTTTGGTGTTATACCCAAACACCAAATCCTTGAGATCTATTAATAATTATCCCTAACTATCAATTTAATCAATTGATAATTATAAAAATTAGCTACCAATTACTTAGTAGTAAATTAATATAAATTGTCATTAATAAATAACCAATTTTTGTAGGTTATTATATCAATTAAAATTTAAATTTTCACCCAACAAGATTTGAAATGAATCTTCTGATAAATGCTAGGCTACCTCACAAACTTCGTAATTCATGCAAATCTTCTTCCCAGGCGATGGCATTATCTGAATTGCATTTATCTTGGATTAGTCTATTTCAATGCCACGATACTTCACAATGAAACTTAGGAACTTTCTTGATAAAATTCCAAAGCCACATTTGAGAGGATTCGTCTCAACTAATACTTTCTCAATTGATCAAAGACAATGCAAAGATTATGCAAATGATCTTTTCTCAGTTTCGATTTCACGACAAGATCATCAGCTTAACATTCTATATTTTTATGTAACATATCATCAAATATCTTTTAATTGCGTGGCACGTTGATAGTTAATGCTGATATTCTTTAACCCAAAAGCCATTACTTTGTAATAATATATGCCTTTGGGTATACGAAATATTATGCATTCCTCTTCTTTTGGTGACATCTGAATTTGATTGTAACCGGATAACAATCCATGAAGTACAGGATTTCATGTCCAGTAGTAGAGTCAACTATTATTTCGGCTAACGGCAAAGGAAAGTCATCCTTCGGACATGCTTTATTCAAGAGGTCGCAAAGATGTGGATTTGTCCATTTTTCTTTTACACATGGACAATACCCGAAATCTATGTCGGATATTTTATTTCTCTAACGAATCCCACATTGATGAGTTTATTAATCTTTACTTCCACCTTAGGCATGAGATTAGGTTGCAATAAACATTGTGTTTGCTTTACTGGGCGTATCCCATGTTTGATAGCTAAGTGATAGAAAACTTCCTTCGGTCAAGTCCAGGCATTTCCTCATATGTCCAAGCAAAAACATCTTTATACTCATTTAAGAGTTGAACATACTCCTTTTCTTTGTCAGGACTTAAGTTTTTGTTGACGAATATTGGTCTTAGTTCTTGATTAGTTCCTAATTTGATTTCTTTAAACTCGTCCACAGTAGCTTGTTCGCCATCTTCATGTTGTGGAGCAACATCTTGTACCTCATCTCAAGTCCACAATTCAAATCTTCTTCAAAAGTTATATAATAAAAGCAGAAATTTCATGTTCTATCTCATCTTGCTAGAGGAGCATTTTGCAATGTTTGTATGAGTACACATCGACAAAGTGTCAAACATTTCTATTTATGATTTTCCATTCTTGTTGCTCCTTGATTCATGAAGGAACCTTGTTATGCACATTTGTGCCTTTGACCAAAATTTGCAAATATTGATCATCTGAATTGCAATCTTTCTCAATCTGTCAAATATGGATATGTGTTTTGGTTGGATCTTTTGGGATTATTTTGACCTCTTAATGTCTAACTGCTAAAGATAGAGGCATGAGTGTTTGGCATGCTTAAATGATCAAAGACTAACACACATGGTGGTTCATCTTTTGTCTCCTTATCATTGGTTTCCTCCACAATGATATATTGCAAAATTGCACTTGAATTTTTTCCTTTTCCCGAAATCACTTGAATTGCAATCTTTACACATCTTTTGTCTCCTTATCTTGTCTATCTTCTCTTCCTACTGTTGCTTTGAAGAAATCAAAACCACACTTAGCCATCAGTTTGTAGGCATTTGGATCAAGAAGATTCCTCTTTGGTTCACTTTTCAGGGAATGTATCTCTAACTATTCTTGCAATTGCTTTTACAAGAACTTTTACCCTTTCTTCCTAGCTTGTTTTGACTAGAGGCAATGTGTAGTTTTCATTCAGAACTTTAAAATCTACTTCTTTCCATTTTCTTTTTCCTTTGTTCCCATCTTTTATAATAATGTGTTCAACAAATGGGGTTTCTCCATTTCTTCTTTGAGACTTGGAAACATATCGAAAGAATTTGGGAGCACCTCTTGTTGTTGAAGCACCCTTTTTGAACATGAGACTTCAGGAGTTTATCACTCTTTGTGTCCACTTGTTCTAAGGTGTTGATTATTTCTTTTCATTCAATTCATCATTTTCTTTCAACCAATCAAAATCCTTGTAAAATTTTGCATTAGTAAAATGTGTCTCCGCTTCATTAAATGGCTTAATATCTTCATCCACTTTGATAATAATATTGTTTTTATAGAATTTGAAGCATTGATGCAACGTTGAAGAGGGTATAACTTCATTTTCATATTCCCAAAGTCTTTCTAATAGGAAATTATATGACATGTTTGCATCAATTACATGAAACAATGTGGTTGCCTTCAACTAATCTATGATCAAATCAAGTTGTATCATCCCTAAAGCTAGTTGCTTCCCCTGGTTGAAACCTTGAATTACCAGTTGGCTTTGTGTTAGGTCATCTAATCATATGCCTAACTTTTTCAATGTTAACTTAGGTATAACATTGACAGTAGGCCTCTATCAATAAGGATTCGATTTACTTTTTGTTCATTAATAAATTCAAAAACAAAATAGGATGGTTGGGAGGTTTAGAACCTAGCAATAAATCTTTATCATAAAATATAATACTGACACAACATGTAGAATAAGGGATAGAACTCAAATTTAAGTCTTTTAACTCAGTTGAGTACATGTCAAGATCCTCCAGGACTTGCATCAAAGCAATTTGTTCTACCTTTGACATTTGCATTACTTGGCATATGTCACATTTCAGATGATTGAATTTTTAAGTCTATTTGAGCTATTTTAGCTGTAGATAACAGAGGACAAGCTTCATTTTTGTTGGCATCCTTCTCAGCCACATTGTTAGATGTGACTATCATGCCATCTTGTTTATCCTCATAGAAGTAACTCTTGGAAAAGAACTCTTTTAATGTGACAAGACAATGAGGATTTTGTAAAACAACCTCTTCATTATTTTTATTTTCTTATGTCGTCATTTTTTATAGGTTGTTCTGATGATTGGAAGTTCTTTTCCTTCTCTATTTCTTTTGTTGTGGGTGCAAAGGACAAATGGTACTTTGTTTTTTGGACTTTCTCCTTGTGACCAATGTCTAACCATTATCGTCATTGTCCTTTGCTTGTTTATCCTCAAAAGTAATTTTAGCATTCACATATGAAATATCTAGGGAAAAAGTGATGGGTTGAAAAGATTCGAATTGGATAATCCATCACCTGTCCCCAACTATGTCCTTTTAGACCAAGTTTTGATGGTACATACAAGTATGAAAATTGCTTTGTCTTGATTTAATAGAGGTTAAGTTTGTCTTGACAACGTCCTCAAAATCAAGAACTATTCTTCCATCACAAACCAATTGTAAAATTTTGTCTTCTAAGAAAAAACATATTTTTGTAGGATGGCTAATAATGCGATGATACATGTAATAGTTCAAATCATTGATGTGTTTGACTTGTTCAAGACACTTGCATGGGGGTAACTCAATTAAATTTTTCTCCAATAAATCATCCAACATTCCAGAGACATTAGAATCTAGAAATTGATATTGCTTTTCTTCCCTTTCTTTCAATACAGGTTGACACCTCTCAATGTTAGGAGATTTGTTAGGTTTTCCCTCCTTTTTGATGTTCAATAACACTCTGATAGGAGTAGTTGTCACAACCATTGATTCTTTCTTCCCTCCTTTGATAGGGACCTTGCCCCCCCCCTCCCTTGCTTTCCTTTGCAAGGGTCCGAAATAGGAGGCTTTTGATCTCTAAGGCTAATTTCTAAACTATGAGCCTTTGCTGCCAACTTCTCAAAAGTTGGGGGTTGTATTCCTTGTAACATATAATGAAATCCCCATTTCATGCCTTAAATGCACATCTCTATGGCAATTGTCTCAGAGAGTCTATCTCTATAGTTAAGGGTCAGAGTCCTCTATGGTCGATGTATTCAACAATAGGTTCTTTTTCCCATTGATAAGTCATACTGACTGTCTCTTGGTGCTACTGAATCAATTGAGAAATTTTTGTTCCAATTTCTCCCAATTATAAATTGAACCAGCTTCAAGATCAGTATACCAATTGAAGGCATTACCTTTTAGGGAATGAACAAATTTCTTTACTAGCTAATCCCCATTATAACCTTCATTATTGCATGTCTCAATGAAATTGGCAACATGTTGTTTTGGGTTACCTTTTCTATTAAATTGTTGAAGTTGGAGAGTCTGATATCCAACAGGCATTCTCATATTGTCAATACGTTTGGTGTATGCTTTGAGTACATAAGGATGTTAGATTGTAATGGTCCTTCATACTATGCATGAATCACGTTGGTGATCATGTCTTATAGTTGTTACATAGAGAGACTAGCAATAGAAGCAGAATGCAACGCTTGATTATTTCCCTGGGAATTGCTAGTAGTGTTGAATGTTATTTTCATCTGATGTAGAGGTCTTCCCTTCATCATGGTGAGAAGCATTTAGATTTTTTGAACCATTACTTGACTCACCTTGAGTTTCAAGCTTGCTCATAAAACTTACAATTTGCAAGTCTTTTTGCTCCATCATTTCAGCGGCCACACATGCTACTTATTCTTCCATCATTGTAGTGTTAGTCACCATGACTGGCATATTATTTAAGAGTCAGAGTAAGTTGACTTAACAGATTTTGAATCCAAAGATTCTTGAAGAGTATCATACACTTTAGGAGCATTAATATTTTTAGTGTCAGTACACTTCACATTAATCACATGTTGTGGCTTTCAGTAGCAAGGGATATGACCTTGTTGCGAGTGACTATGTGTTCGACCTTCAAAGTGACTTTCACTCTTAGTAGAAGTTTGTTGAGTTTCTCCAATAGCAAGGGATTTTGCCTTGCTGTGAGTAACTAGATTTTAATATTGATAGCTTGCACTGCTTTTTTTAGTTTGAACAACTTGGCTTTTCTTTGGAGCCATTGAATATGATATGATACTTGTTGAAATTGTAAGAAAAATAGATTAGAGGAAGAGAGGTCCCACTAGACAGGGCAGAAATTTGAAAACACAAATTTTGAGTTAATTTAATAACAACAAGAATTGAGCAACAAAAGCCCCAAAAGGAGAATTAGGAATTTTTCTGATAGGAGATCAGAGTGTTTTTCCTTGGAGATAGAAAATTCGTCCATCGGGTTTTATCAATTTGAAAATTCTTCCTTAGTTAGTTAATTAAAATTTTATTGATGATTAGAAAAATGAGCACAATCTTTGTTCACAATTTCTTGATAGAAAAGAAACATATCCTCTAATTCTATTTCCTAGAAAATTTAATCAAAGGCCTAGAGAGTTTTTATGTTGGATTAACACAATTGTTCAATCCTCCAGTTGGTTTGAACATTGAAAAATAATTTCTTTGCGACTTGAAAGTTTGTTTTTCAATTAAAAGATTCTGATCCTTTAAAAGAAGGGAAAACACAATTTAATGTGTTTTCTAAAAGGGTGTTCTTCAATTAAAAGATTTTTAATCTTTTAAGAGAAGTAAAATACAACTTAATGTGTTTTTGGAAAAATGTTCTTCAATTAAAAGATGTTTTATCTTTTAAAAGAAGGAAAAACATAATTTAATATGTTTTTAAGAGGATGCTTGGAGAGTTTTTTGTAGGTTCTCTATAGCTTTTGCTTTTTGGTGCATGTGAATTTTTGAAGGGTGGATGTTTCTATTTATAGGTAAATCATGGGCCCTTTTAGATGAACCCAAACTCCTTTGAACTAATGATAATTAGTCATGTGTCCAAGATGACAACAATTGTTAAGTATTTGATTTAACTACAAAAACACCATACTTGTTTTAGCTATAGGATATTTCTTTAATCACCCACGAGATTTGTCTTTGTAATTTTGCAAGAACTGTAACTCCTTCTTTTAGTTGTGAAAGGACAACAATGATTGAGTATTTTACTCGAACACCAAATTCATGAGATTTATTAATAATTATCTATGACTTGTAATTTAATCAATTGATAATTATGAAAATTAGTTGGTAGCAAATTAATATAAACTGCAATTAATAAAATAACCAAGTTTTGTAGGTGTTATATCAATTAAAATTAACAAAATTTTAATGTTTATAGATATATCATATGGAAAATTCTGTAGTATTGTTAGGGTACCACACTGTTGTGCTTTGAATTCTTGTACAGTACAATGTTATGTGTTTCAAATATTTGTATAGTTTAGGTCTTATAGCACAACGATATGGTACTTAATGGGATCATAAAATTCCCCTATATCATTTATACTACTATTGTATTTATTGAAAGTAAAGCATAAGTTGAAGCATTTCAAATTATTGACACTTAACTCGCCGATCAAAAATTATGGATTTCTTTTTACAAGAAAACTAGTTATACAGAAGTAATCATGAAATGAGATGAGATGTCCTAATGAATATGCAATGTCTTTGTGTTTTGGTTTGCATTATCAATAATTAATAAGTAAAGGTAGTTTTGAGATTCAATGGTTAAGAAGCTGCTTGAATCTATTGGAATTGGTGAATGTGAGAACTTTGTCTTAATGTACATTAAAGGGTAAATTAAAAGGTAGAGTTTAGTTAATTTTGTTATGATTGCATTTAAATACTTTACTTCTTGATCTAGATATTATAACTAGAAATGGTATTTATTTTTTATCTTGTAGATACTTACTTGCACTCAAAAAATATGTATAAAATCGAGCTCATGCAAAAGTTTCAATAGTTAAAGAATATTTATTAAAAGAGTGTGAGTTTTTGTCCTAGTTATTTGGATCAAATGGAGACAAAGTCCAATCGACCTCCATGAAATGACTACATGAAGATAATGAAATAGGTTAGGTTTTATCAAGGGTAAGCAAATATTTCTAGATCTTGTTGCTTAATTAGGTCCAATTACATCGATACGTGGTTATCAATACTTATTCCTTATCAAGAGTAAGTGGATATTGATAATCATTATTTCATTCTAGTATATTATAAGAGTACTTAATTATAAATATAATCATTTTTTCTTTCTTGTATATTATAGATTATTTAATTATAAATATCTAAATAGCATGCCATGACTAAACTTTACAGAGAAAACCTAGGTTACTTGAAGTAAATGACTTCATAATGAAAAATTTCACAATTGGTTTAAAAATCATCCAAATTATTTAGCTCTTGTTATATTTCAAAATTTTTGGTTTTAAATACTGACATTCTCTTTGTAAATATGGGTGATCTGCAAAAAACTTCAAGGTATAATTATCACAAGAAGTTAAACATTAGTTGTTGATCTAGACCGAGATTTCTTTCTTACTCCAATAGCATCTTCCTCTTCATACATTTGCTTATGTGTTTGCCAATAAGGATGTTGTTCTATGTCTTGATTCTGTTTTATTCCTGCAGGATAGCTTTCTTGGGTCCCTTTTCTTTAATATGATATTTTATACTTAAACTAACTAAGAGAAAAGAAAGTTTGCAACCGATCTCCTGTGTAGGTGGAATCATGGTTTTAATATTGCAACTTTATGAGAGTTACAAATTTAATAAAACAAACTTCAAACAATGAAATCATGTTTAGAACAATCACCATGAGTTTTTCTAGTGTAAATGATATAAATCCTCATGTTGGTGAAGTAATATATTATGGGGTTGTAACAGATATTCTCAAGATCATAGAAGAACCAAATGCAATATACACTATTTAAGTATGACTGGGCTGATAATGAGAAAGGAAAAATAGAAGAAGCATTTAAATATACATTAGTGAACTTCAGTTGTTTCATGTACACTCACAATGCTATTGGAATGAAGTATTTATTTATTTTAGTTAAGTATAGTCTAAATGTTGGTATGTGTCTAATCCGATTGATTCAAATTGGAATATGATACTCGACCTATCCTATTTATATTGTCACACTTACTATTTTGGGATGTCTCAAAAATAATGTCATTTTCCAAAAAAAATCATTACTTTATTATATCATAGTCCAATTTAACCCTTATTAAACACTCAAACTACAATTTCTTGACATTCCTTATATCAATAATAAGGGACAACTTAGGTATACATAATATAAAATTAAATTTTCTGAAAAAATGTATCCACCCATGGGTGAAAATTAAATTGGGACGGAGAAAGGGTAGTGAAGGTGGAAAGAAGAGAGGTTTTTCAAGGTTTCATAATTTTGAGGCATATTTTTCACTACAACTAGATGATGTCCAAATGCTCGCAATGAAGATATGGGTTAGGTGAGACAAGGAATAGAATCTACTACAATTGACATATTAACCAATCCTACAGATGTGATACAAATGAACAAAAATAAGAATGACTAAATTTTGACAACCTTACTTTGGGTACCATACTTTGTAGTTCGTTTTGTATATGGCAGTGAATTTGCCTTGTACATAGAGCAAAAATGTTTCTCATAAATTTATTTGGTACAATACTTAATATTGGTTGCATTTACTTTTGTTTATGCATAAGAATTAATATATGTATAACCTAATTTTTTTGCCTTTTCTGTATTGCGTGGTTTTGCCTTTTATATGTAATTATGGTGATACATTTACCTTTCATATTCTACATACAATTGATTTTATATATTCTAAAAGTATATAAACTATAGATGGATGGCTCTTCTTAAACTCTTGAGACATTAAAATGGGAGGTAAAGAAAGTCTTGTAGCATCACAATGCAAGGCATTGTTAAAAAGAAGAATGGAACGTGTGTTCAAATTGATATAATTGATGCTAATATTAATGATTTATCACCCTAGTATTTGAGCCTATAGTAGCCTCATGTACTTAATCAATCACAGCCCCAAGCGCCAAATCAATCAAATACAGTTCTAATGTGCAGAGTCAGTCACACACTCAATTAGATAATCAGTAAGGGGTTTAAATTGTTGGTTCCACTTCACTGGTACCACCCAATGCCCTCCACCTATTTTTGACAAGTGTAACTCTAACTTGGAAACTAACACGATGTAGTGTTCTTAGATAAACCTCATAATGAAGCGAAAATCAACTAGGTATAGTTTCTATAGTAATCAACCAAAAACTTGAATTATGTACTTACTAGTTTTATGGATGGAATAGGTTTATAATCAATTAGATGTTGCTCTCGACTCTCTTCTAGGTGGAATACAAAAATTACAGCTCATATATCAAGAACCATGCTACAATATTGATGCTATCATCAAAACCCAAAAAAAATGGCTTAGTGAAAATCAAGCTAAAAATCACCCCAAATTCTTAAAATAAAAAAATAAAAAACTACCTCCGATATTGTCTTCAAATCTAAGACAATTGATTCACTATTAAAATATAAAATTTGAGAATTACCAATACTTCAAAACCTGCAGATCAAGAAAGTTCACCTTCATGGTTCCATGAATCAGAACCTAAAGCTGTATTCAAATCGATGACAATGACTCGAATACACAATTTGGGAGGCAATGATGTAGAAAGGGGAGCGTTCAAGTTGCATTTGAAGGGGAAGAGAAAGACAGATTTTTTTTTTTTTTTTTTTTTGAAGTGAAAGAATGAATTGAGATGATAGATAATAGACTTTTTGACTGGAAGTTGCCACTAAATTTGAATATTAATCTAATTTAAGAAACTTCCTCGTGTCATGTGGGTATTTAAAATGAAATAAGACGTGCCCAAATTTAGTAGAAGGTACCGCGGTCGGTACTAGATTCATGGAACCGATGATTTGAATCCGTTGACAAGAGCCCAATGTACAAAGTTGGCCACAACTATTATGTTATATGACCAATAGAATGTATCTCCAAATTAGGATACAAAACAATTCTCCTTTCAACCATAGGTTGGTTAAACAAAACTTAGTATTGGATCTTCACCACAGGTCAACAACAACATGGATCAATAGTTTCAACTAGTCAATTGATTAACAATCTAGGATAAAATAGCTATTTCAATTTTAACCATGGGTTTATAATTGTTTTGTATATAAAAAATATATATAATACTCCATTACATTATCTTCATAGGACCTAATATGATTTCTTCTACAAATGGGGGTTATAAAAGGTTGAGATAATGCTTGTCATTATAAAGAATGGCATATGTGGATTAAGGCTATAGGTTCACCTTAATGCTAATATGCACAAAGAAATTTCAAGTTTGCAACAATTAACAAGACAATAAAAATAACAATAAATATAATTTATTTATATTAGAAAAGAATGATTTACATTCTACGATCTCATTGTTGACTTGAAGGCTTCATGGATTGATTTGGAGATTTGGTTTGATCGAGGGCCACACAGCTTGTTCCCGAACTTGGAGTTAATCGAGATCTTGATAGCTTGATCTCAAATTTGGAGTTGATCGAGGGTCTTACACAGCTTGATCCCAAACTTGGAGTTGGTCGAGGGCTTAACAACTTAATCTCGAATGTGAAGTTGATCGAGGGCCTCACAACTTGATCCCAAACTTAGAGTTGATCTTAGGCTTGGCAGCTTGATCTCAAACTTATAGTTGATCAAGGGCCTCATGACTTGATCCTGAACTTAGACTTTGACTTGTTCAACTCCTGATATGGAAGATTTGAAGAACACTTGATGACGATCTTCAAATCTTGATATATGGAAAACTTGAAGGAATAATTCAAAGACTTGATGGAGTATTTAGGGAGCTCTTGCAACTTGTAGAGAGGTTCTAAGAATGTGTGTGCTGTGTTTCTAAAGGTGGCCCCTTATTTATACATGTAGGATGAGAGGCATTGAAGTGGTTTGACATAATTTTATTCCTAATTTTTCTCCGAAGAAACATGAAGTGTAAAACAATTACACTATTTATGTATCACCTTTATCCCCTTAAAGAGATAAAATTACAAGAGAACTTAGAGTCTCCCTAAAATATTATCTCTTCTAATAATATAAATACATAAGCAATTTAATTACTTATAATACTATCTCATTATTTCTTTATTATGTTTTAAATAAAGAGATAAATATTAAGGTACATATCTCTATAACATGGTGCGATTTAATTAGAATACCACTCCAAGTTAGTAATGTAGGAATTTCAATTATATTTAAGTTTCGACACCTACAAATGCCCCCTCGAGACTTGTCGTAGATTGCAAACTTGAGCATGAAAGTGAACAAGTCTCTAAATAAAAAACTTGTATATCAATTTGCAGAGATGTTCTTCCAAAGGAATCGGGCGAGAAAAAAAAATTTGATATGGTATGACTAAACTTGGAGTTTGCTTCCATGCTCCCTACGTACTCTTCTTGAGGAAAAAATCAAACGTAGTTCAGCTAAATATATGAGGCAATTTTTACTTGTGTTGATGAGCATATGACATGGATGTATAGACAGTTTATTCTCATGTCAAGGAGCATAATTGAGATGGATGTGCAATCAGTTTTGTGTTAAGGAGCATATGATATAAGACTTCACATAAGTGAACGGAGATTTCTTGCCCCCTTCATACTTCTCTTTGATTGTGCCTTTCACGAACTCTTTTAATTGATGAACATAAATCACCCTATCTTGATATATTTGAATCTTCGTCATCTTTATTTGTGATTTTTAAGACTCCACTTTAATCATGGGCCATGGGTTGTTTGGAGTTCACTGAACTTGTTTTTTTGTTACCACTAGTCTGGCTGATTAGTTGAGCAATTGTGATATCTTGATCTTGAATGTGTTTTGCAAGTCCTTCAACGGCTTTGGTCAATGCTACAACTTTTTCTTTAAGAAATGTTGATTAAATTACCATAACTTCTATAACGTCTAATCGCTTGAGTCATGGAAATTTGTTGAATTTGAGAAAACGATGCCACTACTTGAATCATCATGAAGAGTCATAGTAGATGCCTTGCACATGATTGGGTGCACGAGCACGTCAAGTTATTCAGTCATAGAAAAGTCTTTCTTATTTGCCTTCAAATGTGCATTGAATTTCGTTGCCCTTATTGTAGAAGAAGATGTGCTTTCTTGTGCAGGACAGCCAACAATTTCAGTAAATCGTGTCTTCACGTCTTGATGAGCATAATTTGAGTAGTTGACTCCATGATTTGAGATAATTTTGGCAATAGTAGATTTGTGATCGCCAACCTCTAAATGAATGGCTTTTGAATTATCACCATTTGGAGCCATCAATAAAATTTGAGTATATACTTCATGAAGACAAGAGAAGGGAGGTAGAGATGGTCCTACCGGACGTGCCAGAATTTGTGTGCAAAGAAATTTCAAGTCTAAAAATATTAACAAGACAAGAAAAATAATGACAAATATAATTTATTTTTATTATAAAAGAACAATTTATAATCTCTAAGATTTCCTCCGATTCTTTTCTTCAATTGTTGACTCAAAGGTTTCACGGCTTGATCTTGAGATTTAATTTGATAGAGACTAATGCTTGATAGCTTGCTCTTGAACTTTGATTTGATTGAGGGCCTCACAAATTGTTCCTGACTTGGAGTTGATCGAAGACTTAACAGCTTGCTGTCGAACTTGGAGTTGATCGAGGGTCTTGCAGCTTGATTCCAAACTTGGAGTTGGTCCGGGGTTTGATAGCTTGATTTCGAACTTGGAGTTGATCAAAGGCCTCACAGCTTGATCCCAAACTTGGAGTTGATCGAGGGTTTGACAGCTTGATCTTGAATTTGGAATTGATTGAGGGTCTCACGGTTTGATCCCGAACTTGGACTTTGACCTCTTTAAATCTTAATATAGAAGACTTGAAGAACACGTGATGAAGATTTTCAAATCTTGATATATGTAAGACTTGAAGAGAGAATTCAAAGCCTTGATGGATTCTTTAGGGAGTTCTTGCAACTTGTACAGAGTTTCTAAGAATATATGTGTTGCATTCCTAGGGGTGACCTCCTATTTATACTTGTTGAATAGGAGGAGTTAGCAGTGGTAATCTTATTTCTAACTTTTCTCCTAAAAAACATGAAGTGTAAAATAATTACGCTACTTATGTATCACCTTTATCCCCTTAAAGAGATAAGATTACAAGGGAACTAGTCTCCCTAAAATATTATCTCTTATAATAATATAAATATATAAAAAAAATTAATGACTTATAACACTCTCTCTTTTATCTACTACTCTTTAAATCAAGAAATAAATATTAATGTATATATCTCTATGACATGGTGCGATTTAATTAGGATACTTCTCAAAGATAGCAATGTCGGAATTTCTACTATTTAAAAATTTTGACACCTACAACTAATGATAGAATTGCTGGGCCAGGAAAAAATTGAAATATGCTTTTGGTTTCTTTGCAAGAAATAGGTCTAAAGTCTCACTTTCATATCCATTATTCTTTGAAATTCCTTCTTATATTACTAATGATCTTTGAAAAGAAGTTCAAGTTAATATCTGTTTTCTTCGTGAAAAAATATTAATATTATATTCTAAATAATTGCATTGTTTCTTTTGACTTAAATAATAATATTATAAGAGAATACTATGTTACCTCCTCAGGAAAAAAATAAATGGTTTTAATAGTATACAAAGTCAAATGGAAAGATTTCAAAAATCGACTAAAGAATATATTTTTTTGGGTACCCGATATGCATAATGATGTACTTTTTTGATTTCTCCATATGAACGTATTGATGATAATCAATGGAGAAAATTAGCTGCATATTGGAAGGTTGAACACATTATGATTATATTGTTTTCTCTCTCAATACCTCTAGTTTAGGATAAGACGTTTTTTTTCTTTTTGACATCTATTTTCTAAATTAAGAATTTACTAAATCGATTATTTGTTTTCATTGATATTGAACATCATCCCTTGTTAATAGTTAGCTAATTGAATATTATACTTACTTAACTAAGTATTTTAATTAGATTTATCATGAAGGAAATCAATAAGTAAAACAAGAAAAATAGAGCATTTATGCGTTATCTATAATCGCAAGACTAGTAGAAGAAACTTTACTGATGTGATTAAATTAATGAGTTGTTTTGTTGACTGAACTAAGTTCTTTTTTTTTCTAATTCTGATGAATATGTTATAATGGAGATTTTCTTATCAGTCAATAATGTTGTAGATGAAAGCCTTTTACATGGAAACTTCTTGTTTTGATATATTTATTATTATCCATATGCCAAAGAATGTGATTTGCTTGATGATCATACAAAGGTGTATTTGTAAGCATATATACATATGAGTAAATATTTAAGCACCATTACCAACTAATAATACACGAATTGGTTATATTTAAAGATGAAACTTTCATTATTTAATAGAATAATGTGATTTTCTTACTATAAAAAAGTATACTCTATGAATTTGTGGCCAGTGTTAGAGAGCCTTATCTCAAGTGCCTGAAACAGACCAATTAAGAGCATTTAAAGAACAGGTTTCCACTAGACATGTAACGCAAGATGGACACAGTCATATGTGTTTCCTAGAAGTAGAGGTGCAATCCCAATAGAATTATATTATACCTTTACACCACCTCCTATTACTTTAGACACATACCAAATGAAGTTCTCCAGCTACTAATTTAAAAAGTGGAAGAAAAGTTTGCAAGCAAAGATATGAATTGAAACACAAGCAGAGGCTACTACAACTTTGGAGAACCTTTTCATGACCATTGTCAATGAATTAAATCATGTCCCTAATTTATGACTCTAAGAGAAAAGTATAAAGCTAATAGATAGATGAATCTCTTTTTATATACTTTAATGAATTGACATACTCTAACATTTTATTTCATAATTTTGACGCATCTAGGAATATGACATACTCTAACATTTTATTTCATAATTTTGACGCATCTAGCATGCATAGAGCAGAAATGTCTTCTTCAAGGGATTGGAATTTAGAAAACTAACAACAGAATGGCATGCATGTTTCTACTCAAACTTGAGACTCTTGATTAGTGAATACAACTTCCTTTATTTCATGTCATAGTTGTTATTCATTTTTAGCTGTAAATTCAACTTTAATGTTGAAACTAGAACTTTGTAGCGCATGGACTGCTCTTGACTGCTTTTCTTGGTATTGTTAATTGTTTGAGACGTCAGGACAGAATTATAAAGAAGCACATACTAGTTTTGACTTGTTATTCAAGTTTGCTTGAATATTCAAAATGGACTTGGCTAGGTATACTTGGTGTGCTTTTAGTTGACCTTTCATATTGTATGTTTAATTTCTCATGAGTATAAGTAATATTGGCTTTGAAAGTTGCAAATTAGAAACATTAAAGAAATAGGCGAAACTGTGTACAATCAATTAATGGGATTATGAAATTCAAAATATCCATGTTTGGTTTCTGGATTTTGACTTTATATATGTTGATGATTTGTATTTTGAATTTGTTAGTTGGTAGAGCACTATCTAAAAACTAGAGATGACAATGCGCTTTGTCAAAAGTTTAGGTTATGTTTTTTGTTTTTATTTTCCCTCCTACCCTCCGATTCTTAAAATCATTGTCCTCTGCTTCTTTTTTCTGCTATTTTATCTATTAATTGGGTTACAATTATGGATAAAGCAATAGCAGAAGAAAATTTTTGTTGTTTTTTCTTTGTTGTTGGTGCGTTGTAACTTTTTCTTATCATTTTACTTGAGAGTTATCTTACGTCCATCTATGCTGCCTATTCAACTACCTTTCTACTTCAATTGCAATAGGTTATGTCAAGTACCTTTGGGACAGAGCATGCACAACTTTATGTGATTTGTATTTTGTACTTTTTCTCTTTTGGCAAATTTAGTCGCAGGAAAAGACAAAAACTTTCTCGTTTGTGGATATCTTCTTTATTTTGTCCACTGAGTTTGATTAAAAAGTTAATAGTTTTTTGTTGGAGAAGTTTGTTCTACTTACATTAAATTTATGAAAATATAAAAGCCAAGAGAAAAATGTTAAAAGAATGTTGATTAGGGCAAAAATTATTATATCTTGAAATGCTTGCTTTCCAGACTTGTAAGGTTTGAAGTGTATAATGCAATTTGATGATAATACTTTTGTAGTCTCATTGTGATTTTTGCCTTTTTGGTTTTACATGTTCTGTATTAGCATTTCACTAAAGTTTTCTACTCATGCATGTACAACTTTCAGCTTGCAAATTATTTTAAGGTTTATTATATATTTTTTGGGATGTGACAATAAAATAAATAAAATGTCTCTGGCATTTGCTATCTAATTGTTCATGTGATTGAAACTTCTATTTGTAGTACTTAGTTGAATATCTTTGAAAATCTTTAGTTATTAGAGTGAAAAGAATGTTCAAGTTTATCAACTTATTTGTTAGATATTTCTACGAATATGTGTCACGACCTCAAAACGGGACAATGACACATCGTAGTTCGAGATCACCCCAAGAATGTAAGGCATATGACAACAGTTGTAAACAAATCAGAATATATGTCATTAGACTTCAAGATCAGCTAAGATAAAACGACAAGAGGCATATTTAGCAACTCTAACCATCACAATCCATGATTACCAAATCATACCTATATACAAGCATCGAACCACAAACTTAAAATGATAACCCAGAGTTCTATATACATGCAAGTTCTAACTAGTCTCAAGGTACACAGGCCTAAACAAAAGAGCAAACTACACGCTAAGATGGTAAATGAAAAATTATAACTCTAGTTATTGGAGTCCGCACTGTAATCTCCTCCAAAGTCGACACTCGACTCAGGACCTGCTATCTCCACCTATGGGTCCTTAACAGCAAATAAAGAGGGAACAATGATGAGGTAAATATGTAATGCTTAGTAATAACATTTAAGCCTAATTATGAATAACATGTACAAGATCAGTGTAGAATACAATAAACAAGACATTATCAACAATTAAAATGCAAATGCCAATCATTGAACTCATACTTCACATAAGTCTCCCAGCATTGGATCCAAGTCTATCTATTATCCACCGAATAGACAAGGCATAGCGGAATGGCTATCACTTGTCTTTGTCTTGATAGACTGGGTATAACATTTACAGAGTAGAGCATTCAATGTATCATATCATTCACTCACTCATAACTAAGTCCACTCAAGAGACCCATCATCACAAAAATCAATCATTAACACGTAGTGCAACAATTGTACAAAACGAATACATTACATAACGAGCGCATAAATTTTAAACGTACTTACCTTATAAACATTAATCAAGCCAAGTATACTTACCTTAATATAAGTTATTCAAAAACTGCATAGCCAACCATATACAAGGTATCAGTAAAAAAGCGTAAACGTTACTTACCTTGAAAATAGATTTCGATAGCCCTAACTTGGATGGTTTAAAATTCTAATCTCATATCACCTAAACTAGGAGAGTTTTATACCATTAGGATAAAAACTAAGGTAGGAATTCATTTTTGGGCATTACCCAAATTCTCACATCAAGCAATAATCGAACACAAACAAGCAGGGTTTGATTTAAATCCATGAAAATAAGATTAAATTCAAAAATCATCAGGATTCATAACTTCAAATGTATCACCAAGCTAAGAATTTTCAAAAACCTAATTCAAATCCCATCAAAATAATAGCAAAAAAAAAAGTCATTTCAAACAACAAATCAAACCCTGGTAGTTCATAACAAGATTAGTAATAAAATCAAACCATAAACAACAAAATTTAAGCAAATTAATTTTTTGAGAAACTTGAAATTTAATATGAAAATTATACAAAACTTGGAGTAAAACTTACTTGTAAAGATGGATTAAAGATTCAAGAGTACTCTTGGATCACCAATTTTATTCAAAGAGTAAAATTCCTAAACTAACTATAGGATTTAAGACTTGGGTTAAAGGGATTTTGGAAAGGGTTTTGAAGGTTTTAGTTACGGGTTAGAATCAAATGGAAGGTGCTGGAGTATGACTTCACAGAGAAGTCTTATATGATTTTTAAAAATTTTATTGTAGCCCCGCAAGTTTTATAAAATTATTTTAACCCGACAAATTTTGAAAATGTTCAAAAGGTTAGGTAAAAGTATTATTTAACACTTGAAAACAACATTTACGAGTATTCAAGAGATAAGATTGAGTATGGAAATATGTGGAATGAGTAAAAAATTTGAGTATTACAATATGTGCTATCTCTGTAGCAATATATTCAGACTATCACTTTATTTCTTTCTATTTTTTCTCTTTTTTTTACTATAAAGTTAGTGGTGAACTTATCATAAAAAATAAAATAATTGTTGTCTATGAACAAATGCTAATCCACCTATTTCACCAGAGCTTGTCAATAAAGAAACTTCAACATCTTGGTTTTCGGGCTTATTCTGGTGAAAAGATATCAAAGAGAATCGTTATGTTGATACATCAAAGAGACTGACCCTTTGTGATGAGCATTTTTAAGTATAATTTATATCATTGGAGGGACAATTTTACTTCATTGGAATTGAAAGATATATTTGACGAAATGAAATAAATATGTTTGATGTTATGTATGGATGTATTCCTCATTAAGTACATGTATTTACATGAGTATTTAAAATTTTATGTAAAAATAAAAAATTAAAAAAAAAAGATATTGGATGTTTTATGTACAGATCTATTGACTACTTGACTTTCATGATTACTTTCTTTTTATCATTCAAATTACTAATAAGTTAAAAAAATAGGGATTATTGGCATTTAAATCGAATACGTTATTCATGATAGTAATAATATTTTTATTAATTGATGACTTCTGAAAAGTTATTTGTTTCGAATAAATTTATGTGATAAGGTGTAATTATGTTAAACAAAAATTGAAAACTAAAAAATAAAAACAAAATTAAATAAATAAGAAACAAGAAATTAAATATATTTCTAATACTTTTATGAGCAAAATGAAAGTAAATAATCTTTTGGGATGGCAAGGCAACTATTATTTAGATCATCATAAATTGATTGTTACCCAAACCGACACAAGAATATATTGCAAAAGATTACATGTGAGGGTGTAGCTGCAATTAATATCTTTAGCATAAAATTGATTGTAATTTACCATTATATGGAGTTTAAATAATCAAAAATATTTATATTTTCATCGCGAATACACTTAAGATGAGTAGTTATCCATTGCAATTACTTTGTGACCCTCTAGTGCGTGACGAAACTTTATTCGTTGCTTGACTGTTGAAAATGTAAATTTACGATGACCGAAAAAAGTTTTAATAATGATCAACTATCATCACAAGGAATTTATATATTACAATGACAAGAGAAGAAATTAATGCATTCTCTTCTCTCCAAATTCAATCAAAAGACCTGACTGAGACCTTGAACTCTCAAACTAAGCCCTTCTTTAGGAGGACATAAAGAACAAACATGGTTTGGCTTCCTCTTATAGCCTTGAGTAAATACTACATGAAATTATATGGACATTCAATCACTTCTTTCTACTACAAATGGATCATTGGAGAGTTGAAGCATTTGTATATGTTGGAATTGAAGGCTCGTAGGTTTTCCATTACACCATAGATTAGAGGTGATTCAATCGGCTGGGATTTGATCTGAAAGCTTAGAAGCATTTTTTTTCCCTTTACTTCTTTTCAAATATGTGACATTACATAACTAATTATTTCAATGCTACCCAAACATACCTTACACAGAATTCAACAACTATTCAACAAATTTTGATTTTGTTTTTGTGCAAAAAAGAGGGAGAAAAGGAAGATAAGAATGAGAAATGAAAGAGTTAGAATTGAATTTTCCTTCTTAAACATAATGCAATAAAAGTTTGATCAATGAAGTTGAAAGTTGAGTAAGTTCATTCATTTTCATTAGCCACAACACTTAATTTAGTATATTACACTCTTCATCTTAAATCATATCAATATGAAATGGCCTATGAACTACTTGTAATTTCTTCTAGAAAATAAACTAAACTTCCATGAAGAGCAAGTTCATGGTAGAAGTGGCCCCACCGTCATGGCATATGCATTCCAAAAAAAATGTTAGCTTACATTACACAACATTGTTTGAATAAGACGAATACTTTCAATAAGGATTTTTTGTGTGATATTAAGGATAAAATGTTCAATTATGCATGATATGAAATTTGCATATTTTGAACAATTAATTCAATGTAAATATATGTCTATGCTTAAAGAAGCGGATTTCATGCCACTCTTTAGCAATATATGCGTTAGAATGATGAATTACCCTAAATAAATTAAAAAAAAAAAAAAAAATGTTATTTAACTAACATATCAATGCAAACAACAGCTGAATTGGATGTTGGCCATTCAATAACATTGTTCTTGGGACTCCAGATCAATGTAGGGGCAAACATAGGAATATAACTTGAGAGGACAAGCTTTACATGGTTTTATATTTGTGATACATCTTTATATTTATTTTTGTAAACTTTTAATGGGTGAACTATAATTTTAATAAGGATATAAATAAAATTTAACAAATTTTTTAAGGGAAGAAAATGCAATTCTTAAATTCTTAGGGAAGGCGTCACTATCCCCTCATTTATGTCCAGCATTGGGTCAAAAGTTCGTACCCAATCTTATTGGCAGTCTATATAAATTTCAATAGTATTTCAATAAGAAGCAAAAGAAAGCAACACTCAAGAAGAGTAGATTTAGTATTAATGGTAGGAAAAGCGTAGTATCATAAAGTATAGTATGTATCATATAATGTGTATTATATTATAATATTTATTTGTCTATTGTAAGTATACTCCACATTATATGTCGGTATCTACTATTGGTCATATATTAAATTCCAACTTCATGGGTATGTTCAATGGTATAAAAAAATTAAATAAAGGAACATATTAATGCAATTGGAAATAAGGTTAATTATATTTTTACCCTTGTAAATTTGGTAATGCCTCGATTTGCCCCCTAAAAATTATATATACTATCCCTTCTGACTAATAATCAAATCCAACAATTAGGAAAGGCGTTAGTGAATATCAAAAAATTACTGAATTGCTTTCATATAATTTTAGGACTAGTTTTAGTTTACCCTCTAAGAATGAAAATTTACACTTTACCCCTTATGATGTTGTAAAAAAACTTACACCTTACCCCTTATTTCATAAAATTTAGTAAACTGAATCATAATAATAGGGTTTCATGGACCTTATCCAATGGCTACCTTCACGGGCAAGTTTCATTGGTGATGACTAGTGGTGTCCCTAATGGTGCTGCCTCGAGGTACTATTGAAAATTTTTTATGGCATAATAGCCTAACAAAAAATACATATATCTACACTATAATTTTAGCTATTGTTATGATTGTGAAAACAAAATATGTTGATCTACAATCGGAAAGCCATCGAGAATTAGGAGACCTATGGTAGTGCTTTCTCCTTCTACATGGTTAGAATATGCATAGATCTCGCACAAAATTGGATCAAAATTATTTCCAGGAATTACAGAACAAAAATAAAACAATAATTTTAACACTAAAACATGCAAATCATATTTAAGTCTAAGACCCACTCTAAAGTCATTAATTTATTAATTATAATCCCAAATTCTTAAAACATTATCATTTTGGATCAATTCAACGAATAGGGGGTAAAGTGTAATTTTATGTTATTACTTGGGTTAAAGTATAATTTTGCACTCGTACAAGGGGTAATGTGAAACTAACCCTAAAAATATATGAGGGCAATTTAGTAATTTTTATTATTTTTGAATATTTTGACTAACAGGCTTAATTTTATCATTAGTCGGAGGGGATAAATGTATGTAAATTTTTCTAATGGGATAAATGAAAAGACGATAAAATTTACAAGGGGTAAAGTACAATTAACCCTTAAAAATATAACAAAAAGAGTATGAAGATGCACAGAGTTTACCTACAGTTTGTATTAGTAAACCCTGCTTTAAGTAGGTTTACTTTATTTACTCATGTATTTTCTTAAAGGTTTTGGCCTTACATACTCCTCCTTGTTTTTGTTTTTGTTTTTTTTTTAATATCTAATAAAATAGGTGCTCGAACTACCACCAATGGACAAATAACTTTAATTAAAAAAAAAAAGATGAACAAAGTTTGAGGAAACAATTCCATTCAACCCACCAAAAAATAAATGAATAAGCAGCTCAACTTAAACTAAACTCCAATTATTGAATGGGACAACTTTTCTAATGTCATTAAATACTCTATATTCACTCCCGCATTATTAAGACAATAAAAATATTTTCGGAGGCTCATAAATCACAATAAATTACAATAATAACCAATAAAATGCTTGTACAATTAATTAATTAACCAATCAAATAATTAAACCACCAAACAAAATAATTAGCATTAACATCAATAATATTATTTATTTAATTATTAGCATGCTGGTTCATTTCACTACAACAAAGAATCAAAGGGAATTGGGGCATTGCATTTGCCATAAAAAATAATGATTTAAAATGTGTAATTGTGAGTGTTCAAATGGTCAATCACCAATTATTTGGTTAAAAGAATTTTGCTTTTTTCAATTTCTAGTGCAAGAAAACCAAATTCAAACTAAAATTTTATTCAGTCGGTTGGTCCACTTTTGGTTTCAGTTTAAGCAATTGATCTAAATTAGTTTATTAGTGGGTACTTTTTATTTTAAAAAAAACATAATATCAAACCAATAAAACTAAAAACTAAAAATGATCAATAATTTTGAATGAACGAAAATATAGATTCGGTAACTAAAAAATTAAAAAGTAAAACTAATATAATATTAATCTAGTCTAACAATTTAATCGGTTAACCAAACAACAATTGATTAACAACTTTCATTGGCCAATCAATTATTGATTTTAATATCCAACCATGAAATCAATTTTTTTATTTGGTTTTTTCTAGTTTAACTAAACATTTATTACTTATCAAAAACCAAATTAATTTAGTTTGATAAGTTTATTTAGTTAAACCAAACTGTAAACACAAGTAATTGTGATTACTAATTTATATAGTTTTTCAACAGAATATATAACAATATTTAAAATCTTATTCTCTTCATTCATGTTTATTGTTTATACATCGTTTACAAGTACTAATTGCCACTCACTGGAGCTGTCAATCAGGTTTAGACCTGAATTTGATTGTATATAAGTTCTGACCCAGTTTGGTTGAATCTGAACTTATGCACAATTTTCAATTACCAAGATCGTATCTAAATCCATTAAATTCTTGTAATAGTTAGACTAAATATAGATATTGATATTCCAATTTGATCAAGACTTGGACCGGACAACAATTATAATACTAGATATGAAGTAATATTTTTGTTGAACCCCAGTTATGTTAATTATGTTTTGATGATAACCAAATCATACTAATGATTTGATAACAAGTGTGCAGAAAAACAGGTAGATTCGGACGCAAATGATCGTCCGAACAAAACAACCACAAGACTTCACGGACACAAATAGACTGTATAAGTGACAGAGCTTCGGACGATGGTAATCGTCCGACACAAAGAATTTGAAGCAAGCCTCGGACGAAGAACAGCGTCCGATCATATTCCAGTAGACTTTGCTTCGATCGAACGCATGTTCGGACGCATTCTCGGACGTCCGAACGAATCCCTCAGAGAACGGACGCAGTGTCGGACACAATAGGTTTAGCAGCGGCCGTCCAAACGGTCCAACGGCTAGTTTGTTCGAATGCACTCTTGCTGCATCGGCCGTCCCAAAGATCAAACGGCTAGTTTTCCAGTAAACAGAAAATAGCCGTTGGGAAGTTGTTGAAAGCAGATATTTGGCAACTATAAATACCCCTAGGTCTGAATTAATTATGAAGAGACTTCTACATTGATTACAAACAATTCTTGAGCTATTTGGGAGAAATAGTGGGTACAAGTGTTGTAATAGTGTAGGTAGTGTGAAAAGAGCTTAGAAGTGTAAAAGTTCTTCAAGTGTAAGAGTGAAGAGATAACAATTGTAACAAAGGGAGGTTGTGAGTGTAAAACTCTTGGCTCAACTAAAGGAAATTAGTGTGAGCAAGAGTGATCCTCATTTGTGTACAAGAGGTTATTGTCTCACCTACTTTGAAGAGACTTTTAGGGGCTGAACTTCAAGTTGTGAACTTGGTAGTTGCCTTGTAAGAAGCTCTTTGTAGTTGCATGCCGAAGCTCCAAGCTTGAGAAGCTAGGGAGTTTGGTTTGATTCTCTTAATCTCAATATTCTTATTTGTTCTTTAAGCTTAAATTATTGAATATCTATTGTATTCATTTGTGCTTAAGTTTTCATTTGGTGCATAAAGTTTGAATTTTTATTAAGCACATAAAAAGAATTGTTTTTAGAGACAACCTAATTCACCCCCCTCTTAGGTTGCTTTTGGGGCCAACAATTTTATTATTTGTACTTTAAAAAAAAGATTTTTTAAAATTTGTATACAAAAATTTCAAAATTAACAAAGTAACACAAAGACCTAGATGCGATTAGTTTTGCCACGTCACAAACCCAGAAGTCATAACAATCAGCTCCTCGAGATAAAACTCCAAACATGTAAGTTACGGTACTTTGAGCATTTAACAAATCACAATATAAATAAAATCCATTATACAAATTATTTAAATGCAATAACTACCTTTAAGTCGTCTCATAAACAAAAAACAAAGCTTAACCAATATCCATCTTATATCAAGACATTACTCTTCAAACATAATACAAGAGATTCAACTCCATCTTCATTTAATTGACTACTTCATTTTTTCTTATTATTCTCAAATTTGTCTAAGTGAACTTCTTAACTGCAAAATAGTTATAGATAAAAGGGATAAGCTACCCTTGTAAATGGACTGGATCTAGACTCAGATCTAGCCTGCTCTAGATATGTTTATCTAGGCTGAGATTAATGTGTAAATTTGATTATTCAAATATAATCTAAATCCGTTTAGCTATTATAATAAACGGATCAAATATAGATATGATTATTTCGATTTGATTAGGACTAGATTTGATTAAAATATTAATATGTAATAAAATTATATATTAGTTATGCTATATGAATATATATGATATGTGTACTCAAATTAAAATACGTGCATAAATATTAATATGGATTAAATTTTTTTTTTACAATTTAAAAAAAAATTAAAAAACTTGAAGTTTTTATATATAAATTTTCAAACTTATAAAATAATTTATCAAGACTTGAATCCAGACCCAAATCCAACAAGGTCCAATAGATGTAGGTATGAATTTCCTTTTATAGACCTAGAAAGTATTCTAATCTAGATCTAGCAATATTAAATGGATCCGGGTCTGGATCTACAAGATCTGCCCCAGATCCGTTATGTTTATTGGCCTAGGATGCACAAACACTACACTCAAAAAATAGAGCTAGTTCCTTTCTATTTAATTGAGCAAGTTATCATATAGGAATTTAACTGATTTGTCACATGCAATGAGAGATGTCTATTAAAACATTTATACATGAGTCAAAAATCTTTAATAGGAAATGCTAGAATCTATCATGAAATTCTTACTATTGCCTTCCAAAGTTTAATTTGTATGGAAATTTTCTCTTAAGTTTGGTGAAGAAGTTCTCTGGTTTCTTTATATAAAGAAAGAAAATATTTATATTTAGTTAAACAATAAAATTTTATAAATCCAATTGGATTTTAATTTAAATCTCTTATAAATATCTAGCCAAAAAAATTTATTTGATTAATTTGAGTTAATATCTACATTTTCTTCCATCCTAAATTATCATGAACAATATCATTGTATTTCCTTGGATTATTAGAAAATTAAGACGTTTTCTCTTGAGAATGAATACCTTTCTTATCATTTTTTTAATTGAAGGAGATATGCAAGCATTGTAATTAAAAAAAATGATTAATAATATATAAAAATATTAAGTTATTGAAGTATAAGTATAACTTTTTTTTTTTTTTTTGGTATTCTTATGAACTATTGACTTCTCTAGACTTTTTTAACTAAGTTAGACAAATCTTTTGAATAATTAACAATTTACTTTGATTTATTTCATTTTTTGAAAAAAAAATATTTGAAAAATATTAGAATTTCATCATAAATTACTTTATAAAAATTTGAGATTTAGAAACCAAAAACTCAAAATAGAGATATGAAGATTTTTAAAATTTGATCGGTTCAAATATTTCAACTGTGACAATATTCAAGGAGCGGTAACGAGGTATAGTTTTCTAAGTGTTCAAAATTATCAGCTCACTTTTCAAATAATAAAATCCACCTAATACACTTAGACTACAATTTTCACTCCCACAAATATACAGGAAAGATTCATAAATAATGGTAAGGGAATCTGGTCAGTGCTGTCGTAGGCACCCAAAATTAAACAAATCTCAACAATAATGTAATAATAGTGAGTCCAGTTCATCCCATAGAGAACGGAGTTTATTCCTGTATTAAACAAAAAATAAAGGAGGTTTTTTCAATGCTTTTAAACTAAATTAAAACAAGAACATAATTGAAGTGATTCGATGTAAGAAAAATCTTGGTGCTCATATCCACCATGACAATTTTACTAGTCAATCCTTGACACCAAAGATAATTCAATTTCTATATCAAGCACTAATTGAAGAATTAACCTGAATTCCAATTCAAAGTTGATTCTTTTTTATTTCTAAAGTTGGCTAATTTTCAACACGCAATTCAATTAACCCTAACTATTAATTTCACCCAATGACACGTGCCACAGATAATTAATAGATTCATTAAAATCAACAAGAATAATTAGCTTAATTAAACATAAACACACATGATTATGCCAATTAGTTGATTAATTTTCCTAAATTCAATAACACTAATCAAGTAATTATCAAACATAGTTGTTTCATAGATTGAATTAAGCACACGCGGTTAAAACAATCTACCAATAGATTAATTCTAATTACTTAATTATTCTGCAGCAATAACAAGTTAAAAAGAACAATCATAAAATTAATCACAAAAAAATAATCAATACTTGATAAAAAAAAAATGAATAAATTCAAGAACAAAAAGTCTCACAATATTGTAGAATTGGCCATGGCTTCAATTCCCTCGACCAAGAAAAGGATTTTAGGCACTAAGTGCCATGAAAGAATAAACAAGAATTTCTTTGCTGAAAACCCTAGATAAAATGTGAAAATAAAAGTGTCCCCTCTCTTTTCTCATTCTACATGGGGTATTTATATTAAGTACTAGTGTTCACAATCAAGGTCTAATGATAAAAATGTGATATCGTACAAAAAGAGTCCAACCAAGCGAAGAAATCTGCCGAAAACCAAAAAATCATGTAACTTCACTGTTTCGGGTGCACATGCTCCGCCTATTTTGGGCGCATGTGCGCCCTAGGTAGTCTTGGAAATTTTCTCCTCTGGTCACAGCACACATGCGCTGCTTTTATAATGTGCTTCGCTTTCTGTTTCAATTTTGACCTGGATGTTTTTGGAATTTGAAAAAGTGTAAAACACAAAAGTTTTAGCTGTCTTTCTTTTCTTTCCAACTCTTCTTGAATCACATTAATTGGAGTTTAAACTAGAAAGTTATGTTTGAAATACAAAACGGCATCTAAAATGGCTCCATACCGTGCATGTTCCACCTTTAGCATTTTCTTTCATTTTTTCCATATTTTTCAGCTTTTTTCACTTTAACTGTACAAAAACAAAGAATAACCAAATTAAACTCAATAATAATTCAAATCTTGCTTACAACATATAAGAAGAACGTGATAAATGACACATAAAATATAGCACAATTATGAACTTATCATAATCGTTCCCACGAAAATAGCCAACACCAAGTACTAGGATTCTAGGGATATACATACTATATAGATGACCAATTCAAAATGTGATTTAAGTTAAGAGAAAGCAACAATAAAATAACTACATTAATAGCAAGTAATAAAAGGGGGATCGGACTATGGATGTGTTCCTTCTATTAGGTGGGGTCCTCTTGTGGACAAACAATCAATGGGTAGAATTGAGAATTCTCTCCCAATTATGAACCAATCTCTTAATATTCATCATGGAGTTTTAAAAATTAATTAGAAAAGCTAGCATCTTGACCCGACTACTAATCGTGCTAACCAAATAGTACCTGTCTAAGAATTAATACTCAACACTCGTTTGTTGTGCTAAATCCACTAATGTGGTTCAAAGAAGGATCCTTTCTCTCTTACTAAGCCACCAAACTATTTATTACTATTCAAATATCCATCATTATCCTTTTTCATCCACTTTGAATCATCCACACGTAGTTAGAATTTGTATCTCCCTAACCCAAGCCTTAGGAATTTCACTACTCATGATTAACGGAAAACATAACAAAGAAGAATAAAAGCAAGACATAACTACAACTATAGAAAGAGCTAAGAACAACATAAGCATAAAAACACTAGTCATACTATCAAAACAACATGAAAATAAGAGAATTTTATATTTAAAGGAAGATAGTAAAAAGGCCAACAATAATATCTAAGAGAATTCTAAACTTGCATAATTTAAGAGAATAATTTAAAGGATTAAAGTGCTAAAAATTTTAAAAGACAAGACTAGAATTCTATTTAAGGCTAAAAGTAGTAAGTCTAACTACTCTAACAAGAACCTTATCCTTCTAGATTAAGTTCACTTACACTACCTACTACGCATTTTAAGTGTACATTTTTGGGTCATTTACAATTTTTGCAACCTTTCCAAAACTAACCAAATTTCGTTTGTTTGAATAGGACCGATCTTTGTCCAGATTGCCATCCCGCTTTAGTACTGAGGATTTTTCATGTCAGTTGTAGTCTGTGTAAATAGGGTTTAGCCCTCTTTAACCACAGTGTAAAAATTTTCACCTTGGAATTTGGAATTGAGGTCCAAAATACAGTTTGGACTTTGTCTTCAATTTTCTCTATTTCCAGATTGATCTTTAAGTTCTTGATTCTTCCAACTACTGTCCAATTGTAAATTTTCCTACAAAGAAACACCAAAATATAGTAAGTATTATTATATGCATAAAAACAACATAAAAATACTACTAAAAAGCCTAATATTACTCTAATGCCATGAATAACACTATTAACCATAGAATCAAGAAAGCACAAATAAAAACATATAAATTCAGAACAAAACTATTAAAACACTATAGTTTTTAAAAGTAAAATAACTCTATTTACTAGAGTTATCTAATGGAGAGGCCAAAATTTATGGAAAAATATTGAAATTCAATTTGAATATTAAGATTAATTCTTACACTATAAATAAATTTTTTGGGGGGCAAAGATATGTCCAGAAAAGCAAAAATCGATCTCTAATAGTGACATTTAACATATGAAAAATAAGAAAAAATGACAAACTAGATTAACATTACTCTAAATATATATCTTCGTCCACGCTATCTAAAATTCCTTGCTACACCACTACAAGTAACCATGCATGTATTACACATATTTATGTCAGATGAATACACACATATCATCGCTATTAAGATGGCTCATGTTTTAACATAAGTCTATTGACTACTGAATTAATATCTAAGTATTGTCAACCCGTTAGATAGGACAATCAATGTAAATATGCCCTTGGTTGCCTTGAACAGAAGACAAGTGTATAAAACATTAGCAATTGTTAAGTAGATTAAACTCATATGATGTGCCCAAACCAATAACTTATCTTAAGGCCATGGACATGGCCTGGGGCATTAGACATTATAATATCAGAGTAAATATAATCATTTATCAAAGTAGTATAACAAATAATAAGATAAAAACCAAGTCCACTAACATAAAACCTATGAGCATGCACATGTTTACACACTCATTCTTTCTTTCTTGTTCTTTCTACTTCCTCAATATACAATATTACTCATGCAAATAATTTATCACAAACTGAATATATTTATATAAGAAAAATATATTTTGAAATAATATGTGCCTTGATAAAACTCTTGAAAACAATAGAAAAGAATTTGATTCTACTTACCTTGGGATTGATTGGTTAAAAAAACGTAGTTGCACTTGGCTCGATTCCTTACTCCGTTGACCTACAAATAGAGTGCTATATCACTACTTAACTCTATATGAAATTAGATATAACAAGCAACCAAGCTTTGATCAAAACCCTAAGAAAATAAAATGTGAAAATTCTTGGAAAGAAACTTAAACGGTAGTGTGACACTTTGATTTAGGCGTTAATCAAAAAGCCATAGTATTCTTTATTCTGCCAAGAATGAACATGGTCCTCAGTCTAGATTTTGGTGCTCGAACTAGCTCACTTAAACCTTCTCAATCTAACCCTAAGCTCATAAACAATCACTAAAACATACCAAACATGGTTGACCAATACCAATCAACTAGAAATACAAAAAAAAAAAAGAGTTATAAACATGCAAACCTTTCTTTCAAACCCTAACTTAAACATGCAATTCAACCATTTAAACCACTAAT
Organism: Cinchona pubescens; assembly: GCA_025175665.1. NCBI lineage: Eukaryota > Viridiplantae > Streptophyta > Magnoliopsida > Gentianales > Rubiaceae > Cinchona > Cinchona pubescens. Next base: position 7,061,965 of record JANKKI010000051.1, on the reverse strand, counting down.
TCTTTCCACATAAACATAAATGACAACTAGATACCAACTTAAATAACAAGTTTATGACATTTTAACCTTTATGAAACCCATACAGACCTAGTCATAACCTCAATATAATTCTTTTTTTTTCCTTACTTTCACTACGTTGCCAAAATTAATATTCCTTAGCTTGGTTTGGTACAAAACCTTTCAATTACTGCCTAGTTTTGTGTAGAGATTAAAGATGGAGACTTTGAGAAGAAAGATAGAAATCTTAAGAGCTCTTGAGAAAATAACAACAAAAATAAAAAAAGTAGGTGATATAAAGCGTTTATGTATTTGGTATTTGGTCCCTCAATTAAGATTTATTATGATAGGACCCTACTTAATAATTAACCAGTTGCACTTTGATCCTCTAATTAATAACTCATCCTATTTAATACCCACAACTTTTCATTAGTTCTAAAAGGGAACAGGTCTAATTGGTTAAATAGAAGAATGTATTATTGAGGATTTTACTGAAAGCATGCACAGATGTGAAATTATATACGGTATTACAAGTTCCAAGAGATTTATATATCAATATTTAAATGTAAACCTATAAAATAATCGGATCTAACTTACGTTTGGCTCCGAGTCTATTAACAACTACCCGATATGCTACTCGTCGTCGAGAGCATGGGCAGTCAGCTAAGTAGACATGTGTCATAAGTTAAAAGTTATTGCTATACTACTAGTCACTACTAGTAAAAATTTAGAAGAGCAAAAGGAGGTACATTTAATATTTACAATTCATTTGAATGGAAGGACATTAAAAGAGAGAAGAGAAATGAATGAACATTTATAACTTTTTTTTGTTATTACAAGAGTTTTAAGTAGATGGAAAAGAAAGAGATGAAGGATGGAAACTTAACATAAATTTCTTTCCAAGAGTAGATAGAAATGGAAGGAAAGTGAATTTTGATCATTTAAAAACTTTAAATTGTCATATTTACTAGCTCATCAAAACAAACAACAAAAAATTTAAGGATGAATGTGTAAAATGTGTAAATTAATAATATTTTTCCTTGTTTTTCTTCAACTACTCTCATACCAACATAAAAATGGTGTTTTGAAAGTCGGACCGAGGTTTGACCGTTAAACCGAGAATCAGTTATGGTACAAGTTCAGTAGAGTAACATAACCTAAAAGATGACAACCGGGGAAGCTCATAAAAAACTGTTGATCCAAAATTGCTGATTTTTATTCTCAGCCAAATACCAACAAGATTTTCTAGGCAATTCATCCTTCAATCAATTGATCTTTTTACTCCAAATCTATTAATATTATCCAAAAATAGCTCAAATCATCAAATGGTAGAAGGTTTTATGACAATTATTTGGCGGTGAATTTCTAAATAATCTTTGATACATTGCTATTATATTGGTTTCAATTCTATAGAGGAATATGAAAGGAAGAGCGGAAGGGAAATAAGGAGGAGAAAAAAGAAGAGGAATGGGGCCTAGTGGCATTGGTAGTGGTGGTAGAGTGGAAGGGGATAATGGGAGAGGAAAGGAAAAACTAGGAAAGGGAAAACTAGGAAAGGGAGGGAAAATAAGGAGGGAATGGGGCTGAGAAGGGGAATAAGAAAGTGATGGCTATGGGTTGGAGAGGTATTGCCTTGTTTGTTAGGTTTAATGAAAAACAAGAAGGAAAGGATAAGTGAAGATAAGGGTCAAGGGTTTTTAAACTAAAATTGAGGAAAAAAATATAAAAAGTGCTAGTAGTTTTCAATGTCATATCCTTTTAAAAAGTTGGGGCTTTTGTGTTTTTTACCATTCCAATATTCATGCATTAATTATTAGTCATTAGTTACGTGTTTCATTTAATTTTTAAAGTAAAAAGGTATCAGTTGAACTAAAGAAAAAATAATAATTGAATTAGATGAATTGTTCGGTTGGACCAGTTGAATATGTAAATCCACAAACCAATTCCTCTTTCGGTTCATCTCTAGTCCATATTTAAAAATATTACATAGAATAGATGTGTCATCCTTTCTCTTATCTTAGTTTAATTTCTGAGTTAAGATTCTGCTCTTTTATTTTCTCTCCTGAACTCCCGATTTAGGCCTTAGGCTTAGTTTGGGAGTTAAGATTTAAAGAGAAATGAAGAGAAAATAAGGAATAGTGAAAT